>CM077670.1:165748750-167200000 GCA_039707655.1 Elymus sibiricus
AAGGAAATTTCGAACAGTCCACTGTGTGCAAAGAGTTTGCCAAAATTCATCGGTTCATAACATGCACATGAACACGTTTGTACAGTCCAATAGGAGATGTAGATCTACTCGTCTACGACTGTTGAAACAGAAAATGCAAAACACGAAAGTCGTGTTGATAGAGGCGAGGGTGTCCCGATCTTTCGATGAGATGATAACTATCGATTTGGTGGAGTCGACTTTGACGATCCGATTACAAACGTGCATGACGTTGCGCTTTAGCAATCGCTAAACTAACTCCGAGAGGTTATTGACCACACCGAAGCACGATCAACCTGACCACGAAGGTCTATTCCTGGAAGCAATCGAAGAACGAGCAAGAATATGATAAAAGCAATCTGAAGTATAAGATGAAGTATTGATAAAAGTGGGGTTCCAAAAGCGGTCTTGGTCCGGTCGTTGAACACAAATGAAGTACACGAAGTTGCAACAATGGCTAACTTTCAACTAAATAAAACCCGAGTCTAAACGATGCCTTAAGGGCTGTATTTATAGTGGAAAAGGGAGGGGATTTCGTCCACCCTTGACAAGGTGGGACTAAAACACCTCCTGAGTCGTTTCCCCTACAATACGTACTCTAAAAATAGGCTATGAAGTAGTATTTCAAAATTACGTGGGCCTCGTCCAAAATAAGGTGTCACAGCACCAATATTAAGCTATGGACAAAATTTATGAAAGACCATTTTGTATATTTCGTCGATCTTCTTGTATGTCATCATGGTGGCTTCAAAGTATGGAAATCTCCACTGGAAACTCCGTTCTTGTTCCTTTCGCGCACGCCTTCATCTCCAGGCTTGATCATGCTCCAGTGTTCATCCTCCTTGTCCATGCTAGGCCCTTCAACTATAAGCAACACAAATGTATCTAAGTTAGGCAGCATCATATTCTCATAAACATTTGAAACATTACCAAGAAATGAAAATACCTAATAATTTAACTGATGTGCACGAGGTCTAGTAATTGGTCCAATAGGTATAGCAGTAGGGGCTGTGGGTGTAACTGTGATAACCATGTCCTCATCACCCTCTCCTTCTTGAAAACAAAGCCGTCCTCGACGCTGCTTAATCTGAAATGTGGCTAACAAAAGAGGCAAGGTGTACACCTTGTATATGTATATGTCATCCATTTTTATTGATCTTAGTTATGGCACATGTGACACATTTATACAAGAGTACTCATCAAATGTTGTGAAATACAAAGTCGAAATATTATCCAAAGAAGTCAAAGGCATGAAAATATTGCAACTCAGTTTGCACATATAAATGAAGCTCTTATTCATATAAAAAGATTGGCAATGATCATCATTAAACCATCCCAACATTGGTGAATAAACTTCAATCATTTCAAAATTACATGCTACAACATGCTTAAATAAGAAAACATGCGACAAATCATTCGACCCAGAATAATCACCAAGATTAGAGGTCATATCGAAATAACTAAACATTGGCATAATTATTTTTATGTCTTTCAAGCTAGCATGATCATCACTCGTGATGCAAATCATATGCACAAAAATACCATTGTCTACGCCATGCTCTCCAATCCAGTTAAACATAAAATTAGTGGCGTAAACACTTTGCAATGATTTCAAACATGTGATTTCAGATATTTTATTCCTCGCATGTGACAAAGATGGGTGGATTCAACATCACAGAATACAAAGAAGTAGCATGCAAGGTTCTAGATAACACGGCGTCATCTCTAATCAAACATATTTGATCCAAATCTGATTTAGTCACTGATTCACATGGTTCTTTCTCATCAACAGTTAATTCAATGGGTGCACTCAAAAGTGTTGTTATTGAAGTCGTTTGATCACATGGAAAAGTCAAAGCATCAACATAGTCCTCTAAAATAGGTGGTGTGATCAAAGTAGTGGGTAACTCATAACATGATGCATTTAAATTGACAAGGCATTCGTCATACTCATGTGGAGGGGGAAGATCGGTACCTTTGTCATTACCTCTTATGGCCAACTCAGATGATGTAGGCACTATCAGTGGCGACAGGTCACGTGATGGAGGTGATGTAGTGCTCACAAAACAACGGATGTTGTTGTCATAGTAGGCGCAGTGGTGGAAGGAACAACCGTCGCAACTCTTGGGATTTGCACTTTGCACTTGTTTGTCTTCTGGGCAACACGTCTTGTTATGTCCCGTTCAGCTTTGCAAGCAAAACGAAACAAACGGTCCATAGGATAACACTTTTCATGAATTAGTATCTCCTGAATATCACGGTTTAATCCTCCCCAAAATCTATCCATAAAATCTTCTTCACTTTCTTCTAAAGAGGAATGCAACAAGGTAGTTTGTAAATCATCATAATATTTCGTTGCGGTGCCACTACCTTGTTTTAAATGTTACAACTTTTTAATCATGTCACGCGTATAATAAGCGGGGACAAATGTATGTCTCATGGCAAGTTTAAAACCAAAGTTGGGTCTTGCTGGAAGAGTTTCATTCAAAGCGAACTGTCAAGGGGGGCCCATATACCCCGAACATGTTAGGAACGCTCATCAAGGAACATAACACCGGTATTACGGAAACTAGGGCGGCATGAGTGGAACAAAACACCAGGAAAAAGGCCGAGCCTTCCACACACAACCAAGTATATAGATGCATTAATTAAATAGAAAGATATTGTGATATCCCATGATATCCATGTCCCAACATGGAACAACGTGCAACTGCACCTGCAACTAGCAACGCTATAAGAGGGGCTGAGCAAAACGGTAACATAGCCAAACAATGGTTTGCTGGGATGGTGGAAGGTTAGAGGCTTATCATGGCATTTGGGAGGCTGACTAACAAGTGGTAGGTAGCGAGACACAGCGATAGCATCGAGACAACTAGCAAGCAAAGATAGTAGTGATATCCAAGGTAATAGTCATCTTGCCTGAAATCCCGCTAGGAAGAAGACCGAATCCATGAAGTAGTCGAACAAGCGTAGTCGAACGAATCCTCACTCTGAAACGTAACCAGAACTATTGAGAAGAAGCACAACCGGAAAGAAGCAAACAACATGGTAAACACACAAGCATAACCATGGCATGATGCACTCCCTCCGTTTCTAAATATAAGTCTTTTTTAGATATTTCAATACAAACTACATATGGATGTATATAGACATATTTTAGAGTGTAGATTCACTCATTTTGCTCCGTATGTAGTCCCTTATTGAAATATCTAAAAAAGACTTATATTTAGGAATGGAGGGAGTATGATGCATGACAAGTTTAAGAATGCATGGCATCGCAAAGTGCAACAATCAAATACTACACATTAAGTGAAGCTCAATATGCAACGAGTTGCATATTGATGAAAGTCCACAAACAATTATTTAGTTCACTCCCATTTATGTACTCAACAAGATTAAATGTTGTTAAACATGGCAAGAGGTGAAGCATAATTAAACTACCTATCTAGGCAATTTAAATGAGGCCGGAAACAACAAATAACAATTCCGGAAATTCCTCATATGTAAATTTCTAATTTGGCACTGTTCTGCCCTAAACACCATTTTAATGTTGTTAAACATGCAAAGTAAGTGCACCATGTTAATCTACACATTTTTCTAGACCATTTATATATATAGTTCATATAATCGGAGCTACGGTTATTTAGTTATGAAATAAACCATTTTAGCATGTCATTTATGCAAATTAATGCAAACAACAATTTAAAACATTTTTAGCATGGATGAAAGTTGCATATTGTGAAACTACATGAAATTCTAAGCAGTTTACATATCAAGTTTGTTTAATTTGGATGCATGGTTATTTATTTATGGGCATTTCGAAACAGTGGTAGTTCTGTAAATATGCAGTTTTGAAAATAATTGTCAAATTCGCAACAGGAAAAAAAATACTACACGGGCCGAATCTGCAGCTATTGGGCTGCACAACATGGGCGTGGAATAACACAACAGCGCACCGGGCGATGGATAGGCGCGGCTGGGCTAAGGCTCACCTCGCGGGCTCGGCCTGAGTCGGTGAGGCTGGACGGCGCGGTGCAGCAGCGCTGTTTGGATCGCGGGACGGCGCGGACGTGGGTCGGCGAGGTGCGGTGAGGGGTCGAGGTTGGTTTGGGCGGACCGGCGCGGTCCGGCTGGGTTCGCTCGAACCGTCGGTTCGTGGCGGTTCGTGGTGGCTGGGGCGAACGAGCAGTGGAGGCGGGACGCAGGCAAGCTCGTGCTCGAGCGCCTGAAGAAGATGGCGCGACGGTGTGCCAGATCCGTCGAGGAGGCGTTAGAGATGGCCGAGAACGGGCGGATCCGGACGGCTGGTGCCGGATCCGGGCTACAGCGGCGGTGGACGGAGCTGATGGGGAACGAAGCATGAAAATCAAAAAATTTCCTACGAACACCCAAGATCTATCTCGGAGAAGCATAGCAACGAGAGGAGAGAGTGTGTCTACGTAGCCTCGTAGACCGAAAGCGGAAGCGTATATAACGCGGTTGATGTAGTCGTTCTCTTCGCGATCCGATCACGATCCAACCGATCTAGTGCCGAACGGACGGCACCTCCGAGTTTAGCACACGTGCGGCTCGATGACGTCTCCTCCTCCTTGATCCAGCAAGAGAAGGTGGAGAAGTATATGGGATCACAACCAGCACGACGGCGTGGTGGTGATGGTGGTGGTGGAGCACCGACAGCGCTTCGCTAAGCGTCGTCGGGACGAGGCGGTGGTGTAACAGGAGAGAGAGGGGCGCCCAGGGGCTGGTGTGTTGTTTGGGGCGCCCCCTCCTCTATATATATAGGTGGAGGGGCGTGGGGAACAGCCCCTCCAAGCCCTAGGGCGCAGCCAAGGTGCTAGGACTCCCCTTTTTTTCCCCTTCCCTAGCCACATGGGCTTTTGAGGACTTGGTGCGCCTAGCCCAGTAAGGCCAGGGTGCCTCCCCTCAGCCCATGCCATCCCTTGGGACGTGGTGTACCCACTTGTGGACTTCTGGACCCCTCCGGAATCCTCCGGAACCTTCTGGAAGCTTCCCGGTACAATACCGAAAAAACTGCACCTTTTTCCGGAACCCAAAATATGACTTCCCATATATAAATCTTTACCTCTCGACCATTCCGAGACTCCTCGTGACATCCGGGATCTCATCCGGGACTCCGAACAACATTCGGTTACCAATCATCAAATATCCCAATACTACTCTAGCGTCAACGAACGTTAAGCGTGCGACCCTGCGGGTTCGGGAATCATGTAGTCATGACCGAGACACCTCTCCGGTCAATAACTAATAGCGGGACCTAGATGCCCATATTGATTCCTACATATTCCACGAAGATCTTTTATCGGTTGAACCACAATGTCAAGGATTCAGTTAATCCCGTATGCAATTCCCTTTGTCCGGCGATATGTTACTTGCCCGAGATTCGATCGTCGGTATCTCCATACCTAGTTCAATCTCGTTACCGACAAGTCTCTTTACTCGTTCCGTAATACAAGATCCCGTGACTAACCCATTAGCCACATTGCTTGCAAGCTCTTTACGATGTTGTATTACCGAGAGAGCCCAGAGATATCTCTCCGTCATACGGAGTGACAAATCCCAGTCTGGATTCGTGCCAACCCAACAAACACCTTTGGAGATAACTGTAGAGCACCTTTATGATCACCCACTTACGAAGTGACGTTTGGATACACACTAAGTATTCCTCCGGTGTCAGGGAGTTGCACGATCTCATGGTCTAAGGAACAGATACTTGACATGAAGAAAGCTGTAGCAAATAAACTAAACGATCTGGTGCTAAGCTTACGGTTGGGTCTTGTCCATCACATCATTCTCCTAATGATGTGATCCCGTTATCAAATGACAACTTGAAAGAACATGTGGTGGCCCCATGTTTGGTTTTGGTAATTGATGACAATCTCTATGGACTAATGGTTGCCTTGAGTTATATTTGAAGGGTTTGTCCATAGGCATTGCTTGAGGACCATTTGTTGGTTTCAAGGTTATTAGAAGAAGAATATGTGTTGACCAAGGTGCTATTCAAGGATTTATCCAAAGATTGGTCATGTGAGTGTTGAGCCTATTGCAAGCATGTCTTGAAGAAGAAGATTGTGTGAACATTCATGTTTACCTTCAAGACATCATCCTAATGAAGAGAGTTGGAAAGATTCAAGGTTGATCAAGACTAAATATGAAGAGTGATTCAAGTTGATCAACACACAAAGCATAGAAGATGTACCGAGTGGGATCAAGTGATCTCACGGTATGGTAAGCATTGTCCATTACGCTTTGTGTACTAACCCATGTCCAATGCGAGAGTTCTATGTGGGGTTAGGTATGTTTCCATGGGCTTGCATCAAGAGGAAGATCTCATTCAACCCATGGAGGATGACATCAAGTGGTGATCGTCATCAAGATTGCGGTGTGCAAGTTCAAGTGGAGCATCACGAAGATATCACATGCTTGAAGCTTGCCGTCCATTGTGGTGACAATGGACTTGTGAAGATGTGCCGAAGAGTGGCTCACCCATAGTGGAGTATGGGGGAGCAATCAACTAGTCTTCATCGAGCCGGCGCTATGAAGATGCTATCTCGGTAACAAGTATCTATTCATGCATACATTTCTTGCATTCAACCTTGTGTAGGTTGCATCATGGCATGAATTTCTTGATTAGTTCTTGTGCTACTTGTTTCCTTTCTCAAAGCATCCCAACAATGATCTCTTGTTGCGAGTTGTGATGTCTTTGATGTTTGTGTGGTTGGAGTTCATTGATATACAATAAGACAATATTAAGCCATGTGCTATGCTTTCAAGCAAAGATCTTATTGGTATATTTATGACTTCCTTTTGGATATCTTGTTCCTTCATGTTGTAACTATTTCGTGTGTATATCCTTCTTTGTGGATTGATATCATCATGATTTTCATCTACCTAGAATCTTTTACACTTGAGAGAAGTTACATCGTTAGTGGATTTCCTTATTCTTTCACGTCCACTTTTTCATTCCTTTTGTATTTCCTTGGTGGTTTCGTGAAAGGATTTGTCTTGAGTGCGGATCTTATATCCTTGCATCTTGTTGCACTCTTTTGTGGTGAAGATTGTTTTCCTCATACTTGTCTTGATGAGGCTTTTGCCATTTCGATTGGCATCCCTCCTCTTGACAAGGCTATCATTTTCTCTCTTCATCTTGGGTTGTCACAAGCTTTGTTGTTAATGTGCTTATTAGTGAGCTTGTGAACCCATTTGCTTGTTGTATGTGTGTGGTAAGGACATGTCTTGCACCTTGTATCTCATCTATTCAAGACTATGTTGATGCTTAATGCTCATCCTTTTATTAGTCTTCTCATGTGCTTTGCCATGACTCACACACATCGTTTTGGTTGAGCCTATTCCTAAGTTACCTCTCTTTTATGTTGCTCAACCATGTGTTTGTTGCAAGTGCTAGGCTTAGTTTCCTATATGCTCACTTGCACTTGTTGTGAGTTTCTATTGATTTTGGGGGAGTGATGATCCTATTTTGTGCACGTTGTATCCAAATACAAAACTAAATAATGTACAAATCATGGGGAGCTTCTCTATGTTCTTTAGAACACTCCTGTGCTCATATCATAATATCTTTTATTCGTGTGGCTCATCGGATCATTTGTTTGATTGGTTCAATTGGTATCTGTAGATTGCTTGCTTCTCTCTTGGTATGTCTTTATGCCATATCATCCTTTTGCAATCTTTGGATCCTCAATATAGTTTGTCTTCCTCCTTTTGCATATCCTTGGCTATGTGTATTGTATTCCACTCATATTTTAAGAAATACACAATTTATGGAGGAACACATATTATATTGGCCTTCTAAGCTTTTCGCCCATTTTGGCAATCGATGCCAATGGGGGAGAAGTTTAGAGAGTTTTGTGGAGAAGTTTAGAGAGTTGTTTCTTCTTGCTTTGGTTTTGTTCCTAAGCATTTGCATCTCATGCGCATGCATTATTGATTGTTGTCTTGCATGGTGATGCTTAATTCCTTATATAAACTCTCTTGAAAGTGATTGTCATCAATTACCAAAATGGGGGAGATTGAAAGAACATGTGGTGGCCCCATGTTTGGTTTTGGTAATTGATGACAATCTCTATGGACTAATGGTTGCCTTGAGTTATATTTGAAGGGTTTGTCCATAGGCATTGCTTGAGGACCATTTGTTGGTTTCAAGGTTATTAGAAGAAGAATATGTGTTGACCAAGGTGCTATTCAAGGATTTATCCAAAGATTGGTCATGTGAGTGTTGAGCCTATTGCAAGCATGTCTTGAAGAAGAAGATTGTGTGAACATTAATGTTTACCTTCAAGACATCATCCTAATGAAGAGAGTTGGAAAGATTCAAGGTTGATCAAGACTAAATATGAAGAGTGATTCAAGTTGATCAACACACAAAGCATAGAAGATGTACCGAGTGGGATCAAGTGATCTCACGGTATGGTAAGCATTGTCCATTACGCTTTGTGTACTAACCCATGTTCTATGCGAGAGTTCTATGTGGGGTTAGGTATGTTTCCATGGGCTTGCATCAAGAGGAAGATCTCATTCAACCCATGGAGGATGACATCAAGTGGTGATCGTCATCAAGATTGCGGTGTGCAAGTTCAAGTGGAGCATCATGAAGAGATCACATGCTTGAAGCTTGCCGTCCATTGTGGTGACAATGGACTTGTGAAGATGTGCCGAAGAGTGGCTCACCCATAGTGGAGTATGGGGGAGCAATCAACTAGTCTTCATCGAGCCGGCGCAATCAAGAAAGGTGGTCCAACTTGAGGAGGGCAAGATCGTCATCATCTAGCTCAAGTGGACTATGCGCAAGGCAAAGGTTTGCCCTTGATAGGTTTTTTATTTTACCGGTCTCATGGTGGTAGTTGGGAGACCGGGTTATAGGATCGATAGCCGTACTATCAAGGGGGGCTCTCGGATGAGTAGCTTGATCGTATCATTCGTAGAGAGCTCAAACCATTGCATCCTTGCATCATCTTTCTTGGTTCTTGTTTGGTGTTTCTCTTTGTGAGTCTTTGAGCTTTTGGTCACCTTCATGACAAGCTCAAGTTCATCGAGAACGGATTTCGTTTGCTTCTTCTAGTATGTTCTCGATGTTGGGTTTTTTGCCGGATCTTCTTTGATAGAGGTTTCACACCTCTATACCATACGCATTCTTTTACTGCCACTTCTTATTATAACCAGTCACTGTTTGGATAGTATTTGTCGTCATCTATCCAACAAGCTTGAGTTTGCTCAATTCGGACCTCATTTGCAGAAGTTATAGCAGTTCTGGTTTCATTTGTATCCTCTGTTTTCTGTGCAGTGTTCCTGAAGGCCCCAAGCGGTAGTACCGCTCTCCAGAGCGGTAGTACCACTTGTAAGCGGCAGTACCGCGGCCTTGTGCCGCGCATAGTACCGCTGCTTCTGGGGATGCGATTTTTCGTGTCGGGTTGCACGGCAGTGGAACGGTAGTACGAGCGGTAGTACTGCTTGTAAGCGGTAGTACCACCCGTGCACTACCGCTCCACTTTCACTCCACTCCAGGATCCTGCGCGCTCCCAGCGGTTGTAGGGCGGCAGTGGGTGTGCGGCACTACCGCCTGTAAGCGGTACTACCGCTCGAAGAGCGGTACTACCGCTGGTGCGGCTCTGCCTCACCCCACCTGTCCTGCTCTGCCTCCTTAGTGCCCTGAGCTGCAACCCCAGCGGTAGTACCGCTGGGGGGAGCTGTAGTACCGCTCTGGCGGCACTACCGGCTCTTGGTCTCGCACCTTTGCACTGCTCTCTGTGCACTACCGCACGAGCGGTAGTACCGCTCTGTGGAGCAGTAGTACCGCTCTGTGCGGGCTGAGAGCAAGGTAACGGTTGGATTTTTCCCCTCCTATAAAAGGGGGTCTTCTTCCCCATTGAACCTCATCCTTCTAGCTCGTGTTTGCCCCCCATTGTTGACCTTCTTCGAGCTTGCTATCTCTCAATCCCTCCAATGATTCTTGCTAGTTCTTGAGGGAAAAGAGAGAGGAGATCTAGATCTACGTTTCCACCAATCATTTTCTCCTCTATGTGAGGGGAACCCCTTGGATCTAGATCTTGGAGTTCTTGGTGTTCTCCTTGTTCTTACTCTCATATTCCTCCATAGCTTTTGTTGCTTTGGTGGGATTTGGGAGTGAGGGACTTGACCACTTCGTGTGTTCTTGCCATTGCATTAGTTGCATCGGTTTGAGTTCTCCACGGTGATACGTGGTGGTGAAAAGTTGAGAAGCTTATTACTCTTGGGTGCTTGGTACCCTAGAGCTTGTTCCTCTTGGGTGCTTGGGCGCCCTAGACGGTTGGTGGTGCTTCGGAGCTCAATCATTGTGGTGTAAAGCTCCGGGCAAGCGTCGGGGTCTCCAATTAGGTTGTGGAGATCGCCCCGAGCAATTTGACGGGTACCGGTGACCGCCCCCAAGGGTTGCCAAAGTGTACGGGTTCGGTGACCGCCCCCAAGGTTTGCCATTTGTACGGGTTCGGTGACCGCCCCCAAGGTTTGCCATTTGTACGGGTTCGGTGACCGCCCTCAAGGGTCCCTTAGTGGAATCACGGCATCTTGCATTGTGCGAGGGCATGAGGAGATTACGGTGGCCCTAGTGGCTTCTTGGGGAGCATTGTGCCTCCACACCGCTCCAAACGGAGATTAGCATCCGCAACGGTGTGAACTTCGGGATACATCGTCGTCTTCGCGTGCCTCGGTTATCTCTTACCCGAGCCCTTTACTTATGCACTTTACTTTGTGTTAGCCATAGTGTTTCATGTTATATATCTTGCTATCTCATAGTTGTATATCTTGCTTAGCATAAGTTGTTGGTGCACATAGGTGAGCCTAGTTGTTGTAGGTTTTGTGCTTGACAAATTAACCGCGAGGTTTATTCCGCATTTGTTCAAGCCTAAACCGTAATTATTTTAAAGCGCCTATTCACCCCCCTCTAGGCGACATCCACGATCTTTCACAACTCATGTCTATGGTTAGGAAACCTTAACCATCTTTGATCAACGAGCTAGTCTAGTAGAGGCTCACTAGGGACACAGTATTTGTTTATGTATCCACACATGTATTTAAGTTTCCGGTCAATACAATTCTAGCATGAATAATAAACCTTTATCATGAACAAGGAAATATGATAATAACCATTTTATTATTGCCTCTAGGGCATATTTCCAATAGTCTCCCACTTGCACTAGAGTCAATAATCTAGTTTACATTGTAATGAATCTAACACCCATGGAGTCTTGGTGCTGATTATGTTTTGCCCGTGGAAGAGGTTTAGTCAACGGGTCTGCTACATTCAGATCCGTATGTACTTTGCAAAGTTCCATGTCTCCATCCTTAACATAATTACGAATGGAGTTGAAACGGCGCTTGATGTGCTTGGTTCTCTTGTGAAACCTAGGCTCCTTGGCAATGGCAATAGCTCCAGTGTTGTCACAAAAGATAGTCATTGGATCCGATGCACTATGTATTACACCTAGATCGGATATGAACTCCTTCATCCAGACTCCTTGCGCTGCTTCCGAAGCAGCTATATACTCCGCTTCACATGTAGATCCCACCACGACGCTCTGCTTGGAACTGCACCAACTGACCGCTCCACCATTTAATATAAATACGTATCCGGTTTGAGACTTAGAGTCATCCGGATCTGTGTCGAAGGTAACCCTTTACGACGAGCTCTTCGTCACCTCCATAAACGAGAAACATGTCCTTAGTCCTTTTCAGGTACTTCAGGATATTCTTGACCGCTGTCCAGTGATCTACTCCTGGATCACTTTGGTACCTCCCTGCCAGACTAATGGCAAGGCACACATCAGGTCTGGTACACAGCATGGCATACATTATAGAGCCTATGGCTGAAGCATAGGGAATGACTTTCATCCTTTCTCTTTCTTCTGCTGTGGTCGGGCTTTGAGTCTTACTCAACTTCACACCTTGCAATACAGGCAAGAACCCTTTCTTTGACTGATCCATTTTGAACTTCTTCAAAACTTTGTCAAGGTATGTGCTTTGTGAAAGTCCTATTAGGCGTCTTGATCTATCTCTATAGATTTTGATGCCCAATATATAAGTAGCTTCACCGAGGTCTTTCATTGAAAAACTCTTATTCAAATATCCTTTTATGCTTTCTAGAAATTCTATATCATTTCCAATCAACAATATGTTATCCACATATAATATTAGAAATGCTACAGAGCTCCCACTCACTTTCTTATAAATACAAGCTTCTCCGTAAGTTTGTATAAAACCAAAAGCTTTGATCGCCTCATCCAAGCATATATTCCAACTCCGAGATGCTTGCACCTGTCCATAAATGGATCGCTGGAGCTTGCATACTTTGTTAGCATCCTTAGGATCGACAAAACCTTATGGTTGCATCATATACAATTCTTCCTTAAGAAACCCGTTAAGGAATGCCGTTTTGACGTCCATTTGCCAGATCTCATAATCATAAAATGCGGCAACAGCTAACATAATTCTAACAGACTTAAGCATCGCTACGGGTGAGAAAGTCTCATCGTAGTCAACCCCTTGAACTTGTCGGAAACCCTTTGCGACAAGTCGAGCTTTATAGATGGTGACATTACCATCAGCGTTTGTCTTCTTCTTAAAGATCCATTTATTCTCAATGGCTTGCCGATCATCGGGCAAGTCCACCAAAGTCCATACTTTGTTCTCATACATGGATACTATCTCGGATTTCATGGCCTGAAGCCATTTGTCAGAATCTGGGCTCATCGTAGCTTCTTCATAGTTCGTAGGTTCGCCATTGTCTAACAACATGACTTCCAGGACAGGATTACCGTACCATTCTGGTGCGGAACGTAACCTGGTCGACCTACGAAGTTCAGTAGTAACTTGATCCGAAGTTTCATGATCATCATCATTAGCTTCCTCTTCGGTTGGTGTAGACATCACGGAAACTGTTTTCTGTGATGTGCTACCTTCCAATTCGAGAGAAGGTACGATTACCTCATCAAGTTCTACTTTCCTCCCACTCACTTCTTTCGAGAGAAACTGCTTCTCTAGAAAGGACCCATTCTTGGCAACAAAGATCTTGCCCTCGGATCTGTGGTAGAAGGTATACCCAATGGTCTCTTTAGGGTATCCTATGAAGACGCACTTCTTCGCTTTGGGTTCGAGCTTATCAAACTGAAGCCTCTTGACATAAACATCGCATCCCCAAACTTAAGAAACGACAGCTTAGGTTTCTTGCCAAACCACAACTCATACGGTGTCGTCTCAACGGATTTAGACGGTGCCCTATTTAAAGTGAATGCGGCTGTCTCTAATGCATAACCCCAAAACGATAGTGGCAAATCGGTAAGAGACATCATAGAACGCACCATATCCAATAAAGTACAATTACGACGTTTGGACACACCATTACGCTGTGGTGTTCCAGGTGGCATGAGCTGTGAAACAATTCCACATTCTCTTAAATGCATACCAAACTCGTAACTCAAATATTCACCTCCACGATCAGATCGTAGAAACTTTATTTTCTTGTTACGATGATTTTCCACTTCACTCTGAAATTCCTTGAACTTTTTAAATGTTTCAGACTTGTGTTTCATTAAGTAAATATACCCATATCTACTCAAATCATCTATGAAGGTAAGAAAATAATGATATCCACCGCGTGCTTCAACACTCATCGGACCGCATACATCAGTATGTATTATTTCCAATAAGTCACTAGCTCGCTCCAATGTTCCGGAGAACGGAATTTTAGTCATCTTGCCCATGAGGCATGGTTCACATGTCTCCAATGATTCATAATCAAGAGATTCCAAAAGTCCATCGGCATGGAGTTTCTTCATGCGTTTTACACCAATATGACCTAAGCGGCAGTGCCACAAATATGTGGTACCATCATTATTAACTTTGCATCTTTTGGCATCAATATTATGAATATGTGTATCACTACGATCGAGATTCAACAAGAATAAACCATTCACAAGGGGTGCATGACCATAAAAGATATTACTCATATAAATAGAACAACCATTATTCTCTGACTTAAATGAATAACCGTCTCGCAATAAACAAGATCCAGATATAATGTTCATGTTCAACGTAGGCACCAAATAACAATTATTTAGGTTTAAAACTAGTCCCGAAGGGAGATGTAGAGGTAGCGTGCCGACGGCGATCACATCAACCTTGGAACCATTTCCGACGCGCATCGTCACCTCGTCCTTAGTCAGTCTTCGTTTATTCCGCAGCTCCTGTTTCGAGTTACAAATATTAGCAACCGAACCAGTATCAAATACCCAGGCGCTACTACGAGCACTAGTAAGGTACACATCAATAACATGTATATCAAATATACCTTTGTTGACGTTGCCAGCCTTCTTATCTGCCAAGTACTTGGGGTAGTTCCGCTTCCAGTGACCATTCCCCTTGCAGTAGAAGCACTCAGTCTCAGGTTTGGGTCTAGCCTTGGGTTTCTTCACGGGAGCGGCAACTGCTTTACCGTTCTTCTTGAAGTTCCCTTTCTTTCCCTTGCCTTTCTTGAAACTAGTGGTCTTTTTAACCATCAACACTTGATGCTCCTTCTTGATTTCTACCTCCGCGGTCTTAAGCATCACGAAGAGCTCGGGAAGTGTTTTCTCCATCCCTTGCATATTATAGTTCATCACAAAGCCCTTATAGCTTGGTGGCAGTGATTGGAGAATTCTGTCAATAACTGAGTCATCTGGAAGATTAACTCCCAACCGAGTCAAGCGGTTGTGCAACCCAGACATTCTGAGTATATGCTCACTAACAGAACTGTTCTCCTCCATTTTACAGCTAAAGAACTTGTCGGAGATGTCATACCTCTCGACCCGGGCATGAGCTTGAAATACCAATTTCAGCTCCTGGAACATCTCATATGCTCCGTGGTGCTCAAAACGTCTTTGGAGCCCCGGTTCTAAGCCGTAAAGCATGGCGCACTGAACTATCGAGTAGTCATCAGAATGTGCCTGCCAGATGTTCACAACATCCACAGACGACGCTGGAGGGGGTGCGTCACCTAGCGGTGCATCAAGGACATAAGCCTTCTGTGCTGCAATGAGGATAATCCTCAAGTTACGGACCCAGTCCGCATAGTTGCTTCCATCATCTTTCAACTTAGCTTTCTCTAGGAACGCATTAAAATTCAGGGGAACTACAGCGCGTACCATTGATCTACAACATAAATTTTGCAAAGACAACTAAGACTAAGTTCATGATAATTTTAGTTCAGTTAATCAAATTACTAATGAACTCCCACTTAAATCAACATCCCTCAAGTTGTCTAAGTGACACATGATCCAAATCAACTAACCCATGTCCAATCATCACGTGAGATGGAGTAGTCATCAATGGTGAACATCTCCATGTTGATCATATCTACTATATGACTCATGTTCGACCTTTCGGTCTCCTATGTTCCGAGGCCATGTCTGTACATGCTAGGCTCGTCAAGTTTAACCCAAGTATTCAACATGTGTAAAACTGGCTTACACCCGTTGTATGCGAACGTAGAGTCTATCACACCCGATCATCACGAGGTGCTTCGAAACGACGAACTTTCGCAACGGTGCATACTTAGGGAGAACACAATTTCTTGAAATTAAGTGAAGGGATCATCTTATAATGCTACCGTCGTCCTAAGCAAAATAAGATGCATAAAAAGGATAAACATCACATGCAATCAATATGTGACATGATATGGCCATTATCATCTCGTGCCTTTGATCTCCATCTCCAAAGCACCGGCATGATCTCCATCGTCACCGGCATGACACCATGATCTCCATCATCATGATCTCCATCATCGTGTCGTCACGTGGTCGTCTCGCCAACTATTGCTTCTACAACTATTGCTAACGCATAGCGATAAAGTAAAGCAATTATATGGCGTTTAACAGTTGACTCGCAGGTCACACAATAAATTAAAGACAACCCTATGACTCCTGCCGGTTGCCGTACTCATCGACATGCAAGTCGTGAACCTATTACAAAACATGATCATCTCATATCAACATATATCACATCACGTTTTGGCCATACCACATCACAACATGCCCTGCAAAAACAAGTTAGACGTCCTCTACTTTGTTGTTGCAAATTTTACGTGGCTGCTATGGGCAACTAGCAAGAACCGTTCTTACCTATGCAAAGCCACAACGGTGATAATCAAGTTGCCTTTTAACCTTCTATAAGGACCGCCTTTGTCAAATTAGATTCAACTAAAGTAGGAGAGACAGACACCCGCTAGCCACCTTATGCAAAACAAGTTGCATGTTAGTCGGTGGAACCGGTCTCATGTGCGAGGACATGTAAGGTTGGTCCGAGCCGCTTCATCTCACAATACCGCCGAATCCAAATAAGACAAGAGAAGTAAGCAATTTGAGCATCAAGGCCCACAACTTTTGGGTTCTACTCGTGCATATACATCTACGCATAGACCTAGCTCATGATGCCACTGATGGGGAACGAAGCATGAAAATCAAAAAATTTCCTACGAACACCCAAGATCTATCTCGGAGAAGCATAGCAATGAGAGGAGAGAGTGTGTCTACGTACCCTCGTAGACCGAAAGCGGAAGCGTATATAACGCGGTTGATGTAGTCGTTCTCTTCGCGATCCGATCACGATCCAACCGATCTAGTGCCGAACGGACGGCACCTCCGAGTTTAGCACACGTGCGGCTCAATGACGTCTCCTCCTCCTTGATCCAGCAAGAGAAGGCAAAGAAGTAGATGGGATCACAACCAGCACGACGGCGTGGTGGTGATGGTGATGGTGGAGCACCGACAACGCTTCGCTAAGCGTCGTCGGGACGAGGCGGTGGTGTAATGGGAGAGAGAGGGGCGCCCAGGGGCTGGTGTGTTGTTTGGGGCACCCCTCCTCTATATATATATATAGGTGGAGGGGCGTGGGGAACATCCCCTCCAAGCCCTAGGGCGCAGCCAAGGTGGGGGAGGACTTGGACTCTAAGTCCAATCCTATTCCTACTAGGACTCCCTTTTTTCCCCTTCCCTAGCCACATGGGCTTTTGAGGACTTGGTGCGCCTAGCCCAATAAGGCCAGGGCGCCTCCCCTCAGCCCATGCCAGCCCAATAAGGTCTGTCGGTGTAAAAACCGGCAGACCTCGGGGTAGAGGGTCTCGAGCTGCGGATCTAGGATCGATGGTAACAGAGACAAGGGAGACGATGTTTTACCCAGGTTCGGGCCCTCTTAATGGAGGTAAAACCCTACGTCATGCTTCTGTTATATTGATGAAGATGTATCGAGTACAGAGTTGATCTACCTGGAGATCGTAATATGAGTCTAACTTCTATGGCTAGGTAAGTAATGTTGCGTTGATCTCCCCCTACGGGCTAAACCCAATGGCTTATATACACGCGAGGGAGGGTACCTAGGGTTACAATGTCGGTATCTAGGAATAAGGCGGCTGGACAAATCTTGAAGTGTACTGCAAGTCTTCGGCAGAGACAGCGTTGATCACGCCTCCCACGTACAGCCTCCGGAGTCCATCTTGGTCACGTACGGGGGTACATCGGCCCAACCGAGGAGACGGGTCGGCCCGATCAGCACCCCCTAATCCAGGACACCGTCAGTAGCCCCCGAACTAGTCTTCTACGCCGAGGACGATGGTCGACAGATATCACTTTGGATCCGGAGTCTTTGGCTTGACAGACGAGTTCCACTTTACATTTCGGATTCTTTTTGACAGGACATCGATATCCGTGGTCCAACCGAGCTAGTACCCTGCCCGAGGGGTGTAAGTATCTTAGCCTCAAAGGCTGGTCGTACATGTATGAACAATCCAATCCCGCCTGACAACTTTAACAGAGAGGCTCGCTCCATGATGGGTCGAACAGTTACTGCCTCATCCTCAAATCACGGTTCGAGGCAACTTGTTTACTGGCACGTCCCTTCGAAACAGAGATCGTGCCCGCTTTCTCAAGGATATCATCAAGATTTTGTTTTCCCCCCATATGCTTCAACGGCATTTTTGATAGCGGCTGCGAATTTATCGGCGCAGCAGGGGACTCTTGGCCTTTTATAGGTCTATAAAAACCAAAGGGAGAACAGCGCAATGACGCACGCTCCCATTCCTTCCCTACTGCAACGCCGTCTAGCTCCAACGCCCAAATCCAATCAGCACGCCCATCTTTTTCGCGAGCTCAGTATTCTCAACCAGCCATGGCCGACACCCTCAAGGGGCACTGGGGCGGCTCCACGGTGACAGCGGCGACTATCGCCGAGCTGCGCGACGCGGGGTACCTAGCCCCCACCATCGCTGCCCGCGCTCCATCGGCCGATCAACTGGTGCCCGCTCCCAACGCCGGGGAGCGGGTAGTCTTCGTCCCCCACCTCATCCGAGGCCTGGGGTTCCCGCTGCACCCCTTCGTGCGCGGGGTAATGTTCTACTACGGGTTAGACTTCCACCACATGGCCCCCAACTCTATTCTCCACCTCGCCGCTTTCATCACAGTTTGTGAGGCTTTCCTCCGCTGCGAGCCACACTTCGGCCTGTGGCTGAAGCTCTTTGGGATCAAACCAAAATCCAGCGGACAGGATCTCGCGGAGTGTGGGGGAGCCATGGTCAGCAAGAACCAGGGGGCCATCTGGTTCAAAGGAACCTTCATCGAAACGGTGAAGGAATGGCAGAGGGAGTGGTTTTATATCACTGAACCTCTTGCCCCTGGTCAAACCGAAGTCCCGGCCTTCTCGGTCGGGCCACCCAAGAAACTTAAGTCCTGGAAGGAGAAGGGCATTGCTTGGGGGAAGCCGGAAGAGGTGGAGACCCTGATCGACAGGATCCTGTGGTGGTCCACGACGGGGAAGGCCGAGCTGGCCGACATCATCAATGTCATGCTCAACCGCCGTATACTTCCCCTCCAGTTTCGGGCTAAACCGATGTGGGCACAAAAGCCCGAAGACATGGACACCATCAACACCTTCTTCCGCTCCACCTTGGCCACCATGTGGACAAAGCTCATGAAGCTGGCCAAGGATAAGATCCCCCAGGAGGGAGAGGACCGCGGCCTCGAGCACGGCTATGAGGCCCCCCCGGTAAGTAATTTTGCCCTTCAATCTCTGTGCTTCGTTAATTCTGTCGAGGATGAAAGTTTCACTCGAATCGTTTGTGTTTCGGCATTTTGCAGAAGTGGTCGGCCTGGGTAAAAGGGGTACAATGCCCTGCCCCACTGCCGGAGCAGCCCCCAACCCCCCTGCTCTCGGCGCTTCTGACCGAGGAGCCACATGTGGTGACCTCCAAAGGGACGAAGCCCCAGACAGGGAGGTCCAATGCTCGGACTAGGGGGACCTCGGTCACCCGATCGGAAGAGACCCACACCTCCACCGCTCGAGACGACGGTGCCGAGGAGGGCGAGGAGGAGATTCCCTCCCGCAGGGGAAGAGGTTGGCGATAGAAAACTCCGACGTGGTCATGCCCCCGAAGGGCTCAAAGAGGCCGAGGCGAGCCTCATCCGTGGCCGCCAACAAGTCATCGGAGAGGGCCGAGCTCTCCGATGACTCAGAGGAAGACCCCCTCACAATGGGGAGGAAGAAACCGGCACCTCGAGGGTAAGCCCTTGTCTCTATCATTTTTCCTTAAGTCGCTTTTTCCAGCAAGGGGGAATTTTACACAAGTAGTTTTTCATGTGCAGTCCGCCGAGGGTAATCCCCAGCGGCTCCTCAGATGGACTGCCATCAACCAGCGGGACTCCGGAGCCCGCTGTCCCCCCCCCCCAAGCCTGACGGTCTAGGGGAGGCGACGTCCACCCTTGTCCCTGAAGTCAACTTGACAGGGGCCGACGTGGTGGTGACCGCGGCCGAGGACGACACCTCGGCCCGACAAGATCCGGGGACGGAGCGCCCCGAGGTCATCAAGGAACCGCTGGGCCAGTCGTTGGCCCAGCCGGAGTCTACCTTGGCCTCACCACAACAGGCGGGGGCCACTCTGGTGGAGACACCCGAGGTTATTCCGTCACCCCAGCCTACTACCCAGGGACGGGCTGGCGTGGGGTGGACCGAGGAAGTGGAGGAGACCCTGAGGGGTTCTTCCATCAAGGAGGAGCACCGTGCCTTGATGGGCACGGCGCTGGAGAGCTACCGGTCCGTAGGGGCCGTACTGCACGAGGTTTTTAAGAACCTCGCGGCAGGTTTCGAGGTACTATTTCTGCGCTTTCACGCTGTCTATTTAAGCTTTTTGTTTTTGTTGGTTTTGTTTGAAGACATAAGAGTATAGCCTTCTAAACGGCATAGTGAGTGAGTAGCCCCCGAGCCCGAAGTCGGTTTCAAGAAACCGGCATCGGGGTCGCTTGACGTAGTAGGAGCCTATAAGTGATCGTAATTATTCCCTTTACAATAAGGATCCATTTTGTTTCAGGTTGCGACCTCGACCCCGGACTCCATCTCCGAAGAGGTGGCGGAGATGACCCGGAAACTTGAGCAGTCTCAAGGTAAGCAAGTTGAATCTTGCCGTGCATATTTGCTATATATGCGTAACGTGTGTGAAGGAAAACAACTAAGGCCGAACTGTGTTGACAGCGGAGCTAGAGATGCTCAAGTCCGAGCTGGACAGAGCTCGGAAAGAGGTGCAGCAACAGGAGAATGCTGCCACTTCGGCCGAGAAGGCCCGGGCTGCCGAGAAGGCGGCCGGAGAGAAGCACCAGGCACGGGTGCTGGAAGTAGAGGAGACCCTGAAGGGCGTGTTCGAAGCACGCGACAAACTTTAGGAGGAGGGGCGACAGACGAAGGAGGAGCTCAAGAAGCTGCAACGCGCCCACGCCGAGCTCAAGACCTCGGCCCGAGTGGATCACGAGGTGCTCCAGCAAGTGGAGCAAATCGCCTCGGGTAAGAAATTTTTGCTGCAGTGTATGTTTGGCAGCAAAGGGTGTGTCGAGCTCACCCAATTATGGCGTTCCACAGAGGTCTTCAAGGATCTCCCGCAGAGCGCGGCGGATGCGGTAGCATACTTTGGCCAACTGGCGGGCCATGAGGCGGAGAAAGCCTTCTGGGGTCAATTCCCGGGGTCGCCGTTAGGGCAGCTGCTGAACCATCGAGTGAAGCAGCTGGTCGAGCTGTTCCGCATGACAAGGCCGGCACTCCAAGATCTCTGCATTGCTTTGTGGCCTGCTGAAGCCATGCCGAAGAGTCTCTTCGGTCTGACGGCCCGTCTCCAAAATGCCGTGCCCTGCGTTGAGTGCTGGAAGAGGTCCGCATGCTTCGAAGGGGTGCAGAGGGCATATGCTTGCATGAAGACGCACTTCCGCAAGGTTGACGCGGAGACGTGTGCCGCTGGCCCTCCTGCCGACAAGCCGCGGACCGCCGAGCAGTTCTTCGCCGAGGTTGAGTCGGGAGCTCGGGCAACCGAGGCCATGTGCCCCAAGGACACCCTGTATTTTTAGGTGATGCTTCGGAATGCCGAAGTGTATAATGTAAAGACTTTATCCTGTGCTTGAATGAAGATGTCTTGAAATTCCATATGCTTTTATTTTATAATTCAATTATGCCTCCAATATGACTGTTCAAAATGAGAGTGGCCAGTCGTCGGCTTCAGCCCCAGTGTAGGTTATACAGAGGGTGCTCCTTAAGGCATATCTGACCCTTGGCCGACGTCTCGGTACCCGGAGGCGGTCAATGACTTAAAGGAACTAGGCAATCGGACTATAGTGGCTTGACATCTTTCATTTAGTCGTAGGAGTTTGACTGTGGGGGCTGAGGACCAGCCCCCGGCGTAGGGAGTGTGCGGCCAACGCGGCCGAGGTCTAGGCCATGGCACACTTCGGCTAGAAATAAAAGCTCTTCGTTTGACACGGGTGATCTCTATCGTCACATCGCTTGACGCGGTCTCCGGATGGCAGACTAGTTTGTGCTTACCCAGATAGTCAGTTTTCGGCTTTCTCCACTGAGGCGCCATGCCAATTAACCTGGCAGCGCAATCGCAGTGGTTCTCCCGTTACACCCTTAGCCGAATACATCGGGAACGTAAGGGGTACACATAGGAGCCGGGCAACCCAACTATTGACCGAAATCTAGGTTCGAAACTGATGCATATAAGGCCAAAAATCCGGGACGCCGAATACATCGGACTTTCCTATGCCATTGCATCTTTTTTTTAAATACTTCATCATCCCGGAGCTATGCTGATAAAGAAATACGAGAAATACCTTGAAAGGGCACGGTTTCTTTATATCATAGTGTCAATCATGTACAAGCCCAGTTGTGACGAGAGTAATCGAAAGAGTACAATGTGAATAGTAAGGAGGAAAGAGGAAAAAACAGGTCGGATAATTACTGACGGATTTAAAGGATCCGGACCGAAGCCTGCCGCACGTCTGCGTTTCCGAACTGTTGAACATATCACTCTTGATTGATGACGGCTGATTTGCGAAGGCTGATGCCTGACTGGCCCTTTATACACTCGAAGTGTTTGATAGCCGAGTTCCTCAAAGGGAGGTGTTTGCTGGCATCGTTCTATGGTTAAGGCCACAGAGACGTAGTGACGCTCGGCTACTTCTTTTACAGATGCCTGTCTATGCAGGGGCACTAAGTCTTGCCCTCGCGTGGTTGATCCGCGCGTGACGCGTGGGTAGTTGTATTGGCTCCTCGGCGTCCCAGGGAATTTTGAGTGCGAAGTTGTGCACCCTGGGGACGTAGTGCCCGCCGCTGGGGCACGCGAGGAGCCCGCATCCCTATTTCGGGTGCGGGGGTAGCTGGCCGAGGTCGACTTGTGCGGCCCGGGCTCGCTTCAAAGAGCGAGCGGCGCGTTTATCGTTGCGGGCTGCCTCCTCGGACGCTTGGACCCCGGCTGCGAAAGCCGTGGTCTGTTCCTCTGTCTGGAGTGAACGCTCGGTGTTAGCATTGACCGTGACGACACCGTTGGGTCCTGACATTTTGAGCTTGAGGTTGGCGTAATGGGGGAGTGCGTTGAAGCGTGCAAAGGCCGTGCGCCCTAAGAGCGCATGGTATCCACTCCGGAAGGGTACAATGTCGAAGATTAACTCCTCGCTTCTGAAGTTCTCGGGCGAACCGAAGACTACCTCGAGGGTGACTGTCCCGGTACAACGGGCTTCGATGCCCGGAATGACACCTTTAAAGGTGGTAGAGCTCGGCTTTATCCGAGATGAGTCAATGCCCATCTTCCGAACCGTGTCCTCGTAGATGAGGTTAAGACTGCTACCCCCGTCCATCAGGACGCGTGTTAGATGATAACCATCAACAATAGGGTCCAGAACGAGCGCCGCAGAGCCGCCATGACTGATGCTGGTCAGATGATCGTGCTTGTCGAAGGTGATCGGGTAAGCCGACCATGGGTTATACTTCGGGGCGACAGGCTCCAACGCATATATGTCCCGAAGCACACGCTTTCTTTCCCGTTTAGGGATGTGGGTGACATAGATCATGTTGACCTCTGTTACCTCGTTGGGAAATTTCTTTTGCCCTCCATTATTGGGCTGCCGAGGTTCATCCTCGTCGTCACTGCGGTGTTGGGTTTTATTCTGACCCTCTGCCGCTATCTTGCCGGCTTGTTTGAAGACCCAGCAATTCCTATTAGTGTGCGTTGCTGTTTTTTCCTGAGTACCGTGAATCCCACATGGCGTCTTCAGTGTCGCTTCCGCCGTTTTTATACCTGCGCTTATTTTTATTGCGCTTCGGTTTTCCATTGGCGTCGCGGGTTTCCGAGGTGCCTGCTTCGCTGTTATGAGTACTTCGGGCGAGCCAGCTATCCTCTCCCGCACAAAAGCGGGTCATTATAGATGTCAGGGTGGCCATAGTCCTCGGTTTATCCTGGCCGAGTTGTCGTGCGAGCCATTCGTCCCGAATATTATTTTTGAAAGCGGTGATGGCCTCGGCATCAGAACAGTCTATAATCTGGTTCTTCTTGGTGAGGAACCTGTTCCAGAATTTCCGGGCTGATTCGCCTGGCTGCTGGGTAACACGGCTGAGGTCATCAGCGTCCGGAGGTCGGACATACGTGCCCTGGAAGTTTGCTCGAAAAGCGTCTTCGAGGGCCTCCCAGCTGCCAATAGAGTGAGGAGGGAGGTTATTAAGCCAGTGTCTCGCCGGCCCCTTTAACTTGAGCGGTAGATATTTGATGGCGTGGAGGTCATCTCCGTTGGCCATATGTATGTGTAGGAGGAAATCCTCGATCCAGACTGCTGGGTCTGTGGTACCATCGTATGATTCTATGTTGATGGGTTTAAACCCTTCCGGGAACTGATGCTCCATCACCCAGTCTATAAAGCAGATTGGGTGAGCTGGACCTCGGGACCGAGGAGGATCTCGTCGGGTCTTAGGAGAGAGCCGTGAGTAGGCTTGATCTCGGGCACGGTCGTTCCTGTCCATCCAGGCATCGTAGCCATTGGGCCCGGTGGGGGCGCGTCCCCTGGATCCATAGATGGACCGAGGGGGAGCCCTATTTTCTTCAATACGACGTCTAGCGTCGCGAGGATCCAGGTGGTCCACGGGGTCTTTACCATGACGGCGTGGGGGTGGCCTTTCACCATGGTCTTCTCGTCTTGGCCTGTCCTGGCCTCTAGGGGGCCGATCGAGGTCGTCAGCAAGCTCTTCGTCGAATTCTGGTAGAAGGCGCCTACGTGGGTAAGACTTCGGCGCACTGTGGCGCCGGTTTTCCATATCCTGCTCGGCGGAAAGCACTTCAACCCACTTGTCATTTAGCGCGTCGGTATTTTCCTGCAGCTGCTGCTGCTTGCGTTTTAGGCTTCAGGCCGTCGCGACAAGGCGTCGCCGGAAGCGTTCTTGTTCAAAGGGGTCCTCGGGGACGATGAAGTCCTCGGTACCGAGGTTGTCGTCCTCCTCGGACTCCGGCATGTAATTGTCGTCGGCCCCTTCGAAGAGGTCATCGGGATAGGAGTCCACAAGAGGTCGGTCTGGTGTGCCGTTCCTTACTGGGGAGGCTTGAATGTCCTCTTCCAGGTTGTCGGTGTCGCCGTCCTCCTCGTTGCCGTTATTGGCTGTTGCGTCATTGCCACTGGGTTCCCCATTATTCCCCCTTCGGCGCCGTCGCCGGCGTCTTGGAGGGGATTTGGGGGTGTCCACCATATAGACATCATAGGTGGATGTGGCGGTCCACCTGCCCGTGTAGACCGAGGGCAAGGTGTTCTCGATGGGGCCGTCGGCGTCTTCCTCCATATCTGAGGGTTCGTCGTAGTCCAATACGTCGGTTAAATCAATGATCGTAGCGACTAGGTGGGTGGTGGGTGGGATGTAAATTTCCCTATCGTCGGCTTTAAGTCCGATCTGATCGTAAACCGAAGTCTTGCCGTCCGAGATGGACATGCTCTGGATGCGGCAAAGCATCTCATCAAGGTGAGATAGCTCTTCGGGATCCATGGATGCGCCGTAGGCAGGGCTGATTCGAAGTACATCCGGTGTGTGGCCAGGCGCGTCCTCGGAGCGAAGAGAGTCTGAACGTAATTCGGAGTTTTGATTCGAAGTCACCTCCGGCACCGCTTCGGGAGTGGGAGCTGGATCTCTCTCCGAACCAGAGGTCAAGGGGAGATTTGCCGGAGTGACGGCGTCGGTAGTCTCAAAAGACGTCATGACAGAGCTCGGTTCCGGGGTCGAGCCTCCAGAACCGGCGGAGCTTTCGGTCAAGCCGGGCATCCATCCTGATAGGACGAGTTCGCCGCGGGAATCGGCAGTGTACTCAAGGCCACCGAAGGTTATGACCCGTCCTGGGGTGTAATTCTCGACGGAAGTCAAGTGTCCCGTCGAATCGGCGCAGAACATCATGCTGCCGAAGACGAAGAGCTGACCGGGGACGTAGACGTCCCCACTGCCGTTGGTGTGATTGATCCGTAGGTGAGCCATCGACCCTTCCGGTGATCACGCAGCGGAACTCTCAATGAAAGCACCAGTGTCGGTGTAAAAACCGGCAGACCTCGGGGTAGGGGGTCCCGAGCTGCGGATCTAGGATCGATGGTAACAGAGACAAGGGAGACGATGTTTTACCCAGGTTCGGGCCCTCTTAATGGAGGTAAAACCCTACGTCCTGCTTCTGTTATATTGATGAAGATGTATCGAGTACAGAGTTGATCTACCTCGAGATCGTAATATGAGTCTAACTTCTATGGCTAGGTAAGTAATGTTGCGTTGATCTCCCCCCTACGGGCTAAACCCTATGGCTTATATACACGCCAGGGAGGGTACCTAGGGTTACAATGTCGGTATCTAGGAATAACGCGGCTGGACAAATCTTGAAGTGTACTGCAAGTCTTCGGCAGAGACAACGTTGATCACGCCTCCCACGTACAGCCTCCGGAGTCCATCTTGGTCACGCACGGGGGTACAACGGCCCAACCGAGGAGACGGGTCGGCCCGGTGAGCACCCCCTAATCCAGGACACCGTCACCTAGCCACATGGGCTTTTGAGGACTTGGTGCGCCTAGCCCAATAAGGCCAAGGCGCCTCCCCTCAGCCCATGCCAGCCCTTGGGACGTGGTGTACCCACTTGTGGACTTCTGGACCCCTCCGGAATCCTCCGGAACCTTCTGGAAGCTTCCCGGTACAATACCGAAAAAACTGCACCTTTTTCCGGAACCCAAAATATGACTTCCCATATATAAATCTTTACCTCTCGATCATTCCGAGACTCCTCGTGATGTCCAGGATGTCATTCGGGACTCCGAACAACATTCGGTTACCAATCATCAAATATCCCAATACTACTCTAGCGTCAACGAACGTTAAGCGTGCGACCCTGCGGGTTCGGGAATCATGTAGTCATGACCGAGACAACTCTCCGGTCAATAACCAATAGCGGGACCTGGATGCCCATATTGATTCCTACATATTCCACAAAGATCTTTTATCGGTTGAACCACAATGTCAACGATTCGGTTAATCCCGTATGCAATTCCCTTTGTCCGGCGATATGTTACCTGCCCGAGATTCGATCGTCGGTATCTCCATACCTAGTTCAATCTCGTTACCGGCAAGTCTCTTTACTTGTTTCGTAATACAAGATCCCGTGGCTAACCCATTAGCCACATTGCTTGCAAGCTCTTTACGATGTTGTGTTACCGAGAGGGCCCAGAGATATCTCTCCGTCATACGGAGTGACAAATCCCAGTCTGGATTCGTGCCAACCCAACAAACACCTTTGGAGATACCTGTAGAGCACCTTTATGATCACCCAGTTACGAAGTGACGTTTGGATACACACTAAGTATTCCTCTGGTGTCAGGGAGTTGCACGATCTCATGGTCTAAGGAACAGATACTTGACATGAAGAAAGCTGTAGAAAATACACTAAACGATCTGGTTCTAAGCTTACGGTTGGGTCTTGTCCATCACATCATTCTCCTAATGATGTGATCCCGTTATCAAATGACAACTCATGTCTATGGTTAGGAAACCTTAACCATCTTTGATCAACGAGCTAGTCTAGTAGAGGTTCACTAGGGACACGGTATTTGTTTATGTATCCACACATGTATTTAAGTTTCCGGTCAATACAATTCTAGCATGAATAATAAACCTTTATCATGAACAAGGAAATATGATAATAACCATTTTATTATTGCCTCTAGGGCATATTTCCAACAGGAGCTCGGGGAGGCGCTGCTCCATATCCATGGCGACCTACATGGGCACGACGGCCATCGGGGTTAGAGGACAGGGAGAAAGAATGGAGGAAGAAGAGAACGGAAAACAGGGGCGCGGCGGAGCACTGGCCTGGGCGGCCGTCGGAGCTAGGGTCACCGGAGTCGGCCTTCGGCGAGGTTCAGCGAGGGTCGGGGTGGAGGAGGTCCGGCTGACGCGGTCGGACGGGAGGAGCTCGGGGCTCTCCCATTCCAGATCGGAGGAGGCGGCGGTGGATGGGCTCCGCGGGCGGCGCACGGGCTCGCGCGGGTCTACGATGTGCCTGGCGGGCCGCGGTGGTGGGGAGGAGGCCAGGGCGGCGTGGCGGGCTGTGGTTGGCGGGAAGCAGCGGCTTAGGTGGCGGCGCGCCCGCTGGGGTGTCGCCAAGTGGCGGCGGGGGGATCCGGCGGCGTGGAAAACGAGGCGAGGGTGGCGGTGGCTGAGAGGTGGGAGGAGGCTAGGGGTAGGTTTGCCCATAAATGGCAAGGGAGGATGGCTTAAATAGGCAGGGGTTAGGGTTGTGGGTGTTTTGGGGGGTTTCAGAGCCCTCCGATCGCGATCCGATGGCTCCGGTCGGAGGGGTAGGATAGGTAGGCTGCAAAATGGTTGTGTAAGAGGGCTTGGGCTAAGATGAGAGGGAAGTTAGAGGCCCGGCACAACTTTTATGAAAAACGTCCGACAATTAAACCGGCTATAGTGCCGATATAGTTTAACGGAAGGGGCATCAAAGAACCTCCGAATGCTTCGAAAGATGGCAGGCGGTCTACCTACAATATAACAAGACCGCACGACAACTTTCAACCCATTCTGAGAACGTTTTATTCCCACTTAGAAAATAATATTTTAACGATGCCGCGGGCGTGTGCAAGTGTGGTTGGTCTTAGAACGGTCAACGAAGGCAACGAGGAGAAGTGTTGGTGCAATAATTTGCCTCCTTATGTTTTGGAGATTGTTGACATAAACAGTAAGGGACTGATGTGTTTGCTAGTGCACACAGAGTAACAGGTCCCTGGAGTCAAGAGGAGTTTGGTTCAAACTCCGAAGATAATCCCCTGCGTGGCAGTGAAGGTTATCACCGAAGATTATGATGACAAGAGTGACTCCTCAAAAATTGCTGATGCAAAGCAATTGGTTCGGTGCTCGTCCGAAGAAAGTGACTGCGGCCGAGAAGATTGAAGACGATGTGAAGA
The DNA here is from genome assembly GCA_039707655.1 of Elymus sibiricus. Classification (NCBI taxonomy): domain Eukaryota; kingdom Viridiplantae; phylum Streptophyta; class Magnoliopsida; order Poales; family Poaceae; genus Elymus; species Elymus sibiricus. The sequence continues at coordinate 165,777,574 of CM077670.1, forward strand.
CGTAGCATTTATTTCGTTGTTTCTCTTCTCTTTATTGAGTCATAGGACCACCGTATTACTAAGAGGTGTGTAGTGTTCGAAGCTTTGATTCTCTGATGCTAAACCCAAATCCTATGAAAGTTGCGAGAGAAATCTCTTTGTGTTCCGAGCAAATACTTGCCAGCAAGAGACTGTGATCTTCTTCGCTGCGAGAGATTTGTCTCTGACCAAGGAGTTAGCATTACTTGTTCCTCAAGTAATGTTACCGTTGCTCTTAAAATCCGACCGTTGTGAATGTGTCGGTTGGCCATTGGCTGGACCGCGGGTCCAAAATGGTCATTTCCCACCAGGGAAGGCCGCGGCTATAAATACCCACCCCGCACCGGCGCTGTCCGGTGGCTGCTCCGTGTGATTCTGAGAAGATTGTTGAGCAACCCCCTCTCCAAAGTGATTTGAGTTTAAAATCCAGTGAGAGAAAACCCCAGAGCTGAAAAATTAGATAGTGGTTTAGCATCACTCGAATCTAAGTCCAGTACGCTCCGCCTATTATTCTTGAGAGCTACGAACTCTCTAGACGGTTAGGTGTCAATTTCTTCAGAGACCAAGAGTAATTGTGGTTCTCGAAGAAGAAGTCTGTAAAGGTTTGGAGATCGCCTCAAGCATCTACCACGAGTGATCGGCATTGGTTGATGAACCAATTGTCGAGGAGAATAGGGCGAAGAGAGTTTATCTTCTGTGTTAAATCACAACCCCTCCAACCAGACGTAGTCATTTAGCAGAAGGGCAAACTGGTCTACCAAATTCCTTGTCGCCATCGAGCATCACTGGTCACCTCTGCTTCTCCCCTTTACACTCGAACTGTGCTGTTTAACATATTTCAATCATGTGATTTGTCTCGATGCATGCTTTTAGTTTCCATTCGTTAGTTTGTATTCGCTCACTGTACACTGTTTTCATTCGCTCCGCTGCTGGGTTCCGAGAGTTTTGATGTTTCTAAAGGAAATTTAAAACTCCCATTCACCCCCCTCTGGTAGACATACTTTGTTCCTACAATTGGTATCAGAGCAAGGTACTCCTTGACTCTGTTCATTTTGGTCTAACCACCTTGGAGTTTAAGTATGTCTTCAGTGAGCTACAAGTCGCACCTCAAGATTCCCATCTTCGATGGGATGGACTATCCCTTCTGGAAGGAGAAGATGAAGATCCATCTCCGAGCTATTGATGATGATATGTGGAACGTGGTGCAGAATGGATTCGTGGTTGAAGTGCCCCAGGTCCCCACTGACCTCGAGAAGAAACTTATTCAGATGGATGCTCAAGCCAAAGATGAAATTGGTGGCCATCTCTCTCGTGCTCAATTTCTTCGCTATCGTCAGTGTGAAACTGCAAAGGAATTGTGGGACATTCTCAAAAAGATAAATGAGGGTGTTTCAACTCAGAAAGAAGCTCGCATTGATACTCTTCGGGTGAAGTTCAATCGGTTCAAGTGAATCGGAAATGAAAGCTGTCAACAAACCTTCGATCGTCTGAGTGACATTGCAAACGAGTTGCAAGGTCTCGGCGCCAAAGACATCACTGATCACGAAGTTGTGAAGAAACTGCTCCGATCCCTTAACAGCTCATTCGACACACTAGTTCTGATGATTCGGGAATGAACTGATTTCAAAGTTCTCGACTCAGCTGATATCATGGAAAGGCTAAACACCCACGAGGAACAAGAAGAAGAAAAGAGAGATCTCTATGGCTCAAGTCACCGAAAAAGTCATGCTCTCAAGGCTGTGGCTGAATCTTCCTCAGAAGGAAATGCCGAAGAAGATTCAGATGACCTAGAAAGGATCAACAAGGATCTCGCATTAATCATGAAAAGATTCTAGCGCCTTCAAAGGAAAAATCAGTTTCAGAAGAAAGGATCCAACAACTCTGGCGGCTCCAAATCTTCATCAAAACCTACTGGAGATTACACCTACTTCAAGTGCAAAAATCCAGGACATTTCATTTCAGACTGCCCTCTGTGGGAAGCTGAAATCCGTGCCAATGGAAGATATGATTCAGGAAACAACCATGGCAAAGGCAAGAGCCATAGCTACAACTCCGATGATGAGAAGAAAACGAAGAAGTTCTTCAAGAAGAAGGACAGCTCCTCCTCCAAGTCCTCGTCAAGATCTTCCTCAAGGAATCCTTCCAAGTCCTCATCCAACCGCAAGAATACCTCTCGCAAGGCCAAGGCATACATCGGCAAGGAAATGGACTCCGATGAAGAAGAGTCATCTGGCTCCGAGGAAGTTGATGAATCTGATGAGGATTTGGATTCTGGCATGGCTGGCATAGCATGTGCCACTACTCCTGCGTCGAACTTCTTTGAGAATCATTCGAGTAACGACGAATCTCCTGCCTACTGCTTCATGGCCAAAGCTTCGAAAGAAAAGGTACCCCCAAACATCACAAGGTTTACTCCAGTGATCAATTCTCTTCGGATGAGGATGACCATGCTAAACTGATCAAAATTGCTAATATGCAACAAAACTCTCTCGAGAAAATTGAGAAAACCCTCAGGAAAATCAGTCATTGACAGAAGAGCATTCCGCTCTCGAGTCTCGAATGGAAGAACTATCAAATCATCATGATTTTCTCTCGGCCGACCACGAGAGATTGACTTATGATTACCTGAAAAGGAAATAGGAACTCGAGTCGCTGAGAGAGGCTCATGATGACTTGATCAGAGAAAATTCTCTTCTCACCCAACAACTCAAAGAGAAACCTGAAGTGTTTGTACCTCCCTGCTTAAAATGCCTTGAACGCAGTAACACTGAATCAAATGCTGAATCTTCTATGAATGCTAACCCCTCTGTCGAGGAAAATGGTTCTATATCTGATGAAAATGCTAGGTTGAAGGATCTTCTTCAGACAGGAATGTTCAAGTCTCTCAAAGGGCATCAAACCCTGTGTGATGTTCTGAAGAAATCCATTCTTCACAAAAATCCCAGGAAAGAAGGTATCGGTTTCGAAAGGAAACTGAATGAAAATGGCTCCTACTGGGAACCTGATCAATATCCTCGCACTGTGTGGGTGCCGACCAAGAGCAAAACACTCGATCCAGCTTTACTTTCAGGATATGACTGTCCTATCCCTGAATACTCATATGATGATTCTCTGGACAACTATAAGTTGTTAAAAAACCAACGTGGTGAGGCTGTTGCTCGCTATGTTGGACCAAACAGCAGGAATGGCCCCCCAAAGAAAGCTATCTGGGTGCCTAGGAAAACTATCGAAGCATTGCCTATTACAATGTTACTAACCATGCAGGTTGAAAATGCTCGATACTTCCTGGAAAAGGTTCGACAGAATGAGTACATGCATACCTCATCTAACCACTATACTCATTCGTCTGGAAAGAATTTCAATGCATACTCTTTCGATTATGCTCGTACTTATTCAAGTTACAATTCATATGACTATCGAAAGAAATCATATCCTGCTCGGTCATATGTTTCGAAGCCACCTACAAAGATGTGGGTGGTTAAGAAAGCCTGATTTCCCTGCAGGACTATGTCTCCGGGTGTACCAAATGGATAATGGATAGTGGATGCACTAGTCATATGACCGGAGACAAGTCATTGTTTGTCGACCCCAACTTAACTGCTTCATCTCAGAAGTATATTACTTTCGGCGACAACAACAAATTAAAGGTAATTTGGTTAGGTAAAATTGCTATATCCAAGGACAAGAACATTGATGATGTTTTACTTGTTCAGTCTCTTGGATTCAATCTCATGTCAGTTGGCAAACTTTGTGATCTAGGCATGCTAGTTCTATTTTCAATATCCAAATGCATCGTCTTTATGGCCTCTAACAATTCCTTCGCGTTCGAGGGAAACAAAAAAGGTGATTTATATATTGTGGATTTCTCTAAGGGTCCCTCAGTCCAAACTTGCTTGCTTGCAAAAGCAACCGAAGGATGGCTGTGGCACCGAAGACTTGGTCATGCAGGTATGAGAAATTTGCAGACTCTCATGAAGAAAAATCATCTTCGTGGCATTCCTGATGTGAAATTTGACAAGGATCGTCTTTGTGGTGCGTGTGAGGCCAGCAAATTGGCCAAGAAGCACCATTCATCAAAAACTGTCATGACCACAACAAGACCTCTGGAAATTCTTCATATGGATTTATTCGGACCTCAAAACTATGCAAGTTTCAGAGGCAGTCATTATGGTCTGGTTATTGTTGATGATTTCTCTCGATACATTTGGGTATTCTTTCTCGAAGACAAAACCTGCACCCAAGACATCTTCAAAAGATTCGCCAAGAAGGCTCAGAATGAATTTGATGTGCGAATTAAGCATGTCAGAAGCGACAATGGTACTGAGTTCAAAAATACACACATCGAAGACTTTCTCGACGAAAATGGTATAACTCATGAGTTCTCTACCGCATACACTCCCCAACAGAATGGAGTTGTTGAGCGAAAGAATAGAACTCTCATCGAAATGGCGAGAACAATGCTCAGTGAGTATAAAACTCCCATTCATTTCTGGGCTGATGCTATTAACACTGCTTGTCATGTTGTGAATCGTGTTTATCTTCACAAATTCCTTAAGAAAACCTCATATGAGCTTATCACTGGCAAGAAACCGAATGTTTCTTATTTACGTGTTTTCGGTGCACCTTGCTATATTCGTGACATGAATCATAATTCCAAGTTTGCACCTAAGGCACGTGAAGGTTTTCTTCTTGGTTATGGCTCGAACTCGCATACTTATCGTGTCTATAACTCTCACCATGGGAAAGTTATGGAAACGGTAAATGTGCGGTTTGATGAATCTAACGGCTCTCAAAAGGAGCACCTGCCTAATGTGATAGATGAACCACCGATCTCGGATGCTATTCGGCAAATGGCCATTGGGGATGTCAGGCTAGTCGAAGGAAATACACCTGACTCTTCCGATGAAGATACCCCCATAGCTCAAAGAAGAACACGCCAATCTACTGCCGAAGAAAATGCCACACCGAACACAAATGGCAACCCAAATGCAAGTGCAAATCAAAACGACAATCCCGATGAAAATGGCGAGACAAATGCTCATCCTGATGCTGATACTGAGGAAAATGAAAATGATCATCAAGAAGGAAATCCTCTCCCACGTGTGGCAAATCGAGTTGACCCTGCATTAATCCTCGAAGATCTCGAAAATCCAGGTTACCGACCCACAACTCGCTCTCGCACTCGTTTGGCTAACTACTGTGGCAGTTTCTCCTTTGTCTCATTGACAGAACCTACCAAGTATGAGGAAGCCATGCAAGAAGAGTTGGTGCAATTCGAATTAAATGATATGTGGGAATTGGTTGACAAACCGAATCCTGAGAAACACAATATCATCGGCACAAAATGGATCTTCCGAAACAAGCAAGATGAAAATGGCATTGTTGTGAGAAACAAAGCGCGTCTTGTCGCTCAAGGGTATACACAGGTAGAAGGTATTGATTTTGGTGAAACATATGCTCCTGTTGCTCGCCTTGAGGCAATTCGTATTCTTCTCGCTTATGCAAACTACAATGATATTCTGCTTTATCAAATGGATGTGAAAAGTGCTTTCCTCAATGGTGAAATTGATGAGGAAGTATATGTTAGGCAGCCACCTGGCTTTGAAAACCCTCAGTTTCCTAACAAAGTTTTCAGGTTGAAAAAGGCTATGTATGGGCTGAAGCAAGCCCCTCGAGCTTGGTATGACACTCTGAAGAGGTTTCTACTCGACAAAGGGTTCAAGCCAGGATCCACTGATTCCACTCTTTTCACTCGTGCTATTGATGGTGATCTATTCGTGTGTCAAATTTATGTGGATGATATTATTTTTGGTTGTACTAACAATGCATGCAGCATGGAATTCGGGCGAATGATGTCCGAGAAATATCAAATGTCTATGATGGGTGAACTCAAGTTCTTTCTCGGACTACAAATCTGTCAACAGGATAACGGAATTTTCATATCTCAGGAGAAATATCTGAGAGACTGTCTGAAGAAGTTTAAAATGCAAGATTGCAAACAGAAGGGCTACAAAACTCCCATGCCCATGAATGGCCAGATGGACGCAGATGTGTACGGTAAAGATTATGATCAGAAAGCTTATCGTTCGATGATTGGTTCTTTGCTCTACTTATGTGCATCCAGACCTGATATTATGTTGAGTGTTTGTATGTGTGCTCGTTTCCAAGCTGCACCGAAAGAATCGCATCACCAAGCGGTCAAGCGTATTCTGAGATATTTGGCTCACACCCCCACCTTAGGTTTATGGTATCCTAAGGGAGCACAGTTTGACCTCGTTGGATATTCAGACTCAGATTATGCAGGTGACCGGGTTGACAGGAAATCTACTTCGGGGACATGCCATTTCCTTGGTAGATCCTTGGTATGTTGGTCGTCAAGGAAGTAGAATTGTGTCTCGCTCTCTACGGCTGAGGCCGAATATATTGCTGCTGGCGCGTGTTGCACTCAGTTATTATGGATGAAGCAGACCCTGAAGGATTATGGCATCAAGGTCAAGAAGATCCCTCTATTGTGCGACAATGAGAGTGCGATCAAAATTGCACACAATCCAGTGCAGCACTCTCGCACCAAGCATATTGAGACCAGACATCATTTCCTACGCGATCATGTTGCTCGAGAGGATATTGTTATCAGTCATGTCAATACCGAAGAAAATCTCGCCGATATCTTCACCAAGCCTCTCGATGAGAAAAGATTCTGTGCGTTACGGTGTGAGCTAAATATCCTAGATTCCGCAAACGTGCAGTAAGCTGGACTCGGCACCCGTACCATCACTTCCACATCTTAGAAGGAATGGGTGCACAACACTCGAAGAGTTTGAAAATTTCGACAAAGTGAAATTTTCTTTCTGAGAGTGAATACATTAACGAAGAACTAGACTAACCGGGTGCCACGATAATTGTGCGATGCTCGGGATCATACAGTTCTTATACGGTGGGGTACGCCACCACAATTTCTCTTCATTGAGTTGTCTTTCGGTTGAAGTTTTTTTGTGTTAGTCCGAATGTATTTCACTCATAGCTTCTCCCTCGGGTGTTTGTGTTTCTTCGTCTGAGTGAAATACCTAGGACCCTATTTTTCTCTCTATTCTATCTCTTCCAGTCTATGCTGTTCCGTTATGAATGCACAAAATTCATCTGGTAACGAAACTTTATCTGGTGTCCTTGACCACGTTAAAGTTTCAGTCCGAACTTAATCTGTTTTGGCGATAGCCGTCCAAAATTTGGGGTTTCCCGCCCAAGTCAGGACCACGTTCTTTGGTGACGGTTGCCACGTGCTCTTCATCAACTGCCAGTTTATCTGGTCCGTTGAATCGCAATAGTCCTTTGACTGTGGCCGTCCGATCAGATACACCGGATGTGGTTATTTCCTCCTCGCATATATATTCTGTGCCGCCAACCTCCCTCAATTCACTTCGCATCTCCACCACCGTCACTTTCTGAAGCCCTACCGTACTGCTCCACCTCGAGCTCGACGATGTCGATCATCTTCGCCGCTTTGCTGCCGGAAAGAGGTCACCGGAGTCGTTCCTCGCCGCCGCGGATCATCTCCATCCCAGCGCCGCCGTAGTCGCTGCACATCACCGAGTTAGGGTATGTGTAGTGCGAACTCGTTCTTCCATTCATCCTGTTCGAGTTTGTCCACGGTAGTAATTGTCTATTTTTACCGCATTTCCCAGATCTTTACTGATAGGTAACTGCGGATGTGGTTTGTAGTAGTCCCTCGCATCCGAAAATTTTAGATCTAGGGTTTGTGTTGTGTCTCGTACGAATGGAATGCTTAGCATGTTAACTAGTATATTCTCCGAACCTATTAGTTCGTTCTACACATTTCTTTCATCCGAAACATTTCTCAAAGTCTGCATCTACTTCGTCATCAAAACAATTTCTTTTTCAAAATCTTCGCTGTGTGCATTCGTAACCCTGTCCCCACTTTCCCTTGCATCTATCTTTATTCACAGGGAAATGCAGTCAGTTGAGGATTCGGCTAAACCAGTGAGCCTGGCTGACAGGGATGATGCTATTCTGGGTACAACTGATGAATCCAAAGCTCCGAATGCCAAGGGCCCAACGGTAGGCCCATCATCCAGCAAGCGAAAAAGAACCGAGCAAAATGCTAATGAGCAAGAAGAGAATGCTCCGAAGAAGAAGAAGGGTGGCAGACAGGCATACACAAACATAGCTGAGTATATCTCTCATGATCGGTACGATACTGTTCCAGGAGAAACCAAACAGCAGAGAGATACGCGTCAACAATGGATTCGACGTCATTGGGTGCGAAAATGGTTCAACTATGAATTTGTTCATCCTCGGTTTGCTCAAAACTTTGCATTTCATCCACCATGGGGTGACTGCCGGGAAATTTCTCTCATAAAACCAAATGGTCCCAAAGAGAGACTACCTCCTCCACCAAATGCTCATGAGTCCTCCCTTCGCACACCCGAATCTTATCCTGATGAGCTTGCTAAGCGTCAGCAAAATGCCATCAAGCGAGCTAAGAGGGCTGAAAAGCAAAAGGCTCGTGAAGAGGAAAACCTTCGCCTTCTCAAAGATGATGTCGAGAAGAAAAAGGCCGAAGGAAAATCTGAAGGACGCACTAAACGCAAGCATGATCCCAGCGCTGCTGCATCAAAGAGAAAGAGTGCATCAAAGAAGAAAAAGGCTGAACTACCTGATGAATTTAAAATGAATGATTCTTTGGATGATGACCCTCCGCTCACCAAGGAAGAAGCTGCTGCTGCTCTCAGCGAGGAAGTGAATATTACCACTTCAACTGTGTTGCCTGATCTTCGGGTTCATATGGTTCCAGAAGCGCCACCAAAGAAGATCACTCCTAGAAAAACTCCTGCTACCACTGTCACTATGAAACAACATGTAAACACAGCTCCTCATCCAGATGCTATAAATTTGCAAGATTTGGTAGTTGACACTCCTGTGACTACTGCAAAGCCAGGCGAAAGTATTCCCAAGCCTGACTTGAAGAAAATCAAGGCGCCTACCAAGAAAAATGCTCCACAAGCTACTGCTCCGACGGAGAAGGCTTCTAAGTTTGCGCCTACCTTGACTCAGCCGTTGGCTTCTAAACCTCCTTCTGAGCAAGTTCCTGTGCAGACTGCTCCTATTGCCAAGTTTGATGCTCCTCACTACTATAATCATGTGTTTATCATGGAACAACTTGATAAATTTGTGGACAATCCATTCGATGGTGAAGTGGCATCTCTGCCTATTCCTGCTGAAGTCATTACACAGGCCACTTCCCTAGTTTAAGAAATGAGAGAAGATGCAGTTGAGATCAACTCTCTCTCTACCGAACTAATTGACCTTGATGGTCGAATGAAAACTGCTTCTTCAAGATTTGTCATTAAAGCGCTCGAAGACTCTTACAAGGATGTCAACCGTGCCATGACTCTCCTCCGTCACAGAAGGTTGCGCTTTCACACGGATCTAGACGAAATTGCTCGCAAGATCTGTGACGAACATCAAGCAAAAGTCACTGGCTACAATGATCTGGTCAAAGGCCACATTGATCAAGTTGCTCAGCTCAAGACGAAGCAACGAAAGAGAATTGCGAAGAAAAATGTACCTCCTGCTCCGAAGGAAAAATCGCCTGTTCGCCCAGTTGCTCAGTCTCAGCTAGAAAAATCTCCTGAGCCAGCTACTCCTTCGAACCCCCCAGTAAAGGACTCGGATGCTCGTCCCTCGCCAAGGCCAACTGAATCAGTGCCTGTGGCATCACCTACTCGAGCTAATATTCCCTCGCAAAGATCTGTTTCTGAGGAAGGTGAAATTCTTCGCTTTGAGCCCCAAGCTTCTCTGGCTCATGAAGCTCCAAAAGTCTCGGCTTCTCCTATTATCAAGCAAAAACAAATTCCAGTGGAACAACCTCAACCACCTTCAGTACATGATTCGGCCTCAGTGTCTAAAGTGGATGAGCCTGCCCTGCTGCCTACTGCCTTTGCAGCACCCTCTGTTGTAACACCTGCTCCATCTCCACTCAAGCTAACTATCGACACAACGACACGCATCCCAGATGCTGGTCCTTTCGAATGGAAATCTATCTCTGCTCGTCGTACTAACTCCTTTGTATATGGTGATGAATTTCTCTCTCCTGAAGAAGAACTCAAATACCCATACCCTCGTGAAGAACTACCTTTGTTCTCGTCAGGAGCAGGCGCGAAAGGTCCTCTTTTCAATCAGAATGCGCACCCCAAATTCTTTCAAGATAGTCCATATGATGGGCCGCGCACTTCGGAATCGCCTCGCTTCTGGACTAAGGATTAGGCCATATATTACTCTCGGGTCCTCTATGAGAGCAGAAAGATATTTCCTCACGAATATCTGAACATTCCTTCAATGCGCAATATTGGCTGTTTCAATCAATTGCTTCAAGATCTGGATGATTTCTGCCTCACCAAGGTATTTGAATTCGAGCATCCCTGGAACAGAGAGATCATTCTTCAGTTCTATGCTACACTGTATATCTCTGGTGGTGAATCTGATAGCTCAAAAATGGATTATGGAGTGGATGACCGAAGGAAAACGCATCAAATGCACTTCAACAGATTTTGTTTCGCACTTCCATTTCCCTTGCTTTGAGCATCGTGACACTGAAATTCAGGTTCACAACATTGATGTCATATCAGATGAAACTTTTCGGTGCACAATGGATCAAGAAAAGATTCGTGACTACACTGGTCCTCCTCATCCTGAGCACTTACCTTCGAGAATCAGACGCTATTTCACATGCTCTCCTACACAATTTGCCTTCTGGCGGGTATGAATCCGGACAAATCCATCTCAGATGTTCTTCGAAATGCTATATATGCAATCTCTGAATGATACATCTTCGACGTGGAAGACATGTTTCTGCGTATTCTGAAGGATTCTGCATAATATCCCTTCTGCATCAAAGGTTTCGCGCCCTGGATCCAGAAAGTTATTGATCATGCTATGCGCACAGTGTATCTTGCGAAGGAAAACCATAAAAGCTTCATACCTCCTGTTCGCGATACCTTGCAAGTCATGGAAGACATTACTTTGGGTAAATCGCCCGCATCAAGCCCCCAAGACTATCACAAGCAATTCGACGGGCCACGTCTTCCTCAGCGCGACCGAAAGATTTCGCCTCAACCTCCATCACAACTCGAAGTTAGTTTGCGTATAAAACAACTGCTGCTGCAGCATATCGCCAAGGATCGATGCGAAAAAGAACATCTCGCCTCCGAGCTAAATGCGCTCAACAATCGCACCAGAATCATGCATCTCATAGCTAATGAAAACAAGAAGAGACTCTGGAAATTGCTTCGCAAGTTCTTCACCGAGAAACAACTCCGGAATGTCAATCTCCAAGAGCTCTATGATTATATTGACAAAGGCTTCACTGTTGAAGATTTTCAAGATCGGAGTACCCCTCCTCTTCCTGTTCGTGAGCCAACCACTGATCTTTTTCATCTCAAGCTTCACACACTGCTTGACGGGTCTGAAGCCACCTCACCGACCGAAAAACCTACCGAAGGCAATGTGCTATCCCGTGTTCCTCCTGTGGCTACTCCACATATACCCTCGTCTGCTCAGCCCCACGTTATTATCCCTGAAGGAAAATCTGATGCTGCTGAAGACGAAGACAATCCCGTCACTTCCGAAGAAGAAGTCACCTTGGACAGTTCTTCTAGAGATGCCACCGATTGAACCAAGTTTCGTGTTTTTGCACTCATGTTATTCATCACCTTTTTGACACTAATTGACAAAAAGGGGGAGAATTACATCGAGTCTCGATAGATTTGCTTTCTGTGTTTCGTTGGTTTTGGTTTCGTGCGTGTTTGCAACTTCTGGTTTAAGCTTTTCTGTACTAAGTTGTAAAACTCGATAACTTCTGTGCTGTAATGTTAATAACCCCTCGTGCTGCACTATTTCTCTCGAAGCACTTGTTTTGCAGGTGGAATTATATCAGAAGTTATGAATGATTGCACTACGATCTCGATGGATTATATCTCATCAGTGCGAATCACTGTCTCGAATGATTGAAATTTCCTCAGTATACTTCAATACATGCAGGAGAATTTATCTCAAATCTTTTTCCCTGCATACATTTAGGGGGAGTCTATTTCATCATCGAGCAAAGTAACACTTACTCACTCTTGTTGGAATTACTTTATACCTATCTATCTCCACTTCGATGATTATCTGTTTTGTCAACAATCATCCAAAAAGGGGGAGATTGTTGGTGCAATAATTTGCCTCCTTATGTTTTGGAGATTGTTGACATAAACAGAAAGGGACTGATGTGTTTGCTAGTGCAGACAGAGTAACATGTCCCTGGAGTCAAGAGGAGTTTGGTTCAAACTCCGAAGATAATCCCCTGCATGGCAGTGAAGGTTTTCACCGAAGATTATGATGACAAGAGTGACCCCTCAAAAATTGTTGATGCAAAGCAATCGGTTCGGTGCTCGTCCGAAGAAAGTGACTGCAGCCGAGAAGATTGAAGACGAAATGAAGACGTAGCATTTATTTCATTGTTTCTTTTCTCTTTATTGAGTCATAGGACCACCGTACTACTAAGAGGGGTGTTGTGTTCGAAGCTTTGATTCTCTGATGCTAAACCCAAATCCTATGAAAGTTGCGAAAGAAATCTCTTTGTGTTCCGAGCAAATACTTGCCAGCAAGAGACTGTGATCTTCTTCGCTGCGAGAGATTTGTCTCTGACCGAGGAGTTAGCATTACTTGTTCCTCAAGTAATGTTACCGTTGCTCTTAAAATCCGACCGTAGTGAACGTGTCGGTTGGCCATTGGCTGGACCACGGGTCCAAAATGGTCATTTCCCACCAGGGAAGGCTGCGGCTATAAATAGCCACCCTGCACCGGCGCTGTCCGGTGGCTGCTCCGTGTGATTCTGAGAAGATTGTTGAGCAACCCCCTCTCCAGAGTGATTTGAGTTTAAAATCCACCGAGAGAAAACCCCAGAGCCGAAAAATTAGATAGTGGTTCAGCATCACTCGCATCTAAGTCCAGTACGCTCCGCCTATTACTCTTGACAGCTGCGAACTCTCTAGTCGGTTAGGTGTCAATTTCTTCAGAGACCAAGAGTAATTGTGGTTCTCGAAGAAGAAGTCTGTAAAGGTTTGGAGATCGCCTCAAGCATCTACCACGAGTGATTGGCATTGGTTAACGAACCAATTGTCGAGGAGAATAGGGCGAAGAGAGTTTATCTTCTGTCTTAAATCACAACCCCTCCAACCAGACGTAGTCCTTTTGCAGAAGGGCGAACTGGTCTACCAAATTCCTTGTCGCCATCGAGCATCACTGGTCAACTCTGCTTCTCCCCTTTACACTCGAACTGTGCTGTTTAACATATTTCAATCATGTGATTTGTCTTGATGCATTCTTTTAGTTTCCATTCGTTAGTTTGTATTCGCTCACTGTACACTGTTTTCATTCGCTCCGCTGCTGGGTTCCAAGAGTTTTGATGTTTTTGAAGAAAATTTAAAACTCCCATTCACCCCCCTACGGTAGACATACTTCGTTCCTACAAGAAGAGGCAACTACGAACGGATGCAAGTTTTATGAAAACATGCGGATGCAATGTGCATGATGCCCAGATGAAATGCAACAAACCAAATAATTAACGCGACGATAATGAAATATATGGAAGCCATCTGGAGCGTCAGTCTTGGGCTGTCGCAGGGTGGTAGCGGGATGGGTGTTAGACCATGTAAAGCACGAATTCTTGTGTTTCGATGCGACGAAGAGCCTCCTCCATCTGTCCTGACTGAGCCTGTTGTCTTTCTGGTTTGTAAATGATAGGATGGCGCATTGCTCTATATGTTATTGTCCTTATATCTGCTGTGGGTGAGCTCACGGAAGGGTGGTAGAGTACACGCCAAAGATAAAATCATCCGAAACTCAATTTTACAAGCCGGATCCGGCCTCCGAAATGTTGTTGAAGCCGACGAGTGGGTTATGGACACATACAATTTTTCGTTGTGATCGTTTTGGCTAGTCATGGAGCTCAAACGGAGTTTGTATGGCCGAATTGTGGCCGTTTTATAGATACGACATTGGGGGACAGACCGTAAATACAATTTTCAGGGTAAGTTGATCGCGCCGACGAGCCATCTAGCACCATTCGGAATGACCTATAATTTTTTGTGAGCATGAACAGAATGAGGATGAGGTGTTATGTACTTTATCATCCAAAAATAATGCATCTATTGGTGAAAAAGTGAGGGTGGTAGCCAGACGGGTGTTAGACCATGTAAAACATGAATTCTTGGGTTTCGATGCAACTAAGAGCCTCCTCCTTCTGTCTGGACTGAACCTGCAGTCTTTCTGGTTTGTAAATGGAAGGATGGTGATTGCTCTATATGTTATTGTCCATATATCTGTCCGTGGGTGAGCCCACGGGAGGGTGGTAGAGTACACGCCAAAGATTAAATCATCCGAAACTCAATTTTACAAGCCAGATCTGGCCTCCGGAATGCTGTCAAAGCCGATGAGTGGGTTATGGGCGCATACCATGTTTTGTTGTGATCATTGTGGCGGGTCATGGAGCTCAAATGGAGTTTGTACGACCAAATTGTGGTCGTTTTATGGATACAACATCGGGGGACAGACCGTGAATTCAAATTTCAAGGTAAGTTGATCGCGCCGACGAGCCATCTTGCACCATTCGGAATGAATTATAATTTTTCGTCTGCATGAATAGATTGAGGATGAGCTGTTATGTACTTTATCATCCAAGAATAATGCATCTGCTGGTGAAAAATTTAGGGTGGTAACGGGACGGGTATTAGACCATGTAAAACATGATTTCTTGGGTTTCGATGCAACGAAGAGCCTCCTCCTTCTGACCTGACTGAACGTGTAGTCTTTCTAGTTTGTAAATTTAAGGATGGTGCATTGCTCTGTATGTTATTGTCAATATATCTGTCCATGCACTACAAAAAAAAGACACATCCGTGACATTATGGCCCGAACGAGAACTTTTTCTGTCATGGTTGTGACACTTCTATGACGATAATTGTGATAAAAACACATATCATCATAGATGTGGTGGGCTCCTACTTCTATGACAAAAAATTATGACAAAAAATGGGCTTTTCATCCTGGGCGGGCCGGAGACGCACCTGCATGACATTCTTTGGGCCGTCCATGAGGTAAAAAATCGTGGTAGAAGTGAGGGCGAGGAATTTTTCGGGGAGTTCCCGGTTACGGTGGGCACTCGGTGGGTGGTCGGGGCCGAGCAATGCACTATGGTTTGCGCGTTTCTCTCGTACGCGCGTATGTGTGAGGCGTTCGCTAACTGAACCCGAGCGAGGTGTTCGCTTACTGAACCCGAGCGGTCGATTGCCCTCGCACTACATACTGAACACGAGCGATCGATCCCTCGGACTACGTACTGAACCTGATCGATCCCTTCGCTGCTAACTGAACCCGAGCAATCCCGTCACTGCTAACTGAACCCGAGCGATTCCTTCGCTGCTAACTAAACTCGATCGATGCCTTGCTGCTTACTGAAGTGGATCGAGCCCCCATGCGAGACGTAGCTAGCCGGTTGGGTTGCCTCTCGATGAATAGTGCCCGTTGCTACCGCGCGCGCGATACGTAGAACGAGTCGAGACTGCTGTTGCATCGATCGAGCCCCTTGCACGAGACGTGGCGAGTTGACCTAGCCAGTTGGTTGGCTGTGGATGAACAGTTCCCGTTGCTGCCGCCCACTCGTACGCCCCACCCCAGCCAGTGGGGGTTGGATGAATAGTACCCCAGCCGTGTAGGCGGTTGGCGCTGGATGAACAGGACCCCGAGGAGGCCGCCACACCCCAGCCGATTGGGGTGGATGAACATGACCCCGTGGAGGCTAGATGAACAGTAGTTGATGGAGGCTGGAGGAAGTCGACGGTGGATGAACAATAGCTGGTGGAGGCTGGAGGAAGTTGACGGTGGATGAACAGTAGCCCGTGGAGTCCTATTTTGTGGTACGCCACACCCCTCCTGATGAACAGCACCCCGTTTCGACCATAGGCGCTCGAAGAGAAGTCCGTTTCCTCCGTTTTGCGGTACGCCACACCCCTCCCGATCAACAGGACCCCGTTTCGATCGTAGGTCATTGAACAGAAGTCTGTTTCCTCCCTTTTGCGATACGCCACACCCATCCCGATGAACAGGACCCCATTTCGACCGTAGGCAGTCAAACAGAAGGCCGTTTCCTCCGTTTTGCGGTACGCCAGACCCTGAGTCGATGAACAGGACCCCATTTCGGCTGTTCCGACCAAGCCAGCTGGCTCCCGATGAACAGGACGCATTCTGACCCAGTCGCTTGGCTCCCGATGAACATGACGCTGTTTCCTCCGTTCCGACCCAGCCGGTTGGCTGCCGATGAACAGGAGGCCGTTGCCTCCATGCACACGAGCCCTGGCCGTACGTATGCGCGAGTACGCATTCGAGACCCCGCCCATATGTACGTACATGGTCGTATTTTTTGTTGTGTTATTGTATGTACGTGTACACGATTTAGACGGTGCTGCCTGAACTGCTACATCGGGGGCTCTACTACAACATGTGTCGCTCCTTACACGCCTACGATTCATGAGACCGATCGACCAGTATGTACGTACACGTTTGCGACCAGACAGATAACCGTACGTACGCTTCGACCTGGTGGGTCCCAACTGTTAGGGTGATAAGGACGCATTTCCTTGCGTGTGAAGATATAGCTGGTGGGTCCCAGCTGTCATGGGGAGGAATCATTTTTTTCGCGTAATAAGGAGGCACTTCCTTTCGTGCGAAGATGTAGCTGCTGGGTCATAGCTGTCAGGGGGAGGAAACTTTTTTTCCGCGTAATAAGGAGGCACTTTCCTTGCGTGCAACCATGGACCTCATGGGTCCCAGCTGTCAGCCTCTCCACGTACAGTCCTCTTCTGATGACTCTCGTTTGTTGACCACGCAGCACGGAGCGCACCAAGGCGGTGAACGACGGCAAGGCCCCGGACGAGAATGACCAGGAGATGGGGAAGATGCGGCACTGGAGTCGCAGACGGAGAGGAGTACGATGTATGAGGGTTGACTGGTTCGGTGCGGCCTGGGGCGGCAGTTGGTGGAGAATAACAGGAGGGGTGGAGGGATGGCCTGGCCGGCGGTGGGGTAGCGCTTCGCAGCGAGGCGTGCGAAGCAGCGCCGGTGGCCGCCGGAGGCGGTAGCAGGAGGCCCCGCCGGCGCTGGAGGAAGAAGACGAGAGATTGAAGATGCATGCCGGCTGTTGGATGTACATCGAATGACTACAGATGTCAGAATCATTTGTTGACTAAGTTGACAACGCCTTCCATAGGCCTTGACCTATTGGCCCACATGTCAGCCTCCTTGCGTGCGAAGATATAGCTGGTGGGTCCTAGCTGTCAGGAGGAGGAATAATTTTGTTTGCCCGTAATAAGGAGGCACTTCCTTGCTGCGATGATGTAGCTGTTGGGTGCCAACTGTCAGGTGGAGGAAACTTTTTTTTCCGCGTAATAAGGAGGCACTTTCCTTGAGTGCGACCATGGAACTCGTGGGTCCCAACTGTCAGCCTCTCCACGTACAGTCCTCTTCTGATGACTGTCGTTTGTTGACCACGCCGCACCGAGTGCACCAAGGGGGTGGACGACGATGAGGCCCCGGACGGGAACGACCAGGAGATGGGCAAGATGTGGCAGTGGAGTCGCAGACGGAGAGGAGTACAACATACGTGGGTTGACTGGTTCGGTGCGGCCTGGGGCTGCAGTCGGTGGAGAATAACAGGAGGGGTGGAGGGATGGTCTGGCCGGAAGTGGGGTAGTGCCTCACAGTGAGGTGTGTGAAGCAGCGCCGCTGGTCGCCGGAGGCAGGGGCAGGAGGTCCCGACGGCGCTAGAGGAAGAACAAGAGAGATTGAAGATGCATGCCGGCCGTTGGATGTACATCCAACGACTACAAATGTCAGAATCATTTGTTGACTAAGTTGACAACGCCTTCTGTAGGCTTCGACCTATTGGCCCACATGTCAGCCTCCTTGCGTGCGAAGATTTAGCTGGTGTGTCCTTGCTGTCAGGAGGAGGAATATTTTTTTTTGCCCGTAATAAGGAGGCACTTGCGTGCGAAGATGTAGCTGGTGGGTCCCAGCTATCAGGGGGAAGAAACATTTTTTTCCACGTAATAAGGAGGCACTTCCTTGCGTGCAAAGATGTAGCTGGTGGGTCCCAGCTGTCAGGGGGAGGAATTTTTTTTTTCGCGTAATAAGGAGGCAGTTGCATGAGTGCGTCCATGGACCTGGTGCATCCCCACTGTCAGCCTCTCCACGTACAGTCCTCTTCCGACGACTCTCGTTTGTTGAGCACGTTGACCACGCCTTGCTGAGCGCACCAAGGCGGTGGACGATGGCGAGGCCCCGGATAGGAATGATCTGGAGATGGGAAGACGCGGCATTGGAGTCACAGACGGAGAGGAGTACGAGGGTTAACTGGTTCTGGTGCGGCGTGGGGTTGTAGTCGGCGGAGAATAACAGGAGGTGTGGAGGGTTGGAGGGATAGCCTGGCCGGAGGTGGGGTAGCGCTTCGCTGCGAGGCGTGCTAAGAAGAGCTGCTAGCCCCCAGAGGGGGGAGCAGGCGATCCCGGCAGTGCTAGAGGAAGAAGACGAGAGATTGACGATGCATGCCGGCCGTTGGATGTAAATCCAATGGCTATGGATGTCAGAATCATTTGTTGACTAAGTTGACAACGCCTTGCGTAGGCTTCGACCTATTGGCCCACATGTCAGCCTGCAAAAATGTGGCACATATTCAACCCATGTTTTTTAGAATCTACAGTCCATTTACTGTGTTGGGTGAACAAATAATGTAGCATCTATGCGGTCCATTTAACTTTTTTCTAAGAAATCACAGCCCATTTGCACTTTCTCGAAATACATGAATTCGCTGGGCTTGTTGTAAATATAATGTCGGGTTGGACGGAGCAATGTTATCAAAAAATAAACCGGGGCTGGGCATTTTATTATATATAAAATTAGATAATTAACGCGTTATTGCTCAAAAAAATGAGCGCGTTATTATTACATTGGTCCTTAAATCTGAGCAAGCTTTTGTACGCAATCACCAGGATTTTCGTTGTCAGAAAAAACCAGGATTTTCCTTGCTAACTTCTGTTAAACATTTATTATTTATAAGTTAATAAGATGTGGGATATTTTTTAATATATATAAGTATCTATTAAATATATGATAACAATAATAATTTGTAAAACATAAATCGGACCTGACATTCTTATTCTTATATAGAAAAATAGAACAGAGCTCTGCGTTTTCTTAAAAAAAAGATAAATTGGGCTGCTGATGTTTAAGAAAAAATAAAACCTAGGCTGGGAGGCCCATAGGCTGGTAGATACATGCTGGACCTCAAAAAACTAAGTTGAAACCACTGTGTCGGCATGTCGTGTGCTGCGCATGTTAAAAAACAAAACCTAGGCTGGGCAGGCCACAACCCAACTGATACTTGTCCGCCCTCTAAAAAAAATGATACCTGCTAGATCCCTGATACCCCTAAAAAAGCTCCCCGATGATAGTCTTCGTTGTAAATTTATTTCATTTATTGACTACATTGACAAACCCATGGGCCCCAACGTCAGTATACAATTAGGAGGAAGCTTTTTTTTCCAATGAGGCACTTGCTTGCGTACGACCATGGACCTGGTGTGTCCCGACTGTCAGCCTCTCCATGTACAGTCCTCTCCAGTTTCCTCTCGTTTGTTGAGCATGTTGACAATGGCAGACGGCGGCGTTGCGACGAGCGCACAAAGACGGAGAACGACATCAAGGACTCGGACGAGAATGAACCAGAGCCCGGGAAGAGGTGGTAGAGTAGTGGTACAGCGTGCGCCTTCTTTCTATCGACCATACCGCAGTAGCCCAGTGGCTACAGCCCCCTCCCCCAAAGCTGCACTGCCCGGGATCGATTCCACGTGGTGCAGCAGAAAATCCCCTATTTTTTTGCCTCTGCTATTACTGGCATGTGGGTCCCCCCATGTCATCTACACACACCACCTCCAACACTTGCCAAAATTTTGCCCTAGTTTACCCAGTTTTTTTCACACTCAACATTGTCTGGGCATTTTGAAAATAGCTTATCTTTTTGACTGTGCATCATATGAAGATGTGCTATACATGAATGTTGATCAGCATGATGTTAGCTTGCTGTTAGTTCCATTTTCAACCATGAATAAAATTTGGAACATGCTGTTATCCCTGTTTGAAAAGGGCGAGTTGATATAAATGCTCTGCCTTTGAAACTTGTAGTTTCTTATTTGAAACTAAAACTTGCAGTTTCTTCTGTGAAACTACATTTTTGAAAGTACTAAAAATAGATCTCTGGAATTCCGAAAATACTTCATATGCTCAATACTGCAAAGATTTGAAATTAAAAAGATATTCATATATGAAAGTACCCAAAATACACAACACAAAACACAATTCACAACCTGAAAATATTGATAACCCTAAGCTCGTCCTCTGATTAATCGTCGGGGCACTCCCCTCCTATTCCTCGGCGGCAGACCGCCGCCGTGTGAGACAAGGTGAACGGCGAGGGAGCCTTGGAGAACGACGGGGAAGCGTCGTCGCGCGAACTGTTTTCCTCCTCTTGCGGTTGGGTATGGTCGACGAAGACTCCTCCGGCTTGCTCTGAGACGGCACCCTCCCAAATGGCACTGTGTGGATGCTCGATCCTTGATCGTCTAGATGCTCAATCTTGGATCGATACTCCCACCACCTCCGCCTGATGATTGGATTCAGCGAATCTGTCTGCTCCATGGCCCCGAGGAGCAGCTCTATGGACTCCCGCGCGACTCCATCTGGGTGGATCGCCGCCTTTTCGCTCTTTTTTAGATATTTGGCCATCGCCATCACCGTCGCCGCTAATTGCTACTGGTTGTCAAACCAAGACTGTATCTCCATTATCCTGGCTAGCTTCACAGGGTCGCCGTTTGTGATCGTCACGTATCTGTTGTACTCCTCCATCGATCTATTTCTCCACAGCACCTTCACTCACCGGCGGTGGTTTTGGAATGGAAGAGGAGCGGCGGCGGTTTTGGAATGGAAGAGGAGAGGAGCGGCGGTGGTCTTGGAATGCAAGAGGAGCGGCGGGCGGTGTGGATTAGACGAGAGCAGCGGCACGCTGTGAGTGGATCCCTCCTAATAACTAATTTAACCCTCACTTAAGAAGTGACCCCACATAAACTTGAGTACTGACCCCACGTTACCTAGTACTACTACCCTTATCTACCGTTAGATCTAGACCAACAGAAGGCTTATAAAAATGCCAACTACTACCCTAAAACTTTCTTTTTAGTTTGCATATAAAATTTGGTCATAGTCAAACTTTGTAATGTTCGACTAACTTTATAAGAAAAAATACCAACATTCATAATATGAAATCAATATTATTAGATGCATCACGAAATTAACTTTCATATACCATATAACTTTGGTATTGTAGATGTTGATGTTTTTTGTATATAAATTTGGTCAAAGTTAAAAGAAACGGAGGGAGTATTGAAGAGCTTGATAGGGTTGCTGTCCCTTGCATCATCATGCCGTGTTTCACAGCTTCCAAGATTCACAACCAACTCATAAGATTCCCATAATAAGTACAACAAAGATGCCTATGCATCTCAATGATTCACAGATCAGAGCCAATATTATCTTTAAAACTAAAACAAAGTTGTGAGAATGTGTACAAGTAAAGAAAAATCGATTGATGCTTCTCTTAGAAAAGAGTAATCCCTAAAAAGTGCCAATATATCTAGCAAACCATAAACCTAATTCATGTAAGCTATTTGATTCAAGGATTTGCTGCAATACTGAAACCAGTCCCGTTTATAGGCACACATGTCAAACACCGGCAGATTAACATGTTCTGCATTAGCAGGTCGCCAAGAACTTGTGGAACCATTTGAACATCTGTGCTGTTCCAAGCCATGTTTATGTTAGATGGTGGCAATCACACTCTGCATATGCGGGTTCCATCCGAACATTTGTGCAGTTCCACTAAAATGTAGCTAAATTATCCTGTTTGCACAGATAATGAAAAGCGTGATTACTATAATAGTGGCACTAGTTGATGGAACATACACTAATAAATAGAAGCAACTTCATTTTCTTAAAGGAAAAAAGATTGTGATACAATAGCTTTATTAAGAGAAAATACAATAGTAGCACAATATGACAAAGCACGATTATGTAGAAATACTTAAACATGTCATTACTATAAGAATGGGACTAGTTGCTGAAAAGTACGCTCACAAAGAGAAGCACTTTCATTATCTTCATGGGAAATGAAATGATAGCAAAGACAATAGCTTCTTCTTCAGTAGTTGCACTAAAATTGAGCAACATCAAGGAGTGCCACTACAACTTGGATATCCTTTTGTGCAGTTCCACTAAATTCGAGAGACGTTGCCCATGTGACATTTTAGTAGAATTGCACAAGACACTCTTTCAAAAAAAGAAGTATTTTGTGCAGTTTACCAAAAGGTCGCAATAGCAACGAGGTGAAATGTATATCTCTGTTAGCACAAAAAGGTAGAAAGGCGGGTGAATAACAAGTGATGAAACATACATCAAATGAAAAGAAGCATCTTCCTTTTCTTAATGGCAATCATAGAAGGACAGAAGCAATTTCTAAAGCAACATCATTGCTTCGTATTACCGGGGGCATTAAGATTAACAATGACAACTGTTAAATTTGACATTACTTTAGTGGTGCCATTGCTTGATTTTACTAGCTACATTAGATTAACAGGTGCTAAAGAGTTGGTATAAGGGCATGGGTCAGTAGGCACACCAGGACAGTTGCATTTCTAACGAAAAGAAGCAACTTACTTATCTTAACGGGAAATATAGCAGGACATTAAAACAATGCCATTGCTTCATATTACTGGAGGCATTACATTAAAAACAAGATTGGTTAAACGTGTCCTTACTTTAACAGTGAGATTGCTACATTTTACTAGCGGCATTAGATTAACAACAGCTAAAAATTTCCATAAGAACATCGGACAGTGGGTGCACCAGCACCATGTACCTCCACCGATGCATAAAATGATGATGTAAACAAACATCCAAACAGGATATCTGGGTTGGTCCCATTTTGGTACACTATAGCCAACTTTTACTATGTGAGGGCAGCAAATCTAGTGGTGGACATACTCTGTTGACTTGTCCCCTAGCCCCACTTTCTTTCCTTTTTCAACCAGTAGATCGATTCTATATCCAGTTTGTACTGCGTTTTCCCTTTATTTCCCTTTTCAACCAAGAGACCGGTTGGGTAGCCAGTCTCTACTACTTTCCCCCCCTTTTTTTCCTCTTTGAATCAAGTCCTAGATTCTTGCTAGAACTTCCCCCCTTTCTTCCCAGTTTGAACCAAGTCGTAGATTCGATTGCATGAAGTAGGTTTACCTCTAATAGTAAAAATTTAGGTGGCTTTGGAACAGCCGATCGAGCCTATCTATGAGGGGGCCGAGAAGTAGAAAAAGATCCACATGCAGCGACGTGGGGAGCTAGGGCAGTAGAGCCAAGGCCGATTTCGAAGGAAGTTATACCTGAGGGTCGCCGGGATGTGGCTGGGTGGGCGGTGGGAGGCCGAATCTGCCCACACTATAGGAGCAAGGAAGAAGGGGTCAGAGGCCCTCCCTAGCCAGCGCTGTGTGGGAGAGAACGGCAAGGCATGTGGATCGGGACATGCCGGCAGTGGGTCAGAGCCGTCGCCGACGACGACCGCGTGAACGTTGCACCTTCTCCCCTTCCCCGACGGAGGGGATCCGACCGGATCTGTGACCAGCGGTGAGAAGAGAGAGAGAGTGTGGCCACCGCTGCCGTGTTTAGATCTGGAGAGGATGAGAGTGTGTGAAGAGAGCAACCCTAGCAAGCAAGAGCGGAGGCTCCTTCTTATATACATATGGTGGAGTAGTTTTGTTTTTTTCTCTCCATAAAAATAATCGTTTAAAATTGCGACGTGCCAGGTCACACTTTGTATTGTTCACTTCTGGTCCCCAGCCCTCCATTAATTGAACAACCACACGGGTCAAATTATCACGGGTGAAAATATAGAACGAACAAGCTCGAACTCTTTTGAATTTGAGATGTCGATGGCACCGTTTGAACACATTGCATCCATGGACTAAGTAGTTTGAATTTGAGGTAAAGTGTGGCTTTTGCAGTTCACATCTAAATGGGGGCACACCATACATTTTGTTTGCTTACCACGCTATACTTATAAAACATGCACAATTTACATTTCGAATAGCTAGCTGGAGCTTGAAATGTATTGTTTCCAACATAAAGTGAAATCAATTTTTTTAAAATTCATGATCTTAGCATTTGCAAAAATAAATGTAAGAGCCATCAATCTTTCTTTTTGATTTTGAACATAAACTATGTGCAACCTTTTTTGAAACTGATCGGGTCTATCGTAAATGTTTGCAAGTGGCACAAATCATCTTTGATAAAAAATACATCCAAATTCCGAGACCACCGAACAACCAACTATAGTCAGAAAGAGCCATCGACGTGTCGTTGTCGCTGCTATCCAACCGGAGCCAGCTTGACCGCGTCAATGACTATCGAGGAGTCTTCGTGCGTGCCTCTATCATCATTGATCTGAAGCACCTAATTAATATAACACCAAATTTTTCCATATGACAAGAAACGCTAACCTCACTGCCCCAAGGAGACAACATGAATCTACGCCGGAGCTCCATCGACTACGTCCCGATGGACAAACTCGACGAGGATCAATGCTCAAAGGACAAACTTGTAGAAAAGGCGTCAATCGATGTCGTCGATGTCCTAACGTAGCCGGCTTCGCCTTCTTGATGGCAGCCGAGTAGTCTTCGTGCATGTGCCCCTAATGACCAGTGCCCTGGAGGAACGCTGTTGTCGTTGTTTAACCCTCGCATGACACCAAATCTCGCCAGATGACAAGAAACCTTAACCTCACCGCCCCAAAGGAGACGACAAGAATCTACGCTGGAGTGCCATCGACTATGTCTAAACGAATGAACTCAAGGAGGATCGGAGCCCGGAAGAAAAACTCGAAGAAGAAGCGCCGACATCGTCCGCCTGAGCGTTGCGCATGCGAGGACTAAAAACCCTAACATAAACTAATAACCGGAGCATAGGCACCGGGATTCCCCTCCCCGCCACCGGCCAACGGAGCGGTGGTAAGAGGGGAGGGGGTGAATCCACCGGCTCATCGGTGAAGCATGGAGGGGAAAGGTTGCCCTAGCCGCCTAGGGTGAGTGGACTAGATTTGTATTCATACCGAGAATGGTTTCGAATTTTACTGGTATTGCAATATACTTAGTGCTCCTACTTTTTTTTAGATTTCTCAACAGAACTACAGGTGTATGTTAGTACAACACAGCCTGCACGATATGTAGACGATAGCCAATCCAGCCATCTGCTGGACTCTGGTCACATGCATGGACGAACTGATCTCCCCTGTCGTGCAGGGATCCTCCAGGCAACGATGTGTGTACAACACTGCTCAAGTACTATCGCTCGTGTCTCTCTTCTAGTATTAACTCAGCCGACGCGCGGGTACGGGGGAGTGTGCCTATGGTCGGCTACTCAATTGCGGTCCCACATGTGACTGCAAATGCAAGATGACGCGCGTTCCATTCCGTGAGCGGCGTGCTGGACCGACCGACCATGTGGGGTGCGACACGAATGCGACGGGCGTGCTGTATACATGTACCACCGTTTTCTTTTGGTTTTGCTCCATGGCGCAATCCATCGATACAAAATTATATTTAAAAGTCGAGGGCGGGGCTTTTCCCGCGCGTTAGGCGGGCCAGTTTCGCCTAGTCGGTTTGACAGAGAGGCGAGGAGGACGAGGGAGTAGCGGATTCAACTTACTGCTGGAAAGGTGGGGCTGTGTGATTTGATGGCTTGTTACTGCTAGAAAGGTGGGGCCTTGTGATTTGACTGCTCATTATAGTCATTATTACTGCGGCACTACGACCGGGGTGAGTCTCCCCTCCATGGTGTACAGGTGCTAAGCATGCCACATATGCAAAAAAATCTGATGTGACAAGGTAAAGAGAAGAGAGAGGAGTTTGGTGACCCCAGGAAGAACCAATGCGAAGCACGCCGACCGATGCAGAACACTTAAATGGGAGAAGTTTACGCAAAGCATGAAGGAGTTTAGTTGTCAAAGAATTAAACATCTATGCTAATTTTTAGTAGACTTTAGCACCCCATCTAAGCACATAATACTATGCATAATTCGGTGCATGAAACGTCGATCCAGATGCTGGCTGTCCCACATCCAGCATCATACTAGTGGAGTACTAGTATGTTATAGTAGTACGTACGTACTATCGTTGTTCTCTCTTTTCTACTGTAGTAGTAACTCAGCCGACGCGTGGGTCCGGGGGAGTGTGCCTATGGTCGGTTGCTCAATTTCGGTCCCACGTGTGAGTGCAAACACAAGATGACGTGCGTTCCATTCCATGGGCGGCGTGCCGGGCCGACCATGTAGGTGCGACGCGAACACGACGAGCTTGCTGTATATGTACCACCTTTTCTTTAATTTGAGCTTGTTAGTTTTGCTCCATGGCGCAATTCATCGATACTTACAAAACTATATTTGAAAGGTGAGGGCGGGGCAGTTTTGCCTGGTCGGTTTGACAGAGAGGCGAGAAGGATGAGGGAGTAGCGGAGGGGAAATATCAGGTGCTACCATGCCTTAGGTGATACCATGATACGGGCTCTTGGGAGCTGTTGGATCTTCAACTTACTGTGGGAAAGGTGGGTCTTTGTGATTTGATGGCTGATTACTGCTGGAAGGTGGGGCCTTGTGATTTGACTACTCGTTATAATCATGTCACAGCCATAGAATTTGTTTGTAAATAGTTGCATCAGCATCCATGCATCATGTTAAAATTCAAATGAATTTGAAATGGGGATGATTAAACCTTAGCACCAAATGAATTTCAATTAGGTTCAACTTAAAATATTTTTCAATGAAATCAAAATGCCCTTCAGAAAAGTTCATCATTTTTGAATTGATTGGAAACCTCTGCCAAAAATGGTCTACATTTTTCTAGGTCATTCTGGATTTTTGAATTAATTCATAAGTTATTTGAGTTTGGGCATTTAAATGTTATAAATATTACAAAATGCTCAAATAATTCTGATAATAGTTGAGGGCTGTTGGAAATATTGCAACATGTGCCCACAATTATTTTCAGGAGTTTTCAAAATGTTTTGGGTATTTTATTTAAACCAAAACAGAGTTGCAATATTAGAAAACAGAAATAAATAGAAAAGCAGAGAGAGAGAGAGAGACTAACCTAGCCCAGCACTGTGCAGCCCATCTGGCCCACAGTGCCAGTCATCACCTACCTCGCGCCACAAAGACGCGAGGCGCGTGGTCGCCGCGCGCCGACACGCACCTGGCCACCTCCAGCTTGCCGACGGCCGTCTGGACGCGTGGACGACCCCCTCGCTCTCTCCCTCGCCCTTTCCCCGCCATGGCCGAAGCCCTCGACATTGCGCCGCCGTCGCGCTCGTAGCCATCGTCATCCCCTCGTCCTCTCGCCGTGTCAGGGATCTCCGCCGTCGTCCACCTCATCGACCCAGCCGATCCACGCGACCGGACGAGCACCACAGCGTCGCCATCTTCATCGTCATCACCCTTTGGCCGCCGAGATCACCGTCGCCGCCCAGCTCGCTCCGAGCCGTCCCCGAGCGTGCTGAGCTGCCCAACGACCTCTCTGTGAGCCTCCGCGTCGTTTCCCCCTGCTCCCGCACTCTATAGCACCCCCTAGTCGCGGTTGCCACCGAGCCCGAGAGCTCATCGCCACCGTCCATGTTGCCGCCGTGGCCATGGCCACGCAAGCTCGCAATCGAGCACAGCAACGTGCTCAGTGCAATGCCAGGAGCCCGTAGCGACCACTCGCGACTCCTGCCGTGCTCTGCAACGTCGATTCGATCGACGCTTGAATGCCAGCCGCCGCACTTGTCATCACCGCCATCATTTTGGGCCATCTCCGGTGAAGCCGCTTGCACCATTCGACGTGGACGAGTCCCCTCGTCACGTAGGTGGTCTCCGCCGTCCGTTTGGTCGCCGGAGCACGAAACCCGCAGCCCTCCGCCGTCCCTGGCCTCGCCGGCGTCGAGCCGCTGGCGAGTTTGACTCGTCTAACCGGCGGGTTTGACCTGGTTGACCGGCGGGTTTGACCCGGTTGACCGGGGGTTTGACTCTGACATGTGGGCCCAATGCCCTAACTAATTTAGGATTAGGATTAAATTAGTGTTAATTAACTCTGTTATCTAGATGAGACACTGACATGCGGGTCCCACTGGTCAGGTTTGACCTGGACCGCCCAGTTGACTGCTGATGTCACAGTGACATCATGCTGATGCAATAAACCCTTTTCTGGATTAATTATAAACCAAGAAATTCCAGAAAATGTTTAAAACTTCAGAAAATTATAGAAAATCAACCGTAACTCCAAATGAAATAATTTATATATGAAAAATTATCAGAAAAATATGAAGAATCTGTTTATGGCATTTTCATGCATGTTTGAACAACTTAAAGTTGCTGTACATGAAAAATTGAATAAATGGAATTTGAAATGTCTTATATGGAGTTTGAATTTGAACCTTGGGTTCAAACCAACTTCATTTAAATTGCTGCTAGTTGCATTAGCCCAAATCATCAACATGTTGCCATGTCATGATCATGTATCATATTGTTGCATCTCCATGAATTGAATGTTGTTCCTTGTTTGCCAGTGTTGTTCCCACTCGGTAGACGTTGTTCCGACGTTGAGATCGATGTCACTGATGAAGACACAATGCTATCTTCAGAAGTGCCAGGCAAGCAAACCCCCATTGAGCATTCCAATACAATCCCACTCTCTCGCTCATGCTCTCCTTTGCTGCATTAGGACAACAACGATTCAACTGTTACATGTTGCGGTAGTTGAACCCATTCCTCTGCATGACCTGTCTTTGCCACAGTAAATAGTAAAACCCACTAGCATGAGTAGGAGTTGTTTGAGCCATGATGTGCCTACTCGTTCATGCTTGCTTGTCCTGCCTACTATGCTTAGAGTTGTGTCAGGCCTGATTCATCTGGGATGGATTGGAATGGTGGTGAACATGTCCTACTGTGTGAGAGCTAAGTGTGTGAACACGATTTGGTAAAGGTAGCGATGAGAGGCCATGTAGGAGTACATGGTGGGTTGTCTCATTGGGACCGTCCTCAGGAACTGAGTTCTGTGTTTGTGATCCAAGACAGTTACCACCACACATTGGGCTCCGGGCGCTCCAAGCTCTCTCGACTTATTAATCGCCTTGATCTCTGTCCAGGAGTTGCAACTAGTTTCTGGTGTTTGTAGGATATGTGTTGGGGGCCGTGCGTAGCGCTGACCCTAGGGGTGGGATATGATGCGGTAGAGACACGAGGCATGGTGTACCAAGTGACACCCGAATGGTGCTCTTGGGAACCCTGCACTCATCGTTTGGGGCCATACTAGAAACTTCAGCCGGACTTCCTTGCGGAGTGGACTCAAATAGGTGATAAACCTGGACTAGAGTCTTGTGTGGTTAGTCAGGTCGTGGCCGACACCCTCGCCAGGCTTCCGCTTGAAGGTTGCCGAGATACATGACGTGTACATTGTGGTAAGTGGTGAGAGCGTGTGTGAAGAAGTACACCCCTGCAGGGTTATTAATGATCTATTCAAATAGCCGCGTCCGCGGATATGGACTACTTGGAAAGCTTACGTTGTTCATAGACAAGTTGAAATGGATACTCTAAAATGCGCAAGATAAGTGTGAGTGCTTTGGATGGCCTTCTCGTAGGGAGACGGGAGCAGATCCATAGTGGTGTATTGATATGGTGAATATGTGGACTCGTATGCGCTTTCTCACCTCAAAGAAGTTACTGGTAGTCGTAGTTCAGGATAGCCACTGAGTCAAGGCTGGCTTGCTGCAGTTAAAATCCACAACCCCCTTGCTGATACTGATGCATATGTAGATAGTTCTGTTGTAAGTCTTGCTGAGTACCTTTGTACTCACGGTTGCTTATCTATGTTTTTGCAGCGAGACTCCGGTCTCACTAGTAGTTCTACGTGGGCTTCGACGATTAGCTTGGAATCCCAGACAGAGGTCTGGCTCCTATGGAGGGTCTTGTAGATAGACAGGTTATGCTTCCACTTGTTGCTTGTATGACTTTGTATGTTGGGTCATGAGACCCATGGTTGTAATATCATGCTATGTGTGGCTCCTCGGAGCTTCTTAAAGAAATACTTTGAGTCGTAGAGTTATGTTGTGATGCCATGTTGTATCTACACATATCGAGCATATTGTGTGTATGTTATTGAAATGCTTTGGTATGTGTGGGATTCGACACCTAGTTGTTTATTCTTGGTAGCCTTCCTTATGGGGAAATTAATGCCTCCTAGTGCTTCCATCCGAAACACATGGATTGACCGACATGTGTCCTTCTTTGCTCCTGTGTCTGTCCCTATGGGGAAATGACACGCGGTGTTTACCGGAGTCCTGATAGCTTGGTACAGCCCGGTTACACTCGCTGCTGGCCGACACGTGCATTGCTGGGTCACATATGCCTGTCCCTGTAAGTTTGTGCCACCTTGGTTTATGACTAGTCATGTCGACCCGGGTTCTTTGTCATATGGATGCTAGCATCACGATCATATACGTGAGCCAAAAGACGCAAACGGTCCCGGCCAAGGTAAAGGTGGCAGTCGTGGGTTACCGTGCGCGAGGCCGCAAAGTGATATGATGTGTCTTATGCTAGATCGGTGTGACTTAGGATCGGGGTCCTGACAGCATTGGTATCAGAGCCTGACTGCCTGTAGGATTACCAAGCCAAACTGGTCGAAGTCGTGTCTAGAAATGCATTAGTTATATAAGGGAATTGATTGTGGAAGGGAACGTAAGGCTCTTTTTACTTCTCTTCTCGTGTCAATCTATTCTGAGTCACCCTCCTCTTTTCTACGGGGTTAAGAAACTAGGCTTTCTCATCTATCTATCAGGATGACGAGTTACTATGCTGGAGACTTATAGGAAAGGTGTTGTCTTCTCGAATCGGTGTTTTCATAATAATTCAGTTGTTTTGTTGTCAGTTGTCTTGCAAGTTGTCTCATTTTTCATGCCCGTACAGTCGTTATGCTGTCCGAGTTGTCCCAGGTTTCTAAACAATCTGATGCACTTGCAAATCTTTTCTCCCCATTCCCGATGTTTTGGGGCCAGACTAACTAACCACACTAATCATTGTGTTGAGGTACTCCGTTGCCTCGACATATATGTGAAAGTTAATAGGAAACTAGGATATCTTAGAGAACCACCCGTTACTCTAGCTTTGAATTATGTCGCCAGTGTGATAATCCTGGCCATCATTCTCGAAAGCATCTCATGATGTTATTTAGTTAGTAGGTATTCTCTCTCGGGGTTTTTGAACCCAAGATCCACTCTACCCATGTCATGTTGATAGAGATTGTAGCTCCTTTAGGTTTGTTAGTAACCTTGCTTAGTCCTCATGGTTCGTGGTATATCATTCTTCCAATACCATGAACCATCATGGCAGAAGTTCTTCTGAACCAAAAGATCGCAACAAGAGTGCTCCTGATGAGTTCTCCATTCTACATTGTGAATCTGCTAATCCTTCCTATTCTGCATGGGTTATTCGGAAGAAATATGTTGAGCCTTGTTCGATAGGCTAATCTATGCATCCAAAACTCAGAAAATCATATGTTCCTTTGAGTTGTCCCTCTTCAGCTGTATTCTGACCTTTGTCTATCAATTGATAGTCAAGAGTATGTCATGCATTCACGATGCCTATTACTCTTGTGGTCCGTAAAGCCATTCTAGTTCAAAATGACTAGGAGAAACAAACTCCGGTACCTCATCCATTTCTTGGGTTGGGTCAAAGCAGTTGTATTCCGCATGTCAAGAATGTCATGGGAATTGCATCACCTCTTATGAATTCTTGATACCGTGATGCTTCTCACAATCATCATTCATTCCTCGGTCTTCATGTTGGTTGTAACCGGAATGCCGACAAGTGAACCGTGATGTGTGAAATCAATACTCCTAGCAACCCGATTGCTTGGTAGTTAATGGACAATAATCTCATTCTTAGCGTGTTGGTTATTGAATTATCACTCTAGGATTGATCGTGCTACCTAGATCATTTTTCTTGGTGCACTTTTTGATCAATGAGTTAGGATTGTATCAATCCTCGTTTTTTGATCATATCGTCTTGCCCTGAACAACAAGATTGTTCTCGAGCTTAATAACATATCGGTGGTTTGTGATTTTCCGAATATCTTCTCGGAAGTTTCACCAGGTTATCCCCTGACTGCTATGTTGAGTTCGTGATCGAGTTGGTTTCTCTATAAACCACCCCTTCTCCAAGAATCTGTGTTGGATACCCCTGAGCTAGTTGGTTAAGCTAAAACAACAACTTGGAGAGTTGGAAGATAAAAGCTTGCCTGACTTAGTTCATTTTAAAGGGATATCTTGTATGTGTGTTGAAGAAAGATGGTATTTTCATCGATTGATCCTCGTGATCAGTTGATGGACCTATCGTCTTATCCGATCTTGATTTGAGTATGGGCTATCATCAAATCAAATCAGAACCAACGATTCTCGTAATGTTGTTTTTCTCATGGTTGTCCCCTCGAGCATACACCATTATATTCTTTTGGTCTGACCAATGCTATCACCTTGTTCACATAGTTATGGAATTCCATCTTCATGGAAATTTTGATGAATTGTTGTTGAGCCCATCGGCAACATCTTTTTCTTCTCCATGATTCATGATGAACATTAAAGCTAGCGTTGGAAACTTTTGTAAGCATTATCTTCATGTCCCTCTCATGAAGTATATGTTATGATGAAAGAAGTGTCTTCCTCTAATTCATATGCATCTGGTCCAAGTTGCCGTTGTGAATTCGAGAAAGTTTGTTTTGCTTCATTTGGAATCGTCCCAAGTCAGTCATGCACATGCGAAGTATTCTGTTGTTTGGAAGTTTGCAACCTTCACTCTATATGTATCCCTAGCACACCAAGCCACTGATTTATTTGTTCAAGGAGAAGAAGTTCCTTCTTAAGAGCATGCCTTTTGCAAGGACTTCGATATCCTCGATGATGGTTCCCAACCAGAACTCGGTAGTATTTTGTTGTAGGATTCTATGTGGCCACGATTGCCCTGGACATTCTGTTCACATGTATATTGCAAACCAGCTCATGTTTTGGAGCTTGATTTCGTAGTTCATTTCCTAAGAATCTCGCAACGTCATCTCATCGATTTGTGTTGCAAACTTTCCTTTTCAGACATGCTGAATCTGAAGTATCTTGTCACCAACTAGATCTGAATCTCAGGCAAATATGATGGTTGGGACGTTTCAAAGATTTATGATCTTGGTTTCTCTGTAAACCCGATACGTCATGGTAGTGGCCTCCTTGCCGAGTCAAGGTATCATCCACTCCCCCATGAGGATTTCTTACAAATTATTCCAGAAGTTGTTCCTTATGGATTTTTGTGCTCCCGAAGTCCGATCTATATTTGATGGCCATGTTAATGCTTTTAAGTATGATCATGGTAG
This sequence comes from Elymus sibiricus, assembly GCA_039707655.1. Classification (NCBI taxonomy): domain Eukaryota; kingdom Viridiplantae; phylum Streptophyta; class Magnoliopsida; order Poales; family Poaceae; genus Elymus; species Elymus sibiricus. Next base: position 165,811,230 of record CM077670.1, read on the forward strand.
CTAGAACATCAAGGAGAACATTAGAAGCGGTGTGCTAAATGTCTCTCGATAGATCATCCAGATTTCGTTCTCTGGGCATAGTCAAGGTGAAATCTGAGAAAGTGTTATATTCCTTTGCATCTGCATCCTCCATCGTGATTCATCATGGTAGTATGAAGTGTTACCAGAATCCTTGGCATAGTTGCTGGTAAAACCCTGATGAATGCGGAAATGCTCAAGTTCTTGAGAGCATGCTCAGGCACTAGGTTTTATCGTCGGCATTAATTGGAATGTGCCCTCAGTTCTTTCGATCATTCTATAGCCATCCAATGGAATCACTCTCTACTGTTGAGCCTTCCCCCCGGTGTAACATCCCAAAATTCTAAATTTTGGAATGTTATATTAACTAAATAAATAGGATTGATTGTTTGATTGTTTGTTTGATTGATTGACTGAAAGTGAGTGAAATCTGAAACTTTTTGAAAGTTTATTGAGAGGGAATGAAATGACTTTCCCAAAGTTTCACTTTGCATTTTGATCCCAAGGAATTCAAATTCAATCATCACAAAACCCTAGAGTGATGATGATATGACTTCTTCCATTAAAAGAAATGAAAAGGGATTTGGAAAGGATTTGAATTTCCATTTGAAAATATTTTCAAATTCAGAAACTTTATGCAACTCAATGATTTTCATGATGGAAGATAAAATGACTTCTTCAAGTTATATGAAATATGAGTTGGAAGTTGAGGAGAATCAAATTGAAAGTTCCTTTGAAATTATTTTGAAACCCACTTTCAATTTGAAGTTATTTGAATTTTCAAATTTCAAACCCTCTGGAAATATTCCAAAAGAGAGAAGTAATATGACACTCCAAATATTCAGGGGCATTTGAAATATATTTGGCTATTTAAAATCAGAAAAGAATTCCAAATGGTTTTAAATTAAAATTCAATTTCATTCGAGGGTTTTATCAAATTATTTTTCTCCAAAAAGAAAATATATGGAAAATAGGGTAACATGATTCCCTTCAACACAAAAATGGAGAAAAATAAATTTGAATTCATTTTGGTATTTTAAAATAATTTTATTTGCATTTTAAGTGCAACCGTAGCACTGTTTGATTTTTATGAATTTTTTTCCTATTTTATTTGGACCTGAAAAATAGTTCATGATTTAGGATTTATTTTTCTGATCTTTTTATACATTATATGCCTATATTATAGTTTTATTTTATTTTGTTTTTTTTCTTTTGTTCTCTGTGTCTTATTCAAAAAAAAAACATGGCCGAAGCCAGTCGCCCCGGCTCACCTACGCGCTAGCCAGCAGGCCCAGCTAGCTCCCCAGCGGCCCAGCTAGTCCTCCCAGGCGCCGAAACCCTTTCGCTTCGGTCGCCCGCACCACCTCTCTCTCTCCCGCGCCCACTGACGGGTGGACCCCGCGTATCATCTCCAACCTCCTGCCGGTGCCCATATCTCGCACGAGTTCTTTGTGATCCCGAATCAAACCCGATTGATTCTGGTCGATTCTATGCCCCTCGCGCAAGCCCGCCTCCCTATAAATATTCCTCTCCTCGTCCTTGTCCGATTTTCACAAAAACCGTTTATTCCCGTGCCCTAGGGAGTCATCCAGATCTCGCCGTAGCTCTCAACCTCGCGCGCAGCGCCGCCGCCTTGCCTCGCCTCCTGCCGTCATCCCCGTTCGCCACCGACGCCGCTGAGGACATTCTCGAGACCGCAACAGAGCGATGCGTCTCGTATGCTACTTGCCACTGCCGACGGCCACTGGAGCCCCGTCACCGCCGATGCCCGAACGCCATCGCCGCCTCGACCTCACCGCCGTCCTCCTCCGACGTCCCCGAGCTCCACCGAGGCCACCACCGTGATCGTCTTCGTCCCCTGCATCCTCCCGACGAGTCCACCGAGCTCACCGACGACCGGAACGCCGCCGACGACCGCGCCCGAGCCGCCTCTCCTCGCCGTCGACGTCAATCGCTGTAAGTATCGGTCGCTCACCTCCTTTTCCACGCGTCGGATACCTCCACCGCCCTTAGATCCAGATCCAACGGCCCACGTAGATTCGCTGTTAAAATTTAAACCGCCGAAGCGTTTTCCTTAGTGTTCGGTCGCCCGCCCACTTTGCTGTTTCGGTCGCCCACTTTAGCCACTAAGAACGCGCCACGTAGCCTCTGTCCGTTAGATAGGTTTTTCCTTTTTCTGTTTTGTTTAATTTTTGTAGATTAGTTCTGTTTTTGTTTTGGCTAGATCTTTTAGGATTTTTATTATTTTTGAGTGATTCTTTTTGAATTAGATTAAGAATTTCATCTATTTTCTGTAGATACCAAGTTTGGCCATGTGTGAAAGTTTTAAATTTGAGTTTGCATGAATTTTCTTCAAACCTTGTTTTGTAAATATCTTGAGTTTAAAAATAACTATTTAGTTAATTAAAAATAGCTATTTAGTTAATTCTTTTTGCTAGTGATCACAGGATATTTTGTCTAAACAGTAGGTTTTTGAAAATTAGTTTTTGTTTATTTTAAATTAGGGTTTTAGGCGAAACAGTACTGTTTTACATAGTTTAGTGTTATTTTCTTTTCCCTTATTATTTAATTGTTTTTAACTAAAACCTTTTGTCTTTTTTTTGACAAATTTAGTTTTGTTTCTGTTAGTTAACAGTAGACAATTTAATTTTTATTATAAAAAATTATTTTCTTTAGTTTTGTTGTAAAACTTTGTTAGGTCATAAATAGGGTTTTATGAAAGCTTTTTATTTGTTTCTTTTTGCTAGTAAAATTTTATGAAAAATACTTTCTGTTAACTTAGTTATTTTATATTTTCTTTTCTGTTAATTTATTAGTTTAGAGTTTTATTTTGCTGTTAAGTTTTATGTAGGACAAAATTATTTTTATTGTTTGTAGTAAAGTCTTAGACTTTTCCCTAGTAGTTTTTCTCGTAGTTTTCCTTGAAGTTTCTTTGGATTTTATTTGGGTTTCATTATTTGATTTCTTTGTTGTTTTAATTGTTTATTGGTAATTATGATTGCTAGAAATTGCTTGCTAGAATGATGGCTTATGTGAATGCAATGTTTGACTATATAGATTTTCTTCGGAGAGTGACGAATAGTACTATCAGGATTTCTCTGAGAGCGATATAATCTTCATCAACTATACCAGGCAAGTTCACTTTGACCATCTGTTTTTACCTAAGTTTTATTTGCATGTAGTATCACCCTTTCAACAATTCCTCCAGTAGTGATATTAAATCTTGTAGTTGTGTAGAATGCATGAGGTAGGAACCCATCTCCCTGTTACCCAGCCCGGGACGTTGTTTAGTTGTAATGCTATGCTTAAGTAGACGGGGTTTGGTATGAGTGCCCGGGAGTGGTGTGAGAAGGTGGACTCTACGTCAATGACGATAACTTCATGATGGCATCTGCAAGGACTGCATCTTCAAGGCCTCAAGATTTCGTGACTCGTGACTAGATTTCAATACACACTACTGGGTGAAGGATGTATTTGATGGGCACCCTGGAGTAACCAGTGGATGGCCGGGATGCATGGAGAAGCGCCATGACATCTTGCGGAAAGCTTGACCCAGACTCAAAGGGACGGAAGAATTCTTCATGCCCGGAAGCTTACCTGTGCAACCGCAAGTCATTATGGGCTCTGGCTTGGTTGACCTTAGTTATGACTCTGGCTGGGACGGTGCTAGCAGATGTAGAACTACGGTAGGATTGGATGAGCACCGGACAGTGGTCAGAGGAACTCTTCGGAAGACCATGTTTCGGTCGTCTTGTTCTCAAACACCCTGAAGTGGGGGAACGTAAAAAGAGGGATCGAATCTTGTGGGTAAAGTGCACAACACTCTGGAGAGTTAAAACCTAATCAATTAGCCATGTCCCCGGTTACGAACAATTTGAGCCTCTGGACTTGGATCTATCTCGGAACTCTCAACACCAGACTGATAACTAATTGTGGGCAACTTAAGATACTTGTGGGCTATGAGACATCGGTTGGCGGAACCATGTCATAGTAGATAACTCCGTAGTGAAAATTTCCGATTATTCCTTTGTTGTAGGGAAAATAAAAGCAGCTTTTACGCAAACAAAACTCAGACCCAGAGCCACAAAGCCAAATTGCATATAGAAGAGTTTTATCATCCGTTTCTCTTATTTGTGATCTTGCCAGTACATTCAATGTACTAACCTACACGGCTGCAACGTATCATGTTGCAGGATTTTTCTACAACGAGTGAGTTTCGTTGTAGGGTTACGGTCTACACTCAACTTGCCGTTGGCGTTGATGGGACTCCACACCCGATTGCCTGTTTCCGCTGAGACTTATGAGGTATATATCAGTTTTACGTTATTTATACATGTGATTGCACTTTGATATACACATTGATGTACTGTGTGTGCCAGCATACCGATCCAGGGATGGCAAAGATACACAGAGGCTTGACCGTTTGAGGTCGGGTCGCTACACCCGGTTACTAGAATCATTCCCATCATTTGCATTTTGTTCCCAGCTTGCACCCGCCACCGTGCCATTTTCCCATGGGCTGCCCTTCTCAGTAATTGTTGTTCAGGATCGTCTTCAAAAGTGGGCTTACCATGGGTCCCATCCATTTCCGATGATAAGCAAATATCATCCATTGCGTTGTCTTCAACAAGGTAGGCCACATTTTCCATTCTAGTCTGAGTATGCCATTCTTTCGAACTCTGTCAAACGATCGTTTGTGAATTGCCTTGGGCTGGTATAGAGAGTTTCAATGATCTATGTATCAAAAGTAATTCTTTTTGCCACTTAAGGAAATAATTCTACGAGTCACCTTCCCTAGGGTGCCCCGTCATGGAATCATGGCAGTTAACTCCTCGCTACGTTGAAACCGTGCACCATCTTACCTAAGCATGGAATTATTGCCTAACAAATTGAACCTTCGTCATCTACTCTCTTCCATCATTCCTGATGTGTGTTTTGTGTCTCAGCTCGAGAGATGTTATTATGTCTCATTCCATGAGTGGGTCTTGAGTTGCTCGATCTTCGAGGAGATCGATTCCTGTAGATGTCAAGATCAACATGATGCCATGAATCCGCATTTGTGAGGAGGGCAAATGGATCATGAAGACCGTGTTAGTTCCGTGACCTCCCTTCCTCTCACCTCACGTCTTGAATCTCGGGACGAGATTCTTGTGTAGTGGGGGTGAGTTGTCACAACCCTAGAATTTGTTTGTAAATAGTTGCATCAGCATCCATGCATCATGTTAAAATTCAAATGAATTTGAAATGGGGATGATTAAACCCTAGCACCAAATGAATTTCAATTAGGTTCAACTTAAAATATTTTTTAATTAACCCAAAATGCCCTTTAGAAAAGTTCATCATTTTTGAATTGGTTGAAAACCTCTGCCAAAAATGGTCTACCTTTTTCTAGGTCATTCTGGATTTTTGAATTAATTCATAAGTTATTTGAGTTTGGGCATTTAAATGTTATAAATATTACAAAATGCTCAAATAATTCTGATAATAGTTGAGGGCTGTTGGAAATATTGCAACATGTGCCCACAATTATTTTCAGGAGTTTTGAAAATGTTTTGGGTATTTTATTTAAACCAAAACAGAGTTGCAATATTAGAAAACAGAAATAAATAGAAAAGCAGAGAGAGAGAGAGAGAGACTAACCTAGCCCAGCACTATGCAGCCCATCTGGCCCACAGTGCCAGTCATCACCTACCTCGCGCCAGAAGGACGTGAGGCGCGTGGTCGCCGCGCGGCGACACGCGCCTGGCCACCTCCAGCTTGCCGACGGCCGTCTGGACGCGTGGACGACCTCCTTGGTGCCGTCCGCATCGAGCCGACCCGCTCTTTCCTCCCCTCGCTCTCTCCCTCACCCTTTCCCCGCCATGGCCGAAGCCCTCGACCTTGCACCGCCATCGCGCTCGTAGCCATCGTCGTCCCCTCGTCCTCTCGCCGTGTCAGGGAGCTCCGCCGTCGTCCACCTCATCGACCCAGCCGATCCACGCGACCGGATGAGCACCACAGCGTCGCCATCTTCATCGTCATCACACTTCGGCTGCCGAGATCGCCGTCGCCGCCCAGCTCGCTCCGAGCCGTCCCCGAGCGCGCTGAGCTGCCCAACGACCTCTCTGTGAGCCTCCGCGTCGTTTCCCCCTGCTCCCGCACTCTATAGCGCCCCCTAGTCGTGGTTGCCGCCGAGCCCGAGAGCTCATCGCCGCCGTCTCGCCGCCATGGCCATGGCCACGCAAGCTCGCAACCGAGCACAACAACATGCTCAACGTGACGCCAGGAGCCCGTAGTGACCACCCGCGACTCCTGCCGTGCCCTGTAACGTCGATTCGATCGACGCCCGAACGCTGGCCGCCGCACTTGTCATCGCCGCCGTCGTTTTGGGCCATCTCCGGCAAAGCCGTTTGCACCATTCGACGCGGACGAGTCCCCTCATCACGTAGGTGGTCTCCGCCGTCCGTTTGGTCGCCGGAGCGCGAACCCGCAGCCCTCCGCCGTCCCTGGCCTCGCTGGCGTCGAGCCGCCGATGAGTTTGAATCGTCTGACCGGTGGGTTTGACCTGGTTGACCGGCGGGTTTATCCCGGTTGACCGGGGGTTTGACTCTGACATGTGGGCCCAGTGCCCTAACTAATTTAGGATTAGGATTAAATTAGGGTTAATTAACTCTGTTATCAAGATGAGACACTGACATGCGGGTCCCACTGGTCAGGTTTGACCTGGACCGCCCAGTTGACTGCTGATGTCACGGTGACGTCATGCTGACGCAATAAACCCTTTTCTGGATTAATTATAAACCAGGAAATTCCAGAAAATGTTTAAAACTTCAGAAAATTATAGAAAATCAACCGTAACTCCAAATGAAATAATTTTCATATGAAAAATTATCAGAAAAATATGAAGAATCTGTTTATGGCATTTTCATGCATGTTTGAACTACTTAAAGTTTCTGTACATGACAAATTGAATAAATGGCATTTGAAATGTCTTATATGGAGTTTGAATTTGAACCTTGGGTTCAAACCAACTTCATTTAAATTGCTGCTAGTTGCATTAGCCCAAATCATCAGCATGTTGCCATGTCATGATCATGCATCATATTGTTGCATCTTCATAAGTCTCCAACGTATCTATAATTTATGAAGTATTCATGCCACATTTATTATAGTTTTGTATGATTTTGGTGCACTTTTATTTGAATTTTATATGATTTTTATGGACTAACATATTGACCTAGTGCCCAGTGCCAGTTGCTGTTTTCTGCTTGTTTTTGGTTTTCCAGAATATCCATATCAAACGAAGTCCAAATGCAGCGAAACTTTTTGACGATTTTTTCTGGAAGGAAATAGACCCAGGAAGTTTCAGAGGAGCAGCAGAAGAGCCACAGGGACCCCACGAGCCAGCTGGGTGCGCCTGCCCCCCCTAGGCGCGCCCTGGTGCCTCGTGGGCCCCCTGTGGCCCCTCTTCGTGTGATTCCAACGCTGAAAAATCATATATATTCAGAAACCCCCGAAAGTTAACCTAGATGAGCTTTTACACCATCGCAAGCCTCTGTACCTCCACGATCTAATCTACAGCCCTTTTCCGGCACCCTGCCAGAGGGGGGAATCATCACCGGAGGCCATCTTCATCATCCCAGCGGTCTCCATGACGAGGAGGGAGTAGTTCACCCTCGGGGCTGAGGGTTTGTACCAGTAGCTATGTGTTTTATCTCTCTCTCTCGTGTTCTTGATTTGGCACGATCTTGATGTATCGCGAGCTTTGTTAATATAGTTGGATCATATGGTGTTTCTTCGCTCTCTATCCTTGTTGTGATGAGTCGAATCTTTTCCCTTTGAGGTTTCGTTATTGTTGGATTGAATATTTCAGATTTGAGAACACTTGATGTATGTCTTGCATATGAATACCCATGGTGACAATGGGGTATTATATTGATTCACTTGATATATGTTTTGGCACTCAACTCGTGGATTCCCGTGGTGACATTGGGGTAATCTATGCATAGGGGTTGATGCACGTTTTCATTATCTTTTCTCCAATAGAAACTTTGGGGGTGCTCCTTGGAGTTCTTTGTGTGGATTGAATATTATGATTATGAAGTTGTTTGATGCATATCGTATAATCAACTCACGGATACTTGTGGTGACATTGGAGTATCTAGGTGACATTAGAGTTGGTTGATGTGTATCATTTGGTGTTATTTTAGTACGAACTTTAGGGCTGTTTGTGACACTTATAGGAATAGCTCAATAGATCGATCGAAAAGGATAACTTTGAGGTGGTTTCGTACCCTACAAACAATTTCTATCTTATGTTCTCCTCTAATAGGAACTTGGGAGTGATTCTTTATCGCACGTTGAGGGATGGTTATATGATCCAATTATATTAGCATTGTTGAGAGATTGCACTAGCGAAAGTATGAACCCTTGGCCTTGTTTCTAAGCATTGCAATACCGTTTATGCTCACTTTTGTTACTTGCTACCTTGCTATTTTTTATTGTTTGCACTACAAAAACCTATATCTACTATCCATACTACACTTGTATCACCATCTCTTCGCCGAACTAGTGCACCTATACAATTTACCATTGTATTGGGTGTGTTGGGGACACAAGAGACTCTTTGTTATTTGGTTGTAGGGTTGTTTGAGAGAGACCATCTTCATCCTACGCCTCCCATGGATTGATAAACCTTAGGTCATCCACTTGAGGGAAAATTGCTACTGTCCTACAAACCTCTGCGCTTGGAGGCCCAACACGAGTCTACAAGAACAAGTTGTGTAGTAGACATCAAGCTCTTTTCTGGCGCCGTTGCCGGGGAGGTGAGTGCTTGAAGGTATATCTTTCATTGTTAAGGAAATCGGTAACTGGTAGCTGCTCGATCGGCTTGGGAGTAGTGATTAATCGGTGAATCGGCCTATTAACTGGATTAATCGGTTGACCATTAACCGGTAGATTAAATAGGAACCTTCCAACATATATGTTATCTTTTATGTGTTATACCATACTCTCATGCTTTCAGCTATGTAATATACCAAAATATGTTAGGATTTGGTCGAACCCTAGCTATTGAGGAGCGAGAGGGGGATGTGAGGGGTTACGGGCCAAAAATTTGGGCTTTGTTTGCCCACAAGTTAATGGGCCAGTGGCGATTAATCGGCCTAACAACCTATTAATCGGTCTCACAGGCAAGTTAATCGGCCTGACAAGTTAACGCGATGAATAGGTGCTATTCGATTCGGTCATCCTGCGAGTAGTGATTAACTGGCCCGTTAACTGATTAATCGGACGAATTCTTGAACAGTGATATCTTTAGATCTTGCAATCGAATCTTTTAGTTTCTTGTTTTATTACTAGTTTGGTTTATAAAAGAAAACTACGAAAAAAATGGAATTGAGGTTGCCTCATATTTTTCGTCTTTATCATGTCTTTCGTGAAAATGATGGATCGGAAAATTGTGCTCAATTGATAGAAGAAGAATTCAATAAAATGTTTGGCATAAAATCTTTGAATTATGAGCATGATTGCAATGAAATTAGTATTAATTCTTTGAATATCCATGATGCTAATGATATGCAAAGCCATAAGCTTAGGGATGCTATGTTTTATGAAGATGATATTTTTACTCCCCCAAGTTTTGATCAGAAAATTTGTTATGATGATTGCATGTCTCCTATTTATGATGACAATATTGATAAAAGTGGATTTGGAGAGGCCATGCCTTTATTTAATGATGATTCCACTATTTTGGAAGAGGTTTCAATTGATTATGACAACAAAGTTGCTATCTATGATGATTATTGTGATGACATGTATGCTATAAAAAATAATGATAACTATGAAACTTGTCATCATGATTTTAATTTTCAATTGGATTATGCCAATCAAGTATCTCATGATAGTTATTTTGTTGAGTTTGCTCCCACTATTATGAATGAGAAGGAATTTGCTTATGTGGAGAGTAATAAAATTTCTATGCTTGTGGATCATGAAAAGAATGCTTTATGTGATAGATATATTGTTGAATTCATTCATGATGCTATTGAAAATTATTATGAGAGAGGATCATATGCTTGTAGGTGTTGCAATAATATCAAGTTTCCTCTCTATGTGTTGAATGTTTTGAAGTTATGCTTGTTTTGCCTTCCTATGCTGGTTGATTCTTGCTCCCATAAATTGTTTGCTCACAAAATCCCTATGCATAGGAAGTGGGTTAGGCTTAAATGTGCTAGTCATATGCTTCATGATGCTCTCTTTGTGTTTCAATTCTTTACTTTTATGTGAGCATCATTGAAATCATCATGCCTAGCTAAAAAGGCATTAAAGAAAAGCGCTTGTTGGGAGACAACCCAATACTTATACCTTCTGTTTTTGTGTGTTCACATGATTAATCTACTGTGGTAATCATGTTTTATATGTTTTTTTTTCAATAATGTGCCAAGTAAAACCTTTGGGATAGTGTGGATGATATTTGATTTGATTCTGTGCAAAAACAGAAACTTTTGCGTCCAGTGCTGGAATTTCTTTTCTGTACTGGACCGTGAGAAAATTCTGAAATTTTTAAACAGTATTGGGATACAAATTTTTTACGTTGTCCTAATTTTTCAGAATTTTTGGAGGTACAGAAGTATGGTTTTTAAATGTCTTACTACACGCTGTTCTGTTTTTGACAGATTCTGTTTTCGATGCATAGTTTGCTTGTTTTAGTGTTTCCATAGCTTATATTGAGTAATAAAAATTGTGGAAATGATAAAATACAGTAGGAATTATGTGATAACAATTATGAATCTTGTCTTGACAGTACCTAAGTGGATGATTTATTTTTATCATACTAACCTATCTCACAAGTTCCGTTAAGTTTTGTGTGATTGAAGTTTTCAAGTTTTGGGTGAGATATCGATATGAGGAGAATAAGGAGTGACAAGACACTAAGCTTGGGGATACCCAAGGCACCCCAAGGTAATATTCAAGGAAGACCCAAGCAACTAAGCTTGGAGATGCCCTGGAAGGCATCCCCTCTTTCGTCTTCAACATTATCGGTAACCTCACTTGGAGCTATATTTTTATTCATCACATAATATGAGTTTTACTTGGAGCATCATTTTCTTATGTTTATATTTGCTTGATGTTATCAATAATCATGTTTTGTATCTTTTAATTCAATAAAATACCAATTATAACCTTTACCATGCTCAGTTTGCAAGTTCATGTGTTGCTGTTTGAAAACAGAAAGTTTTCTGTTATGTCCAGAATATTCCTGAATAGTCAGAACATGATAAAAATATGAAATTTTTACACAGTAAGAATGCATGAGTTCTCTGTCACGTGGTAATTTTTCAGAATTTTTGGAGTTAGGGAAGTATGAATTCTTATTTATCCTTTATAGACTGTTCCGTTTTGGCAGATTTCGGTTATAGTTGCATTGTTTGCATATGTTGCTTGTTTAATGATTCTATTTGAGGATAGGAGTATTAAATATGCAGAGACATTTAGTATGCAATGTTAAATTATAATTTTAGTGATTTTCTACAGTATAGAATGTTAAGGTTTTGAGTTGATTTATACTAACTTATCTCATGAGTTCTTGTTGAGTTTTGTGTGGATGAAGTTTTTAAAGATTTAGGAGAAGCCATGATATGAGAGGAATTAAGGAGACACAAGAGCTCAAGCTTGGGGATGCCCAAGGCACCCCAAGATAACATTCCAAGAAGTCTCAAGCTACTAAGCTTGGGGATTCCCCGTTAAGCATCCCACCTTTCTTCATCAACACCTATCGGTTAGCCTAAGTTTTTACTTGTTCACATGATATGTGCTATTCTTGGAGTGTCATTTTATTTCCATTTTGCTTGCTGTTTGAATAAAATCCTTGGATCTGAAATCTTTAATTGGAGAGAGTCCTCACATAGCTACCTATTTGCTTAACTACTCATTTGATCTTCACTTATATCTTTTTGGAGTAGTTTGTCATTTACTCTTGTGCTTCACTTATATCCTATGAGTAAATTGTGAAAGAATTGAATACCATAAAGTTGAAATTATATGTGGTTCATATGCTTGTATCATGCCTAGTAGTAGTTTCACATTAGGTTTAGAAAGTGAAATCTATTGAAGCTTGACAATCACAATATTGGTCATACAAGCAATTCATGAATGATTAGTATAAGGAAGAGAACTTTCACATATAAATATATTATCTTGGACATCTTTTATGATTGTGAATACCCGTTAATTATTTTCAAACTTGAGCAAATTAGTTGAAGTTGGACAAGGAAGAAAACGTAATGAGTTATGTTTGGGTATATTTGCATAGAAGTTATATTGTTATGGATCCTCCAACATGTGATGCTTGCTTAGGATCTTTTGCTAGCCAAAAATTCGTACTAAGTAGAGATACTACTTGTGCATCCAAAAACCCTTAAACCCAATTTATTCCCATGAGTGTCCACCATATCTACCTATGGATTGAATAAGATCCTTCAAGTAAGTTGTCATCGGTGCAAAAAGCAATAAAAATTGCTCCTAAAATATGTATGATCTTTTATTGTAAGGGAAAATAAGCGTTGTACGAACTTGTGATGGTAAAGAAATAAAAGCGACGAACTGCATAATAGAGGTTGCTATCACAAGGGACAATATAACGTGACGTTCCTTTGCATTAAGGGCTTGTGCATCCAAAAACAAAAAGCGCATGACAACCTCTGCTTCCCTCTGCGAAGGGCCTATCTTTTACTTTTATGCATTTACTTTTATGTATTTACTTTTATGCAAGAGTCAATAGTATTACTTCTTATTTCAACCTCAATTATTCTCTAGTTGGTAAGCATCATGTGGTGGGGAAAGATCCAGGCACATATGGCCAGTCAAATATATTTGATCATGAATTATTATTGTTGACAATTATCTCTATGATAAATAAGTTGGGAGGCGACACACTAAGCCCCTAACTTTCTCTGTGTTCGATGGATGCCATTTGTTCTAAAAATATGCTTTGAGTACTAGAAATCATAGAAGAGTATATGATAATTGAGTATGTGGAGCTCTTACTTGGACTTTGTTGAAATTAAGTTGAATTGCAATTGTTTGGTGACTAAGAGCATAGGTTGTTAAGTTTCAAGAGATTGCATTGTTTGAGCCATAACATGTGAATTGATTGCTACTTTATCATGATGAGTTTTATGAGAAAAAGTTGCTGTTATGATGCTAGAAAAAGTGATTGAAATTATCATTGATCAAACTTATGCACTATGCTAGTATTCACACTTCATAAATTATTTCTTTTATCATTTACCTACTCGAGGACGAGCAGGAATTAAGCTTGGGGATGCTGATACGTCTCCAACATATCTATAATTTATGAAGTATTCATGCCATGTTTATTATACTTTTGTATGATTTTGGTGCACTTTTATATGATTTTTATGGACTAACATATTGACCTAGTGCCCAGTGCCAGTTGCTGTTTTCTGCTTGTTTTTGGTTTTCCAGAAAATCCATATCAAACGAAGTCCAAATGCAGCGAAACTTTTTGACGATTTTTTCTGGAACATAAGAGACACTAGAAGCTTCGGGAGGTGGCCAGAAGACCCACAGGGGCCCCACGAGCCACCTGGGTGCGCTTGCCCCCCCAGGCGCGCCCTGGTGCCTCATGGGCCCCCTGTGGTCCCTCTTCGCGTGATTCCAACGCTGAAAAATCATATATATTCAGAAACCCCCGAAAGTTAACCTAGATGAGTTTTTACGCCACCACAAGCCTCTGTACCTCCACAATCTAATCTACAGCCCTTTTCCGGCACCCTGCCGGAGGGGGGAATCATCACCGAAGGCCATCTTCATCATCCCGGCGGTCTCCATGACAAGGAGGGAGTAGTTCACCCTCGGGACTGAGGGTTTGTACCAGTAGCTATGTGTTTTATCTCACTCTCTCTCTCGTGTTCTTGATTTGGCACGATCTTGATGTATCACGAGCTTTGTTAATATAGTTGGATCATATGGTGTTTCTTCCATCTCGATCCTTGTTGTGATGAATCGAATCTTTTCCCTTTGAGGTTTCGTTATTGTTGGATTGAATATTTCAGATTTGTGAACACTTGATGTATGTCTTCCATATGAATACCCATGGTGACAATGGGGTATTATATTGATTCACTTGATATATGTTTTGGCACCTAACTCACGGATTCCCGTGGTGACATTGGGGTAATCTATGCATAGGGGTTGATGCACGTTTTCATTAACTTTTCTCCGATAGAAACTTTGGGGTGCTCCTTGGAGTTCTTTGTGTGGATTGAATATTATGATTATGAAGTTGTTTGATGCATATCGTATAATCAACTCACGGATACTTGTGGTGACATTGGAGTATCTAGGTGACATTAGAGTTGGTTGATGTGTATCATTTGGTGTTATTTTAGTACGAACTCTAGGGCTGTTTGTGACACTTATAGGAATAGCTCAATAGATCGATCGGAAAGGATAACTTTGAGGTGGTTTCGTACCCTACAAACAATTTCTATCTTATGTTCTCCGCTAATAGGAACTTGGGAGTGATTCTTTATCGCACGGTGAGGGATGGTTATATGATCCAATTATATTAGCATTGTTGAGAGATTGCACTAGCGAAAGTATGAACCCTAGGCCTTGTTTCTAAGCATTGCAATACCGTTTATGCTCACTTTTGTTACTTGCTACCTTGCTGTTTTTTATTGTTCGCACTACAAAAACCTATATCTACTATCCATACTACACTTGTATCACCATCTCTTCGCCGAACTAGTGCACCTATACAATTTACCATTGTATTGGGTGTGTTGGGGACACAAGAGACTCTTTGTTATTTGGTTGCAGGGTTGTTTGAGAGAGACCATCTTCATCCTACGCCTCCCACGGATTGATAAACCTTAGATCATCCACTTGAGGGAAAATTGCTACTGTCCTACAAACCTCTGCGCTTGGAGGCCCAACACGAGTCTACAAGAACAAGTTGTGTAGTTGACATCACATCTCCATGAATTGAATGTTGTTCCTTGTTTGCCGGTGTTGTTCCCTCTCGGTAGACATTGTTCCGACGTTGAGATCGATGTCACTGATGAAGACATAATGCTATCTTCAGAAGTGCCAGGCAAGCAAACCCCCATTGAGCATTCCGATACAATCCCACTCTCTCGCTCTTGCTCTCTTTTATTGCATTAGGACAACAACGATTCAACTGTTACATGTTGTGGTAGTTGAACCCATTCCTCTACATGACCTGTCTTTGCCACAGTAAATAGTAAAACCTACTAGCATGAGTAGGAGTTGTTTGAGCCATGATGTGCCTACTCGTTCATGCTTGCTTGTCCTGCCTACTATGCTTAGAGTTGTGTCAGGTCTGATTCATCTGGGATGGATTGGAATGGTGGTGAACATGTCCTACTGTGTGAGAGCTAGGTGTGTGAACACGATTTGGTAAAGGTAGCGATGAGAGGCCATGTAGGAGTACATGGTGGGTTGCTCATTGGGACCGTCCTCAGGAACTGAGTTCTTTGTTTGTGATCCAAGACAGTTACTACCACACATTGGGCTCCGGGCGCTCCAAGCTCTCTTGACTTATTAATCGCCTTGATCTTTGTCCAGGAGTTGCAACTAGTTTCTGGTGTTTGTAGAATATGTGTTGGGGGTCGTGCGTAGCGCTGACCCTAGGGGTGGGCTATGATGCGGTAGAGACACGAGGCACGGTGTACCAAGTGACACCCGAATGGTGCTCTTGGGAACCCTGCACTCATCGTTTGGGGCCGTACTGGAAACTTCGGCCAGACTTCCTTGTGGAGTGGACTCAAATAGGCGATAAACCTGGACTAGAGTCTTGTGTGGTTAGTCAGGTCGTGGCCGACACCCTCGCCAGGCTTTCGCTTGAAGGTTGCCGAGATACATGACGTGTACATGGTGGTAAGTGGTGAGAGTGTGTGTGAAGAAGTACACCCCTGCAGGGTTATTAATGATCTATTCAAATAGCCGCGTCCGCGGATATGGACTACTTGGAAAGCTTACGTTGTTCATAGACAAGTTGAAATGGATACTCTAAAATGCGCAAGATAAGTGTGAGTGCTTTGGATGGCCTTCTCGTAGGGAGACGGGAGCGGATCCATAGTGGTGTATTGATATGGTGAATATGTGGACTCGTATGCGCTTTCTCACCTCAAAGAAGTTACTGGTAGTCGTAGTTCAGGATAGCCACTGAGTCAAGGCTGGCTTGCTGCAGTTAAACTCCACAACCCCCTTGCTAATACTGATGCATATGTAGATAGTTCTGTTGTAAGTCTTGCTGAGTACCTTTGTACTCACGGTTGCTTATCTATGTTTTTGCAGAGAGACTCCGGTCTCACTAGTAGTTCTACGTGGGCTTCGACGATTAGCTTGGAATCCCAGACAGAGGTCTGGCTCCTATGGAGGGTCTTGTAGATAGACAGGCTTTCTAGCCTTCATTCTTTTTAGCTGTCTGTACTCAGACAGGTTATGCTTCAACTTGTTGCTTGTATGACTTTGTATGTTGGGTCATGAGACCCATGGTTGTAATATCATGCTATGTGTGGCTCCCCGGAGCTTCTTAAAGAAATATTTTCAGTCGTAGAGTTATGTTGTGATGCCATGTTGTATCTACACATATCGAGCATATTGTGTGTATGTTATTGAAATGCTTTGGTATGTGTGGGATTCGACACCTAGTTGTTTATTCTTGGTAGCCTTCCTTATGGGGAAATGCCTCCTAGTGCTTCCATCCGGAACACATGGATTGACCGGCATGTGTCCTTCTTTGCTCCGGTGTCTGTCCCTACGGGGAAATGTCATGCGGTGTTTACCGGAGTCCTGATAGCTTGCTACAGCCCGGTTACACTCGCTGCTGGCCGACACGTGCATTGCTGGGTCACGTATGCATGTCCCTGTAAGTTTGTGCCACCTTGGTTTACGACTAGTCATGTCGACCCAGGTTCTCTGTCATATGGATGCTAGCATCACGATCATATACGTGAGCCAAAAGACGCAAATGGTCCCGACCAAGGTAAAGGTGGCAGCTGTGGGTTACCATGCGTGAGGCCGCAAAGTGATATGATGTGTCTTTTGCTAGATCGGTGTGACTTAGGATCGGGGTCTTGAAAAATCATTATTACTGCGAGGGGTAAGTCTCCCCTTTCGTTCCCCACTCTAATCTGGTGCATGACACATCGACCCGGATGCTGGCTGTCCCACATGTCGGCAAAAGGAAGTATAATTGTTGCCGACGACACAGTGGCAAAAGAAGAAGACACAGGGGCAAAAGAAGAAGGAAGATTACCCGCAAAAAAAGAAGAAGGAAGACGCAGACAATGGTCTGGGTCGCTGCTCTCTACTTCATGAAGGGTTGTTGGGCGCGGAGTTCTAACTATTTCTTCATCGTCTCCACGACCTTCATCTCCTCTCGCCTCTCGTCCTCCATCTTCTTCATTGCTTCCATGGCGCGGGATTTCTCGAGGCCAGCGTGCATGATCTCTTCGATGTCCGCATGATGTTGCTTGACAGCAGCCACGCTCTCGGTGTGGAGCTTCGCCATGTCCTCCCTAAGTTCCCCAATGACGGCGGTCAGCATCTTCACCGAGGCACTGCACTTCTCTTGCAGCTTCTTCCAGCCAGTGATCTCCTCCTTCAGCAGGTCGAGCTCGTGGCGGAGCTTCGCCTTGTCCTCCTCAAGTTCCACGATTTCGCTGGTCGCCTTCTCAACCGAGGCATTGCTTTCCTTCAGCAGCTTCACCAAGCCGGTGATCAACTCCTTCTGCTTGTTGAGCTAAGCGGGCATGTCGTCGTGGGCTAACGACTTCAGCATTGCCAGTTCGGCATGTTCGCCTCCGCGGCGAATGTGCTTCTGAGAGCCCTCTCCTGCCCCTGAGAGATCTTTCGAGGCCTCCGCGGCACGGCGGGCCCTCTTTTTTTTCCACTACCTTGGTTGTTGCTCCCTTGTTATTTCTTGGCCCAGAGCTCTTCCCACAGGCCATGGCAGATGCAAGGAAAGACGAACAAGAAAGGCTTACGAGGAGGAATGTGCAGTAATATATATTCGAGTAGTTAGTTTCCCTTTTTATAACCTAGTACTAATATGCTGCAAAGTGGGAACACGTTTAGGTTTGATCGGTGTGAACAGGTTTGCAATTAATTATAGCATGGTACTTTGGAATGTGACGGGAAACAAGCTCGAAAATTATTGATGGTTTTGGTTTCGAAGCCCGAAATGGCTCCCGATGAGTTCTCACGACCAAGCATGCAAAAACTCATGATAAATCAATGACCATCTTTTTCCAAATGACCAACTATTTTCATAGAAATACAACACATATAGATGGAATATTTTCATAGAAATACAATACATATAGATGGAGTGATTGTCACGGTTGCAAACCACCATGGCACCGCGTGTTAACTGTAGCAGCAATTGATTAGGTCACTGCATCGCTGGCGGGGAAGGAGGGCAGGTCACCTCGCCTAGGATGCATCCCCAGCACCGCTGCTGTAGCTTGTTGAGCGATTTGGCTTCACCTACTCCCATTTGAATAGTTACACCGGCTTCTCATGTTATTCCATAGGCATGCGTGTTCTCTACTTCGCAGTCGACTCTGTGAATATGATCTCTGCCATTAGCCCCAGCTCGAAATCAACGCGACGTCGCCAGATACTGACATCCCTCAGCATCTCACCCCTGAGATCGACATGCGCCTCCGCCTTGTGCTTCGCCAGGCGCAACTCCTTTGAACTTGTCTCCAATCAATGCGACGCTTCCTCGATCCGATTTGCCATTGCTGCCCACCACCTGCAACGCAGCCCCGGCATGTCCTCCGGCGCCATCGATCTGTGATTCCAGAGCAATGGATCCCCTCTGAAACACATGTGGGTTTCACTCAAAGGCGGCAGTGCTGTGGGCCGCAGCGAGAGGGAAGCCTGCAAGATGCTGGGATCTAAGGGATTATCCATGGCGGATTCCGATTGGTGAGGCGGGGAGGCTAGCGTAGGCAGTGGGAGAGCCCTACTAGGCTAAGATAAAGATACTACTCCACTCCATCCATTTTTAAATACAAAGGCCACCAACAGTAACCGAGGAAAAAATTGATGATGTTGCCTCGTAGTACTAGCAACCTGTGATTGAACTACTCGCATGCATGCAGTGGATGATAGTAATGTCATTCTCAACTACTTCCTCCTTCACGTCCACTCAATTTGCATGCGCTGTATTAATTGACCATCCATTAAGTGAACGACTCTACACGCATCAAATTATCACGTGGGATGGCTCTTCGTACAAAAATGCATTCCACCGTGTACCCGCGTGTGCGTGCGAGGGAATGAGTGCATGCGTGCATATCTTCTCTTCATGCACGTACTCCACCAATGTGTGTGGGGGACAGAGAGAGTGGTATACATAGACCTAGAGAGAGATGGTGTGTGTCGGAAAGAGTACCCGCGCGTGTGTGTGAGAGAGGACGAGTGCATGCGTGCACCTCTCCTCTTTGTGTACGTACTAAACCTAGAGTACAAGTGTATGTGTGTGACATCGACCTATAGAGAGATGGTGTGTGCCAGAAGTCCCAAGAGAGTCGTCAGTGTAGGTG
Source organism: Elymus sibiricus (assembly GCA_039707655.1). Lineage (NCBI taxonomy): Eukaryota > Viridiplantae > Streptophyta > Magnoliopsida > Poales > Poaceae > Elymus > Elymus sibiricus. The sequence continues at coordinate 165,830,837 of CM077670.1, forward strand.
TGTGTGTGGGGAGGAGGGATTGAGATGATACTTATGTGTCAATGCAATGCGTGTGAGAAAGAGTCTAGTCAATAGTTCGCCACGAGCCTATTCCTGGCGAACGCCCCAATAACCGTAAGATCTGCATCCAACGGTGGAAGTTATTGGATGAAAACATCACTAAGAAAAGAAATGCCATGGCATTTCTTTTTACTGCCACACCAAGCCCCTCCCCTACACATGAAACTGCCACGCGACCGTTCACAACTGCCGGTTTGCTAGAAATCCTGATAGGCCGGGCTTTTGGCGGTAGGCGGGGAGCTTGGACTGTCGGTTTGCTCACATGCGGTCGCACATGTCAGTGATGTACGAAGCCGATGTGCGTCCCTTCGGTGAGCGGTGGGCCAAACTGACCGTGTGTTGGTGCGATGCGAAGGCGACAGGCTGTAAGTTTACCGCCTACTCCTTGACGAGATTGGTCGATACAAATCCCGATTAATAAAGGGTAGGGCGGCGTCTTTGCCGCACGGGAGGCGTGGGAGTTTTTTTTACAATGCGATGGACCCGACACTGCAAAAGTCAAAGCGGTGGGCAGTACTACTACGCTTGTTGGAGGCGTACGTGGGCCCGCGCTCTCGGATGCGTACCTGGCGGAGCCAGATGCCCACCAACCTCTCGTAGCGATAGCGAGGAGGCCGCTGCTGGCTATTTTCTATATAATCAGCTTTGAAATTTTCAATCGTTCACGTGTGACGTGATATCAGCCGTTGATTGTTGTTGATCCAATGGTCTAGGTGGCTGGGATTCACATCTATCAAAACCTAATTGTACCCTGTTGTGTCTACATTCTTCTGGAACCAACAACACGTCACTGTGATCAATCCACACAAGAAGCTCGCAACAACACCTCCCCATATGCCACGTGGCCTCATGGGTGCCCCCACATCATTTTAATCATAATATATTGACTGAAAAAGAGAGATATTTTGTAGCGTGCCATTGGAATTCTAACTTACGTGCTTTGCACATACTGGAAGTACTAGTGCCACATCATCTGAAGCCTTTCTACACGCACATTTCTTATACAAATGTTCTCCACCGTGTACCCACGCATTTGTATGTGGGAACGAGTGCGTGCGTGCACCTCTTCTCTTTCGTACACCTAGTCTGTGTCTTTGAGAGAGAGAGAGATGGTGTGTGCAAGAAATCATGGGAGATTCGTGAATTTGTGTGTGTGGGGGGGGGGAATATAGAGGGAGTATGTGTCAATGCAATTTGTGTGAAAGAGAGGCCTATATACATATATGTATGTGCATGGGGGTGATATACGAGAAGGGAGGGGAGGGGTCATCTGCGTGAGATATCGATAGAGATAGATTGGGAGGGGAGGGGTCATCTGCATGTGTTGTGATCGTCAAGGGCAACCTTGCCGGTAGCGGCACTTCCGGCAAGCTGCTAAGGATCCGTTCCTCAAGCGCTCGCGGCAAGAGTGCGCGCACCGGCAAGATTCCGGCAAGCGTAGGGTACAGAAATCATGCAAAGACAGAATAGAACAATGGGAATAGCATGCATACACCCATTCAAAACACATGTCATGTTACATTAAAAGCACAGTACAGTTCTAAGATAGATTTGTCTTTTACATAGACTACACTTGTGACAAGATGGTACGTGAAGAATTAGTGCCTGTGCTGGCCCTCTGTCTTGGGGATCTGGCCGACCCTGTCGGCGATGGGCGTGACAAGCTCCTCGGCGGCCTTGGTGTCAGCTCCCTTTGGCAGGCTGGTGAAGACTTTGGAGAGATCAACGCTTGGGTTTCGGTATGCCACCTTGATGAGCACCTTGAAGAGGACGTCTCGGCAAAGATTGCGGGATTTGTTGGCAAGATATGCGGCTCAAGCTTCGTGGTGCTTTTCCAGTGCCTCGATCAAGCTTTCGAAGAAGAGAGTGAGCCTGGCGCTGGCGGTGTCCCCTTCGGTGATGGAGTAGTGGTATTCCGGCAAGCCCATGGCAGACAGCTGTGTAGAAAGGTTCTTCGCGGCAACCACAAGGCGATCAGTCCAAAGCTTGTAGGCGCCTTTGAGCTCGTTGAAGGAGTTTGCGGCGCTCATAAGCAGGGCCTTCTCGCTCTCGAGATCCTTCGTCAGAACTCTCTCATGCTTCTTGGCCTCATCAAGGGACTTCTCCAAGGCGATCAGCTTCATCTTGTGATCTTCAATTGTATCGTTGGCCTTGGTGAGCTCTTGGTTCTTGGCGGATACTGAAGTTTGCAGCTCTGCCAAGGTGTGAGGTGCCTTCTCTGCATCTGCTTTGAGCGCCAAGATCTCTTTGCCGTTGGCGGCGATATCTACTTCGAGCGCTCGCACCTTGCCTTCCAGCTCGACCTTGGCGGCCGCTGCGGCTTTGGCAGCATCGACGGCGTCCTTGATCTTGCTGGCATGCTCTATAGCTTGAGCCTTGATGGCCTCTTTGTGTTTGCGCTCCAACTCCTGGGCCTGCTGTGAAATAAGGGCCTATATTTCATTATCCTTGCCGCGGAGCGTAGTGGCAAGCTCTGCTTCACGAGCAGCAAGTTCTTCTTCATGAGCGTCAAGGCCAACCTTGCGCTCGTTCAACTCTGCCTCGGTTGCTGCTATCCTCTGTTCAGCCTCCTCATGTGCCTTGTCGATTTCAGCCTTTTCCAGGATAAACTGTTCCTTGGCCTTGGTGAGCTGGGTGTGCTGTTCTTGGAGGTCCTGGAGGCATTCCGCATACCAAATCTGCGTTTCCTCCACACGCTTCTTGAACTCCACCTCCGCTTTATCAAGGATGGAAGCCGTGGAATTCAAGCTCTCGGTACGGCTGAGGTAGCATGCCTGAAGCTTTTGAAAGTTCACGCCCATGGCCTTGAGGAGCCGCTGCTCTTTAGTCTCGTTGGTGTTGGCATGTGGCTCATCGATGACTTTGAGCCCAGCAGCGGTAATGATCTCTCCATCCAAGACTTCTCCTTTCGTGCGCGCCCTGATGCTTGATGTCCCAGGGAGGCTGACGAACATGTTGTCGCCAAACTTCAGATACCTACTCGAGAAGGGCTCTTCAGATGTCGAGGGGTGGTTGACGACGGCCGCGTTGCCGCTCAAGAATGCCCTCATGGCCGAGTCAGCGCTTAGCGCTCCTGAGACAGGGATGTCCTTAGTGGCCTCGGCACTCGTGTTGCCGCCCTACTCAGCAGTTTCCTTGGCGGCCTCTTCCTCAGCGGCCTTGGCGGCCTCCTCATCAGGCCTCCCGACGGCCTCATCAGCAACAATGTTGCTGGCCTCATCGGTGGCATTCCTCACGATCTCTTCAATGGTGGAGTCGATGTCCATTTTGTCAGATGGAGGCAGATCTGAAAGGAAGGAGAAGAGAGAAAATCAAGACTAAGATCAAGTTCAAGAAAACAAAAAAGAAGATTAAGAGAGAAAAGTAATCGATGGCAGAAGGCTTACTGGACTGAGACTGTTGAGGGGGGACAGTTTCCTCTCCGACAACCTCGGTTGTCGTCGCCTGATTGCCGGCAGCTTTAGTTGCCGTCACGTCATCAGCGCAAACAGGCTCGTCTATGGAGGTCCTTGCTGGAGAGCCGCTTGCCGGAGCAGCGGTTGCCGGAGACGCCCCAGTTGGATCTGCCTCTGGGCATTCCTCCTCGTGGTGCTCTTCTCCTGCTCCCGTGCCGATGTTTGCGGTAAATATCTCGACACCAACGCTTGCCAAAGGAAATTGAATAGTGGCCTCACACTGGGGGCTGCGCTAAGGGCTGGTATCCACGATGTCGTCGCCTGGCGCTGCGCTTGTTGCCGGCTCATCCTCTACCGCGGTCCTCACCCTCTTGGCCATCCTTTGCGCCAAGGTCTTCCCGTCACTGTCAAGTCAAGGCAAGGCGAGGCAAGTCAGTTCAACACGAATAAGAAATCAAGAATTTATGGAAATGGACGGAGATATGTACTCTTCTTCCTCCTCCTCGTCGCTAAGGATGGAGAGATCGTATAAGCTCTCGGGCCTAGTGCTGGAGGACGGGGCGGGGTAGAAGTTCTGGCCCGCTTGGTTGCCGCGGGCACGGCAAGTCGAGAAGACCCGCCTCCTCTGGCAGCCAATACGGTTGTTTTCCTCGTAGAGGTACGCCGCACTCGCTGCTGTTCAGGGGCTTGGCGTCGAGATCCTTGCCGTCCGGTGGCCTTGCCGGCTGCCTCCTTGTCGCCTACTTCATCGCCTGAAGAGGATCCATGGACTGGCTCTCCGGAGACAGCTTTTCGGAGGACGCGATGTTTTCTTGCCAGAACGGCAGGAGCAGGGGCTCCCTATGCACTTGCTCTTCGGCAGTTTCTTCGCACTGTTCCCCGGCAGGCCCCTCTTGCTCTCCGGCAAGTTCCTCCGGCGGCTCTTCTGCCGCTTCATCATCGGACTCCTCATCAACATCGGCTGCCGCGGACCCAGAGCCGCTGGCACCTTCAGCCATCCTCGCCTCTGCCGCCCTGTTGGCGATATGCGCCAACTCTTCGGGGGTGGTGTCACGGATGAGGTCTTTCTCCTCCCTGACGGGCCTCTCCACAGGGTATCAAACCACTCCTGTACCACATCTTCGGGCGGCTCTTGCCAAAGCGCTTCGGCGCCATGGGCATTGCAAGCCGGCATCATCTCAATGATGGAATCCCTGGCAGAGTTGTTGCACAAGGGCACCACGCTTGCCAGCAGCTTGAAGTTGCCGATGGTGCGGAAGAGCTGCTCGTAGAGGACCCTGTGCTGCAGCACCATCAAATTGGCGTGCAGTTTGGCCCGCACCCGCATGATATCTGCTGCGTTCTTGTAGTCCCAGGTGGGCCTGCCCTTGTTCTGAGGGGGAGCGATGCGGCGGCGAAGGAAGTCAGCCCCCACCATTTCAATAGTGAGTCCGGCGGCTCTGAGGCAGAGGATGCGTGTTGTGGTGATCGTGAGCTTCTTGTCGTCGGCGGCAACGGAGCTCCAATCCACGCTGCGCTCTACCCTTGTCGTCCTGGGCTGGCAGAAGGCCGGGAAGTCTTTTTCCTTAATCCAACACCATTCCCCACGCCACTCGTTCCACTTCCGATGGAGCAGTCCCGGAAGATAGATATCCCTGTCCCCGGGGATCCAAGTGATGCCGCCGGAAAGGGCATCTGCTTCGATGCGTGGAGTAAAATAATGGTGGAAGAGGGCTGCACTAGGCATTACCCCAACGATGTTTTCGCACATGTGCGCAAAAACGGCCATACAAGTCATGGCGTTGGGCGTGAAGTCTAGGAGACGGAACCCGTAGGTGTACATGATTTCTACGAAGAACTCAGAGAAGGGGGGGACGAGTCCGCAGTAAAAATACACGGTGAAAAAGGGGTACTTGTCTGGACCAGGCCTGATGGAGCCGGGAAGAACCTGTGGCGTGGTGTGGGCGCTCGTCACCAAATCGCTCGGTTCCAGCACCGGCTTGAAGGTGACATTGTCTATCCGCGCTGCTACCAGCTCCGCCTTCCTCGCCTCTGCTTCATGATCGACCGCCTTCTCCGGCTTGCTTTGGTTCCTCTTGGGAGCCATGGCTGCTTTGGGGAGGTCGGATTTGGAGGCAGGCGGGGGCGCGATGCGGTGGCGGTGGAAGCGAATGGCGTACTCTAATCTTGCACGAGGAAGAAGACGGCGGCGATGGCTAGATTGGGAGAGGGGGGTAAATGAGCAGCGCCCCTCGCGGTTTCCTTTTTGTGGGGAAGGCGCGGGGGCTGGCTCTTTACTGTCCTACGTGGCTGCGCTTTTCAGGCACACTACCTCCCGCGCCCATTTCGTTCCACCTCTCCCACGCCTGTATTTAATGCACGTCATGGGGGGCGTGGTAAAAGAGAAGATTATGGCAGTTATCCTCTACCACGCGTGCCTGTGCACTATTCGGGCCTAGCCCAACGACGCCTCACATGCGCGTGTGGCCCAGGCCCAGGGGCTCCTGTCGGTGTACTAAAACATGGGTGCCTTCGTACCTTGACTTGTGCAAAGGCAGTTGTAGCCTTCCTGACGGCAAGGGCTTTCCAGAGGGATGCTATCGTCAAGACTCAAGACTTAGATTAACAAGACCGTGAAGAAGACTTCCAGGCAGGTCATCAAGAAGTACTATTCTAGTACTGAAGATCAAGATCACCCTTGCTGGCAAGCTTCGCACCGGAAAGGTGAAGACCCAGACTCTGGTTGCCGGCAAGCTCCTTTCCGGCAAGCAAAGACCCGGCAAGCTCCATGCCAGCAGGCTCGTTCTGTCCCATTACCACTCCACCTCATCATCAGCTAGATAAGCACGTATTATAGGTGTCAAGCGGGCAGGCAGTCAAACGTAGCTGTCCAAGGCACATGTCAGCATGCCATGAAAGGATTAACTTTAATGACACCTGTCCCTGGGATGTGTCAAGATAATAGGAAGCTGGCTAGGCAGGCGGTATAGATCTTTTGCCCAAAGCCTCGCTTCCCCGGCGTAGCACCTAATGGTGCATTTAATGCGCTTGTCCTACCCTGTTTGGAGATAGACTTGGTGACGGTGCAAGTACTATTCACTTCCCTGTAATGGCCGTATTAGCCATTGTGGTAGCCCCTTAGCCTATAAAAGGAGGCCCACGGCTACAGTTAGAACGGTCAACACCTAGTTCAATTATGCGTCGTAGCTGCACTTCCCGTGCATCTTGCTGGCAAGCTGCACTCCTTGTAATCTTGAGTTTATACACAATCAAACCACCAAAGCAGGTGTAGGGTTTTACGCTCACAGCGGCCCAAACCTAGATAAAGCGTTGCTTGTTCTTACATCTATTAGCCCTGTTCTTCGTAGCACATTGACCCCACAGCTGAACCGCAAAGGGATCCTCATGATCCCATAGATCATCATTTTCCTGCGGCAGGGGTACATATCGGGGCAGCAACAAATAGTATCTCTGTCTACTATCTTCTTAATCTCGGGTGTCTACTATGTGTTTCCTGTTCGGTGGGAAACAAACAGTAAAGGAGCCATTACCTGTATTTTTTAACTGAAGCTATTATCTGCCTGCTATCATTGGTTTTGGGTCTATCCACTGGTTGCTACCATCACTCTGGATTTCTACATGCATTCCTTACATAATCTCGCTATGTTTTATTCGTATGCATGTCAGTTATTGTACACAATGGTACTAAACATGTAGAGCAAATGAGAAGAGCCTTGCGTGGCAATATAATGTCATGCAGACGTCGCTCCATGGTGGCCGCAATGGCAGTCCCCCTCCCCCATTCCAGATTGCAATCAAGAGGAACTTAACTGTTCAGAGGGGGATTCAGAGGGAGCAGACCACTCCTATTTACCCCCTGAGGTCTTTGCTCTAACTTGGCATGCTGATGTTGCTCATATCATGCATATGGCGCCTTGCATTGCTTACTTTACACATCATATATGTCATCTTCTTAGTTTAGACATGTTTTGTGTGAATGCCATCTGTTTAGTTTCTATATCATATATGTGAATTATGCAATGCCATCTTGTTTAGCCAGGCATCATATATGGGAATTTTGCAATGCCATCCTGTTTAGTCAGTCATCATATATGTGAATTATATCATGCCATCCTTTTTTTCATTATCTATTACATTTGTCAACAATGTTAGTACATTCAACTACTCTTCCTGTGCATCAGCAATTTGACACGGTGATGGAAAAATCTGGAGTGAAAACAAGGTCTTCAGAGCAGATAGTGCTATCTGATAAAGCGCATATCTTGCCGGTTACAGATAGCTCCTCAGAGGAAGATTCAGAGACAGATGACCAGTCCTATTCCCCCCCCCCCCCGAGGTGTATGCTCTAACTTGGCAGGGTTATATTGCTCATATCATGCATATGGTGTCTTGCATTGCTTTGTCATTTGCTTAGTTTAGACATGCTTTGTGTGAATGCCACCTGTTTAGTGCCTAATTACCATATATGTGAATTATGCAATGACATCTTGTTACAAGGCATTATATATGTGAATTATGCAATGCCATGCTATTTAGCCTGGCGTCATATGTGTGAATTATATCATGCCATCCTTTTTTTGTATTACGTATTCCATTTGTCGATAATGTTTGTATATTCAACTACTCTTCCTGTGCATCAGCCATTTGAATCGGTGATGGAAAAATATGGAGTGAAAACAAGGTCTTCAGAGCAGACAATGCTACCTGCTGAAGCAGATATCTAGCTCGTTACAGATAGCTCCTCAGAGGAGGATTCAGAGACAAATGACCAGTCCTATTTTCTCCCTCAGGTGTATGCTCAAACTTGGCAGGGTTATATTACTCATATCATCCATATGTTATCTTGCATTGCTTAGTTTAGACATCATATACACAATATTGAATGCCATCTGCTTAGTTTAGACATCACATATGCGATTGCTATCTGCTTACTTGCTTAGTATATAAATCATATATGTGAATTATATCATGCCATCATGTTTACATAGACATCATGTATGTGAATTATGGCATGCCAACCTATTTAATAAAGACATGATATTGTTATATCATCTCATCCTGTTTACATAGTCATCATATTTTGAATTACGTCATTCTATCCATGAATTATATCATGCCATCATGTTTCCATAGACAACATGTATGTGAATTAAGGCATGCCAACCTATTTAATAAAGACATCATAAGTTATATCATGTCATCCTGTTTACATAGTCATCATATTTTGAATTATGTCATTCTATCCTGATTAGTTAGCCATCATATATGTGAAATTGTGTCATGCTATCCTGTTTAGTTAGCCATCATATATGTGAAATTGTGTCATGCTATCCTGTTTGGTTAGACAACATATATGTGAATTATTTCATGCCCTCTTTTATTCCCCACTATCCATTGCACCTGTCTATCATACAATGTCTGTACATTCAATTACTTTTCTTGTTTATTAGCCATTTGAATTGGAGGGGGTGATGGCAGTATCTAAGGGAGTAAAAACACGGTCTTCAGAAAAGACAGTGCTACCCGTCGATGCAGATAGAACCACGGTTGTACTTGCCCAAGAACCAGCCCTACCACACATAACCCAGACTCTCGCAGATTGTACCCCTACCCAGTTGGACAGAGAACCAGCTACACCCCATCTAACCCCAACCCCAGCAGATAGTAACCCAGTTCCACTTGACACAGCACCATCTCCACCACAGAGCACCCAAACATGAGTAGTTAGTAAGGCAACTGTAGTGCCCAAAGCACGAGGACCAGCACTGTGAACCCCAACTCAACGCTTAAAGCAGAAGAGCAACTATTCTCAGGTTAGATTCCGTAGCTATGGTGCATACTCCTTTGCTTTTGCATCACTTTATTTACTCATACCAACTAATTTCAAATTTGAAGGATCCAATTGAAACTACAATGGTGCAACAGGTATGTTTTAAACCTGTTTCTTTAACTGGTTTGCTGTTGTAACTTCTTGTTCTATGTTGATTTCAGTTTCAAAGGTATAAACAATCATGTTCTCATGTCATGCACATTACAAGTGTTGTTAGTGCTGTGTAGTTTCCCACACTTATATTCAGTCTATGCTGCTTTGTCTTAAACAGATATGATTTGAACTGCATCTCTATCTTGATTTGGCAACATAAATTAGGATGATATAGACAATACAGTAACCATAGTACATACATATATGTTTGTTTCATGCTGTTATCCTGTCAACATTGCTACTGAACTAGTTTACCAAAATGAGTTTCATATACTACATGCTAAACCTGTGATGTGTCTGCTTGTTCCTCTTTTAGAATGCCGGCAGAATATTGGAGAAGAGTACCGCATTATGCAATGGTAAAGGAAGTAATGCAGATAAGGTTCAAGATAGTGAGACAACCCTGTTGGTCTCCAAGAAAGCTGATAAAAACTATCTTGAAGATAGTGAGACAACCCCAAAGTCCTGCCTTGATGTAGTGTTCGAGTTACTGGCCACTACCGCTGGCACAAGCTCTTCGAATTCGCTGCCTGAATCAGTTCAGCTTCTTGAGTCTCAACTACAAGTTAAAAGACAACGATCAGCTATGCTGCGACAAGAAGCCGAAGGACGGAGGAAGTCCCTGCAGGATTCAGATGCACACTTTCTGGTGCAATAACAAGAGTTGGAGGATTTTAGCGCCAAACAAGAGAAAGCTAATAAGCTTGCTAAGCTTCTTGCCAGCATGGTGGGTGCCTAGGATATCGGTTCTTGAGCTCTTCTAAAGTGGTTTCATTTCTAGACTTGTTTTGCTGCCGCATTTATTTGCACTAGTGGCCAACTTAGATGCCCAGTGTTTGTAATATGCTGCTTTGTTGTTCCCTATATTTGCACTGGTGGAGAACTTTGATGCCCAGTGGATGTAATGTGTGTAATAGCCATAATAGCCTAGCGTTAGTTGCTTGCTTATTTATTTACTTATAGTCTTGTTTATTTGTTTGCTTGTAGTCACTGCAGTTCTTTTTCCTCGGTTTGCTAGTGGCCACAATAACCATGGGCCACATACGGGCCGTGGTAACCATGGGCCTCCTACGGGCCATAGGATTCATGGGCCTCCTACGGGCCGTAGGATCCATGGGCCTCCTACGCACTGTAGGATCCATGGGCCGTACTATTCATGGGCCAAATCCCGACCGCAATATGGACCGTAAATGGGCCAAAATCGGAACCGTACGTTTATGGGCCCAGACCATAACGGGCCGTTAACAGGCCGGAAGACATCACATGCTTAATTCTATCAACATGCATGACGGGTTGTTAATGGGCCGGATTACATGACAGGATGAAAACGGCCCAACGGGTTAACGTGCCACAAACGGACCGATTGTTAACCCGGGCTGAATTTGGCCCATTAGCATAATAGGCCAGTAACGGACCGTAAGTAATCGAGGGCCGGAAATGAGCCCAAGAATTTATGGGCCCTTAGAAGGCTGAAAGAAAACACGGACTGGAAATGGCCCAACTGAATCATGGGCTGTTAATGGGCTCAAAGCAGTGTACCGTTGATGATGGGCCAGAATCACCACGGGCCGTCAATGGGCCTAGAGATCCAAAAGGCCTCATATGGGCCGAAAGATGTCACGGGCCATAGATGGGCCAAATGTGACAACAGGCTGGAATCATATGGGACGGCCCACATGACGCTATTGGGCCGAATTTTGAAAGGCCATAACGGGCCGTGAGTACCCGGGCCGTAAATGGTTTGTATGCGAACAAGCTGTTAACCGGCTTCCCATGGGCCGGCCCGCTAACTTTTGACCAAGTCAAACGGGCCGGCCTTTTTAACCTAAATGGGCCACTATTGGGCCATGCCATGTGTCGACGTATCATAGGCGTCTCTCGTCCAATGAATGGATGACATCTGTCCCAATGCCGAGCTGACACGTGGTTCCGTTGGTGAATGAGAATTTTACACGTGGAAAATCGCCATTGGTCCGGGCTAATAACGGGTTATCGGATCCAAACCCGCACCCGATAGCTTAACGGCGACCCGTTACGGTGGATGCAACGTGTCAGTTACCCTTGACGAAAACACTTCCATGACGTGACATTTATCGTCATGGAAATGGACACTTCCATGATGATACTTTCAGTATTGTCATGGAACACTTCTACGACAGCACAGGTATGACAATCTTGATTCTGTCATAAAATCGTCATGGATGTACATGCATGATAGAAAATGAGACCTACTGTGACAAAGACGTATCCGGGGGACAGACCTATAATTTTTCGTGTGCATAAACAGAATGAGGATGAGCTGTTATGTACTTTATCATCCAACAATTATGCATCTGCAAGTGAAAAAGTGAGGGTGGTAGCGGGATGGGTGTTAGACCATGTAAAGCATGCATTCTAGGGTTTCGATGCAACGACGAGCCTCCTCCTTCTGTCCTGACTGAACCTGTACTCTTTCTGGTTTGTAAATGGAAGGATGGTGCATTTCTCTATATGTGATTGTCCATATATCTGTCCATGGGTGAGCTCACGGAAGGGTGGTAGAGTACATGCCAAACATAAAATCATCCGAAACTCAATTTTACAAGCCGGATCTAGCCTCCGAAATGTTGTCGAAGCCGACGAGTGGGTTATGGACGCATACAACTTTTCGTTGTGATCATTTTTGTGGGTCATGAGGCTCAAACGGAGTTTGTATGGCCAAAATTGTGGCCGTTTTATGGATACAACATCAGGGAACAGACCGTGAATACAAGTTTCAGGGTAAGTTGATCGCGCTGACGAGCCATCGAGCACCATTCGGAATGACCTATAATTTTTCGTGTGCATGAACATAATCAAGATGTGTTGTTATGTACTTTATCATCCAAGAATAATGCATTTGCTGGTGAAGAAGTGAGGATGGTAGCGGGATGGGTGATAGAACATGTAAAGCATCCGATCTTGGGTTTCGATGCAACGAAGAGCCTCCTCCTTTTGTCTAGACTAAAATTGTAGTCTTTTTGGTTCATCAATGGAAGGATGGTTTTTTGTTTGATACGTTATTACCCATATATCTGTCTGTGGGTGAGCTCACGGAAGGGTGGTAGAGCGTGGCAGAGTACATGCAAAAGATAAAATCATCCGAAACTCAATTTTACAAGCCGGATCTGGCCTCCGAAATGTTGTCGAAGCCGGCGAGTGGGTTATGGACACATACAACTTTTAGTTGTGATCGTCTTGGCGGGTCATGGAGCCCAAACGGAGTTTGTATGGCCAAATTGTGGCCGTTTTATGAATACAACATCGGGGGACAGACCGTGAATACAACTCTCAAGGTAAGTTGATCGCACCGACGAGCCATCTTGCACCATTCGGAATGACCTATAATTTTTCACGTGCATGAACAGAATGAAGATGATATGTTATGTACTTTATCATCCAAGAATAATGCATCTGCTGATGGAAAAGTGAGGGTGGTAGCGGGATGGGTGTTAGACCATGTAAAGCATGAATTCCTGGGTTTCGATGCAACGAAGAGCCTCCTCCTTCTATCCTGACTAAACCTGTAGTCTTTCTGGTTTGTAAATGGAAGGATGGTGGATTGCTCTATATGTTATTGTCCATATATCTGTCCATGGGTGAGCTCACGGAAGAGTGGTAGAGTACACGCCAAAGATAAAATCATCCGAAACTCAATTTTACAAGCCGGATCTGGCCTCCGAAATGTTGTCGAAGCCGACGAGTGGGTGTCATGGAGCTCAAACGGAGTTTGTACGACCAGATTGTGGCCATTTTATGGATACAACATCGGGGAATAGACCGTGAATACAACTTTCAGGGTAAGTTGATCGCGCCGACGAACCTTTGAGTACCATTCGGAATCACCTATAAATTTTCATGTGCATGAACAGAATGAGGATGAGCGGTTAAGTACTTTATTATCCAAGAATAATGCATTTGTTGGTGAAAAAGTGACGGTGATAGCGGGATGGGTGTTAGACCATGTAAAGCATGAATTCTTGGGTTTCAATGCAATGAAGAGCCTTCTCCTTCTGTCCTGACTGAACCCGCACTCTTTCGGGTTTGTAAATGGAAGGATGGTGCATTGCTCTATATGTTATTGTCCATATATCTTTCCGTGGGTGAGCTCATGGAACGGTGGTAGAGTACATGACAAAGATAAAATCATCCGAAACTCAATTTTACAAGCCGGATCTGGCCTCCGAATGTTGTCGAAGCCGACGCGTGTGTTATGGACACATACAACTTTTCGTTGTGATCGTTTTGGTGAGCCATGGAGCTCAAACGGAGTTTGTATGGCCAAATTGTGGCCTTTTTATGGATACAACATCTGGGGACATACCGTGAATACAACTTTCAGGGTAAGTTGATCGTGCTGACGAGCCATCGAGCACCGTTCGGAATGACCTATAATTTTTCTTGTGCATGAACATGAATTAGGACGAGCTGTTCAATACTTTATCATCCAAGAATAATGCATCTACTGGTGAAAAAGTGAGGTCGGTAATGTTACGGGTGTTAGACCATGTAAAGAATGAATTCTTGGGTTTCGATGCAATGAAGAGCCTCCCCCTTCTGACCTGACTGAACCTGTAGCCTTTCCAGTTTGTAACTTTAAGGATGGTGCATTGCTCTATATGTTATTGTCCATATATCTATCCGTGGGTGAGCTCACGGAAGGGTAAAGGGTGGTAGTGTACATGCCAATGATAAAGTCATCTGTAACTCAATTTTACAAGACGGATGTGGCCTCCGAAATGTTGTCGAAGCTGATGAGTGGGTTATTGACACATACAACTTTTCGTTGTGATCGTTTTGGCGTGCCATGGAGCTCAAACGGAGTTTTTATGGCCAAATTGTGGCCGTTTTATGGATACAACATCACGGGACTGACCGTGAATACAACTTTCAGGGTAAGTTGATCGCATTGACGAGCCATCTTTCTCCAATCTTAATTACCTATAATTTTTCGTGTGCATGAACAGAATGAGGATGAGCTGTTATGTACTATATCATCAAAGAATAATGCATCTGCTGGTGAAAAAGTGAGGGTGGTAGTGGGATGGGTGTTAGACCATGTAAAGCATGAATTCTTGGTTGTAGATGCAACGAAGAGCCTCCTTCTGCCCTGACTGAACCTATAGTCTTTCTGGTTTGTAAATGGAAGGATGGTGCATTGATCTATATGTTATTGTCCATATATCTGTCTGTGGGTGAGCTCACGCAAGGGTGGTAGAGGGTGGTAGAGTACACGCCAAAGATAAAATTATCCAAAACTCAATTTTACAAGCTGAATCTGGCCTCCGAAATGTTGTCGTCGCCGACGAAGTGGGTGATGGGCGCATACCACATTTTGTTGTGATCATTTTGGTGGGTCATGGAGATCAAACATAGTTTGTATGGCCAAATTGTGGTCGTTTTATGGATACAACATCGGGGGACAGACCGTGAATACAACTTTCAGGGTAAGTTGATCGCGCTGACGAGCCATCGAGCACCGTTCGGAATGACCTATAATTTTTCATGTGCATGAACATGAATGAGGATGAGCTGTTCAGTACTTTATCATCCAAGAATAATGCATCTACTGGTGAAAAAGTGAGGGCGGTAATGTTACGGGTGTTAGACCATGTAAAGAATGAATTCTTGGGTTTCGATGCAATGAAGAGCCTCCCCCTTCTGTCCTGACTGAACCTGTAGCCTTTCCGGTTTGTAACTTTAAGGATAGTGCATTGCTCTATATGTTATTGTCCATATATCTATCCGTGGGTGAGCTCACGGAAGGGTAAAGGGTGGTAGTGTACATGCCAAAGATAAAGTCATATGTAACTCAATTTTACAAGCCGGATCTGGCCTCCGAAATGTTGTCGAAGCTGATGAGTGGGTTATTGACACATACAACTTTCCGTTGTGATCGTTTTGGCATGCCATGGAGCTAAAACGTAGTTTGTATGGCCAAATTGTGGCCGTTTTATGGATAGAACATCACGGGACTGACCGTGAATACAACTTTCAGGGTAAGTTGATCGCATCAACGAGCCATCTTTCTCCAATCTTAATGACCTATAATTTTTCGTGTGCATGAACAGAATGAGGATGAGCTGTTATGTACTATATCATCAAAGAATAATGCATCTGCTGGTGAAAAAGTGAGGGTGGTAGTGGGATGGGTGTTAGACCATGTAAAGCATGAATTCTTGGGTTTTGATGCAACGAAGAGCATCCTCCTTCTATCCTGACTGAACCCGTAGTCTTTCTGGTTTGTAAATGGAAGGATGCACTACTGCAGGACGGTCCTAACGCGACACATCAATCAGAGACCCCGCGACCAAACTGTGTGCGATGCATTAATCGCAAACGGTGTCGTACTAAAACCGTCGCCATTAAGACGAACTGTTTGCGATGCCAGAGACATCAAAAATGATTCAGATTAGAGACGCGTGTGCGATACGTGGCATACAGTTGATCTATACGAACTGTTTGCGATAAGACAGAACAACAAACACGATTCAGATTAGAGACGCGTGTGCGATACGTGGCATACAGTTGATCCATACGAACTGTTTGCGATAAGACAGAACAACAAACACGGTCAGCCAAATCGAGGTGTGTGCGATACACGGCATACAGTTCACTCGGATGAACTGTTTGCTATTACCCAACACAACAGAAACGGTCTGGCAGATCAAGGTGTGTGCGATATACGACATGCGGTTCACTCGGATGAACTATTTGCGATTACCCAACACAACAAAAACGGTCAGCCAGATCAAGGAGTCTGCGATATACGGGCACACATTCTAATTAAAAGAATTGTGCGCGATGGTAATAACAAGCGCACATGGTCGATGGAACAAGTCGTGTGCCGACATCGCCTATTGCGGTGCACACACCACGTACGCATCCGAGAACGCTTGCCCATGTTAATTACACCATCAGGGAATTGTGCCGCACTTCGAAACCGGAACCGTCAAATAATTTTGAGCTTCTTTCCTATCACATTCCAAATTACTCCGATTCACACCGATATGTAATTGCAAACCTGTTCACACCGATGAAAACCTAAATGTTTTCCCACTTAGCAGCTTATTACTAGGTTATAAATACCACCTACTCGAAAATGATTGCACATTCCTCCTCAATTCCTCATCAACAAACAAACAAGTATTCGTCCTTCCTTGTGTCTGCCATGGCCCGTGGGAGGAGTTCTTGGTCGAGAAATGACCACGGAGCGGCGAGTGAAGCAGCAGAGATGTCCCGCCTCGCCGTGATATCAGCCAAGAGGTCCCGCCGCACCGCCGAACCAGCACTGAGGTCCCGCCATGTGTCCCTCTCTGATTGGCCGGAAGGTGTGTGACACGTGAATTAGGGGCGGCTGGCCGAGACTTAAAGGATTCGGCGCATGTGGTGGCAAGGGAAACACGTGGCGTGACGTGAGTGGCCGGAGGGTGTCCGCTACGGAACTAATCTAGCGAACGGCCGCTAATTAACTAAAAATGGTTTCAACTAAATAAATAAATAAAAAACAAAGATCTAATCTTCACCCTACGTGTGCGATTAGATGGCGGAGGGCTTACCGCGGTTTTGCTGTGGACGTCGCCGGAGAAGAAGACGGCAGCGGGGTTCGGGCATCGACGGCGAGGGCGCTCCGGTTGCCCTCCCGCTCGGGCAAAGGCACGGCAGTGCACGGCGCGAGGTGGCCAAGCCGATGGTGGTGTCGGCACGGCGTCGGAATGGAGAGGGCGTCGGGGAAGACAAAACAGCGGCGTCGGTGGCGAATGGGGCGGCGGCTCCGGGGCTCGTCGGCGTCTGGCGAGGGCAAGTGGAGGCGTGATACGTCTCCAACGTATCTATAATTTATGAAGTATTCATGCCATGTTTATTATAGTTTTGTTTGATTTTGGTGCACTTTTATATGACTTTTATATGATTTTTACGGACTAACATATTGACCTAGTGCCCAGTGCCAGTTGCTGTTTTCTGCTTGTTTTTGGTTTTCCAGAAAATCCATATCAAATGAAGTCCAAATGCAGCGAAACTTTTTGACATTTTTTTCTAGAACATAAGAGACACTAGAAGCTTCGGGAGGTGGCCAGAAGACCCACAGGGGCCCCACGAGCCACCAGGGCGCGCCACCCCCCCAGGCGCGCCCTGGTGCCTCGTGGGCCCCCTGTGGCCCCTCATCGCGTGATTCCCACGCCAAAAAATCATATATATTCAGAAACCCCCGAAAGTTAACCTAGATGAGTTTTTACGCCACCGCAAGCCTCTATACCTCCACGATCTAATCTACAGTCCTTTTCCGGCACCCTGCCGGTGGGGGGAATCATCACCGGAGGCCATCTTCATCATCCCGGCGGTCTCCATGATGAGGAGGGAGTAGTTCACCCTCGGGGCTGAGGGTTTGTACCAGTAGCTATGTGTTTTATCTCTCTCTCTCTTGTGTTCTTGATTTGGCACGATCTTGATGTATCGCGAGGTTTGTTAATATAGTTGGATCATATGGTGTTTCTTCCCTCTCTATCCTTGTTGTGATGAATCGAATCTTTTCCCTCTCTATCCTTGTTGGGTTATTGACGCATACAACTTTTCACGTCGACGAGCCATCTTTCTCCAATCTTAATGACCTATCATTTTTCATGTGCATGAACAGAATGAGGATGAGCTTGTTGGCTTTTCGTCCTCAGGATCGATACATCAAACTAGACGAACACACTCGCACAAAAAAACTTATAGCCAAGGGTGTGTCTCGCACCATCTAATTCATCTCTTTATTGCTTTTCTGTTTTCTCCACAGTGTATAATAAACTCACACAAGTGTTGTGCATATATATGCACGAACCGACCCAAAAACCTTGTAGACCTGTACTAGTTCTGGACTCCAAACCTACACGGACACGTACAAGCTAGCCTACCATCCGGACTCAACCAGCCAAAACTAACGCCCCAAAGCTTCCTTACGTACGTGACACTAGGAAACTTAACTCAGACTTACCTAATCTAATACCACGGCAACGTTGATCACTTCCTAACTAAACGAAACACAAACACAACTTAACACTACTAGCACGTAGTGAAGTTTGGATTACTCCAACATTCACTCCCTAATCCAAACTTTCCACTCGCAGCCTCAGAACCAACATATCGTCTGGATTACCAGTCCACGCTGTCACATCTTAGCGTGCTACATGCAGACTAAACACATAGCCTCTCATGCAGGAACTCAACTTGACTGGTGCGCATCCATCTTAACGCTGGCCTTCGTCTTCTCGTTGAGACACGCAGATAACCACCCACCATCTTGTCTCCGCGCACGTCTTCACCCCTTGGAGATACACCTTCATTGGAGCACCTCGACCGTGACGTCTCATGTCTTCGCGCCTTGAAGATGCATCTCATTGGAGTCCCTCGACCATGATAAACGTCTCGTGGACCAGCACCTGGACCCAATTCCACACCTTTTCTTGTTGTCGGTGACGCACCTTACCGAACAACACTTCGCGTCTGGCGGCAACACAACTCGTCATGTACGCGCAACACATCTTTCCGTACATGAACTAGCCAGAACTTGTTACCTTTGACCTAGATCGAGCGCACGAAACGCAAGGCACAAATTCCTCACCTTTTCCCTTGATCACGAACGGAAACGCAAGGCACAAATTCCTTTTTCCATCCGCTCTCAATCTCCTCCGCCAGTGACGCATCTCAACTGCAGCAGAAGACTCACACCCTCGAGCTCTTGGACGCACCTTGCAAGAACTCATGTGCACACCTTGACAATGGCTCGCAACTTCGCCATCACTACCTTGCACCCTCCACCAATGATCTTGATGAACTACTCGGTGCCAGCTCAACACCTCCATAACCATTAACGATCACCAGTGCCTTGTCGACGACAGCTTGTCGCCCTCCTCCAAGTCGTTCCGCCGAACGACAATCACTCGTCGCCTCGCTTCCAACAGCACACGCACCGCCTGCTCTTCGTCGCTCCACCGATCGACTATCGCCAGCTCCTCCTTGTCGCCGCACCAGTGACTGTATCACCGGCTCCTCCTCGTCGTTGTACCCTCAACGACTATATGGACTGCTCCTCGTGCTACACCGGCGACTGTATTGCCCGTCCCTCCTTGTCGCTGCACCACCCAACGACTATATTGCCCGCCCCGAGGCGCTAGTCGGGTCGCCACCCCGGGGCAAGCGCAGCTTCAAAACCTTGCTCTGATACCAATTGTTGGCTTTTCGTCCTCAGGATCGATACATCAAACTAGACGAACACACTCGCACAAAAAAACTTATAGCCAAGGGTGCGTCTCGCACCATCTAATTCTAGGGAAAAGATAACATTGTTGCTGATGCTCTCTCTAGGAAGAACATGCTCTTGACACATCTCGATGTTCAAATTCCTAGTTTAGAGAGTTTGTGTGATTTGTATGCAACTGATCATGATTTTGCTGAACCATATCGTTTGTGTTTGCTTCGAAATGCATGGGAGAAATACCACATCCATGATAGATACTTGTTTCGAGCTAACAAACTTTGTGTTCCAGAATCGTCCGTCCGTTTGCTATTGTTGCAAGAATCACATGCAGGAGGATTGATGGGTCACTTTGGGCGTGAAAAGACATTGCTCATGCTCGCTGATCATTTTTATTGGCCCAAGATGAGGCGTGATGTGTACAGGTTTGTTCGGCGCTGCATTACATGTAACAAGTCCAAGTCAAAACTGAAGCCTCACGGTTTGTATACACCACTACCTACACCTACCACACCATGGGAAGATATAAGTATGGATTTTGTGTTAGGTTTGCCACGCACTAAGCGAGGTCATGATTCTATATTTGTGGCAGTTGATCGATTTTCTAAGATGGCACATTTTATTGCATGCCACAAAAGCGACGATGCGTCGCATATTGCTAACCTATTTTTCAGGGACATCGTACGCTTGCATGGAGTGCCAAAGACAATTGTTTCTGACAGGGACGTGAAGTTTATGAGCTACTTCTGGAAGACATTGTGGGGAAAGCTAGGAACGAAGTTGCTGTTCAGTACTACATGTCACCCACAAACTGATGGTCAAACGGAGGTGGTGAATCGAACATTGTCCTAATTGCTGCAAGTTATGATCAAGAAAAATCTGCGTGAGTGGGAGGAGTGTTTTCCACATGCACACTACCACCCAGTTTTGTCCTTTTGAGGTGGTGTATGGCTTCAAACTAATTACACCACTAGATTTGCTGCCTCTTCCATTGCATGAGAGGATTAATATGGAGGCATCAAACAGAGCAGATTATGTGAAGAAGATTCATGAGAAGACACGAGAGGCTATTGAGAAGACAAGCAAGCACATTGCTGCTGCACGAAACCAATCAAGGAAGAAAGTTTTGTTCCAGCCTGGAGATATGGTTTGGGTGCATCTTCGCAAGGACAGGTTTCCACAGCTGAGACGTTCTAAACTTAGGCCGCGTGGTGTTGGTCCTTACAAGGTGTTAGCCAAGATAAATGACAATGCCTACTCGATTGATCTTCCAATTGCTGACTTTGGTGGCGTTAGCAATAGTTTCAACATTGCTGATTTGTCCCCATGTGATGTCGATGACCTTGAAGCGTCGGGGTCGACGCCTTTTGAAGGGGGGGAGGATGATGAGGACATCCCTACTATGGTTCCATCCCTACCGTATGAAGATGAACAACCTGTTGCTGCAACGAAGACGTCCAATGAATAACTCAGGATTGGACCAACTACAAGAGCTCGTGCAAGTTACTAGAACAACATGTGAATTCTCTCTTAGTTGATAATGCTATTCATTTTGATGAGAGCTTTATACTGCCTAAATCCTTGTGTGTATGTATTGTTAGGTACATTGGAGAGGAAGGCATGGCACAAGGGAGCAAGGAGGCATTGCAGCAAGGAAAGGAGGAAGGCCTGTAAGTGAAGACCCTGCAGAGTTCCCAGGGCGGTAGTACCGCACGTCCATCGCGGTAGTACCGCTTCACGGTAGTACCGGCCACCGACTACCGCACTACTGCCGCTTACGAAATCGGTACTGGTATCTCCTGGACACCAAACGGAACAAGGACGGCACTTGACATTTGTACAAGCGGTAGTACCGCTTATCACGGTAGTACCGCTTGCCATAAGCGGTAGTACCGCTCTGCCTGCGCGCAGGTTTTGGGCTGTCCAGCCCGTGTACCCCTTCGATCTCGTTTTAGACTATAAATACCTGTCCCCTAGAGTTAGTTAAGGTCAGACCACGTTTAAGATAAACCCTAGTTCTTGAGATTGCTTGTAAGCATTCATCTTGAATCCTCATCTCCAATTCGTATTGATCTGGAGATCATATACTGCAAGTTGAGTGTAATCTGCTGTTCCATTGGGAATTAGTATATTGCAATTATACCGTTTCGTGGTCGACGGCTACGTGTGCAAGTGTGTGACGTTGTGAATATCCAAAGGGTTGAGACCTTTTGCATTGGCATCAGGGATCAAGCGAGGGAGAGTTCATCGGCGACATACAAGTTATCTATCATCTTCATCATCACCACTGCCGCTTACTGAGAAGATCGGGACACCCCATATCATGTTATGTACTTTATCATCCAAGAATAATGCATCTGCTGGTGAAAAAGTGAGGGTGGTAGTGAGATGGGTGTTAGACCATGTAAGGCATGAATTCTTTGGTTTCGATGCAGCGAAGAGTCTCCTCCTTCTATCCTAACGGAACCGGTAGTCTTTTTGGTTATGGACTCGTACAACTTTTGGTTGTGATAATTTTGGTGGGTCATGGATCTCAAACGGAGTTTGTATGGCAAAATTGTGGCCATTTTATGGATACAACATCGCGGGACAGACCATGAATACAACTTTTATGGTAAGTTGATTACGCCGTCGAGCCATCCAGCACCATTCGGAATGACCTATAAATTTTTGTGTGCATGAACAGAATGACGATGAGCGGTTATGTACTTTATCATCCAAGAATAATGCATTTGCTGGTGAAAAAGTGATGGTGGTAGCGGCACGGGGGCTAGACCATGTAAATCATGAATTCTTGGGTTTCGATGCAACGAAGAGCCACCTTCTTCTGGCCTAACTAAACCTGTAGTCTTTTTGGTTTGTAAATGGAAGGATGGTGCATTGCTCTATATGTTATTCTCCATATATCTGCCCTTGGGCGAGCTCATGGAAGGGTGGTAGACTACAGGCCAAAGATAAAATCATCCGAAACTCAATTTTACAAGCCAGATCTAGCCTCCGAAATGTTGTCGAAGCCGACGAGTGAGTTATAGACGCATACAACTTTTCGTTGTGATCGTTTTGGTGGGTCATACAGCTCAAACGGAGTTTGTATGGCAAAAATTGTGGCTATTTATGGATACAACACCGGGGGACAGACCGCGAATACAACTTTCAGCGTAAGTTGATCACGCCGACGAGCCATCTTGCACCATTTGGAATGACCTATAATTTTTTGTGTGCATGAACAAAATAAGGATGAGTTGATATGTACTTTATCATCCAAGAATAATGCATCTACTGGTGAAAAAGTGAGGGTGGTAGCAGGACGGGTGATAGACAATGTAAAGCATGAATTCTTGGGTTTCGATGCAACGAAGAGCCTCCTCCTTCTGTCCTGACTGAACCTGCAGTCTTTCTGGTTTGTAAATGGAAGGATGGTGCATTGCTCTATATGTTATTGTCCATATATCTGTCTGTTGGTGAGCTCACGGAAGGGTGGTAGAGTACACGCCAAAGATAAAATCATCTGAAACTCAGTTTTACAAGACGGATCTGGCCTTCGAAATGTTGTCAAAGTCGACGAGTGTGTTATGGGCGCATACAACTTTTCGTTGTGATTGTTTTGGCGGGTTGGCCGTTTTATGGATACAATATCGAGGGGCAGACCGAGAATACAACTTTCAGGGTAAGTTGATCGCGAGCCATCTTGCACCATTCGGAATGACCTATATTTTTTTTTGTGCATGAACAGAATGAGGATGAGTTATTATGTCCTTTATCATCCAAGAATAATGCATCTGCTGGTGAAAAACTGAGGGTGGTAACGGGACGGGTGTTTGACCATGTAAAGCATGAATTCTTAGGTTTTGATGCGACGAAGAGCCTCCTTCATCTGTCCTGACTGAACCTGTAGTCTTTCTGGTTTGTAAACAGAAGGATGGTGCATTGCTCTATATGTTATTGTCTATATATCTGTCCATGGATGAGCTCACGGAAGGGTGGTAGAGTACATGCCAAAGATAAAATCATCAGAAACTCAATTTTACAAGCCAGATCTAGCCTCCGAAATGCGGTCAAAGCCGACGAGTGGGTTATGGACGCATACAACTTTTCGTTGTGATCATTTTGGTGGGTCATGAGCTCAACCGGAGATTGCATGGCCAAATTATGGCCGTTTTATGGATACAACATCGGGGGACAGACCGTGAATACAACTTTGAGGATAAGTTGATCGCGTCGACGAGCCATCGAGCACCATTCGGAATGACGTATAAATTTTTCGTGCGCATGAACAGAATGAGGATGAGCTGCTATGCACTTTATCATCCAAGAATAATGCATTTGCTGGTGAAAAAGTGACGGTGGTAGCGGTACGGGTGTTAGACCATGTAAATAATGAATTCTTGGGTGTCGATGCAATGAAGAGCCTCCTCCTTCTGTCCTGACTGAACCCATAATCTTTCTGGTTTGTAAATGGAAGGATGGTGCATTGCTCTATATGTTATTGTCCATATATCTGTCCATGGGTGAGCTCACGGAATGGTGGTAGAGTACAAGCCAAAAATAAATTTAAAATCATCTGATACTTAATTTTACAAGTTGGATCTGGCCTCTGAAATGTCGTCGAAGCCGACGAGTTGGTTTTGGACGCAGATAACTTTTCGCTGTGATTGTTTTGGTGGGTCATGCAGCTCAAACGGAGTTGGTATGGCCAAATTGTGGCCGTTTTATGGATGCAACATCGGGGTACAGACAGCGAATACAACTTTCAGGGTAAGTTGATCGCGCCGACGAGACTTCGAGCACCATTCGGAATGATCTATAATTATTCGTTTGCATGAACAGAATGAGGATGAGTTGTTATGTATTTTATCATCCAAAAATAATGCATCTGCTGGTGAAAAAGTGAGGGTGGTAGCAGGACGGGTTTTAGACCATGTAAGGCATGAATTCTTGGTATTCGATGCAATGAAGAGCCTCCTCCTTCTGTCCTGACAGAACCGGTAGTCTTTCTGGTTTGTAAATGGAAGGATGGTGCATTGCTCTATATGTTATTGTCCATATATCTGTCCGTGGGTGAGCTCACGGAAGGGTGGTAGAGTACACGCCAAAGATAAAAACATCCAAAATTCAATTTGACAAGTCGAATCTGGCCTCCGAAATGTTGTCGACGCCGACGAAGTGGTTGATGGACGCATACCACATTTATTTGTGATCATTTGGGCGGGTTATGGCGCTCCAACGGAGTTTTTATGGATACAACATCGGGGGACAAACCGTGAATAGAACATTCAGGGTAAGTTGATCTTGCCGACGAGACATTTTGCACCATTCGGAATGAATTATAATTTTTGTGGGCATGAACAGAATGAGGATGAGCTATTATGAACTTTATCATCCAAGAATAATGCATCTGCTGGTGAAAAAGTGAGGGTGGTAATGGGACGGGTGTTATACCATGTAAAGAATGAATTCTTGGGTTATGGTGCAACGAAGAGCCTCCTCCTTTTGTCCTGACTTAACCTGTAGTCTTTTTGGTTTGTAAATTAAAGGATGGTGCATTGCTCTATATATTATTGTCCACATATCGGTCCGTGGGTGAGATCACGGAAGGCTAGTAAAGGGTGGTAGTGTACACGCCAAAGATAAAATCATCCGAAACTCAATTTTACAAGCCGGATCTCGCCTCCGAAATGTTGTCGAAGCTGACGGGTGGGTTATTAATGCATACAACTTTTCTTTTTCATTGTTTTGGCGTGTCATGGAGCTCAAATAGAGTTTTTATGGCCAAATTGTGGCAGTTTTATGGATACAACACTGGGGGACTGACTGTGAATACAACTTTCAGGGTAAGTTGATCGCGTTGACGAGGCATCTTTCACCAATCGTCATGACATATAAATTTTTGTGTGCATTAACAAAATGTGGATGAGCTGCTATGTACTTTATCATCCAAGAATAATGCATCTGCTGATGAAAAAGTGAAGGTGGTAGCGGGGCGGGTGTTAGACCATGTAAAGCATGCATTCTTGGGTTTCGGTGCAACAAAGAGCCTCCTCCTTCTGTCCTAACTGAACCTGCATTATTTCTGGTTTATAAATGGAAGGATGGTGCATTGCTCTATATGTTATTGTCTATATATCTGTCCATGGATGAGCTCACGGAAGGATGGTAGAGTACATGCCAAAGATAAAATCATCAGAAACTCAATTTTACAAGCCGAATCTGGCCTCAGAAATGCCATCGAAGCCGACGAGTGGGTTATGGACGCATACAACTCTTCGTTGTGACCGTTTTGGTGGGTCATGAGCTCTAACGGAGATTGTATGGCCAAATTATGGCCATTTTATGGATACAACATCAGGCGACAGACCGTGAATACAACTTTGAGGATAAGTTGATCGCGTCGACGAGCCATCGAGCACCATTCGGAATGACGTATAAATTTTTTGTGTGCATGAACAGAATGAGGATGAGCTGCTATGTACTTTATCATCCAAGAATAATGGATTTGCTGGTGAAAAAGTGACGGTGGTAGCGGGACGGGTGTTAGACCATGTAAAGAATGAATTCTTGGGTGTCGATGCAACGAAGAGCCTCCTCCTTCTGTCCTGACTGAACCCGTAGTCTCTCTGGTTTGGAAATGGAAGGATGGTGCATTGCTCTATATGTTATTGTCCATATATCTGTCCATGGGTGAGCTCACGGAATGGTGGTAGAGTACACGCCAAAGATAAATTTAAAATCATCCGATATTTAATTTTCCAAGCTGGATCTCGCCTCTGAAATGTCGTCGAAGCCGACGAGTGGGTTTTGGAC
This sequence comes from Elymus sibiricus, assembly GCA_039707655.1. Taxonomy (NCBI): domain Eukaryota; kingdom Viridiplantae; phylum Streptophyta; class Magnoliopsida; order Poales; family Poaceae; genus Elymus; species Elymus sibiricus. Next base: position 165,857,331 of record CM077670.1, read on the forward strand.
GCATACAACTTTTTGCTGTGATTATTTTGGTGGGTCATGGAGCTCAAACGGAGTTGGTATGGCCAAATTGTGGCCGTTTTATGGATGCAACATCGGGGTACAGACAACGAATACAACTTTCAGGGTAAGTTGATCGCGCCGACGAGCCATCGAGCACCATTCGGAATGACCTATAATTATTCGTGTGCATGAACAGAATAAGGATGAGCTGTTATGTATTTTATCATCCAAAAATAATGCATCTGCTGGTGAAAAAGTGAGGGTGGTAGCGGGACGGGTGTTAGACCATGTAAGGCATGAATTCTTGGTATTCAATGCAACGAAGAGCCTCCTCCTTCTGTCCTGACTGAACCGGTAGTCTTTCTTGTTTGTAAATGGAAGGATGGTGCATTGCTCTATATGTTATTGTCAATATATCTGTCCATGGGTGAGCTCACAGAAGGGTGGTAGAATACACGCCAAAGATAAAAACATCCAAAATTCAATTTGACAAGTCGAATCTGGCCTCCGAAATGTTGTCGACGCCGACGAAGTGGTTGATGGACGCATACCACATTTATTTGTGATCATTTGGGCGGGTTATGGCGCTCCAACAGAGTTTTTATGGATACAACATCGGGGGCAAACCGTGAATACAACTTTCAGGGTAAGTTGATCGTGCCGACGAGACATCTTGCACCATTCGGAATGAATTACAATTTTTGTGGGCATGAAAAGAATGAGGATGAGCTGTTATGAACTTTATCATCCAAGAATAATGCATCTGCTGATGAAAAGTGAGGGTGGTAATGGGACGGGTGTTATACCATGTAAAGAATGAATTCTTGGCTTACGGTGCAACGAAGAGCCTCCTCCTTTTGTCCTGTCTTAACCTGTAGTCTTTTTGGTTTGTAAATTAAAGGATGGTGCATTGCTCTATATATTATTTTCCACATATCAGTCCGTGGGTGAGCTCACGGAAGGCTAGTAAAGGGTGGTAGTTTACACGCCAAAGATAAAATCATCCGAAACTCAATTTTACAAGCCGGATCTGGCCTCCGAAATGTTGTCGAAGCCAACGAGTGGGTTATTAATGCATACAACTTTTCTTTGTGATTGTTTTGGCGTGTCATGGAGCTCAAACGGAGTTTTTATGGCCAAATTGTGGCAGTTTTATGGATACAACATTGGTGGACTGACCGTGAATACAACTTTTATTGTAAGTTGATCGCGTTGACGAGCCATCTTTCACCAATCGTAATGACATATAAATTTTTGTGTGCATTAACAAAATGAGGATGAGCTGCTATGTACTTTATCATCCAAGAATAATGCATCTGCTGGTGAAAAAGTGAAGGTGGTAGCGCGGCGGGTGTTATGCCATGTAAAGCATGAATTCTTGGGTTTCGGTGCAACAAAGAGCCTCCTCCTTCTGTCCTAACTGAACCTGCATTATTTCTGGTTTATAAATGGAAGGATGGTGCATTGCTCTATATGTTATTATCTATATATCTGTCCGTGGATGAGCTCACGGAAGGGTGGTAGAGTACATGCCAAAGATAAAATCATCCGAAACTCAATTTTACAAGCCGAATCTGGCCTCTGAAATGTTGTCGAAGCCGACTAGTGGGTTATGGATGCATACAACTCTTCGTTGTGACCGTTTTGGTGGGTCATGGAGCTCAAACGGAGTTTGTATGGCCAAATTTTGGTTGTTTTATGGATACAACATCGGGAGACAGACCGTGAATACAACTTTCAGGGTAAGTTGATCGCGCCGATGAGCCATCTTGCACCAATCAGAATGACCTATAATTTTTCATGTGCATGAACAGAATGAGGATGTGCTGTTATGTACTTTATTATCCAGGAATAATGCATCTGCTGGTGAAAAAGTGAGTGTGGTAGCGGGATGGGTGTTAGACCTTGTAAAGCATGAATTCTTGGGTTTTGACACAATGAAGTGCCTCCTCCTTCTGTCCAGACTGAACCTGTAGTCATTCTGGTTTCTAAATGGAAGGATGGTGCATGGCTCTATATGTTATTGTCCATATATCTATCCGTGGGCGAGCTCACAGAAGGGTGGTAGAGTACACGCCAGAGATAAAATCATCTGAAACTCAATTTTACAAGCCGGATCTGTCCTCCGAAGTGTTGTCGATACCGACGAGTGGGTTATGGACACATACATTGTGATCATTTTGGTGGGTCATGGAGCTCAAACGGAGTTTGTGTTGGAATCGGGGATCTGGGGACCCAAAGGTTCGAACACTGGGGGCTAGCTAGTTCCTACCTCTCCAAGGGTGACCACGGCGAGGTTACAGCGAGAGCACACGAGCGCAGAGCATGACAGGTGACACGACGGTTACCCAGGTTCAGGCCACCTTGTGGTATAAAACCCTACTCCTGCTTGTGATGGGATTGCTGTGGCTAGAGGGTGTTCTCGCGTACAAGGTACTAGATGAAGGGATCGATCCATCACAATGGCAGCAGTGCCCCCCTTTTATAGCCGCCTCGGTCCTCTTCCCCTGAAAATCTAGGCGGGAAGGGTAGCCACAATTGGCAGGTTTTGAAAGGGGACAGGCGCTCACGCTATCCTGACTAAAGGTGGTCTTCGCCTGCAAAAGCATGATCCATGACGCGCCGGTGGGCTCGGTGATGACCTCCGCCCTGCGCGCCTTGCTGTCTTGGTCTTCTTTCACCAAACGGGTAGTCCGTGGGACTTGCTTTGGGGGAGGGCAGCTTTGCTACTCCCTTTATCACCAAAGAGGAAAACCTCTCTGTCCGCGCCCGCTAGCGCGCCTTCTGTTGCCGTTCGTCGCCAAGCGCGTCACCCACCTGGTGGGCACAGGACAGCGTGGCTGGCGTCAGAATCGGAGAGCCTCGGGCGGCCGCCTCGGGGGGCCGCCTCGGGAGGCAGCCTCGCGAGGCTTCCTGCCGCTGCTGCAGCTAAGTCTTGGTGGTTTACCCCTGAGGAGGGGCCCTCATGAGGCCGGCGCCTCGCAAGGTGTTTTTGCTTCATGGCGCCCTCAGTTGGGCTGTGTCTTGGGCCTTCGCCAAGCGTCGCTTCCTGGGCCGCAGGCAGACGGGCCGTGGTACCCTGGTTCCCAATGGCCGACAGTTTGTATGGCCAAATTGTGGCCGTTTTATAGATACAACATCGAGCCGACGAGACATCTTGCACCATTCAGAATGAATTATAATTTTTGTGGGCATGAACAGAATGAGGATGAGCTGTTATGAACTTTATCATCCAAGAATAATGCATCTGCTGGTGAAAAAGTGAGGGTGGTAATGCGACGGGTGTTATACCATGTAAAGAATGAATTCTTGGGTTACGATGCAACGAAGAGCCTCCTCCTTCTGCCCTGACTTAACCTCTAGTCTTTTTGGTTTGTAAATTAAAGGATGGTGCATTGCTCTATATATTATTGTCCACATATCGGTCCGTGGGTGAGCTCACGGAAGGCTAGTAACGGGTGGTGGTGTACACGCCAAAGATAAAATCATCCGAAACTCAATTTTACAAGCCGGATCAGGCCTCCGAAATGTTGTCGAAGCCGACGAGTGGGTTATTAATGCATACAAATTTTCTTTGTGATTGTTTTGGCATGTCATGGAGCTCAAACGGAGTTTTTATGGCCAAATTGTGGCAGTTTTATGGATACAACATCGGGGGACTGACCGCGAATACAACTTTCAGGGTAAGTTGATCGCGTTGACGAGCCATCTTTCACCAATCGTAATGACATATAAATTTTTGTGTGCATGAACAAAATGAGGATAGCTGCTATGTACTTTATCATCCAAGAATAATGCATCTGCTGGTGAAAAAGTGAAGGTGGTAGCGGGGCGGGTGTTAGAGCATGTAAAGCATGAATTCTTGGGTTTCGATGCAACGAAGAGCCTCCTCCTTCTGTCCTAACTGAACCTGCATTATTTCTGGTTTGTAAATGGAAGGATGGTGCATTGCTCAATATGTTATTGTCCATATATCTGTCCGTGGGTGAGCTCACGGAAGGGTGGTAGAGTACACGCCAAGTATAAAATCATCTGAAACTCAATTTTACAAGCCGGATCTGGCCTCCGAAATGTTGTGGAAGCCGACTAGTGAGTTATGGACGCATACAACTCTTCGTTGTGATCGTTTTGGTGGGTCGTGGAGCTGAAACGGAGTTTGTATGGCCAAATTTTGGTTGTTTTATGGATACAACATCGGGAGACAGACCGTGAATACAACTTTCAGGGTAAGTTGATCGCGCCGATGAGCCATCTTGCAGCAAACGGAATGACCTATAATTTATCGTGTGCATGAAAAGAATGAGGATGTGCTGTTATGTACTTTATTATCCAAGAATAATGCATCTGCTGGTGAAAAAGTGAGTGTGGTAGCGGGATGGGTGTTAGACCTTGTAAAGCATGAATTCTTGGGTTTTGACACAATGAAGAGCCTCCTCCTTCTGTCCAGACTGAACCTGTATTCATTCTGGTTTCTAAATGGAAGGATGGTGCATTTCTCTATATGTTATTGTCCATATATCTATCCGTGGGCGAGCTCAGAGAAGGGTGGTAGAGTACACGCCAGAGATAAAATCATTCGAAACTCAATTTTACAAGCCGGATCTGGCCTCCGAAATGTTGTCGATACCGACGTGTGGGTTATGGACACATAGATTGTGATAGTTTTGGTGGGTCATGGAGCTCAAATGGAGTTTGTGTTGGAATCGGGGCTCTGGGGACCCAAAGGGTCGAACACTGGGGCTAGCTAGTTCCTACCTATCCAAGGGTGACCACGGCGAGGTTACGGCGAGAGCACACGAGCGCAGAGCACGACAGGTGACACGACGGTTACCCAGGTTCGGGCCACCTTGCGGTGTAAAACCCTACTCCTGCTTGTGTTGGGATTGTTGTGGCTAGAGGGTGTTCTCACGTACAAGGTAGGAGATGAAGGGATCGATCCATCACAATGGCAGCACTGCCCCCCTTTTATAGCCGCCTCGGTCCTCTTCCCCTGAAAATCTAGGTGGGATGGGTAGCCACAATTGGTGGGTTTTGAAAGGGGACAGGCGCTCACACTATCCTGACTAAAGGTGGTCTTCCACTACTAGGAAATACCTTATAGGTAGAATCTTAGCAGTAGTGATGGGTAACGGGCCAGCGCTACTGCTAATTAGCAGTAGCGTTGGGGCTTCCCCAACGCTACAAGTAAGGTCGTAGCAGTAGCATGTGACACCTAGGCCGCGCTGCTGCTAAGTGGGCCACAAGGCCACCCCCGGGTCTAGCCTTAGTAGCAGCGTGGGCTAGGGAACCCGCGCTACTGCTAATATTTTAGCTGTAGCGCTGGGCCCGAAGCCCACGCTGCTACTAATGCTAGACCCGGGGGTGGCCTTGTGGCCCACTTAGCAGTAGCGCTGTCCCTCTACCCTGCGCTACTACTAAGCTTATCTTATCCCCTCCGATGGAGCCATCTGTTTCCTCTCTCTCTCATCACTCTCTCGCGGTCTCTCCTCTCCTCGCCGCCGTCGCACGCCGCCGCCGATGCTCCCGCTCCTCCTCCACCGAGGTAGCTCTTCCCTCCTCCCTCTTTCCATCCCTCCTCCCTCCACCTCCCTCCCTCCTCCGAGCTCCCTCCCCCTCCCTCCCTCCTCCGAGCTCCCTCCCCCTCCCTCCCTCCCTTCCTCCAACCTCCCTCCTTCCCTCCCTCCTCCGAGCTCCCTCCACCTCCCTCCCTCCCTTGCTCCTCTCTCCCTCCTTCCCTCACTCCTCCCTCCACCTCCCTCCCTCCCTTGCTCCTCCTCCGCCCTCCTCCCCTCCCTCCTCCCTCTGTTCTTGTACAATGTAGATTTTTTGAATAGAATAGAAAATCTAGGTTTTCTGAATAGAATGTAGGTATTTTGAATACAATAGAATAGAAAATATAGGTAGAACATAAGTTTTTTAAATAGAATAAATAGTTAGAATGGTAGTAGGCAGTAGTGTGGATTTGCATAGGTTATTTATGTCATAGGTAGAATGGTCTTTTGAATAGAATAGAAAACTAGTAATCGCATAGGTTTTTTGAATATAAAAATGTTTTAGGTATTGAATAAAATGTTTTAGGTATAGAATGGAAATTTTTAGTAATTATTTTTTTAATATAGAAAAGTATTTGACAATTTAATTATTTTTATGTCATTATCACTTTGTCATCAAAGAATGTTATATGACATTTGGTGATCTAAAATTTTCACTCGGTGGAATATGCAAGCTTTGTAGTGTCGCATCGTGATCGTCGTCGGAGCTTCCTCTACTTCCTCTACAGCCTAGTCGGTGAGCTAAAAGTCCACCTCCTCCTTGTCTTCTCCTCAGACATGTGTATGATGATATTTGTACATGTATTGGTTATCCCTTTGGACATGTGTATGATTTTGCAGGGAACACCTCCGAGTGGCCTATGTTATGCCGGAATGTTGATTCATTTCCATTCCGGCAAATTTCAGGCGCTCAATATGTCCTATTTTAGCAAAGGTCATGCCCTAATTTTTACTCTTTGAATTATGAACATAGGAAATGTCTGACGACGATAGGATCCCCGAGTGCGATGATTGCACCGACGACGGGGGTATGTGTGACAGACCGCACCTAGATAACGGTACATGCTTCTCCCTCACGTTATGTGTGGCACGTGTTTCTTCTTAATTAAGCATGGATTAAGATTTTTGCTTTAACGTGTAATTTCCATTTTTTATAATTCGACTAGTGCATACCCTGCTATGCAAGTCCATATGTCCTTGAGAAGCTATCTTTCGAAGAGATGTACAAGGTGGACACGAAGATAGCTCACCTTAAAACGAAACATGGTTTCGATTTCGAGGTTAAGATCATAAATGAAGTAGGTCACACTCATTGTGGATGTTCAAATTGGGAAGGATTATGCAAGCCTCTGGATTTGAGGAGGATATGAAAATAACATTCGATATTGGCAATCCTGAAGATGAAAACATTTGGCTGGATCCGAACATGATTCTGATTCTGCCTCCGTGTGAGTTTGTTAAACAAATTTGTTAAATGATCTATATTTCTTATCTAAAATACTTGTTATTCATACCTGCTGAACTTGTTTTTTTTATATAATTGACAGCTTATTTTCTCTCTTCCAAAGAAACACAAAAGATAATAGACGACACCTACTACAGTCATGGCTCAGAGCTAACTTGGGAGGAGAAGAATTATCTTATCTCCTTTGTTAATGATGTTCTGAAATTTAAGATCCTCCTTGGAGTTGGCAAAAAATATAGTAGATACATGCCACTAGTCCACGAGTTGTGCGATGCTAACATTCGTGCAAGTATCATGGTAAGATTTTTACTATTGTGTCACTACTTAGTCCATCTTTTTCATACATTCTTCTGAAATAAACTACATTGCTAACTATATATGTTACTATTATGTTCTTCAACAGAAGCTCCCGGATGTGGTTGTGCCTCCGTTTATGGTTGTCGAAGGTGAGATGACAGTTGTTTGCGTACGACCATGGTCGGAGGGTGTCAAATATGCATACTCGACTTCTAAAACAGATGGAGGCCTCAAAATCAAGGCTTGGAGAAAAATAGTGGCTGAGCGAAGGCCACAAAATGGAGACAGTTGGATCTCTATGCTACCCGAGAGAGAGTAGTAGGTCCTGCTAGTACTTGTCATGTAGGATGATAACACTTACCTAGTAGTGGTTAACTTATGATGATCATTATGGTGAGATTGTTATATCACTAGCACTTACCTAGTGGTGGTTAACTTATGATGATCATAATGGTGAGATTGTTATATCACTAGCACTTACCTAGTGGTGGTTAACTTATGATGATCATAATGGTGAGATTGTTATATCACTATGATCAAGATGAGTTGTATGACTACGATGATGATGAGTTGTTATATATATCATTATGATGATGATATGAGTTGTATATCATTGGGGTGGAAGAAACACATATTAGATTAAAGTGGATGTATCCAAGTGACCAAGTTGAATATGTAGGAAGATATGATGGTGGGATGACACACAAGTGTCGATGTTTCTTCCACAACCTCTTCATTGCCACTGTATAAAAATTTGTGTATGATATGATGAGACTAGTGTATAAAACCTATACAAATATGGCGTAAATATGTAGAAAAAAAGGAAATTTTAGCAGTAGCGTGGTTTAACTACTAGCAGCAGCGCGGGCTTATCAGCAGCGCTGGCTAAATAGCCGCGCTACAGGTAGTTATCAGTAGCGCTGGCTTAACCCACGCTACTGCTAGGTTGGGTAGCAGTAGTGCTGGAAAACACACGCTACTGCTAAGACTTAGCTGTAGCACCGTAGCAGTAGCGCGGGCCCCAGCGCTACTGCAAGGACTTTTACCCGCGCAACTGCTAGGGTTTTCCCTAGTAGTGTTCGCCTGCAAAAGCATGATCCATGACGCGCCGGTGGGCTCGGTGATGACCTCCGCCCTGCGCGCCTTGCTGTTTTGGTCTTCTTTCACCAAACGGGTAGTCCTTGGGACTTGCTTTGGGGGAGGGCAGCTGGGCTGCTCCCTTTATCACCAAAGAGGAAAACCTCTCTGTCCGCGCCCGCTAGCGCGCCTTCTGTTGCCGTTCGTCGCCAAGCGCGTCACCCACGTGGTGGGCACATGACCGCATGGCTGGCGTCAGGATCGGAGAGCCTCGGGCGGCCACCTCGGGGGGCCGCCTCGGGCGGCCACCTCGGGGGGCCGCCTCGGGAGGCAGCCTCGCGAGGCTTCCTGCCGCTGCTGCGGCTAAGACTTGGTGGTTTACCCTTGAGGAGGGGCCCTCATGAGGCCGGCGCCTCGCAAGGTGTTTTTGCTCCGTGGCGCCCTCAGTTGGGCTGTGTCTTGGGCCTTCGCCAAGCGTCGCTTCCTAGGCCGCAGGCAGACGGGCCGTGGTACCCTGGTTCCCAATGGCCCTACAACTTGTATGGCCAAATTGTGTCCGTTTTATGGATACAACATCGAGGGACAGACCGTGAATACAACTTTCGGGGTAAGTTGATCCCGCTGACGAGCCATCGAGCACCATTCGGAATGACCTATAATTTTTTGTGTGCATGAACAGAATGAGGATGAGCTGTTATGTACTTTATCATCCAAGAATAATGCATCTGCTAGTGAAAAAGTGAGGGCGGTAACGGGATGGGTGTTAGACCATGTAAAGAATCAATTCTTGGGTTTTGATGCAACTGAGAGCCTCCTCCTTCTATCCTGACTGAACCTGTAGTCTTTCTGGTTTGTAAATTTAAGGATGGTGCATTACTCTATATGTTATTGTCCATATATCTATCCGTGGGTGAGCTCACGGAAGGGTAGTAAAGGGTGGTAGTGTACACGCCAAAGATAAAATCATCCGAAACTAAATTTTACAAGCCGGATCTGGCCTCCGAAATGTTGTCGAAGCCGACGAGGGGGTTATTGATGCATACGACTTTTTGTTGTGATCATTTTGGCATGTCATGGAGCTCAAACGGAGTTTTATGGCCAAATTGTGGTCGTTTTATGGATACAACATCGGGGGACTGACCGTGAATATAGCTTTCAGGGTAAGTTGATTGCATCGACGAGCCATCTTGCACCCATCGTAATGACCTATAATTTTTCATGTGCATGAACAGAATGAGGATGAGCTGTTATGTACTTTATCATCCAAGAATAATGCATCTGCTGGTGAAAAAAGTGAGGGTGGTAGCGGGATGGGTGTTTCACCATGTAAAGCATGAATTCTTGGGTTTTGATGCAACGAGGAGCCTCCTCCTTCTATCCTCATGGAACCGGTAGTATTTTTGGTTTGTAAATGGAAGGATGGTGCATTGCTCTATATGTTATTGTCCATATATCAGTCCCTGGGTGATCTCACGGAAGGGTGGTAGAGTACACGCCAAAGATAAAATCATCCGAAACACAGTTTTACAAGCCGGATCAGGCCTCTGAGAAGTTATCGAAGCCCACGAGTGGGTTATGGACGCATACAGCTTTTCGTTGTGATCGTTGTGGTGGGTCATGGGGCTCAAACATAGGTTGTATGGCCAAAATTTTGGCTGTTTCAGGGATATAACATTGGGTGACAGACCGTGAATACAACTTTCAGGGTAAGTTGATCGCGCCGACGAGCCATCTTGCACCGTTCCGAATGACCTATAATTTTTCGTGTGCATGAACAGAATGAGGATGAGCTCTTATGTACTTCATCATCCAAGAATAATGCATCTGCTGGTGAAAAAGTGAGGGTGGTAGCGGGACGGGTGTTAGACCATGTAAGGCATGAATCCTTGGGTTTCGATGCAACGAAGAGCCTCCTCCTTCTGTCCTGACTGAACCTGTAGTCTTTCTGGTTTGTAAACGGAAGGATGGTGCATTACTCTATATGTTATTGTTCATATATATGTCCGTGGGTGAGCTCACGGAAGGGTGGTAGAGTACCTGTCAAAGATAAAATCATCCGAAACTCCATTTTAGAAGCCGAATCTGGCCTCCGTAATGTTGTCAACGCCGACGAAGTGGGTGATGGACGAATACCATGTTTTGTTGTGATCATTTGGACGGGTAATGTAGCTCAAACAGAGTCTGTACGGCCAACTTGTGGTCGTTTTATGGATAAAACATCGGGGACAGACCGTGAATACAACTTTCAGGGTAAGTTGATCGCGTCGACGAGCCATCTTGTACAATTCGGAATGAATTATAATTTTCGTGTGCATGAACAGAATAAGAATAATGCATCTGCAGGTGAAAAAGTGACGGCGGTAACATGACGGGTGTTAGACCATGTAAAGAATGAATTCTAGGGTTTCGATGCAACGAAAAGCCTCCTCCTTCTGTCCTGACTGAACCTGTTGTGTTTCTGGTTTGTAAATTTCAAGATGGTGCATTTCTCTATATGTTATTATCCATATATGTGTCTGTGGGTGAGCTCACGGAAGGGTAGTAAAGGGTGGCAGTGTACACGCCAAAGATAAAATCATCCGAAACTCAATTTACAAATCGGATCTGGCCTCCGAATTGTTGTCGAAGCCGATGAGTGGGCATGTCATGGAGCTCAAACGGAGTTTGTATGGCCAAATTGTGGCCGTTTTATGGATACAACATCGGGGGACTGACCGTGAATACAACTTTCAGGGTAAGTTGATCACGTCGATGAGCCATCGTGCACCAATCGTAATGACCTATAATTTTTTATGGGCATGAACAGAATGAGGATGAGCTATTATGTACTTTATCATCCAAGAATAATGCATCTGCTGGTGAAAAAGTGAGGGTGGTAGCGGGATGGGTGTTAGACCATGTAAAGCATGAATTCTTGGGGTACGACGCAACGCAGAGCCTCCTCCTTCTTCCTAACTGTACCTGTAGTCTTTCTGGTTTGTAAATGGAAGGATGGTGCATTGCTCTATATGTTATTGTCCATATATCTGTCCATTTGTGACCTCACGGAAGGGTGGTGGAGCACATGCCAAATATAAAATCATCCGAAACTCAATTTTACAAGCCGGATCTGGCCTCCGAAATGTTGTCGAAGCCAATGAGTGGGTTATGGACGCATACAACTTTTCATTGTGATCATTTCGGGGCATCAAGGAGCACAAACAGAGTTTGTATGTCCAAAAGTTTGGCTGTTTTATGGATACAACATCGGGGGACAGACCGTGAATACAACTTTCAGGGTAAGTTGATCGCGCCGACGAGCCATCTTGCACCATTCAGAATGATCTATAATTTTTCGTCTGCATGCAAAGAATAAGGATGAGTTGATATATACTTTATCATCCAAGAATAATGCATCTACTGGTTAAAAAGTGAGGGTGGTAGCGGGACGGGTGATCGACCATGTAAATCATGAATTCTTGGGTTTCGATGCTGCAAAGAGCCTCCTCCTTCTGTCCAGACTAAACAAGTGGTCTTTCTGGTTTGTAAATGGAAGGATGGTCCATTGCTCTATGTGTTATTGTCCATACATCTGTCCGTGGACGAGCTCACGGTAGGGTGGTAGAGTCCACACCAAAGATAAAATCATCCGAAACTCAATTTTACAAGCCGGATCTGGCCTCCAAAATGTTGTCGAAGCCGACAAGTGGGCTATGGAAGCATACAACTCTTCTTTGTGATTGTTTTGGTGGGTGAAGGAGCTCAAACGGAGTTTGTATGGCCAAATTTTGGCTGTTTTATGGATACAACATTGGGGGATAGACCGTGAATACAACTTTCAGGGTAAGTTGATCATGCCGATGAGCCATCTTGCACTATTCGGAATGACCTATAATTTTTCGTGTGCATGAACAGAATGAGAATGTGCTGTTATGTACTTTATCATTCAAGAATAATGCTTCTGCTGGTGAAAAAGTGAGCATGGTAGCGGGACGGGTGTTAGACCATGTAAAGCATGAATTCTTGAGTTTCGATGCAACGAAGAGCCTCCTCCTTTTGTGCTGACTGAACCTGTATTCTTTCTGGTTTGTAAATGGAAGGATGGTGCATTGCTCTATATGTTATTGTCCATATATCTATCTGTGGGCGAGCTCACGGAAGGGTGGTAGAGTACATGCCAAACATAAAATCATCCGAAACTTAATTTTACATGCCGGTTCTGGCCTCTGAAATGTTGTTGAAGCCAACGAGTGGGTAATGGACGCATACAACTTTTCCTTGTGATTATTTTGGTGGGACATGTTGCTCAAACAGAGTTTGTATGGCCAAATTGTGGTCGTTTTATGGATACAACATCAAGGGACAGACCGTGAATACAACTTTAAGGGTAAGTTGATCACGCTAACGAGCCATCGAGCACCATTCTGAATGACCTATAATTTTTTGTGTGCATGAACAGAATGAAGATGAGCTGCTATGTACTTTACCATCCAGGAATAATGCATCTGCTAGTGAAAAAGAGAGAGTGGTAGCGGGACGGGTGTTAGACCATGTAGGGCATGAATTTTTGGGTTTCGATGCAATGAAGAGCATCCTCCTTCTGTCCTGACTGAACCTGTAGTCTTTCTGGTTTGTAAACGAAAGGATGGTGCATTACTGTATATGATATTATCCATATATATGTCCGTGGGTGAGCTCACGGAAGGGTGGTAGAGTACCCGCCAAAGATAAAATCATCTGAAACTCAATTTTAGATGCCGAATCTGGCCTCCGTAATGTTGTCTACGCTGACGAAGTGGGTGATGGACGAATACCACGTTTTGTTGTGATCATTTGGACGGGAAATGGAGCTCAAACAGAGTCTGTACGGCCAAATTGTGGTCGTTTTATGGATACAACATTGGGGGACAGACCGTGAATACAACTTTCAGGGTAAGTTGATTGCGCCGACGAGCCATTTGTACAATTCGGAATGAATTATAATTTTCGTGTGCATGAACAGAATAAGGATGAGCTATTATGTACTTTATCATCCTAGAATAATGAATCTGTAGGTGAAAAAGTGATGGTGGTAACAGGACGGGTGTTAGACCATGTAAAGAATCAATTCTAGGGTTTCGATGCAATGAAAAGCCTCCTCCTTCTGTCCTGACTGAACCTGTAGTCTTTCTGGTTTGTAAATTTCAGGATGGTGCATTTCTCTATATGTTATTGTCCATATATGTGTCTGTGGGTGAGCTCACGGAAGGGTAGTAAAGGGTGGTAGTGTACACGCCAAAGATAAAATCATCTGAAACTCAATTAACAAACCGGATCTGGCCTCCGAAATGTTGTTGAACCCGATGAGTGTGTTATTAATGCATACAACTTTTCATTGTGATCTTTTGGCGTGTCATGGAGCTCAAACGGAGTTTGTATGGCCAAATTGTGGTTGTTTTATGGATACAACATCGGGGGACTGACCGTGAATACAACTTTCAGGGTAAGTTGATCACGTCGATGAGCCATCTTGCACCTATCGTAATGACCTGTAATTTTTTGTGGGCATGAACAAAATGAGGATGAGCTATTATGTACTTTATCATCCAAGAATAACGCATCTGCAGGTGAAAAAGTGAGGGTGGTAGAGGGATGGGTGTTAGACCATGTAATGCATGAATTCTTGGTTTCGATGCTACGAAGAGACTCCTCCTTCTGTCCTAACTGAACCTGTAGTCTTTCTGGTTTGTAAATGGAAGGATGGTGCATTGCTCTATATGTTATTATCCATATATCTGTCCGTGGGTGAGCTCACGGAAAGGTGGTAGAGTACATGCCAAATATAAAATCATCCGAAACTCAATTTTACAAGCCGGATCTGGCCTCCTAAATGTTGTCGAAGCCGACGAGTGGGTTATGGACGCATACAACTTTTCGTTGTGATCGTTTTAGTGCATGATGGAGCTCAAAGAGAGTTTGTATGTCCAAAATTGTGGTTGTTTTATGGATACCACATTGGGGGACAGACCGTGAATACAACTTTCAGGGTAAGTTGATCGCGCCGACGAGCCATCTTGCACCATTCGGATGACCTATAATTTTTTGTCTGCATGACAAGAATAAGGATGAGTTGATATGTACTTTATCATCCAAGAATAATGCATCTACTGGTTAAAAAGTGAGGGTGGTAGCGGGACGGGTGATCGACCATGTAAAGCATGAATTCTTCGGTTTCGATGCTGCAAAGAGCCTCCTCCTTCTGTCCAGACTAAACCTGTGGTCTTTTTGGTTTGTAAATGGAATGATGGTCCATTGCTCTATGTGTTATTGTCCATACATTTATCCGTGGGCGATCTCATGGTAGGGTGGTAGAGTACACACCAAAGATAAAATGATCCGAAACTCAATTTTACAAGCCGGATCTGGCGTCCAAAATGTTGTCGAAGCCGACAAGTGGGCTTTGGACACATACAACTCTTCGTTGTGATCGTTTTGGCGCGTCAAGGAGCTCAAACAGAGTTTGTATGGCCAAATTTCGGCTGTTTTGTTGATACAACATCGGGGGACAGACCATGAATAAAACTTTCAGGGTAAGTTGATCACGCTGATGCGCCATCTTGCACTATTCGAAATGACATACATTTTTTCGTGCGCATGAACAGAATGAGGATGTGCTGTTATGTACTATATCATCCAAGAATAATGCTTCTGCTGGTGAAAAAGTGAGCGTGGCAGCAGGACGGGTGTTAAACCATGTAAAGCATGAATTCTTGGGTTTCGATGCAACGAAGAGCCTCCACCTTCGGTGCTGACTGAACCTGTATTCTTTTTAGTTTGTAAATGGAAGGATGGTGCATTGCTTTAGGTGTTATTGTCCATATATCTGTCCGTGGGCGAGCTCACGGAAGGGTGGTAGAGTACACGCCAAAGATAAAATCATCCGAAACTCAATTTTACAAGCCGGATCTGGCCTCCGAAATGTTGTCGAAGCCGACGAGTGGGTTTTGGACGCATACAACTTTTCCTTGTGATTATTTTGGTGGGTCATGGAGCTCAAACAAAGTTTGTATGGCCAAATTGTGGCCGTTTTATTGATACAACATCAAGGGACAGACTGTGAATACAACTTTAAGGGTAAGTTGATCACGCTAATGAGCCATCGAGCACCATAATGAATGACCTATAATTTTTTGTGTGCATGAACAGAATGAAGATGAGCTATTATGTACTTTATCATCCAAAAATAATGCATCTGCTGGTGAAAAAGTGAGGGTGGTAGCGGGACGGGTGTTAGACCATGTAAGGCACGAATTCTTGGGTTTCGATGCATCGAAAATCCTCCTCCTTCTGTCGAGAATGAACCTGTAGTCTTTCTGGTTTGTAAACGGAAGGATGGTGCAATACTCTATATGTTATTGTCGATATATATGTCCATGGGTGAGCTCATGGAACTGTGGTAGAGTACCCGCCAAACATAAAATCATCCGAAACTCAATTTTAGAAGCCGTATCAGGCCTCTGTAATGTTGTCGACGCCGACGAAGTGGGTGATGGATGAATACCATGTCTTGTTCTGATCATTTGGATGGGTAATGGAGCTTAAATGGAGTCTGTACGGCCAAATTGTGGTCGTTTTATGGATACAACATCGGGGGACAGACTGTGAATACAACTTTCAGGGTAAGTTGATCGCGCCGACGAGCCATTTGAACAATTCGGAATGAATTATAATTTTCGTGTGTATGAGCTGAATAAGGATGAGCTGTTATGTACTTTATCATCCAAGAATAATGCATCTGCAGGTACAAAAGTGACGGTGGTAACAGGACGGGTGTTAGACCATGTAAAGAATCAATTCTAGGGTTTCGATGCAACGAAAAGCCTCCTCCTTCTGTCCTGACTGAACCTGTAGTCTTTTTGGTTTGTAAATTTCAGGATGGTACATTTCTCTATATGTTATTGTCCATATATGTGTCTGTGGGTGAGCTCACGGAAGGGCAGTAAAGGGTTATTAATGCATACAACTTTTCGTTGTGATCGTTTGGCGTGTCATGGAGCTCAAACAGAGTTTGTATGGCCAAATTGTGGCCGTTTTATGGATACAACATCGGGGGACTGACCGTGAATACAACTTTCAGGGTAAGTTGATCACGTCGACGAGCCATCTTGCACCAATCGTAATGACCTATAATTTTCGGTGGGCATGAACAGAATGAGGATGAGCTGTTATGTACTTTATCATCCAAGAATAATGCATCTCCTGGTGAATAAGTGAGGGTGGTAGTGGGATGGGTGTTAGACCATGTAAAGCATGAATTCTTGGGTTTCGATGCAATGAAGAGCCTCCTCCTTCTGTCCTAAATGAACCTGTAGTCTTTCTGGTTTGTAAATGGAAGGAAGGTGCATTGCTCTATATGTTATTGTCCATATATCTGTCCATGGGTGAGCTCACGGAAGGGTGGTAGAGTACACGCCAAGTATAAAATCATCCGAAACTCAATTTTACAAGCCGGATCTGGCCTCCGAAATGTTATCGAAGCCGACGAGTGGGTTATGGACACATACAACTTTTCGTTGTCATTGTTTTGGTGCGTCATGGAGCTCAAACGGAGTTTGTATGTCCAAAATTGTGGCTGTTTTATGGATACAACATCGGGGGACAGACCGTGAATACAACTTTCAGGGTAAGTTGATCGCACCGACGAGCCATCTTGCACCATTCGGAATGACCTATAATTTTTCGTCTGCATGAAAAGAATAAGGATGAGTTGATATGTACTTTATCATCCAAGAATAATGCATCTGCAGGTTAAAAAGTGAGGGTGGTAGCGGGACGGGTGAGCGACCATGTAAAGCATGAATTCTTGGGTTTCGATGCTGCAAAGAGCCTCCTCCTTCTGTCCAGACTAAACATGTGGTCTTTCTGGTTTGTAAATGGAAGGATGGTGCATTGCACTATGTGTTATTGTCCATACATCTGTCCGTGGGTGAGCTCATGGAAGGGTGGTAGAGTAAACGCCAAAGATAAAATCATCCGAAACTCAATTTTACAAGCCGGATCTGTCCTCTGAAATGTTGTCGAAGCCCACGAGTGGGTTATGGATGCATACAACTCTTCGCTGTGATCGCTTTGGCGGTTTAAGGAGCTCAAACAGAGTTTGTATGGCCAAATTGTGGCTGTTTTATGGGTACAACATCGGGGGACAGACCGTGAATACAACTTTCAGGGTAAGTTGACGCGCCGATGAACCATCTTGCACCATTCGGGATGACCTACAATTTTTTTTGTGCATGAACAAAATGAGGATGTGCTATTATGTACTTTATCATCCAAGAATAATGCTTTTGCTGGTCAAAAAGTGAGCGTGGTAGCGGGACGGGTGTTAGACCATGTAAAGCATGAATTCTTGGGTTTCGATGCAACAAAGAGCCTCCTCCTTCTGTCCTGACTGAACCTGTAGTCTTTCTGGTTTGTGAATGGAAGGATGGTGCATTGCTCTATATGTTATTGTCCATATATTTGTCCGTGGGCAAGCTCACGGAAGGGTGGTAGAGTACACGCCAAAGATAAAATCATCCGAAACTCAATTTTATAAGACGGATCTGGCCTCTGAAATGTTGTCGAAGCCGATGAGTGGGTTATGGATGCATACAGCTTTTCCTTGTGATCGTTTTGGGGGGGTCATGGAGCTGAAACAGAGTTTGTATGGCCAAATTGTGGCCGTTTTATGGATACAAGATCGAGGGACAGACCATGAATACAACTTTTAGGGTAAGTTGATCACGCTGACGAGCCATCGAGCACCATTCGGAATGACCTATAATTTTGTGTTTATGAATAGAATGAGGATGAGCTGATACGTACTTTATCATTCAAGAATAATACGTCTGCTGGTTAAAAAGTGAGGGTGGTAGCGGGACGGGTGATCGACCTTGTAAAGCATGAATTCTTGGGTTTCGATGCTACAAAGAGCCTCCTCCTTTTGTCCAGACTAAACCTGTGGTCTTTCTGGTTTGTAAAGGGAAGGATGGTGCACTGCTCTATGTGTTATTGTCCATACATCTGACCGTGGGTGAGCTCACGAAAGGGTGGTAGAGTACACGCCAAAGATAAAATCATCCGAAACTCAATTTTACAAGCCGGATCTGGCCTCCGAAATGTTGTCGAAGCCGACGAGTGGGTTATGGACGCATACAAGTCTTCGTTGTGATTGTTTTCGCGGGTCATGGAGCTCAAACGGGGTTTGTATGGCCAAATTGTGGCTGTTTTATGGGTACAACATCGGGGGACAGACCGTGAATACAACTTTCAGGGTAAGTTGATCGCGCCGATGAGCCATCTTGCAGCATTCGGAATGACCTATAATTTTTCGTGTGCATGAACAGAATGAGGATGTGCTATTATGTAATTTTTCATCCAAGAATAATGCTTTTGCTGGTGAAAAAGTGAACGTGGTAGCGGGACGGGTGTTAGACCATGTAAAGCATGAATTCTTGGGTTTCGATGCAACGAAGAGCCTCCTCCTTCTGTCCTGACTGAACCTGTAGTCTTTCTGGTTTGTAAATGGAAGGATGGTGCATTGCTCTATATGTTATTGTCCATATATCTGTCCGTGGGCGAGCTCATGGAAGGGTGGTAGAGTACACGCCAAAGATAAAATCATCCGAATCTCAATTTTATAAGCCGGATCTGGCCTCCGAAATGTTTTCAAAGTCGATGAGTGGGTTATGGACGCATACAATTTTTCCGTGTGATAGTTTTGGTGGGTCACGGAGCTCAAACAGAGTTTGTATGGCCAAATTGTGGCCGTTTTATGGATACAACATCGAGGGATAGACCATGAATACAACTTTTAGGGTAAGTTGATCACGCTGACGAGCCATCGAGCACCATTCAGAATGACCTATTATTTTTTGTGTTTATGAATAAAATGAGGGTGAGGTGTTATGTACTTTATAATCCAAGAATAATGCATCTGCTATTGAAAACATGAGGGCAGTAACGGGACGGGTCTTAAACCATGTAAAGAATGAATTCTTGGGTTTCGATGCAACTGAGAGCCTCCTCCTTCTGTCCTGATTGAACCTGTAGTCTTTCTGGTTTGTAAATTTAAGGATAGTGCATTGCTCTATATGTTATTATCCATATATCTATCCGTGGCCGAGCTCACGGAAGGGTGGTAGAGTACACGCCAAAGATAAAATGATCTGAAACTCAATTTTACAAGCCGGATCTGGCCTCCTAAATGTTGTCGAAGCCGTTGAGTGGGTTATGGACGCATACAACTTTTCCTTGTGATCGTTTTGGTGGGTCATGGAGCTCAAACAGAGTTTGTATGGCCAAATTGTGGCCATTTTATGGATACAACATCGGGGGACTGACCGTGAATACAACTTTCTGGGTAAGTTGATCACGTCGATGAGCCATCTTGCACCAATCATAATGTCGGTGTACTAAGACATGGGTGCCCTCATACCCAGACTTGTGCATAGGCAGTTGTAGCCTCCCCGCTAATAAGGGCTTGACAGAGGATAACTACGACTCAAGACTCAACACCAAGACCGTGAAGAAGACCTCAAGGCAGGTCGTCGAGAAGTACTATTCTAAGTACTAAAGATCGACGCTGTTCTTGCCGGCAAGCTTCACCCCGGCAAGGTGAAGACTAAGGCTATGGTTGCCGGCAAGCTCCCTTCCCGGCAAGGAAGGCCCGGCAAGCTCCGTGCCAGCATGTTTGTTTCTGTCCTGTTACCGCTCCACCTCACCATCGACCAGATGGGCTCGTGGGCTAGGTGTCGAGCGGGCAGACAGTCAACATGGCCGGCCAAGGCACATGTCAGCACAATATGCCAAGATTAACTTTAATGACACCTGTCCCTGGGATGTGTCGGGATTACAGAAGGGCGCCAGGACCGGTGGTATAGATATTTTTCCCAAAGCCTCGCCTCCCTGACATAGCACCTTACGGCGCATTAAATGCGTTTGTTTTACTCCGTTGAAAGATAGACGTGATGACAGTGCAAGTCACTGTTCACACTCTGTAATGACCGTATTAGCCATTGTGGAAACCCCTTGGCGTATAAAAGGAGGCCCATGGCTACAGGTAGAACGGTCGACACCCAGTTCAATTACACGCTGTAGTTGCATTTTCCCGAGCACCTGGCCGGGAAACTGTGCTCCCTATAACCAGAGTTCATATTCGATCAACCATAGAGCAGGAGTAGAGTTTTACTATCATAGCGGCCCGAACCTGGATAACTCCCCCGTGTGTTCTTGCACTTACTGAAAACTTGCTCTTTGTCCCATGCATGTCCCCTGAGCCGAATCGCAAAGGGACCCGTTCGGTCCCATAGATAGTCGTTTCCCACGACATCGTTGGCGCCAGGTAGGGTGTAGCACTCCTCTAACCAGGCCTGCTGCTTCCAACTTCTTAATCTCCTCGGCAATGAACTCTTGCTGCTCCAAGGCTTGTTTCTTGATCTTCTGCTTGACGGGGCTTGCATGAGGGTAGACAGCAAGGTGGTGCTCAATTACCTCCCTAGGAACACCTGGGATGTCAAATGCTTGCCAAGCAAATACATTGACAATCGCCCATAGGAAGGCAACGAGCTCGCTTTCCTGCTCGTCACTGAGAGTGGCACTTATAGAGAAAGTGCCGCTAGTCCCACCTTCTTTCGCAGAGACTCGGTTGGTCATCGGCGCAGGCGCCTTGGCTCTCTTGCTCTTGCCGGTAGAGCTCTCTGGTACGTCCTCGATAGGCATGCTACACTCTGAAGTGCGCTTCCCGGAGTCCTTCCCAGAGGTCTTGCCGGTCTTCTTCTTCTTTCCTTCCATGGGAGCTTTAACGGCAGGGGCAAGCACCTCGATGGCAGATGCTGCCGCTGCCTCCCGATAGATCTTGTCAACATAGATGATTGCATCCTTGTGGTTTGATTTGATGGTGAGGACCCCCATCGGCCCCGGCATCTTGATGACATTGTACGCATAGTGCGACGCGGCCATAAACTTTGCCAGGGCTGGGTGGCCCAGAATCCCATTGTACGGCAGCGGCATCTTGATGCCGTCGAAGGTAACCTTCTCCGTCCGATGGTTGAGCTCGCTGCCAAACGTGACCGGTAATGTGATCTGGCCCTTCGGCTTGTTCCTCCCCGAACTGACCCCTCGGAAACTACATGTCTCCTCGAGATCTTTTTCGGGGATTTGCAGCCTCTTGATCACATCTGGGGAGATCAAGTTCAAGCCTGCCCCACCGTCTACCAGCATCTTTGTAACCTTGAGGCTGCGAATTGTCGGTGAGACCAACAATGGTAAACACCCGACCGCAGTGGTGCGATCAGGGTGATCCTCGGCGTCAAAGACGATAGGCGAGTGCGACCACTTGAGTGGCTTCTGTGCCTCCATCACCAGTTCTGCTGCATTGACTTCGCGGATCCACTGCTTTAGTTGCCGGTGCGAGGAGTGCAAAGATGCGCCTCCGTCAACACACATGGCATCCACTGCATTTTGGAATTCCTTGCCAGACCCACTTCCGTCCTCATCACTATCATCCTCTTCTTGCTGGCTCTGAGCAGCCTTCTCTTTTGGCTGCTCAGCCTTGCCGCGGTGGCATCCACGGCCACCATGGTCTTGCTTGCCGGACCCACCAGCATCATCTTGGGCTTTCTCCTTGTCACGCTTCTCGCACTCTTGCTTCTGCTTTTCGGCAAGTTGTTCTACTTGCCAGCATTGCTAGAGGTCATGGCCCTTGGTACGGTGGATCTTGTAGTATGGCCCGCCAGTCTTGCCGGCCTTCTCGCTGGACACAACTTCCCGGCAAGCATCACACCCGGCAACCTCCTTGCCGGGGATGTCTACCTTTGACTTTTTGGTGGCGTTGGTGTCGCCGGAGCTCTCAATGGTCAGTACAGTCTTGTTCTTGCGCTTTCTGTTGCGCTTCCTGTTCTTCTATGGGGTTGATGCGTCGTCGTCCTCAGAATCGACGTCTGCACCCGAATCTTCCCCGGGGAGTCGCCTCCCTTCCTCAGCACGTGAACACCTATCCACCAAGGCATACAGATCGTTGATGGTCTTGACCTGCTCGACATTCATCTCTGACCGCATCCTGCGGTTGCGCACATTCGTGTGGAACGCGGCAACAACAGCTGCGGGATGGATGTCGGGGATGTTGTGGTGCGCACGGCTGAACCGTTGTATGTACTTGCAGAGGTTCTCTCCATCCCTTTCGGGGATCACCTGCAAATCGCTGGGCTGACCCGGGAGCTTGTGGCCACCCTGGTAAGTGCCAACTAAATGATGGCATAGATCCTCCCAAGAAGAGATGGAGCCCTCAGGCAGGTTCATCAACCACGACCTGACGTTGGGCCAAAGCGCCAATGGGAAGTAGTTGGCGAGCACTTTCTCGTCCCGTCCCCCGGCAGCCTCCACCGCGATGGTGTAGATGCCAAGGAACTTGGCTGGGTTGAGCGTGCCGTCGTACTTGTCGGGCAGCTCTGGCTTGAAGGCTCGGGTGGACGGCCAGCGAACTTGCCGCAGCTCACGAGTAAACGCCGGGCACCCCACATCGTAGGGCAAGTACCCAGCGGCTACCGGAGCGAGCACGTTCACCGCCGGCCTGGCACGGTCGTCAGATTGAGGACATGCTTCCCAGCGCCGCTCGATCTTCGTGTGGGCGTCTTCGTCGCACTGCTCGCGGTGCACTTGGTGCTGATCTTGGCGGCACCGCGGATCCGATGAAGCCATGGACAGCACGTCATGCTCATCTGATCGGCGGGCTTTCCGCTGTGATGGTGGGAGGTGGCGAGGCCACTGCACCGTCTGCGCGGCATCTCCAGCAAGGTAACCGGATGGTCCCACCAACATGGTGAGTGGTCGCTGCGATGGCCCCATGTCTTGTGTTTTGCCGGGATCGACAAAACTGATGAGACTCCGAATGGTAGCTCTCCATTCGTCAATCTTGTCTAGGCTTGGCGGGAAGTTCAAACGTATTTGAACCCACGCCATGGCCTCGACCGCCATGGTCAGCATGGCTGGGAGCACAAAATGAGGCGTCGCTCAACTCCTGGAGGAGCCAGAAGGAGCTTCGTTACGTCCGTGCCGCGGTGGCTCATGTTCGCCAACAGGCGGACGTGGTGGTGGCGGTGGCGCTCCGTGAGCAATCGGAAGTTGCTGCAAGGGGATCCCGCCTTGCGGTCGTCTAGAACCGCCAGCAACGTGGGGGAGCATGTCGTGCCCATCTTGCGATGGTCGCGGCATACACCTCCCCGCGCCGTTGTTGGACGTCGCCGCTACATTCTGGGACTTTGCGGCGGCTGGGTTCTGGGTGGCAGCAGTATGAATTATATTACTATGATGACTGCGCTCACCAGAATGTCTTGGAAGTTGACCGGCTGCGATGTCGCCGGTCCTGTGGCTGGGCTCAGCATCGCGGCGGGGATGCTGGGCACCCACACCACTTGCGCCTCCTGCGCCGCCCATCCCAACCGTAGCACCCGCGCCGGCTGCGCCGCCTGCGCCGCCTGCGCCGCCTGTGGCCGCCTAGGAAGGTGGCTTGGACGTGGTAGGAGTCTTCGTGGCTCCACTCTTTTTCTTCAGCGCCATTGACAAAGATGATGAAGTTGGTACTCACACTACCAAAGAACTGATTTGTGACACACACAACCCCTGCCTGGCGCGCCAAAGATGTCATCAAAGATGTCGTGGGAAACGACTATCTATGGGACAGAACGGGTCCCTTTGCGATTTGGCTCAGGGGACATGCATGGGACAAAGAGCAGGTTTTCAGTAAGTGCAAGAACACACGGTCGTGGGAAATGACTATCTATGGGACCGAACGGGTCCCTTTGCGATTCGGCTCAGGGGACATGCATGGGACAAACAACAGGTTTTCAGTAAGTGTAAGAACACACATGGGATTTATCCAGGTTCGGTCCGCTATGAGCATAAAACCCTACTCCTGCTCTGTGGTTGATCGAATATGAACTCTGGTTACAGGGAGCGCAGTTTTCTGGCAAGGTGCTCAGGAAAATGCAACTACGGAGTGGACGTGGCGGGGCGGCTGCCCTTCGCCCTCAGGCGAAAGCCCGCACGGCGGTGACGGCGCAGGAGTCCCACACGACGGTGGCAGCGCACGAGTTTGTCGTGGGGTTACGCCGCCGGCTTGGTAGTTGGTTCCGGCTCCCGGATCCCTTTGTGAGGGTGATGGAGAGCAGCACGCCCTCGGGCCTGTGGCTACAGGCGGATGGGTGCTGCAACGGCCCCTCCTGGGTGGAGGCAGAGTTCTCCACCATCGGCTCTCTGTTCTTGACGCGGGGGTGGAAGTCGTTCGCCCGCTCCCGTGGTCTAGGGCAGGGGCAGCTTCTCTAGTTTAGGTACGATGGAGCTGCCACACTCTACGTGAAGTTCCTCGAGGTCTCTGGCGGCCGCATCGAGTGTTGTGCGGAAAGCAAGAACAGCAGCGGCACCGACTCCACCAGCGAGAGCGAGAGCGAGAGCGATGAAAGCTCCTCGCGTATCAAGAGCGAGGGCGACGACTCCCACTAGGCGCATAGTATTGCCCCAGTCTAGTCTTGAAGATGAGCCGTGCTCCGCCTAAGCTCCTCTGTTTAGCTCCGGAGACTTGCCGGTGTGCACACCCTTACCGCAAGTGCCCGAGCAACAAGTCCTCAGCAGCTTGCCGGAAGTGCCGCTACCGGCGAGATCACGCTTGCCGATCACAATGCAGCTACTTAGGTTGCCGAGCAGACTCGAAGCAAAGTAAGAGCACAGTCGATTACGGCAAGGTTTCTTAGCGTGCGGGTTTCTCATACAAAGGTCAGAATCAGTCAAGGAGATCCACAACTTCAATAAGGAATTTATTTCAAAGTTTTGCAACTTAGCTCATTCTTTGCTGTACTTCTTGGCGTAGGGCGATATCTTGAACGCGTCCTTTGGTATCCATGACTAGTCATCCCCCCCTGGGAAGCTTGTACGCGAGGAATCCTTCCTTCCCTTAGGAAAAAGAAAGAAGAGAAAAGAGGAGACTGGAACCTTGACTGTTCGTTAACCACCTTATGCAAGGCAAAGACTGTAACACAAGACTACATGCAAGACATAAGTAAATATGCATTTGGACAAATAGTTGTGAAACACTTAGATTTATTGTGCACGGGATCTGTGCCCGGCTTTGTACAAAGGTATACATGCTTTGACGGCAAACTTGTACAAAATAGGTTGCCGGGTAGCCCGGCAACCGCGCCTTACGGGTAGAACTTACGAAGATGCTCAATATTCCATGAGTTAAGCACCGGAGTGCCATCTTCGGTCTCTAGGCGGAATGCGCCGGGCCTAGAGACTCGTACTACCTGGTAAGGGCCCTCCCACTTCGGTGTCAACTTGTTTTTACCCTTCGTGGATTGAATCCGATGAAGAACAAGGTCGCCTTCCTCAAGGTTCCTGGCATTCACTTTGCGGCTGTGGTAGCGGCGCAAAGCTTGCTGGTACCGTGCAGCACGGATAGCAGCCCGGAAACGATCTTCCTCAAGGAGCGTGGCATCGTCATGCCATAGCTCATCTTGGTCCTCCTCATCGTAGGCCAAGACTCGAGGTGACCCATATTTGAGTTATGTGGGGAGTACCTCTTCTGCACCATACCCAAGGGAGAAGGGTGTCTGGCGAGTGGCTCGATTTGGTGTCGTTCTGATTGACCAAAGAACCGCTGGCAATTCTTCCACCCTGCACCTTCCACACTGGTGCAGCTTGTCGAAAGTCCTAGTCTTTAGACCACGCATCACTTCTGCATTTGCCCTCTCTACTTGCCCATTGCTTCTTGGATGAGCAACGGAGGCATAGGAGATCTTATTTCCAAGTTCCTGGCAATATGCTGTGAAGGCGCGACTCGTGAATTGGGTGCCGTTGTTGGTAATGATCCTGTTGGGTACACCAAAACGGGCAACCAATCCTTTGAGGAACTTGATAGCTGACTATGCCGTCACCTTTCTCACCGGCTCTACTTCAGGCCACTTTGTAAACTTGTTGATTGCAATGTACAAGAATTCAAAGCCCCCAGTAGCACGGGGGAAGGGGCCGACGATGTCAAGTGGTTAGTGCTACACTTGTGGCTAAAAGAGAGGCCAATGAGGAAGAGTTAGCAACCGCAGAGCCACGACTCGACGAGCCGGAGTCTTCTCCGGCAAGATCGGGTGCTGACAAGACAGAGATTATGCAAGCCAACCAGCCATATCAGCAAGTTGGGAAGAAGAAGATGGTGCAGCGCCCAGTCTACTTTGTCAGCTCCCTCCTGGAAGGGGCTAGGTCAAGGTACTCCGGTGTGCAAAAGTTGCTTTTTGGCCTTCTCATGGGCTCAAGGAAGCTGCGCCATTATTTTCAAGCACATCGAGTCACCGTTGTCACTCGCTTCCCGTTGCAACGCATCTTGAGAAATCCATAGGCAACCGGAAGGATTGTGGAGTGGGCGCTGGAGTTATCAAGTTTTGATATGAAATTTGAGAGCACCTCGACGATCCAGAGTAGAGCCTTGGCGGGATTCATTGTAGAATGGACTCCAACGCCAGATGAAGAAAAACCAGAGACCTCTCTCCCCAGCAAGGAAATAGTTGACGATTGGGTCATGTACTTTGACGGTGCTTTCACGCTGAAAGGCGCCAGTACTGGTGTGCTGCTTATCGCACCCACCGGAGAGCACCTCAAGTATGTGGTCTAGATGCACTTCCCCAGGGAGCAGGCCGCCAACAACACTGTTGAGTACGAGGGTTTGCTTGCCGGTCTGCGCATTGCAATTGACCTCGGTACCCGAAAACTGATTATCAGAGGTGACTCGCAGCTTGTGGTGAGGCAGGTCAACAAGGATTACCAAAGCCCTTTGATGGAGGCATATGTCGATGAAGTGAGATAGTTGGAAGAGCACTTTGATGGTCTGCAAGCAGAGAACGTTCCTCGTGCCCGGAATGAGATTGCTGACGACCTGTCAAAGCTTGCCGCCCAAAAGATGCCTGTGGAACCAGGAACTTTTGTGCTCCAACTAACTCAGCCATCCGTTACACCATTGAAGCTGGCGAAGAAAAGAAAACAAGATGTTGATGGTTACTTTTCGGCAGAGCTACCCATAGCCACCAAGAAAGCAGATACCACCGACAAGCCGCCCTTTGCCGGTGAGCCGCAGCATCCGGCAAGCCAGATCCTTGCCGTCGAAGCAAGTGCTCCCGCAGAGGAGGAAATACCTTTAGTCCTTGTCGTCGAGCCACAAGCTCCGGCATGGGCACAGCTGATTGTCCAATTCCTCTAGGTAGGAGACCTTCCCGATGAGCAAGAAGATGCAGAAAGAGTGGCCCGTCAATCAAGGATGTATAAGTTTATTGACAACACCTTGTACAGGAAGAGACCTAACGAGGTAAAATTGAAATGCATCTCCCGGGAAGATGGACAAAGGCTGTTAGAAGAGATACATGAAGGGATGTGCGGATCTCATATTGGGTCACGCGCACTTGTCGGCAAGGCGTTCTGTCAAGGATTCTACTGGCCAACAGCCCTTCAAGACGCTTTGGCGGTGGTTATCAGGTGCGAAGCATGCCAGTTCCACTCCAAGGACATCCACCAACCAGCTCAAGCCCTCAAAACCATCCCTCTTTCCTGGCCCTTCTCAGTTTGGGGGCTCGACATCGTCAGTCCCTTCCCCCATGCTACCGGGGGCTTTGAATTCTTGTACATTGCAATCGACAAGTTTACAAAGTGGCCTGAAGTAGAGCCGGTGAGAAAGGTGATGGAACAGTCAGCTATCAAGTTCCTCAAAGGATTGGTTGCCCGTTTTGGTGTACCCAATAGGATCATTACCGACAACGGCACCCAATTCACGAGCCGCGCCTTCACAGCATATTGCCAGGAACTTGGAAATAAGATCTGCTATGCCTCCGTTGCTCATCTAAGAAGCAATGGGCAAGTAGAGAGGGCAAATGCAGAAGTGCTGCATGGTTTAAAGACTAGGACTTTCAACAAGCTGCACCAGTGTGGAAGGCGCTGGGTGGAAGAATTGTCGACGGTTCTTTGGTCAATCAAAACGACACCAAATTGAGGCTCTGGCCAGACACCCTTCTCCGTTGTGTATGGTGCAGAAGCGGTACTCCCCACAGAACTCAAATACGGGTCACCTCGAGTCTTGGCCTTCGATGAGGGGGACCAAGATGAGCTACAGCATGACGATGCCACGCTCCTTGAGGAAGATCGTTTCTAGGCTGCTGTCCGTGCTGCACGGTACCAGCAAGCTTTGCGCCGCTACCATAGCCGCAAAGTGAATGCCAAGAACCTTGTTCTTCGTCGGATTCAATCCACGAAGGGTAAAAACAAGTTGACGCCGAAGCGGGAGGGCCCTTACCGGGTAGTACGAGTCTCTAGGACCGGCGCAGTCCGCCTAGAGACCGAAGATGGCACTCCGGTGCTTAACTCATGGAATATTGAGCATCTTCGTAAGTTCTACCCATAAGGCACGGTTGTCGGGCTGCCCGGCAACCTATTTTGTACAAGTTTGCCATCAAGGCATGTAAACCTTTATACAAAGCCGGGCGCAGATCCCATGCACAATAAAACTAAGTGTTTCACAACTATTTGTCCAAATGCATATTTACTTATGTGTTGCATGTAGTCTTGTGTTATAGTCTTTGCCTTGTATAAGGTGGTTAACGAACCGTCAAGGTTCCAGTCTCCTCTTTTATCTTCTTTCTTTTTCCTAACGGAAGGAAGGATTCCTCACGTACAAGATTCCGGGAGGGGGGGATGACTGGTCATGGATACCAAAGGACGCGTTAAAGATATCGCCCTACGCCAAGAAGTACAGCAAGGAATGAGCTAAGTTGCAAAACTTTGAAATAAATTCCTTGTTGAAGTTGTGGATGTCCTTGACCGAATCTGAACTTTGTATGAGAAACATGCACGCTAAGGAACCTTGCCGTAATCGACTACGCTCTTACTTTGCTTCGAGTCCGCTCGGCAACCTAAGTAGCTGCATTGTGATCGGCAAGCGTGATCTCGCCGGCAGCGGCACTTCCAGCAAGCTGCTGAGGACTTGTTCCTCGGGCACTTGCGGTAAGGGTGTGCACACCGGCAAGTCTCCGGTAAGCGTAGGGTACGGAAATCATGCAAAGACAGAATGGAATAAGGAGAACAACATGCATATGTCCATTCAAAGTACGAACTACAGCAACTGTTAAATATTTAGATACAAAACTTATCTTCCATGCCCCCACGGGGCTACATTGGTTTTATTACAGGAGCTAAACAGAGGAGCTTAGGCGGAGCACGGCTCATCTTCAAGACTAGACTAGGGCAACACTATGCGCCTAGTCGGAGTCGTCGCCCTCGCTCTTGATACGCGAGGAACTTTCGTCGCTCTCGCTCTTGCTGGTGGAGTCGGTGCCGCTGCTGCTCTCGCTTTCCGTGCAGCACTCGATGCGGCCGCCAGAGACCCCGAAGAACTTCACGTAGAGTGTGGCAGCTCCATCATACCTAAACTGGAGAAGCTGCCCTGCCTTAGACCACGGGAGCGGGCAAATGACTTCCACCCCCGCATCAAGAACAGAGAGCTGGTGGTGGAGAACTCTGCCGCCACCCAGGAGGGGCCATTGCAGCAGCCATCCGCCTGTAGCCACAGGCCCGAGGGCCTGCTGCTCTCCATCACCCTCGCAAAGGGATCCGGGAGCCGGAGCCAACTGCGAAGCTGGCGGTGTAACCCCATGACAAACTCGTGCGCTGCCACCGCCGTGTGGGACTCCTGCGCCGTCACCGCCGTGCGGGGGAAGGGCAGCCACCCCGCCACGTCCGCCACGCCCGCCTCGTCCACGGGAACCACGCCCTCCACGGCCGCGGGAGGCGGCTCTGCTATGGGCGCTAGGGCTGGCACTCACGACGACCACCGAGGAACGCGTCCAGCCCCTAGAGGGGACCCTCGAGGCGGAAGCAGATGCATGGGCCCGACCTCCATCCCTTGCCAACGCAACGGTTGGCCTCAAGGAAAGCAAGGATGAATGAAAGGTTGGAGGAGGAGAATGGCAAGGGCAGAAGATGGGTGGGGAAGATTGCCACTCCACCCGCCCTCTCTTATAGCGCCCTAGGGGGATTACTCTCCCTGCCGCCTCGCCTCCCTTAATGGCAGAAATCGAGGAAGGAGATGCGAGAAGTCAAGCGAAATAAGCAGCGCCCTCCATGTTTTCCCTTTTTATAGGGAAGGCGCGAGGGCTGGCTCTTTTTCACCCTACGTGGCCATGCTTTTCAGACGCTCCACCTCCTGCCGCCGCTTCGCTCCACCTCTCACACGCCCACATTTAATGCGCATCATGGGTGGGTGCGTGAAAAGAGAAGATTATGACAGTTATCCTCTGTCACGCGCCGCCTGTGCACTGTTTGGGCCTAGCCCAATGACGCCTCGCATACACGCGTGGCCCAGGCCCAGGGGCTCCTGTCGGTGTACTAAGACATGGGTGCCCTCATACCCAGACTAGTGCACATGCAGTTGTAGCCTCCCCGCTAATAAGGGCTTGACAGAGGATAACTACGACTCAAGACTCAACACCAAGACCGTGAAGAAGACCTCAAGGCAGGTCATTGAGAAGTACTATTCTAAGTACTGAAGATCGACGCTGTTCTTGCCAGCAAGCTTCGCCCTGGCAAGGTGAACACTAAGGCTATGGTTGCCGGCAAGTTCCCTTCCCGGCAAGCAAGGCCCGGCAAGCCCCGTGCCAGCAGGTTTGTTTTTATCCCGTTACCGCTCCACCTCACCATCGACCAGATAGACTCGTGGGCTAGGTATCGAGCGAGCAGACAGTCAACATGGCCGGCCAAGGCATGTGTCAGCATGCCGCGCCAAGATTAACTTTAATGACACCCGTCCCTGGGACGTGTCGGGATTACAGAAGGGCGCCAGGACCGGTGGTATAGATCTTTTGCCCAAAGCCTCGCCTCCCCGACGTAGCACCTTACTGTGCATTAAATGCGTTTGTTTTACCCCGTTGAAAGATAGACGTGATGATGGTGCAAGTCACTGTTCACACTCTGTAATGACCGTATTAGCCATTGTGGTAACCCCTTGGCCTATAAAAGGAGGCCCACGGCTACAGGTAGATCGGTCGACACCCATATCAATTACACGCCATAGTTGCATTTTCCCGAGCACCTTGCCGGAAAACTGCGCTCCCTATAACCAGAGTTCATATTTGATCAACCACAGAGCAAGAGTAGGGTTTTACGCTCATAGCGGCCCGAACCTGGATAAATCCCCTGTGTGTTCTTGCACTTACTGAAAACCTGCTCTTTGTCCCGTGCATGTCCCCTGAGCCAAATCGTAAAGGGGCCTGTTCGGTCCCATAGATAGTCATTTCCCACGACACGTAATGACCTATGATTTTTCATGTGCATGAACAGAATTAGGATGAGCTGTTATGTACTTTATCATCCAAGAATAATGCATCTGCTGGTGAAAAAGTGAGGGTGGTAGCGGGATGGGTGTTAGACCATGTAAAGCATGAATTCTTGGGTTTTGATGCAACAAAGAGCCTCCTCCTTCTATCCTAACTGAACCGGTAGTGTTTCTGGTTTGTAAATGGAAGGCTGGTGCGTTGCTCTATACATTATTGTCCTTATATCTGTCCCTGGGTGATTGATGCAGAGCATCTTATGGTCATCCCCATGGACCCACCTCCATCTCACCAAGTGCCAAGAGGACCAATGACACAAGCACGTGCAAGAGCTATCGGGACCGAGGTTACATCTCTCCCAAATGATATTCTGTATGATCCACGTGAGACATGGCTACTACCTCAATCCAGAATGCTATGTGTGCTTAGGTACCACGAGGACCCTCTCGGAGAAGCCCGAAACATTGGACAAGACCCCAAGTACATGGATGAAGGAGCACGATGAGAGGAACCACTGCAAGACTATAGCAGCCGAACATCCGGCCCCTGGCCCGGACATCCGGCCCCTGAAGGCCACGACGACAGCAGCAACCAGCGACTGCAAGTCCCAGGGCCCGGACATCCGGCCCAGCCCCGGACATCCGGCTCCCGGCCTGAGTCAACAGAACCTGGCCAAAGGCCAGGCCGGACATCCGGCTCCATGCCCCGGACATCCAGCACCAGCCCGAGCCGCCGAACATCCAGCCCAACGCCCGGACATCCAGCCCCTACACGTGTTTGACGGCTGTGACAGCCTTGTACCCATCTATCTCGCCCCCAACATGTACAAGACTATAAATAGACCTCCTCCTCCCCTCTTTAGGGTTAACAAAGGATTAGATCATTTGAGATAGAGCTTTGCTCATCCACTACCTCTCCCATGGAGATCAAGACCACCATGTGAGCATGTGAGAAGATCCCCTTGTGGATTCAAGACCCCTTTGAAGGGAAGATCCTCCTAGGATTTAAGACCTCAACTCCTCCAAGGATTGGGATGAACTAGTTACCTTTGTATCCTCTTGTCTTGACTTTGGATCTTGTATCTCTCTTATGTGTATGTGGATCTAGTGCATGTGTGATTGGATCTTGTTGATTGAGTGTTTGTTCTTGTGTTCTTCCCTCAATTTGCCATTTCCCCCCTCCAAGTGTGAAAAGATCATCACTATAGGGTTCCACCCTACATCATCTTGGATCAGAGCCACGTTGATTCACACTTTGGATTTCTTCCCCTCCACTTACTAGCCCCAATTTTGTTTGTTTTGCCCATTTTTGAAAATTCCCCACAAAAATAGCCATACCAATTTTTTTGTGATTTGTTGGTTTGATGAGTTTTGTTGATTTTGATCCATGGATTTGCTGTGTTTCAAGTGGATCTAGCATTTCCCCACCATCTCCATCAATTCCATCCACGAAATTCCCTGAATTTTGCCCTCAATTTTGCCATCCCCAAAGTTTCCCCGAAGTTCATCCACGGATCTTGTGCCCCCGGACATCCGGCCCGTGAGCCCGGACATCTGGCCCGGCGACGACAGCCCGGACATCCGGCCCCTGGCAGCCATCATCTCCATCACTTCGCAATTTCACAAATTTTGTTCGTTTTTCCACCTTTCCTTCCTCAAACCACCACCGCTTTCCACAACCAACCGCAATTTTGTCACGGTTGCCATTTGAGAAGTTGAGCTTGTGGTTTCCGTTTCCTAACGTGTTTCGGCTACTTAGGGACGGTTCGTCATCGACATCACCGCCGCTCATCTTCGCCACAGACTCGACATCGAAAACGACCACTTCATCATTGTGACACCAACACCGTAAGCAAGGACGGTCACATCAACGACAACTTGTTCATTCCCTTGCCATTGCATTGTTAACCCCAAGACAATCTTTTGCGTTGCTTTCCTATGAGACTAGACATTTGAGTATTGCCGGGCAACGCTACTGTGCACTTTAGTGATACACATTCTGCATAGCTATCAAAGCGTGCATACATCATCGTGTCATCTCTTGTGTCAACAATTGTTCCCGCATATACATCATTGCTATCTTCGTACGAGCATTTCGCATAAGTGTCCAAAGGAAAATATCAAAAGAAAGAGAAGCTTTTAAGCAACGAGAAAAGAGAAAGAACAAGCTTGTAAGCAATAGCCATAGCATCGCCACATTGCATATCATACTTGATCATCTTTGATCATCGTGACCGAGTTCACCGGGAGTCATACATACATAGCATACTTGAGATAGAAAGTCGATACGTTTTGTCTCTTATAGGTTGTGCATAAGTTCATATCCACCTATTGAGCAATCGTGCTAGCGTCTCTCTAGTGTTGTGCAACACGAGCGTTTTCCGTGGATTCCACATTTTGTGCTCATTCCTTGGTTGCACGACCTCACTTATCTATCAGTGTGTGTGTTTTCGTGTGCCACTCTTTGTTATTAGTCTATTTGTTTCACTTGTGAATCTTTCATAACATTATTGATATCTTGCTAACAATTGCAGAAATTTTGTGCCACCATCCTAACCAAGCTACTCCAAAAGCTTTACTTGTGTAGGTGTGAGATTGACACGATCCGGTACCAATTGCACTATTTCCATAATACCATATTGGGTAATCATTGATCCATCTTCAACACTGGATAATGTACATTGGTCTAGTTTGTTTCTTTCTTCCACTAACACTTGTTTGAGAATCATGGATAGGCCAAGCACTTCTACCAATCCACTCTTCAATGAGCAAGACGACGCACCGAACGACTACGTCATCAAGAATCACCTCTTCGGCATTCAACGAGCATTACATCAAGAAAGTGAAGCTTTGGGCGACCGCATGGAGCAACTGTCCACCAACTTTTGCCAAACCCTTGATGACAAGCTATCATCTCAAATGGAAAAGTTTCGCACCATAATGGTCAACCGCGCCTCTTCCACTTCGTGTACTTCAAGACCAAGAAGACGCCACTCGAGTCCACACTCTTCGGACACGTCTTCAAATGCAAGTCTTCCACGAGCACGCTCACATCGTCACCAAGACCATGAAGACCATCAAGCTTCACCAAACCCATTCCATGACAATGGTTTGCGAGATCGCCTTCCAGAGTGCGAACGACAACATCGTCAAGCACAAGGCGCCATGGACCAAGAGCAAGTTCCACAACGCCAATGTCAAATACACCAAGACGGCGACGCTTTACAACAAGAATGACAACGTCGTGAGGACCAAGCGCTTGAAACTCAACGTGCCCTACGCGAGACTACTTGCGCCGTCGATGAGCGCAACCGGCGAGTGCGAGAACAAGAAGAAGTTCTACGACGAGAGCGACAAGATGAAGCCACACGTCTTGAGGAGCGACAAGAAATGAGGAACCGTGCACATATGCCACGACCTTGCCGGCAAGACAATCAAGAAGAGCACGAGGAGCAAGAGCTACAGCACCCACCTCCACAGCAAGAGCATCCTCGCCATCGCCAACGCAATGAGGAGCGCTACGACAAGCTCAAGTTCAACATGCCCAAGTTGTCCGGAAGCACCGATCCCAAAGACTACCTCTCAAGGGCCTTAAAGGTGGACAAGATATTCCGTCTACACCAATATGAGGAGGAAGAGAAGGTAGCCATGGCATCGCTTGAGTTCCAAGACTATGTTCTCATTTGGTGGGAGCAAGTGATCGAACGACGCCAAGAGAAAGGCGAGCCACCCATCATGAAGGATGTCATGAGAGCTCATTTTGTGGCTACACACTATAGCCGTGATCTCTTCAAGAAGCTACAACTCCTCAAGCAAGGAACCAAGTTGGTTGAAGAATACTACCAAGAGATAGAAATTGCCATAATACGAGCCAACGTCAAGGAAGATGATGAACAAACTATGGCGCATTTCTTGAATGGTCTCAACCATCCAATCAAGAAAATTGCGGATTTCCAACCGTACTCCAACCTCCTCGAGCTAGTGCACCAAGCAACCAAAGCGGAGCGACAAGTACAAGAGGACTACAAGTACTCGAAGTACTCTTCCAAGACCTACGGGTCATACACTCAAGCTTCAACGACTACAATGCCTCCTTCCATGACTCGACCTACAACAAGCACCAATGACAAGTCAAGTTCCAAGCAACCAATGACATCTTCGAGTCGTCCTACTTCAAGTACTACCAAGCCAAGAACTTTGTCATCGACACCTCCTACGGATGCCACCAAGACAAGTGACATCAAATGCTTCACTTGCAAGGGCCGAGGCCACAAGTCATTTGAGTGCCCCACATGGCGCACCATGATCGCCAATGATGACAGCACCTACGACTCCATGAGCGAAGAAGAAATGGAAGCCCTTGAGCACGTGGCCATGCACCAACAAATGAATGAAGATGAAGACGATCAAGTTTTTTGTGACAATGACCCGAGCCCCACTCTTGTTGTCTCCAAGATCTTGACACTTTAACAACAACAAGACGAAGACCAATGTTGCCATATCTTCCATACCAAAGCGGGTATCCAAGGACGTTCCGTCAAGGTCATCATCGACGGCGGAAGTTGCCACAAATTGGCAAGTGAAGAGCTATGTTCCAAGCTACAATTGCTCAAGAAGAAGCACCCTCGCCCCTACAAGGTCCAATGGTTAAGCGACCCCGGCACCATTCAAGTGGAGCACACCATTCAAGTGTCCTTCAAGATTGGCTCATATGAAGACACATTGGAGTTTGATGTGGTTCCCATGTTCGTATGCCATATCCTCCTTGGAAGACCTTGGCAATTCTACCACGGCGTCATCCACAACAGACGGACCAATCAATATGGCTTCAAGATGAAGGGCAAGGAATTCGTGCTTCGACCCATGTCGCCAAGTCAAGTAATCGCCGACAAGCAAGCTTCGACCCATTGTGGAGATACTAGTGAGAGAGTGAACCACCCAAAAAAGAGTGAGAGGCACAAGCAAAAAATGAGTGACTCTGTGATGAATGACAAGAAAGGTTAAGTGCTTTTAGCCACCAAAAGAGACATAAGGGATGTGAGTGGGAGCACATCGAGCGTTCTTCACTTTGTGCTTGTGTGCAAAGATGAAGCAGTGAGGACTAATACTTCACAACATCTACCTTTGGTGTTGTCTCATCTATTACAAGAATTCGCAAACATTTTTCCTGATGAGGTACCTTCCGGACTTCCTCCACTTCGCGGAATCAAACACCGCATCGACCTCATCCCCGGCGCACCTCTACCGAACAAGGCACCTTACCGCGTCAACCCCGACGAGACCAAAGAGATTCAAAGGCAAGTGCAACATCTCATGGAGAATGGGTATGCACGCGAAAGCTTAAGTCCATGTGCCGTTCCAGTTATTCTTGTGCCTAAGAAAGATGGTAGCTATCGCATGTGTTCCGATTGCCGTCCCATTAATGCTATCACCATTAGATACCGACACCCCATTCCATGCCTTGATGACATGCTTGATGAACTTAGTGGAGCCACCATTTTCTTCAAAATTGATCTTAAAAGTGGCTATTATCAAATTCGCATGCAAGAGGGTGATGAATGGAAAATGGCTTTCAAAACAAAATTTGGCATGTATGAATGGTTAGTCAGGCCTATGGGCTTATCTGAAGCACCTAGCACTTTTATGTGTGTGATGCACTATGTTCTTCGTAAATATATTGGCATTTGTGTTGTGGTATACTTTGATGACATTCTTGTGTTTAGCCAATCTCTTGAAGATCATGTCATACATCTTAGGGACGTCTTGCAAGTTCTTAGAGACGAGAGACTTTATGCTAACATGGAAAAATGCACTTTTCATGTTGACAAGCTTGTTTTCTTGGGATTTGTAGTCTCCTCTAAGGGTGTTCAAGTTGATGAAGCTAAAATTGATGCTATTAAAACTTGGCCACAACCAACCAATTTTCTTCAAGTGCGTAGCTTCCTTGGCCTAGCCTGATTTTATCGACGCTTTGTCAAGGATTTTAGCACTATTGCATCACCATTGCACGCATTGAGTAAGAAGAATGCACCATTTGTTTGGGGTCCATCCCAAGATGCCGCATTTCATGAGCTTAAGAACTTGCTTACACATGCTCCATTACTTGCATTACCCAACTTTGAGAAAACATTTGAAGTGCATTGTGACGCTAGTGGTAATGGAATAGGTGGCGTGTTAATGCAAGAGAAGCGACCCATTGCGTACTTTAGCAAGAAACTCTCCGGCGCGCAACTTAACTATCCCATTTATGACAAAGAGTTATATGCTTTAGTGAGAGTCTTGCATGTGTGGGAACACTATCTTCGCCCTCGTGAATTTTTCATCCATACGGATCATGAGACACTTAAATACCTTAAGGGTCAAACAAAATTGAATAAGCGTCATGCCAAATGGAGTGAGTTCATTGAGTCTTTTCCTTATGTTATCAAGTACATCAAAGGTAAGGAAAATGTTGTGGCAGACGCTCTTTCCCGCAAGTGCATGTTAGTTACTAAACTTGAGTTGAATGTTATAGGATTTGAGCACATTAAAGACTTGTATGCGCATGATGTTTCATTTGCGATTCCTTATGCCAAATGCCTCACGAACAAAACTTGGGAGCAATACTATTTGAAGAATGATTTTCTTATGCGAGCTAACAAACTTTGTATTCCCGAGTCTTCTCTTCGTTTGCTACTTTTGCAAGAAGCTCATGGTGGAGGAATCATGGGACATTTTGGACGCGACAAGACATTCGCCACGCTCTCCAAGAACTATTTTGGCCAAAGATGTTTCATGACATTTCACGCTACACCAATCGGTGCTCTACATGCTGCAAAGCCAAGTCAAAAGCTATATCCCATGGTCTATATATGCCACTTCCTATTCCATATCACCCATGGGATGATATTAGTATGGATTTTTTGCTTGGTTTGCCTTGAACTCAAAACGGCAAAGATTCGGTATTTGTTGTTGTGGACCGTTTCTCTAAGATGGCCCATTTTATTCCATGTAACAAGATCGACGATGCTTCACATGTTGCAAATCTCGTTTGTAGGGAAATCTTGCGATTGCATGGAGTGCCCAAGACGATTGTATCGGACCGCGACGTCAAGTTCCTTAGCTACTTTTGGAAGACACTTTGCGCCAAGCTCAGAATCAAGCTCCTATTCTCTTCGGCATATCATCCACAAACCGACGGCCAAACGGAGGTCACCAACCAGACGCTCTCCACACTCCTACGCGTGTTGATCAAGAAGAACATAAGGGATTGGGAGGAATGTTTGCCCATAGCCGAGTACGCCTACAATCGAGCACGTCACTCTACTACCGGCAAGTCCCCCTTCAAGGTCGTCTATGGCTTCAACCCATTGTCCCCATTGGACATTCTACCGCTACCACTCCAAGAGCGCTTCAACATGGATGCGAGTTCACGAGCGAGCTACCTCGAGAAGATGCATGAAGATACAAGGCACACGATTGAGCGTCAACTATAACGCCTCGTGACCAAGGTCAACATCAACAAGCACCCCATGGTGTTCCATCCCAGAGATCTTGTGTGGCTACACCTACGCAAAGAACACTTTCCCAACGAGCGCAAGTCCAAACTACTCCCTCGAGCCGATGGACCATTAAAGGTGCTAGCATGCTACAACGACAACGCCTACAAGATCGACATTCCAAGCGACGAGTACAACATGAGCGACGTCTTCAACGTCAAGGACCTATCTCCCTTGCATGGTGATGTGGATTTTGATATGAGAACGGATCTCTTCCAAGGGGGGAGATGACGAGGAGCATCCTACGGTCATCCCCATGGACCCACCTCCGTCTCCCCAAGTGCCAAGAGGACAAATGACACGAGCACGTGCAAGAGCTATCGAGGCCGAGGTTACATCTCTCCTAAATGACATTCCGTATGATCCACGTGAGACATGGCTACTACCTCAATCCGGAATGCTATGTGTGCTTAGGTACCATGAGGACCCTCTCGGAGAAGCCCGGAACATTGGACAAGACCCCAAGTATATGGATGAAGGAGCACGACGAGAGGAACCGCTGCAAGACTACAGCAGCCAGACATCCGGCCCCTGGCCCGGACATCCGGCCTTGAAGGCCACGGCTACAACAGCAAACCAGCGGCTGCAAGTCCCAGGGCCTGGACATTTGGCCCAGCCCCGGACATCCGGCTCCCGGCCCGGATTTCCGGCCTGAGTCAACAAAACTTGGCCGAAGGCCAGACCAGACATCCGGCCCCATGCACCGGACATCCGGCTTGAGTCAACAGAACTTGGCCGAAGGCCAGGCCGGACATCCGGCCCCATGCACCGGACATCCGGCCCGACGCATGGACATCCGGGCCCTACGCATGTTTGACGGCTGTGACAGCCTTGTACCCATCTATCTCGCCCCCAACTTGTACTAGACTATAAATAGATCTCCTCCTCCCCTCTTCTAGGGTTAGCAAAGGATTAGATCATTTGAGATAGAGCTTTGCTCATCCACTACCTCTCCCATGGAGATCAAGACCTCCATGTGAGCATGTGAGAAGATCCCCTTGTGGATTCAAGAACCCTTTGAAGGGAAGATCCTCCTAGGATTCAAGACCTCAACTCCTCCAAGGATTGGGGTGAACTAGTTACCTTTGTATCCTCTTGTGTTGACTTTGGATCTTGTATCTCTCTTATGTGTTTGTGGATCTAGTGCATGTGTGATTGGATCTTGTTTATTGAGTGTTTGTTCATGTGTTCTTCTCTCAATTTGCCCTTTTCCCCCTCCATGTGTGAAAAGATCATCACTATAGGGTTCCACCCTACATCAGTGATCTCACGGAAGGGTGGTAGAGTACACGCCCTAGATAAAATCATCCCAAACTCAGTTTTACAAGCCGGCTCTGGCCTCCGAAATGTTGTCAAAGCCCACGAGTGGGTTTTGGACACATACAGCTTTTCGTTGTGATCGTTTTGGTGGGTCAAGTAGCTCAAATAGAGTTTGTATGGCCAAAAATGTGGCTGTTTTATGGATATAAGATCGGGGGGCAGACCGTGAATACAACTTTCAGGGTAAGTTGATCGCGCCGACGAGCTATCTTGCACCATTCGGAATGACCTATAATTTTTCGTGTGCATCAACAGAATGAGGATGAGCTGTTATGTACTTCATCATCCAAGAATAATGCATCTGCTGGTGAAAATGTGAGGGTGGTAGCGGGACGGGTGTTAGACCATGTAAAGCATGAATTATTGGGTTTCGATGCAATGAAGAGCCTCCTCCTTCTATCCTGACTGAACCTGTAGTCTTTCTGGTTTGTAAATGGAAGGATGGTGAATTACTCTATATGTTATTGTCCATATATATGTCCGTGGGTGAGCTCACGGAAGGGTGGTAGAGTACCCGCCAAAGATAAAATCATCTGAAACTCAATTTTAGAAGCCGAATCTGGCCTCCGTAATGTTGTCGATGCCGACAAAGTGGATGATGGGCGCATACCACGTTTTGTTGTGATCATTTAGATGGGTAGTGGAGCTCAAACGGAGTTTGTACGGCCAAATTGTGGTCGTTTTATGGATACAACATCGTGGGACAGACCGTGAATACAACTTTTAGGGTAAGTTGATCACACCGACGAACCATCTTGCACCATTTGGAATGAATTATAATTTTTGTGTGCATGAACAGAATAAGGATGAGCAATTATGTACTTTATGATCCAAGAATAATGTATATGCAGGTGAAAAAGTGAGGGTGGTAACGGGACAGGTGTTAGACCATGTAAAGAGCGAATTCTAGGGTTTCGATGCAACGAAAAGCCTCCTCCTTCTTTCCTGACTGAACCTGTAGTCTTTCTGGTTTGTAAATTTCAGGATGGTGCATTGCTCTATATGTTATTGTCCATATATCTGTCCGTGGGTGACCTCACGGAAGGGTAGTAAAGGGTGGTAGTGTACACGCCAAAGATAAAATCATCCGAAACTCAATTTACAAACCGGATCTGGCCTCCGAAATGTCGTCGAAGCCAACAAGTGGTTTATGAAGCACAAACAGAGTCATTGTGATCGTTTGGCGTGTCATGGAGCACAAACAGAGTTTGTATGGCCAAATTGTGGCCATTTTATGGATACAACATCGGGGGACTCACCGTGAATACAACTTTCGGGGTAAGTTGATCACGGCGACGAGCTATCTTGCACCAATCATAATGACCTATAATTTTTTGTGGCCATGACCAGAATGAGGATGAGTTGTTATGTACTTTATCATCGAAGAATAATGCATCTGCTGGTGAAAAAGTGAGGGTGGTAGCGGGATGGGTGTTAGACCATGTAAAGCATGAATTCTTGGGTTTCGGTGCAACGAAGAGCCTCCTCCTTCTGTCCTGACTGAACGTCTTTCTGGTTTGTAAATGGAAGGATGGTGCATTGCTCTATATGTTATTGTCCATATATCTGTCCGTGGGTGAGGTCACGGAAGGGTGGTAGAGTACACGCCAAATATAAAATCATCCGAAACTCAATTTTACAAGCCGGATCTTGCCTCCGAACTGTTGTCGAAGCCGACAATTGGGTTATTGACGCATACAACTTTTCATTGTGATCGTTTTGGTGGGTCATGGAGCTCAAACGGAGTTTGTATGTCTAAAATTGTGGCTGTTTTATGGATACAACACTGGGGGACAGAATGTGAATACAACTTTTAGGGTAAGTTGATCGCACCGACGAGCAATCTTGCACCATTCGGAATGACCTATAATTTTTCGTCTGCATGAACAGAATAAGGATGAGTTGATATGTACTTTATCATCGAAGAATAATGCATTTGCTGGTGAAAAAGTGAGGGTGGTAGCTGT
Organism: Elymus sibiricus; assembly: GCA_039707655.1. Lineage (NCBI taxonomy): Eukaryota > Viridiplantae > Streptophyta > Magnoliopsida > Poales > Poaceae > Elymus > Elymus sibiricus. Next base: position 165,899,894 of record CM077670.1, read on the forward strand.
TGGCATCTACGGTAGGGTGCGTCGACTGCAAATTAAAATTTTCCGACGCCCAGAACAACTAGGAACATGCTAATGGAGATGGATCACGGATCATTACCACTAGACACGCAGTGCCGTGTAGCGGAAGTAGAGTTGAGGCAGCGCGTCTCCGGAGTCCTCTCCTCCTCGTCGATCTCCCACGTAGCCGATCGGATCCCACGAACAGGTTCGCCGGAGCGGCGCAAGTGCACCGTCTCTAACGGTAACCGCACGTGTAGGAGGAATGTCATGCGGCGGACTGCTAGGTCCGATCACACAACCGGCGGGGAGTGGAGGTGGCTAGTTGCAACACATGCAAAGCCCTAATGACGGCGCCGAAGCGATCAACCGAATGAGTGTGCCGCACCTCCACTATATATAGGCATCCGTCGCGGGCTCAACACTTGGGCCTCGCAAGGATCCTAAAGCCCAAAGTCTGTTTGACCTGGATCCGAGTCCGAGTAGGATCACATCTGACTCGTGGAGTCGGACCCAGCCTCACAGGTTCCTTCCCTTAAGCGCGCGACCCCTTAGGTTCAAGTCGACTCGGTTGCAGACCGGATCACCTCCAACCTGCTCGGTTGGTAGTGGCCTCTAGCAAGGCATGCCAACCACCAAGTTGACAATGAAGCTGGTCAGGTGAACCTGTACATCACACTTTTGTTCCCTTTGCCACGCGATATATGTTGTTGGGATCATGGCGAGTCTGTCATCCTTGTGTTAGCCCGACCTCTTTCTCGTTCTAGTGATGCCGACCACAAACCAAATTATCTCATAATCCTTGTTGCATGGCCATGCTTATCTTGGTCAGATCACACGAGGGGCCCCAAAGTATATCTCTCCTGATCGGAGGGGCTGATGTCTACTACACAACTTATTCTTGTAGACTCGTGTTGGGCCTCCAAGCGCAGAGTTTTGTAGGACAGTAGCAGAGTTTTGTAGGACAGGTTTATCAATCCGTTGGAGGCGTAGGTTGAAGATGGTATCTCTCAACCAACCCTGCAACCAAATACAAGAAATCTCTTGTGTCCCCAACACACCCAATACAATGGTAAATTGTATAGGTGCACTAGTTCGGCTAAGATATGGTGATACAAGTGTAGTATGGATAGTAGATATAGATTTTTGTAATCTGAAAATAAAAAAACAGCAAGGTAGCAAGTAACAAAAGTGAGCACAAACGGTATTGCAATGCTTAAAAACAAGGCCTAGGGTTCATACTTTCGCTAGTGCAATCTCTCAACAATGCTAATATAATTGGATCATATAATCATCCCTCAACATGCAATAAAGAATCACTCCCAAGTTCCTATTAGCGGAGAACATAAGATAGAAATTGTTTGTAGGGTACGAAACCACCTCAAAGTTATCCTTTCCGATCGATCTATTGAGCTATTCCTATAAGTGTCACAAACAGCCCTAGAGTTCGTACTAAAATAACACCATATGATACACATCAACCAACTCTAATGTCACCTAGATACTCCAATGTCACCACAAGTATCCGTGAGTTGATTATATGATATGCATCCAACAACTTCGTAATCATAATATTCAATCCACACAAAGAACTCCAAGGAGCACCCCAAAGTTTCTATCGGGGAAAAGATAATGAAAACGTGCATCAACCCCTATGCATAGATTACCCCAATGTCACCTCGGGAATCCGCGAGTTGAGTGCCAAAACATATATCAAGTGAATCAATATAATACCCCATTGTCACCACGGGTATTCATATGCAAGACATACATCAAGTGTTCTCAAATCTGAAATATTCAATCCGACAATAACAAAACCTCAAAGGGAAAAGATTCAATTCATCACAACAAGGATAGAGAGGGAAGAAACACCATATGTTCCAACTATATTAACAAAGCTCGCGATACATCAAGATCATGCCAAATCAAGAACATGAGAGAGAGAGAGAGATCAAACACATAGCTACTGGTACAAACCCTCAGCCCTGAGGGTGAACTACTCTCTCCTCGTCATGGAGACCACCGAGATGATGAAGATGGCCTCTGGTGATGATTCCCCCTCCGGCAGGGTGCCAGAAAAGGGCTGTCGATGAGATCTCCTTGTTACAGAGGCTTGCGGCGGCGTAAAAACTCATCTACGTTAACTTTCGGGGGTTTCTGAATATATAGGATTTTTCAGTGTTGGAATCATGTGAAGAGGTGCCACAGGGGGCCCACGAGGCACCAGGGCGCGCCTGGGGGGGGGGGGGGGGCAGGCGCGCCCAGGTGGCTCGTGGGGCCCCTGTGGCTCTTCTGTTGCTCCTCCGAAGGTTCCTGGGTTTGTTTCCTTCCAGAAGGGCGCGCCTGGGGGGGGGGGGGGCAGGCGCGCCCAGGTGGCTCGTGGGGCCCCTGTGGCTCTTCTGCTGCTCCTCCGAAGATTCCTGAGTTTGTTTCCTTCCAGAAAAAAATCATCAAAAAGTTTCACTGCATTTGGACTTCGTTTGCTATGGATTTTCTGGAAAACCAAAAACAAGTAGAAAACAGCAACTGGCACTGGGCACTAGGTCAATATGTTAGTCCATGAAAATCATATAAAATCCATATAAAAGTGCACCAAAATCATACAAAACTATAATAAACATGGCATGAATACTTCATAAATTATAGATACGTTGGAGACGTATCAGCATCCCCAAGCTTAATTCCTGCTCGTCCTCGAGTAGGTAAATGATAAAAAAAATTATGAAGTGTGAATGCTAGCATAGTGCATAAGTTTGATCAATGATAATTTCAATCACTTTTTCTAGTATCAATATATATCATAATCAGTAGCTCATCTCATAAAACTTCTCATGATCAAGTAGCAAGCTATTCACATGTTTAAAGTATAGGCCATAAACTTTCTTGAAAACTAACAAACTATGTTCTCAGTCATCAACCAATTGCAATTCATCTTATTTTCAGGAAGGGTCTATGTAAGAGCTTTGATCTAGCAAATTCCACATACTCAACCATCTTTTAGTTTTCCATGATTGCTGACACTCAAAGCATATTTTTAAAACAAACCGTTTCAGTCAAACACATAGGAAGATAGGGGCTTAATGTTTTACCTCTCAACTTATTTATCTTAGGGATAATGTCAACAATAATAACTCATGATCACCTATATTCAACTGGATATATGTGCCTGGATCTTTCCCTACCACATAATGCTTGCCAACTAAAGAATAAATAGAGCGGAATAGGGATGAACATTAATGACTCTTGCATAAAAGTAAATACAGAAAAGTAAATACAGAAAAGTAAAAGATAGGCCCTTCGCAGAGGGAAGCAGAGGTTGTTATGCACTTTTTGTTGTTGGATGCACATGCCCTTAATGCAAAGGAACGTCACGTTATATTGCCCCTTGTGATAGCAACCTTTATTATGCAGTCCATCGCTTTTATTTCTTTACCATCACAAGTTCTTACAATGCTTATTTTCCCTTGCAATAAAAGATCATACATATTTTAGGAGCAATTTTTATTGCTTTTTGCACCGATGACAACTTACTTGAAGGATCTTATTCAATCCATAGGTAGATATGGTGGACACTCATGGCAAGAAACTGGGTTTAAGGGTTTTTGGATGCACAAGTAGTATCTCTACTTAGTACAAATTTTTGGCTAGCAAAAGATCCTAAGCAAGCACCACATGTTAGAGGATCCATGACAATATAACTTCTATGTGAATATAAACAAACATAACTCATTACGTTGTCTTCCTTGTCCAACGTCAACTACTTGATGAAGCTTGCAAATAATTATTGGGGGCTCACAATCATAGAAGATGTCCAAGATAGTATATTTATATGTGAAATGTCTCTTCCTTCAAAATTCTTTCATGAATTGTTCAAGTGACCAATGCTATGTTTGTTAACTTTCAATAAATTTTACCACTTATACTTCTTGTATGTGAAGTCACTACTCCTCATGGGACAAGCATATGAAGCATATAAATTTCAACTTTATGATATTCAATTCATTTCAACAATTCACTCGACGGATATACGTGAAGAAGAAGAGTAAATGACAAACTATTCCAAAAAGATATAAGTGAAGATCAAATGAGTAGTTTAAGTAAATAGGTAGCTATGTGAGGACTCTCTCTCATTTAAAATTTTTAGATCTCAAGTATTTTATTCAAACAGCAAAGAAAACAAAATAAAATGACATTCCAAGGATAGCACATATCATGTGAAGAAGCAAAAACTTAGGCTCAACCAAAACTTACCGATAGTTGTTGAAGAAGAAAGGCGGGATGCCTACCGGGGCATCCCCAAGCTTAGATGCTTGAGACTTCTTGAAATAATAACTTGGAATGCCTTGGGCATCCCCAAGATTGAGCTTTTGTGTCTCCTTAATTCCTCTCATATCACGGTTTCCCTAAATCTTAAAAACTTCATCCACACAAAACTCAACAAGAACTCGTGAGATAAGTTAGTATAAATCAACTCACAACCTTAACATTCTCTACTGTAGCAAATCACAAAAAGTATAATTAAACATTGCATACTAAATGCCTCTTCATATTTAATACTCCTATCCTCAAATAGAAACATTAAACACGCAGACATATGCAAACAATGCAACTATAACAGCAATCTGCCAAAACAGAACAGTCTGTAAAAGGGGAATAAGAATCCATACTTCCCTATCTCAAAAAATTCTGAAAAATTACCACGTGACAGAGAACTAATGCATGCCTACTGTGTAAAAATTTCAGATTTTTATCATGTTCTGACTATTCAGGAATATTCTGGACATAACAGAAAACTTTCTGTTTTCAAACAGCAACACATGAACTTGCAAACTGGGCATGGTAAAGGCTATAATTGGCATTTTATTGAACTAAAAGATACAAAACATGATTACTGATAACAGCAAGCAAATATAAATAGAAGAAAATGATGCTCCAAGCAAAACACAGATTATGTGACGAATAAAAATATAGCTCCAAGTAAGGTTACCGATAATGTTGAAGACGAAAGAGGGGATGACTTCCGTGGCATCCCCAAGCTTAGACACTTGAGTCTTCCTTGAATATTAACTTGGAGTGCCTTGGGCATCCCCAAGATTAGGGTCTTGCACTCCTTATTCTCCTCATATCGATATCTCACCCAAAACTTGAAAACTTCAATCACACAAAACTTAACGGAACTTCGTGAGATAGGTTAGTATGATAAAAATAAATCATCCACTTAGGTACTGTCAACACAAGATTCATAATTGTTATCACATAATTCCTACTGTATTCTATCATTTCCACAATTTATATTACTCAATATAAGCTATGGAAACACTAAAACAAGCAAACTATGCATCGAAAACAGAATCTGTCAAAAACAGAACAGCATGTAGTGGGCGATTTAAAAACCATACTTCTGTACCTCCAAAAATTCTGAAAAATTAGGAAAACATACAAAATTTGTAACCCAATGCTGTGTAAAAAATTTCAGAATTTTTTCACGCTCCAGTACAGAATAGAAATTCCTGCACTTGACGCAAAAGTTTCTGTTTTTGCACAGAATCAAATCAACAAGCATCCACACTATCCCAAAGGCTTTACTTGGCACATTATTGAAAGAAAACATATAAAACATGATTAATACAGTAGATTAATCATGTGGACACACAAAAACAGAAGGTATAAGTATTGGGCTGTCTCCCAACAAGCGCTTTTCTTTAATGCCTTTTTAGCTAGGCATGATGATTTTAATGATGCTCACATAAAAAGTGAAGAATTGAAACATAACAGGAGCATCATGAATCATATGTTCCTCTCTCATAATAATTTTCAGTAGAATCATGAATGGATTCATCAATATAGCTATCATATAAAGCATTCTTTTCATGATCCACAAGCATAGAATTTTTATTACTCTCCACACAAGCAATTTTCTTCTCATTCATAATAGTGGGAGTATAGTATGAAACTCGAATACTATAAATTGTTTCCACATTAAAAGAGTGATGTTCAGTAAAAGGATTATAACAAGTATTATAATAATAATCATCACTATTTTTCATAACATAAGTATCATCACAATAATCATCATAGATAGGAGGCATGAAATCATCATAACAAATTTGATCATTCAAAGTAGGGGGACTAAAAAGATCATCTTCATTAAGTATAGCATCTCCAAGCTTGGAACAAACATCAATTGCAGCAAATAAATTCTCAAACATGTCATTCTCATCAAACATAGAATCCCCAAGCTTGTGGCTTTGCATATCATAAGCATAATCACTTTCATCATTAATAGTATGAATAGCACCAATAGTATAACAATTATCATCATAATTTTCCAATTTGGTGCCATAAAGATTTTCAAGATCATAAGAAGTATCATTATCTTCCCAATCATAATCATCATAATGAGTAATAGGCATAATAAAATCATCCTCAACAGTTCCTCCGGACATTGTGCCATAAGATAAAGAAGCAATATCATCATCAAGTGTATCATCTTCCACAATTGTTTTTGATTCATTCTCATGAGGCACAACAATAATAGGAGCAACATTATTTGGGAGAGATACCTTTTTACCTCTACTTTTTCTTCTTTTCTTCTTCTTCACCACATCATGTGTGGGTTTAATCAATTTTTCCGAGCTTCTTATTGATGAGATTGGTTGAATGGGAAGCTCCTCCTCGTCACCTATTTCATCATGAGAGACAATAGGAGGGAAAGTGGAAATCTTTACCCTTTCATTAGTGTTCCTTTTATATTCTATTGGTTTTCCCATCTTTCTGTAGTTGGCAATATAAGCATTCTCATTGCAATTTACCACACAAAACATATAGATTTCCTCTAGATTAGTTTCAATGTTGTCTGTGAAAATGAACACTTCAAACCAACTATTTTTATGTGTCAATTCTTCACACCCCCAAAATAGATAAAGCTCGTTATATAGTTCAAGGACGGTCAAGTCATTACAGTATTTAGCCATGATTCGGTCATGAAAAAGTATGCATTGAAAATTAAGGTGACCAACTTTATTGCAAAGTTCACAAGTAATAGGATAAAGAGAACATAATTTTGTAGCAAATTCATCTATCACTTTGAGCAAAAAATTGGTTCTATCATGTTTATGCTTCTTACAAAATCTATTATCCCTATAAGGCATGTCTTCACAAACTTTATGCACTCCACAAAAATTGACATGCTTATAAGAAACATTTTTGTCATGACTAGTGCAATCATCATTAGTATTTTGGATATCCATAGAATTCATACTAACAACATTGCAATCATGCTCATCATTCATGGATTTTATGCCAAACATTTTATTGAATTCCTCTTCTATCAATTGAGCACAATTTTCTGATCCATCATTTTCAAGAAAGACATTATAAAGACGAATAATATGAGGCAACCTCAATTCCATTTTTGTAGTTTTATTTTTATAAACCAAACTAGTGATAAACAAGAAACTAAAAGATTCAATTGCAAGATCTAAAGATATACCTTCATGCACTCACCTCCCCGGCAACGGCGCCAGAAAAGAGATTGATGTCTACTACACAACTTATTCTTGTAGACTCGTGTTGGGCCTCCAAGCGCAGAGTTTTGTAGGACAGTAGCAATTTTCCCTCAAGTAGATGACCTAAGGTTTATCAATCCGTGGGAGGCGTAGGTTGAAGATGGTATCTCTCAAACAACCCTGCAACCAAATACAAGAAATCTCTTGTGTCCCCAACACACCCAATACAATGGTAAATTGTATAGGTGCACTAGTTCGGCGAAGAGATGGTGATACAAGTGTAGTATGGACAGTAGATATAGATTTTTGTAATCTGAAAATAAAAAAACAGCAAGGTAGCAAGTAACAAAAGTGAGCACAAACGGTATTGTAATGCTTAAAAACAAGGCCTAGGGTTCATACTTTCGCTAGTGCAATCTCTCAACAATGCTAGTATAATTGGATCATATAACCATCCCTCAACGTGCAATAAAGAATCACTCCCAAGTTCCTATTAGCGGAGAACATAAGATAGAAATTGTTTGTAGGGTACGAAACCACCTCAAAGTTATCCTTTTCGATCGATCTATTGAGCTATTCCTATAAGTGTCACAAACAGCCCTAAAGTTCGTACTAAAATAACACCATATGATACACATCAACCAACTCTAATGTCACCTAGATACTCCAATGTTACCACAAGTAGCCATGAGTTGATCATATGATATGCATCAAACAACTTCATAATCATAATATTCAATCCACACAAAGAACTCCAAGGAGCACCCCAAAGTTTCTATCGGAGAAAAGATAATAAAAACATGCATCAACCCCTATGCATAGATTACCCCAATGTCACCTTGGGAATCCGCGAGTTGAGTGCCAAAACATATATCAAGTGAATCAATATAATACCCCATTGTCACCACGGGTATTCATATGCAAGACATACATCAAGTGTTCTCAAATCTGAAATATTCAATCCGACAATAACGAAACCTCAAAGGGAAAAGATTCGATTCATCACAACAAGGATATAGAGGGAAGAAACACCATATGATCCAACTATATTAACAAAGCTCGCGATACATCAAGATCGTGCCAAATCAAGAACACGAGAGAGAGATCAAACACATAGCTACTGGTACAAACCCTCAGCCCCGAGGGTGAACTACTCTCCCCTCGTCATGGAGACCGCCGGGATGATGAAGATGGCCTCCGGTGATGATTCCCCCTCCGGCAGGGTGACGGAAAAGGGCTGTAGATGAGAGGCTTGCGGCGGCATAAAAACTCATTTAGGTTAACTTTCGGGGGTTTCTGAATATATAGGATTTTTCAGCGTTGGAATCACGCGAAGAGGTGCCACAGGGGCCCCACGAGGCACCAGGGCGCGCCTAATCGTGGGGCCCCTGTGGCTCTTCTGCTGCTCCTCCGAAGCTTCCTGGGTCTATTTCCTTCCAGAAAAAATCGTCAAAAAGTTTCGCTGCATTTGGACTTCGTTTGATATGGATTTTCTGGAAAACCAAAAACAAGCAGAAAATAGCAACTGGCACTGGGCACTAGGTCAATATGTTAGTCCATGAAAATCATATAAAATCCATATAAAAGTGCACCAAAATCATACATAACTATAATAAACATGGCATGAATACTTCATAAATTAAAGATACGTTGGAGACGTATCAGGGGCAAATCCCATCTTGCTCGACCATGTCTTGCAGCATGGGTCTGGACAAGCCCGAAACCTACCTTTATAACTACCCAGTTACGGAGTAGTGTTTGGTCGGACCAAAGCAGGTCTGTCATCATCCTGAGTACATGCGCCAGCTCAGGTCTTAGGACATAGAACGTATGTTGTACTAGAGACTCACAAATGACATATCGCTGCGTCTCATAGTTGGGTCTGTCCGACTCCGACTTATCTGGACTCGGATCCGACTATGTCGAATCCGACCAGATCTTTCCGAGTCCATATTATTCGGTTAGCATCCAATGCTCCATGGCTAGTGAGACTGAGCCATCCACCGTGTCATATGCTAGTCTAGTTAGCTGCGCATCCACCCAGCCATTTTGACTAGGGGCCTTTTAGGACAATCATCATACAATGCATAGTCCCACAAACAAGTCACGTACTTGCTGATACACATCATTGATAATGTCCAAGGACTATCTTTATTCATAAACACATAGGAAATATCATCATACATGATTGCCTCTAGGGCATATCTCCAACAGTCTCCCACTTGCACTAGAGTCAATCAAATAGACATTGTATGCCGATAGCTCTAATGTGCCCCTCATGCTTGGGTTGTGGAAGCGGCTTAGTCAACGGATCTGCAACATTCGCATCCAGGTGAATTTTGCATAACTCTACATCACCACTCTTTACGATCTGTCGTATCAGGTGATATTTCCGATCTATGTGTCTGATCTTGTGGTGATTCCTCGGCTCCTTGGCCTGTGCGATGGCACCAGAATTATCACAATAAAGGTCCAACGGTTTTACCGAGGCTGGGAAAACACCAAGATCATCCAGAAAGTTCCGGATCCAAACACCGTCCTTTGCATCTTCACAAGCCGCAATGTATTCGGCTTCTGTGGTAGAATCGGCCACCATATCTTGCTTGGAACTCATCCAGCTCACTGCTCCTCCATTCATGACATACACAAATCCGGACTGTGATCGACAATCATCTCTGTCGGTTTGGAAACTAGAATCGGCATAACCCTTTACGACGAGCTCTTCCTCACCTCCATAAACTAGGAACATCTCTTTAGTCCTTTTCAGGTACTCCAGAATAGTCTTTACCGCCGCCTAATGACTCTCACCTGGGTTGGCCTAGTATCTGCTTGTTAAGCTTATTGCAAAAGCAACATCGGGCCGAGTACATATCATGGCATACATGATCGATCCAATTGCCGAGGCATATGGAACCTGACTCATCCTGCTTCGCTCATCAGATGTTGAAGGACTCTGAGTCTCGCTTAGCCTTATACCATGTGAGACAGGCAAGAACCCCTTCTTGGCCTCACTCATGTTGAACCGTTTCAACACTTTGTCTATGTACGTGCTCTGGCTTAAGCCCAGCAGTCTCCTCGATCTATCTCTATAGATCTTATGCCCAATATGTAAGCTTCTTCACCGAGGTCCTTCATCGAAAACTTTCCATTCAATGATTCCTTGACCGAGTTCAGCATCGAAACTTCGTTTTCGATCAGCAATATGTCATCCACATACAGGATCAAAAACACTACCGAGCTCCCATTCAACTGCTTGTATAAACAAGCATCCTCTTCGCTTTTGATGAAACCGAGACCAGTGACGATCTCTTGAGCTTGCATACCTTACTAGAGCTAGTCGGATCGACAAAACCATCGGGCTGTATCATATACACGTCCTCGGTTAAATTTCCGTGTAGGAAAGCCGTTTTGACATCCATTTGTCATATCTTTGTAATCAAAATATGAAGCTATAGCTAGTACGATCCTCACTGACTTCAGCATCGCTATCGGCGAGTAAGTCTTGTCATAGTCAATTCCTTGAACTTGTCCATAACCTTTAGTGACAAGCCGAGCTTTGTGGATCTGAACATTTCCATCCACATCGGTTTTCTTCTTAAAGACCCATTTGCAACCAATGGCTTTGATGCCAGGTGGCGGATCAACCAAGTCCCAGACTTGATTTTCATCCATGGACTTTAACTCGGATCTCATGGCTTCCAGCCATGCCTCGGAATCTGGGCTCACCATCGCTTCCGCATACGTAGCCGGCTCGTCGCTTTCCAGCAACAACACATCACGCACTCTATGCAATCTTTCCGACCTTCGTGGTTCCGGTGCCGCTTCCACCTCGGGTTCCCTGACAGACTCCGGTAAGATTGCATCACCAACCGAGTTGTCCCCAAGTGGTTCTCGAACTTCTTCGAGTTGCACCTACCTCCCACTAGCTTCCCACCCGAGAAACTCTTTCTCAAGGAAGACTCCGTTCCGAGCAACAAACACTTTGTTCTCTTCGCGGTTTCCCTCGGATATCCCGCAATATGCACTTATCAGACTTGTGTGTAAGCTTGTCTGACATAAGTCGCTTGACGAATGCTTCACAACCCCAAATCTTTAGAAAAGACAACTTGGGACTCTTCCCAGTCCACATCTCATGTGGTGTCTTGTCTACGGATTTAGATGGTACTCTGTTGAGTGTAAAAGCTGCAGTTTCTAGAGCGTATCCCCAGAACGACAAGGGTAAATCCTATTTTCTCATCATCGATCGAACCATGTCTAACAAGGTATGATTCCTCCGTTCTGACATGCCATTTCTCTATGGTGTGCCCGGAGGTGTGAGTTGAGGTACTATACCTCGGCTTTTCAGATGATCATCAAACTCCTGGCTCATGTACTCACCTCCACGATCAGATCATAGAAGGTTTATAGTCTTGCCGAGCTGATTTTCAACCTCGTTCTGAAAATCTTTGAACTTTTCAAAAGTTTTTGACTTGTGCCTCATCAAATAGATATATCCATATCTACTCAAGTCGTCGGTAAAAGTCATGAAGTACTGATAGCCGCCTCTGGCAGTTGTGCTCATTGGACCACACACATCACTGTGTATAAGCGCCAACAGCTCGGACGCCCTTTGGCAACTCTTTGCAAAAAGAGACTTAGTCATCTTGCCGAGCAAGCATGATTCGCATGTCTCGAACGACCCGAAGTCGGACAAAGTTAGAAGTCCATCATCATGGAGCTTCTTCATGCGTTTCAGACTAATATGTCCAAGCCAGCAATGCCAGAAGTATGTTGGATTTATCTCATTAGGCTTATGCCTCTTGACATTCATATTATAGACAGGTTCCGTTTCCAGATTCAATATAAAGAGCCCATCAACTATGGGTGCATAGCCGTGGAACATACCATTCAAATAAAAGGAACAACCATTGTCCTTTAAATTGAATTCATAACCCTGACTCCTCAAGCATGAGGCAGATATAATGTTCTGACTAAGTGCTGGAATATAATAACAATTATTCAATTCCAAAATAAATCCGGAAGGAAGCTGGAGCTGCATCGTGCCGACCTCCAATGCAACAACTCTTGCTTTGTTGTCGACCCTGATGTCAATCTCCCCTTGTGCCACACGCCTAGTTCTTACCAGCCCCTGCATCGAGTTGCAAATATGAACAACCGATCCGGTATCAAATACCCAAGAGCTACTAGGTATGTCAGCAAGGTAAATGTCTATAACATATGTAACAAGTGTACCTTTGCCTGAAGTCGCACTCCCGGCCTTCTTGCCATGCTCGGCAAGCCACTTGCTACAGTTCCTCTTCTAGTGACCAGTTTCCTTGCAATGATAGCAAATGGTCTTCGAGTTTGGTCCAGACTTCGGCTCAATGGCGGAGGTTACCATCTCCATGCCCTTTGCCTTAGCCTTCTTCTTGGACCAACTCTTCTTGAACTTAGCCAACTTCTGCACCATCAACACTTGATGCGTGTTATACGTCTCCAACGTATCTATAATTTTTGATTGTTCCATGCTTTTATAGTATCAATCTTGGATGTTTTATATGCAATTATATATAATTTTTTGGGACTAACCTATTAACCTAGTGCCCAGTGCTAGTTGCTGTTTTTTGCCTGTTTTTGCCTTTTCAGAAAATCATTATCAAACGGAGTCCAAACGAAGAAAAAAATTTGGATTAATTTTTTCTGGACCAGAAGGGACCCTAGAAGCTTCGGGAGAAGTTCAGATGAGTCACGAGGGAGTGACAAGCCCGGAGGGCGCGCCCAGGGGGGTAGGCGCGCCCCCAGGCTTGTGGGCCCATCGTGGCACATCTTGACCTAATTCCAGCACTATAAATTCCCAAATATTCCCAATATACCAGAGAGACAGACGAGAAATTTTTTTCGCCGCCGCAAGCCTATGTTCTTCCGCGATCCCATCTGGAGGCCTTTTCCGGTAATCTGCCGGAGGGGGAATCAATCACGGAGGGCTTCTACATCAACCTTGCTGCCCTTCCGATGATGTGTGAGTAGTTTACCACCGACCTACGGGTCCATAGCTAGTACCTAGATGGCTTCTTCTCTCTCTTTGATCTTCAATACAACATTCTCCTCGATGTTCTTGGAGTTCTATTCGATGTAATCTTTTTTTGGGGTGTGTTTGTTGGGATCCGATGAATTGTGGGTTTATGATCAGATTATTCATGAGAAATATTTGAGTCTTTTCTGAACTTATTTATGCATGATTGTTATAGCTTTGTATTTCTCTCCGATCTATCCGTTTGGTTTGGCCAACTAGATTGATTTATCTTGCAATGGGAGAGGTGCTTTGTGATGGGTTCAATCTTGCGGTGCTCTATCCCAGTGACAGAAAGGGACAAGACACATATTTGTATTGTTGCCATTAAGGATAAAAAGATGGGGTTTAATCATATTGCTTGAGTTTACTTTGTCTACATCATGTCATCTTGCTTAAGGCGTTACTCTATTTTCATTAACTTAATACCCAAGATGCATGCCGGATAGCGGTCGATGGGTGGAGTAATAGTAGTAGATGCAGGCAGGAGTCGGTCTACTTGTCTCGGACGTGATGCCTATATATGCTATGCGTTCGAGAGAGAAGCCTCTAGTGAAAACTATGGCTCCCGGGTCATTTATCCATAATATATAAAATCAAAAATACCTTGCTGCAATTTTATTTCTTTTATTTTGTTTTGCAATTTACTTTATGTATCTATCACTATCAGACTTAATCCTTGCAAGTAACTGCCAAGGGGATTGACAACCCTCTTGTTTTGCGTTGGGTGCAAGTATTTTTTTGTGTGTGTAGGTGCTGCTAACAAGGTTCTGTGTGGTTCTCCTACTGGATTGATAACCTTGGTTCTTAATTAAGGGAAATACTTATCTCTACTGTACTGCATCATCCTCTCCTCTTGGGGGAAATCCCAACGCAGATCAAAAGTAGCAGGAAGAATTTCTGGCGCCGTTGCCGGGGAGACATCACCAAAACCTATCGAGTACCTTCGGACAAACTATCATGTACTTGCTCTGATTTTCATTTGCCTTTTTATTTGCATTTGCCTCTCGTTTTCATTTCCCCCACTTCTATAATAATTTTACAAAACCACAAAAATATTTTCTTCGGTTGTTTATTAGTTTGCTTGCTTGAAACTGCCATTATGTCTGAGTTCGAAAAGGTTATTGTAGAAAGTGATAGTGTGGATAGTACTAATGAATCTCTTGAGGAAAAATTTAAAACTTTTGATATTAATCATGACCCTCTTGAGGACAATGCTCCACCCCTTTTTAAAACTAAAGTCTATCATGTGGGCGGCGGGAATATTATTGGTAAAAATGTTGTGCAAGACTTTTTCGATTGTGCGGGAGTCATACACATAATTAAAGAGTCCATTCTTGAATTTTTTTTGCTATGTGGACGCTGTTGCTATGCTTGTGGTTAAGTTAGAACGATTTTTTTTGCACATTCATCCTGCGTTACAAAAGATATTCTATGAGCTTCCCAATATCCATAATCCTAGAATTAAAAAGATTCCTACCATCATCCTTATGCATGAATTTGATTATATAATTAAAGAAGCTAGGGACATCTTTTATTTCTCAAAAAATAGATTTTGAGCACCCTCCAATAGAGGAAATTCTTCATGATAAAGACACTATACGTAGGTTGGAATCTAAGGATTATTTTGCTTATGGAGAAAACATTAGGAGAAGAGTTCCCTATGTTGAAGTAATTAAAACTCTATACCACAATGCTTGTGATAAATTTGAATGGATTACCAAGGGAATTTATGAGGGATTTAGAGAAGAATGGTTTGAAGGTATGGCTAGAGATCCAATTGATGATGAGATACATGTTTTATATGAAGATGTTTATGGTGACGATTCTGAGTTTGAAGTTAAGAATGTTAAAGTCACCGAACAAAGTCCCTTCAAGTATTTAAGTTCCCCCACTAGAAAAGAAGAGCATGAAAGTAGAGAATTAATGAGAAAAGTTTTGGAAGATTTGATTAAAAAGGATTTGGGAATGAAGGATGATAACACTTGAAACTATGCATTATCCCTAGCTAGGGGCATAAAACAATAGCGCTTGTTGGGAGGCAACCCAATATTTATTTTTATTGAAATTTTTATTTTCTTGTGTCACACAATTGTAGCCTCTGTTATGATTGTGTTTTTATCTTTTAATTAGTGTTTGTGCCAAGTAATGACTTTGGGATGATTTGGATGATAGTATAATTGATGCTGTTTGAAAACAGAAAGTTTTGAGTCTAGTGCTAGATTTTTGGTTCTGTACTAGAGCGTGATAAAATTCTGATTTTTTTACACAGTATTGGTATATGATTTTTTTTTACGTTGTCCTAAATTTCAGAATTTTTGGAGTTACAGAAGTATGGCTTTTAAATAGATCTTTACAGACTGTTCTGTTTTAGACAAATTCTGTTTTTTTTGCATAGTTTGCTTATTTTGATGAAACTATGGATTGTATCGGGGGGTATAAGCCATGGAGAAGTTGGAGTACAGTAGCATTATGCCAATATTAAATATGAATCAATTTATAACAGTACCTAGAGTTTAAGATTTGTTTGTTATACTAACGGATCTCACGAGGTTTCTGTTGAGTTTTGTGTGCTGAAGTTTTCAAGTTTTGGGTGAGACCACGATGGATGAAGGAATAAGGAGCGGCAAGAGCCAAAGCTTGGGGATGCCCAAGGCACCCTGATGACCCACAAGTATAGCGGATCAATCGTAGTCCTTTCGATAAGTAAGTGTGTCGAACCCAACGAGGAGCTGAAGGAAATGACAAGCGGTATTCAGCAAGATATTCTCTGCAAGTACTGAAAGTAGCGGTAACAGGTAGTTTTGATAGCAAGATAATTCGTAACAAGTAACAAGTAACAGGTATAATAAAGTGCAGAAAGGTGGCCCAATCCTTTTGTAGGATCGAAAGTATGTCTAGAGGGGGGTGATTAGACTACTTGACCAATTAAAACTATTCTTTTCCCAATTTTAGTTGTGGGGGCAGATTTTAGTAAGTATGACAAGTCAAGTAACACCCTACACATGCAATTCTAAGAGTATAGCAGCGGAACGTAAAACATTGCACATGTAAGTAAAGGAGGGGATCAGAGATTTCAAATGCAATGAAGACATGATGATTTTTGGTGTGGTTCCGATAGGTTGTGCTATCGTATGTTCACGTTGATGGAGACTTCAACCCACGAAGGGTAACGGCTGCGCGAGCCCACGGAGGGCTCTACCCACAAAGGGTCCACGAAGAAGCAACCTTGTCTATTCCACCATGGCTTACGTCCACGAAGGACTAGCCTCAATCGGGGTAGATCTTCACGAAGTAGGCGATCTCCTTGCCCTTACAAACTCCTTGGTTCAACTCCACATGATCTTGGAGGCTCCCAAGTGACACCTAACCAATCTAGGAGACACCACTCTCCAAAAGGTAATAGATGGTGTGTTGATTATGAACTCCTTGCTCTTGTGCTTCAAGTGATAGTCTCCCCAACACTCAAACAACTCCTCACAGATTTGGATTTGGTGGAAGAAGGATTTGAGTGGAAAGCAACTTGGGAAGGCTAGAAATCATGGTTCAAATGGTAGGATTGGAATATCTTGATCTCAACACATGAGTAGGTGGTTCTCTCTCAGAAAATGTATGGTGGAAATGTAAGCACGTTCTAACGGCTCTCTTACTTGGTAAGAGGGTGGTGGAGGGGTATATATAGCCTCCACACGAAATCCAACCGTTACACACTTTTGACAAAACTCGGTGGCACCGATTGGAAATCTCGGTGAGACTGACCTGTGCAAAAGATGTGAATTTTTGAAGTTTTGGTGGGACCGAATGGAAAGAACTCAGAGCGACCGATGTGCAATGGTAGGGCAAACCTCGTTTCGGTGGCACCGATTGCAACATCTTGGTGAGACTGAAATAATTGCAACAAGGCAACAGAAAGTTGGTCAAGCCATCTCGGTGGCACCGATTGCAAACTCGGTTAGACCGAAATAATTGCAACATATGACAGAGTGTTGGCCAGGCCATCTCGGTGGGACCGAGATCCATGTCGGTGGATCCAATTTGTTAGGGTTTGGCTTGTGGCACTGTCTTAATGAACTCGGTGGGTCTGGATGAATAGGATTCGGTGGAACCGAGTTAGACTTTGGAACTTTGGACAAGTTTGGATGGAGAAAGTGGCTGAGGGTTTTGGAGCAATATTACTCAGCACTTGAGCAAATAGATCATTATCAAAACCTCATCCCCTTTTAATAGTATTGGCTTTCCTATGGACTCAATGTGATCTTGGATCACTAAATCAAAAATGAAGAGTCTTGAGCTTTTGCCAATGTATGTCCTTAGCATTTTGAGGGGTCCACATTCCCTAGTTCTTGCCATGCCAATCATTGAACTTCCTAAAATCTTTCACTTGAATGTTTATTAGTTCAATGAGATATATGTTGTTATGAATTACCAAAACCACCAAGGGAGCAAATGCACTTTCAATCTCCCCCTTTTTGGTAATTGATGACAACTTATAGATCAAAGCTTCGATAGAGGATATAATCAATGAACAGTATCATCGCTTTGAGAAGTATGTGATAAGCAAGAGCTCCCCCTAAATTTGTGCACTATTTAGAATTTGCGTTTGAATACAAATGCACAATCGATTAGGATCATGGGTTACTCTTACATGTTACATACAACTCGGTGGATCGCACAAAATGATATGAATGGAATAGCAAGCACGCATCACCAAACCACATGTGAATGATCATACATAGATAGAGATAAAGATAACCAATGTGCATAACATGAAGCATCGTATGATCAAACACACAATCAACCAACGTAGTCTCAAGCATAAGGAACAAAGTAGCATCATGAATCAAACACTCTCAAAAGAAATCAAACGAAGCAAAAGACAAGACGCTCTCTCTCGAAGCCTAAAGATCTATATAAATTATCCCCCTTTGGCAACAAGTACCAAAAAGCTTGAATAGGTATAGAGCTACTCGTCACTCTAGGCACGATCTCTGGCAGCTCCTGAAGGTGAAGATCTCTGGCTGGCAGCTCCGGTGTGCGTAGACGGCGTTGAGATCACTGCGTCTGCAAAAGCTTTGGCTGAAGTCTGCTGTGTTGGTGGAGTGGACACTGGAGGTGGAACTGATGGAGCAGCAGCTGGTGCAGAGACTATAGTTCTCACATCTGCAGTAGGTATGGCAGCAGACCTTGGTGCCCTAGGCACTGTATGAAACCTATTGGTGGTAGGTATCTCATCACCACTGTCAGACTCTCTGACTCTATCCACATCTTTCTAAAGTGTCTCAACTGTGGTCTGGATCTCTGTGACTTTCACATCAAGATCATAAAACTTTGATTCCACAATCTGCTCTAAGCTTGCCTGATATGTTCTGGCTATCACTTGCTTCTGACATCTTGCAAACAGACCATGTGAATAGTTTGGTATGGGCATAGTAGATGAGTCATCACAAAAAGACAGTTGGTTTTTGAAAATGTGAGTTCAAATCTTAGTTTCAACTTTTCACGGAAGGGATTTCGGATCCTCCGAGTTGATCATTTCGGTGATACCGAAGCACTCAACAGAAACATGGCACATGGTTTCGGTCAGACCGATTTGTGGCTCGGTGTCTCCGATATGCTAGGGTTTCACAGAAACTTACTTTCGGTCTCACCGATTCGTACAACTCGGTGGCACCAAGGGGTACTAGTGCAATGGCTAAAGCCAAATCGGTGACTCTGAAAATTTCAATTCGGTTGGTCCGAGATGCATTCTGCGAAAACTTAAACCTAATTTTTTTGCTCGAATCTATTCTAAGGACTTTTGTATGAGGAAAGAGTAGTGCAAACTGTGGCAAGAATCATGGCGAAAACCCTAGTGCATAGAATCAGAAATTGAAGCACAAGGGGATCGGATTTTACCCTAACTTGGCGCAAATCCTCTACGGCGGCAACGGAGGGAGAGATTCCCGGTGACGGCGACGGAATCCAACGGCGAGGGCGTGCTGGATGCAAAGGCGACAGTCCGAAGACCTGGCGACGGCAGCAGTGGGGCGCGGGTTCAAAGGGTTTTGAGAAATTTCAATCAAACGGACCCACTGGATATATATACCCACTAGCTGTCGGTGGCTCCGATTTGAAGTGAATCGGTGGCACCGAGACGAGCAACTGCTTGCAGTTAGGCGTATCGGTGGCTCCAAGACAGTGCATGTCGGTTGCACCGAGATAGTAAATCTGATCAGTCTAAATGGTTTCGGTGAGACCGAATGAGAGTGGGTTGGTCTAACCAAAAAACATTCAGAAGGTTTTGGAGTTTAGTCCTTGTCAGATCGGTGACTCCAAGTGCGCCTCACCCGGAGGGTCCGAAAAAGACTTGTTCAATTTTTTGTGATATAGCAAGAATAGAATTTGAGACAAGAAAGAATAGATAGCTAGAGAAGGTTCCTAAGCATTCTTGTACATCCACTTGGCCAGAAAAACCAAGACAATCAAAACAACAAATGGATGTCCTTGAATGAAGAAAAATATGTATAGCTACATGCTCACACAATAAGATAGCAATTAAAATATGTGTCAAACATGCACAACCAATTCTAGCATCTATCAAGCAATGGGCGATGACATAGTCATCTATATATGAGTATATTGACTTAGGAGTCAAATGAGAACATTTGATCATAGGTCATACTCATCGTTTAAGCACAAGTGGGGTTACCACTTTTACATGAAACATTAATGTGTTCACACCATTAGGGTTGCTTTAGCTCAAGTCTTAGAGCAAAGCTCCCCCTAGATGTGATATCCCCCAAAAGAGGGATGAACTAACCTTGGGTTTTGTCGATGATGACTTCATGTAGATGTTGAAGATGTGGATGCTCAATGTTGATGTAGACCATCAAGAGTTGGGAGCAATCCTTGGAGTTTTGCACTTTCAATACCTACATGGGTTAGTCCCACACAAGGAACATACAAAGATATCCATGGACATAGAGTGAAATACACATATGATGATGTCCATGAATGCATTGAATACCTTGTCCCTTGCCTTACCAACAAGAGGGTTTGTGACTCCATGAACTAGTGAAAAATGTTGAAGTTGGTTGCACAAGTTCTTGCCATAAATAAATGTGAGTGAAGTTTGTTGGCGGAGTCACCCTCAAGAACTCTCTAGTTCTTCTTCTTTGGGACCCACATCAACTTGATGGGAATCCTTGGAGTTGTAGTAGCACTTGATGAAGTAGAACTTGATGAAGTCTTGGGAACCCACTTGACCAAGGCTTGAGGTGCTTCTTCAAATGAGTCAATCTCTTCTTAAAGCTTGTCCTTGCCTTTTAGCTTGTGGTCTTGTGGTGGAAGATCATCTTGAGCTTGTGTTCCCTTGAAGGAAGTAGGATCATACTTCTCTTGTTGAGGAACAAACTTTGTCTTGGGGTATTGATCTTCTTCCCACTCAACTCCATTGGCATTGAACTTTTATTCAAAACCAACACCTTGGTTCTTCCGGTGCCTTCCTTGCTTGCGTACAATATCCTCAAAGTGTTTACTCCCGGCAAGGCTCTTGTAGACACCTTTTTCTATAATTCCTTTCAATAGATTGTTTTCTTGCTCAAGTGTAACTTGGCTAAGGGAATCATTAGTGGAATCAATAGAACTACTAGAAGCAACAACATTGGATTTAACATTGTTATTGTTACTACTAGAGGTAGAACCCTTTTTACCCTTGTTACTAGTTTGCTTAGATTTAACTTGTGGCATAAAGGTAGACAAGAGTAAACATTTGGCAAGATATGAAGAACTCTTCTTTCGAAGATCATCATTGATAGCTTTAAGAAACTCATGCTCTTGCTCTAAATTTAGCTTCTCGAAGCATAGCTTCTCATGAGTTCTTAAAAGCTTTCTATGATCCTCTTGAGTTGTTTCATGAGCTAACTTAAGAGCATTTAGTTCTTTAGTTAGACGTTCAATCTCCTTCATAGCATTGTCATTCGTTTCCTCTTGACTATTATTACTAGCATTTTCATTGTAGCTCACATCACTAGTCTTATCAACAAGTAAATCATCATCACCAAGCAAGTCATCATCATCACTATTGAACTCAAAGTATTCGGGGTGTGATACCTTGGGGCCATTTGCCATGAAGCATCTTCCAATTCCTTCATTTGGTGAATCAAAGAGATCATAGGAGTTGGATGACATAGGAGCAAGTCCGGCAACACCTTCATCTTGACTATAGTCGGAGTTGGAGTGATAGCTTCTCTCGGAGTGGTTGTCGGAGTCGGAGCCGGAAATCCATTCACCAACATGAGCTTGATGTCTTCTTCTTGTGTAGCTCTTGGATGACTTGTCCTTCCTTTCTGAATCCTTGCTTCTTCGAGAGGATCTTCATTCATAACGATCATCTCTACTCCTTCTCTCCTTGTGAGGTGATTCATCTCTTCTATCGTACACTCATTGGAATAGTGTCTGGGTCTTCCACAATTGTAGAAATTATGGTCATGACTTGATGATCTTCTCTCATAATGTCTTGAGCTAGAGCTTCTTTCTTTTTATTTGTTCTTGTAAAACTTGTTGAACCTTTTCACCATTAGGCTTATTTCTTCATTAGATACTAGCTTGTCGCTTGAAGTTGCGGGAGCATCGGTCGAGGCTTTGTAAGCACCAATTGATTTGTTGTGTAGCTCCTCTTTGTCCTTGAGTGACATCTCGTGAGCAACAATCCTTCCAATGACTTCCGTTGGCTTGAGATCTTTGTAATTTGGCATCATTTGGATCAATGTGCACACGGTGTCATATTTTCCATCCAAAGCTCTAAGGATCTTCTTGATGATGAACTTGTTGGTCATCTCTTCACTTCTTAAGCTGGCAATCTCGTTTGTGATGAGAGCAAGCCTAGAGTACATTTCAGCGACTCCTTCACCATCCTTCATCTTGAACTTGTCAAGTTGACTTTGAAGCACATCCAACTTAGATTCCTTGAAGGACTCGGTACCCTCGTGCATATCAACCAAAGTATCCCAAATTTTCGTTGCATTCTCGAGGTGGCTGATCTTGTTGAATTCCTCGGGGCACAAACCGTCGAAGAGAATGTCGCAAGCTTGAGCATTGTATTGCAACATCTTCAATTCTTCCGTGGTTGCTTCACGATCCGGTTGCTTACCATTCTCAAAGAATTCACCTTGCAAACCAACACGAACAATAGCCCAAACGGCGGGGTTATGACCAAGAATATGCATTTTCATTTTATGCTTCCAACTAGCAAAGTTTGTACCATCAAAATATGGACCTCTACGGTGATAGTTACCCTCACTAGATGCCATACTCTCCTAGGTTGTGAAACCAATGCAATGGAGACCAAAGTTCTGATACCACTTGTAGGATCGAAAGTATGTCTAGAGGGGGGGGGGTGATTAGACTACTTGACCAATTAAAACTATCCTTTTCCCAATTTTAGTTGTGGGGCAGATTTTAGCAAGTATGACAAGTCATGTAACACCCTACACATGCAATTCTAAGAGTATAGCAGTGGAAAGTAAAACATTGCACATGTAAGTAAAGGAGGGGATCGGAGATTTCAAACGCAATGAAGACACGATGATTTTTGGCGTGGTTCCGATAGGTGGTGCTATCGTACATCCACGTTGAAGGAGACTTCAACCCACGAAGGGTAATGGCTGCGCGAGTCCACGGAGGGCTCCACCCACAAAGGGTCCACGAAGAAGCAACCTTGTCTATTACACCATGGCTTACATCCACGAAGAACTAGCCTCACTCGGGGTAGATCTTCACGAAGTAGGCGATCTCCTTGCCCTTACAAACTCCTTAGTTCAACTCCACATGATCTTGGAGGGCAAGGAGATCGCCTACTTCATGAAGATCAAGTGGAAACAACTCGGAGCGACCGATGTGCAATGGTAGGGCAAACCTCGTTTCAGTGGCACCGATTGCAACATCTCGGTGAGATAGAAATAATTGCAACAAGGCAACAGAAAGTTGGTCAAGCCATCTCGGTGGCACCGATTGCAAACTCGGTTAGACCGAAATAATTGCAACAGATGACAGAGACTTGGCCAGGCCATCTCGGTGGGACTGAGATCCATATCGGTGGATCTGATTTGTTAGGGTTTGGCTTGTGGCACTGTCTTAATGAACTCGGTGGGTCCGGATGAATAGGATTCGGTGGAACCGAGTTAGACTTTAGAAATGTGGACAAGTTTGAATGGAGAAAGTGGCTGAGGGTTTTGGAGCAATATTACTAAGAACTTGAGCAAATAGATCATTATCAAAACCTCATCCCCTTTTAATAGTATTGGCTTTCCTATGGACTCAATGTGATCTTGGATGACAAAATAAAAAATGAAGAGTCTTGAGCTTTTGCCAATGTAGGTCCTTAGCATTTTGAGGGGTCCACATTCCCTAGTCCTTGCCATGCCAATCAATGAACTTCCTAAAATCTTTCACTTGAATGTTTATTAGTTCAATGAGATATATGTTGTTATGAATTACCAAAACCACCAAGGGAGCAAATGCACTTTCACCTCTTTATAGCAAAGGACAAGCTGGAACGAACTCTTATAATAAGCAAAGCGTTCTCGAGGACACATGGGAATTTCATCTAGTCAGTTTCATCATGTTTGTTTGATTCGCGTTCGCTACTTTGATAATTTGATATGTGGGCGGACCGGTGCTTGGGTGCTGTTCTTACTTGAACAAGCCT
This sequence comes from Elymus sibiricus, assembly GCA_039707655.1. NCBI lineage: Eukaryota > Viridiplantae > Streptophyta > Magnoliopsida > Poales > Poaceae > Elymus > Elymus sibiricus. The sequence goes on from CM077670.1 coordinate 165,924,135, forward strand.
CCCACTTATGATTACCCCCTCTCGCAAGCATCCGCAACTACGAAAGAAGAATTAAGATAACTCTAACCATAGCATGAAACATATATATCCAAATCAGCCCCTTATGGAATAGCGCATAAACTAGGGTTTAAGCTTCTATCACTCTAGCCACCCATCATCTAATTACTACTCCACAATGCCTTCCCTTAGGCCCAAAGATGGTGAAGTGTCATGTAGTCGACGTTCACACGACACCACTAAAGGAAGCACAACATACATAGCATCAAAATATCGAACGAATACCAAATTCACATGATTACTTATAACAAGACTTCTCCATTGTCCTCAAGAACAAAAGTTACTACTCACAAATCATATTCATGTTCAAGATCAGAGGGGTATTGAATAGCATTAAGGATCTGAACATATAATCTTCCACCAAATAAACCAACTAGCATCAACTACAAGATGTAATCAACACTACTAGCAACCCACAGGTACCAGTCTGAGGTTTTGATTCAAGATTGAATACAAGAGATGAACTAGGGTTTGAGATGAGATGGTGCTGGTGAAGATGTTGATGAAGATTGGTCCTCCCATGATGATAGGATCGTTGGTGATGTCGAGGGCATCGATTTCCCCCTCCCGGAGGGAAGTGTCCCCGGCGGAATCGCTCCGCTGGAGAGCAAAATAGCTCCTGCCCAAGTTCTGCCTCGAGACGGCGGCGCTTCATCCCGAAAGTCTTCTTCTGATTTTTTCTAGGGAAAATGGCTTCATATAGTAGAAGGAGGGGCCCGGAGGCCTGCCAGGGCCCCCACAAGGTTGGGGGCGCGCCCAAGGGGGTAGGGCGCGCACCCTAGGCTTGTGGCTGCCTGGTGGGTCCCCTCCTGTTGATTCTTTCGCCAGTATTTTTTATATATTCCAAAATATTTCTCCGTAAATTTTTATGTCATTTGGAGTTGTGCAGAATAGCTATCTCTGTTTCACCCCTTTCAGGTCCAGAATTCCAGCTGCCGGCATTCTCCCTCTTCATGCGAATCTTGCAAAATAAGAGAGAAAATGCATAAGAATTGTACCATAAAGTGAAATAGTGATCAAAAACATAATAATTATCAATCAGAAATCATGATGCAAATTGGATGTATCACACCCCAAGGTAATATTCAAGGAAGAATCAAGTGTCTAAACTTGGGGATGCCCCGGATGGCATCCCCTCTTTCGTCTAGAATCTATCGGTATATCACTTGGAGCTATATTTTTATTCGTCACATGATATGTGTTTTACTTGGAGCATCATGTGCTATAGTTTTATTTTCTGTTTTTACTTTTTAGTTTGCCACAATCATCTTTGCTGAACACACCTTTTTGAGAGGGATACACATTATTCGTGATTTGTTAGAGTACTCTATGTGCTTCACTAATATTTTTTGAGCTAGGCAGTTGCTCTAGTGCTTCACTTATATCTTTTAGAGCACGGCGGTGGTTATATTTTAAAGAAATAGTTGCACTCTCATGCTTCACTTATATCTTTTTGAGAGTCTGATAAATAGCAATGGTAATATGCACGGGTTATGAATTTGGTCCTAATATGATAGGTATTCTAGAGGGATATAATAAAAACTTTCATGTAGACCACTGAATATGATAAGTTTGATTCCTTGCAATAGTTTTGCGATATTAAGATGGTAATATGTGGGAGGTACTAGTAGATAATTATGGTTTAGTAAGAATATTGGTGTTAAGGTTTCTGATTCCCGAAGCATGCACGTATGGTATGTCGTTATGCTAAGAAGTTGGAGCATGATTTATTCTTGATTGTCTTCCTTTACGTGGCGGTCGGGGGCGCGTGATGGTTAACTCCTACCAACCTCCCCCCTAGGGGCATGCATAGTAGTACTTTGCTTTGAGGGCTAATAAACTTTCGCAATAAGTATGTGAGTTCTTTATGACTAATGTGAGTCCATGGATTATATGCACTCTCACCTTTCCGCAATTTGCTAGCCTCTTCGGTACCATGCATTGCCCTTTCTCACCTCGAGAGTCGGTGCAAACTTCGCCGGTGCATCCAAATCGCGTGATATGATATGCTCTATCACACATAAACCTCCTTATATCTTCCTCAAAACAGCCACCATATCTACCTATTATGGCATTTCCATAGCCATTCCGAGATATATTGCCATGAAACTTCAACCGTTCCGTTTATTATGACACACATCATTATTGTCATATTGCTTTGCATGATCATATAGCTGACATAGTATTTGTGGCTCAGCCACCGTTCATCATTTTCATACATGTTACGCTAGTATCATTGCACATCCTGGTACACTGCCAGAGGCATTCATATAGAGTCATATTTGTTCTAGTATCGAGTTGTAATTTTTGAGTTGTAAGTAAATAGAAGTGTGATGATCATCATTATTAGAGCATTGTCCCAGTGAGGATAAAAAAAGAGCCCAGCGAAAAAAAAGGAAAAAAATGAGAGAAAAAGAGAGAAGGGGCAGTGTTACTATCTTTTTCCATACTTGTGCTTCAAAGTAGCACCATGTTTTTCATATAGAGAGTCTCCTATGTTTTCACTTTCATATACTAGTGGGAATTTTTCATTATAGAACTTGGCTTGTATATTCTGATGATGGGCTTCCTCAAATGCCCGAGGTCTTCATGAGCAAGCAAGTTGGATGCACACCCACTTAGTTTTTATTTTGAGCTTTCATACACTTATAGCTCTTAGTGCATCCGTTGCATGGCAATCCCTACTCCTCGCATTGACATCAATAGATGGGCATCTCCATAGCCCGTTGATTAGCCGCGTCGATGTGTGACTATCTTCTTCTTTTTAACTTCTCCTTATTAATCTCTACCATCATATTCTATTCCACCCATAGTGCTATATCCATGGCTTGCGCTCATGTATTGCGTGGGGGTTGAAAAAGCTGGAGCGCGTTAAAAAGTATGAACCAATTGCTTGATTGTCTCCGGAGTTGTGCATGATAAATATTTTATGTTAAGAAGATGGAGCATGACAGGATTATATGATTTTGTAGGGATAACTTTCTTTAGCATTTTTATTTTGAAAGACATGATTGTTTGTTAGTATGCTTGAGTATTGATGTCTTTATATCAAATTATAGACTATTGCTTTGAATCATTCGGATCTTAATATTCATACCGTAGAAGAGATTACATGATGAAACTTGTTAGGTAGCATTCCACATAAAAAATTCTGTTTTTTTATCATTTACCTACTTGAGGACGAGCAGGAATTAAGCTTGGGGATGCTTGATACGTCTCCAATGTATCTATAATTTTTTATTGTTCCATGCTATTATAGTATCAATCTTGGATGTTTTATATGCCATTATATATCATTTTTTGGGACTAACCTATTAACCTAGTGCCCAGCGCGAGTTGCTTTTTTTTGCCTGTTTTTGCCTTTTCCGAAAATCATTATCAAATGGAGTCCAAACGAACAAAAACTTCGGATTAATTTTTTCTGGACCAGAAGGAACCCTAGAAGCTTCAGGAGAAGACCAGACGAGTCACGAGGGAGCGACAAGCCCGAAGGGCGCGCCCAGGGGGTAGGCGCGGCCCCCAGGCTTGTGGGCCCCTCGTGGCACATCTTGACCTAATTCCAGTGCTATAAATTCCCAAATATTCCCAATATACCAGAGAGATAGACGAGAAAACTTTTCCGCCGCCACAAGCCTCTGTTCTTCCACGATCCCATGTGGAGGCCATTTTCGGTAATCTGCCAGAGGGGGAATCGATCACGGAGGGCTTCTACATCAACCTTGCTGCCCTTCTGATGATGTGTGAGTAGTTTACCACTGACCTACCGGTCCATAGCTAGTAGCTAGATGGCTTCTTCTCTCTCTTTGATCTTCAATACAACATTCTCCTCGATGTTCTTGGAGTTCTATTCGATGTAATCTTCTTTTGCGGTGTGTTTGTTTGGATCTGATGAATTGTGGGTTTATGATCAGATTATTCATGAGAAATATTTGAGTCCTTTCTGAACTTATTTATGCATGATTGTTATAGCTTTGTATTTCTCTCCGATCTATCCGTTTGGTTTGTCCAACTAGATTGATTTATCTTGCAATGGGATAGGTGCTTTGTAATGGGTTCAATCTTGCGGTGCTCTATCCTAGTGACAGAAAGGGACAAGGCACGTATTTGTATTGTTGCCATTAAGGATAAAAATATGGGGTTTAATCATATTGCTTGAGTTTACTTAGTCTACATCATGTCATCTTGCTTAAGTCGTTACTCTGTTTTCATTAACTTAATACCGTAGATGCATGCTGGATAGCGGTCGATGGGTGGAGTAATAGTAGTAGATGTAGGCAGGAGTTGGTCTACTTGTCTCGGACGTGATGCCTATATACATGATCATTGCGATGAATCCGTCATAACTATGCGCTTTTTTATCAATTGCCCAACAGTAATTTGTTTACCCACCGTATGCTATGCGTTCGAGAGAGAAGCCTCTAGTGAAAACTATGGCCCCCGGGTCATTTATCCATAATATATAAAATCAAAAATACCTTGCTGCAATTTTGTTTCTTTTATTTTGTTTTGCAATTTACTTTATCTATCTATCACTATCAGACTTAATCCTTGCAAGTAACTGCCAAGGGGATTGACCACCCTCTTGTTTGCGTTGGGTGCAAGTATTTGCTTTTGTGTTTGTAGGTGCTGCTAACGAGGTTCTGTGTGGTTCTCCTACTGGATTGATAACCTTGGTTCTTAACTGAGGGAAATACTTATCTCTACTGTACTGCATCATCCTCTCCTCTTCGGGGAAATCCCAACACAGATCAAAAGTAGCACGTGCCTTTCTTAACATCCTGTTCTGCCACCTTGATCATCCCATGCAATTCAGTAAGCTTCTTATCCATACTGTGCATATGATAGTTCCAAATGAACGTCCCATAGCTAGGTGGAAGAGAACCCAGAACTGCATCTGTAGCCAGCTCATCCAAGAGCGGGAAGCCTAACCGATCCAAAGCTTGAATGTATCCGATCATCTTGATCACATGCGGGCTCAATGGATCACCTTCCTTCAGCTTGCAATCCACCAAGGATCGCCAGGCGTTGAACCTTTCGGTCCTAGCCTATGTCTGAAACATGCTCTTGAGACTCTCGATCATATTGTAAGCCTCAACGTTTTCGAAATGCTGTTGCAAATCGGGCTGCATACAAGCCAACATCAGATAGCTGATCTCCGTTGATTCATCAACAAGTTTCTGGTAGGCATTCCTAGTTGTGGCATTAGCATTATCGGCAGGTTCCTCTGGAAGTGGATCCTATAGAACTTGTTCCTTTTTATCGTGCTTGACAACAATTCTCAAATTTCTATACCCGGTGGTAAAGTTTGTTCCATTCAGTTTATCCTTTTCCAGAATTGATTTCAATGCAAAGATGGGTTGAGCAGCTGGTGCCATTGATCTACAACAGAAAAATAAGCAATCACTAAGCAATGTGTTTATGTAGAGTAATTCAAGTCTAAATAGAAATACTCCCACTAAATCGGCATCCCTCCGCAAACTCTCAGTGATTCAGGATCCCACTAGCACATGCGACTAGTGAGCCTTAGCATCACTCCTAGCCAACGTGCCTATCCGGTAAGCAACTCCTTGCTAATCGTATCTCTATACGACTCCTGTCGGTCGGGTAGGTATCTCATACCCCGGCTCCCGACCTCCTTTGCCACAAGGCCCAAAACCGTTTTGATAGCCTTGTCAAGTTAACCTGATGCAGTGCATGTCCGTGTCCGACACGAACCCTTCAGTTCAAGGACACCTAGCAGCATCCCAATTTTATGAGCCCACTACTAGACGTACTTGACATGCGAAGGTGCAACATTGGGAATGGCAAACATGCTTGATATTAATGAGGGATCTTTCTACCATTTTAACATGCAAAGAAACAAGAAGCATAACAATCACAAATAAACATATATTGTGAAATAGTATGGCTCCTTCATGGACGTTCTTCCAGGTCGGCTCTGACTCCGATGACCATCTAGGAACTCCATCTTGTTCGTCGCGCCGGGATGCCAAGCCATGAACTTGATCTCTGTCTTCCAACTACTACAACTAGTAATGAATTTTAGAGAGAATCACAAGTCGACACGCAGGTCATTATACATTATAATGACTGCACTTTGGCTCCTGCCGGCTGACAACTCATGACGCACTGGCCATGTATAATTTACACACATGCATCACATACACATGAGCCATACTATTCACATCAAACCTGCAAAACAAAGTTATACATAGAATCGCATTCTACCGATTTGAGTGATTGTGTACGAAATACAAGGCGCTATGCATACGGCGGTCCCGATTCGGATTTACGTTTCACTGTTAACCCCGATGGCGGAAACTGACCGGTAGGGGTAGGTTGTGTCACGACCTCATCGATCCCGATTGACAGAAAACATAGCCACATCGATCCCCATGTGCAATTGATCTCATCAACCGTGCACATAGCCGATCTTATAAACGACAACAGATCTCATCTGTCGCCTCCACATATCAAATATGCATCTGATCTGAATCCAAATTCTATAGCCGAGGATCTGATACAACTGTTCAGATCTACGATAGGGTGCGTTGACTGCAAATTAAAATTTTCCTACACGCAGAACAAAAAAGAACATGCTAAGGGGGATGGATCACAGATCGTTACCACTAGACGTGCAGTGCCGTCCAGGCAGCGCATCTCCGAAGTCGTCTCCTCCTCGTCGATCTCCCACGTAGCCGATCGAATCCCATGAACAGGTTCGCTGGAGAGGCGCAAGTGCACCACCTCTAACGGTATCTGTGCGTGCAGGAGAAATGTCATGCAGCGGACTGCTAGGTCCGATCACACAACCGGCGGTGAGTGGAGGTGGCTAGTTGCAACACATGCAAAGCCCTAATGATGGCGCCGAAGCGATCAACCGAATGAGTGTGCCGCACCTCCACTATATATAGGCATCCGTCGTGGGCTCAACACTTGGGCCTTACACGGATCCTAAAGCCCAAAGTCTGTTCGGCCTGGATCCGAGTCCGAGTAGGATCACATCTGATTCGTGGAGTCGGACCCAGCCTCATAGGTTCCTTCCCTTAAGCGCGCGACCCCTTAGGTTCAAGTCGACTCGGTCACAGATCAGATCACCTCCGACCTGCTTGGTTGGTAGCGGCCTCTAGCAAGGTGTGCCGACCATCAAGTAGACAATGAAGCTAGTTAGGCGAACCTGTACATCACACTTCTATTCCCTTTGCCACACGATATATGTTGTCAGGGTCAAGGTGTGTCTGTCATCCTTGTGCAAGCCCGACCTCTTTCTTGTTCAAGTGATGCCAACCACAAACCGGATTATCTCATAATCCTTGTCGCATGGCCATGCTTATCTTGGTCGGATCACACGAGGGGGCCTAGAGTATATCTCTCCTGATCGGAGGGGCAAATCCCATCTTGCCTGACCATGTCTCGCAGCATGGGTTTAGACAAGCCCGAAACCTACCTTTATAACTACCCAGTTACGGAGTAGCGTTTGGTCGCACCAAAGCAGATCTATCACCATCCCGAGTACATGCGCTAGCTAAGGTCTTAGGACATAGAACGTATATTGTACTAGAGACTCACAGATGACATATCGCTGCATCTCATAGTTGGGTCTGGCCGACACGGACTTTATCTGGACTCGGATCCAACTATGTCGAATCCAACCAGATCTTTCCGAGTTCATATTATCCGGTTAGCATCCAATGCTCCATGGCTAGTGAGACCGAGCCATCCACCGTGTCATATGCTAGTCTAGTTAGCTGCGCGTCCACACAGCCATTTCGACTAGGGACCTTTTAGGACAATCATCATACAATGCATAGTCCCACAAACAAGTCACGTACTAGCTAATACACATCATTGATAATGTCCAAGGACTATCTTTATTCATAAACACATAGGAAATATCATCATACATGATTGCCTCTAGGGCATATCTCCAACAGTAGCGGGACGGGTGATCGACCATGTAAAGCATTAATTCTTGGGTTTCGATGCTACAAAGAGCCTCCTCCTTCCGTCCAGACTAAACATGTGGTCTTTCTGGTTTGTAAATGGAAGGATGGTGCATTGCTCTATGTATTATTGTCCATACATCTGTCCGTGGGTGAGCTCACGAAAGGTTGGTAGAGTACACGGCAAAGATAAAATCATCCGAAACTCATTTTTACAAGTCGGATCTGGCCTCCGAAATGTTGTCGAAGCCGACAAGTGGTTTAAGGACGCATACAACTCTTCGTTGTGATAATTTTGGCGGGTCATGGAGCTCAAACGGAGTTTGTATGGCCAATTTTTGTCTGTTTTATGGATACAACATCGGGGGACGGACCGTGAATACAACTTTTTGGGTAAGTTGATCGCGCCGATGAGCCATCTTGCACCATTCGGAATGACCTATAATTTTTCGTGTGCATGAACAGAATGAGGATGTGATTTTATGTACTTTATCATCCAAGAATAATGCATCTGCTGGTGAAAAAGTGAGAGTGGTAACGGGACGGGTGTTAGGCCATGTAAAGCATGAATTCTTGGGTTTCGATGCAACGAAGAGCCTCCTCCTTCTGTCCTGACTGAACCTGTAGTCTGTCTGGTTTGTAAATGGAAGGATGGTGCATTGCTCTACATGTTATTGTCCATATATCTGTCCGTGGGCAAGCTGACGGAAGGGTGGTAGAGTACACGCCAAAGATAAAATCATCCAAAACTCAATTTTACAAGCCGGATCTGGCCTCCGAAATGTTATCGAAGCTGACGAGTGGGTTATGGACGCATACAACTTTTCATTGTTACCATTTTGGTGCGTCATGGAGCTCAAACAGAGTTGGTATGGCCAAAATTGTGGCAGTTTTTGGATATAACATCGGGGGACAAACCGTGAATACAACTTTCAGGGTAAGTTGATCGCGCTGACAAGCCATCTTGCACCATTCGGAATGACCTATAATTTTTCATGTGCATGAAAAGGATAAGGTTGAGTTGTTATGTACTTTATCATCCAAGAATAATGCATCTGCTTGTGAAAAAGTGAGGGTGGTAGCGGGACGGGTGATAGACCATGTAAAGCATGAATTCTTGGGTTTCGATGCAACGAAGAGCCTCCTCCTTCTGTCCAGACTGAACCTGTGGTCTTTCTGGTTTGTAAATGGAAGGATGGTGCATTGCTCTATATGTTATTGTCCATATATCTATCCGTGGATGAGCTCACGGCAGGGTGGTAGAGTACACGCCAAAGATAAAATCATCCGAAACTCAATTTTACAAGCCGGATCTGACCTCTGAAATGTTGTTGAAGCCGACGAGTGGGTTATGGACGCATACAACTTTTCGTTGTGATCATTTTGGCGGGTCATGGAACTCAAATGGAGTTTGGATGGCCAAATTGTGGCCATTTTATGGATACAACATCGGGGGACAGATCCTGAATACAACTTTCTAGGTAATTTGGTCGTGCCGATAAGCCATATTTTGCACAGCTCGGAATGTCCTATAATTTGTCGTGTGCATGAACAGAATGAGGATGAGCTGCTATGTACTTTATCATCGAAGAATATTGCATCTGCTGGTGAAAAAGTGAGGGTGGTAGTGGGACGAGTGTTAGACCATGTAAAGCATGAATTCCTGGGTTTCGATGCAATGAAGAGCCTCCTCCTTCTGTCCTAACTGAACCTGTAGTCTTCCTGGTTTGTAAATGGAAGGATGGTGCATTGCTATATATGTTATTGTCCATATATCTGTCCGTGGGTGAGCCCATAGAAGGGTGGTAGAGTATACGCCAAATATAAAATCATCCGCAACTCAATTTTACAAGCCGGATCTGGCCTCCGAAATGTTGTCGAAGCCGACGAGTGGGTTATGGACGCATACAACTTTTTGTTGTGATCATTTTGGCGGGTCATATAGCTCAAACGGAGTTTGTATGGCCAAATTCTGGCTGTTTTATGGATACAACATCGGGGGACAGACCGTGAATACAACTTTCAGGGTAAGTTGATCGCGCCGACGAGCCATCTATCACCATTCGGAATGATCTATAATTTTTTGTGTGCATGAACAGAATGAGGATGAGCTGTTATGTACTTTATCATCCAAGAATAATGCATCTTCTAGTGAAAAAGTGAGGGTGGTAGCGGGACGGGTGTTAGACCATGTAAAGCATGAATTCTTGGGTTTCGATGCAACGAAGATCCTCCTCCTTCTGTCCTGACTGGACCTGTAGTCTTTCTAGTTTGTAAATGTAAGGATGGTGCATTACTCTATATGTTATTGTCCATGATGTAGGGTGGAACCCTAATGTGATGATGTTTTCACACTTGGAGGTGGAAAAGGGTAAATTGAAAGAAGAACACAATGGAAACACACAATTGACCCAAATCCAATCACACATGTGCTAAATCCACATACACATAAGAGGATACAAGGGTCCAAATCTAACCCAAGAAGGTAAAGAGGGTAGCTAGTTCATCCCAATCCTTGAAGGAGAGAGGCCTTGAATCCTAGGAGGATCTTCCCACAAGGGGGTCTTGAATCCACTTGGGGGATCTTCTCACATGCAAGCCTTGAACTCCATGGGAGTGGTAAGTGGATGAGCAAAACTCAATCTCATATGAGCTAAACCTTTGCTAACCCTAGCTAGGAAGAGGTGGGGGCCTATATATAGTACTCCACGAGATAAGAGGGGAGAAAAGGGATACATGGGCCTCTGGCCCGGTTGTGCACGCGTAGGTGCCGGATGTTCGGGCACTGTAGCTCTTCAGCTGCTGATCTGCTGCCGTAGCTGCTATCTCTAGGCGCCGGATGTCTGGGCCTGGGGCCGGATGTCCACCCTCTGTAGCACTTCAGTGGTCTTCTTCACCGTACTGCATCGTTTGTGTACTTGGGGACTTGGTCTTCATTCCGAGCATCTCCGGGTGGTCTTCCTCGTACGTAAGCACACATAGCATTCCGGATTGAGGTAGTAGCCATGTCTCATATGGATCATATGGAAGCTCGTTAATGAGAGATGTCACCTCGGTCTTCATAGCTCTTGCACATGCTCGTGTTATCGGTCCACTCGGCACTTGGGGAGATGAAGGTAGGTCCATTGGTATGACCGTAGGATGCTCCACATCATCTCAACACCCTTGGGAAAGATCCGTGCTCGGATCGAAATCCACATCACCATGGAAGGGAGATAGGTCTTTGACGTTGAAGATGTCGCTCACATTGTACTTGTCACGCGGGATGTCGATCTTGTAGACATTGTTGTTGTAGCGTGCTAGCACCTTGAACGGTCCATCGGCTCGAGGTAGGAGTTTGGACTTGCGCTCGTTGGGGAAGCGCTCTTTGCGTGGGTGTAGCCACATAAGATCTCCAGGGTTGAACACCATGGGGTGTTTGTTAAAGTTGAGCTTGGTCGCGAGGTGTTGTACTTGGTGCTCAATCGTGTGCCTTGTAACTTCATGCACCTTCTTGAGGTATGTTGCTTGTGCACTCACATCCATGTTGATGCAATCTTGTAGAGGTAGCAGTAGAATGTCCAATGGGGACAACGGTTGAAGCCATAGACGACCTTGAAGGGGGACTTGCCGGTCGTAGAATGTCTTGCTTGATTGTAGGCGTACTCGGCGATAGGCAAACATTCCTCCCACTCCTTGATGTTCCTATTGTTCAACACGTGGAGGAGTGTGGATAGCGTCCGGTTGGTGACCTCTGTTTGGCCGTGAGTTTGTGGATGATATGCCGAAGAGAATAGTAGCTTGATTCCGAGCTTGGCGCAAAGTGTCTTCCAAAAGTTGCTAAGGAACTTGACGTCGTGGTCCGATACAATCGTCTTGGGCACTCCATGCAATTGCAAAATTTCCGTACAAAAGAGATTTGCAACATGTGAAGCATCGTCGATCTTGTTACATGCGATAAAATGTGCCATCTTAGAGAAACGGTCCACAACGACAAATACCGAATCTTTGCCATTTTGAGTTCGAGGCAAACCAAGCACAAAATCCAGACTAATATCTTCCCATGGTTGATATGGAATAGGAAGTGGCATATAGAGACCATGAGATTGAGCTTTAGACTTAGCTTTGCGGCATGTAGAGCATCGGTTGGTGTAGCGTGAGACGTCGCGAAACATCTTGGGCCAAAAGTAGTTCTTGGAGAGCACGACGAATGTCTTGTCGCGTCCAAAATGTCTCATGAGTCCTCCACCGTGAGCCTCTTGCAAAAGCGACAAACGAATAGAAGACTCGGGGATACAAAGCTTGTTAGCTCGCATAAGATAACCATCCTTCAAATAATATCGCTCCCAAGTGTTTTGCGTTAGGCATTTGGTATAAGGTATCGCAAATGAAACAACATGGTCATACAAGTTTTTAATGTGCTCAAATCCAATACCATTCAATTCAAGTTGAGTAACCAACATGCATTTGCGGGAAAGAGCGTCCGCCACAACATTTTCCTTACCCTTGATATACTTGCTAACATAAGGAAAACACTCAATGAACCCACTCCATTTGGCATGACGCTTATTCAATTTGGTTTGACCCTTAAGGTATTTAAGCGTCTCCTGATCCATATGGATGACAAATTCACGAGGGCGAAGATAATGTCCCCACACATGCAATACTCTCACTAAAGCATATAACTCTTTGTCATAAATGGGATAATTAAGTTGCGCTCCGAAAAGTTTCTCGCTAAAGTATGCAATTGGGCGCTTCTCTTGCATTAACACGCCACCTATGCCGTTACCACTAGCGTCACAATGCACTTCAAAAGTTTTCTCAAAATTTGGTAAGGCAAGTAATGGAGCATGTGTAAGAAAGTTCTTAAGCTCATGAAATGCGTCATCTTGGGAAGGACCCCAAACAAATGGTGCATTCTTCTTACTCAATGCATGCAATGGTGATGCAATAGTGCTAAAATCCTTCACAAAGCGACGATAAAATCCTGCTCTATGCACTTGAAGCAAGTTGGTTGGTTGTGTCCAAGTTTTAATAGCATCAATTTTAGCTTCATCAACTTGAACGACCTTAGTGGAGACTACAAATCCCAAGAAAACAAGTTTATCAACAACAAAAGTGTATATTTCCATGTTCGCATAATGTCGCTTGTTTCTAAGAACTTGCAAGACGTCCCTAAGATGTATCACATGATCTTCAAGAGATTGGCTAAACACAAGTATATCGTCAAAGTAGACCACAACACAAATGCCAATATATTTGTGAAGCACATAGTGCATCACACGCATAAAAGTGCTAGATGATTGAGATAAGCCCATAGGCATGACCAACCATTCATGTAACCCAAACTTGGTTTTGAAAGGTGTTTTCCATTCATCACCCTCTTGCATGTGAATTTGATAGTAGCCACTTTTCAGGTCAATTTTGGAGAAAATGGTGGCTCCACTAAGTTCATCTAGCATATCAACAAGGCGTGGAATGGGATGGCGGTATCTAACAGTGATAGCATCAATAGGACGGCAATCGGAACACATGCGATAACTACCATATTTCTTAGGCACAAGAATAACCGGAACGACACATGGACTTAAGCTCTCACGTACATACCCGTTTTCCATGAGATGTTGTACTTGCCTTTGGATCTCTTTGGACTTGTCGGGGTTGACGCGGTAGGGTGCCTTGTTTGGTAAAGGTGCGCCGGGGATGAGGTCGATGCGGTGTTCGATTCCGCGAAGTGGAGGAAGTCCAGGAGGTATCTAATCGAGAAAAACTTCTGCGAATTCCTGCAATAAATGAGACAATACCAAAGGTAGATTTTGTGAAGTATTAGTCCTCACCGCTTCATCTTTGCACACAAGCACAAAGTGAAGAACGCTCGATGGGCTCTCACTCACATCCCTCATGTCTCTTTTGGTGGCTATAAGCACTAAATCTTTCTTGTCGCTCATCGTGGAGTTGCTCATTTTTGGCTTGTGGCGCTCACTGTCTTTATGGTGGTTCGTTCTCTCACTAGTATCTCCACGATGGGTTGAAGCTTGCGTGTCGGCGATGACTTGACTTGGCTAAATGGGTCGAAGCACGTACTCCTTGCCCTTCATATTGAAGCTATAGTGATTGGTCTGTCCATTGTGTATGACGCCATGGTCGAATTGCCAAGGTCTTCCTAAGAGGAGATGTCATACGGACATGGGAACCACATCGCACTCCAAGGTGTCTTCATATGCGCCAATCTTTAAGGACACTTGAACGGTGTGCTCCACTTGAATGATGCCGGAGTCGCTTAACCATTGGACCTTGTAGGGGCGAGGGTGCTTCTTCTTGAGCAATTGAAACTTGTGTTGTAGGGTGGAACCCTAGTTCATGATCTTTTCACACTTTGAGGGGGAAAAGAGGGAAATCAACAAGAGGAAACTCTCAAACAAACCCAAATCACACATCTACTAGGATAACATACATAAGATCCACGAGTATACAAGAACAATCTAAGGAAACAAGCACAAAGGTGAAGTTCTTCCCACTCCAAAGGAGGTGAGGTCTTGATGATCTATGAGATACTTCTCCCTTAGGAGGTCTTTGTTGGGAAACGTTGCATGGGAAACAAAAATTTTCCTACGCACATACAAGATCTATCCATGGTGATGAGCATCTATGAGAGGGAGAGTGAATCTACATACCCTTGTAGATCGCTAAGCGGAAGCGTTAAGAAACGCAGTTGATGTAGTCGAACGTCTCCGCGATCCAAATCGCAAGTCGTCCCTCGATCCGATCACGAACTACTGCCGAACGGACGGCACCTCCGCGTTCAACACACGTATGGCTTGATGACGCCTTCACCTCCTCGATCCAGCGACCGATGATGAAGTAGTAGATGAGTTCCGGCAGCACGACGGCGTGGTGATGGTGGTGAGGAACAATCTCTGCAGGGCTTCGCCAAGCACTACGGAGATTATGACGGGAGGAACTAGAGGGTTAGGGTTGCCGGCACACGGCTTGGGAAATCTTGATGTGTCCCGTGTGTTAGCCCTGCCCCTCTATTTATATGTTGAGCCGTGGGGTCTAAACTTGGAGAGAAAGCCTCCACAAGGTCGGTTTGGCCCGCACGGAAAGAGTCCAACTCGGATTCCAGCAGTATCGCAAACAAGCGGTAGTACCGCTCACGAGCGGTAGTACCGCTTGAGCGGTAGTACCGCTTCACACAAGCGGTAGTACCGCTTACGCGGTAGTACTGCCTTACCAGCGGTAGTACCGCTTAAGGCAGCAGCAAAACTTCCTTTTGCACTTTCCAATACCTCGTGGGCTTTACCCCTTTGGCTCATATAAAGTGTTGCTGCACCCGAACACTTCGGTAAACATCCGGAACCCCTTCCGGTGAATTCCGGAACCCTTCCGGAGATCAAAACACTATTATCACATATATCAATCTTTACCTCCGGACTCTTCCGGAGATCCTCGTCATGTCCGGGATCTTATCCGGGACTCCGAACAACCTTCGGTCACCAACAAAATAACTCAACTATACTAATCGTCACCAAACGTTAAGTGTGTAGACCCTGCGGGTTCGAGAACTATGTAGACATGACCGAGACACCTCTACAATCAATAACCAATTGCGGGACCTGGATGCCCATATTGGCTCCTACATATTCTATGAAGATCTTTATCGGTCGAACCTCTATGTCAAGGATTCAGTTAATCCCGTATGCTGTTCCCTTTGTTCTTCGGTATGTTACTTGCCCGAGATTCGATCGTCGGTATCTCTATACCTAGTTCAATCTCGTTACTGGCAAGTCTCTTTACTCGTTCCGTAATACAAGATCTCGTGGCTAACACTTTAGTCACATTGCTTGCAAGGCTCATTGTGATGTTGTATTACCGAGTGGGCCCTGAGATACCTCTCCATCACACGGAGTAACAAATCCCAGTCTTGATCCATGCCAACCCAACAGACACCCTCGGAGATACCTGTAGAGCATCTTTATAGTCACCCTGTTACGTTGCGACGTTTGATACACACAAGGTATTCCTCCGGTGTCAGTGAGTTGCACGATCTCATGGTCATAGGAACAGATACTTGACATGCAGAAAACAATAGCAATAAACTGACACGATCATATGCTACGTTTATAGTTTGGGTCTTGTCCATCACATCATTCTCCTAATGATGTGATCCTGTTATCAAATGACATCTTATGTCCATGGCCAGGAAACCTTCACCATCTTTTGATCAACGAGCTAGTCAACTAGAGGCTTACTAGGGACACAGTGTTGTCTATGTACCCACACATGTATTTGAGTTTCCAATCAATACAATTATAGCATGGATAATAAACGATTATCATGAACAAGGAAATATAATAATAACTAATTTATTATTGCCTCTAGGGCATATTTCCAACAGTCTCCCACTTGCACTAGAGTCAATAATCTAGTTCACATCACTATGTGATTTACATTGTAATGAATCGAACACCCATGCAGTTCTGGTGTTGTTCATGTTTAGCCCTTGGAAGAGGTTTAGTCATCGGATCTGCAACATTCAGATCTGTGTGTACTTTGCAAATATTTATGTCGTCCTCCTTGATGTAATCGCGGATGGAATTGAAACGTCGTTTTATGTGTCTGGTCCTCTTGTGAAATCTTGGTTCCTTGGCTAGAGCAATGGCACCAGTATTATCACAAAACAGAGTCATTGGGTTAAGCGCACTAGGCACTACTCCAAGATCTGTCATGAACTCCTTCATCCAGACACCTTCCTTCGCCGCCTCCGAGGCAGCGATGTACTCCGCTTCGCATGTAGAATCAGCTACCACGCTTTGCTTGGAACTGCACCAGCTAACCGCACCCCCATTAAGAATAAATACGTATCCGGTTTGCGACTTAGAGTCATCCGGATCAGTGTCAAAGCTTGCATCGATGTAACCCTTTACGACGAGCTCTTGATCACCTCCATAAACGAGAAACATGTCCTTAGTCCTTTTCAGGTACTTCAGGATATTCTTGACCGCCGTCCAGTGTTCCACTCCTGGATCACTTTGAAACCTTCCGGCCATACTTATGGCAAGGCTGACATCGGGTCTTGTGCACAGCATTGCATACATGATAGAGCCTATGGCTGAGGCATAGGGGACGACACTCATCTTTTCTCTATCTTCTGCAGTCACTGGGCATTGAGTCTTACTCAACTTCACACCTTGCAAAACAGGCAAGAACCCCTTCTTGGACTGATCCATTTTGAACTTCTTCAAAATCTTATCAAGGTATGTGCTTTGTGAAAGTCCTATTAAACGTCTTGATCTATCTCTATAGATCTTGATGCCTAATATGAAAGCAGCTTCTCCTAGGTCCTTCATTGAAAAACTCTTGTTCAAATATTCCTTCACGCTTTCCAACATTTCTATATTGTTTCCAATCAGTAATATGTCATCCACATATAATATTAGAAACGCTATAGAGCTCCCACTCACTTTCTTTTAAATACAAGCTTCTCCGTAAACTTGTATAAACTCGAACGCTTTGATCACCTCATCAAAGCGAAGATTCCAACTCCGAGATGCTTGCACCAGTCAATAAATGGATCGCTGGAGTTTGCAAACTTTGTCAGCATTCTCTGGATCGACAAAACCTTCTGGTTGTATCATATACAACTCTTCCTTTAGGAAACCGTTAAGGAACGCTGTTTTGACATCCATCTGCCAAATTTCATAATCGAAAAAGGCAGCTATTGCCAACATGATTCTGACGGACTTAAGCATCGCTACGGGTGAGAAGGTCTCATCGTAGTCAACTCCTTGAACTTGTGAAAAACCCTTTGCCACAAGTCGAGCTTTATAGACGATGACATTACCGTCCGCGTCCGTCTTCCTCTTAAAGATCCATTTATTCTGAATGGCCTTACGCCCTTCAGGTAATACTTCCAAAGTCCACACTTTGTTTTCATACATGGATCCCATCTCGGATTTCATGGCCTCTAACCACTTCTCGGAATCCGGGCCCATCATCGCTTCTCCATAGCTCGTAGGTTCATCGTTGTCCAACAACATGACCTCTAAGACAGGGTTGCCGTACCACTCAGGAGCAGTACGCGTCCTTGTCGACCTACGAGGTTCGATAGAAACTTGATCCAAAGCTTCATCATCATCATCATTAACTTCCTCTTCAGCTGATGTAGGCTCTACAGAAACATCTTTCTGCGCTGCGCTACTTTCAGGTTGAAGTAAAGGTTCAACAACCTCATCAAGTTCTATCTTCCTCCCACTCAATTCTTTCGATAGAAACTCTTTCTCAAGAAATGTTCCGTTTTTAGTGACAAACACTTTGCCTTCGGATCTGAGGTAGAAGGTATACCCAACTGTCTCTTTTGGGTATCCTATGAAGACGCATTTCTTTGCTTTGGGTTCTAGCTTTTCAGGCTGAAGCTTTTTGACATAAGCATCACATCCCCAAACTTTAAGAAACGACAGCTTTGGCTTCTTGCGAAACCAAAGTTCATATGGCATCATCTCAACGGATTTCGATGGTGCCCTATTTAAAGTGAATGCAGCTGTCTCTAATGCATAACCCCAAAACGATAGTGGCAAATCGGCAAGAGACATCATAGATCGCACCATATCCAATAAGGTTCGATTACGACGTTCGGACACACCATTACGCTGTGGTGTTCCAGGCGGTGTCAATTGTGAAACAATTCCACACTGTCTTAAGTGACTGCCAAACTCATAACTCAGATATTCTCCTCCTCGATCAGATCGTAGGAATTTAATCTTCTTGTTACGATGATTCTCAACTCACTCTGAAATTGCTTGAACTTTTCAAACGTTTCAGACTTGTGTTTCATTAAGTAAATATACCCATATCTACTTAAGTCATCAGTGAAGGTGAGAAAGTAACGATAACCACCGCGCGCCTCAATGCTCATCGGACCGCACACATCAGTATGTATGATTTCCAACAAGTCACTTGCCCGTTCCATTGTTCCAGAGAACGGCGTCTTAGTCATCTTGCCCATGAGGCATGGCTCACATGTGTCAAGTGATTCAAAATCAAGTGACTCCAAAAGTCCATCAGCATGGAGCTTCTTCATGCGTTTTACGCCAATATGACCTAAACGGCAGTGCCACAAGAAAGTGGTATTATCATTATCAGCTCTACAACTTTTGGCATCAATGTTATGAACATGTGTATCATCACTATCGAGATTTAATAAGAATAAACCCCTTACATTGGGTGCATGACCATAAAAGATATTACTCATGTAAATAGAACAACCATTATTCTCTGATTTAAATGAGTAACCGTCTCGCAATAAACAAGATCCAGATATAATGTTCATGCTTAACGCAGGCACTAAATAACAATTATTCAGGTTCATCACTAATCCCGATGGTAATTGAAGAGCGAGCGTGCCGACGGCGATCACATCAACCTTGGAACCATTTCCCACGCGCATCGTCACTTCATCCTTTGCCAGCCTCCGTCTATTCCGCAGTTCCTGTTTAGAGTTGCAAATGTGAGCGACCGCACCGGTATCAAATACCCAGGCACTACAACGAGAGTTGGTAAGGTACACATCAATAACATGTATATCATATATACCTTGTTTGTTGTTGGCCGCCTTCTTGTCAGCCAAATACTTGGGGCAGTCCCGCTTCCAGTGTCCAGTTCCCTTGCAATGAAAGCACACAGTTTCTGGTTTGGGTCCAGCCTTGGGTTTCTTCACGGGAGGAGCAACTGCTTTGCCACTCCTCTTGGAGTTACCCTTCTTACCCTTGCCATTTTTCTTGAAACTAGTGGTTTTATTGACCATCAACACTTGATGCTCCTTCTGAATTTCAGACTCAGCGGCTTTCAGCATCGCAAACAGCTCGGCGACTGACTTGTTCATCCCGTGCATGTTATAGTTCAACACGAAGCTCTTGTAGCTAGGTGGCAATGATTGAAGAACTCTGTCAGTGATAGCCTCTGGCGGAAGGGGCATCCCCAATTCAGCCAGACGGGTGGAGTACCCAGACATTCTGAGTACGTGATCACTGATAGACCCGTTCTCCTCCATCTTGCAAGCATAAAACTTATCGGAGATCTCATACCTCTCGATCCGGGCATTCTTCTGAAAGATAAACTTCAACTCCTGGAACATCTCATATGCTCCATGACGTTCAAAACGTCTTTGAAGTCCCGGTTCTAAGCCATACAATATTGCACATTGAACTATTGAGTAATCTTCAGAACGAGCCTGCCAGGCGTTCACAACGTCTAGAGACTCAACTGGAGCGGGTGGATCACCAAGCGGTGCATTAAGGACATAAGCCTTCTGGGAAGCCGTAAGGATAATCCTTAGATTACGGGCCCAGCCACAAAGTTACTTCCATCATCTTTCAACTTAGCTTTCTCTAGGAACGCATTAAAATTCAGGGGTGCTACTGCGCGAGCCATGATCTACAACATAAATATAGCAAAGACAACTTAGACTATTGTTCAAGATAATGAGTTTAGTTAATCATATTACTTAAAAACTCCCACTCAAATTGACATCCCTCCGGTCATTCGAGTGTAACATGATCCAAATCCACCAACTCAAGTCCGATCATCACGTGAGTTGAGGTGGTTTCAATGGTGAACATCTTCATGTTGATAATATCTATTATATGACTCATGTTCGACCTTTCGGTCTCTTGTGTTCCGAGGCCATGTCTGTACATGCTAGGCTCGTCAAGTTTAACCCGAGTGTTCTGCACGTGCAACACTGGCTTGCACCCGTTGTATGTGAACGTAGAGTCTATCACACCCGATCATCACGTGGTGTCTCGAAACGACGAACTTTCGCAACGGCGCACACTCGGGGAGAACACAATTTTATCTTGAAATTTAAGTGAGGGATCACCTTATAATGCTACCGTCGTCCTAAGCAAAATAAGATGCATAAAAGGATTAACATCACATGCAAATCATAAGTGACATGATATGGCCATGAACTTGTGCTTTTGATCTCTATCTTCAAAGCACCGGCATGATCTCCATCGTCACCGGCATGACACCATGATCTCCATCATCTTGATCTCCATCAACGTGTCGCCATGAAGTTGTCGCGCCGACTGTTGCTTCCACGACTATTGCTAACTCATAGCGATAAAGTAAAGCAAAACGGCAAAAATAATTAAACACAACTCTATGGCTCCTGCCAGTTGCCGTACTCCTCGACATGCAAGTCGTGATATTATATACAACACATGATCATCTCATACATCACATATATCTCATCATGTACTTGGCCATATCACATCACAACATACCCTGCAAAAACAAGTTAGACGTCCTCTAATTGTTGTTGCAAGATTTACGTGGCTGCTACGGGTTTGCAAGAACCGTTCTTACCTACGCAAAACCACAACATGGTGTAGTGATTGCTTTTTGATCTTCTAAAAGAACACTCTTCATTGAAATCGATTCAACTAAAGTGAGAGAGACAGACACCCGCCAGTCACCTTTATGCAACGAGTGCACGTAGCGGTGAAACCTGTCTCGCGTAAGCGTACGCGTAATGTCGGTCCGGGCCGCTTCATCTCACAATACCGCCGAATCAAGTATCAACTAGTAACGTCATGCAATATGTATACACCCACGCCCACAACTCGTTTGTGTTCTACTCGAGATCTCATCTACGCATAGACCTTGCTCAGATCCCACTATTGGGAAACGTTGCATGGGAAACAAATATTTTCCTACGCACACACAAGATCTATCCATGGTGATGAGCATCTACGAGAGGGAGAGTGAATCTACATACCCTTGTAGATCGCTAAGCGGAAGCGTTAAGAAACGCGGTTGATGTAGTCGAACGTCTCCGCGATCCAAATCGCAAGTCGTCCCTCGATCCGATCACGAACTAGTGCCGAACGGCCGGCACCTCCGCGTTCAACACACGTACGGCTTGATGACGCCTTCACCTCCTCGATCCAGCGAGCGATGATGAAGTAGTAGATGAGTTCCGGCAGCACGACGGCGTGGTGATGGTGGTGAGGAACAATCTCTGCAGGGCTTCGCCAGGCACTACGGAGATTATGACGAGAGGAACTAGAGGGTTAGGGTTGCCGGCACACGGCTTGGGAAATCTTGATGTGTCCCGTGTGTTAGCCCTGCCCCTCTATTTATATGTTGAGCCCTGGGGTCTAAACTTGGAGAGAAAGCCTCCACAAGGTCGGTTTTGCCCGCACAAGGTCGGTTTGGCCCGCACGAAAAGAGTCCAACTCGGATTCCAGCAGTATCACGTACAAGCGGTAGTACCGCTCACGAGCGGTAGTACCGCTTCACACAAGCGGTAGTACCGCTTACGCGGTAGTACTGCCTTACCAGCGGTAGTACCGCTTAAGGCAGCAGCAAAACTTCCTTTTGCACTTTCCAATACCTCGTGGGCTTTACCCCTTTGGCTCATATAAAGTGTTGCTGCACCCGAACACTTCGGTAAACATCTGGAACCCCTTCCGGTGAATTCCGGAACCCTTCCGGAGATCAAAACACTATTATCACATATATCAATCTTTACCTCCGGACTCTTCCGGAGATCCTCGTCATGTCCGGGATCTTATCCGGGACTCCGAACAACCTTCAGTCACCAACAAAATAACTCAACTAAACTAATCGTCACCAAACGTTAAGTGTGTAGACCCTGCGGGTTCGAGAACTATGTAGACATGACCGAGACACCTCTACGATCAATAACCAATAGCGGGACCTGGATGCCCATATTGGCTCCTACATATTCTACGAAGATCTTTATCGGTCGAACCTCTATGTCAAGGATTCAGTTAATCCCGTATGATGTTCCCTTTATTCTTCGGTATGTTACTTGCCCGAGATTCGATCGTCGGTATCTCTATACCTAGTTCAATCTCGTTACTGGCAAGTCTCTTTACTCGTTCCGTAATACAAGATCTCGTGGCTAACACTTTAGTCACATTGCTTGCAAGGCTCATTGTGATGTTGTATTACCGAGTGGGCCCTGAGATACCTCTCCGTCACACGGAGTAACAAATCCCAGTCTTGATCCATGCCAACCCAACAGACACCCTCGGAGATACCTGTAGACCATCTTTATAGTCACCTAGTTACGTTGCGACGTTTGATACACACAAGGTATTCCTCCGGTGTCAGTGAGTTGCACGATCTCATGGTCATAGGAACAGATACTTGACATGCAGCAAAATAGCAATAAACTGACACGATCATATGCTACGTTTATAGTTTGGGTCTTGTCCATCACATCATTCTCCTAATGATGTGATCCCGTTATCAAATGACATCTTATGTCCATGGCCAGGAAACCTTCACCATCTTTTGATCAACGAGCTAGTCAACTAGAGGCTTACTAGGGACACAGTGTTGTCTATGTACCCACACATGTATTTGAGTTTCCAATCAATACAATTATAGCATGGATAATAAACGATTATCATGAACAAGGAAATATAATAATAACTAATTTATTATTGCCTCTAGGGCATATTTCCAACAGTCTCCCATTTGCACTAGAGTCAATAATCTAGTTCACATCACTATGTGATTTACATTGTAATGAATCGAACACCCATGCAGTTCTGGTGTTGTTCATGTTTAGCCCTTGGAAGAGGTTTAGTCATCGGATCTGCAACATTCAGATCTGTGTGTACTTTGCAAATATTTATGTCGTCCTCCTTGATGTAATCGCGGATGGAATTGAAACGTCGTTTTATGTGTCTGGTCCTCTTGTGAAATCTTGGTTCCTTGGCTAGAGCAATGGCACCAGTATTATCACAAAACAGAGTCATTGGGTTAAGCGCACTAGGCACTACTCCAAGATCTGTCATGAACTCCTTCATCCAGACACCTTCCTTCGCCGCCTCCGAGGCAGCGATGTACTCCGCTTCGCATGTAGAATTAGCTACCACGCTTTGCTTGGAACTGCACCAGCTAACCGCACCGCCATTAAGAATAAATACGTATCCGGTTTGCGACTTAGAGTCATCCGGATCAGTGTCAAAGCTTGCATCGACGTAACCCTTTACGACGAGCTCTTGATCACCTCCATAAACGAGAAACATGTCCTTAGTCCTTTTCAGGTACTTCAGGATATTCTTGACCGCCGTCCAGTGTTCCACTCCTGGATCACTTTGAAACCTTCCGGCCATACTTATGGCAAGGCTGACATCGGGTCTTGTGCACAGCATTGCATACATGATAGAGCCTATGGCTGAGGCATAGGGGACGACACTCATCTTTTCTCTATCTTCTGCAGTCACTGGGCATTGAGTCTTACTCAACTTCACACCTTGCAAAACAGGCAAGAACCCCTTCTTGGACTGATCCATTTTGAACTTCTTCAAAATCTTATCAAGGTATGTGCTTTGTGAAAGTCCTATTAAACGTCTTGATCTATCTCTATAGATCTTGATGCCTAATATGAAAGCAGCTTCTCCTAGGTCCTTCATTGAAAAACTCTTGTTCAAATATTCCTTCACGCTTTCCAACATTTCTATATTGTTTCCAATCAGTAATATGTCATCCACATATAATATTAGAAACGCTATAGAGCTCCCACTCACTTTCTTGTAAATACAAGCTTCTCCGTAAACTTGTATAAACTCAAACGCTTTGATCACCTCATCAAAGCGAAGATTCCAACTCCGAGATGCTTGCACCAGTCAATAAATGGATCGCTGGAGTTTGCAAACTTTGTCAGCATTCTCTGGATCGACAGAACCTTCTGGTTGTATCATATACAACTCTTCCTTAAGGAAACCGTTAAGGAACGCTGTTTTGACATCCATCTGCCAAATTTCATAATCGAAAAAGGCAGCTATTGCCAACATGATTCTGACGGACTTAAGCATCGCTACGGGTGAGAAGGTCTCATCGTAGTCAACTCCTTGAACTTGTGAAAAACCCTTTGCCACAAGTCGAGCTTTATAGACGGTGACATTACCGTCCGCGTCCGTCTTCCTCTTAAAGATCCATTTATTCTGAATGGCCTTACGCCCTTTAGGTAATACTTCCAAAGTCCACACTTTGTTTTCATACATGGATCCCATCTCGGATTTCATGGCCTCTAACCACTTCTCAGAATCCAGGCCCATCATCGCTTCTCCATAGCTCGTAGGTTCATCGTTGTCCAACAACATGACCTCTAAGACAGGGTTGCCGTACCACTCAGGAGCAGTACGCGTCCTTGTCGACCTACGAGGTTCGATAGCATCTTGATCCAAAGCTTCATCATCATCATCATTAACTTCCTCTTCAGCTGATGTAGGCTCTACAGAAACATCTTTCTGCGCTGCGCTACTTTCAGGTTGAAGAAAAGGTTCAACAACCTCATCAAGTTCTATCTTCCTCCCACTCAATTCTTTCGAGAGAAACTCTTTCTCAAGAAATGTTCCATTTTTAGCGACAAACACTTTGCCTTCGGATCTGAGGTAGAAGGTATACCCAACTGTCTCTTTTGGGTATCCTATGAAGACGCATTTCTCTGCTTTGGGTTCCAGCTTTTCAGGCTGAAGCTTTTTGACATAAGCATCACATCCCCAAACTTTAAGAAACGACAGCTTTGGCTTCTTGCCAAACCAAAGTTCATATGGCATCGTCTCAACGGATTTCGATGGTGCCCTATTTAAAGTGAATGCAGCTGTCTCTAATGCATAACCCCAAAACGATAGTGGCAAATCGGCAAGAGGCATCATAGATCGCACCATATCCAATAAGGTTCGATTACGATGTTCGGACACACCATTACGCTGTGGTGTTCCAGGCGGTGTCAATTGTGAAACAATTCCACACTGTCTTCAGGGGCCAGATGTCCGGCAGCTCACGTCGGGCCAGATGTCCGGTCTTGGGGCCGGATGTCCGGCCTGGCCTCGCTCCAGGTGCTATTGCCTTTGGCCGGAAATCCGGGAGGGGGCCGGATGTCCGTGCTGGTCAGGCCGGATGTCCGGGGTGCCAGTCGGATGTCCGGCTCCTGTAGATGTTCCCTCGCATCCTTGGGGCTGTTGCTCCTACCATCAGGCGCCGGATGTCCGGGCCCTTGGCCGGATGTCCGGCCACTGGAGTATTCCAGTGGTGTCCTTCGTCGTTCTTCTTCATCCATGTACTTGAGGACTTGGTCTTCAATCTGAGCATTCCCGAGGTGGTCTTATTCATACCTAAGCACACATAGCATTCCTGCTTGAGGTAGTAAACATGTCTCACATGTGTCATATGGAAGTTCATTAAGGAGAGATGTCACCTCGGTTTCGATAGCCCTTGCGCATGCTCATGTCATCGGTCCACTCGGCACTTGGGGAGACGCAGGTGGGTCCATGGGGTGGACCATAGGATGCTCCACATCATCTCCCCCCTTGGGAAAGACCCGTTCTCGGATCGGAATCCACATCACCATGAAAGGGAGATAAGTCTTTGACGTTGAAGATGTCACTAACGTTGTACTTGTCGCTCGGGATGTCGATCTTGTATGTGTTGTTGTTGTAGTGTGCTAGAACCTTGAACGGTCCATCGGCCCAAGGAAGTAGTTTGGACTTGCGCTCGTTGGGAAAACGCTCTTTGCGGAGGTGTAGCCACACAAGATCTCCGGGGTTGAACACCATGGGGTGCTTGTTGATGTTGACCTTGGTCGCGAGTTGTTGTACTTGGTGCTCAATCGTGTGCCTTGTATCTTCACGCACCTTCTTCAATTAGCTTGCTCATGCACTTGAGTCCATGTTCATGCGCTCTTGGAGTGGTAGCGGTAGGATGTCCAATGGGGACAACGGGTTGAAGCCATAGTCGACCTCGAAGGGGGACTTGCCGGTAGTAGTGTCGTGCTCGATTGTAGGCGTACTCGGCGATGGGCAAACATTCCTCCCACTCCCTTATGTTCTTCTTGATCAATAAGCGGAGGAGTGTTGAAAGTGTCCGGTTGGTGACCTCCGTTTGGCCGTCGGTTTGTGGATGATATGCCGAAGAGAATAGGAGCTTGATTCTGAGCTTGGCGCAAAGTGTCTTCCAAAAGTAGCTAAGGAACTTGACGCCGCGGTCTGATACGATCGTCTTGGGCTCTCCATGCAATCGCAAGATTTCCCTACAAAAGAGATTTGCAACATGTGAAGCATCGTCGGTCTTGTTGCATGCAATAAAATGTGCCATCTTGGAGAAACGGTCCACAACAACAAATACCGAATCTTTGCCGTTTTGAGTTTGAGGCAAACCAAGCACAAAATCCATACTAATATCTTCCCATGGTTGATACGGAATAGGAAGTGTCATATATAGACCATGAGATTGAGCTTTGGACTTAGCTTTGCGGCATGTTGAACACCGGTTGGTGTAGCGTGAGACGTCGTGAAACATCTTTGGCCAAAAATAGTTCTTGGAGAGAGTGGCAAATGTCTTGTCGTGTCTGAAATGTCCCATGAGTCCTGCACCGTGAGCCTCTTGCAAAAGCAATAAATGAAGAGACGACTCGGGGATACAAAGTTTGCTAGCACGCATAAGATAATCATCCTTCAAATAGTATCGCTCCCAAGTTTTGTGCGTTAGGCATTTGGCATATGGAATCGCAAATGAAACATCATGTGCATACAAGTCTTTAATGTGCTCAAATCCTATAACATTCAACTCAAGTTGAGTAACCAACATGCATTTGCGGGAAAGAGCGTCCGCCACAACATTTTCCTTACCTTTGATGTACTTGATAACATAAGGAAAAGACTCAATGAACTCACTCCATTTGGCATGACGCTTATTCAATTTCGTTTGACCCCTAAGATGTTTACGCGTTTCATGATCCGTATGGATGACAAATTCACGGGGGCGAAGGTAATGTTCCCACACATGCAAGACTCTCACTAAGGCATATAGCTCTTTGTCATAGATGTGATAGTTAAGTTGCGTGCCAGAAAGTTTCTCGCTAAAATATGCAATTGGGCGCTTCTCTTGCATTAACACACCATCTATGCCATTACCACTAGCGTCACAATGCACTTCAAAGGTTTTCTCAAAATTGGGTAAGGCAAGTAAAGGAGCATGTGTAAGCAAGTTCTTAAGCTCATGAAATGCGGCATCTTGGGAAGGACCCCAAACAAAAGGTGCATTCTTCTTACTCAATGCGTGCAATGGTGATGCAATAGTGCTAAAATCTTACACAGAGCATCGATAAAATCCGGCTAAGCCAAGGAAACTACACACTTCAAGCAAATTGGTTGGTTGTGGCCAAGTTTGTAATAGCCTCAATTTTAGCTTCATCAACTTGAACACCCTTAGAGGAGACTACAAATCACAAGAAAACAAGTTTATCAACACGAAAAGTGCATTTTTTCATGTTAGCATAAAGTCGCTCATTTCGAAGAACTTGCAAGACGTCCCTAAGATGTATGACATGATCTTCAAGAGATTGGCTAAACACAAGAATATCGTCAAAGTAGACCACAACACAAATGCCAATGTATTTGTGAAGAACGTAGTGCATCACACGCATGAAAGTAGTAGGTGCTTGAGATAAGCCCATAGGCACGACCAACCATTCATATAAGCCAAATTTGGTATTGAATGCCGTTTTCCATTCATCATCCTCTTGCATGCGAATTTCATAGTAGCCACTTTTAAGATCTATATTGATTGGTCCGTCCATTGTGGATGACGCTGCGGTCGAATTGCTAAGGTCTTCCAAGGAGGAGATGGCACACGGACATGGGAACCACATCACACTCCAAGGTGTCTTCATATGCGCCAATCTTGAAGGACACTTGAACGGTGTGCTCCACTTGAATGGTGCCAGAGTCGCTTAACCATTCGACCTTGTATGGGTGAGGGTGCTTCTTCTTAAGCAATTGTAGCTTGGAACATAGCTCTTCGCTTGCCAAGTTGTGGCAACTTCCACCGTCGATGATGACCTTGACGGAACGTCCTTGAATACCCGCTTTGGTATGGAAGATGTGGAAACATTGGTCCTCATCTTGTTGTTGTTGAAGTGTCAAGATCTTGGAGACAACAAGAGCGGGGCTTGAATCATTGTCACAAAAGACTTGATCGTCTTCATCTTCATTCACTTGTCGGTGCATGGCCAAGTGCTCAAGTGCTTCCATTTCATCCTCGCTCATGGAGTCATAGGTGCCGTCATCATTGGCGATCATGGTGCGCCGTGTGTGGCACTCAAATGACTTGTGGCCTCGGCCCTTGCAAGTGAAATATTTGATCGCACTTGTCTTGGTGGTATCATCCGGTGTAAGGGTCGATGAAGAATTTCTTGGGTTGGATGTACTTGGAGTAGGACGACTCGAAGATGACGATGGTTTCTTGGAGCTTGACTTGTCACCGGTGTTTGGTTTAGCTCGAGTCGTTGGTGGAGGTATCGTAGTCATTGATGCTTGAGTGTATGAACCGTAGGTCTTGGAAGAGTACTTGGAGTACTTGTAGTCCTCTTGCACTTGTCACTCCGCTTTGGTGGCTTGGTGCACTAGCTCGAGGAGGTTGGAGTAAGATTAGAAGTCCGCAATTTTCTTGATTGGATGGTTGAGACCATTCAAAAAACGTGCATAGTTTGCTCATCATCTTCCTTGACGTTGGCTCGTATCATGGCAATTTCCATCTCCTGGTAGTATTCTTCAACCGACTTGGTGCCTTGCTTGACGAGTTGTAGCTTCCTGAAGAGGTCGCGACTATAGTGTGTAGGCACAAAACGAGCTCTCATGACATCCTTCATTTGAGTTCAAGTTGTGACAGGTGGTTCGCCTTTCTCTTGGTGTCATTCGTTCACATGCTCCCACAAAATGAGAACATAGTGAGCTCAAGCTATGCCATGGCTACCTTCTCTTCCTCGTCATAGTGGTGAAGAAGGAATATCTTGTCCACCTTTAAGGCCCATGAGAGGTAGTCTTCGGGATCGGTGCTTTCGGAGAACTTAGGCATGTTGAACTTGAGCTTGCCGTAGCGTTGTTCGTCATGATTCCGATGTTGTCGTCGTTCATGTCTTGGAGGTGGGTTGTCATCCTCATGCTCCTCTTGCTCTACGCGGTTGACTTGATGTTGAGGACAAGGTAATCTTGCCTGGTTCCTCCTTTCTTGATTTTCTTCATGGTGTGCGTCTTCTTCTTGTTGACGTGCCTCTTCTTCTTCATGCATACGACGGTTGTTCTCGTCGAGGGCACGAGTGGCTTCTCGAAGGGCAGGTTGTGCTTCGAGCACTTGTTGCTCACGACGTTGTTGCTCTTGCCGAAGTGCATCGCCGTCTTGTGTCTCTTGTTGTTGACGTCGTGGAACTTGCTCTTGGTGCATGGCGTCTCGAGCTTGTTGACGTTGTCGCTTTCGCTCTCGAAGGCGGTCTTGCAACCCATTGCCATGTAATTAATTTTGTGAAGCTTGATGGTTGTCTCAAAGATTAAGACGAGCTCGTGGAAGACTTGCATCCGATGATGAATCTGAAGAATGACGCCGTGACCGGGTTCTCCTTGACGAAGACGAAGTGGAGGAAGCATGGTCAATCATCATGGCACAAAATTCTTCCATTTGGGTAGTAAGCTTGGCATCGAGCTAGTCTCTTATTCATGTTTCAGAGTGATGCAAGTCGGTGGCGAGTTGTTCGATGCGGTCGCCCAAAGCTTCATTCTCTTGATGCAAGGCTCGTTGTACCCCGAAGAGATGGCTCTTGGATACGTAGTCGTTCGGTGCGTCATGCTCGTCGAAGAGAGGATTTGAAGATGTGCTCGGCCTATCCATCATGATCAAGTAGAGGTGAGTAGGAAATGAGAGAACAAAACCAAAGTTACGTTTTCCGAAGATTGATGATGTATCGAGTATCACTCAATGTATTGCTATGATAGTAGAATTGGTACCGGGTTTGTTTCTCACACCTACACAAGTAAAGCTTATGGAGTAGCTTGGTTAGGATGGTGGCACAAATTTTTTACAATTGCTAGCAAGATATCAATAATGTTGAAAAAGATTCACAAGTTTGCAAGTGAAAAAAGTAGACCCATAGCAAATGTTTGGCACACGGAAACACATGCACGGATAGATAAATGAGGTCGTGCAACCAAGGAATGAGCTCAAAATGTGGAATCCATGAAAAACGCTCGTGTTGCACAACACTAGAGAGATGCTAGCACAATTGCTCAATAGGCGGATACGAACTTGTGCACAACTTATTAGAGACAAAAGGTATCGACTTTCTATCTCAATTATGCTATGTATGTATGATTCCCGGTGAACTTGTCACGATGATTCAAGATGATCAAATATGATATGTAATGTGGCGATGTTATGGTTATTGCTTACAAGCTTGTTGTTGCTCTTTGCTTAAAAGCTTCTCTTTCTTTTGATATTTTTCTGTGGCCACTTAGGCGAAATGCTCTTACGAAATAGCAAATGATGTATATGCGGGAACAATTGTTGACACAAGAGATGATACGATGATATATGCACGCTATGATAGCTATGCGGAACGTGTAACACTAAAGTGCACAAGTAGCGTTGCCCGATAATACGCAAATGGCTAGTCTCGTTGGAAGTGACGCAAAAGAGGGCCTTGGGGTTAACAATGCAATGGCAAGGAAATGAACAAGTTGTCGTCGATGTTACCGTCCTTGCTTACGGTGGTGGTGTCACAACGATGAAGTGGTCGTTGACGATGACAAATCCGGGCGAAGATGAGTGGCGGTGATGTTGATGACAAACCGTCCCTAAGTAGCCAAAACACGTTAGGAATCGGAAACCGTGAACTCAAATTCTCAAGTAGCCCACGAGGAAAAATTGTGGTGATTGCGGAAGTTGGTGGTGGTATGCAGAAGGAAAAGTGGACAAACGATCAAAATCGGCCAAGATTGCGAAATGGTGGAGTGATGGCTGATGGGCGCCGGATGTCCGGGCTTGCGGGTCGGATGTCAGGGAGGGCCGGATGTCTGGTGACACGGGCCGGATGTTTGGGGCGGCAATCCATGGATGAACTTGAGGAACAAGTGGTGGAAAAGAAAATTTGGGCAAAATTAGAGGAATTTCGTGGATGGAAAATGGGGAAAAGTATTGAAGAAGCTAGATCCACTCGAAACACAGCAAATCCATGGATCAAAATAAACAAAACTTCATCAAACCAATAAATCACAAATTTTTTTGGTATGGCTATTTTTGTGGGGAATTTTCAAAATTGGGCAAAACAAACAAAATTGGGGCTAGAAACTGGAGAGGGAGACTCCAAAGTGTGAATAGGGTGGAACCCTAATTCATGATCTTTTCACACTTTGAGGGGGAAAATAGGGAAATCAACAAGAGGAAACTCTCAAACAAACCCAAATCACACATCTACTAGGATAGCATACATAAGATCCACAAGTATACAAGAACAATCCAAGGAAACAAGCACAAACATAAAGTTCTTCCCACTCCAAAGGAGGTGAGGTCTTGATGATCTATGAGATCCTTCTCCCTTAAGAGGTCTTCATGATCCTATGATGGGGATCCTTCTCCCGAAAGAGGTCTTGATTCTCCAAGAAGGAGGTACAAGGAGAAAATCTCACTCAAATGTCTCAATATCTTTGCTAACCCTAGCTAGGAGGAGGGGGAGGTGTTTATATAGGAGTCCACGAGCTAGGAGGGGAGAAAAGGGTGTTACATGGTCCTTTGGCCTGGCTGTGCACTCGCAGGTGCCGGATGTTCAGGCTGGGGCCGGATGTCCGGTGGCTCATGTCGGGTCGGATGTCCGGGCCTCGGGCCGGTTGTCCGGCCTGGCCTTGCTCCAGGTGCTGTTGCCTTTGGCCGGAAATCCGGGAGGGGGCCGGATGTCTGGGCTGGTCGGGCTGGATGTCCAGGGTGCTGGCCGGATGTCCGGCTCCTGTAGATGTTCCCTCGCGGCCTTGGGGCTGTTGCTGCTGCCATCAGGCGCCGGATGTCTGGGCCCTTGGCCGGATGTCCTGCTGCCGGAGTATTTCAGCGGTCTCCTTCGTCGTTCTTCTTCATCCATGTACTTGAGGACTTGGTCTTCATTTCGAGTGTTCCCGAGGTGGTCTTCTTCATACCTAAGCACACATAGCATTCCAGCTTGAGCTAGTAACCATGTCTCACACGGGTCATATGGAAGTTCATTAAGGAGAGATGTCACCTCGGTTTTTATAGTCCTTGCGCGTGCTCGTGTCATCGGTCCACTCGACACTTGGGGAGACGAAGGTGGGTCCTTGGGGAGGACCATAGGATTATCCGCATCATCGCTTGATCGTGTGCCTTGTATCTTCATGCACCTTCTTGAGGTAGCTTGCTCGTGCACTTGCGTCCATGTTGATGCGCTCTTGGAGTGGTAGCGGTAGAATGTCCAATGGGGACAATGGGATGAAGCCACAAATGACCTCGAAGGCGGACCTTCCGATAGTAGAGTGTCATGCTCGATTGTAGGTGTACTCGGCGATGGGCAAACATTCCTCCCACTCCCTTATGTTCTTCTTGATCAATACAAGGTGGAGTGTTGAAAGTGTCCCGTTGGTGACCTCCGTTTGGCCGTCGGTTTGTGGATGATATGCCGAAGAGAATAGGAGCTTGATTCCGAGCTTGGCGCAAAGTGTCTTCCAAAAGTAGCTAAGGAACTTGACGTCGCGGTCCGACACGATCGTCTTGGGCACTCCATGGAATCACAAGATTTCCCTACAAAAGAGAATTGCAACATGTGAAGCATCGTTGATCTTGTTGCATGGAATAAAATGTGCCATCTTTGAGAAATGGTCCAGAACAACAACTACCGAATCTATGTCATTTTGAGTTCGAGGCAAACCAAGCACAAAATTAATATCTTCCCATTTTTGATACGGAATAGGAAGTGGCATATATAGACCATGAGATTGAGCTTTGGACTTAGCTTTGTGGCATTTAGAACACCATTTGGTGTAGCATGAGACGTCGCGAAAACATCTTTGGCCAAAAATAGTTCTTGGAGAGCATGGCGAATGTCTTGTCGCATCCGAAATGTCCCATGAGTCCTCCACCGTGAGCCTCTTGCAAAAGCAACAAACGAAGAGATGACTCGGGGATACAAAGTTTGTTAGCTCGCATAAGATAATCATCCTTCAAATAGTATCGCTCCCAAGTTTTGTGCGTTAGGCATTTGGCATATGGAATCGCAAATGAAACATCATGGGCATACAAATCCATAATGTGCTCAAATCCTATAACATTCAACTCAAGTTGAGTAACCAACATGCATTTGTGGGAAAGAGCATCCGCCACAACATTTTCCTTACCTTTGATGTACTTGATAACATAAGGAAAAGACTCAATGAACTCACTCCATTTGGCATGACGCTTATTCAATTTTGTTTGACCCTTAAGGTATTTAAGCGTTTCATGATCCGTATGGATGACAAATTCACGGGGGCGAAGGTAATGTTCCAACACATGCAAGACTCTCACTAAGGCATATAGCTCTTTGTCATAGATGGGATAATTAAGTTGCGCGCAGGAAAGTTTCTCGCTAGAATATGCAATTGGGCGCTTCTCTTGCATTAACACACCACCTATGCCATTACCACTAGCATCACAATGCACTTCAAAGGTTTTCTCAAAATTGGGTAAGGCAAGTAAAGAGCATGTGTAAGCAAGTTCTTAAGCTCATGAAATGCGGCATCTTGGGAAGGACCCCAAACAAAAGGTGCATTCTTCTTACTCAATGCATGCAATGGTGATGCAATAGTGCTAAAATCTTTCACAAAGCATCGATAAAATCCGGCTAAGCCAAGGAAACTACGCACTTGAAGCAAATTGGTTGGTTGTGGCCAAGTTTTAATAGCATCACTTTTAGCTTCATCAACTTGAACACCCTTAGAGGAGACTACAAATCCCAAGAAAACAAGTTTATCAACACCGAAAGTGCATTTTTCCATGTTAGCATAAAGTCACTCGTTTCGAAGAACTTGCAAGACGTCCCTAAGATGTATGACATGATCTTCAAGAGACTGGCTAAACACAAGAATATCGTGAAATTAGACCACAACACAAATGCCAATGTATTTGCGAAGAACATAGTGCATCACACGCATGAAAGTACTAGGTGCTTGAGATAAGCCCATAGGCATGACCAACCATTCATATAAGCCAAATTTGGTTTTGAAAGCCGCTTTCCATTCATCACCCTCTTGCATGTGAATTTGATAGTAGCCACTTTTAAGATCTATTTTTGAGAAGATGGTGGATCCACTAAGTTCATCAAGCATGTCATCAAGTTCTGGAATGGGATGGCAGTATCTAACGGTGATAGCATTAATGGGATAGCAATCGGAACACATGCGATAACTACCATCTTTCTTAGGCAGAAGAATAACCGGAATGGTACATGGACTCAAGCTCTCGCGTGCATACCCGTTCTCCATGAGATGTTGTACTTTCCTTTGGATCTCTTTGGTCTCGTCGGGGTTGACGCGGTAAGGTGCCTTGTTCGGTAAAGGTGTGCCGGGGATGAGGTTGATGCGGTGTTCAATTCTGTGAAGTGGAGGAAGTCCGAGAGGTAGCTCATCGGGAAAAACGTCCGCGAATTCCTGCAATAGATGAGACAACACCAAAGGTAGATGTTGTGAAGAATTAGTCCGCACCGCTTCATCTTTGCACACAAGCACAAAGTGAAGAATGCTCGATGGGGTCTCACTCACATCCCATATGTCTCTTTTGGTGGCTAAAAGCACTAAACCTTTCTTGTCATTCATCATGGAGTCGCTTAGTTTTGGATTGTGGCGCTCACTCTCTTTATGGTGGTTCGTTCTCACAATAGTGTCTCCACGATGAGTTGAAGCTTGCTTGTCGGCGATGACTTCACTTGGCGACATAGGTCGAAGAACGTATTCCTTGCCCTTCATCTTGAAGCTATAGTGATTGGTCCGTCTGTTGTGGACGATGCCACGCTCGAATTGCCAAGGTCTTCCAAGGAGGAGATGGCACACGGACATGGGAACCACATCACACTCCAAGGTGTCTTCATATGCGCCGTGTATATGTTCCCTCACGGCCTTGGGACTGTTGCTGGTGCCATCAGGCGCCGGATGTCCGGGCCCTTGGCCGGATGTCTGGCCGCTGGAGTATTTCAGCGGCCCCCTTCGTCGTTCTTCTTCATCCATGCACTTGAGGACTTGGTCTTCATTCCGAGTGTTCCCGAGGTGGTCTTCTTCATACCTAAGCACACATAGCATTCCGGCTTGAGGTAGTAACCATGTCTCACATGTGTCATATGGAAGTTCATTAAGGAGAGATGTCACCATGGTTTCGATAGCCCTTGCGCGTGCTTGTGTCATTGGTCCACTCGGCACTTGGGGAGATAATGGTGGGTCCATGGGGAGGACCATAGGATGCTTCGCGTTAGCTTGGAACATAGCTCGTCGCTTGCCAAGTTATGGCAACTTCCGCCGTCGATGATGACCTTGACGGAATGTCCTTGGATGCCTGCTTTTGTATGGAAGATGTGGCAACGTTGATCATCGTCTTGTTGTTGTTAAAGTGTCAAGATGTTGGAGACAACAAGAGTGGGGCTCGAATCATTGTCACAAACAACTTGATCATCTTCATCGTCATTCACTTGTCAGTGCATGGCCACGTGCTCAAGGGCTTCCATTTCTTCTTCGCTCATGGAGCCGTAGGTGCCATCATCATTAGAGATCATGGTGCGCTGTGTGGGGCACTCAAAAGACTTGTGGCCGCGGCCCTTGCAAGTGAAACATTGGATTGCACTTGTCTTAGCGGTAGCATCCATTGTAGGAGTCGATGACGAAGTAGATTAGAGACGCGTGTGCGATACGTGGCATACAGTTGATCCATACGAACTGTTTGCGATAAGCCAGAACAACAAACATGGCCAGCCAGTTCGTGGTGTGTGTGATACACGGCATACAGTTCACTCGGATGAACTGTTTGTGATTACGCAACACAACAGAAACGGTCAGGCAGATGAAGGTGTGTGCGATATACGGCATGCGGTTCACTCGGATGAACTGTTTGCGATTACCTAACACAACAGAAATGGTTCAACTTAACAAGATGTGTGTGATACGCGGCAAATAGGTCAGTAATCCGAAATGTGTGGGAAGACGGATAACAACACGGACGATTCCTGCTAATAACCCATGTGTGTTGTGGGCAAACGCTTGCTGGTATACAATTGTCAGCGATTGATGAAATCATCACCGACGGGTTCCCTAGTTTAGTCCGTCTGTGATGTAATTTGCTTAGTTTACAGAAGAACAACATATATAACCAAATTAAACATCCAATTACATAGGTGACTATACAAAACATTCGCACACACCTCAATAAACAATTACATGCATTCTAAACTAGGAGAAATGATCATCTAATCATCTACTTCTTGTGACGCTGCCGCCACTACTCTACTTGTGGCTGGATCCCTCGTCATCCACAGGAAGGAGGCACTCCCTCATGTCAATGATCTGCCTGTACATCTCATAGCTTGTGTACGCGTCCTTGGCCACGTACTTGACGTGTTCTTCATCCAGTCTCCGCACCCAGGCCTCGTGCCAGGCATGCTTGTTCTTTTTGCACTCATCTTTCATGCCTCTGTAGTAGGGGTCAATGATGGCCATGGCTAGGTCAACCAGGGAGTCCTTCTCCTTCTTTCTGTCCCAGACCCTGTACTGGCCTTGGATGTCAACAAGATTCTGGCAGCCCAAGCCCGTAGTCTCGAGCACCTTTAGATCGTTCACGGTGTCCACCATACCGAACCTGTAGTCGGGGCTGTTGATAAACCTGGCGAAACGCTCGCAAGGCCTTGTGGCCAGGGAGTAGTGGTAGACGAGGATGTGATGGCGCATGCACAACTAGGCGACGGCAACCTTCTAATCATACCCGGCGCGACCGCCGGTGAACTCGAGGTCGAAGCCGACCACTTGGTACTTGTCCTCAGCAAGCAACTGCTCCGTAGTGTGGATGGAGCTCTCCACCGAGACCGGCTCGTTGGTGTACACCACCGAGAGGTCCTTTCCCCTCACGTGGGTGTCCACTATGTGAGGCGTGGTGAACTGCCGCTCGTCGTCGTCGTCAGCCGCTGGGAGCGCCATTGGACCCGGGTGCGCCATTGGAGCCGCTGGATATCCTCTCTGTATGTGTCGTCGTGGGTGTGCTTATTGTGTTGTGGGGCGCGAGAGATGAAGGTAAATGGCCGCGGGAATAAATGAGGGCCGGGCGCCCGGGATTCTTGGCACGTCTGCAAGGCAGTTTTGGCTACACGTAACTGCGTCGTGGCGCCGCGTCTGGCGTAACCGCATGCATAAGGCACCCCGAACGTATGTGATCGTGCGCCGGCCCGAAACGCTTGCAGCGCGCGTGGCGTGACGCGAGCAGAGCACGCCACGGCCGCCTCAACCGCAAGCAACCACACACATAGAGCAGTTGAACACGCTGGGAATGGCCGTCTACAAGCCAGCCGGCAGTTGCGAGCCGGCGGCGTGATGTGAAACTACGTCGCGTTCCACATCACACAGTGGGCGAACAATCGTTCGCGATGCTGCGTAGAGAACGGCCGTGTGCTAGGTAATTAAGTCGCAAACATTTTTTTTATTAACCGTTTGTGTACGTGTCATTTCATCCTCCTCTCGCACGTGTTGTCACCGCGCTGCCGCAGAAGGCTTCGATAGCAAGTTTGAGCACCGCACAGGCGTTCTTTTGGCCAAATGTTAGCTTGAAGAGGCGCCAATGAATCGTCGGTGAACCCGTTCCCACGCAACCACGCAGGTTCCCGCATGGAACCGCGCAAGCTTCCCACCCGACTCGGCGAAATCCAAAAAAACCCCAGTGCTTACCGGCCTGCTATATAAACAGTCACGGCCGGCGAGTCGGCATCGCATTTTCCCCTCCCTCCCCGTAGCTTATCTCATATGCTTCTCCCACCATCACCAATGGCACCGGTTCGTCGTCGTCGCTCAGCCACTCCGCCGTCGTCTGAGGACAGCTCCAGCTGGGAGGCTACACTGCGGCGGCGATGCAGTCCCCGGCAGCGTGTACTGCCCGTGGCGTCCCAGTTGGGTGTGCGCACAACACCCGCCACTTGCTCCGTCGCCGCTGCCCGATGGCAACTGTTGCCGGCAGCCGTTGCCGCCACCCCAGCGTCGGCCTCCATGGCCGCCACACCGCCAAAGACCGCTCTGCCACCGCGGCCCGAAGGCGGGTTGTGGCCGTCGTGGCCGCCACCCCACCGTCGGCCGCCGTGGCCATCACCCGCTCTGCCACCGCTGCTTGAAGGCGGGAGGTGGCCGCCACCCCACCGTCGGCCGCCGTGGCCGCCACCCCACCGTCGACCGCCATGGCCGCCACCCCACCGTCGACCACCGGGGTCATCACCCGCTCCGCCACCGCGGCCCGAAGGCGGGATGTGGAGGCCTGCACGAGCATCAATGACCTTGCCGCGCGCTATATCGAGTTCCTGCGGGAGGAGGAGGAGCGCCTGGTCGAGCACGCAAAGCGTCTTACCGCCGCCTTGGCCGCAGCAGAAGCCGCCGCAGTGGCGCGGAACGCGAAGATATACGAGGAGTCCCGCCGCTTCGAGAGGGATCATCTGGAGCGGCAGAGGGTGTTCAAGCTGGGCGTCGCTAAAGGTGGAGCAGCGGCAGGTGCCGGATTCCGCTTCTCTAGCTCGTCGGTAGGCTCCTCCTCCTCGGCCTCTTACTGAGCGCGCTCGGCGGAGGAGAGGCTGCTGGAAGTAGTACAAAGCCCCTCCGTAGTAGTAGTATTTAGGGGCTATTTTGTTCAGTTCATCTGACTATAGATATGGTTGAACTGTACTACGTACTTAAATTTAGCTAGTCTATATTGTTGAACTAGCTATTTCAGTACGTGGTTGGCAACAATTGGGTAAAAGTTTGTTCGGTTCAGCTTTCGAGTTGACCTGTTTGTATAAAGAACGACTGCTTAATCTATGAATGAATTCTATGCTTACTGAATTTCATTTGCAAAAATTACAGTACTAGTGATTTTTAGCTGCAAAATTTGACAAATGGCAGTATTTCTTTTCTGAGGATCACAAATGGCAGTGTTACTAGGTTGACAAATGATAATGTTACTAGGTTGACAAATGGCAATGTTACTAGATTGACAAATGCCAATTTTTCCATTTTGACAAATGGCAAATATACCCAATATGACAGATGCAAATCTTACCACATTGTTTGTACGTCTTTGCACACGGGTCATCATGCAAAATCGTTTGTGATGAAGAGATGCACAAAACCTGTGCGCCACATTTTCCCTTGGCTAAGCTGCAAAGGAACCTAGCTCTCACTTTGCATACCGGTGTTCAGTCTGAAACATTTGCGA
Organism: Elymus sibiricus; assembly: GCA_039707655.1. Classification (NCBI taxonomy): domain Eukaryota; kingdom Viridiplantae; phylum Streptophyta; class Magnoliopsida; order Poales; family Poaceae; genus Elymus; species Elymus sibiricus. The sequence continues at coordinate 165,964,385 of CM077670.1, forward strand.
TGAAGAGATGCACAAAACCTGCGCGCCACATTTTTCCATTGGCTTAGCTGCGAAGGAACCAAGCTCTCGCTTTGCATGCGGGTGTTCAGTCTGAAACGTTTGCGATGAGTGTTTTATTCAAAGAAACACATTGATGTTTTTATTTTACTTTGGTAAGTTTGTACATTCAGAGAAAAAACGCTAAGTTGATAAAAACCATAGATTTCATTCAGTGACACTATGGTTTTACATTCATATGATCGGGATACAATATTAAACAACAAAACTAATTGCAGCGGCGGCGGCGAGTTGCGCCGGTGTTGTCGTCGTCTGGGACGCCGTTGTTCAAGTCTTCAAGCCATCCCAGAATGCTCTGGACTTCCAAATCCCAGAGCCATTCATCGCGCTATCGACGAGCAGGGTGTGGGGGGACGGCGACTCGCAGCGCTATGAGGTAGTGGTCGACGGCGGCATCCCATGACGCTGAGGGGGCGCGGCGGGTGCAGGCGCGCGCATGGGCACGGGCGTGGCTGGTGCAGGAAAGCGCATGGGGACCGGCGCCGCGGTGGGTGCTGGGGCGCGCACGAGCACAGGCGGGGGCGCTGGTACATACAAGAACTCGCGTGGGTCCACAGGAACCTCGCTGACGCCCGTGGCTTCCAGCTTTGCGATGGTGCTCGGCGACCAGCCCGTCAATGCCACGGGGATGGTCGCTGGCACGGGCGCGGGGATGGGAGCAGGGACGGGCGCGGGGGCAGCATTCGCCGCGGCCAGCTCATTTAGGGCCATGTCCCTGAGGTCCCATTCCACCTTATTTTCTATCTCCTCTGGCTCGGAGTCGACTTCACCAAACCGGAAGACTAGTGGCAGATGATCCTTGTGTGCCATGGAGTAGGTGGAGCTCTAGAAGATAGGATTCGGGTGAGAGGGGAATGGGAGGCGAAGAGAGATCAGTAAGGCCGCCTATTAAATAGCGGCTCGGGCGCCATTAATGGAGAAGTTGAGAGCGAGGTGGGCAGCGATGGAGGTCAAAGGGCTCGCTTCCCAGTGAGCCTGCGCAGCGTACTGCTCACACACCTCTCGGTGAGCCAGCGTAGCGGAGGACTGGTCGCACGCCTCCCGGTCAGCCTGCGCAGCGCAGGACTGGTCGCACGCCTCCCGGTCAGCCTGCGCTGCGGACTTCGCTCGCACGCCTCCCGTCTACTCAAACAGCTGCCCGGACGGCACCTTCTTGCCATTAAAAAAGTGGGATGCATGGCGGCACGTAAATGGTCAATAGAACGCCCACGATTGAAATAATACTGTACAACTATTTGTGATGATAACGTGACAACTATTTGTTGGCTGTTAATGTGTGCGCCTTCTCTCATATTGGACAAATTTTTTACCACAGCATGTTGGTGCCACTTCATGACACCATGCCAAGTCTCATGAATTTCAGAGGAGTTTTGGATTTACAAGAATTTAAAAACTAAGTTTCTCAATGTTTGCGGCCGAGCCACGAAGCCTGGGTGTTTGAAGTTCATTCCCATTTCTTGCATGGGACCTAAACATGCACCCAAGGACACATATATAATTTTTCAACCCATTTCGGTGCACAGGAGCATGTGCATTCAGTTCAAATTTGAATTATGCACATAAAATGCCTAGAAAACTCAGTTAAAGTATAAAAATGTCCAAAAAAACCACAAATAATTCCAAAATTTAACATGACACTCCTATTGGTCTATGTTACCTCCAGAAAAAAAAATCAAGGCAAGAAGAGGCAACGAATGTCATTTCGTCCACAAAGGTGACACGTTCCCTACCGGAACCATGAGGCTTCTTGTGAGAAGCTCTGGTTTGTGAGAAGCTTATACCAAAACCTGCCCCAAATGGGACAAATTTTTTACCACAGCATGTTGGTGCCATTCCATGATAGCATGCCAAGTTTCATGAATTTCAGACGAGTTTTGGATTTACTAGAATTTCAAAACCAAGTATCTCAGCGTTTGCGGCCGAGCCACGATGCCGAGGTGTTTGATATTCATTCCCATTTCTTGCATGGGACCTAAGCATGCGCCCAAGGACACACATATGATTTTTCAACCCATTTTGGTGCACCGGAGCATGTGCATGTAGTTCAAATTTGAATTATGCACATAAAATGCCTAGAAAACTCAGTTAATGTATAAAAATGTCCAAACGAACCCCGAATAATTCCAAATTATAACACGACACTCGTATAGTTTTATGTTCACCGCAGACAAATGTTCTAGCAATTCAAACACCGTCCTTTGCTGCTGTGACCCCATTCCGTATTTCAAATCTAGACGAAAAATCAAGTACACCACACACAGTTTATTATCACCAACCGTGTGAGATGCAGTACAAAATATCTTGGTGCACCATCATATATGGCTTACGCGAGAAGGTTCGTCGGCTACAGTCCACAGCCGGTGCATCAAGCAAACTAGCTCCCCAAATATCATTTCACTGTTCAATCGTCGCCGGTCAAAGATTGGGACATGGACCTGCGTCGTGATGGCAACTTCGGCGGTCTACTCCAGCGAGAGCGTGGACGAAGCCTCCATGAGCGTGCTCACAACCTGCGTGAGCGCGGCCGCAATCTGTGACCGGGCGGCTGCGGCAGCCGAAACGGCCGCTAATGCAGCTCAGATGGCGGCAGCAACATCTGTGATGGGGATAGCAAATGGCGAGAGCGGGACAGCAGCTGTCCGTTCCGCGGTGGCCGCCTTAGCCCTGATGGAGGCCGCCCGCGCCCATGTCGAGGCCGCCCATGCCCAGCTCCTGGCGATCACCGCACAAATCACACGAAGCTTCTCTGACAACGGTCGGCAACCCACGACTGAAGAGTTGGCAATCGCCGAGAGCGTTCGAGCAGCCGTTCGTTCGTTCGCGGCATACCTTGCCGGGATGGAGCCCGTCCAAGCCCATACCACGGCCGCCCACGCCCAGCTCGTGGCGGCTTTTTCCTAAGAGATGGCAGACGCGGATGGCGAGATGATTGCCGAGTATGGTGCGATGGATGCCATGGAGCCCCTTCTCCAGGAGATCGTCTGGCGCGAGCTGGACATGGAGGAGGCGGCGGAGATCGACGAGCACCAGGCGGAGTAGTAGTCTTTATTTAGAGCGCCGGTCTTTTGTTAGAGCAATGTTTAGGTCAGCTAGCTCTGCTTAATTGCTGAACTTGCTCGATTAACAAGTGTGGGTATGCTATAGGCTCTTTTGTGTACCCAAATTATGCAATGACGTGGATGACCACTATAAACAGGGAAATTTGAACCAAAATTTGCACGTTCAAACTCATCACACACGGGGTAAGCCATATGAATCGTTTGTGATGTTCAGATATCGTACACAGTGCTGAATAAGGGACCGTGTCTGATGACACTTTGCACGCCAGTTTTTCGCTGCACGGGGCAAAAAATTTCGGCATCCGTGGAAATATCTACCTCCCATGCCCCCCTACTCCTTACCAAAAGCCACATTTCCCCTGTTTCCGCCTTCCATTCCAAGTTCAAACCTTCACTTCTTGCTTGTAGCGCCGCCGCCTAGCCGGTGACGCTCGTTCCTGCTGCTTGGCCTCGTCGATCTAGTGAGGTAATCCACACCCGACCCCCATCCTACACCTCCTTCTACATCCCACATGCCCCGACCGCTGGCGCGACACCTTCCACCCAAATCACCGACCCATCGTCCAAATAAGCGCCGCCCTAAGCCATGGTGCACGCAGTATAGCCAGGAGCTCAAGGAACATCTAGCAGCGGAGAAGCAAATCAAGGACGCACACGCGGATGAGGTCGCGATGGCTGCCATGCGTGCCGACCCCCAGATCTTGGAGGAGCACCTCGCCGTCGAGGCCACCATCGATGCATCGTGCGCGGACGCCGCCACGTGGTTGGCTGCTTTAAACGACAGTTCGTGGCATTTTCTCGAGGCCACCGTCGGTGCCTTCGACGAAGACTACGAGGTGTTTTCTCAGGGTGCCCATGCTTACCTCAACTCCAGAGCTAGCAGGTTGGTGTCGGGCCATTGGGAACCAGGGTACCTCGGCCTGTGTACCTACGGCCCAGGATACGACGCCTGGTGAAGGCCCAAGACGTGGCCCATTTAAGGACGTCGCGAAGCGAAGACATCTCACGAGGCGCCAGCCTCCCGAGGACCCCACCTCAAGGCACGAGCCACCATCACTTAGCCGCAGGAGCGGCGGAAGCCTTGCGAGGCTGCCTCCCGAGGCGCCCCCCCGATGCGGGCGCCCGAGGCCATCCGGCCTGACGTCAGTTGCATGGTCCTGTGCGCATCATGTGGGTGACGCGCGTGGTGACGAACGGCAGCAGAGGCCGCGCCAGCGGGCACAGATAGAGAGGCTTTCCTCTTTGGTGCTAAAGGGGCAGCCCACCTCCAAAGCAAGTCCCAAGGACTACCCGTTTGGTGAAAGTTGTGACACCCTGATTTTTTTTCAAACTTTTTCTTTTCAAAACTTTGCTGATTTTATTTGCCATTTGTTGGTTTTTGGAATCAATTCTTTGGACTTTGGACTTGAGCACACTTCCATTTCATCTCCCAAGCGTGCCAAGGCTTTCATAATCTCTCCAAAACCCTGCTGGATCAAACCCTAATTTTTATTCTCTCAAAATAATTCATTTATCCCTTTGGAAATGCTCATTCTCACTATGGGTTGTGAAGCAACCTATAGTTTTGTTGATCAGAAAAATCCCAAATTAATACCAGATCTTCTTGACATCATCTACTCCCACAATCTCCAAAAATATTTCTTTGGCCAGTACAAAATTTTGTCCAGAATATTCCTTTTATCTTTTGGACAGAATTGACCCTTTGTGAAGCAATAAATATTTCCTTGACTCAGAAAATTCCCAAATAAATCCCTGAGATACTAGGGGTCATATATTTCCACAAAATCCAAAAACATCTCCTAGTCCAGTTCAATTTGTCAGCAAGAATATTCTAACAAGCTTTTGGTCATTTCAAATCTCTGTGAAGGAAGTACCAGCTAGAGGAACCCATTGGAGCTGAAATTTTTATGGCATCTTGTCTTCACCAAATAACCCCCACACACCAAATTTCAGCTTCAGGAGATCATCTATATGAGTGCAACAACCTCACTAAGATTCTGGACCAGATTATTAGTTGCACATGAACTATGTTCAATTCTTTGCAAAAGTGGCTCAATTTTCGCTAGCATGTACTCCTTCCTATCCAGAACACCCCAGACAACTCACTTGGCTGGGAGCACATCTCATCTCCTCTCCAGATCCCTCCCAAGATCCTAGCCAGAAGCTGTTCTTGATGCTACCCTTCATCTCAGGTTGCACCTAGCCGATTCAGTGGAACAGAGAGGCAACATGACCTAGGGTCGACGCACTGGACAAAGTTTGCCAGGCGTGCGTGGCCTCCAGGTGCCAGTAATCGTGGTGATCACGACGCTGGCATGCCTGTGCACGCGCTCTGCTCGCCGACCGCGTCGGATGTGACCATTCCGGCCGCCCCGCTTTGCCGTACCTTGTCCCCGCGCGCCGACGACTTCTTCTCCGCCCATGTAGCCGCTCTGGAGTCTTCTCCTCACCGGAATCGTCCTCGCCGGCCGCCACCGCAGCGCCGCACTGTTGCGCCCATGCGGCCACAGTGCGATGAGCTGGCTATCGTCTTCTTCCCGCAGAGCCGTCGCGTCCATTTACTCCACTGGCCGCCTCCATCACTTTGCCCCGCTCCGCGACAGCCACCTCGCCGTCCTTGCTCCGACGACGTGGCCATGGCGCCGATCGGCTCCAGAAGCCTCCGCCCGCTTATAAATAGCCTCGCCCGGCCTGTCCCAGCCTCACCAGTCCACCTCTCCCCCTCCCAATCACCTCCAGAGAGCTCCGTCGAGAGCTGGGAGCTCGTCTCCCTCGACTCCGGCCGAACCTCTGCCATCGATCCCTCACTCTGCTCCAGCTAGTTCCGCTCCACCCCAGCCTCGCCCGACCTCACCCCCGAGCTCAGCAAGCTCTCCTAGTGCTCCTCGACCGCTTGCCCAACCAGAACGCTGCCAGAGTTGCTGTCCCCGACGACCACCGAAAGTAGCCGCCGCCGGAGAGGAAGGGGGCGACGCCCTTAGGCTGTCTCCAGAGAAGCTACGGGTATGGGGTGAACCGCTGTTGACCGCTCGCTCCAACCCCGTAGTCTCTCGAGCTCGCCGCCGTCGCTATCGCCGGCTATCACCGTTCGTGAGCCGCCCTCATATTGTTCCTCCTCTTTTTCTTTTAAATCTGACCGTCGGGCCTCACTCGTCAGTGTCTCTGCCCATGCGCCGAAGCGGTATAAGTGGAGGCGCCCTGGCGTTTTACGCCTTCGACGTGGCCCTCCCAGGGAATTTCTATTTTCTGTTTTTAATCCAGTTTGACCAGAAACTTTGACCAGCGATTTCTTTTAAACCACAAGTCCAATTGAATTTTTGCTGTGGTTTTGTATTGAGCCCCTCTATTTTCTGACCAAATTTGGTATATTTCCAATGTTCACAGAATTTTTGGCAAACAAAAAGGCTTTATGTAACATTCTCTTTTGCTATTTAAAAATATTTCTAGAGGGAAATTACTGTGGATTTGAAGACCAGGAGTCTGTAGACACTCCACTTGAGCAAGGCAAGCCACATCATCCATTGCATAAGGCATAGCAATAGTATTGGCTTTATAATGGATTATTTTGCATTTAATTCAATTTCAATAGGCCATATTCTATATTGTTGATTATATTGCAATAACCCTGCCATGCTAGTTCATTTGTCCAACATAACTAATTTGACCAACAAGTTTACCTGTTAAATTCACTTTAATGGTTGATCAAGTGCCACCGACCCGGACTTACCCATGCAGCCACATCTACCGGAATGGGACGGCCTTGACTTGCTCTGACCGCGTGCTCTTTTACCGATACCACCAAAGAGGGGAGCTTATGCGTGCGTGCTGCCCTGATTAGGTAGACGACGATAACCTCGTGAGCCCAAGTTGAGTTATTTGCCGGCGTCCCCGTTTGGGACAGTTTAGTTGGCCACGACGGTGGCAGGTGTCAGGAGTGACACAGGGGCCACCCAGGGCATGACTCGGACGGGGGATGATTGTCGGTGGTACGATGGAAGTGTCATGGGTTAGGCAAGTTTCGTTGGACGAATGTCCATGGTGTGGGTAACGTGCGCATCCTCTGCAGAGTGTAAGAATCTATTCGAATAGCCACGTCCACGGTATTGGACACAGTCCGCACTAGGTCACACTGTGTGGTCAACCGTAATAATAATGATGGAAGAACTCGTCTCATGCTCGGAAGTGACCGACGGGTCACGAGTACTCCGGGGGTCATGTGTGAACCTGGAAGAGAGTAAGTTGGTAACAGTAAGTGATCATCCCCCATCCAAGTATTGTTTTGGTTGCTGTGAGCTTGCGAGTACATTCCAAGTACTCACCTGGCTTATCATGCCAGATGCAGGAGAAGCCAGTGATGGAGATCCCGATGGTTCATGCTACGCTAACTAGGTCGTGTCCCAGTAGTGTCCCTATGGGATGGAGTGTCCCACACGATGTTCCGCTATGCTGTAGTCTTTCCGCTAGTATTGAGGCCCTTGAGATGTTTCATAAATAATGTAGATACTATCATAGCACGAGTAGTGCTCCTGGCCTCATCATCCTATGTAATATCCAAGCTTGTACATGTACCAAATCAATAAAGATCAGTTCTGTTCTGTTCCAAGTTGTTGTGTGTTTCCAGAAGACATGATCTCTTGGTTGGGAACACAAGGTAAACCGGTCCTCTGAGCCGGGGTGCCACAACGCTTGGTATCAGAGCCGTGCTGACTGTAGGACACCCTAGTTAACCCTGCGCTAGGATCTTGATTAGTGTAGAGTCTTGGTGTGTGTTTTGCCTGCTGCATTTGCTTGTTGCAAAGCATGCATCTCGATTCATTGGTTTTACTAACCGCTCGTCTGATGAGTGTAGATGGCACCAGTTCCATACCACTACAACCATGAGCCGGCACCGTTCACTTTTCCAGTACTGCTCCATAGCGTCTGGCTTCGACTGTACCCCAACGGCGAAGACCCAGTGTACCAGGTGTTTCGAGAGCAGCTTGCAGATTCGGTGTTCTAGTACCACGCTGAGGCTTTTCTTACTGCGAGTTCAGAGATCGGCAGCTACTCCCGCTCTTCCAAGGGCGGAACAACTTCTACTCCTGATCTGACGATCCAGTTTGCTGCTATGGAGGCTCTCACTGACTTGCGCTTCCACGAGGTCGAGATGCAGACACACCCAGGTTTCTTTCACTATCCTACCCTTTTGCCTACGACAGAGCGAGTCCTTTTTGTGCCTGTTGATCCAGCGAGTGATCGTGTGTCAGGACCCCGATCCTAAGTCACACCGGTCTAGCATGTAACACATCATATCACTTTGCGGCCTCACGCACGGTAACCCACGGCTGCCGCCTTTACCTGGGCCGGGACCGTTTGTGCCTTTTGGCTCACGTATATGATTGTGTCGCTAGCATCCATGTGACAGAGGACCCGGGCCGACATGACTAGTCGTAAACTAAGGTGGCACAAACTTACAGGGACAGGCATACATGACCCAGCAATGCACGTGTCGGTCAGCAGCGAGTGTAACCAAGTCGTAGCAAGCTACAAGGATTCCAGTAAAACACCGCGTGACATTTACCCGTAGGGACAGTCACAAGAGCAAAGAAGGACACATGCCAGTCAATCCATGTGTTCCGGTGGAAGCACTAGGAGGCATTTCCCCATAAGGAAGGCTACCAAGAATAAACAACTAGGTGTCGGATCCCACACATACCAGTGCATTTCAAACATACACACAATATGCACGATATGTGTAAATACAACATGGCATCACAACATAACTCTATGACTCAAAGTATTCATTTAAAAGGGCTCCAAGGAGCCTTACATAGCATGATATTACAAACATGGGTCTCATGACCCAACATTCAAGTCATACAAGCAACAAGCAGAAGCATAACCTGTCTGAGTACAAACAGCTAAAAGAAAGAAGGCTAGGAAGCCTGTCTATCTACAAGACCTTCCATAGGAACCAGACCTCTGTCTGGGATTCCCAAGCTAACCGGTCAACATCGAACACATCGTAGGAACCACTAGTGAGACTGAAGTCTCCTCTGCAAAACACAAATTAAGCAACCGTGAGTACAAAGGTACTCAGCAAGACTTACATCAGAACTAACTACATATGCATTAGCATCAGCAAAAGGGTTGTGGAGTTTAACTGTAGCAAGCCAGCTTTGACTCAGTGGCTATCCTGAACTACGACTACCAGTATTTTCTTTGAGGTGAGAGATCACACACAAGTCCACATATTCACCATATCAATACACCACTATGGATCCGCTCCCGTCTCCCTACGAGAAGGCCATCCATAGCACTCACTCTTATCTTGCGCATTTTAGAGTATCCATTTCAACTTGTCTATGAACAACGTAAGCTTTCCAAGTAGTCCATATCCGCGGATGCGGCTATTCGAATAGATCATATTACCCTGCAGGGGTGTACTCCTTCACACACGCTTTCCCCACTTACCGCCATGTACACGTCATGTATCTCGGCAACCTTCAAGTGGAAGCCTGGCGAGGGTGTCGACCATGACCTGACTAACCACACAAGTCTCTAGTCGAGGTTTATCGCCTATTTGAGTCCAACCCGCAAGGAAGTCCGACCGAGGTTTCATCTATGGCCCCAAACAATGTGTGCAGGGTTCCCAAGAGCACCGTTCAGGTGTCACTTGGTACACCGTGCCTCGATGTCTCTACCGCATCATAGCCCACCCCTAGGGTCAGCGCTACGCACGGCCCCCAACACATATCCTACAAACACCAGAAACTAGTTGCAACTCCTGGACAGAGATCAAGGTGATTAATAAGTCGAGAGAGCTTGGAGCGCTCGGAGCCCAATGTGTGTAGTAACTATCTTGGATCACAAACACGGAACTCAGTTCCTAAGGATGGTTTCAATGAGACAACCCACCATGTACTCCTACATGGCCTCTCATCGCTACCTTTACCAAATCGTGTTCACACACTTAGCTCTCAGCAGTAGGACATGTTCACCACCATTCTGATCCATCCCAGATGAATCAGACCTGACACAACTCTAAGCATAGCAGGAATATCAAGCAAGCATGAATGAGTAGGCACATCATGGCTCAAACAAATCCTACTCATGCTAGTGGGTTTCAACTATTTACTGTGGCAAAGACAGGTCATGCAGAGGAATGGGTTCAACTACCGCAACATGTAACAGTTGAATCACTGTTGTCCTAATGCAGTAAAAGAGAGCAAGAGCGAGAGAGTGGGATTGTATCGGAATGCTCAAAGGGGGTTTCCTTGCCTGGCACTTCTGAAGATAGAATAGCTCTTCATCAGTGTCAACGATCACATCGTCGGAACAATCGCCTACCGAGAGGGGACAAACACCGACAACAAGAAGGAACACAATCAATGCAATGCAACAAACATGATGTATGATCATGGCATGGCAACATGCTATGATTTGGGCAAATGCAACTAGCAACGATTTAAATGTGGTTGGTTTGAACCCAAGGTTCAAATTCAAACCCCATATAAGACATCTCAAATGCCATTTATTCAAATTGTCATATGCAGTAGCTTTAAGTTGTTCAAACATGCATGGAAATGCCATAAACAGATTCTTCATATTTTTCTGATAATTTTTCATATATAAATTATTTCAATCTGAGTTACGGTTGAATTACTACGATTTTTCGAAGTTTAAACAATTTTCTGGAATTTCTAAATCATTTCTGAAATAAGAAAAACCAGAAAAGGTTTTATGACGTCAGCATTACGTCACTGTGACGTCAGCAGGTTAACTGACCGTGCCAGGTCAAACCTGACATGTGGGTCCCGCATGTCAGTGGCTCAGTGCTAAATAGTGATTAAATCTAACCTAATCCAAAATTAAAAGGGACTGGCCCCACATGTCAGTGACCCAGAGGGGGTCAAATCCCGGTCAACCGGAGTCAACTCGCCGGAGTTGACCCGCGGCTAGTCGCCGGCGACGTCCAGAGATAGCGGCGATGCTCGGGTTTCGCCCTCCGGCGACCAAAAGGACGGCCGAGGCCATCTACGGAACGAGGAGTCTCGTCCGCGTCGAACGGTGGAGGTGGGCGGAGCTGGGGTGCAGTGAGCTCGCCGAAGTCGAGCTCGTGGCGGCGGCCGGAGCTCGGGTGTGCACAGGAACGGGGCTACGGTGGCCATGGCGACGTGTGCGTGGCACCTAAAGCACCTACGCGAACTTACGAACTCAACGGACACGCGCACGGGAGCTGTTGATCACCGGAGCAACATCGGCGACGAGCTCGGCGGCGGCACGTTCGGTCACGGGCAAGACGACGGCTACGGCGTGTAAACGAGGCAAAGAAGAGGGGGATCCGAGGCAGGAGCTCATGGCGGTTCGAGCGATGGTCTTAGCAAGCTCGGGGAAGGTCGGATGGCGTTGGTGCGGCGATGGCGATCTCGGCGGCCCGAGGTTGAAGAAGACGGCGTCGATGGCGTTCGAAGGCGTCCGGTGGCGCATGAGTCGTCGAGGAGGCATAGAAGACGGAGGCGGGGCTCGTGGATGTTTTGGGTGGTGAGGCGGTGGCTCCGGGCGCGGTCACAGCGAGCGGCGGCGACGAGCTCCGCTCGGTGGGTGAGAGCGAGGGAGCCAGAGGAGGGTATGAGCACGGGGGAGAGTGAGAGGGGATCAAGGGGGCTGCGTGGCGTCCATAGCGACGTCAGGGGGGGGGCAGCAGGCAGGCAGGAGCTGGCCGAGCGCGTGCGTGCGCGCGGCGACTACGCGCCCTACCTACTGGCGCGGGGAGGAAGACGATAGGGAGGAGGGGGTGGGCTGGGCCTAGCTGCTGGGCTGCCAGGTGGCTGCAGGTAAGTTTCTCCTTTTTTCTATTTTCTTTTTCTGTAGTTTGTTTTGATTTAGTTTAAATACCAAACCAATTTTTAAGCTTCTGATGAAAATTGTGTGGACTAGTTGGACTAATCAAGAGCCACACAACAAATTTCAGAATTATTGGACTTATATTTCATATATATAAAATATAAATCCAATCCAAGTAATTATTGGATTAACTCAAAGGCCCAAAATAAATATCTCTGAGGTTCCAAAAATATTGTTTTGAATTTTACCTCTTGCCAATATTTTCAGAGACTAAGAGGAACTTTTTCTTGGACTTCTTTGAAGAGATGTTAACTTGGCCATTTTCAAAATGATTTCTGACGCTTTGAATTTCCTCAATTCAATTTTCTTTGAATTTAAATATGATGCATGAAGCTCACTAATGCAACTAATTACTAGCAATTAATCTAGGGCTGTGACATCGTGCGACTGGTGTTTTATCTTGTTATCTGAACGCCAGTTATCGTATGATCATCTCCTTGGCTGAGGAGCTGTCCCGTGCCCAAGAGGCACTTGCCGCTGCTACGGCAGCACAGTCTCCTCCTCCTCCTGTGTTTTCACCTTTGTATACACCACTTGTTTCACCTCCATGTATGCCTGAGACTCCTTCTAGCTCACTCGGACAGCCAGGCACTTCGTCTGGTACCCGACGTGAGACCCCAGCTGAGTGGGCCTCGCTGCTAGCCACTCCAGCTGCTCCGATGCTGAGGCATCGTGCTTCTTCTTCCTTAGAGGGAGAACCTTCCCGTCAGCGTCGTCGTGTTTCCTTTGATCTGGAGGACGTGATCCATATCATTAGCTCTGATTCCGAGGCAGAGTCAGATGACGAGGAGTCTTCAGTCTGCCAGTATCCATGCCACCCGCGCTACTAGAGTGGATGCTTGAGTTTCCGCATGTGTATGCATCATAGCATCTTTGCATATGTCAACTGCCATATGAGCAGTACCAGTCATGATAACCCCCTACTAGTTTAACATGTATGATGTTGGGCTGCCTTGTATAATTATGTTGCTTTTCTCGCTTTCCTTTGGTTTTGTCTTCTTGGTGTCACATTGTCGTATTTCCCCTATGGATGTTGCTCATCAATTCGGTGTTTTGCAATGGGAATGGATATAGGATGAAGAGGTGTATCAATCAAGGCGGCGATGGAACTCCGGTCCATCGATCCACCAGACAGGCATGACAATCACCAGAGGATTTACCGCCTTCACCACCACAACCACCGAACACTGATCAGATCATGAGGATGTTTGAGGAGAAAAGGAATCAGGATCTGATGGAGTTTCTGAAGAGTATGCAGACTATGGTAGGGCAGAATCAGAACAATGGGACGCACTCCAAGTTGTCTGATTTTCAGCGTACCAAGCCGCCTAGTTTTGGTCAAGCTGTTGATCCAATTGAAGCTGATGACTGGCTGAGGACCATGGAAAAGAAGCCGGAAATAGCTCGCTGTGATGAGTCAGACAAGGTTCCTTTTGTTACTCACTATCTGGAAGGACCGACAGCTATCTGGTGGGATAATGCGAAAATGGCATGGCCTCCTGGGGAAAACATTTCCTGGGAGAAGTTTAAGGAGGTATTTCGAAGATACCATATTCCCACCGGCATTATGAAGGTGAAGCAGAGGGAATTCCTTGCTCTTACTCAAGGAAGCATGTCAGTCGGTGAGTATCTGAACAAATTCAATAATCTGGCATGATACTCCACCCATGATGTGTCCACGGAGGAAAGGAAGATAGATCGGTTCCTAGGGGGAATCAACCATGCCCTCCATTGTCAGCTCTGCATGCTGGATTTTCCGGACTTTCAGACCCTGGTGAATAAAGCTTTAATCGCTGAATGATAGCATAAGTCTAGATATGATGACCGCAAATGTAAGTTTGAACCCAAGAAGGACAACCGCGAGCAGTTTGTGTAGAAGCCACGTATCTGGCAACCGGTTCAGCATGAATACAAGCCTACTTGGAACAATGGCAATAATAACAACAAGCCAGGTAACCAGGACAAGACCTATGGCAAGCAGCTAGTACTGGAAGACTGCCGATGCAACAACACTTGTTTCACTTGCGGACAAGGCAGGCATTATTCAAAGCAGTGCCCCACAAGGGCTGGAAAGCCACAGTCCGACTTCAAGCCACAAGTCAATAACATCGGACGCCGCCCCAATCAGAGCTTCTGTCGCGGCCATGTCCATCACATCTCCGCTGAGGAAGCCCACGAAGCACCAGACGTGGTCCTTGGTATGTTTTCTGTTAACAACTTACCTACAATAATTTTATTTGATTCTGGGGCTTCCCATTCGTTTATTTCGCGGAGTTTTGCCACCATACACAATTTTTCTCCTTCTCTTTTGGACAAAATCATGGTGGTACAATCCCCTGGATCCATGCTCAGAACAAATGTCATATATAAGGACCTGGAAATCTTGATACATGGAGTTAAGTTTCCAGCCACCCTGGTTGCCATTGAATCTCCTGGACTGGACATAATACTGGGGATGGACTGGTTGACACTGCATCAGGTCTGCATCAACTGTGCCACCAGAAGAGTGACACTGGTCAACCCGGCAGGACAAACAGTTCAGTTTATCGCTAGCAGAATGATGTCAAAGAAGGGAATGGCATTCAAGACCACCATTACAGATATGAATTTGATTCTGGTAGTCAGTGAATTTCCATACGTGTTCCCTCAGGAACTACCGGGAATGCCCTGACCGGGAACTGGAGTTTGCTATTGATGTTATTCCCGAAACCGCTCCAATATACAAGAAGTACTATTGTATGCCGTTCAAAGAGCTGGTGGAACTGAAGAAGTAGTTGGATGAACTGTTACAGAAAGGGTATATTCGCCCAAGCATCTCGCCATGGGGATCACCTGTACTATTTGTCAAGAAGAAGGATGGCAGTCTACGAATGTGCGTGGACTATCACCCGCTGAATGAGGTCACTATTAAAAATAAGTACCCGCTCCCTCGCATTGATGATCTGTTCGACCAGTTGAGTGGAGCCAGGGTATTTTCCAAGATTGACCTCCGAATAGGGTATCACCAGTTGAAAATCAGGAAAGAAGATATCCCCAAGACAGCCTTTACCACCCGATATGGTCTGTACGAATTTACAGTCATGTTGTTCGGGCTAACAAATGCTCCAGCTTACTTCATGAGCATGATGAACAAGGTCTTCATGGACTTTCTGGACAAGTTAGTAGTGGTGTTCATTGATGATATCCTTATATACTCCAAGGATGAAGAGGAGCACAAACAACACCTCCGTGCTTTCCTGGAAAGATTAAGGACCCATCGTTTGTATGCCAAGTTCAGCAACTGTGAATTATGGTTAAGAGAGGTGGGATTTCTGGGGCACATTCTGTCAGAACAAGGTGTGGCCGTCGACCCCAGCAAAGTGACGGCTGTATTAAACTGGAGGACACCAGCCTCGGTGATCGAAGTTCGCAGTTTCCTGGGTTTGGCAGGCTACTATCGTCTTTTCATTGAAGGCTTCTCTAAAATAGCCAAGCCACTGACAGAATTGTTCAAAAAGAATCACAAGTTTGTCTGGATGGAAGAATACGATAGCAGCTTTATGGAACTAAAGACGAGGCTAACCATAGCCCCTGTCTTAATTCTTCCAGATATCCATAAGAGCTTTAACATATACTGTGATGCTTCCCGGCGTGGAATTGGCTCCGTATTAATGCAAGAAGGAAAGGTTGTAGCATATGCATCCCGACAGCTACGGCCCCATGAAGAGAATTACCCCCACCCATGACTTAGAATTGGCAGCCGTGGTTCATGCCCTAAAAATTTGGAGGCATTACCTCATTGGGCAGCGCTGTGAGATATACACAGATCACAAGAGTCTCAAGTATATTTTCACACAACCCGATCTCAACCTCAGACAGAGGAGATGGCTTGAACTGGTCAAGGACTATGACCTTGGGATCAATTACCATCCGGGAAAAGCCAATGTGGTCGCAGATGCCCTCAGCAAGAAACCAAGCACTGTGAATGCAATAATGGAAGGTATTCATCCAAGGCTACAAGAAGAATTTGCCAAGCTCAACTTGGTACTTTGTGGCCCGATTGCCCCGGATACGTTGGAAATCACTCCAACACTCATGGAAGAAATTAAGGAGGCTCAGAAAGCAGACAAGAGCGTACAGGAGATCAAGAAGAATGTTCAACAAGGAAAGGCCAAGTCCTTCCGTGTTGATGAGCAAGGGACATTATGGTTTGTCAACCGAATATGCGTGCCTGACCAGGAAAACCTGAGGCAGCAAATATTGCGAGAGGCACATGAATCCGCATATTCCATTCACCCGGGAGGAACAAAAATGTACCAGGACCTAAGGGAAACTTTTTGGGGGCCAGGAATGCGAAGAGATATTGCATACTATGTCGTGTGTTGCGACGTATGCAATAAGGTTAAGGCTGAGCACCAGAAACCAGTTGGACTGTTACAACCCTTATAGGTTCCCCAATGGAAATGGGATGATATATGCATGAACTTCATTGTTGGACTACCCAAGTCAACGAGAGGCCATGATGCCATCTGGGTTATCGTGGATATACTTACCAAAGTGGCTCATTTCATTCCAGTAAAGACTACTTTCCAAGCCGAGCAACTCGCACAGCTCTATATGTCTCGGATAGTTAGCCTTCATGGAGTACCCAAGTCCATCACATCGGATAGAGGATCCTTGTTCACGTCAGCATTCTGGCTACGTTTGCATCAGGCCCTGGGAACAGTGTTAAAGCATAGCACGGCATATCATCCACAGACAAATGGGCAGACCGAACGAGTGAACTAGATATTGGAAGATATGCTTCGGTCTTGTGCCCTCACCTATGGACCCAAGTGGGAGGACAGTCTACCCTATGCAGAATTTTCCTATAACAACAGCTACCAGTCGAGCCTCAAAATGTCACCATTTGAAGCACTGTATGGGAGTAAATGCCGCACTCCCTTAAATTGGTCACAGACAGGAGACAGCCGTATTTTTGGCACGGATTTGATGCTCGAGGCTGAGAAGCAAGTTAAGGAAATTCAAGAGCATCTTCGGGCAGCTAAATCCCATCAAAAGAGTTACTACGACCCAAAACACCGGGAGGTAACTTTTGAGCCCGGAGAATATGCTTATCTCCGAGTAACTCCCATGAATGGGGTAAAGAGGTTTCACACTCGAGGAAAACTTGCACCCAGATATATCGGTCCCTTTCCGGTGATTGCTAGAAGAGGTAGAGTGGCATATCAGTTGGAGCTACCACCAGAATTGTCCGAGGTTCATGATGTCTTCCACATATCATAGCTGAGAAAGTGCATTGCACCTCCGATCAAACAGGCAGATATGAGTGAACTAGAGCTGACCAAGGATTTGACCTATGAGGAAAAACCTGTCAGAATTTTGGATGAGATGGAAAGAACCACTAGGAGCAAAGTGATCAGATTTTACAAGGTACCGTGGGATCACCATACCGAGGAAGAAGCCACCTGGGAAAGAGAGGATTTTGTGAGATCAGCATATCCGTATTTGTTCCCTGAGCAACCGAATCTCGAGGACGAGATTCATCCTAAGGGGGGTAGGTTTGTGACACCCTGATTTTTTTTCAAACTTTTTCTTTTCAAAACTTTGCTGGTTTTATTTGCCATTTGTTGGTTTTTGGAATCAATTCTTTGGACTTTGGACTTGAGCACACTTTCATTTCTTCTCCCAAGTGTGCCAAGGCTTTCATAATCTCTCCAAAACCCTACTAGATCAAGCCCTAATTTTTATTCTCTCAAAATAATTCATTTATCCCTTAGGAAATGCTCGTTCTCACTATGGGTTGTGAAGCAACCTATAGTTCTGTTGATCAGAAAAATCCCAAATTAATACCACATCTTCTTGACATCATCTACTCCCACAATCTCCAAAACTATTTCTTTGGCCAGTACAAAATTTTGTCCAGAATATTCCTTTTATCTTCTGGACAGAATTGACCCTTTGTGAAGCAATAAATATTTCCTTGACTCAGAAAATTCCCAAATAAATCCCTGAGATACTAGGGGTCATATATTTCCACAATATCCAAAAACATCTCTTAGTCCACTTCAATTTTTCAGCAAGAATATTCTGACAAGCTTCTGGTCATTTCAAATCTCTGTGAAGGAAGTACCAGCTAGAGGTACCCATTGGAGCTGAAAGTTTTGTGGCATCTTGTCTTCACCAAATAACCCCCACACACCAAATTTCAGCTTCAGGAGAGCATCTATATGAGTGCAACAACCTCACTATGCTTCTGGACCAGATTATGAGTTGCACATGAACTATGTTCAATTCTTTGCAAAAGTTGCTCAATTTTCTCCAGCATGTACTCCTTCCTATCCAGAACACCCCAGACAACTCACTTGGCTAGGAGCACAGCTCATATCCTCTCCAGATCCCTCCCAAGATCCTAGCCAGAAGCTGTTCTTGATGCTACCCTTCATCTCAGGATGCACCTAGCCGATTCAGTGGCACAGAGAGGCTAGATGACCTAGGGTCGACGCACTGGACAAAGTTAGCCAGGCGTGCGTGGCCTCCAGGTGCTAGTAACCGTGGTGATCACGATGCTGGCATGCTTGTGCACGCGCTCTGCGCGCTGACCGCGTCGGATGTGACCACTCCGGCCGCCTCGCGTTGCTGTACCTTGTTCCCGCGCGCTGACGACCTCTTCTCCGCCCACGTAGCCGCTCTGGAGTCTTCTCCTCGCCGGAATCTTCCTCGCCGGCCGCTACCGCAGCGCCGCACTGTTGCGCCCGCGCAGCCACAGTGCGGTGAGCTGGCTGTCGTCTTCTTCCCGCGGAGCTGTCGCGTCCATTTACTCCACTGACCGCCTCCATCACTTCGCCCCGCTCCGCGACGGCCACCTCGCCGTCCTTGCTCCGGCGACGTGGCCACGGCGCCGATCAGCTCCAGAAGCCTCTGCCCGCCTATAAATAGCCTCGCCCGGCCTCTCCTTGCCTCACTACTCCACCTCTCCCCCTCCCAATCGCCTCCAGAGAGCTCTGTCGAGAGCTGGGAGCTCGTCTCCCTCGACTCCGGCCGAACCTCTGCCGCCGATCCCTCACTCTGCTCCAGCTAGTTCCGCTCCACCCCAACGTCGCCCGACCTCACCGCCGAGCTCAGCAAGCTCTCCTGGTGCTCCTCGACCCCTTGCCTAGCCGGAACGCTGCCGGAGTTGCCGTCCCCAACGACCACCGAAAGCAGCCGCCGCCGGAGAGGAAGGGGGCGACGCCGTTAGGCCGTCTCCGGAGAAGCTACGGGTATGGGGTGAACCGCCGTCGACCGCTCACTCCAACCCTGCAGTCTCCCGAGCTCGCTGCCGTCGCTATCGCCGGCAGTGAGCTGCCCTCCTACTGTTCCTCCTCTTTTTCTTTTAAATCTGACCGCCGGGCCCCACACATCAGTGACTCCACCCGCGCACCGAAGCGGTATAAGTGGAGGCGCCCTGGTGTTTTACGCCTTCGACGTGGCCCTCCCAAGGAATTTCTATTTTCTGTTTTTAATCCAGTTTGACCAGAAACTTTGACCAGCCATTTCTTTTAAACCACAAGTCCAATTGAATTGATTCTTTTTGCTGTGGTTTTGTATTGAGCCCCTCTATTTTCTGACCAAATTTGGTATTTTTCCAATGTTCACAGAATTTTTGGCAACAGAAAGGCTTTATGTAACATTTTCTTTTGCTATTTAAAAATATTTTCATAGGGAAATTACTATGGATTTGACGACTAGGAGTTTGTAGACACTCCACTTGAGCAAGTCAAGCCACATCATCCATTGCATAAGGCATAGCAATAGTATTGGCTTTATAATGGATTATTTTGCATTTAATTCAATTTCAATAGGCCATATTCTATATTGTTGATTATATTGCAATAACCCTGCCATGCTAGTTCATTTGTCCAACATAACTAATTTGACCAACAACTTTACCTGTTAAATTCACTTTAATGGTTGATCAAGTGCCACCGACCTGGACTTACCCGTGTAGCCACATCTGCTGGAATGGGACGGCCTTGACTTGGTCTGACCGCGTGCTCTTTTACCGGTACCACCAAAGAGGGGAGGTTATGCGTGCGTGCTGACCTGATCTGGTAGACGATGATAACCTCGTGAGCCCAAGTTGAGTTATTTGCCGGTGTCCCCGTTTGGGACAGTTTAGTTGGCCACGATGGTGGCAGGTGTCAGGAGTGACATAGGGGCCACCCAGGGCATGACTTGGACGGGGGATGATTGTCGGTGGTATGATGGAACGGTCACGGGTTAGGCAAGTTTCGTTGGACGAATGTCCATGGTGTGGGTAACGTGTGCAACCTCTGCAGAGTGTAAGAATCTATTCGAATAGCCGCGTCCACGGTATTGGACACAGTCCGCAATAGGTCACACTATGTGGTCAACCATAATAATAATGATGGAAGAACTCGTCTCATGCTCGGAAGTGACCGATGGGTCACGAGCACTCCGGGGGTCATGTGTGAACCCGGAAGAGAGTAAGTTGGTAACAGTAAGTGATCATCCTAAAGCATTAAACATATTCATTGCCATGCTATTGTTTGCTGCATTATTTTGGTTGCTGTGAGCTTGTGAGTACATTCCAAGTACTCACCTGGCGTATCATGCCAGATGCAGGAGAAGCCAGTGATGGAGATCCTGATGGTTCGTGCTAGGCTAACTAGGTCGTGTCCCAACAGTGTCCCTATGGGATGGAGTGTCCCACATGATGTTCCGCTACGCTGTAGTCTTTCTACTAGTACTGAGGCCCTTGAGATGTTTCATAAATAATGTAGATACTGTCATAGCACGAGTAGTGCTCCTGGCCTCATCATCCTATGTAATATCCAAGCTTGTACTTGTACCAAATCAATAAAGATCAGTTTTGTTCTGTTCCAAGTTGTTGTGTGTTTCCAGAAGACATGATCTCTGGGTTGGGAACACAAGGTAAACCGGTCCTCTGAGCCGGGGTGCCTAAAAAAGAAGACCGAGATAGCAAGGCGCACAGGGAGGAGGTCATCACCGAGCCCACCGGCGCGTCATGGATCATGCTTTTGCACGCGAAGACCGACTTTAGTCAGGATAGCCTAAGCGCCTGTCCCCTTTGAAAAACCCGCCAAGTGTGGCAACCCTTCCCGCCTTAGTTTTTAGGGGAAGAGGACCAAGGCGGCTATAAAAGGGGCAGAGCGACCATTGTAGAGAGGATCGATTCCTTCATCTCCTACCTTGTACGCAAGAACACCTTCTTGCCCACTGCAATCCCAAACCTCAAGCAGGAGTAGGGTTTTACAGCGCAAGGTGACCCGAACCTGGGTAACCGTCGTGTCCCCTATCATGCTCCGCGCTAGCGCTCTCGCCGTAGCCTCGCCGTGGTCACCCTAGGTCGGAAAGAACTAGGTTTCCCCCAGTGTTCGAACCTCTAGATCCCCGGAGCCACGGTTCTGACATTTGGTGCACCAGGTAGGGGACTGCACCAGTTCTTGCCACCTCCTCGCCGCCATGGCCGACGCTCGCCGTGAGTGCTACGCGCACCGAGCTGCCAGGGTGGCCCAGATGGAGCCTGTCGCCCGCGACGACCGTCGACACCGCGCTACCGGCGCTGCCACCGACCCCGCTGCGAGGGAGCAGCAGGCCTCTTCCCTCCACCCGTCCGTGCAGGCGGACGGCCACACCGCCACGGCCTCTTTGCTCGCCCGACGCGACGCGTCGGCCCTGTAGGCCGCGCTGCTCATGGCGCGCGAGCTCCTGCGCTACCGCCCCACCTACGCCGGCTACGACGCCTGGTTCGGCTGGATCACTGAGCTTGTCAATGCCACAGGAGAAGCACCAGCGCCTTCCCACTCGCTCCCTCCAACGCCTTCCCGCGCCGAAGACATAGCGCACGGCGCTCCTCCCCCGCCTCCTCCGTCCAACGAGGTCGCCAAGTGTCGGCGTGACGCACGGCTGCGTGAGCCGTCCCACGGCGCGTCCTCGCCGGTCCGTGATGAGGACAGCTGCCAGATCGTCCGGCGCGTGCCTCCCGACGGGCGCGTGCTCCTCGAGCAGCAGCGCCAGCACCAAGATTGGACCATCCAGGAAGTCGAGGCGGCCGGCCGGCAGAACTGCGCCGCACTCGCCGGCGGTGTTCCCTCCAGTTGTGTGGGCTGCCGCGCCTTCACCCGCGTGGTGTGGCCCACCAAGTTCAAGCCGGACCTGCCTCCGCAATACGACGGCACCCCCAACCCCACGGAGTTCCTGCAGCTCTATGCCCTGAGCATCGAGGCAGCGAACGGCTACGACAAGGTCATGGCAAACTGGTTCCCCATGGCCCTCAAGGATGGCCCGCGCTCATGGCTCATGAACCTCCCCGAGGCGTCCATCTCTTCGTGGGGAGAGCTCTGCCGGCAATTCGTGGCCAACTTCAAGGGCATGCACAAGCGCTCTCTCATGCTCAACGACCTGCGCGCTGTGCGCCAGCGCCCTGATGAGAACATCCACAAGTACATCCAGCGCTTCAGCCAAGTGCGCGTTCTCCAACGGCATCACGGACGTCCGGATGCGCGAGAAGCTCGCCATCAACGATGAGCTCGATTCCGTGCTCGAGCTGTTCGATCTCGCCAACAAGTGCGCCAAGGCCAAGGAAGGCCACTTCTTCGTCCACAACAACCCTGATGCAGCGCCGGACACCGCCAAGGCCAAGAGCAAGGACGCCAAGTGCAAGGGCCCTGCCGTGCTCGCGGCGGAGCCCGAGCAGAAGCACGGCCGCGAGTGCGATGAGCCCAAGAGGGACAACCGCCCTCTCTGCGCCTACCACAACTCGCACTCCCATAGCACTAAGGACTACCACGAGCTCAAGCTGCTTCTCGACGAGCGCCTGGGCCGCCGCGGCGACCGTAGTGACCGCGGCACCAGCCATGGAGGCGGCCACAATGGCAACCGCTGGGGAGACCGCAACAACAACGGCAACTTCCGCCAGGGCTGGTGCGATCAGCCTCGCGAGGCCGCCTAGCGCGACCAGCCTCACGAGGCCAACCCTCAGGCCAATGCCGTTCTTCCACCGCTACCGTCGCCACCCCGTAGGAATGATGGCAACCAGCCTAACGAGGGCACTGGGGGCTACCAGGAGCCTCGCGGCGTGGCTTGCATCCTTGGCGGGGCCCAGGCTCCCGTGTCCAACCGCCACTTCAAGTTGTTCTCTCGCGAGGTGAATGCCACCCTCCCGAGGCCTGAGGCTTCTCGTCCTCTCAAGTGGTCATAGTACGCAATCACTTTCAACTCCAACGATCACCCCAAGTCCTCGAGCGCTGCGGGCATGGTCCCCATGCTGTGCACCCCCACCATCAGCAATGTCGCCATCACTGGGACGCTCATCGATGGAGGTGCCGGCCTCAACGTGATCTCCATTGAGACCTTCGAGCAGCTCCAAGTGCCCTACGACCAGCTGATGCCGACCAGGCCCTTCTCCGGAGCGACTGATGGCTCCGCCATCCCTCTCGGGCAAGTGCGCCTTCCGGTCACCTTTGGCACCCGCAAGAACTACTACACTGAGCTCATTGACTTCGACATGGCGCACATCGGCCTGCCGTACAATGCCATCCTGGGCTACCCGGCACTCGCCAAGTTCATGGCAGTGACCCACCACACCTAGAACGTCCTCAAGATGCCGGGCTGCAGTGGCATCATCACCATCTGCTGCGACGAGAAGGACGAGGTTCGCTCCCTCGAGAGCGCCTACAAGGCTGCCGCCACCACCTACCCTGCCGACGAAGACGTCGCCGAGCCTGATGAGGCCGCCCCCACGAAGAAGAAGCAGCTGTTTTCTCAAGACCGTGCCGAGACGAAGAAAGTGTCGGTGGATGACAGTGGCTCTGGCCCTGCCTTCACCATCGGCATTGGCCTCTCTCCTGCATAGGAAGACGTGCTCGTCACCTTCCTTCGGGCAAATTCGGATGTGTTCGCCTGGACGGCATCTGATTTGTCCGGTGTGCCGAGGGAGGTGATCGAGCACCACTTAGCGGTGTGCCCTAACGCACGCCCCGTGAAACAGAGGGCACGGCGCCAGGCGCCAGAGAATTAAGATTTCATCGTCAAGGAAGTTCAGAAGCTCCAAGAAGCTGGAGTCATCCATGAGGTGCGCCATCTCGAATGGCTCGCCAACCCAGTCGTGGTGCCCAAGAAGTGCGGCAAGGAGCGAATGTGCGTCGACTTCATGAGCCTCAACAAGTTCTGCCCTCAAGATCCCTTTCCGCTGCCCCGCAACGACCAGATCGTGAGCTCCACTGCTGGGTGTGAGTTGCTATGCTTCCTAGATGCCTTCTCAGGCTATCACCAGATCAAGATGGCGACTGAAGACGTGGAGAAGACGGCCTTCATCACCCCCTGCGGCATATTCTGCTACATCTGCATGCCTTTCGGCCTCAAGAGTGCCGGGGCCACCTTCCAGAGGCTGATGCGCATCGCCTTGGGACCCCAGATGGGAAGAAATGCATAGGCCTATGTTGATGACATCGTGTTTAAGACTTGCGGGGCCTGGTCCCTCCCCGCGGACCTCAAGGAGACATTCGACAATCTGCGCAAGGTCAACCTCAAGCTCAACCCAGACAAGTGCGTCTTCGGAGTTCCCTCCGGCAAGCTGCTAGGCTTCCTAGTCTCCCACCGTGTCATGGAGGCCAAGCCTGAGAAGATCAAGGCCATCGAGAAGATGTGTCCTCCCCAGAGCCTCAAGGAGATGCAGCGCCTGGCTGGATGCATGGCCTCGCTTGGGCGATTCATCTCCAAGTTCGGCGAGCGAGCCCTACCGTTCTTCAAGCTCATGAAGAGATCCGGCCCCTTCAAGTGGACTTCCGAGGCTGACGCTGCATTCGAAGACCTCAAGAAATACCTCACGAGCCCGCCCATCTTGGTCGCGCCACGCTCTCGCGAGCCCTTGCTCCTGTACTTGGCAGCCACTCCCCAGACGGCCAGCGCGTCCCTGGTGGCAGTACGAGAAGAGCGCGTCAACGCGCAGAAGAAGCAGGCCGTGCCGTCGTCGCCTGCTGAAACCCCGCCCCAGGAGGCCCTGGGCGCGTTGCCTCCCGAGGCCGCGCCTCCACCCGCTAAGAGCCCTCCTCAGGAGGCCTCCAACGAGCTGCCTCGTGAGCCGCCTCCCGAGCCCCCTCAGCCTCATGAGCCCCTCGGCCCCCTAAAGACCAAGCTGCCACAATAGCTACCCGCCTCGTCGAGCACCCCGTATACTTCATCAGCACGGTGCTACGAGATGCGCACGAGCGCTACCCCATGCAGCAGAAGCTCCTCCTCGCGCTCCTCGTCACCTCCAGGAAGCTGTGCCACTACTTCCAGGGCCATCCCATCAAGATGATCTCGTCTTACCCCCTGGAGCAAGTCCTGCGCAGCCCCAACTCTGCTGGCCGTATCGCCGAGTGGAACATCGAGCTGCAGGCCTTCGAGCTGGAATTCTGCACCACAAGGGTGATCGAGGGGGCAGCGCTGGCTGACTTTGTAGCGGAATGGACGGATCCGCCCCAGGAGGAGCCTCGCGAGGCCGAATCCCTCCTTCCTGGGGACGAGGTGCCTGGCGGCTGGATTATGCACTTCGATGGCACCTTCTCCCGGCAGGGCGCAGGAGCTGGCGTCATGCTCACCTTGCCAATAGGAGACAAGCTATGCTATGCCGTCCAACTCTGCTTCAAGCGCGACGACAAGGTCTCCAACAACATCGCGGAGTACGAGGGCCTCATTGCCGGCCTCAAGGCCGCCTCTGATCTGGGCATCAAGCGCCTCACCATCATGGGCGACTCACAGCTCCTCGTCAACTTCTCCAACAAAAGCTACAAGCCCAAGGACGAGCACATGGCCGCCTATCTGGAAGAGGTATGTAAACTCGAGAAGTGTTTCCTTGGCCTAGAGCTCCAGCACGTTCCTCGCGGCGGCAACAAGGAGGCCGACGACATCGCCAAGCGAGCATCTCACCGCGAGTCTCAGAACCCCGACATCTTTGAGGAAAGGCTCCTCAAGCCATCAGCTGCACCACCTGCCGTGGGCACCACACTGCTTCATGAAGAACTCCCACCCGCACCGCCCACAGGCGCGCCAGACTGCGGCCCAGCCTCAGGAGCCCGCCTGCTGCCGGCGCTAGAGCCTCAAGTGGACTGCTGGGCCGCTGAATTCTAGGCCTACTTGCTTCAAGGCACCCTCCCGGAGAAGGATTCAGAGGTAGAGCGCGTGGCTCGCCAGGCCGCCGCCTACTACTTGAAGGACGGCGAGCTGTACCGCAGGTGCCCCAATGGCGTCTCGCTGTGGTGCATCTCTGAAGAGCAAGGTCGCGAGCTGCGCCGACATCCATGGAGGAGACTGTGGTCACCACTCCTCATCGCTCACCCTTGCCGGCAAGGTGTTCCGCAGCGGCTTCTACTGGCTCACCGCGCTTCACGACGCCACCGAGCTGGTCCAATCCTGTGAGGCCTGTCAATTCCATGCCAAGCAAATCCACCAGCCAACTCAAGACCTCCAGACGATTTCTCTCTCTTGGCCCTTTGCGGTCTGGGGGCTGGACATCTTGGGGCCTTTCCATCGTGCAGCCGGCGGCTACCGTTACCTCTACGTCGCCATCAACAAGTTCACCAAGTAGGCAGAGGTCGAGCCCGTGCGTACCATCCTGGCAGGCTCTTCCGTCAAGTTCATCAAGGGCCTTGTGAGCCGCCTTGTGTACACATCCGAGGCAGGCTCTTCCCAACCGCATCATCACCGACAACGGCTCCCAGTTCACAAGCGGCCTCTTCAAGTCATATTGCGCCAGCCTCGGCACGTAGATCTGCTACGCCTCTGTGGCGCACCCACAAAGCAACGGCCAAGCCGAGTGTGCCAATGCCAAGGTCCTCAAGGGCCTCATGACAAGAACCTTCAAGAAAAAGCTCGAAGCCTGCGGCAAGGGCTGGCTTGACGAGCTACAGTCTGTGCTGTGGTCCATCTGCACAATGGCTACCAAGCTTACTGGCGAGACTCCATTCCTCGTCTACGGAGCCAAAGCAGTTCTCCCTTCTAAGCTCAAGCATGCCTCTCCGCGAGTCCTTGCCTTCTACGAGGCTCGTCAGGACGGCTCGTAGGAGGCCGACCTGCTGCTCCTCGAGGAAGCCCGTCGCCAGGCCGCCCTCCACGCCGCCAGATACCAGCAGGCTTTGCGTCGCTATCATAGCCACAACATACGCCCACGCACCCTCGAGGTCGGCGATCTCATCCTAAGAATGATCCTCTCTAGAGAAGGACTCCACAAACTCTCCACCATGTGGGAACGCCCTTTCAGGGTTGCTCATGTCTCCAGGCCTGGTGTTGCCTAGCTGGAGACGGAGGACGGAGTTCCTGTGCCTAACGTCTGGAACATCCAACACCTCCGCAAGTTCTACCCGTGACACTCATGCGTACGAACGAAGTGGGGCTGTACACGCCCCGGAGCCTCTCATTGTGTTCGCTTGATGGGCCCGCGAGAGCTCCTGCCCACGTCTCAGTGGCAGCCCCATGCTCCGCGCTGGCGGAATGTTCCCACGCCAAGTGGAAGCCCCATGCTCCACGCTGGTGGAACAATCACCTGAGGGCGCCCCACAGGTTGCACCAAACTCACGCTGATCCATGCCGGACACGGCAGCCTCTTCTCTTTTGGATGTGAAACTGAGGGCACCCCACGGGCTGCATCAACCTCAAGCTGACCCGTGCCACACATGGCAGCCACATCTCTTTTTGGTTGTGTAATGAACTTATTATTATGCTGTAGTAAAGCTTTCTTTCCTAAGGTATTTTATGTGTTGCTAAGTTGCTTGCCTCAGGAGCTATGTATGCTCACGACCTTCCTCCTGCACATCTCGCGAGCGGGGGCTGGACACGGTGCCTGTGCTCGGGTCAGTCCCAGCAGCGCTGCAAAACCCAAGCGATCGAGCTCTGGCTCGCGGGCCTGCGCCCGTGCACGCCACCTCACTAAGGTCCTTGGTGTCTCATCTCCTCGCGCGACGCCCAAGAGCAAGCTAGCAAGCGTGCACCGCTCCCCCGTTTGTGAAATCGATATGAAGTTGTCTCAGGAATAAGGCACTCGAAGGCCTCGTGAGTGCTGCCTCGCGAGGTGACTCGTGACAAGACGCCTCCGTAAGCCATCAGGGAGCCTCGTGAGCGCAGCCTCGCGAGCCAACCTGCAGTGACCGCCTCCACCAAGTACTAGCGGGAGGCCTCACGAGCGGGATCCTTGCGAGGCGCGCTCCGCGGCAATGATATGACAAGTGACACTCATGAAAGAGCTAAGTACAAAACACCTCATGAGCCGCTCTAGGCACCTCTCAAGTTTCCTTTCTTCGCAACCTCGCTGAGTGCTGACGTTCTCTCTTCCGCGCAGGCCGCTTGCACGTCAAAGGGGGACTTCCTGAGCATCGCGCCTCAGGAGTCCTTACCGCCCCTCAGTGCCCTGCACCTCCTGGCCTTGTCTAGGCAACGCGACCTGACATACCAGCGACGGCTGTAGCCCGCTCAGGGGCTGGGTCCTGACGACGTCGAGCACTAAGGCAAACAAGGAAAGGGAAATAGGCCTCACGGGAGAGCCTCATGAGGAAACACACATTGCAGAAGATCATAGAGTTCTTAAACAAAAGACATTGTCTTTATGCCACGCAGGGCTACGTCAATCTAGCACAGGTAAAAGGGAGGATCTAGGAGGTCGCGGCGTTGCCGTCGTCGCCTTCGATTCCGCTGGAGCTGTCGCTGCTGCCGTGGGAGAACTTCATGAGCAGAGCGTCCACATGGTCCTCCACCGCCTTCCCAAGGCTGTTGCGGAGCTCTTCGGGCATGGGGGCTATCACCCTGTCGAAGTCCAAGTTGGGGTCGGCGTGGAGAAGATGGCTGAAGATGTGCGTCGCCACCTGGAAGAGGAGGTCGCGGCACTCATCCTCAATGATGCCGCTCACCCTCTTCGCTCCAGCCTCGAGCCGCTCCACGAGCCTAGTGAAGAAGTCAAGGTAGCTGGTGTCGTGGGTCTCGCGGGTGCCCTCGAGCCTCTCCTGGCAGACGATGGCCAGGGTGCCGCGGGCTCGAAGCTCGAGGGAGCGGAACATCTTGGCGCGCTCATGTTGCCGCCCCCGCGCCCGGTCTGCCTCCAACCTCGCCTGCTCGACAACATTGGAGACATCGCCCACCTGCTACTGGAGGGAGGCTAACTCTGGCTCGGTGGCGTCCTTGGCCTGCAGCGCGGTCTTCCGCCGGTTCTCCACATCCGTCAGGAGCTCCTTGAGGGCCTCAATCTCCCTCCGGAGTTCCTCGCGCTTTTCCTTGAAGCGGTCCTCCTGGATCTTCAGCTTCTTGCTATGATCTGTGATGGGCGCCAGGCGGTTCTTCTCTATCTTCGCATCGGCATCCTCCTGGGCCTTCTTCTCCTTGGCCTCCAACTTGGCGTTGGCTGCCTCCATGCGCTTGGTGTAGGCGTCCTGGGTGGCGGCCACCTGGCTTTCCAGCGTCTCCAGGCGCTCTCGTTCCCTGGCCTGCTCGATCGTCGTCTGCGCGAGCTCTCGCTCGCGGATCGCAAGGTCTACGTCGTGGGCCGCGAGCTCTGCTTCGCGGGCAGTAACGGTGGTTTCCCGCGCCTGGAACCACCGCTCCTCCGCAGCGTGCCGCTCATCGACCACCCTTGTGCGGGCCTTAGCCTCCTCGCGTCTGCCTCCCGGAGGGCGCTCTCGAAGACCTCCTTCGCATCGGCGGCGGACTTCTCGCGCTTCTCCTATGCGAGCTTGTCCTGGCGACTGCCCAGCTTGATGGCGACGTCGAGCCGGCGCCACCCCTCGGCAAGGCATAGGCGCTCCTCGGCAAGGCACCCCTCAGTTTCATCGAACTACGCCTCGAGCTGGCCCAGAGCTCTCCTTGCAGTCCGCAGGGCCCCGCGCCTAAGCAGGGTGCGGTTGCGCACGAGCGTCAGGGCCCAGGCAGGGTCTGACTCCTCGCCGCCCTCCACCGTCATGACCTGGGAAGGCCCGACGTCGTTCGTCAGTAGCGAGGATTTCGCCGGGGCCTCCTCCTCTTACCGCGGCGGAACACCCCGCGGGCTCGCCGCGCCCGCGGCGGGAACCTCGTGCGTTGGCGAGTGTTGGGGGCTTCCTAAAGCGCCTCCGGCGTCTGCGGCGCTCGGCGGAGGAGTTGGCACCTCCGCCTCATCCATCTCCAGGTCCGCTCCCGCGGCGGGCATCTCAGGAGCCGTGGCGCCGCCTCTAGAGGCCGCCTCCTGAGGCTCAACGTCCCCAGCTTCAGGAGCCGTGTCCACCTGCGGCTCCGGAGGGACCGCTTGCTCCTTCTCCACCTCCACGCACTCCGCCTCAGCATCAGGGCGGCCGGCGGCATCTTCACGCCCCCCGGCGCCCGTGGCAGGCGCTGGGGCCCCCTCTGAGCCAGGGGTTCTCTTTGTCGTCTTCTTCTTTGGCCTCTCCATCTTCGTGGATGCCCTGCGCGAGGCGGAGGCTCAGTCCCAGGCCGCGGGGCAAACACACAATGAAAAATGTAAGAGAGGCACTTATTCGTCATTGGCAACCCACTTCCTTTTCTTCAGGGCCGACGGCGGACGGTCCTCGCTGTCGCCCTCGCGAGGCCTCCTCCCGAGACCTTCTCTTGAGGTGTCCTTCCGAGGCCCGGCGGCCTCGTCCTCGGCATCGTCCCTCTCGGTGGGGGGCTCAGTAGCCCCTCCACCCGCACCAGTGTTCTCCGCGGGGGGCTCGGTGCCCCCGCCGCCGGTGTCCATCTCCTCCATGCGCGGCTCGCCTACCGTCACGCTAGAGCTCCCTTTGCCACCCGCATCGGCGGGACGGGAGGGCTCAACCCTAAATCAGGTGTCATCGTCATCATCATCGTCGTCCTCGAGGTCACGGATGAGTTGGCGGCGGGTCCGCATGGCGGGGCCGCCGTCGCTCCCCTCCACGTCGCCGCGCGAGGCCTCGGCATCGTCCAGGTCCCCCGAGCTAGGAACCACCATGAACGGGTACTCGCGAGGCCCTTCTTGGCCTTTCGGCACAAGGCCCCACTAGTCGAAGAGCGGCATCTCCGCGACCAGCTCCTCGGTCTCCTCATAGCGGTACAGCGGGAGCGCGTCCTCGGGCGGGTCCCCCGCAGTGCTGCCGAGCATGATCTGTATGATTTCGTCCACCACCTCCGACTTTAGGTTGGCGACGTTCAGCCGCATGGGGTCCTTGATGCCAGTGATTTTCCACACCGGGCGCGAGCGCAGCTGGAGTGGCGCTATGTGCCGCTACAGGAACTCCTTGATGACCATCGCCCCGTGAGGCGCGCCGCCTTGTGGTCGGCCATCCTTGGGTCGGTGAGCTTCTCGTGCTCCCACCCTGAGCTCTTCACAGCAGGGGCTGTCGGCTCCATCAGCAGCTGGTTGCAGTGGCGCGCATCCATGTAGATCCAGCGCTGCCGGTAGCCTTCCACCTTCTTCGGGATCTTCAAGCTGATCATGTTGTTCTCCGTCGCCTGGACGGCGAGGAACGAGGCGCACGCGGAGCGATAATTCGCCGCGGATATCCGCAGGCTGAAGAAGTGGCGGAAGAGCGCCACTGAGGGCATCACGCCCACGAAGGCCTCGAAGTAGAAGGCAAAGATGGCGAGGAGGGAGATGGAGTTGGGTTGAAGATGGAGAGCTTGGATCTGGTAGTGTGTGAGGATGGCGTTGAAGAAGTCCGAGAATGGCGGCACCTCCAGAACGCGCCCCGCGCGCGCGCCCGGCCAGATCTTCGTCGCCCCATTCTCGTTCCGGTCGCCGGCGATCATCGAGAGCACCTTGTCCAGGCCTTCTCGGTTTGCGATGATTGAGCGCTGCAGGGCCGGCTCCATGGCCGGCGCGCTCGGCGCCGCGGCCGCCTTACCCTTCTTGCCGGTGGGCACCATTGCTATGCGGTGAAGCTTGGAAGGCGAGGGAGGAAGGAGCAGTGCTCAGGGAAGGAAGCGCGAGAGATCAGGCGCTGGAGGAGAAAGCAGGAGGGAAGCAATGATGGCCTGCGCCCCGGGCGGGCATGCTTTATGGCAGGCGCAGGCGGTTACCGAGGCGTAGTGGGGAAGTGGGGGCGTCCCACGTGCCGTCGTACACCACGTGTCGAGCCTGGGCCCCGTAGTCTGTCAGGGCCCGCGCCGTTACGCTCCCAACGGGCGGGAACGTGTGCACCACGGGTCCGGGGGCTACTGTCGGGCTATTGGGAACCAGGGTACCTCAGCCCGTCTGCCTGCGGCCCAGGATACGATGCCTGGTGAAGGCCCAAGATGCGGCCCATTTAAGGACGTCGCAAAGAAAAGACATCTTGCGAGGCGCCAGCCTCCTGAGGACCCTACCTCAAGGCACGAGCCACCAGCACTTAGCCGCAGGAGCGGCGGAAGCCTCGCGAGGCTGCCTCCCGAGGCGCCCCCCCGAGGCGGGCGCCCGAGGCCATCCGGCCTGACGTCAGTTGCGCGGTCCTGTGCCCATCATGTGGGTGACGTGCGTGGCGACGAATGGCAGCAGAGGCCGCGCCAGCGGGCGTGGACAGAGAGGCTTTCCTCTTTGGTGCTAAAGAGGCAGCCCCAGCTGCCCACCTCCAAAGCAAGTCCCAAGGATTGCCCATTTGGTGAAAGAAGACCGAGACAGCAAGGCGCGCAGGGCGGAGGTCATCACCGAGCCCACCGGCCTATCATGGATCATGCTTTTCCAGGCGAAGACTGACTTTAGTCAGGATAGCCTGAGCTCCTGTCCC
Organism: Elymus sibiricus; assembly: GCA_039707655.1. Classification (NCBI taxonomy): domain Eukaryota; kingdom Viridiplantae; phylum Streptophyta; class Magnoliopsida; order Poales; family Poaceae; genus Elymus; species Elymus sibiricus. Next base: position 165,997,068 of record CM077670.1, read on the forward strand.
CTTTCAAAAACCCGCCAAGTGTGGAAACCCTTCACGCCTAAGTTTTAAGGGGAAGAGGGCGAAGGTGGCTATAAAAGGGGCAGAGCGGCCATTGTAGAGAGGATCGATTCCTTCATGTCCTACCTTGTACGCGGGAACACCTTCTTGCCCACTGCGATCCCAAACCACAAGCAGGAGTAGGGTTTTACACCGCAAGGTGGCCCGAAGCTGGGTAACCGTCGTGTCCCCTAGCGTGCTCCACGCTAGCGCTCTCGCCATAGCCTCGCCGTGGTCACCCTAGGTCGGAAAGAACTAGCTTGCCCCCAGTGTTCGAACCTCTAGATCCCCGGAGCCACGGTTCCGACAGTTGCTGCCCGGAGCGGCTCAGGCGACTCACCACTACGAGGAGGGCACCCATGATGTGGAGGCCTCGCCCTCTTCCAAGTCTAAGGAGCCCATCGTCATCGATATCTCTGACGATGAGGAGTAGCTTGTCTTTTTAGCTCACTACAAGGACCTATGTTTAGCTAGATCGCTACGCCGGTTAAGCATGTTCAGTTTACCTGTTGCATGTGCTGCTCCTGCCTTTCCTTTACAAATTCTAGTGAATTGTCCTATGTACTCTTACTATGCAATCTGATCCTCTAGTATATATGTTCTATATATTGTGCAATGTGGTGCTGAGTTAACTGTTTGGTTATTTTTTTGTCATGTTCATTTAACTGTGTAGTTCAATTCTGCAATGGGATGCTCAATTCTTGTGGGTGTAATTTTGTATTCTCTTGCATGTGAGAAATAATCGAATTTGGCTGTACAAAATACATGAGATACAAATACAATTGCTATATTTCCAAGTTGTTAAGCATACTAGGTTTGGTTAACTGTCTAATCTTGTAGTATGTTCTCTTGTGCAATGTGGTGCTCAGTTAACTGTTTGGTTCATTTGTTGTGGTGCTTAGTTAACTGTTTGGTTCAATTCCGCAATGCGATGTTCAATTGTCGTGGGTACAATTTTGTATTGTTATGCATGTGAGAAATAAATCGAATATGGTTGTACTAAATACATGAGAAACATATACAACTGCTATATTTCCTAGTTCTTAAGCATGCTTGTGTAACGCCCAATATGAAGCTCTATCGCAATCACGTGATGAAGTCGTGATTGGGACAGAACCTCATTTTGGAACGCATAGCAAGGTGATTCTCAAATAAATACAACCAAATGAACAGATGAGAGTACCAGATAAAGGCTTACACTCGCCACATCCTACAACATCATCAAACGTCATACAATCATCCAAAAGAAAGGCAAGGTCCGACTACGGACGAAATCAAATGATAAAATCACCACCCTAGTATTTTCCCCGGATCAACCGACTAGGGCCCACTACGGATCATCTGGCATCGTGACGTACATTCGTCCACGCTCATCGTCATACTCCCAATGGAGCATCTCGGGCTCACCTGTGTCTGACTCAAGCGTACCTGCAACTGGTGTTTATAGTAATCTGTGAGCCACAGGGACTCAACAATCTCATCACCCAAGGTAACAGAACTATTTAAGCTCATAGGAATGGAAGGGGTAAATGTGTTGAGGTTGCAGCAAGCACTAAGCATGTTTAAGTGGCTAACATACGAGTACAAGAATAAAGATGAGCATACTACGCATAACGGTCGCAAGTTTAATATGATCAAGAAGTGATCCTGAACACCTACTTACGGTTCAAGCATAACCCCATCGTGTTCTCCTCCCGAACTCCCTCGAAAAGTTGAGCATACTACGCATAACGGTCGCAAGTTTAATATGATCAAGAAGTGATCCTGAACGCACATGGTTGATGTATTTTAATTAGATTTAGTGTCAAGTTCTCTACAACCGGAGGTTATAAATTTCCAAGTCGCCACATAACTGCGGGCATGACTTTTCGAAAGATATAACCCTGCATGGGTGCTCCAAGTAGTCCATTATAAATTACCACAAGCATCCGATGGAACATCCTCACACCATGATAACACGATGCTTACGATAAGGAATCCTGGTGGACAAGCCACTCGTAACAGGCAAAACTAAACCAGCAAGACCTCCCGGTGAGCCTGATCTGTGTCTAAAGCCGCGTGCTCTCTATCTATGGGCATAATCCGTCTATGCATAGTGGACGGTAGCCAAAAGACCCCGAGTTGCCCCGAGGCGGCTCCGCCGACTGCTAGGTTGGTGGACCAACGGTTGTGTTTTGCCGCTGGCCCGAGTTATGTTGGAATTAAAAGAGTCCCCAAGGTGGTGACCCTCTATGCATTAATTATTAGGTTCATGTTGGTAAATGTTAAAACCAATGTTGGGACTTGCTGGAGAAGTCTTATCCTAAAACAAGTGATCAGGGGGGTTCGCATATGCCCCACGTGTATTAGAAGCGCTCATCAAGGAACATAACACCGGTATTACGGAAACTAGGGCGGCATGAGAGGAACAAAACACTAGGCAAAAGGCCGAGCCTTCGACACACAACCAAGTATATAGATGCATTAATTCAATAAGAGATATTGTGATATCCCAACATATCCATGTCCCAACATGGAACAACCTGCACTGCACCTGCAACTAAAATGCTATAAGAGGGGCTGAGCAAAGCAGTAACATAGCCAAACAACTGTTTGCTGGGTAGGGTGGTTAGAGGCTGTATCATGGCATATGAGAGGCTGACATATATGTGGTAGGAAGCGTGACATAGTGATAGCAATGAGACAACTAGCAAGCAAAGATAGTAGAGTTATCAAGGGTGACATTCATCTTGCCTGAAGTCTCTTTAGTAGGTGTCAGTGTACTAAGACATGGGTGCCCTCGTACCCAGACTTGTGCACAGGCAATTGTAGCCTCCGATCCGGCAAGGGCTTGACAGAGGATAACTACAACCCAAGACTCAACACAAAGACCGTGAATAACACCTCAAGGCAGGGCATCCAGAAGTACTATTCTCGTACCAAAGATTAACGCTGTCCTTGCCGTCAAGCTCCGTCCTGGCAAGGTGAAGACCGAGGCTATGGTTGCCGGCAAGCTCCCTTGCCGGCAAGCAAGGCCTGGCAAGCTCCGTGCCAGCAAGTTTGTTTTTTCCCATTACCGCTCCACCTCACCATCGACCAGATAGGCTCGTGGGCTAGGTGTCGAGCGGGCAGGCAGTCAACATGGCTCACCAAGGCATGTGTCAGCGCGCCGTGCTGAGATTAACTTTAATGACACTGTCCCTGGGACGTGTCAAGATTACAAGAGGGCGCTAGGACCGGTGGTACGTATCTTTTGCCCAAGGCCTCGCCTCCCCGACGTAGCACCTTACGGTGCATTAAATGCGTTTGTCTTACCCCATTGGAAGATAAACGTGATGACGGTGCAAGTCACTGTTCACATTCTGTAATGACCGTATAAGACATTGTGGTAACCTCTTGGCCTATAAAAGGAGGCCCACGGCTACAGGTAGAACGGTCGACACCCAGTTCAATTACATGCCGTAGCTGCATTTTCCCGAGCACCTTGCCGGAAAACTGCGCTCCTTGTAATCAGAGTTCATATTCGATAAACCACAAAGCAGGAGTAGGGTTTTACGCAAGTTGGGATGGGTGGGCGCTACGGTTGGGATGGGTGGCGCAGGAGGCGCAAGTGGTGCGGGTGCCCAGCACGCCCACCACGATGCTAAGCCTAGCCACAGGACCGACGACGTCGCAGCCGGTCAACTTCCAAGACATTCTGGTGAGTGCAGTCATCATAGTAATATAATTCATACTGCTGCCACCCAGAACCCAGCAGCCGCAACATCCCAGAACGTAGCGGCGACGTCCAACAATGGCGCGGGGAGGCATATGCCACGACCATCGCAAGATGGGCACGACACGCTCCCCCAGGTTGCTGGCGGTTCCAGACGACCGCAAGGCGGGATCCCCGTGCAGCAATTTCCGATTGCTCATGGAGTGCCACCGCCACCACCATGTCCGCCTGTTGGCGAGCATGAGCCGCGGTGGCATGGACGTAACGAAGCTCCTTCTGGCTCCGCCAGGAGTCGAGCGATGCCTCGTTCGGTGCTCCCAGCCATGCCGACCACGGCAGCCGAGGCCATGGCGTGGGTTCAAATACTTTTGAACTTCCCACCAGGCCTAGACAAGATGGACGAATGGAGAGCCACCATTCAGAGCCTCGTCAGTTTTGCCGATCCCGGCAAGACACAAGACGTGGGGCCCTCGCGGAGACCACCCACCATGCTGGCAGGACCCTCCGGCTACCTTGGTGGAGACGCCATGCAGACGGTGCAGTCGCCTCGCCACCCCCCACCATCATAGCGGCCAGGCCGGCGATCAGACGACCATGATGTGTTGTCCATGGCTTCGTCAGATCCACGGTGCCACCAAGATCAGCGCCAAGTGCTCTGCGAGTGGTGCGACGAAGATGCCCGCATGAAGATCGAACGGCGCCGGGAAGCACGTCGTCAGTCTGACGACCGTGCCAGGCCGGCGGTGAACGTGCTCGCTCTGGTAGCCGCTGGGTACTTGCCCTACGATGTGGGGTGCCCAACGTTTACTCGTGAGCTGTGGCAAGTTCGCTGGCCGTGCACCCGAGCCTTCAAGCCAGAGCTGCCCAACAAGTATGATGGCAAGCTCAACCCAGCCAAGTTCCTTGGCATCTACACCATCGCGGTGGAGGCTGCGGGGGGACGGGACGAGAAAGTGCTCGCCAACTACTTCCCGTTGGCGCTTCAGCCCAACGTCAGGTCATGGTTGATGAACCTGCCCGAGGGCTCCATCTCTTCTTGGGCGGATCTGTGCCATCATTTCATTGGCGCTTACCAGGGTGGCCACAAGCTCCTAGGTCAGCCCAGCGATTTGCAGGTGTTCCCCCAAAGGGATGGAGAGAACCTCCGCAAGTACATACAACGGTTCAGCCGTGTGCACCACAACATCCCCGACATCCATCCCGCAGCTGTTGTTGCTGCGTTCCACACGAATGTGCGCAACCGCATGATGCGGTCAGAGATGAATGTCGAGCAGCTCAAGACCATCAATGATCTATATGCCTTGGCGGATAGGTGTGCACGTGCTAAGGAAGGGAGGTGACTGCCCGGGGAAGATGCGGGTGCAGACGTCGATTCTGAGGACGACGACGCATCAACCCCACAGAAGAAGAGTAGAAAGCGGAACAGAAAGCACAAGAACAAGACTGACTGGCCGTCGAGAGCTCCGGCGACAGCAACGCCACCAAGAAGTCAAAAGTAGACATCCCCAGCAAGGAGGTTGCCGGGTGCGATGCTTGCCGGGAGGCTGCAGCAGGCGAGAAAGCTGGCAAGACCGGCAGGCCGTACTGTAAGATCCACCGCACCAAGGGCCACGATCTCCAACAATGCCGGCAAGTGGAGCAACTTGCCAAAAAGCAAAAACAAGAGTATGAGAAGCGAGACAAGGAGAAGGCCCAAGATGGTGCTAGTGGGTCTGGCAAGGAAGATCGTGGTGGCCCCGGAGGCCGCCGCGGCAAGGCCAAACAGCCAAAAGAGAAGGCTGCTCAGGGCCAGCAAGAAGAGGATGATAGTGATGAGGACAGAAGCGGGTCTGGTAAGGAATTCCAAAATGCGGCGGATGCCATGTGTGTTGATGGAGGCGCATCTTTGCACTCCTCGCACAAGCAACTAAAGCAGTGGATCCGCGAAGTCAATGCAGTAGAGCCGGTGATGGAGGCACAAAAGCCACTCAAGTGGTCGCACTCGCCCATCATCTTTGACGCCGAGGACCACCCTGATCGCACCACAGTGGTCGGGTATTTGCTGTTGTTGGTCTCACCAATGATTCGCAACCGCAAGGTGACAAAGATGCTGGTTAATGGTGGGGCTGGCTTGAACTTGATCTCTCCAGATGTGCAGATCCTCGACAAGGATCTTGAGGAAATAGGCAGTTTCCAAGGGATCAGTCCGGGGAGGAACAAGCCGAAGGGCCAAGTCACGTTGCCGGTCACGTTCGGCGGCGAGCTCAACTATCGGACGGAGAAGATTACCTTCGACGTTGTCAAGATGCCGCTACCATAGAATGGGATTCTGGGCCGCCCAACCCTGGCAAAGTTTATGGCCTTGTCGCACTATGCGTACAACGTCAACAAGATGCCAGGGCCGATGGGGGTCCTCACCCTCAAGTCAAACCACAAGGACGCGATCATCTGTACCGACAAGATCTACCGGGAGGCCACGGCAGCAGCTGCCATCGAGGCGCTTGCTCCTGCCACCAAAGCTCCCGGGGAAGAAAAGAAGAAGAAGACCGGCAAGACCTCCGGGAAGGACTCCAGGAAGCGCACTTCAGAGTGCAGCATGCCTGTCGAGGACATACCAGAGAGCTCTACTGGCAAGGGCAAGAGAGCCAAGGCTTCCGCATCCATGACCAAACAAGTTTCTGCGAAAGGGTATGGGATGAGTGGTACTTTTTCTAAAAGTACCACTCTCGGCAACAAATAGGGAATCGAGCTCGTTGCCTTCCTACGGGTGAATGCCAGTGTGCTTGCCCAGCAAGCACCAGACGTCCTGGAGTTCTTAGGAGGGCAACTGAGCACCACCTTGCTGTCTGCCCCCATGTGAGACCCCTCAAGCAGAAGGTCAGGAAGCAAGCCTTGGTGCAGAAACAATACTCCCCACAGAACTCAAACACGGGTCACCTCGAGTCTTGGCCTTCAATGAGGAGGACCAAGATGAGCTGCGGCATGACGATGCCGCCCTCCTTGAGGAAGATCGTTTCCAGGCTGCTGCCTTAGCTGCAAAGTGAAAGCCAAGGACCTTGAGAAAGGTGACCTTGTTCCTCATCGAATTCGATCCATGAAGGATAAAAAACAAGTTGACGCCGAAGTGGGAAGGCCCTTACCGGGTAATACGAGTCACTAGGCCCGGCACAGTCCACCTAGAGACTGAAGATGGCACTCCGGTGCTAAGCTCATGAAATATTGAGCATCTTCGTAAGTTTTACCCGTAAGGCGCGGTTGCCGGGCTGCCCGGCAACCTCTTTTGTACAAGTTTGCCATCAAGGCATGTAATCCTTTGTACAAAGCCGGGCGCAGATCCCGTGCAGAATAAATAAAACTTACATGTTTCACAATTCTTTGTCAAGTACATATATATTTATGTGTTGCAGGCAGTCTTGTGTTACATTTTCCCTTGCATAAGGTGATTAACGAACCGCCAAGGTTCCAGCCTCCTGTTTTCTTTTCTTTCTCAAAGGAAGGAAGGATTCCTCGCATACAAGTTTCCCGGGGGGAGTGATGGTATGGATACCAAAGGACGCGTTCAAGATGTCACACTACGGTAAGAAGTACAACAAGGAATGAGCTAAGTTGCAAAACTTTCAAATAAATTCTTTGTTGTAGTTGCGATTCTCCTTGAACGACTTTGGCCTTTGTATGAGAAACCTGCACGCTAAGGAACCTTGTCGTGATCGACTACGCTCTTACTTTGCTTCAAGTCTGCCCGGCAACCTAAGCAGCCGCGTTGTGACCGTCGAGCGTGACCTTGCCGCCAGTGACACTTCCGGCAAGCTACTAAGGATCCGCTCCTCAAGCACTTACGACAAGGGTGTGTCCACTGGCAAGCTTCCGGCAAGCGTAGGGTACAAAAATCATGCAAAGACAGAACGGAATAAGGAGAACAGCGCACATACATCCATGTTAAATGCATGTTATAATACATCAAAGCCAAGTGCAATCTGACTTAAGATAAATTTGTCTTGTGCATAAACTACATCTGCAACAAAGAACGGCAAGGGAGGCTAATCCCTGTGATCACCCTCAGTCCTCGGGATCTGATTGATCTTGTCGATAAGGGGAATGATGGCCCTTTCAGTAGCTATGGTATCTGTCCCCGGCGGCAAGGCCTTGAAGGCCTTGGAGATGTCGATGTCAGGATTCCGGCAGATAATCTTGACGAGCATTTTTGAGACGACCTCGATGCAAAACTTCCGAGACTCGTTGGCAAAGCTGGCGGATCTTTTCTCATGATGTTTCTTCAGTATCTCGAGGAGTCCGTCGAAGAAGAGGGAGAGGCTGGCGCTTCTAGAGTCATGCTCGCCAACTGCAAAGCGATGCTCCTCCCATTCCATGATGCTCACCTAAGTGGCGAGACGCTCGGCAACATCGACAAGGCGACCAGTCCACAGATCCACGGCTTTCTTGTGCTCCTCGAAAGAGTTCGCAGCATTGGCACGCTCAGCCTTATCTTTTTCCTAGCTCTCCCGCAGCTCCCTCTCTTTTTCCCTGCCAACTTCCAGGTCCTTCTCCAGAGTTGCGAGCCTTGAATTAAGGTCTGCCAAGGAGTTGTTGACGGTCGAGAACTCTTGGGTTTTGTTGACGAGCTCCTCTTCAAGCTTCGACACTTTGGACTGCAACTCTGCCTTGGCGGCCTCAGCGCCTTCCGCGACTTTGACGGCCTCTGAGAGCTTGGTGGCGTGAGCCTGGGTTAGAGTCTCGATGGCCTGATTATGGCCCTCCTCAAGCTCTTGGGTCTGTTGCGCAAGCAGAGTCTGGATCTCCTCCTCCTTTCCGCGTTGCTTGGCAGCGAGAGCCTCTTCTCGGGCGGCAAGGTCCCTTTCTTTAGCGGCAAGCTACGCTTCGCACTCCGCTAACCTGCCGTCCAGAGCCGTTGCCTTCTCTTTGGCAGCGCCAAGCTTCTCTTCTTGCCTCCTGAGGCCATGAAATTTGCTGTTGTGCCAGGCACGGATTTCCTCCACCTTTTTCCTCAGTTTCTGCTCGGCCTGCCCTATGGCTTGCCGTTGGGCGTGTAGTTCGTCCCAGCGCCTATCGTAGCGGTCTTGCACATCCTTGAGGCCACTAGCCATCGTCTTCAGGAAGGCAAGATCCGCGGTGTTGTCGTTAGAACAATCTAACGCTGCAACACTGCTGAAGAGGGGTGCCAAGATCTCCGCGATGGCTTTGTCAAAAGTAGGCTCCCCAGCACCAGATGAGCTGGGGGCCTCAGACTCCTGCCGCAGACGGACAGACTCCGAGAGCCTGATCAGGGCCTGCGCCTCGGATGCGCTAGGATGGGAGACAACACTTGACTTGTCGGTGCCGGCCTCTCCCATCTTAGCGTCCGTAATGGCAAGCCCAGATATGCCACCAAGGGGCTGGGCCATTTCTTCAGGAGTTCTCCTGGCCTACTCGGCGGCAGACGCGACGGCCTCCATGCCGGAAATCCTGGCGGCCTCATCGGCGGCACTCTTGGCGTGTCTCTCTGTGGATGCGTCCTCCCCCTCCAGAGGAGTTGGCTCTATAGGGTGAAGAAGGAAGAAGGAGCAGACGGAAGAAAATTGTGAATTTCAGATCAAGTTCAAGAAAACAAAAAGAAGAAGCATTAGAAAGAGTCAAGTATACTTGGAAAGATGATTACCTTGGCGAGCATGTGGGGGGGGGGGACACCATTCTTCCTCCGGCAACCTCGGTTGCCGGTGCCTGGTCCCCGACAACATTGGTTGTCGGAGGGGCCTCCGCGCGGGTAAGCCCTTCTTGGGGCTCCTCTCGAGGAGGGCTGCCCCTTGCCGGTGAAAGTCTTGGTGACAGCCTGGGAGTCAAGGGCGCCGTCAAGAGGTCTATCCCTTGGCGCCCTCCCAGCTGGCTACTTTCCAGCCCCTTGTTGGTCTTCGTTGCAGAAGATCCGACGGTGGTGCCCGCTGCGCATGTGCCTCGCGCGGGGGGCTCGAGCCGGCAACTTCAAGAGAAATTGCACCTTGGTCGGTGCCAGTTGCCGTCTCGCCCTCCCCGGTAGTCCTGAGCCTCTTTGCTAGCGGCACTTCGTCCCTACAAGATTAGGACAAAGAAGAAGATCAGCTCAAGCAACAGAGTCTGGACAATTAAGAAACACACGGGGATGGAAATGCTTACTCTTCGTCCTCGTCAGGGTCACTCAGGACTGACAGATCGTAATGAACTTTCGCCTCGGTCCCCGCAGTTGTGGATGACGGCAGTGGACTCCTGGGACGCTTCGGGGGGGCTGGGAGTTGCGAAGAACCCACCTCCTCCACGGACGGCAGGATGGGTCGACGGGGGACACCAACGCGAGAAGGCAGTTGCCGGGAAGGCTGCGCCCAGGGGATTGCGGCTACCGCCTTAACGCCGGCAAGCCTTTGGCTCGCCGACTCGGTGTGCACCTCCCCCTTGCGAGCAGTCCTCTTGGCGACAGCCATTTTTCCCTTGGCAGGAGGAGGGCAAGGTGGTTCTTCTTCCCCTCCTTCGGATTCCTCAGCCGAGGACCCCTCGGGTTGCTCCTCTTCTTCTTCCCCTCCTTCAGATTCCTCAGCCCGCTCCTCCTCCTCAACATGCTCTTCAGCATGCTCTAGAGGTGCGGCCGACTTTTTGGACTGGTCCTTGCCCAGCCGAGGACGAGTTAGCTTCGTCTTCTTGGACTTGTTAGCCCTTGCCGCAATAAACTCTTTCTGGTCATCCTTCGTCGGGTGCATCACGCCGTCCTCAACCCCGATAGCCTCCTCCACCAAGCTGGCAAACTAGTTATCCACATCCTTCTGCTCTGGTTCCTTCCATGCGCTCAGAACCGTCTGAGCGTCACAGTCCAGCATCCATGCCAGGATAGAGGCCTTAGCGGTGTTGTTGCACAAAGGGATCACCTTCGTCGGCAAGTCGAAGTCGCAACCCTTGTTGAAACTCCGGCAGATGAGCAGATAGTGTCCCATCGTCGTCAAGTTGTTGTCAGGGCCCTGGTGCAGCCGCATTGGGTCAGTGGGCCCCTGGTAATCCCACGCTTGCCGGCCTTTCCTGTGCTGCAGTGGGGCGATCCGGCGGCGAAGGAAATCTGCTCCCACCTTCTCAACCGTCAAGCCGGCCCCTTTCAGAGCAAGGATTCGGCGTAGTGCCACCTCCAGTTTGGCGTCATTGGGGTCGACTTGGTTTCAGCTATCAGGCTTGGCAACCATCTCGGTCCTGAGATGGCAAAAGGCTGGGAAATCTTGCTGCTTGACCAAGCACCAATCAGCCCGCCACTCGTCCCATCTGGAGTGAAACTCGCCGTCCAAGTAGTACTTTTTCGAATTCCGCTTGGGACCCAAATGACGCTACCAGAAAGAGAGCCCTTCTGGACCCGAGGGATGAAGAAATGCCGGAATAGGGCTACATTTGGGGCTATCCCCACAAAATTCTCGCACAAGTGTGCAAAAGTTGCCAGGTAGGTGACCGCATTGGGAGTAAAATCGAGCAGCCTGAGCCCGAAGGCGTTCATCACCTCAACAAAGAAAGCAGAAAAGGGTGGACACAGACCGCAGTAGATGTACCAGGCAAAGAAGTGGAATTGGTCGCCGGCAGGAGGGAGAGATCCAGGAAGTACCACTGTGGCTTCGTGATCCCGTGTATACATACGCGTAATCCTTCGCCAGATTGTCCACCGTAAGCGCCGGAGGGAAAACTGTGTAGTCCCGCCGCTGTGCCGCCTTAGCGGCTCTCTTTTCACCCGCCGCTAAACTTGGGGCATTTTCGCCTCTCTTCGGCACCATAGCGAGGTGTGGGGGGGGGGGAGGGAGGCACGCTGTGTTGCGCATCGGCAGAGGCAAAAGGTGTGCTCTGCTCTTGTGCGGCAGCGGAAGCGGGGAGGCACGCATCAGCGGAAACGACGGCGAATTGGCTAGATAGGGGAGAAGGGGTATATGAGCAGCGCCCCTCGCGGTTTCCTTTCTTATGGAGGAAACGCGACGGTTGGCTCTTTCTCATCCTACGTGGCTGCGCTTTTCAGGTGCACCACCTCCCGCCGCCAATTTGCTCCACCTCCCCCATGCCCGCGTTTAATGCGCATCGTGGGCAGGTGCGTTAAAAGAGAAAATTATGACAGTTATCCTCTACCACACGCCACCTGTGTACTGTTTGGGCCTATCCCAACGACGCCTCGCATGCGCGTGTGGCCCAGGCCCAGGGGCTCCTGTCGGCGTACTAAGACATGGGTGCACTCGTACGCAGACTTGTGCACAGGAAGTTGTAGCCTCCTTTCCGGCAAGGGCTTGATAGAGGATAACTACAACCCAAGACTCAACACCAAGACCGTGAAGAAGACCTCAAGGTAGGGCATCGAGAAGTACTATTCTCATACCAAAGATTGACGCTGTCCTTGCCGGCAAGCTCCGTCCCGGCAAGGTGAAGACCGAGGCTATGGTTGCCGGCAAGATCCCTTACCGGCAAGCAAGGCCCGGCAAGCTCGGTGCCAGCAGGTTTGTTTTTTCCCGTTACCGCTCCACCTCACCATCGACCAGATAGGCTCATGGGCTAGGTGTCAAGCGGCCAGGCAGTCAACATGGCCCGCCAAGGCACGTGTCAGCGCGCCGTGCCGAGATTAACTTTAATGACACTCGTCCCTAGGACGTGTTAAGATTACAAGAGGGCGCCAGGACCGGTGGTACAGATCATTTTCCCAAGGCCTCGCCTCCCCGACGTAGCACCTTACGGTGCATTAAATGCATTTGTCTTACCCCGTTGGAAGATAAACGTGATGACGGTGCAAGTCACTATTCACATTCTATAATGACCGTATTAGCCATTGTGCTAACCCCTTGGCCTATAAAAGGAGGCCCACGGCTACAGGTAGAACGGTCGACACCCAGTTCAATAACACGCCGTAGCTGTATTTTCCCGAGCACCTTGCCGGAAAACTGCGCTCCCTATAATCAGAGTTCATATTCGATCAACCGCAGAGCAGGAGTAGGGTTTTACGCTCATAGCGGCCCGAACCTGGATAAATCTCCGTGTGTTCTTGCATTTACTGAAAACCTGCTCTTTGTCTCATACACGCCCCTTGAGCCGAATCGCAAAGGGACCCGTTCGGTCCCATAGATAGTTGTTTTCCAGGACATCTTTGGCGCGCCAGGCAGGGGCTGTGTGTGTGTCACAAATCAGTTCTTTGGTAGTGTGAGTACCAACTTCATCATCTTCGTCGATGGCGCAGAAGAAGAAGAGCGGAGCCACGAAGGCTCCCACCGCATCCAAGCCACCTTCCCATGTGAAAACTGACTGTCATTAACAATAACATGGTAACATACAAGCATCAAAACAACCAGCTACAGTACTACAATATGCTCAAACAAGACATGTGGATGAAGTACACTAAATGCTCAGCAAGTCATTCCATAGGTTCAAATCCATTAGCATCACAGATTAATTGGAATGAAGACAACAAGATGCAAAGATAATGTTACAGCTGAAAATAACGGAGTAAATGCTGGCAGAAACAATGACAGTCAGTTTTCACATGGTCGTAACAGTAGGAAAAACAACATGAAAGTGCACGAAATTGGCATGCACCTACAATACACATGGCATAGGTTATTTCATTACATTTGCACAACATCATAGGAAGCATGGATTCATCACAACCAAGCTCACAAAATGCAACTTAATGTTGACAGTAAACTGCTACAATGACTAGGCATATTTAGAGCAACATTTATATATGCTACATGAGTTTAACATGGCATTAAATGGCATGGCATGAATGTACTTATAACAGGGATCAAATCATGTTTACTGATCATGTCCAAAAGAGCTATAGATTTGAGGCTACCATCAAAGCAATATGGCAAGTTTATATAACAGACAGATTTAACTTGGCAATTTCAACAAGTTCCAAAAACAGTAACATTGACTAAGCATGTTTACAAGCTTGTGGCAAACATATCAGGGCATGTCATGGCATGAAATAAATACTAGCAGCAAGATTACATGAAAATGCTCCAAACTCATGTTGACAAGATGCTTATATGACATTTGCATTAAATCACACAAAACTAACAAAATGGCATATTATGCAAAAACGACATGCAAGTAAAGTTACTCAATTGATAAATCTAATGCCACAGATGGATTAGTTGGATTTTTTTAACCCAAATTCATATATAATATGCATATGTTCCAATATGAAAAATGCTCAAAATGCCACAAATACACATAGGAAAGAATTTGAATTAAGTTATATTCCAGATTTGGCATATGCCAAAAATGGAATGCGCCAGAACGGAATACTGCCGAAAACCGAAAGTGACAAAAACGGAATAAGACAGAAAGGGTAAAATGCTTGATACACACGGGGTCAGCTAGTTGCAGAGGCTGACCGGTGGGTCCAGGCCCCACGTGGCAGGGCGTGCGTGCGAGAGCATGACAGATGGGGCCTGCGCGTGTGTCGATGATAGGTAGGCCCCGATGGCAGCGCGTGTGACAGTGGAAAACAGAGGATGGCGCCGGCGACCACTGGAGCACAGTGGCGCACTCGCCGGAGTTATCTCTGGTGACCTAATGGCACGGAGGAGGGGTGCAATCGAGTCGCAGAAGGGTCACGCGTGCGCGTGTGCCACTCACCACACCGGACAACGACGGAGTCGACGCCGGCGGGGAGGGACAGAGGCGGCGGCGACGAGCTCGGGCGGCTCGCTGCGGGGCGCGGCAGAGGCTGTGAAGCGGTGTGGCGACATCTACGCGCTACGGCGAACTCGCAGGACACGCGCGCGAAGGCTAAGGTGGTCGGGGCACTCGCCGAAGACGACTCCCAAAGGCGGCGAGTACGAGTGCTCATGGACACGACGATGCAGAGCGAGAACGAGGGGGAAAAAGGGACAGGGAGGTGCTGGAGCTCACCACGAACACGCTGGGGTGACCGGGACGACGGGAGGAGGTCGGAGTCGACCGGAATTGACGGCGGAGCGGCAGCGACCGTAACGGAAGGGGACGACGGCGAAGGAGTCGGACTTGGCGTCCCGCGGGGCTGTAGAGGAAGTAGACGACATAGTCGATGACGGGGAAGACACCGGACAAGCTTGGCGAGGCAGAGGTGAACGACGGTCACGGCGGCGCCATGGCCGTGTGCTCAGATGCGCTCGGGGCGCGGTTGGGGTGGCGGATCTGGTGGGCAAACTTACCAGGCGGCGGCGACGAGAGGAAGAGGGGAACCCTAGAGAGGGCTAGGGCAAGGTGGGGTGCTTTAAGGAGGGCCGGGGCGATGGGACGGCGCGGCGACGCGCTCGCGCTCGCGGTCCCCATGGGCGCGGCGAGAGGTTGACGTAAAGGAGGGCGCCGGGTGCTTTGTAGCCAGCGACTGCCAGACGGGCCCGGGCGTGCCACGCGGCAGTGGGCTAGCGGGGGTGTGGTTGTGGTGAGAAAAGGAGAGCGCGCGCGTGCGAGGCTGAGCTGGGCCATGCGCTCCTGGGCCGGCTGGGCTGCTGCTGGACTGCTGCTGCTGTGCTACTGGACTGCTGGTGCTGCTCTCACTTTTCTCCCCTTTTCCATTTCTTCAAACAGAAAAGCTAAGGGAAAAGAATATAGAGTTTGGGGAAGACCCAGGAGGAGAAGTAAATATTCATGGAATCCACAAATTATGTAGTATTTGAATAAAATGGTTTGGACATTTTTAGAGAAAGAAAAATATCACAAGTTTGAAATAACTTCAAACTTGAGGCATTTTTTATTCCAACCAAATCAATCCTAAATGAGCTGAAATTTGGCAGAGAGGTTAAGGACATGGACTTGAGGATTTAGAAATGTAGTGGACATCAATTTGGGACAGAAATATTGCTTCATGAATTAAATTGGGAAGAAGAGGGTTTTGGGAAGATGATTGTGGGAGAATTATGCATGGGTGAACCTCAAGAGTTGGACGAGGGCAAGGAGGGGATGACCACACACACTATGCATACATGAAGAACACAACAATAACAATGGGTGCAATGTTCATGAGCAACATAAATGAATATGATGATGCAAGCACATGACAAATAATATGAAGATGAAATGCAAAGTGAGAAGAAATGAAAAACACAACAATGAGAATGCAACAATATATTAAGATCATCATGACAAAACCCATACATGGCAATATTGAGGCATACAAATATGGAAGGATCACATCTGGGGTGTTACAACTCTCCCCTACTACAAAAAGATCTCGTCCCGAGATCTAGGAACGAAAGAACTCCGGATATTCGGAACGGAGGTGGTCCTCGCGCTCCCATGTGGCTTCTCGGTTGCAATGGTGAGACTACTTCACTTTCAGGAACTTGATAGACTTGTTGCGGGTCTTGCGCTCAGTTTCTTCGAAAATGGCAATGGGATGCTCTCGGTAAGACAAATCATCTTGGAGTTCGATATCTTGGAAGTCAATGGTGCGCTCGGGTGTCTTGAAGCACTTGCGAAGTTGTGACACGTGAAACACATCGTGCACATTTGAGAAATTGGAAGGTAGCTTGAGTTGGTAGGCTAGATCACCTCTTTTGCCAACTATCTTGAAAGGGCCCACGTATCTTGGAGCAAGCTTTCCTTTGATACCGAATCGTTGAGCACCCTTCATAGGAGAAACACAGAGATAGACATGGTCTCCAATCTCGAAAGCCAACTCGCGGTGCTTACTATCATAGTAGCTCTTCTGGCACGATTGCGCTGCTCTCAAATTCTCACGGATGATACGACACATCTCTTCAGCTTTAGAAATCATATCATTACCAAGAAGTTGGCGTTCACCGGTTTCAGAAAAGTTGAGGGGAGTACGGCACTTTCTGCCATGGAGGATCTCGAATGGGGCCTTGCCCGAGCTTGCTTGGAAACTGTTATTGTAGGAGAACTCGGCAAACGGAAGACAATCTTCCCACTTCATGCCGAAAGAGATGACACATGCTCTTAGCATATCCTCGAGAATTTGATTATCTCTCTCGACTTGGCCACTAGTGTGAGGGTGAAAGGCAGTACTGAAGCGAATCTTTGTGCCCATGGCCTGCTGGAAGGAATCCCAAAACCTGGAAGTTAAGATGCTTCCATGGTCTGAGGAGATCAACTGAGGAATACCGTGCAAGGAGACCACTGTAGAAGTATACAACTCTGCCAGCTGAGCTGTTGTGATCGATTCCTTGACTGGGAGGAAGTGAGCGACTTTTGTAAGCTTGTCAATGACCACAAAGATGGTATCATTCCCTTTCTTGGACTTGGGAAAGCCGGTGACAAAGTCCATCTCAATATGATTGAATTTCCCCTCGGGGATAGGTAGAAGCTGAAGAAGTCCTGCTGGATGCTGGTGTTCCGCCTTCACTCTGCGGCACACATCACACTCATTTACGAACTGAGCGATCTCACGCTTCATACGAGTCCACCAATAAGTTGACTTGAGATCATGGTACATTTTGGAGCTGCCTGGATGAATGGACAGGAGAGAATTGTGTGCTTCGTTCATTATGACCTTCCTGTGATCACCTTTTGGCACAACTAGCCTATCCTCAAAGAACAAGGTATCCATGTCATCAGCTCGATAGCACTTATATTTGGGAATGCTCTTTGCAATGCCGTGTTTCACCTTCTTCATCATGGCATCCAAAAGTTGAGCTTCGCGAATTTGATCCTCCAATGTGGGACTGATCTGAAGGTTGGCGAGGAATACTTGCGGGATAAATTGGAGGTTGAGCTTTCTGAAAGCCTCACAAAGATCAGGCTGGAACGGCTTGAGAATAAGACTGTTGCAATACACTTTTCTGCTTAAAGCATCCACGATAACATTAGCCTTGCCTGGAGTGTATTAAATGCTCGGGTTGTATTCTTGAATCATCTCCACCCATCGGGTCTGACGGAGATTAAGGCTGTGTTGAGTGAATATGTACTTGAGGCTCTTGTGATCGGTGAAAATATCCACCTGCCTGCCCAACAAGAGATGTCTCCAAGTGATTAAGGCATGGTCCACGGCTGCCAACTCCAAGTCCTGAGTGGGGTAGTTCCTCTCGTTCGGCTTCAACTGCCGAAAAGTATAAGCCACCACTTTCTTCTCTTGCAATAGTACTCCACCGAGACCTTGTAGAGAAGGATCACAGAACACTTGGTAGGGCTTGGATTCATTTGGAGGAGTAAGGACTGGAGCGGAAATGAGCTTCTCTTTGAGTGTCTTGAACGCAATATCACACTCAGGAGTCCAAGCATATTTGACATTCTTCTGGAGGAGGTTAGACAAAGGCTTAGCAATCTTTGAGAAGTTTTCCACAAATCTTCTGCAATAACTTGCAAGCCCGAGAAAGCTTTGAAGTTGCTTGACATTTTGAGGTGGCTGCCAGTTGACAATAGCTTCAACCTTTTTAGGATTTACCGAGATGCCCTTGGCAGAGATAATGTGACCGAGGTAAAGAACTTCATCAAGCCAGAATTCACACTTAGAGAACTTTGCATAGAACTGATGCTCTCTGAGCTTATCAAGTACCAAGCGCAAATGCTTTGCATGATCCTCTTTAGTCTTGGAGAAAACCAGGATGTCATCGAGATAGACAAGAACGAACTCGTTGGTGTATGGATTGAACACATAGTTCATCACACGAGATAAAGTAGGAGGTGCATTTGCATGGCCGAAGGACATCACTGTGTATTCATAAGAACCTGGCTCTGATACCAACTTGTAACGCCCAATATGAAGCTCTATCGCGATCACGTGATGAAGTCGTGATTGGGACAGAACCTCATTTTGGAACGCATAGCAAGGTGATTCTCAAATACATACAACCAAATGAACAGATGAGAGTACCAGATAAAGGCTTACACTCACCACATGCTACAGCATAATATATCATCAAACATCATACAATCATCCAAAAGAAAGGCAGGTCTGACTACGGACGAAATCAAATGATAAAATCACCACCCTGCTATTGTCCCCGGATCAACCGACTAGGGCCCACTACGGATCATCTGGCATCGTGATGTACATACGTCCACGCTCATCGTCATACTCCCAATGGAGCATCTCGGGCTCACCTGTGTCTAACTCAAGCGTACCTGCAACTGGTGTTTATAGTAATCTGTGAGCCACAGGGACTCAGCAATCTCATCACCCAAGGTAACCGAACTATTTAAGTTGATAGGAATGGAAGGGGTAAATGTGTTGAGTTTGCAGCAAGCACTAAGCATATTTAAGTGGCTAACATACGAGTACAAGAATAAAGATGAGCATACTATGCATGACGGTCGCAAGTTTAATATGATCAAGAAGTGATCCTGAACACCCACTTACGGTTCAAGCATAACCCCACGGTGTTCTCTTCCCGAACTCCCTCGAAAAGAGACGATCACGGTTAAGCACACGGTTGATGTATTTTAATTAGATTTAGTGTCAAGTTCTCTACAAACAGAGGTTATAAATTTCCAAGTCGCCACATAACCGCGGGCACGGCTTTCCAAAAGATATAACCCTGTAGGGGTGCTCCAAGTAGTCCATTATAAATTACCACACGCATCCGATGGAACATCCTCACACCATGATAACACGATGCTTACGATAAGGAATCATGGTGGACAAGCCACTCATAACAGGCAAAACTAAACCAGCAAGACCTCCCGGTGAGCCAGATCCATGTCTAGAGCCGCGCGCTCTCTATTTACGGGCATCATCCGTCTATGCATAGTGGACGGTAGCCAAAAGACCCCAAGTTGCCCCGAGGCGGCTCCGCCGACTGCTAGGTAGGTGTACCAACGGTTGTGTTTTGCCGCTGGCCCGAGTTATGTTGGAATTAAAAGAGTCCCCGAGGTGGCGACCCTCTATGCATTAATTATTAGGTTCATGTTGGCAAATGTTAGACCAATGTTGGGCCTTGCTGGAGAAGTCTTATCCTAAAACAAGTGATCAGGGGGGTTCCCATATGCCCCACATGTGTTAGAAGCGCTCATCAAGGAACATAACACCGGTATTACAGAAACTAGGGCGGCATGAGTGGAACAAAACACTAGGCAAAAGGCCGAGCCTTCCACACACAACCAAGTATATACATACATTAATTAAATAAGAGATATTGTGATATCCCAACATGGAACAACCTGCACTGCACCTGCAACTAAAACGCTATAAGAGGGGCTGACCGAAGCGGTAACATAGCCAAACAACGGTTTGCTGGGTAGGGTGGTTAGTGGCTGTATCATGGCATATGAGAGCTTGACATATATGTGGTAGGAAGTGTGACATAGCGATAGCAATGAGACAACTAGCAAGCAAAGATAGTAGAGTTATCAAGGGTGACGATCATCTTGCCTGAAGTCTCTTCGGTAGGATAGTATCTTTGCTCCTCGAACACGTTCTCAACAGGATCCTCGAACTCGGGCTCGTCTCCCGGTACTACCCAAAAGAAAGAACAAGCACCGAAATAAACAAACAATCATGGCATAGATGCACAAGCAAAATGATGGATGCACGACATGGGGAAATAATGAGCATGACATGAATGAAGCAACGGTGCTACCGGGACGATAGAAATAGTAACGAGAAGTGAACGGTGAAGGGAAAGATGGATATGGGCAAAATCTTGGCAACCCAAGTATGTCATGAAGAACAGATATGGGAGATTTCGTATGAAATCGATATAAAGATCATGAAGAACGGATGCGTAGAGCTCAAATGGTGACCAAAACAAATATGCAATGCAATCTGTCATTAACAGCAACATGGTAACTTACAAGCATCAAAACAACCAGCTACAGTACTCCAATATGCTCAAACAAGACATGTGGATGAAGTACACCAAATGCACAGCAATTCATTCCATAGGTTCAAATTCATTAGCATCACCGATTAATTGGAATGAAGACAACAAGATGCAAAGATAATGTTACAACTAAAAACAACAGAGTAAATGCTGGCAGAAACAATGATAGTCAGTTTTCACATGGTCCTAATAGTAGGAAAAACAACATGAAAGTCCACGAAATTGGCATGTACCTACAGTACACATGGTATAGATCATTTCATTACATTGGCACAACATCATAGGAAGCATGGATTCATCACAACCAAGCTCACAAAATGCAACTTAATGTTGATAGCAAACTGCTACAATGACTAGGCATATTTAGAGCAACATTTATATATGCTACATGAGTTTAACATGGCAGCAAATGGCATGGCATGAATGTACTGATAACAGGGATTAAATCATGTTTACTGATCATGTCCAAAAGAGCTATAGATTTGAGGCTACCATCAAAGGAATATGGCAAGTTTATATAACAGACAGATTTAACTTAGCAATTTCAACAAGTTACAAAAACAGTAACATTGAATAAGCATGTTTACAAGCTTGTGGCAGTCATACCAGGGCATGTCATGGCATGAAATAAATAATAGCATCAAGATTACATGAAAATGCTCCAAACTCATGTTGACAAGATGCTCATATGACATTTGCATTAAATTACACAAAAATAACAAAATGGCATATTAGGCAAAAATGACATGCAAGTAAACATGCTCAAATGATAAATCTAATGCCACAAATGGATTAGTTGGATTTTTCTAACCCAAATTCATATATAATATGCATATGTTCCAATATGAAATATGCTCAAAATACGACAAATACACATAGGACAGAATTTGAATTAATTTATATTCCAGATTTGGCATATGCCAAAAATGGAATGCACCAGAACGGAATACTGCCGAAAACGGAAAGTGACAAAAATGGAATAAGACAGAAAGGGTAAAATGCTTGATGCACACGGGGTCAGCTGGTCGCAGAGGCTGACCGGTGGGTCCAGGCCCACGTGGCAGGGCGTGCGTGTGAGAGCATGACAGATGGGGCCTGCGCGTGTGTCGATGACAGGTTGGCCCCGATGGCAGCACGTGTGATAGAGGAAAACAGAGGATGGCACCGGCGACCACTGGAGCTCGGCGGTGCACTCGCCGGAGTTGTCTCCGGTAACCTAATGGCACGGAGGAGGGGTGCAATCGAGTCGCAGAAGTATCCCGCGTGCGCGTGTGCCACTCACGACACCGGATGACGACGGAGTCGATGCCAGCGAGGAGGGACAGAGGCGGCAGCGATGAGCTCGGGCGGCTCACTGCGGGGCGCGGCAGAGGCTGCGAAGCGGCGAGGCGACATCTGCGCGCTACGGCGAACTCGCAGGACACGCGCGCGAAGCCTAAGGTGGTCGGGGCACTCACCGAAGACGAGGTCCGACGGCGGCGGGTACGAGTGCTCATGGCCACGACGATGCAGAGCGAGAACGAGGGGGAAAAGGGACAGGGAGGTGCTGGAGCTCACCATGAACACACTAGCGTGATCGGGACGACGGGAGGAGGTCGGAGTCGACCGGAATCGGCGGAGGAGCGGCAGCGACCGTAACGGAAGGGGACGACCGCGAAGGAGTCGGACTTGGCATCCCGCGGGGCTGTAGAGGAAGTAGATGACATAGTCGATGACGGGGAAGACACCGGACAAGCTTGGCGAGGCAGAGGTGAACGACGGTCACGGCGGCGCCATGGCCGTGTGCTCAGATGCGCTCGGGGCGCGGTTGGGGCGGCGGATCTGGTGGGCAAACTTACCAGGCAGCGGCGACGAGAGGAAGAGGGGAACCCTAGAGAGGGCTAGGGCAAGGTGGGGGGCTTTAAGGAGGGCCGGGGAGATGGGACGGCGCGGCGACGCGCTCGCGCTCGCGGTCCCCATGGGCGCGGCAAGAGGTTGACGTAAAGGAGGGCGCCGGGTGCTTTGTAGCCAGCGACTGCCAGACGGGCCCGGGCGTGCCACGCGGCAGTGGGCTAGCGGGGGTGTGGTTGTGGTGAGAAAAGGAGAGTGCGCGCGTGCGAGGCTAAGCTGGGCCATGCGCTCCTGGGCCGGCTGGGCTGCTGCTGGACTGCTGCTGCTGTGCTACTGGACTGCTGCTGCTGCTCTCACTTTTCTCCCCTTTTCCATTTCTTCAAACAGAAAAGCTAAGGGAAAAGAATATAGAGTTTGGGGAAGACCCAGGAGGAGAAGTAAATATTCCTGGAATCCACAAATTATGTAGTATTTGAATAAAATGGTTTGGACATTTTTAGAGAAAGAAAAATATCACAAGTTTGAAATAACTTCAAACTTGAGGCATTTCTTATTCCAACCAAATCAATCCTAAATGAGCTGAAATTTGGCAGAGAGGTTAAGGACATGGACTTGAGGATTTAGAAATGTAGTGGACATCAATTTGGGACAGAAATATTGCTTCATGAATTAAATGAGTCGGACTTGGCGTCCCGCGGGGCTATAGAGGAAGTAGACGACATAGTCGACGACGGGGAAGATGCCGGACAAGCTTGGCGAGGCGAAGGTGAACGACGGTCACGGCGGCGCCATGGCCGTGCGCTCAGATGCGCTCGGGGCGCGCTCGGGGCGGCGGATCTGGTGGGCAAACTTACCAGGCGGCGGCGATGAGAGGAAGATTGGAACCCTAGAGAGGGCTAGGGCAAGGTGGGGGCCTTTAAGGAGGGCCAGGGCGACGGGACGGCGCGGCGACACTCTCGCGCTCACGGTCCCCATGGGCGCGGCGAGAGGTTGACGAAAAGGAGCGCGCCGGGTGCACTGTAGGCAGTGACTGCCAGACGGGCCTGGGCGTGCCACACGGCAGAGGGCTAGCGGGGGTGTGGCTGCGGTCAGGTGAGAAAAGGAGAGCGCACGCGTGCGAGGCTGAGCTGGGCCGCGCGCTCCTAGGCCGGCTGGCTACTGCTGGACCGCTGCTGCTGCACTGCTGGACTGCTGCTGCTACTCTCACTTTTCTCCCCTTTTCCATTTCTTCAAACAGAAAAGCAAAGGGAAAAGAATAGAGAGTTTGGGGAAGACCTAGGAGGAGAAGTAAATATTCCTGGAATCCACGAATTATGTAGTATTTGAATAAAATGGTTTGGACATTTTTAGAGAAAGAAAAATATCACAAGTTTGAATTAACTTCAAACTTGAGGCATTCTTGCGATGTTCAATTGTCGTGGGTACAATTTTGTATTTTTATGCATGTGAGAAATAAATCGAATTCGGTTGTACTAAATACATCAGAAACATATACAATTGCTATATTTCCTATTTCTTAAGCATGCTTGGTTTGGATAAATGGCTTTTCCATGTGGCTCGAATTAATCTGCCGAATCTGCAATGTGTTTAGTTTTCATCAACATATTTTACTGATAGTATGTCAACCCTCACTTAACCTGATCAATAAATACCTTATATGTGTTGCAGGGAAACAATGGGAGGCACTGAGGTTTACCATCGAGGTTTGCACATGCATGGTCCTTTGTCTAATAGCACATTATTGTGCAATTGCAGGAACCATTCTAGTATTTAGGTTTTTAACTATTTGGTCTTGCACATGTAGGTCCTGCTGTCATAGGTTTTGACCCACTGTTCGACCCATTTTGCATATGGGGAAATGAGATGTCCATGAATATCAGTCAAGTCAAGAAACTCAGAAAGATTGTGAGGATAAAGAAACTAGCGACGAAAAACAACAAGATATTTGTCTGCATAATGAAGAAGACATCAGTGAACTACAGGATGGTACTAACTCTTATACTCCCTCCGGTCCTTTTTAGTGTGCATATAAGTTTTGTCCGAAGTCAAAGTATCTCTACTTTGACCAAAGTTATAGAAAAAAGTATCAACATTCAAACTACAAAATCATTATTTTTAGATGCATTATGAAATAAAATTTTATAGTATACATATTTGGTATCGTGGATGTTGATATTTTTTAAAATAAATTTGGTGAAACTTTACAAAGTTTGACTTGATACAAATCTAATGCGCGGAGTAAAAAGGACCAGAGGGAGTACCTTGTTTTTTTATTCCTTTGTGCCATTTTAAAATTCAGAGAAGATATTTATGCATATCTTTGTTTTCAGGCCTTTCCAAAGCAGTTCACAGATGATTACCTCTCAAACCACCTGTATGGTCAAGAGGCGAGGAAGGTATTCATACAACACCCACGGTACAATATTGAAGTCTTCCTCAAGAGGATGTAGGGTGGGCGGTCAATCATCCACAGGCACTGGCCTAAAGTTGCAAGGACATTCAACATCATTGAAGGCACAATATTCGCCTTCCGCTTCAGCAGTTTTCCAGATGAGATTCATCTGTCTATCTAACGTCTATGGTGCTAATTTCCGAAGGTTTTAGATGTGGCATGTGAAACTTGGTGCTGTTGTGTAATGGGGTAGTCAGCTATATGCCTATATGGTGTGAGTGAGTGCTGAAGCTATATGATGTTGTACTCTGATGTATTTCAATTATGAAATCCAGGTTCCGTAATACGAAAATGAAATATATTGTGTGTTTATTATGAAATGTAAATTTGATTACTAAATGGATTAATAATAATAGTCCAATTAGACTGCTTATTGGGTTTTTCTAGTGCAAACGGTTATTGAGACAACACCGTTGGTGATGATCTCAGACAACCCACACAGTTTATAGGAAGTAAACGTGTTGGATCAATGAACAATCACACACGACTTCCTCTGGACAATTGTTTGCGTTAGGCCACCTTGCACAAACGTTTTCCACATAAAAAGTGTGTGTGATGGACAGCCTATGCCACACAGTTTCTTCTAGACACCGTGCGTGATGCATTCAATAACACAAATCATAAAATTATTACTATCGTTTGCAATGGCAACGCTATCACAGACGATGTGATGCGGAAAACTGTGTGCTTTGTATATACGAACGGAAACGTTTGTCTGGGATTCACTGTGTGGGATGTATATACGATTGGAAACGTTTGTCTTGGATTCACTGTGTGGGATGTACATACGAACGGAAACGATTGGGCCAGTATAATTGTCTGTGATGGCTCACCTGATCGCACACGAGCTCTTTTTGCCCCGCGTGTGTGACCAGAGGCCCTATGGCGGATGGTTTCTGGGTTGTGTGGAAAGGACCCCCCTATCGCACACACAGGCAAGGCGATGGTTTAAAACTTCGTCGCTGAAAGGGGGTAAAAACCGTTTGTATAGCAGCTCGCTGTACTAGTGGGGTGTTAGACCATGTAAAGCATGGATTCTTGGGTTTCGATGCAACTAAGAGCCTCCTCCTTCTGTCCTGACGGAACCTGTAGTCTTTCTGGTTTGTAAATGGAAGGAAGGTGCATTGCTCTATATGTTATTGACCATACATCTGTCCGTGGGTGAGCTCACGGAAGGGTGGTAGAGTACACGCCAAAGATAAAAGCATCCGAAACTCAATTTTACAAGCCGGATCTAGCCTACGAAATGTTTTCGAAGCCAACGAGTGGGTTATGGATGCATACAACATTTTGTTTTTATCATTTTTTAGGTTCATGGAGCTCAAACGGATTTTGTATGGCCAAATTGTGGTCATTTTATGAATACAACATCGGGGGACAGACCGTGAATATAACTTTCAGGGTAAGTTGATCATGCCGACGAGCCATCTTGCACCATTCAGAATGACCTATAATTTTTCGTGTGCATGAAAAGAATGAGGATGAGCTGCTATGTACTTTATCATCCAAGAATAATGCATCTGCTGGTGAAAAAGTGAGCATGGTAGAGGGACGGGTGTTAGACCATGTAAAGCAAGAATTCTTGGGTTTCGATGCAACGAAGAGCCTCCTCCTTCTGTCCTGACCGAACCTGTAGTCTTTCTGGTTTGTATATGGAAGGATGGTGCATTGTTCTATATGTTATTGTCCATATATCTGTCCGTGGGTGAGCTCGCGGAAGGGTGGTAGAGGACACGCCAAAGATAAAATCATCTGAAACTCAATTTTACAAGCCGGATCTAGCCTACGAAATGTTGTCGAAGCTGACGAGTGGGTTATGGACGCATACAACATTTTGTTGTGATCATTTTGGCGGGTCATGGAGGTGAAACGGAGTTTGTATGGCCAAATTGTGGCCATTTTATGCATACAACATCGGGGGACAGACCGTGAATACAACTTTCAGGGTATCTTGATCGCGCTGACGAGCCATTCTGCACCATTTGGAACGACCTACAATTTTTAGCATGCATGAAGAGAATGAGGACGAGCTGTTATGTACTTTATCATCCAAGAATAATGCATCTGCTGGTGAAAAAGTGAGGGTGGTAGCGCGACGGGTGTTAGCCCATGTAACGCATGAATTCTTGGGTTTCGTTGCAATGGAGAGCCTCCTCATTCTGTCCTGACTGAACCTGTAGTCTTTCTGGTTTGTAAATGGAAGGATGGTGCATTGCTCTATATGTTATTGTCCATATATCTGTCCATGGGTGAGCTCACGGATGGGTGGTAGTGTACACGCCGAAGATAAAATCCTCTGAAACTCAATTTTACAAGCCGGATCTGGCCTCCGAAATGTTGTTGAAGTTGATGAGTGGGTTATTGAGTCATACAAATTTTTGTTGTGGTCGTTTTGGCGGGTCATGGAGCTCAAACGGAGTTTGTATGGCGAAATGGTGGTCGTTTTATGGATACAACATCGGGGGACAGACCGTGAATACAACTTTCAGGGTAAGTTGATCCCGTCGATGAGTCATCTTGCACCAATTAGAATGACGTAAAAAAATTGTGTGCATGAACATAATGAGGATGAGCTGTTATGTACCTCATCATCCAATAATAATGCATCTGCTGGTTTAAAAGTGAGGGAGGTAGCGGGACTGGTGTTAGACCATGTAAAGCATGAATTCTTGGGTTTCGATGCAACTAAGAGCCTCCTCCTTCTGTCCTGACTGAACCTGTAGTCTTTCTGGTTTGTAAATGGAAGGATGGTGCATTGCTCTATATGTTATTGACCATATATCAGTCTATGGGTGAGCTCATGGAAGGGTGGTAGAGTATATGCCAAACATAAAATCATCCGAAACTCAATTTTACAAGCCGGATCTGGCCTACAAAATGTTGTCGAAGCCGATGAGTGAGTTATGGACGCATACAATATTTTGTTTTGATCATTTTGGTGGTTCATGGAGATCAAACAGAGTTTGTATGGCCAAATTGTGGTCGTTTTATGGATACAACATCGGGGGACAGACAGTGAATATAACTTTCAGGGTAAGTTGATCGTGCCGACGGGCCATCTTGCACCATTCAGAATGACCAATAATTTTTCGTGTGCATGAACAGAATGAGGATGAGTTGTTATGTACTTTATCATCCAAGAATAATGCATCTGCTGGTGAAAAAGTGAGCATGGTAGAGGGACGGGTGTTAGACCATGTAAAGCATGAATTCTTGGGTTTCAATGCAAGTTACTATTTATACTCTGTAATGACCATGTTAGCCTCTGTGGTAACCCCTTGTCCTATAAAAGGAGGCCCACAGCTACAATTAGAACGGTCGACTCTTAGCTCAACTACACGCTGTAGCTGCACTTCCCACGCAGCTCTTTGTAACCCTTGAGCTCACATACAATCAAACCACCAGAACAGGAGTAGGGTTTTACGCTCATAGCGGCCCGAACCTGGATAAATCATTGCTTGTGCTCATACCTATTAGCCCTGCTCTTTGTAGTATTTTGATCCCACTCCTAAATCGGAAAGGGATCCTCTCGATCCCATAGATCATCGGTTTACCATGACATCTTTGGCGCGCCAGGCAGGATATCTTGTATTACGAATCAGTGTTCGTAGTTTCAGTACCAGCTCCATCATCCTCATCGATGGCACCGAAGAAGACCGGAGCCACGACGGCTGCCACCACCTCCAAGCTGCTTCCCAGGCGCCCGGAGACGGCGCGGGCGGCGCAGTCGGAGCGGGCGCTACGGTTGGGACGGCCAGGGCAGGAGGCGCCGGTGGTGCGGATGTCCAGCCTCCCCACCGTACCGACGATCGCAGTCAGCACACCGGAGACGGCGCAGATGGCAAACTCCAACAACTCGCTGGTGAGCACGATCATCCTAGTATTAGAATTCGGACCGGTGTGAACCAGGACCCCGTCGTCGCGACGTCCAGGGACAGAGCGGCGACGTCCAACAACGCTGCGGTGGAACGGGTGCAGCGACCATCGCAAGATGGGCGTGCCACGCTTCCCCGCGGCGTTGGCTGTCCTGGACGGCATCAAGCCAGCCCTGAGCATCGTCCTCACGATGCTCAGATTCCACCATCACCACGCCAACCCATTGGTGAACATGCGCCGCGGCAGCAGGGGCGCGATGAGCTCCCTCCTGGCCCTGCCAGGAGTCGAACACCAGCCTGTTCCGTGTTTCCCACCATGCCAGCCATGGCGGCAGAGGCTATGGCGCGAGTTCAAATGCTTTTGAACTTCCCGCCAGCCCGAGACAAAATGGAAGATGGAGGGCCACTATCCAGAGTCTCAACCGTGTTGCCGATCCCGGCAAGACACAGGATGTGGGCCCTCCATACGACCACCCACAGTTCCGGCAGGACCATCTGGCTGCCGTGCCGGAGACGGTGCACCCACGACGCAGTCGCCTCCACATCAACAACCACCATGGCGGCAAGCTCGCCGATTGGATGACCAGGACACCATGTCCATGGCATCGTCGGATCCGCGGGGCTGCTGAGACCAGCGCCAAGTGCTCCACGAACGGCGCGAAGAGGACACCCGTACGAAGATTGAGCGGCGCCGGGAAGCACGCCATCTATCAGACGACCGTGCCGGGCCGGCAGCATACGTGCCAGCACCAGGGTATCCTGGGTGCGTACCTTATGAGGTGGGCTGCCCAACGTTTACTCATGAGCTGCGGCAATTTGCTGGCCGTCCGCCTGTCGCTTCAAACCCGAGCGGCCCGACAAGTACGACGGCACGCTCAGTCCAGCAGAGTTCCTTGGCATCTACACCATCGTGGTGCAGGCTGCCGGGGGATGCGACGACAAGCTTCTAGCCAACTACTTCCCATTGGCGCTTTGGCCCAATGTCAGGTCGTGGTTGATGAACTTGCTGGAAGGCTCCATTTCCTCTTGGGCGGATCTATGCCAACAATTCGTGGGTGCCTACCAGGGTGGCCACAAGCTCCCTGGTCAGGAGAGCAATTTCCATGTGATCCCCTAGAGAGATGGCGAGACCCTCCGCAAGTATATACAGAGGTCCAGCCGTGTGCACCACAACATCCCCGATGTTCATCTTGCAGCTGTTTGCACTGCATTCTACACGAATGTGCGCAACCGCAGAATGCGGTCTGAGATGAATATCGTGAAGGTCAGAACCATCAACGAGTTGTACGCCTTGGCGGACAAGTGTGCACATGCTGAGGAAGGGAGGCGACTACCGGGGGAAGATACTGGCGCTGACGTTGATTCTGAAGACGACGACGCAGATGATGCATCGACCCCGCAGAAGAAGAGTCGGAAGCGCAATCGGAAGCGAAAAGGCAAGACAGTGATGGTAGTTGAGAGCCCCGGCGACGCCAACACCGCCAAGAAGTCTATGGCAGAAAGCCCCGACAAGGAGGTTATCGGATGCGCTGACTGCCGGGAGGCTGCGGCAGGCGACAAGAGCGGCAAGACCGGTGGGCCGTACTGCAAGATCCACCATACCAAGGGCCACGATCTCCAGGAGTGCCGGCAAGTGGAGCATCTTGCCGAGAAGTAGAAGCAAGAGTATGAGAAGCGCGACAAGGAGAAGGGCCTGGATGGTGCCGGTGGATTCGGCAAGCAGAGCCGTGGTGGTCGAGGGGGTCGCCCCGGCAAGGCCAAGCAGCCGAAAGAGAAGGCTGCACAAAACCAAGATGATGGTGATGAGGACGAGGATGAGTCCGACAAGGAGTTCCAGAATGCAGTGGACGCCATGTGTGTTGATGGAGGCGCATCTTTGCGCTCCTCGCATTGGCAACTGAAGCAGTGGATCCGCGAGGTGAATGCCGCGGAGCCCGTGATGGGAGCGCAGAAGCCACTCAAGTGGTTGCACACGCCCCTCGTCTTTGACGCCGAGGATCACCCTGATCGCACCACTGCGGTCGGGTGTTTGCCATTGTTGGTTTCGCCAACAATCCGCAACCTCAGGGTGACGAAGATGTTGGTTGACGGTGGGGCCGGCTTGAACTTGATCTCTCCCGACGTGATCAAGAGGCTGCAGATTCCCAACAAAGATCTCGAGGAGACCGGCACGTTCCAAGGGATTAGACCACGAAGGAACATGCCGATGGGCCAGATCACGTTGCCGGTCACATTCGGTAGCGACCTCAACTACAGGACGGAGAAGATCATCTTCGACATCGTCAAGATGCCCCTACCCTACAATGGCATTCTGGGCCGTCCGGCGCTGGCCAAGTTCATGGCCGCATCGCACTTCGCCTACAATGTCATCAAGATGCTAGGGCCGATGGGGGTCCTCACCATGAAGTCGAACCACAAGGACACAATCATCTGCACCGACAAGCTCTACCGGGAGGCATTGGTAGCATCTGCCGACAAGGCACCCGCTCCTGCCAGCAAAGCTCATGGGGGAGGAAAGAACAAGAAGAAGTCCTTCAAGACCCCTGATACGGACTCCGGGAAGCGCACTTTAGAGTGTAGCACCCCCGTCGAGGACATACCAGAGAGCTCTACCGGCAAGAGCAAGAAAGCCAAGGCCTCCACGCTGGTGACCAAGCAAGTTTCTGCGAGAGAGGATGGGACAAGTGGCACTTTTTCTATAAGTGCCACTCTCGGTGACAAATAGGAAAGCGAGCTCGTTGCCTTCCTACGGGCGAATGTTGATATGTTTGCATGGCAAGCATCTGACATCCCCGGTGTTCCTAGGGAGGTAATTGAGCACCACCTTGCTGTCTGCCCTCATGCGAGACCCGTCAAGCAGAAGGTCAGGAAGCAAGCTTTGCAGCGGCAAGAGTTGATTGCTAAGGAAATCAAGAAGTTGGAAGCAGCAGGTCTAGTCAGAGGAGTGCTACACCCTACATGGTTTGCCAATCCAGTTGTAGTGTGCAAGGTGAATGGGAAGTGGAGGCTTTGTATAGACTTCACTGATATAAATAAAGCATGTCCAAAGGACCCTTTCCCTTTGCCATGCATCGACCAGAATGTAGACTCGACTGCCGGCTGTGATTTACTCTCTTTCCTTGACGCCTATTCTGGTTATCATCAGATCTTTATGGCCAAGGAAGATGAGGAAAAAACCGCATTCATCACTCCATGTGTCACATACTGCTTTTTGCGTATGCCTTTCGGATTGAAGAGTGCCAGGGCAACCTTTGCCAGAGCAGTTTATATCGGTTTTGAGCGACAGCTGCACAGAAATGTGAAGCCTACATGGACGATATTGTTGTCAAGACCAGAGACAAGTCAACCCTGATTCAGGATTTGGAAGAGACATTTGCGAACTTGTGCAAGCTCAACTTGAAGCTCAACCCCGAGAAGTGTGAGTTCGGTGTTCCGTCCGGCAAGCTTCTTGGGTTCTTTGTGTCTCAGAGAGGGATTGAAGCCAACCCCGACAAGATCAAAGCAATTGAGTAGATGGAAGCACCAAGACGCGTCAAGGATGTCAGGCCTCTTGCCGGCTGTGTTGCCGCCCTCAGCAGGTTCATCTCCAAATCGGCAGAGCACGCCTTGCCATTTTTCAAGATATTGAAAAAGGCAGGTCCAGTGAACTGGACTCCGAAAGCGGAGGCCGCGCTCCAAGATTTGAAGGAGTACCAGTCCTCTCCGCCAGTCCTAATTGCGCATAGGCCCAAAAGACGTTGCAGCTATACTTAGCGGCAACGAATCAAGTGGTTAGTGCTGCACTTGTGGCTGAAAGAGAGGCATATGAGGAGGAGGTAGCAGCCGTAGAGTCACGAGCCGATGAACCGAAATCTTCTCCGGCAAGGTTAGGTGCCGACAAGCCAGAGATTGTGCAAGCCAGCCAGCCAGATCAGCAAGTTGTGAAGAAGAAGATGGTGCAGCGCCCAGTCTACTTTCTTAGCTCCCTCCTACAAGGGGCTAGGTCAAGGTACTCTGGTGTGCAGAAGTTGCTTTTCGGCCTTCTCATGGGTTCGAGGAAGCTGCGCCATTATTTTCAAGCACACCCAGTCACCGTCGTCACTCGCTTTCCATTGCAATGCATCTTGAGAAATCCAGAGGCAGCCGGCAGGATTGTGGAGTCGGCATTGGAGCTATCGAGCTTTGATTTGAAGTTTGAGAGTACCTCAATGATTCAGAGCAGAGCCTTGGCGGAATTCATTGCAGAATGGACCCCAACGCCAGACGAAGAGATTCCAGAGACCTCGCTCCCCGGCAAGGAAACTGTTGATGATTGGATCATGTACTTTGACGGTGCTTTCATGCTGAAAGGCGCCGGTGCCGGCGTGCTTTTTATAGCACCCACCAGAGAGCACCTCAAGTATGTGCTTCAGAGGCCCTTTCCCCAGGAGCAGGCCACCAACAACACTGCTGAGTACGAAGGATTGCTTGCCGGTCTGCGCATTGCAATCGACCTTGGTATTTGGAAGCTAATTATCAGAGGCGACTTGCAGTTAGTGGTGAGGAAAGTCAACAAGGATTACCAGAGCCCTTTGATGGAGGCGTACGTTGATGAGGTGAGAAAGTTGGAAGAGCACTTTGATGGTCTACAAGCAGAGCACGTTCCACGTGCCCAGAATTGGATTGCCGATGACCTGTCAAAGCTTGACGCCCAAAAGATGCCTGTGGAACCAGAAACTTTTGGGCTCCATCTGACTCAGCCATCCGTTACTCCATCAAGGTTGGCGAAGAAGAGATTGCAAGATGTTGGTGGTTACTTTCCGGCAGAGCTACCGGCAGCCGCCAAGAAAGTAGATACCGCTGACAAGATACCCTTGGCCGGTGAGCTGCAGTTTCCGGCAAGCCAGATCCTTACCATCGAAGCAAGCACTCCCGCAGAGGAAGAAATGCCTTTAGTCCTTGTCGTCGAGCCACAAGCTCCGGCATGGGCACAGTTAATTGTCCAGTTCCTTCAGAAAGGAGATCTTCCCGATGAACAATAGGACACAGAAAGAGTAGCCCGTCAATCAAGGATGTACAAGTTTGTTAACAACATCCTGTACAGGAAGAGACCAAATGGGGTGAAATTGAAGTGAATCTACCGGGAAGATGGACAGAGGCTGTTGGAAGAAATGCATGAAGGGATCTGTGGATCTCACATTGGGTCACGTGCACTTGTCGGCAAGGTGTTCCGTCAAGGATTCTACTGGCCGACAGCCCTTCAAGACGCCTTGGCGATGGTTATCAGATGCAAAGCATGCTAGTTCCACTCCAAGGACATTCACCAGCCAGCTCAAGCCCTCCAAACCATCCCTCTCTCCTGGCCTTTCTCGGTCTGGGGCCTCGACATCGTCGGCCCCTTCCCCCGTGCTACCGGGGGCTTTGAATTCTTGTACATTGCAATCGACAAGTTTACAAAGTGGCCTGAGGTGGAGCCGGTGAGGAAGGTGACGGCACAGTCAGCCATCAAGTTCCTCAAAGGATTGGTTGCCCGTTATGGTGTCTCCCATAGGATCATCACCGACAACGGCACCCAATTCACGAGCCGTGCCTTCATAGCAAATTGCCAGGAACTTGGAAACAAGATCTGCTACGCCTCTGTTGCTCACCTAAGGAGCAATGGACAAGTAGAGAGGGCAAATGCGGAAGTGCTGCATGGTCTCAAGACCAGAACTTTCGACAGGCTGCACAAGTGTGGAAGGCGCTGGGTGGAAGAGTTGTCGGCGGTTCTTTGGTCGATCAGGACGATGCCAAGTCGAGCCACTGGCCAGACACTGTTCTCCCTTGTTTATGGTGCAGAAGCGGTGCTCCTCACAGAGCTGAAATACGGGTCACCTTGAGTCTTGGCCTTCGATGAGGAGGATCAAGATGAGTTGCGGCAAGATGATGCCACGCTCCTTGACGAAGATCGTTTCCGGGCTGCTGTCCGTGCTACATGGTACCAGCAAGCATTGCGCCGCTACCATAGTCGCAAAGTGAATGTCAGGAACCTTGAGGAAGGCGACCTTGTTCTTCGTCGGATTCAGTCCACGAAGGGTCAAAACAAGTTGACGCCGAAGTGGGAGGGCCCTTACCGGGTGGTACGAGTCACTAGGCCCGGCGCGGTCCACCTAGAGACCGAAGATGGCACTCCGGTGCTCAACTCATGGAATATTGAGCATCTTCGCAAGTTTTACCCGTAAGGCGCGGTTGCTGGGCTGCCCGGCAACCTCTTTTGTACAAGTTTGCCAGAAAGGCATGTAAACATTTGTATAGAGCTGGGCACAGATCCCGTCCACATAAATAAAGTTAAGTGTTTCACAATTCTTTGTCCAAGTACATATTTGTTTATATGTTGCAGGCAGCCTTGTGCTACATTTTCCCTTGCATAGGATGATTAACGAACCGTCAAGGTTCCAACCTCCTCGTTTCTCTTCTTTCTTTTTCTCAAAGGATAGAAGGGTTCCTCATGTACAAGTTTCCCGGGGGGAGTGATGGTATGGATACCGAATGACGTTCAAGATATCATCCTACGGCAAGAAGCACAACAAAGAAAAAGCTAAGTTGCAAAACTTTAAAGTAAATTCTTTGTTGTAGTTGCAACTTCTCCTTGAACGATTTTGGCCTTTGTATGAGAAACCTGCACACTAAGGAACCTTGTCGTGATCAGCTACACCCTTACTTTGTTTTGAGTCTGCTCAACAACTTAAGAGGTTATGTTGTGATCGTCAAGTGTACCCTTGCCGGCAGCAGCACTTCCGGCAAGCTACTAAGGACCAGTTCCTCAAGCGCTCGCGGCAAGAGTGCGTGCACCGGCAAGTTTCCGGCAAGCGTAGGGTACAAGAACCATGCAAAGACAGAATAAGACAAGAGAGATAGCATGCATACATTCATCCAAAGCACAAATTATATTACATCAAAGCCAAATGCAGTTCTAACTTAAGATAGCCTATCTTTTACATGAACTACACTTGCAACAAGAAACAGCGAAGGGGGCTAATCCTTGCGATCACCCTCAGTCCTCGGGACCTGATGAATCTTGCTGATGAGGGGAGCGACGGCTTCTTCGACAGCTGTGGTGTTTGTCCCCGACGGCAAGCTTCTGAAGGCCTTGGAGACGTCAATCCTAGGGTTCCGGCAGATAATCTTGACGAGCATCTTGGAGACGATGTCGCTATAGAATTTATGAGACTCACTGGCAAAGTGGGCGGATCTCCCTTCATGATGCTTCTTCAGTATCTCGAGGAGTCCTTCGAAGAAGAGGGTGAGGCTGGCACTGGTGGAATCATGCTCACCGACGATGAAGCTATGTTTCTCCTTGTCCATGATGGTCACCTGAGCCGCGAGGCACTCGGCGACATCGACAAGGCGACCAGTCCACAGATCCAGGCCTTTCTAGTGCCCGTCAAAGGAATTTGCAGCATCGGCATGCACAGCTTTCTCCTTCTCCTGGTTTACCAGCAGTTCCCTCTCCTTTTCCCTGCCAACCTCCAGATCCTTCTCCATAGTCCCAAGCTTTGACTGGAGCTCAGCGATGGAGTTGTTGGCGGTCGAGAGTTCCTGAGCTTTGGCGGCGAGGTCTTCTTTAAGCTTCGGTACCGTGGACTCCAGCTCCACCCTGGCGGCCTCAACGACCTCTGCGGCCTTGACGGCTTCCAGGAGTTTGGCGGCGTGGGCCTCAGCTTGAGTCTCGATGGCCTAATTGTGGCCCTCCTCTAGCTCTTGGGTCCACTGCACAAGCAAAGTCTGGATCTCCTCGTCCTTGCCGCGTAGCTTGGCGTCAAGTGTTTCTTCTCGGGCGGCAAGCTCTTGTTCCTTGACGATGAGCTGTGCTTCGCGCTCTGTCAACTTGCCGTCTAGGGTCACTGCCTCCTCCTTGGCAGCGTCAAGCTTCTCTTCCTGCCTCTTGAGGATATGGAATTTGCTATTATACCATTGACGGATCTCTTCTGCCTTCTCCTTCAGCTTCCGTTCAGCCAGCTCCACGGCTTGCTGTTGTGCGTGCAGTCTGTCCCAGCGCTTGCCGTAGTGGTCTTGCACGTCCTTGAAGCCGTTGGCCATCGCCGTCAAGAATGCAAGGTCTGTGGCACCACCATCGGAGCCGTCTGGCACTGCGACGCTGCTGGAGAAGGGCGCCAGGATCTTTGTGATGGCTTCGTCCAAGTTAGGCTCCCCGGCACCAGATGTGCTAGGGGCTTCGGATCCTTGCTGCTGATTGGTTGGCCCTAAAGGCCCCGTCAGAGCCTGTGCATCAGCCACACTAGGGTGGACGATGACGCTTGGCCTATCACCGCCAGCCTCGCTCATCTCAGCGTCCTTTATGACGAGCCCAGATGCATTGCCAGAGGGCATGGCAGGCTCTCCGGGGGTTTTCCTGGCATCCTCAGCGGCAGACGCGGCAGCTTCCCTGGCGGAAATCCTGGCGGCCTCATCAGCGGCGCTCTTCGCGATTCCCTCCACAGATACTTCCCTCTCTTCCGGAGGGGTTGGTTCTGCAGAATGGAGAAGAAGTGGAGAAAGGAGAAATTCAAGACTCAGATCAAGTTCAAGAAAACAAAAAAGAAGGATTGGCAATGGATCCAGTGCCTTTGGAAAGAGGGTTACCTTGATGAACACGTGGAGGGGATGCCGTTCTTCCTCTGGCAACTTCGGTTGCCAGCGCTTGGTCCCCGGCAGCATTGCTTGCCGAAGGGACCTCCGCACGGATGAGCCCTTCTTGGGGCTCCTCTGGAGGAGGGCTGCTCCTTGTCGGTGAAGATCTTGGCGACGGCTTGGGAGTCGAGAGCGCCGTCAAGGGGTCTACCCCTTGGCGCTCTCCTCCCGGCTGGTTACTTTCCAACCCCTTGTCAGTTTCCATCGTTGAAGACTCGACGGTAGTGCTCGCCAGCGGAAACCACATGTGAACCTCACGCGAGGGGCTCGAGCCAGCAACTTCAGATGAACTCGCGCCTTGATCGGTGTCGGTTGCCGTCTCGCCCTCTTCAGTGGTCCTGGGTTTCTTCGTTAGCAGCACTTCGTCCCTGCAAGATCAGAACAATCAAAAAGATCAGTTCAACAACCGAGTTTGGGCGATCACAAGAAAAATGCATGGAGAAGGAGGTGCTTACTCTTCGTCCTCATCAGGGTCACTAAGGACCGACAGGTCATAGAGAATTGTGTCCCCCATCCCTGCAATCATAGTTGATGGCCGTGGACTCCTGGGACGCTTCAGGGGAGCTGGGGGCTGCGAAACACCCGCCTCCTCCACGGTTGGCGGGATGGGTCAGCGAGGGGTAGCAACGCGGGAAGGCTGTCGCCGGGAAGGCTGTGCCCGAGAAGCCGCGGTTGATACCTTGACGACGGCCAGCTCTTGGCTTGCCGGCTCGGTATGCGCCGCCTTCTTTCGAGCGGGCCTATTGGCGACGGCCATCTTCACCTTGGCGGGAGGAGCCTGAGGTGGCTCTTCTTCCTCTTCCTCCTCCCCTTCGTCTGAAGACCCCTCAGGCTGTTCCACCTCGTCTTCCCCCTCCTCAGACTCTTTGGTCTGCTCCCCCCTCGCCAGCATGCTCTTCGGCATGATCTTGGGGGCGGCTTCCTCCGCTAGTTCTTGGAAATGTGGCTTTCTCTTCAGCTGCCTTCCGGTGCCCCCTCCGTTGTCGGTGCCTTTGGCCGCCCGGGAACGAGTTACCTTCACTCTTTTGAGCTCCTTAGCTCTCAAGGCCAGGAACTCTTTCCGATCATCCTTCGTCGGGTGCGTCATGTCATCCTCGGCTCCAATGGCCTCCTCCACCAGGCGAGCAAACCAGCCGTCCACATTTTCCTTGCTGGGTTCCTCCCATGTGCTCAGAACTGTCTTGGCATCGCAGTCTGGCATCATCGCCAAGATTGAAGCCTTGGCGGTATTGCTGCACAAGGGGATTACCTTCGCCGGCAGGTCGAAGATGCAACCCCTGTTGAAGAGCTAGCAAATGAGCCGGTTGTGCCCCATTACCGTAAAGTTGTTGTCGAAGCCTGGATGCAGACGCATTGGGTTGGCGGGACCCTGGTAGTCCCACGCTCGCCGGCCTCCTCTGTGCTGTAGCGGGGCGATCCGGCGGCGAGTGAAGTCCACCCCCACCATCTCAATCGTCAGGCCGGCCCCCTTGAGAGCGGGGATTCGGCGTAGCGCCACTCCCAGCTTGGCGTCGCTGGGGTCGACATTGTTCCAGCTCTTGGGGTTCTCAATCCTCTTGGTCCTGAGGTGGCAAAAGGCTGGAAACTCCAGCTGTTTGATCCTGCACCAGTCGGCCCGCCACTCGTCCCATTTGGTGTGCAGCTTGCTGTCCAAGTAGTACTTATTCGAGTTTCCCCTTGGGACCCAGGCGATACTACCAGGAAGGGCGCCCTCCTCGACCCGGGGGATGAAGAAATGCCAGAATAGAGCAACATTTGGTGCTATTCCCATAAAGTTTTCGCACAGGTGCATGAAGGTTGTCAGACAGGTGAAAGTGTTGGGGGTATAATCCAGCAGACTGAATCCGAAAGTGTTCATCACCTCAACAAAGAAATAAGAGAAAGGCGGACACAGACCGTAGTAGAAGTACCCGGCGAAGAAGTGAAATCGATCGTCAGCAGGGGGGAGGGACCCTGGGAGCACTGCTGTGGCCTCACGATCATGCGTCCTGCTCGCATACACATGCGCATCATCCTTCGTCCGGCCATCTTCTGTGAGCACCGACGGGAAAACGGCGTGAGCCCGCCGCTGTGCAGCCTTGGAGGCTTTCTTCTCATCTGCCGCCAAACTCGGGGCCTTTCCGGCTTTCTTCGGCGCCATGGCGAGATTTGTGGGGGGAGGGGGGGCTGCGCTACGTGGCGGCGGAAGCAGAAGGCGTGTTTTCTGCTCTGGCGCAAGGAAGAAGATTAAGACGGCGGCGATGGCGAGATTGGGAGAAGGGGGGTAAATGAGCAGCGCCCCTCACGGATTCCTTTTTATGAAGAAGGTGTGGGGGCTGGCCCTTTACCGTCCTACGTGGCTGCGCTTTTCAGGCGCACTACCTCCTCGCACCCGTTCCTTTCCACCTCTCCCATGCTCGCATTTAATGCGCGTCGTGGGGGGGCGTGGTAACAAAGAAGATTACGACAGTTATCGTCTGCCACGCGTGCCTGTGCACTGTTCGGGCCTAGCCCAATGACGCCTCGCATGCGCATGTGGCCCAGGCCTAGGGGCTCCTGTCGGTGTACTAAAGCATGGGTGCCCTCATACCCTGACTTGTGCACAGGCAGTTGTAGCCTTCCTCGCGGCAAGGGCTTGCCGGAGGATAACTATGACCCACGACTTAGAATAAACAAGACCGTGAAGAAGACCTCAAGGCAGGTCATCGAGAAGTACTATTCTCGTACTGAAGATCAAGATTGCCCTTGCCGGCAAGCTTCAAACCGGCAAGGTGAAGACCAAGACTCTGGTTGCCGGCAAGCAACGGCCCGGCAAGCTCTGCGCCGGCAAGCTCCTTCTGTCCCGTTACTGCTCCACCTCATCATCGGCTAGATAAGCATGCATGATAGATGTCAAGCGGGCAGGCAGTCAACGCAGCTGGCCAAGGCACGTGTCAGCATGCCATGCCAGGATTAACTTTAATGGCACCCATCCCTGGGACGTGTCAAGGTGACAAGATGGCGCCAGGACCGGTGGTACAGATCTTTTACCCAAAGCCTCGCCTCCCCGACGTAGCACCTAACGGTGCATTTAATGCGCTTGTCTTACCCCGTCTAGAGATAGACGTGGTGATGGTGCAAGTTACTATTCATACTCTGTAATCACCATGTTAGCCTTTGCGGTAACCCCTTGGCCTATAAAAGGAGGCCCACGGCTACACTTAGAACTGTCGACTCTTAGCTCAACTACATGCTGTAGCTGCATTTCCCGCGCACCTTGCCGGCAAGCTACACTCTTTGTAACCCTTGAGGTCACATACAATAGAACCACCAGAACAGGAGGAGGGTTTTACGCTCATAGCAGCCCGAACCTGGATAAACCGTTGCTTGTACTCATACCTATTAGCCCTGCTCATTGTAGTATTTTGATCCCACTCCCGAACCACAAAGGGATCCTCTCGATCCCATAGATCATCGTTTTACCACGACAGCTCTATATGTTATTGTCCATTTATCTGTCCATGGGTGAGCTCCCGGAAGGGTGGTAGAGTACACACCAAAGATAAAATCATCCAAAACTCAATTTTAAAAGCCAGATCTGGCCTCCGAAATGTTATCAAAATCGACGAGTGGGTTATGGACGCATACAACTTTTCCTTGTAATCATTTTGGCGGGTCATTGAGCTCAAACGGAGTTTTTATGGCCAAATTGTGGCCGTTTTATGGATACAACATCGGGGGATAGGTCGTGAATACATCTTTTAGGGTAAGTTGATCGCGCTGATGAGCCATCTTGCACCATTCGGAATGACCTATAATTCTTCGTGTGGATGAAAAGAATGAGGATGAGCTATTATGTACTTTATCATCCAAGCATAATGCATCTGTAGGTGAAAAAGTGAGGGTGGTAGCGGGACGGGTGTTAGACCATGTAAAGCGAGAATTCTTGGGTTTCGATGCAACGAAGAGCCTCCTCCTTCTGTCCTGACTGAACCTATAGTCTTTCTGGTTTGTAAATGGAAGGATGGTGCATTGCTCTATATGTTATTTTCAATATATCTATCCGTGGGTGAGCTCACGAAAGGGTGGTAGAGTACACGCTAATGATAAAATCATCTGAAACTCAATTTTACAAGTCGAATCTGGCCTCCGAAATGTCTTTGACGCCGACGAAGTGGCTTATGGACGCATACAACTTTTCATTGATCGTTTTGGCGGGCCATGTAGCTCAAACGGAGTTTTTATGGCCAAATTGTGGCCGTTTTATGGATACAACATCGGGTGACAGAGCGTGAATACAACTTTCAGGGTAAGTTGATCGCGCCGACAAGCCATCTTGCACCATTCCGAATGACCTATAATTTTTTGTTTGCATGAACAGAATGAGGATGAGCTGTTATGTACTTTATCACTCAATAATAATGCATTCACTCTTGAAAAAGTGAGGGTGGTAACGGGGTGGGTGTTAGACCATGTAAAGCAGGAATTCATGGGTTTCGATGCAACGAAGCGCCTCCTCCTTCTGTCCTGACTGAACCTGTAGTCTTTCTGGTTTGTAAATTTAAGGATGGTGCATTCCTCTATATGTTATTGTTCAGATATCTGTCTGTGGGTGAGCTCATGGAAATGTAGTAAAGGGTGGTAGTGTACACGCCAAAGATAAAATCATCCAAAACTTAATTTTACAAGCCGAACCTGGCCTCCGAAATGTTGTCGAAGCCGAGGAGTGTCCTGGACGCATACAACTTTTTGTTGTTATCATATTGGCGGGTCCTGGGGCTCAAACGGAGTTTGTATGGCCAAATTCTGGCTGTTTTATGGATACAACATCGGGGGACAGACCATGAATACAACTTTCAGCGTAAGTTGATCGTGTTGACGAGCCATCTTGCACCAACCTATATTTTTTTGTGTGCATGAATAGAATGAGGATGAGCTGTTATGTACTTTATCATCCAAGAATAATGCATCTGCTGGTGAAAAAGTGAGGGTGGTAGCGGGACGGGTGTTAGACCATGTAAACATGAATTCTTGGGTTTTGATGCAATGACGAGCCTCCTCCTTCTGTCCTGACTGAACCTGTAGTCTTTCTGGTTTGTAAATGGAAGGATGGTGCATTGATCTATATGTTATTGTCCATATATCTGTCCGTGGGTTTGTTCACAGAAGGGTGGTATAGTACATGCCAAAGATAAAATCATCTGAAACTCAATTTTACAAGCCGGATCTGGCCTCTAAAATGTTGTCAAAGCCAACGAGTGGGTTATGGACGCGTACAGCTTTTCGTTATGATTGTTTTGGTGGGTCATGGAGCTCAACCATAGTTTGTATGGCCATGTTTTGGCCGTTTTATGGATACAACATTGGGGGACAGACCGTGAATACAACATTCAAGGTAAGTTGATCGCGCCGACGAGCCATCTTGCACCATTCGGAATGACCTATAATTTTTCGTGTGCATGAACAGAATAAGGATGAGCTATTATGTACTTTATCATGCAAGAATGATGCATCTATTAGTGAAAAAGTGAGGGTGATAGCGGGACGGGTGATAGACCATGTAAAGCATGAATTCTTGGGTTTCAATGCAACGAAGAGCCTGCTCCTTCTATCCTGACTAAACCTGTAGTCTTTCTGGTTTAAATGGAAGGATGGTGCATTGCTCTATATGTTATTGTCCATATATCTGTTCGTGGGTGAGCTCAAGGAAGGGTGGTAGAGTACACGTGATGAGGACATCACTACCATCGTCACACCCACAGCCCCTGCTGTTACTCATATGGGACCAATTACTAGTGCTCGCGCACGCCAACTAAATTTCCATGTACTTTCGTTTCTTGGTAACGATTCTAATGTTCATGAGAATATGATGTTTCCTAAATTGGATGCATTTGTTTTGCTTACAAATGAAGGGCCCAACATGGACAAGAAGGATGAACATTGGAGCATGATCAAGCATGGAGATGATGGCATGCGCAAGGGGAACAAGAACGGAGTTTCTGGTGGAGTTTTCAGCACTTTGAAGCCACCATGATGACGTATAAGGAAATGGACGAAATATACAGGATGGCCTTTCATAAATTTCGTCCATAGTTTAATATAGGTGCTACGCCACCTTATTTTTGGGCCAGGCCCATGTAATTTCGAAAATACACTTGGTAGGCTGTTTTTGAGTCCGTATTAATAGGGAAAATGACTTAGGAAAGAATTTAGTCTCACCTTGCCAAGGGTGGACGAAATTCCCCTCTCTCTCCCGACAAATACATCCCTGAGGGCATTGCTTTAAACTTGGGTTTTGTTTAGATTAAAGTTCGCCATAGCTGCAACTTGCATCCTTCGTTTGTGTTCAACGACCAGGCCAAGACATCACAAATCTCCACTTGATTAATAAAGCTTTCCTCTTATATTCGCAATATCCAGATTGTAATCTCAGTTTCTTGCTTGTTCTTCATTTGCGTGCAGGAAATAGACCCTCGTGGTCAGGTTGATCGTGCTCCGGCGTGGTCAATAACCTCTCGGAGTTGGTTTAGAGATTGCTAAGGCGCGACGTCTTTGCACGTTCATAGTCGGATCGTCAAAGTCTACTCCACCGAAAACGATAGCTACCTCTCATCGAAACATCGGGACACCTTCGTCTCTATCAAGTGGTATCAGATTTCCAGGTTGCTCGGTGAGAATTTCCAGTTTTTGTAGTTTAGATCACATATGTTCTTCATACCTACAGTGGATGAAAATCCACAGAAAAATTAGGGTTAGATCATCAT
The DNA here is from genome assembly GCA_039707655.1 of Elymus sibiricus. NCBI lineage: Eukaryota > Viridiplantae > Streptophyta > Magnoliopsida > Poales > Poaceae > Elymus > Elymus sibiricus. Next base: position 166,041,017 of record CM077670.1, read on the forward strand.
ATCTGAACCAATCTGAGTCTTTTGAAATTTTTTGTTCAGTGTTTTCACTAGTACAGCGAGCTGCTATACAAAAGGTTTTTACCCCCTTTCAGCGATGAAGTTTTAAACCGTCGCCTTGCCTATGTGTGCGATAGGGGGGGGGTCCTTTCCACACGACCCAGAAACCGATCACGATTGGGCCTCTGGCCACACACGAGGGGCAAAAAGAGCTCGTGTGCGATCGGGTGAGCCATCGCAGACAATTATTCTGGCCCAATCGTTTCCGTTCGTATGTACATCTCACACAGTGAATCCAAGATAAACGTTTCCGTTCGTAGATACATCCCACATAGTGAATCCCAGACAAACGTTTCCGTTCGTACATACAAAGCACACAGTTTTCCGCATCACATAATCTGTGATAGCGTTGCCATTGCAGACGATAGTAATAATTTTATCATTTATGTTATTGAATGCATCATGCACGGTGTCTAGAAGAAACTGTGTGGCATAGGTTGTCCATCACACACACTTTTTATGTGGAAAACGTTTGTGGAAGGTGGCCTAACGCAAATAGTTGTCCAGAGGAAGTCATGTGTGATTGTTCATTGATCCAACACATTTACTTCCTATAAATTGTGTGGGTTGTCTGAGATCATCGCCCACGGTGTTGTCTCAATAACCGTTTGCACTAGAAAAACCCAATAAGCAGTCTAATTGACCTATTATTATTAATCCATTTAGTAATCAAATTTACATTTCGTAATAAACACACAATATATTTCATTTCCGTATTACGGAACCAGGATTTCATAATTGAAATACATCAGAGTACAACATCATATAGCTTCAGCACTCACTCACACCATATAGGCATATAGCTAGCTACCCCATTACACAACAGCACCAAGTTTCACATGCCACATCTAAAACCTTTGGAAATTAGCATCATAGATGGTAGATAGACAGATGAATCTCATCTGGAAAACTGCTAAAGTGGAAGGCGAATATTGAGCCTTCAATGATGTTGAATGTCCTTGCAACTTTAGGCCAGTGCCTGTGGATGATTGGCCGCCCATCCTTCGTCCTCTTGAGGAAGACTTCAATATTGTACCATGGGTGTTGTATGAAAACCTTCCTCGCCTCTTGACCATACAGGTGGTTTGAGAGGTAATCATCTGTGAACTACTTTGGAAAGCCCTGAAAACAAAGATATGCATAAATATCTTCTCTAAATTTTAAAATGGCGCAGAGGAATAAAAAAACAAGGTACTCCCTCAGGTCCTTTTTACTCCGCGCATTAGATTTGTATCAAGTCAAACTTTGTAAAGTTTCACCAAATTTATTTTAAAAAATATCAACATCCACGATACCAACTATGTATACTATAAAATTGTACTTCATAATGCATCTAAAAATAATGAATTTACAGTTTGAATGTTGATACTTTTTTCTATAACTTTGGTCAAAGTAGAGATACTTTGACTTCGGACAAAACTTATATGGAGACTAAAAAGGACCGGAGGGAGTATAAGAGTTAGTACCATCCTGTAGTTCACTGATGTCTTCTTCATTGTGCAGACAAAGATCTTGTTGTTTTTCGTCGCTAGTTTCTTTATCCTCACAATCTTTCTGAGTTTCTTGACTTGACTGATATTCATGGACATCTCATTTCCCCATATGCAAAATGGGTCGAACAGTGGGTCAAAACCTCTGACAGCAGGACCTACATGTGCAAGACCAAATTGTTAGAAACCTAAATACTAGAATGGTTCCTGCAATTGCACAATAATGTGCTATTAGACAAAGGACCATGCATGTGCGAACCTCGATGGTAAACCTCAGTGCCTCCCATTTGTTTCCCTGCAACACATATAAGGTATTTATTGATCAGGTTAAGTGAGGGTTGGCATCCTATCAGTAAAATATGTTGATGAAAACTAAACACATTGCAGATTTAGCAGATTAATTCGAGCCACATGGAAAAGCCATTTATCCAAACCAAGCTTGCATTAGAACTAGGAAATATAGCAATTGTATATGTTTCTCATGTATTTAGTACAGCCGAATTCGATTTATTTCTCACATGCATAACAATAAAAAATTGTACCCATGACAATTGAACACCGCATTGCAGAATTGAACCAAACAGTTAACTAAGGACCACAACAAATGAACCAAATAGTTAATTGAGCACCACATTGCACAAGAGAACATACTACAAGATCAGATAGTTAACCAAACCTAGTATGCTTAACAACTTGGAAATATAGAAATTGTATTTGTATCTCATGTATTTTGTACAGCCAAATTCGATTATTTCTCACATGCAAGAGAATACAAAATTGCACCCACAAGAATTGAGCATCACATTGCAGAATTGAATTAAACAGTTAACTGAACATGACAAAAAAATAACCAAACAGTTTACTCAGCACCACATTACACAATATATAGAACATATATACTAGAGGATCATATTGCATAGTAAGAGTACATAGGACAATTCACTAGAATTTGTAAAGGAAAGGCAGGAGCAGCACATGCAACAGGTAAACCGAACATGCTTAACTGGCATAGCTAGCTAGCTGAACATAGGTCCTTGTAGTGAGCTAAAAAGACAAGCTACTCCTCATCGTCGGAGATATCGATGACGATGGGCTCCTTAGACATGGAAGAGGGCGAGGCCTCCACATCGTGGGTGCCCTCCTCATAGTGGTGAGTCACTTGAGCCACTTCGGGCACCAACCTGCTGGCTCTGGAGTTGAGGTAAGCATGGGCACATTGAGAAAACACCTCCTAGTCTTCGTCGAAGGCACCAACGGTGGCCTTGAGAAAATGTCACGAACTATCGTTTAAAGCAGCCAACCGCGTGGAGGTATCCGTGCGCAAGGCGTCAACGGTGGCCTCGACGATGAGGTGCTCCTCTCAGAACTGGGGGTCGGCACGCATGGTAGCCATCGCGACCTCATCCGCGCGTGCGGCCGCGATTTGCTTCTCCGCTGCCAGATGCTCCTTGAGCTCCTGGCTATACTGCGTGCACCATGGCTTAGGGCGGCACTTATTTGGAGGATGGGTCGGTGATTTGGGTGGAAGATGTCGCGCTGGCGGTCGGGGTATGTGGGATGTAGAAGGAGGTGGAGGATGGGGGTCGGGTGTGGATTACCTGACTAGATCGACGAGGTCGGGCAGCAGGAAGGAGCGTCGCCGGCGAGGTGGCGGCGCTGCAAGCAAGCAGTGAAGGTTTGAACTTGGAATGGAAGGCGGAAATAGGGGAAATGTGGCTTTTGGTAAGGAGGAGGGGGGCATGGGAGGTAGATATTTCCGCGGATGCCGAAAATTTTCACTCCGTGTAGCGAAAAACTGGCGCGTGAAGTGTCATCAGACACGGTCCCTTATTCAGCACTGTGTATGATATTTGAACATCACAAATGATTCGTATGGCTTATGCCGTGTGTGATGAGTTTGAACGTGCAAATTTTGGTTCGAATTTCCCTGGTTAGTGTGGTCATCCACGTCATTGCATAATTTGGGTACACAAAATATCCTACAACACACGCACACTTTTTAATCGAGCAAGTTCTGCAACTAAATAGAGCTAGCTAACCTAAACATTACTCTAACAAAAGACCGGCGCTCTAAACAAACACTACTACTCCGCCTGGCGCTCGTCGATCTCCGCCGCCTGCTCCATGTCCAGCTCGCGCCCTAGGATCTCCTAGGGAAGGGGCTCCATGGCATCCATCGCACCATACTCGGCAAGCATCTCGCCATCCACGTCCGCCATCTCTTTGGAAAACACTGAAATGAGCTGGGCGTGGGCGGCCACGGTCTGGGCTTGGACGGGCTCTATCCCGGCAAGGTATGTCGCGAACGAACGGATGGCTGCTCGAACACTCTAGGCGATTGCCAACTCTTCGGCCATGGGTTGATGACCGTTGTCAGAGAAGCTTTGTGTGATTTCTGCAGTGACCGCCAGGAGCTGGGCGTGGGCGGCCTCGACATTGGCGCGGGTGGCCTCCATCAGGGCTAAGGCGGCCGCCGTAGAACGGACAACTGCTGTCCCGCTCTCGCCATTTGCTATCCCCATCGCAGATGTTGCTGCCGCCATCTGAGCTGCAGTAGCGGCTGTTTCGGCTGCCATAGTCGCCTGGTCGCAGATTGCGGCCATGCTCACGCAGGTTGTGAGCACGCTCATGGAGGCTGTGGCCGTGCTCTCGCTGGAGTGGGCCGCCGAAGTTGCCCTGACGACGTGGGTCCACATCCCCATCTTTGATCGGCGACGATTGAACAGTGAAATGCTATTTGGGGAGCTAGTTTGCTTGACGCACCGACTATGGACTGTAGCCGATGAACCTTCTCGCGTAAGCCATATATGATGGTGCACCAAGATATTTTGTACTGCATCTCACGCGGTTGGTGATAATAAACTGTGTGTGATGTACTTGATTTTTCGCCTTGATTTGAAATACGGAATGCGGTCACAGTGGCAAAGGAAGGTGTTTGAATTGCTAGAACATTTGTCTAAAGTGAACATAAAACTATACGAGTGTCGTGTTAAAATTTGGAATTATTCGGGGTTCGTTTGGACATTTTTATACATTAACTGAGTTTTCTAGGCATTTTATGTGCATAATTCAAATTTGAACTACATGCACATGCTCCGGTGCACCAAAATGGGTTGAAAAATCATATGTGTGTCCTTGGATGCATGCTTAGGTCCCATGAAAGAAATGGGAATGAATTTCAAACACCTCGGCCGCAAACGCTAAGATACTTGGTTTTGAAATTTTAGTAAATCCAAAACTCATCTGAAATTCATGAAACTTGGCATGCTATCATGGAATGGCACCAACTTGTTGTGGTAAAAATTTTGTCCCATTTCAGGCAGGTTTTGGTATAAGCTTCTCACAAACCGGAGCTTCTGACAAGAAGTCTCATGGTTCCTGTGGGGAACGTGTCATCTTTGTGGATGAAACGACATTCATTGCCTCTTCTTGCCTTCATTTTTTTTCTAGAGGCAACATAGACCAAAGGGAGTGTCGTGTTAAAATTTGGAATTATTCGGGGTTCGTTTGGACATTTTTATACATTAACTGGGTTTTCTAGGCATTTTATGTGCATAATTCAAATTTGAACTACATGCACATGCTCAGGTGCACCAAAATGGGTTGAAAAGTCATATGTGTATCCTTGGGTGCATGCTTAGGTCCCATGCAAGAAATGGGAATGAATATCAAACACCTTGGCATCGTGGCTCGGCCGCAAACGCTGAGATACTTGGTTTTGAAATTCTAGTAAATCCAAAACTCGTCTGAAATTCATGAAACTTGGCATGCTATCATGGAATGGCACCAACATGTTGTGGTAATTTTTTTGTCCCATTTGGGGCAGGTTTTGGTATAAGCTTCTCACAAACCAGAGCTTCTCACAAGAAGCCTCATGGTTCCGGGAGGGAACGTGTCACCTTTGTGGACAAAATGACATTCGTTGCCTCTTCTTGCCTTGATTTTTTTTCTAGAGGTAACATAGACCAATAGGAGTGTCGTGTTAAATTTTGGAATTATTCGTGGTTCGTTTGGACATTTTTATACTTTAACTGAGTTTTCTAGGCATTTTATGTGCATAATTCAAATTTGAACTACAGGCACATTTTCCGGTGCGCCAAAATGGGTTGAAAAATCATATATGTGTCCTTGGGTGCAGGCTTAGGTCCCATGCAAGAAATGGGAATGAATTTCAAACACCTAGGCTCTTCGTGGCTCGGCCGCAAACTTGAGAACTTGGTTTTGAAATTCTAGTAAATCCAAAACTCATCTGAAATTCATGAGACTTGGCATGGTGTCATGGAATGGCACCAACATGCTGTGGTAAATTTTTTGTCCCATTTGGGGCAGGTTTTGGTATAAGCTTCTCACAAACCAGAGCTTGTCACAAGAAGCCTCGTGGTTTCGGTAGGGAATGTGTGTCACCTTTGTGGATGAAACGACATTCGTTGCTTGTTCTCGCCTTAATTTTTTTTTCTAGATGCAACATAGACCAATAGGAGTGTCGTGTTGAAATTTGGAATTATTCGGGGTTGGTTTGGACATTTTTATACATTAATTGAGTTTTCTAGGCATTTTATGTGCATAATTCGAATTTGAACTGCTTGCACATGCTCTTGTGCACCAAAATGGGTTGAAAAATCATATATGTGTCGTTGGGTGCATGTTTAGGTCCCATACAAGAAATGGGAATGAATTTCAAACTTGGTTTTTAAATTCCTGTAAATCCAAAACTCCTCTGAAATTCATGAGACTTGGCATGGTGTCATGAAATGGCACCAACATGCTGTGGTAAAAAAATTGTCCAATATGAGAGAAGGCGCACACATTAACAGCCAACAAATAGCTGTCATGTTATCACCACAAACGGTTGTACAGTATTATTTCAATCATGGGCGTTCTACTGACCATTTACGTGCCGCCACGCGTCCCACTTTTTTAATGGCAAGGAGGTGCCGTCCGGGCAGCTGTTTGAGTAGACGGGAGGCATGCGAGCGAAGTCCGCGGCGCATGCTGACCGGGAGGCGTGCGACAAGTCCTGCGCTATGCAGGCTGACCGAGAGGCGTGCGACCAGTCCTCCGCTACGCAGGCTCACCGGGAGGCGTGCAAGTAGGACGCTGCGCAGGCTCACCGGGAAGTGAGCCCTTTGACCTCCATCGCCGCTCGCCTCGCTCTCAACTTCTTAATTAATGGCGCCCGAGCCGCTATTTAATAGGCGGCCTTACTGATATCTCTTCTCCTCCCATTCCCCTCTCGCCCAAATCCTATCTTCCAGAGCTCCACCTACTCCATGGTGCACAAGGATCATCTGCCACTAGTCTTCCGGTTTGGTGAAGTCGACTCTGAGCCAAAGGAGATAGAAAATAAGGAGGAATGAGACCTCAGGGACATGGCCCTGAACGAGCTAGCCGCGGGGGATGCTGCCCCCACGCCCATCCCAGCTCCCATCCCCGCGCCCGCGCCAGCGACCATCTTCGTGGCATTGACGGGCTGGTCGCCGAGCACCATCGCATAGCTGGAGGCCGCAGGCATCAGCGAGGTCCCCGCGGACCCACGCGAGCTCGTGTACGGACCAGCGCCAGCGCCCCCGCCTGTGCTCGTGCGCGCCCCAGCACCCACCGTGGCGCCGGTCCCCGTGCGCTTTCCTGAACCAGCCACGCCCGTGCCCGTGCGCGCGCCTGCACCCACCGCGCCCCCCTCAGCGTCATGGGATGCCGCTGTCGACCGCTACCTTGTAGCGCCGCGAGTCGCCGTCCCCCCTGCGCCCTGCCCGTCGATCGCTCGACGAATGGCTCTTCGATTTGGAAGTCCAGAACATTCTGGGATGGCTTCAAGACTTGAACAACGGCGTCCCGGACGACGACAACACCGGCGCAGCACGCCACCGCCGCCGCACGCCGCCGCCGCCGCTGCAATTAGTTTTTTTGTTTAATATTGTATCCCGATCGTATGAATGTAAAACCACAGTGTCACTGAATGAAATCTATGATTTTGATCAACTTAGCATTTTTTCTCTGAATGTACAGACTTACCAAAGTAAAAAAAACATCAATGTCTTTCTCTGAATAAAACACTCATCACAAACGTTTCAGACTGAACACCCATATGCAAAGCGAGAGCTGGGTTCCTTCGCAGCTAAGCCAAGGGAAAAATGTGGCGCGCAGGTTTTGTGCATCTCTTCATCGCAAACGTTTCAGACTGAACACCCGTATGCAAAGCGAGAGCTGGGTTCCTTCGCAGCTAAGCCAAGGGAAAATGTGGCGCACAGGTTTTGTGCATCTCTTCATCGCAAACAATTTTGTATGATGACCCATGTGCAACGACGTACAAACAATGTGGTAAGATTTGCATCTGTCCTATTGGGTATATTTGCCATTTGTCAAAATGAAAAAATTGGCATTTGTCAATCTAGTAACATTGCCATTTGTCAACCTAGTAACATTGCCATTTGTCAACCTAGTAACATTGCCATTTGTCAACCTAGTAATACTGCCATTTGTGATCCTCAGAAAAAAAAACACTGCCATTTGTCAAAATTTGCAGCTAAAAATCACTAGTACTGTAATTTTTGCAAATGAAATTCAGTAAGCATAGATTTCATTCATAGATTAAGCAGTCGTTCTTTATACAAACAGTTCAACTCGATAGCTGAACCGAACAAACTTTTACCCAATTGTTGCCAACCACGTACTGAAATAGCTAGTTCAACTATATATACTAGCTAAATTTAAGTACATAGTATAGTTCAACCATATCTATAGTCAGATGAACTAAACAAAATAGCCCCTAAATACTACTACTACGGAGGGGCTTTGTACTACTTCCAGCAGCCTCTCCTCTACCGAGCGCGCTCAGTAAGAGGCCGAGGAGGAGGAGCCTACCAACGAGCTGGAGAAGAGGAATCCGGCGCCAGCCGCTGCTGCACCTTTAGCGACGCCCAGCTCGAACGCCCTCTGCCGCTCCAAATGATCCCTCTCGAAGTGGCGGGACTCCTCGTATATCTCCGCATTCTGTGCCACTGTGGTGACTTCTGCCGCGGCCACGGCGGTGGTAAGACGCTTTGCGTGCTCGACCAGGCACTCCTCCTCCTCCCGCAGGAACTCGATGTAGCGCGCGGCAAGGTCGCTGATGCTCGTGCGGGCCTCCACATCCCGCCTTCGGGCCGCGGTGGCAAAACGGGTGATGACCCCGGTGGTCGACAGTGGGGTGGCAGCCACCTCCCGCCTTCAGGCCACGGTGGTGGAGCGGGTGATGGCCACGGCGGCCGGCGGTGGGGTGGCGGCCATGACGGCCACCACCCGACTTCGGGTCGTGGTGGCGGAGTGGTCGATGGCCCCGACGATGGGGTGGCGGCAATGGCTGCCAGCAATAGCTGCCGTCGGGCAGCGGCGGTGGAGCGTGTGGCAGGTGTTGTGCGCACACCCAACAGGGACGCCACGGATAGTACACGCCGTCGGGGACTGCGCCACCGCTGTGGTGTAGCCTCCCTGCTGGAGCTGTCCTAAGACCATGGCAGAGTGGCTGAGCGACGACGACGAACCGGTGCCATTGGTGATGGTGGGAGAAGCAGACGAGATAAGCTATGGGGAGGGAGGGGAACATGCGATGCCGACTCGCCGGCCGTGACTTTTTATATGGCAGGCCGGTAAGCACTGGGGTTTTTTGGGATTTCGCTGAGTCGGGCGGGAAGGTTGCCCGGTTCCGCGTCGGAACCTACCTGGTTGCGCGGGAACGGGCTCACCGACGATTCATTGGAGCCTCTTTGAGCTAACGTTTGGCCAAAAGAACGCCTGTGCGGTGCTCAAGCTTGCGTTCGAAGCCTTCTGCGGCAGCGCGGTGACAAGACATGCGAGAGGAGGATGACATGACACGTACACAAACGGTTAATAAAAAAACGTTTGCGATTTAATTATTACCTAGCACACAGCCGCTCTCTACGCAGCATCGCGAACAATTGTTCGCCCACTGTGTGATTTGGAACGCGACATAGTTTCACATCACGCCGCCGGCTCACAACTGCCGGCCGGCTTGTAGACGGCCATTCCCTGCGTGTTCAACTGCTCTATGCGTGTGGTTGCTCATGGTTGAGGCGGCCACGGCGCACTCTGCTCGCGTCACGCTGCGCGCGCTCTGCTCGCTTCTCGCCGTGCGCGCTCCACTCGCGTCCCTCCACGCGCGCGCTGCAAGCGTTTCGGACCGGCGCACGATCACGTACGTTCAGGGTGCCTCATGCATGTGGTTACACCGGACGCGGCGCCACGACGCAGTTACGTGCGGCAAAAACTGCCTTGCGGACGTGCCAAGAATCTCGGCCGCCTGGCCCTCATTTATTCCCGCGGCCATTTACCTTCATCTCTCGCGCCCCACGACATAATAAGCACACCCACGACGACACATACAGAGAGGATATCTAGTGGCTCCAATGGTGCACCCGGCTCCAATGGCACTCCCAGTGGCTGACGACGATGACGGGTGGCAGTTCACCATGCCTCACGTAGTGGACACCCACGTGAGGGGGAAGGACCTCTCGGTGGTGTACACCAACAAGCCGGTCTCGATGGAGTGCTCCATCCACACTATGGAGCAGTTGCTTGCTGAGGACGAGTACCAAGTGGTCGGCTTCGACCTCGAGTTCACCAGCGGTCGTGCCGGGTATGATCAGAAGGTTGCCGTCGCCCAGTTGTGCGTGCACCATCACGTCCTCGTCTACCACTACTCCCTGGCTTCAAGGCCTTGCGAGCGTTTCGCCATGTTTATCAACAGCCCCGACTACATGTTCGCTATGGTGGACACCGTGAACGATCTAAAGGTGCTCGAGACTACAAGCTTGGCCTGCTAGAATCTTGTCGACATCCAAGGGCAGTACAGGGTCTGGGGCAGAAAGAAGGAGAAGGACTCCCTGGTTGACCTAGCCATGGCCATCATTGACCCCTACTACAGAGGCATGAAAGATGAGTGCAAAAAGAACAAGGATGCCTAGCACGAGGCCTGGGTGCGGAGACTGGATGAAGAACACGTCAAGTACGTGGCCAAGGACGCATACACAAGCTACGAGACGTACAGGCGGATCGTTGACATGAGGGAGTGTCTCCTTACTGTGGACGACGAGGGATCGAGCCACAAGTAGAGTAGTGGCGGCAGCGTCACAAGAAGTAGATGATTAGATCATCATTTCTCCTAGTTTAGAATGCATGTAATTGTTTATTGAGGTGTGTGTGAATGTTTTGTATAGTCACCTATGTAATTGGATGTTTAATTTGGTTATATATGTTGTTCTTCTGTAGACTGAGCAAATTACATCGTAGATGGACTAAACTAGGGAACCCGTCGGTGATGATTTCATCAATCGCTGACTACCAGCAAGCATTTGCCCACAACACACACGGGTTATTAGCAGGAATCGTCCGTGTTGTTATCCATCTTCCCACACATTTCGGATTACTGACCTGTTTGCTGTGTATCACACACATCTTTTTAAGTTGAACCGTTTCTGTTGTGTTGGGTAATCGCAAACAGTTCATTCGAGTGAACCGCATGCCGTATATCGAACACACCTCGATCTGCCTGACCGTTTTTGTTGTGTTGGGTAATCACAAATAGTTCATCCGAGTGAACTGTATGCCGTGTATCGCTCACACCACGAACTGGCTGACCGTGTTTGTTGTTCTAGCTTATCGCAAACAGTTCGTATGGATCAACTGTGTGCCACGTATCGCACACGCGTCTCTAATCTGAATCGTTTTTGATGTCTCAGGCATCGCAAACAGTTTGTCTTATTGGTGATGATTTTTTTTACGACACCGTTTGTGATTCATGCATCGCACACAGTTTGGTAGCGGGGTCTCTGATTCATGTGTCGCGTTAGCGGTCGCCTGCAGTAGTGTATGCTTTGTTGAATTTGCGGTTGCATCATCGTGTCAAGTTGCTAGTCGTAGCATCTAGTCGTTTAGAGTTTCGAGTTCTGTTTTCAAGTTGTCACGCTGCCGCCGCCCCATCTTCATCGCCGCTGCCATATACCATCACCGCACCATCTTCATTGCCGCTGCCATATACCACCACCATACCATCTTCATCCCCGCTGACATATACCACCACCGCACCATCTTCATCACTGTTGCCATATACCACCACTGCACCATCTTCATCGTTGCTGAAAAATACCTCCACAGCAAATCCGCCACCAATCTGAGACCATATAAACCACCGCATATCCATCACGCCAATCCGAGTCCACCTCCATCATAGATTCGCCACCAGTTCATGTTTCACCGCCCTTAGATATATCCGCCACCAGTCCGAGTTTCACCAGATTACTCTCCGCCACCAATCCTAGTCCGAGTATAGTATTCGCTTCTTTGTTTTTGATTTCCAGAGCACGCCATAGTACGTGTCATGGTCAAGTCAGACTCCCCAACTTTGGTGTCGCCCGCAGAAGAAAAATAGTTCCAGTTTAAAAAAAAACTAAGTCTGGAAAATTCTGGCTAGGCAGTTTTTAGACCATTTGTAGACTTTTTCGGAATTTTTTTTGTTGCGGAGCAGAAAAATAAAAGAGGAAAAAAAGCAAAAAAAGAGCGAAAAAAGTGAAAAAGCGAAAAAAAGGGATTTAGAGTGTGCTCCTGCCCTGATTACGTGCAGCACCGTGATTTTGTTAGTGTTCTAGGCTCGCGTCTCTAGTACGGTCTAGCCTAGGATAAGCACAGTACCATCGTTGAGCGTTCATTCAACGTTGCCCCTCTGAATTGATTATTGCTGACCCTTTTTGCTACCATATTATAAGCCTTCCCACCTCCACATACATCTACGTCATGCGTTTGACACCTCCTGGCAATCGCTCTATCCAAGCTTTGAGAGTTTTGACTGCAACGGTTGCCGATCACCGCCTGCTGCATTGGTAAGAACGGGTAAGAATTTGTGTTTTACTTGAAGGATTTGTGACTTTCCACCAAACCACATCCTATTAGTAGTCTGTAGGACATATTCTTGTGTGTTTTTATTGCTGCTAACCATGACAGGATCACAAGCGCAAGAGCTGGAATGGGAGAACATGACAAAGAAGGAACTACATGACAAGTTTCAAGAAATGTTGGGTGAACATGTGCAAGACGTGATGAGTAGCTTTGGAAAGGCAATGGATAGGATAGATGACATTGAGAAGACAATTGACACCAAGTTGGACGCCAAGTTCGATGAAGTGCTTGCACGTCTACCACCACCACCTGCTGCCCCTGCTGCACCGTTGCAACGCCAACAACAGCCACCTCCACATCGCGCCGATCAAGTAGGACGAGCAAGGCGTGTTCCTCTTGAGGAACGCCAACATTCTGGTGCCGCTGCTACTAGTGCTGATGCTTCTATGGCTCCTGCTGCTACTGCCAAGGAGGACAACGATTACAAAGGTGATTACGAGGATGAGGTTGTTCAAAATCAAAACTACATGCAACCACCAGCACCACCACCAGGTCGTCCACATGCATATAATGCCAACGGTAGGGCTGCACCACCACCTCAGGTACGAAATCATGACCATGTTCCTAAACTAAAATTGAATATTCCGCCATTTGAGGGTAGATACGTTCCTGATGTATATCTTACTTGGGAGTTAGAAAATGAACAACGTTTTACATGTTTACAATATCCCGAGGATAGATGTGTTGTTGCTACTGTTTGTGCACTCACTAGTTTTGCTTGTGTTTGGTGGTCTGAACATTGTAGATTATATCATGATAATATCCCAACTACATGGCTGCTTTGAAAATTGCTATGCGTACTCGTTGGGTTCCACCATATTGTCAACGTGAATTACTTCAAAAATTGCAGCGTTTAAGACAAGGAAAAAAAATCTGTAGAGGAATATTATCAGGAATTACAAACTGGAATGATTAGATGTGGTATTGCTGAGGATAATGAAGCTATGCTTGCATGTTTTATGGGTGGATTAAATAGAGAAACTCAAACCATATTAGACTATAAGGATTATAACAATATCACTCGGTTATTCCATCTTGCTTGCAAAGTTGTATGTGAAGTGCAGGATCGACATGCATTGGCGCGAACTAATTTTTCTGCAGCTCGATCTTCGTCATGGACACCACGTACATCATCTACTTCCACACGCCCGGCTGCACCACCGCCTACTTCAGCCGCCAATTCCAACCGAGATACAAGAAAACAGGCCCCACCACCATCCGCCAAGAGCACACCTTTCGGTCCTGCACAGAGCTCTTCTTCATCCATGGCATCAACAGGGCAAACACATGATATTATATGTCATCATTGCAAGGGTGGAGGTCACTATGCGAGAGAATGCCCATCCAAGCGTGTGATGATTGCTACTGAGGATGGTGGGTATGAGTCGGCTAGTGATTATGATGAGGAGACTTTGGCTCTTATTGCGAGTGAAGAACAAGTTGGAGATGATTCTGAACAAGAGACGCAATACATGGCTGCTGAAGATGCTGACAAGTATGAAAGTTTAGTTGCTCAACGTGTTTTGATTGTGCAGGTAACACAGGCTGAGCAAAATCAGAGGTACAATTTGTTCCATACAAAGGGAGTTGTGAAGGAACGTTCTGTACGCATCATCATTGATGGAGGGAGTTGCAACAACTTGGCTAGCATGGAGATGGTGGAGAAGCTGTCTCTCACCACCAGACCACATCCTCATCTTTACTACATACAATGGTTCAACAACTGTGGCAAGGTTAAGGTAACACGTACTGTTCGTGTGCATTTTAGTATCGCTACATATGCTGATTATTTTGATTGTGATGTGGTACCCATGCAAGCATGTTCCCTATTACTTGGTAGACCATGGTAATTCGATAAAAATTCTGTACACCATGGTAGGAAAAATCAGTATACTCTTGTTCATAAGGATAAACATATTACTTTGCTTCCTATGTCTCCTGATTCCATTTTGAAAGATGATATTAATAGAGCTTGTAAAGCAAAACAGGAGTAAAATAAGAGTGAAAATCAGATTGTGGCAAAAGAATTTGAGAAACAAATGAAGCCTAATAACAAACCAACTAGTGTTGCTTCTGAAATTAAATTGAAAAGTGGATGTTTACTTGCCACCAAATCTGATATTGATGATCTAGATTTCAGCAAATCTGTCTGCTATGCTTTTGTGTGCAAAGAGGCATTATTTTCATTTGAGGATGTGCCTTCCTCTTTGCCTCCTGCTGTCACTAACATTTTGTAGGAGTTCGCTGACGTCTTTCCACAAGACGTGCCACCGGGATTACCACCTATTCGAGGGATTGAGCATCAGATTGACTTAATTCCCAGTGCCTCACTACCCAACCGTGCACCATACCGTACCAATCCAGAGGAGACGAAGGAGATTATGCATCAAGTACAGGAGCTGCTCGACAATGGTTATATATGCGATTCTCTTAGTCCTTGTGCTGTTCCTATTATACTTGTGCCAAAAAGGATGGTACATCGCGTATGAGTGTGGATTGTAGAGGCATTAATAATATTACTATTCAGTATCGTCATCCTATTCCTAGGCTAGATGATATGCTTGATGAATTAAGTGGCTCTACCATTATCTCCAAAGTTGATTTGCGTAGTGGATACCATCAAATTCGTATGAAATTGGGAGATGAATTGAAAACAGGATTTAAAACTAAGTTTGGCTTATATGAGTGGTTAGTCATGCCTTTTGGGTTAACTAATGCACCTAGAACTTTCATGAGATTAATGAACGAAGTTCTACGTGCATTCATTGGACGATTTGTGGTAGTCTATTTTGATGATATACTAATTTATAGCAGATCTTTGGAGGAACATTTACGTGCTATTTTTATTGCTCTACGCGATGCACGTTTGTTTGGTAACCTTGGGAAGTGCACCTTTTTACACCGACTGAGTATCTTTTCTTGGCTATGTTGTTACTCCATAGGGAATTGAAGTTGATAAAGCCAAGATTGAAGCTATTGAGAGTTGGCCGCAGCCCAAAACTGTCACACAAGTGAGGAGTTTTCTTGGCCTCGTTGGTTTCTATAGGAGTTTTGTGAGAGATTTGAGCACCATTGCTGCACCTCTCAATGAGCTTACAAACAAGGATGTGCCTTTTGTTTGGGGTACTGCACAGGAAGAAGCTTTCACGGTATTGAAAGATAAGTTGACACATGCTCCTTTACTCCAACTTCCTGATTTTAATAAGACTTTTGAGCTTGAATGTGATGCTAGTGGAATTGGATAAGGAGGTGTGTTATTACAAGAATGGTAAACCTGTTGCGTATTTTTTTGAAAAATTGAGTGGGCCTAGTCTGAACTATTCTACTTATGATAAAGAATTATATGCTCTTGTTCGGACTTTAGAAACATGGCAACATTATTTATGGCCCAAAGAATCTGTTATACATTTTGATCATGAATCTTTGAAACATATTTAAAGTCAAGCAAAACTGAACCGTCGACATCCTAAATGGGTTGAATTCATTGAGACTTTCCCTTATGTCATTAAACACAAGAAGGGTAAAGAAAATGTTATTGCTGATGCATTGTCTCGTCGCTATACTATGCTTTCACAACTTGACCCGTAAAATATTTTGTTTGGAGACCATCAAAGATCAATATGTGCATGATGCTGAATTTAAAGATGTAATGCAGAATTGTAAAGAAGGAAGAACATGGAACAAGTTCGTCATTAATGATGGATTTGTGTTCCGTGCTAACAAGCTATGCATTCCAGCTAGCTCCATTGGTCTTTTGTTGTTGTAGGAGGCGCATGGAGGAGGATTAGTGGGACACTTTGGCGTGAAGAAGACGGAGGACGTACTTGCTACACATTTCTTTTGGCCAAAAATGAGACGGGATGTTGAGCTCTTTTGTTGCTCGCTGCACTACATGTCAAAAAGCTAAGTCACGACCCAATCCTCATGGTTTATATATGCCTTTGCCCGTACCTAGTGTTCCATGGGAGGACATATCTATGGACTTTGTTTCAGGTTTACCTTGAACAAAGAAGGGGAGGGATAGCATATTTGTTATCGTGGATAGATTTTTGAAAATGGCACACTTTATACCATGTCATAAAAGCGATGATGCTGCTAATGTTGCTGATTTGTTCTTTCATGAAATTATTCGCTTGCATGGTGTGCCAAATACTATTGTTTCAGATCATGATACTAAGTTTCTTAGCCACTTTTGGAGATGTTTATGGGCTAAGTTGGGGACTAAACTGCTTTTCAGTACTACAAGTCACCCCCAAACTGATGGACAAACTGAAGTAGTCAATAGAACTTTGTCTACTATGCTTAGGGCTGTTTTGAAGAATAACCTGAAAAAGTGGGAAGAATGCTTGCCTCATATTGAATTTGCTTAGAATTGTTCGCTGCATTCTACTACTAAGATGTGTCCTTTTGAAATTCTGTATGGTTTCCTACCTCGTGCACCCATTGATTTGTTGCCTCTTCCATCTTCGGAGAAGGTTAATTTTGAAGGTAAACAATGTGCTAAATTGATCTCAAATTGGATGAGTTAACTAAGGAAAACATTGAGCGCATGAATGCTAAATACAAACTTGCTGGCGATAAGGGTAGAAGACATATTGTGTTTGAACCAGGAGATCTTGTTTGGTTACATTTACGCGAATATAGGTTTCCTGATTAGCACAAATCTAAGCTAATGCCACGTGCTGATGGTCCTTTTAAGGTGTTAAAGAAAATAAATGATAATGCGTATAAACTTGAGCTGCCTGCAGATTTTGGGGTTAGTCCCACTTTTAACATTGCAGATTTGAAGCCTTATTTGGGTGAGGAATATGAGCTTCCATCGAGGACGACTTCAATTCAAGAAGGGGAGGATGACGAGGACATCGCTACCACAGTTACACCCACAGCCCCTGCTGTTACACATATGGGACCAATTACTATAGCTCGCACACGCCAACTAACTTACCAGGTACTTTCGTTTCTTGGTAACGATTCTAATGTTCATGAGAATATGATGCTGCCTAAATTGGATACATTTGTTTTGCATACAAATGAAGGGCCCGACATGGACAAGAAGGATGAACATTGGAGCATGATCAAGCATGGAGATGATGGCATGCGCAAAGGGAACAAGAACGGAGTTTTTGGTGGAGTTTTCAGCACTTTGAAGCCACCATGATGACGTATAAGGACATGGACGAAATATACAAGATGGCCTTTCATAATCTTCGTCCATAGCTTAATATAGGTGATGTGCCACCTTATTTTTGGGCCAGGCCCATGTAATTTCGAAAATACACTTGGTAGGCTGTTTTAGAGTCCATATTAATAGGGAAAATGACTTAGGATAGAATTTAGTCCCACCTTGCCAAGGGTAGACGAAATTCCCCTCTGTCTCCCTATAAATACAACACCTAGGGCGTCGTTTTAGACTTGGGTTTTGTTTAGATTAAAGTTCGCCATAGCTGCAACTCGCGTCCTTCGTTTGTGTTCAACGACCAGACCAAGACGTCACAGAACCCCACTTGATTAATAAAACTCTCCTCTTATATTCGCAATATCCAGATTGCAATATCAGTTTCTTGCTTCTTCTTCATTTGCGTGTAGGAAATAGACCCTCGTCGTCAGGTTGATCATGCTCCGGTGTGGTCAATAACCTCTCGGAGTTGGTTAAGCGATTGCTAAGGCGCGACATCTTCGCACGTTCATAGTCAGATCGTCAAAGTCTACTCCACCAAAAACGATAGCTAACACTCATCGAAACATCGGGACACCTTCGCCTCTATCAACACGCCAAAGATAAAATCATTCGAAACACAATCTTACAAGCCGGATCTGGCCTCCGAAATGTTGTCGAAGCCGACAAGTGGGTTATGGACGCATACAACTTTTCGTTGTGATCGTTTTGGTGGGTCATGGAGCTCGAACTGAGTTTGTATGGCCTTTGTGGTCATTTTATGGATACAACATCAAGGGACAGACCGTGAATACAACTTTCAGGGTAAGTTAATCGCTGACGAGACATCTTGCACCATTCGGAATGACCTATAATTTTTAGTGTCCATGAATAGAATAAGGATGAGCTGTTATGCACTTTAACATCCAAGGATAATGCATGGGTGAACAGGACATCGCTTCTTGGGCCGCCACATTCTTCAGTGTTGTTGGAGTAAACTTTGGTTTTTTGCAAGGTTGCGTCTCGAGATGGGCTGGCGGCGTCTCCTCATCTGTAGTATAATTAGGATTTTGTGATTCTTCAAGCACGTGCTCTTCCTGCACATCCTTAGCCGGTACGGGGTTGCAAAGACCTAGAGGAGATCGTCTAGGTGGCTGTCTAACGTCGTGGATGTTGGAGATGGTGATGGTGCTGCGATGCCGGGGATGGTCGCAGATGGTGTTCTGTTTGGGGATGGCTTTACTTCCATTATGATATGCATTGCAAGCCACTTGAGGTAACCAGCAAAGCATTCCGAAAGGGGCTGCGGCTCATCACCCTCTTCGAGAATGTTCTGTGGTAGAATCAAACTGTGGTATTGTTCGAACACCCTAATCAAACAAACCTTCCGCACGTTCTCATCTAATTTGCTGTTGTGCATGACATTTCCTATAAAGACTCTAGCTTTTCCATCCTCCAACAAGTCGCATTAGTACTAACTCTAGCTAGGAGAGTGGAAGGAATTTCTTCCTCCAACGAATGTGGTGACCCACCATGACCATGCATGACATTTGTCGGGGCCGGATTTCCGGAACATGATATCCTAGAAATTAACCCCTCGTGTCGTCACCAGCCCAGGATTACTGTTACTGGTGGACACGTCCTTGTTACAGATTACCAAGCAATTACAAGAATCGGATACAAGACCATAAAGGTCTAATGTTACAACAATGATTTCTAGTGACGGGTGACAGAAGCGACTCGTGGATTCCAATGCCGATGGGGCTCCATTCCCACAGGAACAGCTGACTCGGATAATTCCTATCCCGCGTGGCTGCTATCCTAGGCTCCGCATGGACGTCGTGGTAATACTCCTTGTCGAAATCCAGACTTGGCCAATTAAATAGCCAGGGACAAGCCTGTGAGTATGTTTGAATGTACTCGCAAACATAATGAACAAAAGATATACCGAATGCATATGATCATGATGGGTTAAATTATACGCATATGCTGAATGAAATTAAAGCATGGCATGATGAATATTAATACGGTGCTGAAGAATAAACAAGAAATGTTAGTGACAAACAAAGAAAGTTAATGGAGAATCGGGCGAGACAGGACCGCCCGAGAATCCAAAAGAAAATATTTATAGGTGGAGAATCGGGCGAGACAGGACCGCCCGAGAATCCAAAAGAAATGCCAAACGGGTGTCTAAAAGCGACGCCTCGAGAGGTCTTGAAAAGAAATGCCAAACGGGTGTCTAAAAGAGAATTGGGCGAGACAGGACCGCCCGAGAACTCAAGCGACGCCAAGAGAGGTCTTGAAAAGAAATGAGTATCCCGGGTAGTCTAGCCAGCCCATGAAACACTCAGAAAAGAAAATAAAAATGACAGGGTTAGTCCACAATAATATTCATATCATCAATAATATTCATGATATTATCAATAGTGGCAATAATCATTCTGCAAAATAATTCATGCTCAATTTAATTATTTCCTCCGGAGACCGACACTAAGACCGACACTTGACCAACCCAAACTGTAGTCCTTAACCGCGGACACGGCTATTCGAATAGATATAACTCTGCAGAGGATGTACTCTTTACGCACAAGTAAAGGATTTCTTTAGCCAGCATCGAGACACTGACTAATTCCCATTACGGCCTTTGGGTTGAAAACACACCTGACCAGCACACACCAGATTAACTTTCTGGACGCCAGGAATCACCCAAAGCATCGTTCAAGATAAACTCTAAGATGGGGAGACTACAATCTCGAATAGCATGGGATCACTATTAATACGCACGGATTACAAGGGGTGCCCCCCTCTCGGCCCATCCGGATACACCCATGCCCCTGACCCGATGACTAGCATTATAACCGATATCTGGAAACCTTCATCGCGGCCTCTCTATACGGTGTGTGCAGGGAAAGGGGTTAACAACTTACTGAACCATACCCTACCTGTGGTAGGGACAAGTGGTAGCACGAAACAAGTATGGGGGTTACCGGAACAAGACTCGATCTACGGTCGACTTAGGAGGTGTAAGTTTTCCTGCAGTGGTTAGCACAATAAAGTGTTCTTTCAACAGTAACACCAAAACAGGGCCACAACCCTTGCATGTCCCAACATGTATAACCAACAAGGCATGATCACGCTCCGACGTGATCACCCTTCTGCCGGTAATGGTATTTATCTTATGCCTGCTCCTGCAAGTTAGTCATAACAAGCACACGATGCACGGTACAAGGAAACATGCCAACACTACATGCATGCAAATTTTATCTGAATTCAACATATGCATGATTCAATTATTTCTTGCAAACATTTAACCATGCAATCACCATATCAAGTGTTCAAGATGCTTGCCTTGATCATGCAGAAATATTGGGTGCACTCCAAAAGTTTTGAAAATTCTCTTCCCTCCATTATTCCTATTTTCAAAAATATTGCAATTACCACATAGAGCTAAAACAGTGCTAAAAAGTTGTTGGGAAAATTTTCAAATAATTACAAAAATAAACTAGATGATAAATAAAGAATTTCAGAAAAAGAATCAAATTATTTGGAGTTCATATGATTTTCCTAGGAATTTTCTAAGCTGAGATAATTAAGGAAATGGACTATTTAAAAGATCCAGTAGAGACAAAGCTTAGGAAAAATGTTCACCATAGCTAGAATAATAGAGCATGATTTTAGGAATATGTTGAAATTTGAATCATCAGATTTGGATTTGAAAATATTGCTGTGGAAATAATTGAGGTTTACTGGAAAAAGAAAAAGAAGAAGGCAGAAGCGCGCCCTGAGCGCTGTATAGCTGACTGGCGCCACTGGGCCTTGCCCAATCGCACGGCTGGGCGGGAGGCTGCCGACGTCGAAGACGTATTGCTGAAAATATGTTTTCCCAGAGAAGAAGGCGTATCTAGAGGAATACGCCTTCACTTACAGCCGCGGGCCGTGACCTCCAGTCACTGACGGTGGGCCCCGCCTGGCCCACCGGTCAGATTTGACCGTGGTCTACCCCACCTTCCCCTCTGGATGAACGGAGCGGAGCTCCGGCGACCCGTGCCGGTGAACGGCGGCGCCTCTCTCCGGGATGAAGACACGAGTGTGACTATTGGACCGAGGCGAGCTCCCCGGTGTGCGGTATGACCCGTAGGGAGCCCTACCTCATCGGCAGCGAGGTCTCCCGAAGATCCCTGGCGGACGCGAAATTGGGGTGTACTCCTACGAGCTTGCTCCGGTGAAATTGAGGGGTGGAATCTGTTGGTGAGGGTTTCAGGAGGCTAGTGATGGAGGAAATGGAGGGGGAGAGGCTCTGGTTTCGTCGGAAACAATGCGACAGTGGCGGCGGCCATTGTCACCGGAGAGGGGGAAGATGGCCATTACCGGCCGGGTGGCGGCTCGAGGAGGTGCCTAGGGAAGGGAAGGATTGTGTAGTGAATCGAGGCGAGCTCGGGGTGGCTTAAATAACATGGGGTGGCCATGCCCGTGGCTTCCAGAGGAAGGCACAACGGCGGGCGGCCATTCATGGCGCCGCTGAGGTGGTTGTGGGCGGTGGCGATGGTCAGCGAGGCCGGTGAGGCGTTGGTGAGCTGTGGATGGGCTCGGCCGTTGGCCATTAAGGGAGAGGAACCTGGCCAGAGACGTGGTCGAGTGGATTCGTCGGGCGACGGCTGTGGGCGGCGTGGTCGGCGGTGGCCGGCGCAAATGGCAAAGGGAAGGTGTCGGTGCTTGATGTGGATCCTCCACGAAGTCATCTAGACGGATCACGCGCAAGGGGTGGCGAGGACGCGGCAGGGCTCAGTGCCAGCAGGTGCAATCCGGGCGCTCTGCTCACGCGCTGGGCATGCACATGAGCTGCTCGACAAAATGCCTGGGTGGGCCACAGTGATCTAATCAAGCTAATTTTTGGTAGGGTGATGCGCTTGGAGATTCTAGAAATGATGGACATGATATTTTGGCCAGGTGATCAAGTGTTCAGTGCAGCCTAGAGAGAGGCAAGATTTTTGTCATGCACGCAGGGTGCTTGATGAAATGCTAAGGCTAGCTAGGAAACTTTGTTGGAAATGATATTTGGCAGGATGGTGTCTCTTTAGATGATAAAGAGGATGGCAGGTTTGGTTTGACCAAAAGAAAAACTTGTTAGTGCAAGTTTTACTGAAATTCAATTTTGGACAAAAACTTGGAGGATTTATTTGGAGGTCTTCCAAGATGCAAATGGAGTTGATCTTCTGGACTTAGAGGTTTGGTTGTAAGGACTACAAGATGGAATAATTTCAGAATTTTTGGAGCAAGGAAAAATAGGGTTGCTGTTAAAACTCAAGAATGGAACAGAATTAAGAAGAGGATGTTTCACTCAAAATTTTCAAAACACGAAGATGGGTTTTTGCATAAAATTGATTTATGGCATCACATGACTCCTCATAATTTTTATGGAATTTTTAAAGTATTATTTAAAATGGTTGTTGTGCAACAGAAGCATTTCAAGGATTGAAAATGCTATTAAAATTATTATCTTGGCAAAATTTTATTATGAAAATATTTCCTATTGTTATTTAAAATATAATTGAATTGGTTTAATATAACTACCAAATCCCACAATATTTTACAAAAATTTCTAAATGGAGGGAAGAATTTTGGAAAACAGAAAACAGAAAAGACTCTGAAAATAATAAAAGACCCAATATAAATAAAAATTTTATTTCTGGCCAAATTTTACTTAATACAAATATGATTAAATTTTTGGGGTGTTACAAACTCTACCCCCCTTAAGAAAATCTCGTCCTCGAGATTTGTTAAGGTGGTCATTAAAATTAAACCCACCTCTTTTGGGAAAAATTTCTGAACTAATTATTTAAATAACCTAATTAGGCACAGTTGTCGTGGGGCTACTGATAATCGGTGCAACTATAGTGAGTACTGGTGCTGTGTTTCTACTGCTACGACAAATTTGGAAAAAGTATAATTTCTAATTCCAAATTTTGCTTGTCGTACTCCAGTGTACAGTGCTCTCTCTGGCTGACAGGTTGGCCCAGGGCCCACTGTCAGTCTCTTCTTCTTCCTCCCGCTCTCCTTCTCTCTCTCGCGCGTGCTCTCCCGCACTTTCTCCACCTGCGGCGTCTAGCGCATAGGGCATCTAGGGCCGGACTACGGTAGTGCGCGGCGTGCTTGTTGCCGGCAGCGTGCACTCACCTCGCGGGCCAGTGCCCAGTCGGCACTGCTCGCGGATTCGCCTCCGAACACTGGCGATTGAGCGACGAGTGGCGCTGGTGGACTTCGCTCACCGTGCACCGGGCTCAAGCTATAAAAACGATCGCAATTTTCCTTCCTTCTTCCTCTCGCCTCATTTCACTTCTTCCTCCTCTTCTCCTTCTCCTTCTGTTAGCAAGAGCTCGAGGTGAGGTAGCAATGGAGGACGTGGGTTCGGAGTTGATCACGATCCTCCTGGCTGGCCTGCTGGCGGCGTTGGTCGGCTTCTCACTGCTACTGTGTGCGATGATCCTCGACGATCGCCGTGATGCCGCGGCTCGGGTGGTGGCTCTCCGAGGTGGCGGTGATCATGGGGACTACGCATCGGTGTCGGGTACGGGTGAGTGTTAGTGCGTTCTGCAGCAGGCTTTGTAGGAAATAAAAACCCACGAGTTTTCCTTTGGAAAAACTGTGGTGTGGTGAGAGTGATCTAGTGAGCGTGACGGTTAATTAGATGCTAAGTGTGTGTGTGTGTGTGTGTGTGTGTGTGGTTTCTGTACTTTGTGCATGTGGTAGAGCGGATGTGGTTGTGATCCGGATGCCGTAGCTGTACGCGAATTAAATTAATGTTGGGGAATTTTTGTGTCAGCGGTTATGTGTAGTTCTGAGATACATATACCTACACTATCAAAACCACATGGTTGCAAAAACGGTGTATGCTACACCTCACGTATATACAAGCAATGCTTCACCCAATGCTTCTAGTACAGGACATGCAACTACACAATGCAACAGCACTCCATGGGACTAATCCACATGATTGCTGGATGGGCTAGGACCTGAGGAAGAGTGGTTCCCTGCTTGGGCTTCCACATTTGAGTTGGCTAAGACGGAAACTAAACTCGAGGGGCGGCGATGTTGGTGTGGTTCTGGATGAGACGTTCCGGCTCTGGTCCTAGCGGTGTACTCTTCAAACACTCGACGAGAGTAGCCAGAAAAGAGGGACGGGCCATTCCGCTGGTTGTCCCCTGGAATTCTTGAATTACTTCCCGGGACTGCTGACAGAATAACTGATGGTTCTGCACTCCCCCTTACTAGTGGGTGTTGAGCAATGGCTTTCCTCGTACTGGAGAGTTCCCTGGCAACTTGGGTGAGCAGTGACTCTTGTGCGGCCACAAAATGCACCAAGTTTTCCAGGGCAGGGTTTTGCTCGTGCTCGGAGTTGGCAATATGCATTCCTCTATCGTAGCTGGATCTAGATGGATAGTAGAAGAATGAGCGATTGCGAGTTCTTAAAACTTGGTGGCGAAGTTGGGCAATAGCTTCTCGAGCTGCATACTGGATGGCTTGATATTCACCAGCCATTACTCTTCCCGTGAATCGGTAAGAGTGTTCTTGTGCCAAAGCCCTTCCATTAATAGATACTGTGGCCCAATACTGGGTGAGGCCATTACGATCCCTTGCTTGGTACACCACATATCGTGGTGATTCTTCCAAATCAAGGGCACGTCGGGTGACATTAGAGAGTATGCGGACGAAGCCATCAAGCTCCGGCGCGGTGGTCTTGTGGTGGATGAGGGAACGAGGCATCTTGGTGGTTTGGATTAAAGTGAGAATGAAGACTGTGCTACGCTGAGTTGAGGCAAGGCTTCCTTTATACGCTAGCCGAGCCTTCCATCGCACGCTTGTGGATGGGACAACTCAGGTGTCGGCCACAGGCACACGGCCTATGGACCGGCTGTTAGGTTGGGCACCGACTGTCAAAAGATGTCGGCTCGCCACTGTGCAGGCTTATCAGATGAGATGGGTTTGTGTACGGACGGAAAGTGTTGGACGGTGTGGAAACCTAAGGATAATGACCAGGCTAAGATAGGATTAGCCAGTGGTCAGCCTGGCTCTGATACCAAGGCTGTCGGGGCCGGATTTCCGGAACATGATATCCCCGAAATTAACACCTCGTGTCGTCACTAGCCCAGGATTACTGTTACTGGTGGACACGTCCTTGTTACATATTACCAAGCAATTACAAGAATCGGATACAAGACCATAAAGGTCTAATGTTACAACAATGATTTCTAGTGACGGGTGACGAAAGCGACTCGTGGATTCCAATGCCGATGGGGCTCCATTCCCACAGGAACAGCTGAGCTGGATAATTCCTATCCCGCGTGGCTGCTATCCTAGCTTCCGCATGGACGTCGTGGTAATACTCCTTGTCGAAATCCTGACCTGGCCAATTAAATAGCCAGGGACAAGCCTGTGAGTACGTTTGAATGTACTCGCAAACATAATGAACAAAAAATATACCGAATGCATATGATCATGATGGGTTAAATTATATGCATATGCTGAACGAAATTAAAGCATGGCATGATGAATATTAATATGGTGCTGAAGAATAAACAAGAAATATTAGTGACAAACAAAGAAAGTTAATGGAGAATCTGGCGAGACAGGACCGCCCGAGAATCCAAAAGAAAATATGTATAGGTGGAGAATCGGGCGAGACAGGACCGCCCGAGAATCCAAAATAATTGCCAAACGGGTGTCTAAAAGCGACGCCTCGAGAGGTCTTGAAAAGAAATGCCAAACGGGTGTCTAAAAGAGAATCGGGCGAGACAGGACCGCCCGAGAACTCAAGCGACGCCAAGAGAGGTCTTGAAAAGAAATGAGTATCCCGGGTAGTCTAGCCAGCCCATGAGACACTCAGAAAAGAAAATAAAAGTGACAGGGTTAGTCCACAATAATATTCATATCATCAATAATATTCATGATGTTATCAATAGTAGCAATAATCATTCTGCAAAATAATTCATGCTCAATTTAATTATTTCCTCCGGAGACTGACACTAAGACCGACACTTGACCAACCCAGACTGTAGTCCATAACCGCGGACACGGCTATTCGAATAGATATAACTCTGCAGAGGGTGTACTATTTACCCAAAAGTAAAGGATTTCTTTAGCCAGCACCGAGACACTGACTAATTCCCATTACGGCCTTTGGGTTGAAAACACACCTGACTTGCACACACCAGATTAACTTTCCGGATGCCAGGAATCACCCAAATCATCGTTCAAGATAAACTCTAAGACGGGGAGACTACAATCTCGAATAGCACGGGATCACTATTAATACGCGCGGATTACAAGGGGTGCCCCCCTTTCGGCCCAGCCGGATAAACCCATGCCCCTAACCCGATGACTGGCATTATAACCGATATCGGGAAACCTTCATCGCGGCCTCTGTATACGGTGTGTGCAGGGAAAGGGGTTAACAACTTACTGAACCGTACCCTACCTGTGGCAGGGACAAGTGGTAGCACGAAACGGGTATGGGGGTTACCGGAACCAGACTCGATCTACGGTCGACTCAGGAAGTTTAAGTTTTCCTGCAGTGGTTAGCACAATAAAGTGTTCTTTCAACAGTAACACCAAAACAGGGCCACAGCCCTTGCATGTCCCAACATGTATAACCAACAAGGCATGATCACGCTCCGACGTGATCACCCTTCTGCCGGTAATGGTATTTCTCTTATGCCTGCTCCTGCAAGTTAGTCATAACAAGCACACGATGCACGGTACGAGGAAACATGCCAACACTACATGCAAGCAAATTTTATCTGAATTCAACATATGCATGATTCAATTATTTCTTGCAAACATTTAACCATGCAATCACCATATCAAGTGTTCAAGATGCTTGCCTTGATCATGCAGAAATATTGGGTGCACTCCAAAAGTTTTGAAAATTCTCTTCCCTCCATTATTTCTATTTTCAAAAATATTGTAATTACCACATAGAGCTAAAACAGTGCTAAAAAGTTGTTGGGAAAATTTTGAAATAATTACAAAAATAAACTAGATGATAAATAAAGAATTTCAGAAAAAGAATCAAATTATTTGGAGTTCATATGATTTTCCTAGGAATTTTCTAAGCTGAGATAATTAAGGAAATGGACTATTTAAAAGATCCAGTAGAGACAAAGCTTAGGAAAAATGTTCACCATAGCTAGAATAATAGAGCATGATTTTAGGAATATGTAGAAATTTGAATCATCAGATTTGGATTTGAAAATATTGCTGTGGAAATAATTGAGGTTTACTGGAAAAAGAAAAAGAGGAAGGCAGAAGCGCGCCCTGAGCGCTGTATAGCTGACTGGCGCCACTGGGCCTGGCCCAGTCGCACGGCTGCGCGGGAGGCTGTCGACGTCGAAGACGTATTGCTGAAAATACGTTTTCTCGGAGAAGAAGGCATATCTAGAGGAATACGCCTTCAGTTACAGCCGCGGGCCACGACCTCCAGTCACTGACGGTGGGCCCCGCCTGGTCCACCGGTCAGATTTGACCGTGGTCTACCCTGCCTTCCCCTCTGGCCGATCGGAGCGGAGCTCCGGTGACCCGTGCCGGTGACGGCGGCGCCTCTCTCTGGGATGAAGACACGAGCGTGACCATTGGACCGAGGTGAGCTCCCCGGTGTGTGGTATGACCCGTAGGGAGCCCTACCTCGTCGGCAGCGAGGTCTCCCGAAGATCCCCGGCGGAGGCGAAATTGGGGTGTACTCCTACGAGCTTCCTCCAGTGAAATTGAGGGGTGGATTCGGTTGGTGAGGGTTCCAGGAGGCTAGTGGTGGAGGAAATGGAGGGGGAGAGGCTGTGGTTTCGTCGGAAACAACGCGACAGTGGCGGCGGCCATTGTCACCGGAGAGGGGGAAGATGGCCATTCCTGGCCGGGTGGCGGCTCGAGGAGGTGCCTAGGGAAGGGAAAGATGGTGTAGTGAATCGAGGCGAGCTCAGGGTGGCCGTGCCCGTGGCTTCCAAAGGAAGGCACGACGGCGGGCAGCCATTCATGGCGCCGCTGAGGTGGTTGTGGGCGGTGGCGATGGTCAGCGAGGCCGGTGAGGCGTTGGTGAGTTGTGGATGGGCTTGGCCGTTGGCCATTAAGAGAGAGGAACTTGGCCAGAGACGTGGTCGAGTGAGATTCGTCGGGCGACGGCTATGGGCGGCGTGATCGGCGGTGGCTGGCGCAAATGGCCAAGGGGAGGTGTCGGTGCTTGATGTGGATCCGCCATGAAGTCATGTAGATGGATCACGCGCAAGGGGTGGCGGCAAGGACGCGGCAGGGCTCGGTGCCAGCAGCTGCAATCCGGGCGCTCTGCTCGCCCGCTGGGCATGCACATGAGCTGCTCGACAAAATGCCTGGGTGGGCCACAGTGATCTAGTCAAGCTAATTTTTGGTAGGGTGATGCGCTTGGAGATTCTAGAAATTATGGACATGATGTTTTGGCCAGGTGATCAAGTGTTCAGTGCACCCTAGAGAGAGGCAAGATTTTTGTCATGCACGCAGGGTGCTTGATAAAATGCTAAGGCTAGCTAGGAAACTTTGTTGGAAATGATATTTGGCAGGATGGTGTCTCTTTAGATGATAAAGAGGATGGCAGGGTTGGTTTGACCAAAAGAAAAACTTGTTAGTGCAAGTTTTACTGAAATTCAGTTCTGGACAGAAACTTGGAGGATTTATTTGGAGGTCTTCCAAGATGCAAATGGAGTTGATCTTCTGGACTTAGAGGTTTGGCTGTAAGGACTACAAGATGGAATAATTTCAGAATTTTTGGAGCAAGGAAAAATAGGGTTGCTGTTAAAACTCAAGAATGCAACAGAATTAAGAAGAGGATGTTTCACTCAAAATTTTCAAAACACCATGATGGGTTTTTGCATAAAAATGATCTATAGGCATCACATGACTCCTCATAATTTTTGTTAAATTTTTAAAGAATTATTTAAAATGGTTGTAGTGCAACAGAAGCATTTCAAGGATTGAAAATGCTATTAAAATGATTATCTTGGCAAAATTTTATTTTGAAAATATTTCCTATTGTTATTTAAAATATAATTGAATTGATTTAAGACAACTACCAAATCCCACAATATTTTACAAAAATTTCTAAATGGAGGGAAGAATTTTGGAAAACTGAAAACTGAAAAGACTCTGAAAATAATAAAAGACCCAATATAAATCAAAATTTTATTTCTGGCCAAATTTTACTTAATAAAAATATGATTAAATTTTTGGGGTGTTACAACATTAATGACTAAGGGGCTTCTGATCTTTGTGGGAGCAAGGGCCGGCGGCGAATCCACCATTTCTGGAATATTTGTCGACCCTTTGGACTGAATATGCTTTTGAACCTCTGCCAAAAATTCAGGTAAGACTTCCTTTAACCTTTCATTGACTAACTGATCTATTTTGTCTCTGTCCCTTCTTTCTTTTTCCAACTTAGTCATCCTTTTCTTGGGGGGATAGTAGGAATCCCAGAAAATACAGCCGGCGCCGAGCTTATGGCCTCTTGTGGGCTCTCTCTTCCTTTGGAGGGCGTACAAAATTGGGTCGGATGACCACCTTGGGGAATCCGGCGACTCTTCAGAGCTTGGTGTGTTTTGGGTAAAATTTGCCTGCAAGAACAAACTAATATCGTTTAGAAACTGCTCCTAAACATATATATGATGTAAAGTGTGGTTGTATAGGCTAATTACGTACCGCTCTTTCGGCCGCCTTCGCCACCTTAGGGTCCTCGAAGTAGTAGAGTCCGGTTTATTTATGAAGCACTGCTAGGGATCGAAAATATTTCTTGGCACACGGATCCAGGATATTACTGAAGGGTGTCAGTTGACCTTGTGAAGAAAACATAGCATCATGCTTATCCCAGATTGACTGCTTCCCTTCATAACCATGGCTGCCTAGATTGTGGTTCCCTACCATTTGGCTTCGGAGCTTCGCAAACTTCTCTTTGCCTTGTTTGTATGCATCTGAGTCTCGGTAATCAAGGAACTCCTTCCATTCCTCATCGGTAGTACTAGGATATAGCTTTTTGATATCCTCTAAATCATACCCCTCGTCCAGTAGTTTGTTTGCATGGTATCTATTACCACTCAAGGCCTTAGTGAACATGCGCATGGCATGGATTTCTGCAAGTGCATTGTCTCGGTTGTTGAACTTGAATATATCTCTCATCTTTCCTAACAGGAGGTTTGACCATTGTTTGTTTTTAGGGCCCCTTAATCATCTAACATTGATGCCACAGTTTTCATGGGCGATGGCACCTAGGACGTTACCCCATTTCGTTGTGTTCTTGAGTGGACTAACGGGTCTCCCTTCTTTGTTAATCCATTTTATTACGTAAGTAGCTGTAGGCACCTTATTCCGTGACCTACGCTTCCGCGGCTGAATTTCCAAATCAGCTTCTACACGATTGAGGTCTGCTTCCTCTTCAGCACCATCCAACTGTTCTCCCAAATGTTGGCCATCTTGCACTTCCTCTTCAGCTCCATCGTCAGAATATCCTTGCACTTCCTCTTCAGCAGCATCTGAATCTTCTTCCCCATCTAGCGCTCCATCTGCAGCACGATCGGTCTCCCCATGCAACTCGTAAGCATCATTTGGCT
Organism: Elymus sibiricus; assembly: GCA_039707655.1. Lineage (NCBI taxonomy): Eukaryota > Viridiplantae > Streptophyta > Magnoliopsida > Poales > Poaceae > Elymus > Elymus sibiricus. The sequence continues at coordinate 166,072,279 of CM077670.1, forward strand.
CATCCTGTTGGGAAGTCAAAGTCTCACTCCTAGACCGTGTATGTCAAGCCATCTTTTATCTGCAAAATGAAGATTGCATCCGTAATGATTAAAAAAGAATTACAAATTAATAAAAAAATTGGCAAGATGACTGCTAAAAAAGACACATATTAAGTGCCAGAAATTCATCGAAATGAAAGTGAATCAACATTTCATGAAAACTTTGGCACTCATTTATATTCCCTGTAAAAGAAGACAACAAACCGCAATCAAATTCACCACCGGCCATCACCATTTACCAATTTTTTTTGGCATAACCATTGCTAAAAATTGGACGTATAGAATGCTAGAAATTCGACAGAATGGAAGTGAATCAACATTTTGTCAAAACTTCGACACTCTTTTCTATTCCTGTAAATCAAACTGTGAGCATCGACATATAGCACAATCAATTGTATCATATTCATCCATCATAGCACAAGAACCCATGAGCACGAACATGGCACAGGCAATGAATTGAAATCATTTCAAATCAATGAACATATATAGTAGATGGCCGAGGAGCTGTTGGTGCGGCCAGCGGTGTGTAGATGGCCGAGGAGTTGTTGGTGCGGTCGGAGGCACCCCGGACGATGGGTATGTGGAGATGGCTGACGGTCGTCCATTGGTGCGGGCGGAGGTGCACCGGAGGAGGGGGTCGGTAGAGAGAGGGCCGAGGAGCAGGGGGCGGCCGATGGCGCGTGGGCCGCCATTGGGTGTAGTCGGGAGACGGATGGGGGGAGTGGCAGAGCATGCGGGGGGCTGCAGCGGCGGTGCGCGTTGCCGGCGCTTGCGGGGGCCGGTGGAGCGCGGTGGCATTTGGGAGGGATTGGGTGGGGGAGCTTAGTGCCGTGAATTGGGCGGGCATGGGATTAGCTTTCGCGGCCGACCGCGTGGACGTAATTTTCATCCAGTCCCGCGCTGGAATTTGAAAAAATTAGTAGCTGTGGCGGGTGCTCCCGCCTGCCCGCCACAGGTTCTTTGACCTACCACTGGCGGGCAGTAAGCAGGACCCGCCACAGCTATGTTTTGTCAAAACCGGACATCCGACAAGGATAACCTATGGCGGTTTCTAGGCAGCGCTCGCCACTGCTTTGTCATCTAGCTGTGGCGAGCGCTAGGTGGAGCCCATCACTGCTGAGATACGGAAACAAGTCTTGCCCGGGAGATTATACCTGCGGCGGGCAATGAGTTCTGCCCGCCACAGGTAAGCTCTTAGATGTGGCGGGCGCTTTTTTAGCACCCGCCACTGCTTGTTTTCAAAAATAGCTGTGGCAGGTGCCCCACCGCGCCCGTCACTCGTTTGGGTTCACCTAGGAGCCCTTTCCCAGTTGTGATGAACGGAATAAGGATGAGCTATTATGCACTTTATCATCCAAGGATAATGCATCTGCTGGTGAAAAAGTGATGGTGGTAGCGCGACAGGTGATAGACCATGTAAAGCATGAATTCTTAGGTTTCGATGCAACAAAAAGCCTCCTCCTTCTGTCCTAATTGAACCTATAGTCTTTCTGGTTTGTACATGGAAGGATGGTGCATTGCTCTATATGTTATTGTCCATATATCTGTCCGTGGGTGAGCTTACGGAAGGGTGGTAGAGTACATGCCAAAGATAAAATCATCCGAAACTCAATTTTACAAGCCGGATGTGGCCTCCGAAATGTTGTCGAAGCCTACGAGTGGGTTATGGATGCATACAACTTTTTGTTGTGATCATTTTGGTGAGTCATGGAGCTCAAACAGAGTTTGTATGGCCAAATTGTGGCCATTTTATGGATACAACTTCAGGGGACAGACCGTGAATACAACTTTCAGGGTAAGTTGATTGTGCCGCCAAGCCATCTTCCACCATTCGGAATGAATTATAATTTATTGTGTGCATGAACAGAATGAGGATGATCTGTTATGTACTTTATCACCCAAGAATAATGCATCTGCTGGTGAAAAAGTGAGGGTGGTAACGGGACGGGTGCTAGACCATGTAAAGCATGAATTCTTGGGTTTCGATGCAATGAAGAGCCTCCGCCTTTTGTACTGACTGAACCTGTAGTCTTTCTAGTTTGTAAATTTAAGGATGGTGCATTGCTCTATATGTTATTGTCCATATATCTGTCCGTGGGTGAGCTCATGGAAGGGTAGTAAAGGGTGGTAGTGTACACGCCAAAGATAAAATCATCCGAAACTTAATTTTACAAGCCGGATCTGGCCTCCGAAATGTTGTCAAAGCTGAGGAGTGGATTTGTTGATGCATACAACTTTTCATTGAGATTGCTTTAGGGGGTCATGGAGCTCAAACGGAGTTTGTACGGCCAAATTGTGGCCGTTTTATAAATACAACATTGGGGGACAGATCGTGAATACAACTTTCAGGGTATGTTGATCGCGCCGACGAGCCATCTTGCACCAATCGTAATGACCTATAATTCTTCATGTGCATGAACAGAATAAAGATGAGCTGTTATGTACATTATCATCCAAGAATAATGCATCTGCTGGTGAAAAAGTGAGGGTGGTAGCGGGACGGGTGATAGACCATGTAAAGCATGAATTCTTGGGTTTTGATGCAACGAAGAGCCACATCCTTCTGTCCTGACTGAACCTTTAGTCTTTCTGGTTTGTAATTGGAAGGATGGTGCATTTCTCTATATGTTATTGTCCATATATCTGTCCGTGGGTGAGCTCACGGAAGGGTGGTAGAGTACACGCCAAAGATAAAATCATCTGAAACTCAATTTTACAAGCCGGATCTGGCCTCTGAAATGTTGTCGAAGCCGACGAGTGGGTTATGGACGCATAAAACTTTTCGTTGTGATCATTTTGGCGGGTCATGGAGGTGAAATGGAGTTGGTATGTCCAAATTGTGGCTGTTTTATGGATACAACATCAGGGGACAGACCGTGAATACAACTTTCATGGTAAGTTGATCGCGCCGACGATCCATCTTGCACCATTCGGAATGAATGATAATTTTTTGTGTGCATGAACAGAATGAGGATGACCTGTTATGTACTTTATCATTCAAGAATAATGCATCTACTGGTGAAAAAGTGAGGGTGGTAACGGGACGGGTGTTAGACCATGCAAAGCATGAATTCTTGGGTTTCGATGCAACGAAGATCCTCCTCCTTCTGTCCTGACTGAACCTATAGTCTTTCTGGTTTGCAAATTTAAGGATGGTGCATTGCTCTATATGTTATTGTCCATATATTTGTCCATGGGTGAGCTCATGGAAGGGTAGTAAAGGGTGGTAGTGTACACGCGAAAGATAAAGTCATATGAAACTTCATTTTACAAGCCGGATCTGGCCTCCGAAATGTTGTCGAAACTGAGGAGTGGGTTATTGACACATACAATTTTTCATTGTGATCGTTTTGGCGGGTCATGGAGCTCCAACGGAGTTTGTATGGCCAAATTGTGGCCATTTTATGGATACAACATCGGGGGACAGACCGTGAATACAACTTTCAGGGTAAGTTGATCGCGCCGACGAGCCATCTTGCACCAATCGTAATGACCAATAATTTTTTGTGTGCATGAACAGAATAAGGATGAGTTGTTATGTACTTTATCATCCAAGAATAATGCATTGGCTGGTGAAAAAGTGAGGGTCGTAGCGGGACGTGTGATAGACCATGTAAAGCATGAATGCTTGGGTTTCCATGCAACGAAGAGCCTCCTCTGTCGGTGTACTAAGACATGGGTGCCCTCGTACCCAAACTTGTGCACAGGCAGTTGTAGCCTCCCTTCCGGCAAGCGCTTGATGGAGGATAGCTACAACCCAAGACTCAACACTAAGACCGTGAAGAAGACCTCAAGGCAGGTCATCGAGAAGTACTATTCTAAAGTACTAAAGATCGACGCCGTTCTTACCAGAGGCTTCACCCCGGCAAGGTGAAGACTAAGGCTATGGTTGCCGACAAATTCCCTTGCCGGCAAGCGAGGCCCGGCAAGCTCTGTGCCAGCAGGTTTGTTTCTGTCCCATTACCGCTCCACCTCACCATCGACTAGATAGGCTCGTGGGCTAGGTGTCGAGCGGGCAGATAGTCAACATGACCGGCCAGGGCACGTGTCAGCACGCCGCACTGAGATTAACTTTAATGACACCCGTCCCCGGGACATGTCGATGTCGCAGGAGGGCGCCAGGACCGGTGGTACAGATCTTTTGCGCAAGGCCTCGCCTCCCCAACGTAGAACCTAATGGTGCATTAAATGCGTTTGTCTTACCCCGTTGGAAGATAAACGTGATCACGGTGCAAGTCACTGTTCATACTCTGTAATGACCATATTAGCCATTGTGGTGACCCCTTGGCCTATAAAAGGAGGCCCACGGCTACAGGTAGAACGGTCGACACCCAGTTCAATTACACGCTGTAGCTGCATTTTCCTGAGCACCTTGTCGGAAAACCGCTCCCTATAACCAGAGTTCCTATTCGATCAACCACAGAGCAGGAGTAGGGTTTTACGCTCATAGCGGCCCGAACCTGGATAAATCCCCCGTGTGTTCTTGCACTTACTAAAGACCTGCTCTTTGTCCCATGCACGTCCCCTGAGCCGAATCGCAAAGGGACTCATTAGGTCCCATAGATAGTCGTTTCCCACGACATCTTTGGCGTGCTAGGCAGGGGTTGTGTGTGTCACAAATCAGTTCTTTGGTAGTGTGAGTACCAACTTCATCATCTTCATCGATGGTTCCGAAGAAGAAGAGTGGAGCCACGAAGGCTCCCACCGCATCCAAGCCACCTTCCCAGGCGGCCGCAGGCGGTGCAGCCAGCGCGGGCGCTACGGTTGGGACGGGCGTCGCAGGAGGCACAAGTGGTGCGGGTGCCCAGCACCCCTGCCACGATGCTGAGCCTAGCCACAGGACCGGCAACATCGCAGCCGGTCAACTTCCAAGACATTCTGGTGAGCGCAGTCATCATAGTAACATAGTTCATACTGCTGCCACCCAAAACCCAGCCGCCGCAATGTCTCAGAATGTATTGGCGATGTCCAACAACGGCGTGGGGAGGAGTACACCACGACCATCGCAAGATTGGCACGGCACGCTCCCCCACGTTGCTGGCGGTTCCAGACGACCGCAAGGCGGGATCCCCATGCAGCAGCTTCCGATTGCTCACGGAGCGCCGCAGCCACCACCACGTCTGCCTTTTGGCGAGCATGAGCCACGGCGGCACGGATGTAATGAAGCTCATTCTTGCTCAGCCAGGAGTCGAGCGACGCCTCGTTCTGTGCTCCCAGCCAGGCCGACCACGGCAGCCAAGGCCATGGTGCGGGTTCAAATACTTTTGAACTTCGCTCCAAGCCCAGACAAGATTGACGAATGGAGAGCAACCATTCAGAGCCTCATCAGTTTTGTTGATCCCGGCAAGACACAAGACGCGGGGCCCTCGCGGCGACCACCCACCCTGCCGGCTACCTTGCCAGAGACGCCGCACAGACGGTGCAGTCGCCTCGCCAGCCTGCACCGTCATAGCGGCCAGCCCGCTGTCGGTGTACTAAGACATGGGTGCCCTTGTACCCAGACTTGTGCACAGGCAGTTGTAGCCTCCCTTCCGGAAAGGGCTTGACAGAGGATAACTACAACCCAAGACTCAACACCAAGACCATGAAGAAGACCTCAAGGCAGGGCATCGAGAAGTACTATTCTCGTACCAAAGATTGACACTGTCCTTGTCGGCAAGCTCCGTCCCGGCAAGGTGAAGACCGAGGCTATGGTTGCCGGCAAGCTCCCTTGCTGGCAAGCAAGGCCCGGCAAGCTCTGTGCCAGCAGGTTTGTTTTGTCCCGTTACCGCTCCACCTCACCATCGACAAGATAGGCTCGTGGGCTAGGTGTCGAGCGGGCAGGCAGCCAACATGGCCCGCCAAGGCACGTGTCAGCGCGCCATGCCGAGATTAAATTTAATGACACCCGTCCCTGGGACGTGTCAAGATTATAAGAGGCCACCAGGACCGGTGGTATAAATCTTTTGCCCAAGGCCTCGCCTCCCCGACGTAGCACCTTACGGTGCATTAAATGCGTTTGTCTTACCCCGTTGGAAGATAAACGTGATGACCATGCAAGTCACTGTTCACATTCTGTAATGACTGTATTAGCCATTGTGGTAACCCCTTGGCCTATAAAAGGAGGCCCACGGCTATAGGTAGAACGGTCGACACCCAGTTCAATTACACGCCATAGCTGCATTTTCCCGAGCACCTTGCCGGAAAACTGCACTCCCTGTAAACAGAGTTCATATTCAATCAACCACAGAGCAGGAGTAGGGTTTAACGCTCATAGCGGCCCGAAGCTGGATAAATCCCCCGTGTGTTATTGCACTTACTGAAAACCTGCTCTTTGTCTCATACACGCCCTTTGAGCCGAATCGCAAAGGGACCCATTCGGTCCGATAGATAGTCATTTTCCACGACATCTTTGGCACGCCAGGCAGAGGCTGTGTGTGTCACAAATCAGTTATTTGATAGTGTGAGTACCAACTTCATCATCTTTGTTGATGGCGCCGAAGAAGAAGAGCGGAGCCACGAAGGCTCCCACTGCATCCAAGCCACCTTCCCAGGCGGCCGCAGGCGGCACAGCCGGCGCGGGCGCTACGGTTGGGACGGGTGGCGCAGGAGGCGCAAGTGGTGCGGGTGCCCAGCACCCCCGATACGATGCTGAGCCTAGCCACAGGACCGGCGACGTCGCAGCCGGTCAACTTCCAAGACATTTTGGTGAGCGCAGTCATCATAGTAATATAATTCATACTGTTCCCACCCAGAACCCTGCCGCCGCAATGTCCCAGAACGTAGTGGCGACGTCCAACAACGGCGCGGGGAGGCATACGCCGCTACCATCGCAAGATGGGCATGACACACTCCCCCACGTTGCTGGCAGTTCCAGACACACTCCCCCAAGTTCCGATTGCTCACGGAGCGCCACCGCCACCACCACCTCCGCCTGTTGGCGAGCATGAGCCGCGGTGGCACGGACGTAACGAAGCTCCTTCTGGCTCCGCCAAGAGTCGAGCAGCGCCTCGTTATGTGCTCCCAGCGATGCCGACCATGGCGGCCGAGACCATGGCATGGGTTCAAATACTTTTGAACTTCCCGCCAAGCCCAGACAAGATGGATGAATGGAGAGCCACCATTCAGAGCCTCATCAGTTTTGCCGATCCCAGCAAGACACAAGACATGGGGCCCTCGCGGCGACCACCCACCATGCCGGAAGGACCATCTGGCTACCTTGCCGGAGACGCCGCGCAGATGGTGCAGTCGCCTCACTACCCCCCGCCGTCATAGCGGCCGGGCCGCCGATCAGACGACCATGACGTGCTGTCCATGGCTTCGTCAGATCCGCAGTGCCGCCAAGATCAGCGCCAAGTGCTCCGCGAGCGGTGCAACGAAGACGCCCGCACGAAGATCGAGCGGCGCTGGGAAGCACGTCGTCAGTCTGACGACCGTGCCAGGCCGGCGGTGAATGTGCTCGCTCCGGTAGCCGCTGGGTAATTGCCCTATGATGTGGGGTGCCCAGCGTTTACTCATGAGCTGCGGCAAGTTCGCTGGCCGTCCATCTGAGCCTTCAAGCCAGAGCTGCCCAACAAGTATGACGGCATCCTCCACCCAGCCGAGTTCCTTGGCATCTACACCATCGCGGTGGAGGCTGCCGGGGGACGGGACGAGAAAGTGCTCACCAAATACTTCCCGATGGCCCTTCGGCCCAACGTCAGGTCGTGGTTGATGAACCTGCCTGAGGGCTCCATCTCTTCTTGGGCAGATCTGTGCCATCATTTCGTTGGCGCTTACCAGGGTGGCCACAAGCTCCCAGGTCAGCCCAGCGATTTGCAGGTGATCCCCCAAAGGGATGGAGAGAACCTCCACAAGTACATACAATGGTTCAGTCGTGTGCACCACAACATCCCCGACATCCATCCCGCAGCTGTTGTTGCCGCGTTCCACACGAATGTGCACAACCACAGGATGTGGTCAGAGATGAATGTCGAGCAGGTCAAGACCATCAATGATCTATACACCTTGGCGGATAGGTGTGCACGTGCTGAGGAAGGGAGGCGACTCCCCGGGGAAGATGCAGGTGCAGACGTCGATTCCGAGGACGATGACGCATCAACCCCACAGAAGAAGAGCAGAAAGCGCAAGAACAAGACTGTACTAGCCGTCGAGAGCTCCGGCGACACCAACGCCACCAAGAAGTCAAAAGCAGACATCCCCGGCAAGGAGGTTGCTAGGTGCAATGCTTGCCGGGAGGCTGCGGCAGGCGAGAAAGCCGGCAAGACCGGCGGGCCGTACTGTAAGATTCACCGCACCAAGGGCCATGATCTCCAACAATGCCGGCAAGTAGAGCAACTTGCCGGAAAGCAGAAATAAGAGTACGAGAAGCGAGACAAGGAGAAGGCCCAAGATGGTGCTAGTGGGTCCGGCAAGCAAGACCGTGGTGGCCGTGGAGGACGCCACGGCAAAGCCAAATAGCCAGAAGAGAACGCTGCTCAGGGCCAGCAAGAAGAGGATGATAGTGATGAGGACGGAAGCGGGTCCGTCAAGGAATTCCAAAATGCGGTGGATGCCATGTGTGTTGACAGAGGCGCATCTTTGCACTCCTCGCACCGGCAACTAAAGCAGTGGATCCGCGAAGTCAACGCAGCAGAGCCGGTGATGGAGGCACATAAGCCACTCAAGTGGTCGCACTCGCCCGTCATCTTTGACGCCAAGGACCACCCTGATCGCACCACTGCGGTCAGGTGTTTGCCGTTGTTTGTCTCACCAATGATTCGCAACCTCAAGGTGACAAAGATGCTGGTTTACGGTGGGGCTGGCTTGAACTTGATCTCTCCAGATGTAATCAAGAGGTTGCAGATCCCCGACAAGGATCTCGAGGAAACAGGCAGTTTCCAAGGGATCAGTCCGAGGAGGAACAAGCCGAAGGGCCAAGTCACGTTGCCGGTCACGTTCGGCGGCGAGCTCAACTATCGGACGGAGAAGATTACCTTCGACGTCGTCAAGATGCCACTGTCGTACAATGGGATTCTGGGCCGCCCAGCCCTGGCAAAGTTTATGGCCGTGTCGCACTATGCGTACAACATCATCAAGATGTTGGGGCCGATGGGGGTCCTCACCCTCAAGTCAAACCACAAGGACGCGATCATCTGTACTGACAAACTCTACTGGGAGGCGACGGCAGCAGCTGCCATCGGGGCGCTTGCCCCTGCCGCCAAAGCTCCCAGGGAAGGAAAGAAGAAAAAGACCGGCAAGACCTTTGGGAAGGACTCCGGGAAGCGCACTTCAGAGTGCAGCATGCCTGTCGAGGACATACCAGAGAGCTCTACCGGCAAGAGCAAGAGAGCCAAGGCTTCCGCATCCATGACCAAACTAGTTTCTGCGAAAAGGAATGGGACGAGTGGCACTTTTTCTGAAAATGCCACTCTCGGCAACAAATAGGGAATCGAGCTCGTTGCCTTCCTACGGGTGAATGCCAGTGTGCTTGCCTGGCAAGAACCTGACGTCCCTAGAGTTCTTAGGAGGGCAACTGAGCACCACCTTGCTGTCTGCCCCCATGCGAGACCCCTCAAGTAGAAGGTCAGGAAGCAAGCCTTGGTGCAGAAACAATACTCCCCACGAAACTCAAACACGGGTCACCTCGAGTCTTGGCCTTCAATGAGGAGGACCAAGATGAGCTGTGGCATGACGATGCTGCGCTCCTTGAGGAAGATCGTTTCTAGGCTGCTACCCGTGCTGCACGGTGCCAGCAAGCTTTGCACCGCTGCCTTAACCGCAAAGTGAAAGCTAGGGACCTTGAGAAAGGTGACCTTGTTCCTCGTCGGATTCGATCCACGAAGGATAAAAAACAAGTTGACGCTGAAGTGGGAAGGCCCTTACCGGGTAATACGAGTCACTAGGCCTGGCACAATCCACCTAGAGACCGAAGATGGCACTCCGGTGCTAAACTCATGAAATATTGAGCATCTTCGTAAGTTTTACCCGTAAGGCGCAGTTGCCGGGCTACCCAGCAACCTCTTTTGTACAAGTTTGCCGTCAAGGCATGTAATCCTTTGTACAAAGCCGGGTGCAGATCCCATGCAGAATAAATAAAACTTAGATGTTTCACCATTCTTTGTCAAGTACATATATATTTATGTGTTGCAGGCAGTCTTGTGTTACATTTTCCCTCGCATAAGGTGATTAACGAACCGCCAAGGTTCCAGCCTCCTCTTTTATTTTCTTTCTTAAAGGAAGGAAGGATTCCTCGCGTACAAGTTTCCCGGGGGGAGTGATGGTATGGATACCAAAGGACGCGTTCAAGATGTCACCCTACCGCAAGAAGTACAACAAGGAATGAGCTAAGTTGCAAAACTTTGAAATAAATTCTTTGTTGTAGTTGCGATTCTCCTTGAACGACTTTGGCCTTTGTATGAGAAACCTGCACGCTAAGGAACCTTGTCGAGATCGACTACGCTCTTACTTTGCTTCAAGTCCGCTCGGCAACCTAAGCAGCCGCATTGTGACCGCCAAGTTCTCAGCTACGATAGCCTCCTCCACCAAGTTGGCAAACGAGTTATCCACATCCTTCTGCTCAGGTTCCTTCCATGTGCTCAGAACCGTCCGAGCGTCACAGTCCGGCATCCATGCCAGGATAAAGGCCTTGGCGGTGTTGTTGCACAAAGGGATCACCTTCGCCGGCAAGTCAAAGTCGCAACCCTTGTCGAAAATCTGGCAGATGAGCAGATAGTGTCCCATCGTCGTCAAGTTGTTGTCAGGGCCCTGGTGCAGCCGCATTGGGTCAGCGGGCCCCTGGTAATCCCACGCTTGCCGGCCTTTCCTGTGCTACAGTGGGGCGATCCGGCGGCGAAGGAAATCTGCTCCCACCTTCTCAACCGTCAAGCCGGCCCCTTCCAGAGCAAGGATTCGGCGCAGCGCCACCTCCAGTTTGGTGTCATTGGTGTCGACTTGGTTCCAGCTATCAGGCTTAGCAACCATCTCGGTCCTGAGATGGAAAAGGCTGGGAAATCCTGTTGCTTGACCCAGCACCAATCAGCCCGCCACTCGTCCCATCTGGAGTGAAACTCGCCGTCCAAATAGTACTTTTTCGAATTTCTCCTTGGGACCCAAGTGACGCTACCAGAAAGAGCGCCCTTCTGGACCCGAGGGATGAAGAAATGCCGAAACAGGGCTACATTTGGGGCTATCCCCACAAAATTCTCGCACAAGTGTGCAAAAGTTGCCAGGCAGGTGACCGCATTGGGTGTAAAATCGAGCAGCCTGAGCCTGAAGGCGTTCATCACCTCAACAAAGAAAGGAGAAACGGCAGACATAGACCGCAGTAGAAGTACCCGGTGAAGAAGTGGAATTGGTCGCCAGCAGGAGGGAGAGATCCTCCATGAGTCGGCCTTCAGCCGAGTTTTGCTACGGGCCGCCAGCCCTTTCCTTGTTATATCAACTTGACCCGGAATGGAAGGTGACCCATGGTGCTTCTGACACTTGGCCGGGTCATACCTTATGCCGGGTCTAAGATGTGGGAAATATCCCCAACATTAGCCCCCAGTTTAGCAAGGATTTATCCTTGTTAAACTTCATCCGTGACATCACAACACCGTCCTTCCGAAATCCATGCATGACATCACAACGAATCTTTAACTAGATATGTGTTGTCTTGTCCGTTGCGAGAATCGAGGAGCCCTTTTAGCCAAAATTTATTGCACCCCCGGGGTTTCGCCCTTGCCGTTTCGGGTTCCACCCCACCTATAAATAGGCTAGCCACTCCCTTGGGATCACCTTTTACTCCCACTTCATCTTCTTCTTCTTCCTCTCGCCTCCGTCGTACTGCGCCTCCTCAAGCTCGTTGCCACTAAGACCAACCACGTTGCCCATGGCAGCGCCACGACCAGAGCTCACCGGAACACCGCCGCCACCGCGCCAGCAACCTCTGACGCCTTCAAAGATATGTAATCTCTAGATCCTACCCTCGCCGTGTTCTTCCTCTGTTCTTATCAGTTCTTCACTGTTCTTAGGGTAATGCCACGGTAGATCTAGTTTTCCCTTGAATCTTTCATCCGTAGACGTAATACTGCCTCTATGGTATATTAAATCCCCCTTTTAGATCCCCTCTATGATTGAAATGAATCTCTTCTGATATCATCTTCGCAAACACTGCCATAGTTAGGTCCTTTTATTTTTCTTTTGTAGCTATTTTGTAGATCCAAATAAACTTGCAATCTGAACAATAACTGTTTGTAACACCATGACCCGGACTTCTATCCATCACTTGTTATAATTGCAAATCGTACTTATTCTCTTATACCGTCTTAAACTGTGACCGGCTCATAATTCCATTGTACTCATCGTCTATCATAATAACCACAACCTGGCATTTTATCGGCTTGCCAATTGCTTCATAATTGCCATAACCCGGAAAACTTCATGATGTTGCCGGCTTGTACTAGTTTCACATATCTTGTAGTTTAATCTTCTCGGCGCATTTGAAAGAATGGCTCCCAAAACCAACAAAGCAGTCAACTGGGCCAAATCCAACATGTCTAAACTTAGACTGCGGAGTCTAGTGGACTCCGGGCTGCTCCCAGCCAAAGAGGAAATAGAATGACGTGCACCCGCAGAAGAAATTCATCCTCACTCGGGTCAGAATGAGATAGTCATTTTTTGTGATAATCTGGACAGGGGCTTCCATCCTCCCGGCTAAAAATTCTTCCGTGATGTGCTCCACCACTTTGCTATTAGACCCCAAGATCTCGGTCCCAACTCCATTTTAAACTTGAGCCAATTCGAAGTGTTTTGTGAGGTGTATCTTCAGATTGAGCCATCCATCAGCTTTTTCCAAGAGTTTTTCTACCTCAACCATCAAACAGAAAACAAAGGAGGACCAAGCATAGAACTTGGTGGGGTTACTATCCAGAGGAGAAAGACCTCAGCCTTCCCTGAAGTAAAGCTGGCGAGTCATCCTAAAGGATGGCACAAATCCTGATTCTATTGCAAGGACACTTCTCCAGCTCAGCAACACCAACTGTCGGGTTACAGATTGGACTGGCTTGATGCTTCCACTACGTTCCCAGGCTTCGCTTCTAGGGCCGAAAGGGAAGCCTTGAAGCCTTTATACTCCAAGATCAATGCCTTGACTGCTCACGGCCTTACCGGAGTTGATCTGACCCGAAGTTGGATGGACTGGCGGATTCAACCCCTCAGCCTGAGGAACTGGCTCATGCACACATACTCAGGTGAGCCAGAAGACACACTGCGGTTCAGCAGGGTCAATCTATCAGCTACCAATCTCTCAAAATCTACCAAGAAGTTACTTGGTGAGACTCGAGACACAATCGACCTTGTCGGTCTAGCTCCTTTCTTCTTAGGCAACCTGGCACCTGCAGTGAGTCGCCTACTTAACTTCTATTTTTTGTACTTCTAATCTTGTTTCATTGCTTTATTTAATATGCCGGTTTGTTCTTTGTCCAGTAGCACTCTGATTGGTGGAAAACCGAACCTCAACATCCGTCTCCGCCCAGGGACGACGAACCAGAAGAAGAAATTGAGGTAGAAGATCTTGACTCTCTTGGCCACCTTTTTAATGAACTTGCTGACGCCACCATGTCATAGGAAAACACTAAGATCAGTCAAGCCGGCGAGACGGAGGTAAACCCCTCTTCTTCCAACTTAGAACCGGCTGTCCCGAAGAAAACAAGACGAGCAATACGAAAGGTACAATTTTCACATCCAGACGCTCACTTAGATCCACAATTTCTTTTGAAGAAAACTCAGCACGCTGGTACTTCAAAGCAGAAGACTCGGAGCAGCCCTGGAGAGTTAAATGACAGGCTGCAAAATGAGCCGTCTTTGCGACAAGCACGAACTGAAGTGCCTCATAGCCCCACTCCTTCACTTCCTCAAGCCAGCCAATTCAAAGAGCCGCTACATCCTTCTGACCCGGACTATCATACGACGTCCCTGTCATTTGATGAATCCCGTGCTACCCAATTGCCAGCATTTCATATCAAGCATGGGTAAGTTTTACAAAGCTATGTTTATTTATCATCATCCTTCCTTTATTGCTGCTCACCTGTTTTGTAGACCTAGGGCAAAGGCTTTTACCAAGAAGAAAGCTGATGAACAGAGCGGCACCGCTGCCCCAGAAACTAAAGAGAACCCTCCTCAAGACAACCCCAAATTCAACCCAGAAACACAGAGTCAGCTAGTTGATAATACTGAACTTGCTGAGGAGACTGAGCCGGCTGTTCAAGATGAACCGGCTCATCAAGACAATCTGGGGAGTCCTACTCATGTATCCACTCCTATAGTGGAAGAAAGGGAAAATCCAACTAGCAAGCTGCCTCTGGAGGTGACTGAAACTGATATGATTATTACTGGGGAGAAATATAGCATTCCAGGAACGTCAAATGCTTTGGCAAAAATCTTAACCAAAGATGAGTCGCCAATGAAGGAGAAAGGCAAGACCAAGCTTCAATCCCAATCTCTGGATAATCTTGATGTGAACTCCCTTCACCAAGGGTACTTGACCCAGCTGTCTGAGAGCCGGGACACTGATATTGCCATAGTCAATACTCTAAAGAGAAAATATGAGGTATGTCTTTACTGTTTGTTCCTCTCTGTATATATACATATGTAGCCCCCAAGTCTTGAGTAGATATAGCCTGCTAAAGACTTGCCTGAATCCCAAATTCAAATGAAATAGCCGGGTTATCACCCTTGACCCGCCAATGATATAACCACCTTAGCTATACTCACATGTAGCCCCCTAGGGCTGGGTCATTATGTAATAATGAACTGGGACTTATCTAGATTTGTACATATGAACTTGAGCAATTGGTAGCCCCCAAGGGCCGGCTCATCACCATGTGATTGGCCGGGTCTTCGTAGTAAGTGTGTTAGGCAAAAATGTCAATACATTAGCCCCCAAGTGCCATGTGGAATGCTTGCAACTACATGGGACTTGTATAACACATAATTAGAAAACTAGCTGATGTTGCCCCCAAGTGCTGGGTCGATCGCCCGTAACGGCTCGGGACTACCTATGATGACTTTTAACTTTGAAACTGATATGTAGGATATGCTAAACCAGGCCGAGTCACAGGCAGCTGGCTTGCAAAAAGATCTTAAGGCCGAAAAGAAGCTGCGCGAGAAGGCAGAAAGTCTATCGTTAGATTTTCACAAGTCGTTGCTGAACGTGACTGAAACCCTGGAGAAAGCCAAGGTGGCATTTGAAGAAGAAAAAGCCGCCTTATTAAAGCGGGCAGAAGAAGCCGAGTCAAAGCTCAAGCCGGTGACTCAGGAGCTATCCACTTTATAGGGCCACATAACAGACATGTGCAATGCTTTCTTTGGTAAGCATAACACTTTGCAAGTCACCAAGTGTGCCGGCTTAATATGTTGAGCCGGATTGCTGATACGTGCTGATATGTGTTTGCAGGCAGAAGGAATCACGACCTGGTTGAGCTGCCTCTTGTCAAGCTAAAAGTTGTATACAAGTTTCTGGAACAGCTGCATGTGGGTAGTGCCTATTGCATTATGGCAGCCAAGAACACTAAGGCACCACCACACTACATCATGGAGATGCTAAAGGAACTTTCCACCGTACCACAATGGATCCAGGAACTAAAGAGATCAGCAAGCCGCCAAGGGGCTCTATACGCACTGGCTCATGCAAAAGCTTATCTTCCCAAGATGGAGCCGGCTCTACTGGCAGACGGCTTTCAAGAGTTCAACGCGGACGGATCTTCTTTCACCAATGAAGACTATGTGCGCTGCGTGAAGGAAACCCAGGTAGCAGCGACCAATATTGCTGCAAAGTTGGACTTGGAGTAATATTAAGCCGGCTATTCAGAAGATGGCAAACGCATGAGCATGCCTGATCCAAAGCCTGTTGAACTTAATCCTCCTCGACGTAAGCAAATTTTTGCTCTTGATGTCAACCCTTCAGCTCTGATGAAGAGAGATTCTGCTTTTGAAGCTTTACGTTCCATCCAGTGGGTAGCGGACAAGCCCCCGACTGAAGAGGCAGAGGAGGCAGCCCCTGACGAGCGCGAAGAGCCGGCACATGTTGATCCATTCTCCTCGGGCGCAAATGTCAACCTGGAAGGTCGTGCTGCCAATTCACAGCCGTGAACTTCTTGAATGGCTTGAATGAAAACATGCCCAAAATATGGTTTTGTAATAACTTTGTGAAAAACTTCATCTACTGGTGTTGGTGCCGTCGTGCACTTATTGCCATGTCTGTAAAACTTAAGTTGTTGCAATGAATGAGAAGTCATCTTTTGTGTTGAAAACCAAGTGTAAATCTTGCTTTGAAGGACTAAGTAGACAATTCGGCTGTGTAAGTTGATTCGGCGGCTGCAATACAAGCCGCCGTTGCTTTTAGAACACACATATGGAGCGAGCGCTGAGACCCAGCCATAATAGCGACTTGCTGTATTAACTCAAACACCATTGGTGCTTGATGATTTTAGAAGAAATTGTGGTTGTAGGGCAACCCGGCAAATCGTGCTGCTGATATGATAAAGTAATAAAACTTATGTCTGGAAAAATATGCAATATGTACAAACACTTATGCAAAGTATATAACAAAATAAGCATAACAATGCAAACTAATAAAAAGAAAAGCTGACTTTCGAGGAACGACATAAAGACTGGCTTAAGAGGCTCGAGTCGGATTTGCTTCTGTGAAGCAGGCTTTTTAGCCTCTTTTAGTTTATCCTAGCTCTCTGAAAGCTGGCTCTCATGTGACTTAACCAGTGTTTAACTTTGATGAGTTCAGTGTCACCTCTGTGATTGACTCATCAGGCGTTCACCGGTTCACCTTTTCGGAGTAGCATCTTGCTAACAGGCAGGTATAACCAAGTATATAATGGCATATGCCAGGTTAAGAGTGATGTTAATAGCTAAACTCGATGAGTTGGAAGCCCCTAGTAACCAATGATCAAAGAATAAAGACTCAACACACAATTTGAGGCGAAACGACAAACTCTCTTATATAGAGATGCCGGCTTTATTTCATTGATCATAATATATATATATATACATTATGAAGGTATGTACAAAAGGTACTCTCAAGTCTGTGACTTATGTATAATATGGCCAGAGATGTGCGCTATTCCAGGGTCGGCTGCCCTCCTCTTCAGAGGTACGTGACTTATTTACTTCACGTATGTCAACAAGGGAATACGACCCGTTGTTGAGATTCTTGCTGATGACGAAGGGCCCTTCCCAAGGAGGCGAAAGCTTATGCATGCCTGTCTGGTCTTGTATCAGATGGAGCATTAAGTCACCTTCCTGAAAGGTACGGCTTCAAACTCTATGGCTTTGATAGCGATGTAGGTCTTGTTGATATATTGCAGATCTGGACGCGGCATGTTCGCGTTCCTCTTCCAAAGGATCAAGAGCATCTTGGTGAACTTGTTCATTATCAGCCTCCACATAAGCTGTGACTCGAGGAGAGTCATGTCGAATATCACTTGGAAGTACAGCTTCTGTACCATATACTAGGAAAAACGGCGTATCACCTGTTGACCTATTGGGAGTAGTGCGTATGCTCCAAAGTACAGCAGGCAATTCCTCTTCCCAGCAACCAGGGGTGCGTTCCAGAGGCACCATGAGTCGTGGCTTTTTCCACACAGCAATTCTTGATTAGCTCGTTCCGCCTGTCCATTGGACTGAAGATGTGCGACAGATGCACTGGTACAGCGAGCTGCTATACAAACGGTTTTTAACCCCTTTCTGCGATGGAGTTTTAAACCGTCGGCTTGCCTGTGTGTGCGATAGGGGGGTGTAACACCCCAAAAATCGGGTTATCAATTTTTCTGCTGTTATTCCTTCCTAGCTTTCCTCTCCCAATTTTTTTCTCTGGAATCTGGTGAGTGACCAGGTGAATCCAGACAATCCTCAGCATCTCAGTGCCTTTCCCATGTTCTTGTGCCAGCCAAGCTTCTGTCTGTAAACCCCGAACCACATTCAAACCCTAGTTCCAAAATATCGAACTGGAAATCCTGCCTTTGTGTTTACAAAGGAGCTATCATTTTCCTTGCTCTGTTAATCCTCCAAAAATTTCCAGAGATCCTTCTTCATCCATAAACCCTAGATGTGCAAAAATATTGCCAAGTCATATGCAATATTTTTCATCTAGAATTAATTCTTTTTTCTGCCTCTCTGAGGAGTTAAATCTAGTAAAATATCTATCCATCTCCAAAGTTCATGAAAACTTGTGGAGATATTCTTTGTGATCATATTGAGCTCTCAAAAAAATATTGGCCACAATTAAATAAGGGAAATTGCATTTTCCTATTTAAAGCCAATATTCCAATTTGGGACCTTTCCAAAGGAACTACCATTTTGGTAGCTAGGAAAAATCCCAAATAATTTTTGGAGCTTCTCCTATCCTTATATTCACCATTTCCATCAAAATCTCAAGTTCCACAAATAAAATTTTGAGCACAACATCCATTGGCAAATTCTGTCCAGATTTCCAGTTTGCAAAGGAAGTGCTTGTTCCCTTGATCTTTTTGGGCTGAACTTTTTCAGGGTGGTTAACATTGACAAATCACCTCTGGATACCAAAAACCAGCCCATTTCATCTAGCCATTTTTCCTCAGTAAATTATCCACGTTTCTGTCCAGATTGTACCACTGTGAAGGAAGTACCTTCATAGATGATCAAATTGAGCTGAAATTTCTCCAGCCATCTCTCATGACCAAATCATCACTCTACACCAAAAATCATCCAAATCCATCTAGCCATTTGACCCCAGCATCATCATCTTCATTTCTGGTCAGTTTGGTGCTTTGTGAAGGAGGTACCATCTAGAGTTGTCAATTTGAGCTGAATTTTTGTCAGCAAGGTCACCTTGGTAGATGATTGACCCTTGCCCAATATCAAGCCAATAGGAGCACTGTGGTGGCCACACCACATGTCAACAGTTTGTTGCTGGAAACTTGTTGATCAAGGTGCAGTCACATCAAAGCTCTCCTGTGCTATCCATATGCATAGGTCAACTCAGCGAAGTGTGTAGATCGTCCCAGACATGGTTTTATTGCGTTTTGGTGCCATGTGCACGTGGTGCCGGTGGTGACCGTTGACGTTGTCGGCAGAATCGGTGCTCTGTGCACCAGATCCTTCGGGAGGCCGCTTCCTGTAGGCCGCAGCTCGTCCGGGAACGTCGGCGAGCTCCCCACCGCTCGTTGGTGCCGTCTGGTCACCTCTCCCCCTCGTCTCCTAGCTCTTGGATGGCCGTGCCGACCTCGATGCTCCGCCTGAGTGCTGCCACCTCGCCGCGCGTCCAGAAGCACCGGCTGCGACCAGCTCATTCCCGAGCCCTCCCCCAAGCCTATATAAGCGTGCCCTCAGCCCCTCCTGTGCACCAGCAGCCCCAGCCCCTCCCATTCGAGCTCCCCGAGCTCTCTCCTCACCCACAGCAGAAGCTCTGCCGCCGCGCAACCCCCTCCCGATTCCGGCCGTGCGGCCCTCCCCGTCCTTCTCCTCCCCGGTCATAACCCCTCTGGATGCTAGCGAAGCTGCCGCCGCTCTCCATTTCGCCGGGGCAGTGCTGCCGCCGTGACTCCCCTGAAGCCTTCTGGTCGCCCCGCCATGGATGGTGGAGACGGCGTTATAGGCGACCAGGTGCACCCCCGCGACCACCCTCGGGCGCGGTGAGATGCCCCAGTTCCAAGGGAAACGTCGGCGAGCTCTCTGGCGCCGCCCATCGCCGGCAACGTCGGCGGATGTGCCCTCCCCTTTGTTCTCTGTCGCGAGCTGGAAGAAACCCAGGAGAGAGAGAGAGAGGATAAGGCGGGCCCCGCCCGTCAGCCCCTGTAGGCCGGGCCCAGCCATTTTAAGTGGAAACGGTTTTCGGCCGAAACCGCTTTCTGCTGGCGAAGGCGTATTTCGGCAAATACGCTATCGTTCTCAGCCAGTGGCAGAAGTGATTAAATAATGAATGTTCGTTCGTTAAGAACTGAAACGGACACTATTCTGTCTGTTTTACAGCTTAACGAACGAACGGGCTTTTCTCCGCGACCGTAACTCCGATTGAGGTAAATCCAACGCCCACGTCTTCAATTCGTCGAGTCCGTTCCGATGGCATCATTTTCATAAGGTTTTCACACTGTGAAAATGACCATTTTGCCCTTGCCCTTAATCAGCCCTCTTCGAACTTTTCCGGCAAACCTTTCCGCGAGCTCATCTTCCCGGTGATTCCGTCAACCCCAAGGCAAGCCAACCTCTTATCATGAGCTCCGGACTTGCGTGATGACTTTGCTTGCACCCTGTGTGTGTGTTGTAGTATATTTCGGATTATCTATTAGTCTGCACTGACATAGCCCTGTTATTTCAATTGTGCCAGATGCTAGTGCTATTTACCATGTGATATCATGAATGGCTGTCATGTCATATTTTCCCGTGCTAGTAACAATACTTTAATACCGTTATCATGTTAGTGCTATGATTTGATCCCATGCCATGATTGTCAGTACCGTTATAATTTTTCTATGATGTTGTTAAGTAATTGTTCTTGCTCATAAATGTTGATGTTATGATGAGATAATGGAAATATTAAATTGAACTTATAAATTAAACCCCCTCCGTTGTCGATGGGATCGAGTCATAGTGTCACCTATCCAGACTTATCCGTGCAGGCACATTTGCCGGTATGGGACGGCCTTGACTTGGTCTAACCTCGTGCTCTTTTATCGGTACCACCAAAGAGGGAAGGTTTTACGCGCGTGCTACCCTGATTAGGTAGGCGGCGATAACCTTGTGAGCCCAGTTGAGTTTTTGCGCGCGGTCCCCGTTTGGGACAGTTTGTTTGGGCATGACGGTAGCTGGTGTCACGGGGTGACACATGGGCCACGTAGGACATGACCCTGGGAGGGTATGATTGTCGGTGGTACGATAGAGGAGTCACGGGTTAGGCAAGTTTCGTTGGAGCATCGCTGGTCCACCCGAATGGGAGTACGAGGCCAGGAGCTCCATGGTGTGGGTAAATTGCGCAACCTCTGCAGAGTGTATGAATCTATTCGAATAGCCGAGTCCACCGTATTGGACAGTCCGTACTAGGCCCCTATTTGGTCTTTGTCGATCTGGGGGATAAACCTGTCATAAACTTGCTGAAGAATGTGCTACTAGGTAATGTGGTAACTTGGAATATAGGATAATTGTGAGCAGTCACCATGTTGTTCTGATATGATCACGAGATGGCATCTCGGTGAGTCATAAGTTAGCCCAGGGGAGCAGTAAAACTGAATGATGTTACAACATATTACTTTAATGCTTCACGGGAGGTAAGTGTAGCATAGGTTGCAACTTAGTTCTGGATACCATGTTTCGTAGAAGTAGTCATGCCATGCCATGAGATGTAGTTGATATATCTGATCCATGTTATGTCATGCTTGATCCATGATTTCTTGTTAATTCCATGCTATGCTTAGAATAAATTCTTACATGAGCATAGGGCTTGCTTTGTCATCTTCTTGTTTGGATGCTATGTATTTGGTTGTCTTGCGAGTACATTCAAAGTACTCACCTGGCCTTGCACGTGGCCAGTTGCAGGAGAAGATTCGTCATGCTAGACCGTAACCCAGCCAGTCCTGTGCAATGTGGAGCCCAGCCAGAGACGTCATTGCCACTGAATCAAGACCTCCGCTGCCATTTAGTTAGCCTTGGAGCCATGTAATATTGTTGTAAGCAACAGTATTGTACAACTCCATTTAATATAATAAAGCCATTTTGTGCCTGGAATTGCTGTATCATGTCTCAGACATGCGCCAGGTCTTATCCTGGGACTGGCGTGCGTCGGCCCCCTATCGGGGTGCCACAAGACTTGGTATCAGAGCCAGGTTGGCTGTAGGTTACCCTAGCCTCATACCACCCCTATTTTCGACCGTAGTGAGCCCAATAGAGTTGACCCATCACTGGCATCGGACATGGCCATTGTTGATCAACAGGCGGCGCAGTCGGAATTGACGTGCTCCTACCCAGCTGTCCGCCCACCCAGCCATCCCTGGATTGGACCGCGACCCTACCCAGTTGCCGGCCGTGCCAGCGTATCCTTTACCCGGCACGAGAAGGTTCCACGCCATGCCGGTATGTCCCAGCCTGCCTGCCTATTTAAAACCCCTCCCACCTGCGAGTTGCAGCCCTCTCAGTAAGCCAGATCCCTGCAAGAGAACCCAAGCCAGTATCCTCAAACCAGCAGCCATGGCTAGCTCTTCCAGAGCATCCACTTTCCATATCCGAACCTTGGCTAATGGCTATCCCGGCTTTCCGCCCATCCTTTTGAGCATGCTCACCCAAGCCCTTGGCTGTAGTACTAGCCCGGTGTATCTGGTGTTCCAATCGGAACCCGTCTCTCACCTTTGCCAATTCTATGCGAATGCGCATATCTGCCCAGGTCCAGCAGAGGATGGGAAGCCCTTGACTTTTCAGGGCAAACCCATGCCCACCCCCGCATTGGCTGTTCAGATAGCTGCTGCGGAAGCCATCGCACGTCTTCGTTTCCAGTTCTCGCAAGTAGCGAAGATGCGGGAGTTCCGCTACTTTCCCTCTGCGTCCAGCGAAGGCTGCGAGTTCTTCAGCAATGTCGAAGATACCGACTCAGCAATGGCTCGCCTGGTTCAGTTCATTGCTACCCAGGGACTACTGATCTCCGGCATTCTTGGAGAGTTTAAAGCCATTGACCAAAGCACCACTCGGGTTGTTACGGAAGCATACCGTGAGGCCCGTCAAGCTGCATACCAGGCCACCAGTTCCATGATACCACACCCAGTGTTACCCTCGAAGCCCGTGAACCCGTGGAACTCTGGCTTCGTCCACCCAAATTCTATTCGATGAGCTATTCGGCGTCTTCGTCGTCGGGATGTGTTCCGTCAAGTTCCAGCCATAGCCCCAGCAGTTGATTCCCAACCTATAGAGGTGTCCGACGATGAAGACGGAAGTTGGCTCAGCCTACGTCCCCCAGGAGAGCCCCAGCAGGAGTAGAACCCTGTAGTTCGGTGTGAGTTGTTGTTGTTAGCTGCCTAGTGAGGTTGCGTGTTGTTGTATGCCTGTATTGCTCGTAACTTGTGTGCTGTTGTAATGTTATGTATGTCTGTTTGCTCTGTGTGTTTGGTTCATTTGCCTCTCCGTTAAGCAGAAATGCTTAACAGAGTTGGCAGTGGACTCTTAACAAGATTTCAATCAGTAGGACACTTACACTTAATAACATCGGACTCGCCCGGAGTCCCTAATAAAATGCGAGCTAGTGTAGGTGTATGTATACCAGGAGTACATACACCCACTAGCATTAAAACACCTTAGTGTAATCTGTTGGATGTGTTCTTTTTCCTTTGCGTGCATTTTGCTCTATATGCATTTTGCATTTGCCTGCATTTTGGTTTGAGTAGATTGCATGTGTATTGTGTGAGCAATGTCTGCACGCCAAATCTATTCTCCTGAGTACATTCGCAGCAGTACTCGGGTAGAATGCAAAACCGCATACCCACATCCATTCGTGCTCTCTCCATTTGCCAGCCTCCCAAACCCAGAACTCTGGAGAGCCAGTTCTTCCCAAAACTTCCCCAGTCCCTAAATCTTTTCCCCAGAGCCCAGTTGCAATCTCAGAGAAATTCTGAGAATTTTATTGCAGCATAAACCGTTACAACGCCTTTAGCCCAAGATTTAAACCTCGATTTGACCCTAACAACCACTCGTACCCGGCACAGATGCCTAGTCCTCATGATCACCGCCGTCTCGGAGAGTCATCACTCGAGTAGCGGCATCACGGCGATCATCGCGCACAGCAGTAGTGAGAAGCCAATCAATGCCGCCAGCAGACCAACCAGGAGGCTCGTGATCAGCTCCGAACCCACGTCCGCCATTAATGCCTTGCCTCGAGCTCCTGCAACCAGAAGGAGAAGGAGAAGAGGTGAGGTGAGGTGCGAGGTAGAGAGAAGAAGGAAACCGCGGTTGTTCTTATAGCCCAAGTCCGGTGTACGGTGAGCGAGGTCCAGGAGAACTGCGCGTCGCTCGATCACCGGCGTCCAGGAGGCGAATCCGCGAGTAGTGGCGACCGGCGCTGGCCCACGACAGGAGTGCTCTCTGCGTCGACCTCGTGCACGCCGCGTACTACCAGCGTAGGGTGCTTTATGCCCTAGGAGCTAGGTGCGTGCTGTGCCCGGCCGCACGCGGAACAGCGCGGGAGCGAGAAAGAGCAGTTGGCCGAAGAAAGAAGAAGGAGGCTGCCAGTGGGCCCTGGGCCCACCTGTCAGTAGGAGAGGCCACCGTTCTTCGGGGTACCTCTAGCATTTTTGGAAAAAGGAAATTTTTGCTTTTTCTAAAAATGTCAGGGCCACGAGAGCAACCCAGCGACCCCTACCCGTGGAGTAGATCCCGCGATATCCGTATCTCGATCTGGGTGTACCAATTTTTGGTACTTTTAACTCGGTTGTTTTCAACCACAGCGTTAAAACCCAACCCAGAGGTTTTCCCAGGAGGTGTAATTTTTTGAGCTGACCCTAGGAATCTCGAGGACGAAATTCTCTTAAGGGGGGAAGGTTTGTAACACCCCAAAAATCGGGTTATCGATTTTTGTGCTGTTATTCCTTCCTAGCTTTCCTCTACCAATTTTTTTCTCTGGAATCTGGTGAGTGACCAGGTGAATCCAGACAATCCTCAGCATCTCAGTGCCTTTCCCATGTTCTTGTGCCAGCCAAGCTTCTGTCAGTAAACCCCGAACCTCATTCAAACCCTAGTTCCAAAATATCGGAACTGGAAATCCTGCCTTTGTGTTTACAAAGGAGCTATCATTTTCCTTGCTCTGTTAATCCTCCAAAAATTTCCAGAGATCCTTCTTCATCCATAAACCCTAGATGTGCAAAAATATTGCCAAGTCATATGCAATATTTTTCATCTAGAATTAATTCCTTTTTCTGCCTCTCTGAGGAATTAAATCCAGTAAAATATATATCCATCTCCAAAGTTCATGAAAACTTGTGGAGATATTCTTTGTGATCATATTGAGCTCTCAAAAAAATATTGGCCACTATTAAATAAGGGAAATTGCATTTTCCTATTTAAAGCAAATATTCCAATTTGGGACCTTTCCAAAGGAACTACCATTTTGGTAGCTAGGAAAAATCCCAAATAATTTGTGGAGCTTCTCCTATCTATATATTCACCATTTCCATCAAAATCGCAAGTTCCACAAATAAAATTTTGAGCACAACATCCATTGGCAAATTCTGTCCAGATTTCCAGTTTGCAAAGGAAGTGCTTGTTCCCTTGATCTTTTTGGGCTGAAATTTTTCAGGGAGGTTAACATTGACAAATAACCTCTGGATACCAAAAACCAGCCCATTTCATCTAGCCATTTTTCCTCAGTAAATTATCCAAGTTTCTGTCCAGATTGTACCTCTGTGAACGAAGTACCTTCATAGATGATCAAATTGAGCTGAAATTTCTCCAGCTATCTCTCATGACCAAATCATCACTCTACACCAAAAGTCCTCCAAATCCATTTAGCCATTTGACCCCAGCATCATCATCTTCATTTCTGGCCAGTTTGGTGCTTTGTGAAGGAGGTACCATCTAGAGTTGTCCATTTGAGCTGAATTTTTGTCAGCAAGGTCACCTTGGTAGATGATTGACCCTTGCTCAATATCAAGCCAAGAGGAGCAATGTGGTGGCCACACCACATGTCAACAGTTTGCTGCTGGAAACTTGTTGATCAAGGTGCAGTCACATCGAAGCTCTCCTGTGCTATCCAGATGCATAGGTCAACTCAGCGAAGTGTGTAGATCGTCCCAGACATGGTTTTATTGCGTTTTGGTGCCATGTGCATGTGGTGCCGGTGGTGACCATCGACGTTGTCGGTAGAATCGGTGCTCTGTGCACCAGATCCTTCGGGAGGCCGCTTCCTGCAAGCCGCAGCTCGTCCGGGAGCGCCGGCGAGCACCCCACCGCTCGTTGGCGCCGTCTGGTCACCTCTCCCCCTCATCTCCTAGCTCTTGGACGGCCGTGCCGACCTCAATGCTCCGCCGGAGTGCTGCCACCTCGCCGCGCGTCCAGAAGCACCGGCCGTCGCCCAGCTCATTCCCGAGCCCTCCCCCGAGCCTATATAAGCGCGCCCTCAGCCCCTCCCGTCCACCAGCAGCCCCAGCCCCTCCCATTTGAGCTCCCCGAGTTCTCTCCTCGCCCACAGCAGAAGCTCTGCCGCCGCCCAACCCCCTCCCGATTCCGGCCGTGCGGCCCTCCCCGTCCTTCTCCTCCCTGGCCATAACCCCTCTGGACGCTAGCGAAGCCGCCGCCGCTCTCCATTTCGCCGGGAAAGTGCTGCCGCCGTGGCTCCCCTGAAGCCTTCTGGTCGCCCCGCCATGGATGGTGGAGACGGCGCTACAGGCCACCAGGCGCACCCCCGCGACCACCCTCGGGCGCAGTGAGATGCCCCAGTTCCAGGGGAAACGCCGGCGAGCTCTCTGGCACCGCCCATCGCCAGTAATGTCGGCGGCCACGCCCTCCCCTTCGTTCTCTGTCGCGAGCTGGAAGAAACCCAGGAGAGAGAGAGAGAGGATAAGGCGGGCCCCGCCCGTCAGCCCCTGTAGGCCGGGCCCAGCCATTTTAAGTGGAAACGGTTTTCGGCCGAAACCGCTTTCTGCTGGCGAAGGCGTATTTCGGCAAATACGCTATCGTTCTCAGCCAGCGGCCGAAGTGATTAAATAATGAACGTTCATCCGTTAAAAACTGAAACGGACACTATTTTGTCCGTTTTACAGCTTAACGAACGAACGGGCTTTTCTCCGCGATCGTAACTCCGATTGAGGTAAATCCAACGCCCACGTCTTCAGTTCGTCGAGCCCGATCCGATGGCATCATTTTCATAATGTTTTCACACTGTGAAAATGATCATTTTGCCCTTGCCCTTGTTCCCGGTGATTCCGTCAACCCCAAGGCAAGCCAACCTCTTATCATGAGCTCCGGACTTGCGTGATGACTTTGCTTGCACCTTGTGTGTGTGTTGTAGTATATTTCGGATCATCTATTAGTCTGCACTGACATAGCCCTGTTATTTCAATTGTGCCAGATGCTAGTGCTATTTACCATGTGATATCATGAATGGCTGTCATGTCATATTTTCCCGTGCTAGTAACAATACTTTAATACCATTATCATGTTAGTGCTATGATTTGATCCCATACCATGATTGTCAGTACTATTATAATTTTGCTATGATGTTGTTAAGTAATTGTTCTTGCTCACAAATGTTGATGTTATGATGAGATGATGGAAATATTAAATTGAACTTATAAATTAAACCCCCTCCGTTGTCGATGGGATCGAGTCATAGTGTCACCTATCCGGACTTATCCGTGCAACCACATTTGCCGGTATGGGACGGCCTTGACTTGGTCTAACCTCGTCCTCTTTTATTGGTACCACCAAAGAGGGAAGGTTATACGCGCGTGCTACCCTGATCAGGTAGGTGACGATAACCTTGTGAGCCCACTTGAGTTTTTGCGCGCGGTCCCCGTTTGGGACAGTTTGTTTGGCCACGACAGTGGCAGGTGTCACGGGGTGACACAGGGGGGCACCCAGGACATACCCCTGGGAGGGTATGATTGTCGGTGGTACGATAGAGGAGTCACGGGTTAGGCAAGTTTCGTTGGAGCATCGCTGGTCCACCCGAATGGGAGTACGAGGCCAGGAGCTCCGTGCGCAACCTCTACAGAGTGTATGAATCTATTCGAATAGCCGAGTCCACGGTATTGGACAGTCCGTACTAGGCCCCTATTTGGTCTTTGTCGATTTGGAGGATAAACCTGTCGTAAACTTGCTAAAGAATGTGCTACTAGGTAATGTGGTAACTCGGAATATAGGATAACTGTGAGCAGTCACCATGTTGTTCTGATATGATCACGAGATGGGATCTCGGTGAGTCATAAGTTAGCCCAGGGGAGCAGTAAAACTGAAAGATGTTACAACATATTACTTTAATGCTTCACGGGAGGTAAGTGTAGCATAGGTTGCAACTTAGTTCTGGATACCATGTTTCGTAGAAGTAGTCATGCCATGCCATGAGATGTAGTTGATATGTCTGATCCATGTTATGTCCTGCTTGATCCAAGATTTCTTGTTAATTCCATGCTATGCTTAGAATAAATTCTTACATGAGCATAGGGCTTGCTTTGTCATCTACTTGTTTGGATGCTATGTATTTGGCTGTCTTGCGAGTACATTCAAAGTACTCACCTGGCCTTGCACGTGGCCAGTTGCAGGAGAAGATTCGTCGTGCTAGACCATAACCCAGCCAGTCCTGTGCGTTGTGGAGCCCAGCCAGAGACGTCATTGCCACTGAACCAAGACCTCCGCTGCCATTTAGTTAGCCTTGGAGCCATGTAATATTGTTGTAAGCAACAATATTGTACAACTCCATTTAATATAATAAAGCCATTTTGTGCCTGGAATTGTTGTATCATGTCTCAGACGTGCGCCAGGTCTTATCCTGGGACTGGCGTGCATCGGCCCCTTATCGGGGTGCCACAGGGGGTCCTTCCCACATGACCCAGAAACCGTTAGCGATAGGGAGCGCTGATGCAGACGCGTCCCCAAATGTAATCGATTGCGATGCACGAACATATCGCCCACATTTCTCATGAGTCAAATGTTTCTAATTGAGCAGGGAAACCAAACGGTGTTTCACATTGGACCGTTTGCGAAATAGTACCTAGGGCACATGGGCCATCATAGAAACGGTGCGTGATATGTGGCCTATCGCACACGAGAATTATATGGCAATCGTCTGCCATGCATGACATCATCGTACACGTATCCTGAACAATTTACGAGTGGGATTATATTTTGCATTGGGCACGGTTTCCTCTAAGCTCTAGTGTGCGATAATGTGCTATGACAAACGGTTCAGGAGCCCCTACGCACACGTAAAAGTGCTCCAAATCATCTGCGATTTGTTGTGTATCACTGACGGTTCCACTATGAGTGGCGTGTGCTTTCCGTTCTAGATCGCACACACTCATTTAGTCGAACCGTGTGCGCATCAATGGCCAGGTTAAAGCAAAAATAGCGCATTTTAATTGCCCTGCAAAAAGCAAATTCGCCACAATATGCAATTAAACAAATAGTGTCCACAGGACAAACATTCATCAGAATTCGCAACAATATGCAATTGAACAAATGCTAGCAAAATTCCACTGATTTATCGACAAATGCAGTACATAATCATAGTGTACGAAATACGAAGACCTCATCACATGGAAAACAATGCATCCATGCATATATGTTTAGCGGCAAACTCGTGTTGAATGTTTACTCATTGTTTCAGGAACAGCCATGCTGAAATCTTCATTATCACCAGTGGGATTGATGTAGTGATTCAGGAAGAAGTTGCTGATAAATCACCTAACCTCCATCAATTCACCAGCGGGGACCGGTTCAGGGGTCATCGGATCAAGGATGAGCTACAGGATTTTTATATCAGAATGTGCCATACGAGTGGAATAGAAGATATTAATTAAGATACAGACTTACTGGTGCTAAATTCCGTGCATCATTACATCAATCAGTAGATTTGAAGATGGAGATCATGTGTCTAGTTGTTGCTGAGGACACTGAAATTTGTTGTACAAAATTAGTCATGTATTTGCCCTATTAGGAGCAATCTAACCGGTGTAAGATGTTTTTTTTCTTTGGAGAGAAATAGAAAGAGGTTTATTTAGAAACTTGAACATTAGACTAGCGTAATAAAAGGTATTTGCAAACTTTTGGATACATTTTCCAAAAATAACAGATTTCGGTGTCTTACCGGATAATCGATCTCGTGCTGCAGAGGTAGTGCACTCTTGAACTGGTTCCGTCGTTTAGTTATGCATGATGCCAACACACTGCAAATGAAGATGAATTTCCGCATACTCAGTTCTTGAACCAGATATGAATGCAAATTTTAACATTATAGAATTCAATACCTATCCATGAATTGCTGAAGATGCGTCAGATCCTAAGGCTTTATTGAATATCTGAGTGAATCCAGGTAGTAAACTCTGTTCTGGTTTGAAGCAATGACTACCAAGATCCAGTGAATGCTACAGATTAAGAAAACCATGAACTTACGAACTATGACGAAATGTGAAAGACGGTCAATGTATGTGTGGTGGTTTATTTGACATACCCTTCATGATATGGCCAGAGAAAGAGTTATGCATGGGGCGTGCGACACAAGATACTGACGACCTTGCCAATGGCCCACTCCTGATTATCTGTGCCACCACGTAATAATGTGCCGTTTGCTACGTGAGGATCTATGAAATACACTCCCACCATTTTTCTTTGTGTGATCAATCCCCTGAGAGGAATACAATACATTTAGCTTTTTTCGATTACAGCCTTGTATGGAGAAGTTGATCAGAGTTGGTGAAGTACTTACAACATCAAGCATTTAACAAGAGTCATATCGAGCACATTGAAGTTGAAGAAGAGATGAAAGTTCTTGAATTCCACACTGATGGATCCTTGATCGTGACCGAAATGATCACTGTCGTAGTGGACTAACAGAACGTCATGACCTTCTGACATTTCATCCATGCAATATTTATGTAACTTGCAGCAACTAGAATTGCACTCTAAGTATTCGTCAACAAGAAATGGCTGGCCATGGACGTACTTGCGTGCTACAAGTACGTCTGCTTTATTTTTAGCAAGTATCCTTTCGACTTGTTCATCGGGCAAGCTGTCAGAACCAATATAACTCTCTGATTCGAACAACTTGCTGGTAACAACGTGCTACAAGTATGATGAGTGCTTTTAGTAAGAGGCTATCATTCGCATTCTTCCTCGGTCTTGGGGGCCGCTTCCTCACGGGTGCGGCCGTGGCCGCTTTCCTCTTGGTACTTGAAGCACTTCTGGTGCAAGGTCTGGATCATTGATAGATGGACTCTTGAGGAGGCAGTGAAGACACGATGGGCTGCTGAGCAGACGGTTTAGCTACGCCAGACTGCTGAGCTGGCGGTGCTGCTGTGACGGACTGCTGAGCTGTAGGAGCAGAGGCATCGGACTGCTGACCAGGCGGTGAAGCTATGTCGGGCTTCTGCGCAGGTGGTGCCAACACGTCGGTGTGCTGAGGAGGCTGTGCCAATGCATTGGTTTGCTAAGCAGACAGTGCCGACGCATCGGTATGCTGATCACGCGGCTGCGAACCGACGGACTGATGAGCAGGCGGTTCGGGACCTTATGTCCACTTAGCAGTCCGTTCCATCGGGTTGGTCTGCTAAGCATGCGGTGCCGCTGTGTCTCCCCCAGCTGCTTCAGTCGCCGGCATCTGAACCGGTGGTGCGTCTTCAGCAATTGTAGGCCTTGCCACTGGCTGCTCAGGGGCGGATGATGACATGGCCTGTACGGCACGACGTCGGGCGGGCTGATCACAGGTTGATGCATCAGCCATCACGAGTATTAGGTTACTCGGGGGAAGCACGCGAGAGTTGCTGTGGTAAGGAGAGAGTCGCCGGTTGAAGGGCATCATTGATTGCCCTTGGCGGGGCTTGAGGGATCTCATCTATGAAGTCTATTTCATTTCATGGCCACTGGATATGATTTAACAGTGTTTCTTGCAAGGTCCTCTCCTCATCACAGTCCCCTAGGACATTCTTCAGGGCAAATTTATTGAATCCAGGCTTTACTTCAGTCACGTAGCACTTCACATAGCCCGGCTTCAATGGCACATTGTCCAACAAGAGGCCCCTTTCTGAGTGGGGGGAGGGGCAAAACCTTGGCGGTTGCACATTTTAACGTACCTTCATAATGTGTCAGCACGCCCCTCAGTTTGTCTTTCATTCCAGATAGATTAGATACAGCATCATCATGCGCAGTTGCAGTCTCAATGTCGCTGGGGTCAGCTGATACATATCAACTCTTGTGTGGTGTTGTCGCGCAATAAGCAGCATCGTCAATACCCGCCTCCCCTCCCGTCTGCTGGCTATCTCTTAGTGTTAGAGTCTTCAGCATCATCATTGACTCCTCAATTTCCATTCGAACTTTCGGATACATGTCCATCATCAAGCTTTCATACAATTCTTCCTTCTTCTGTTAACTCATCGCTTTTTTCATGGCGAGCCTCTCTTCTTTGCAGAGTGTGAAAGCCCTCTTGTGCGGGACATTGACACCTATACCCCTTGCACAGCCAGGGGGCTCTTTTGTTACCAAAGCATCGGACAGAATGTCACATGGCCCTGAGTTCCTGTAGAACCTTCCAGGGTTGCTGGTGGAAGCCTTTAACATCACACGATACAGTTCTTCGTCATGTGAGTTTTCAAAGTAATAAGAACCGTCGTCACGCCTCCTTGCGCGTGCCCGCAAGCAGTCTCTAGCACGTTCGCACCTGATTTCACTAAAGGCCGGTTTTCCACCCACAGCTACTGCCTCTTTGTCCTCCTGGTCCCATATCGGTTTCATGCTGTAGTATCCTGCCACACCCATACAGAGGGGGTGTGTGTTCCTCTTCTGAAGTTCTGATTGCTTGGCACTCTTCTTGGTAAACTCTGTAGTTGCCCTGACCGTTTTGAATTCTGCCCAGTCTGCCTTTGTAATTTGGGGGTATGCGGGGATTGGGTCCTTGCCTTCACTCAAGTACTTCTTGTATAACACGTGCTTCCAGTTTCTCCAAGTATCGCTGGCCTTCTTCAGTGCAGCGTGTTCCACCTGCATTCTCCACTGCTCTGGAATGTTGAAGTGTTCCATGATCTCCCGAACTATCCAGTGTCGTGTTTCTATGTCAGCCTTCCGAAACCCCGGCAGATTAATGTTGAGCCTTGCCCTGCCAACAAATCCACACACACTCCTGAACCTCGTGCGTGATTTATCTGGTTTAGTTGGAGCCCAAGACTTTAAATCGATGTCGGCTACTTCATATACACCTTTTGGCTGGTGTGTGGGCTTTCTTGGAGCGTTCTTCCGTGTTCTGACCGGAAGGGTGATTGCGGCAGCTCTATCCCGTTCCAGATTACTTGTTCCCTGATCATCTGCTAGAGACCTAGGGTTGTCGGACTCAGATGAAGATACATCGCCTAAAGCATGAGTGTTGTCGCTGCCACTCGGCATCGACAGAGAACAAATGCGAAATTCAGAATAGGGGGATAAGCATAATGCTAACAACTTGGTAGCAAGCTGTCTAGACATGACATGTAATAATTTGGAAAACGTACGGCTAATTTGTTCATTTTGTGTGTCTCGGGCACGCACGATCTATAAATCGACAATAACTAATTGGAACAAATACATCTTATATGTACAAGTTAGGAAGGTAGATAATGAACATATATACGCTCTCCGTTATTTTATAGCCAATTTGGGAACCTACAGAACCAAATAGGAAGAGGGATCGCGAGGAAATATGCCTCACCTCAATGGAGAGCAGTAACTGATAGGTTTTTGTGCAAACCCGGCAGGAGAGGCGAGGGGTACAGGATCGATATGGTCGAGGGCGGCTGGCGAGCAAACAAAGATGGCGAGGCGCGTGTAGCCGCATGTTGGGAACATTAGCGAAGGTAGGGTTGATGCCGAAGAGTGGGCACACGGCCAGGTTGAGCACGCCGGCGCCGGATACGGTTCTGGTGTGGATCTGGGGGAGAGGGGAGCTGGCGATGGAGTTTTGGTAGAATATGCCAACTGTTGAGTGAAACGGAGGCGGGCGGTGGGGGGGTGTTGGCGGCTTCGGTGAAAAAAGGGCGCCGGTCGCGGCACGGAAAGGCCTATGCAAACAGAAGCCTCTACAAGCCCGTGTGCACAAACCACAGAATTTTGTTTGAAATGAAGACGTGGTAATTTTGAAATGAAGACGTGAGTTCAACGTTTCGCCTCGAATTTTTTTCCACGGTACGCAATCACCATCATAACCTTGGTTTGATTTTCTGGCGCATTTCAGGTCTCGTTTGCTACATTTAAGCAATTTTTTGCATTTACCATGCATTTAGTGCATATAAATCAAAACCCTACTGCAACTACATGTGGGTGTTAGCAAAAAAGGTGTAAAAATCATTTTTGTGTCGGTTTGCTAGTTTATATTCATTATCCGAGAAACGGGAGAAATTTTCAAACATTTCGGCCACGAGATGCGGCCACCGGCGTAGGGCTTGTTGGTAATTTAATTACTGGAATTGCGGATAGACTTTGAAAATCGCGAAAATCGGTGTGTCACCGTGGCGCGATCTCAAGACCGAGTGGAAATTTTTTGGTAAAGTTTGGCACAAGTTACGATGGTCCCTCCTTGCAAACCGGAGCACCTCACAAGAAGGATCATAGTTCCTAATAGGAGACGTGGCAATTTGGACTCCGATCATTGGTTACTTTATCGTTTCGCCTCGAAATTTTGTCCATGGTACGCAATTACCATTACACCCCAGTATTGATCTTCTCGCGCATTTTGGGTCTCGTTTGCTATATTTAAGCCATTTTTTGCATTTACCGTGCATTTTGTTCATATAAATCAAATCCCAACCGCAACTACATGTGGGTGTTGGAAAATAAGGTCTACAAAATCATTTGTGTGTCGCTTTGCGTGTTTTCATTCATTTTCCAAGGAATTGGAAGATTTTTCAAACATTTCAGATGCGAGATGCGGCCACCGGCGTAGGTCTTGTTAGTATTTTAATTACAGGAAATGCAGATGGAGTCCAAAAATCATGAAAATCGGTGTGTCACCATGGCGTGCTCTCAAGACCCCGTGGAAATTTTTTGGTAAAGTTTGGCACAAGTTTGGATGATCGCTCCATGGAAACCGGATCATCTCACAAGAAGGATCATAGTTTCCAAAAGAAGACATGGTAATTCGAACTCCAGTTGCTGGTGACTTCATCGTATCGCCTCGAATTATTTTCCACGGCACGCAATCACTATTATACCCTAGGCTTGATTTTCTGGCTCATTTTGGGGCTCTTTTGCTATGTTTAAGGAATATTTTGCATTTACCGGGCATTTAGTGCATATAAATCAAATCCCAACTGCAACTGCATGTGGTGATGAAAGGGATGAGGATCGCCGTTCGATGTGGGTGCATCTAACGGTGCAGACATATGATTCGTGGGGTTTGGGTTCTAGCCAATCAGAACGCATGACTCACATCACGCGCAGTAGGGGTCATCGGCCACGGTTTGATAGGCACACGGCTTTCATGAATGAACCGTGTGCTATTGGAAAACATCTACATCAAGGAGCAGCATAATTTCGTTTAAAATGAAGACGTGGTAATTTTGAAACGAAGACGTGAGTTCAACGTTTCGCCTAGAATTTTTTTTCCACCATACGCAATCACCATCATACCCTAGGTTTGATTTTCTGGGGCATTTCAGGTCTCGTTTGCTACATTTAAGACATTTTTTTCATTTACCATGCATTTAGTGCATATAAATCAAAACCATTCTGCAACTACATGTGGGTGTTAACTAAGAAGGTGTAAAAATCATTTATGTGTCGCTTTGCTAGTTTTAATTCATTGTTTGAGAAACGGGAAGTATTTTTAAACATTTCGGCCACGAGATGCGGCCACCGGTGTAGGGCTTGTTGGTAATTTAATTACAAGAAATGCGGATGGACTTAGAAAATCACGAAAATCAGTGTGTCACCGTGGCGCGATCTCAAGACCGAGTGGAAAAAATTGGCTAAAGTTTGGCACAAGTTACGATGATTGCTCCTTGCAAACCGGAGCATCTCACAAGAAGGATCATAGTTCCCAATAGGAGACGTGGCAATTCGGACTCCAATCGTCGGTTACTTCGTTGTTTTGGCTCGAAATTTTTCCACGGTACACAATCACCATTACACCCAAGTTTTGATTTTCTGGTACATTTCGGGTCTCGTTTGCTATATTTAAGCCATTTTTGCATTTATCGTGCATTTTGAGCATATAAATCAAATCCCAACCGCAACTACATGTGGGCTACAAAATCATTTGTGTGTCACTTTGCGTGTTTTCATTCATGTCCAAGGAATGGGAAGAATTTTCAAACATTTCGGATGCGAGATGCGGCCACCTGCGTTGGTCTTGTTGGTATTTTAATTACAGGAAATGCGCATGGAGTTCGAAAATCACGAAAATCGGTCTGCCACCATGGCGTGCTCTCAAGAGCCCGTGGAAAATTTTTAGTAAAGTTTGGCACAAGTTTGGATGATCGGTCCTTGGAAACTAGAGCATCTCACAAGAAGGATCATAGTTTCCAAAAGGAGACATGGCAATTCAAACTCCAGTTGTTGGCGACTTCATCGTTTCGCCTCGAATTTTTTCAACAGTATGCAATCACTATTATACCCTAGGTTTGATTTTTTGGCGCATTTCAGGGCTTCTTTGCTATATTCAATCCATTTTTTTTGCATTTACCAGGCATTTAGTGCATATAAATCAAATCCCAACTGCAACTGCATGTGGTGATGAAAGGGATGAGGATTGCTGTTCAATCTGTGTGCATCCAACGGTGCAGACGTATGATCCATGGGGTTTGGGTTCTGGCCAATCAGAACGCATGACTCACATCGCGCACAGCAGGGGTCATCGGCCACGGTTTGGTAGGCACACAACTTTCGAGAATGAACCGTGTGCTATTTGCAAACCAGATTGCATATGTTCTGTTCATACATACTGGAGTGAGATCAATTGAGTGTGCTAGCTATAGGGTATACAATCATAAATAATTCAAACTCATTGCCTGTGCTGACGATATAGCAAGGTCGACATATTAATCGTTCTTAGATCAACAGAAGGCCGGGCATAACTCACAATCCTGTACATGCGACAGTTCTAATTGAATGAATTAAGTTGCAGAATAGACATAATAAATAGTGTTACGTATTAATTCCCATGTACATGGGAGAACTGGGATCATTAGGTTGACCGCAAATGAACTTAGGATTTCTGATGATTTTAAGCCTCTATTTATGTTTGGTGCGTGATCCCTTCATTGGCATCTCAGCAAATTCATCGTACTCGTCCTCATCAGCAACACCCTCGATGCCCAGTACCCTTCTCTTCCTACGCATCACTACATGGCAGTTCTTATGCAAGGGGTCTTTCAGATAGAAAATCTGGGTTGCATCGCTGGCAAGAATGAACGGAACCTTGTGATATGCCATCTTTGTCATGTTAACACAGGTCTTCCTGTATTCATCAACCTTTACCCAACTAAGAGGGACCCATTTGCACCTGAATAATGGCATCTTAACTTTCACATAGTTAAGCTCCCAAATCTCTTCGATGGTTCCATAATATACCCTTTTATCAGCTTCATCTACAGTTATGCATTCTATTCGAATGGAGCTATTCTGATATGAGGTCTTCTTAACACGTTCCTCAGTGTAGAACGTGTAGCCATTTATGTCATACGCTTGGTACCTCAATACCGTAGGTGATGGCTTTTGAGCCAACCACGTTGCAATGTCATTCATGGATCCGCGTGACAAACGATCCTTCAGCCATCTGACGTAGTCCTTATTGTGCGCCTTCATCACGACATCTAATGGATGCACCATGGGTAAGAAGCTTCGTCGTATCTCCGCCAAGTGTTCTTCAGCATAAGCGTCGAGAACTGGGCTGTTAAGCAGTACCGTCAAATGGCTTTGATCGGTCTCCTCTCCGAGTGCAGCGTGTGGCGCGCCAGCAAGGACCGGCTTACTAGATAGCCTTCCCTCGTGGCGAGAGAGGGGCATACTTATAGGTCTTTGTTTCATGTATTCGGTGCAAAACTCAACCACCTCATCCGCGGTATAACCTTGTAGGATGCTTGCCTCTGGATGACATCGGTTCCATCAATAGCGCTTCAATATTCCCATGAACCGCTCGAAGGGATACATGTTGCGAAGAAACACAGGACCACAGTACTTTATCTCGTCGATAAGGAGCACAGTGAGATGGACCATGACATCAAAGAATGACGGAGGGAAAAACATCTCTAGGCTGGACAATATTCTTGCAATATCCTCTTGCATATAATCCAGCTCCTCACGATTTACCACTTTCTGCCATAGTTGGTTGATGAAATCACAAAGATCAATGAGTGTGTTTCTTATCTCTGTGTCCACCAAATTCCTGATGGCTACCGGGAGGATTTGTGTCAACATTACGTGGCAATCATGTGACTTCATGTGTGCCAACTTCATTTTACCCGAGCTCACATCCACGAGACTTCTGATGTTTGCGGAGTAGGAAGAGGGTGTCTTAATTGACAGCAAATAATTGTAGAACTCTTTTGCTTCTTTTGCAGCAAAATTGTAACTCTAGCGAACGTGGAGGAATTTGTCACCATCTTCTGCTTCATTCATGCGTTTTGGTTGATCACCAAGCATATCGAGTCGTGCTCCGTCACCATCCTTTGTTTTACCTTTAATCTTGAGCAGAGTACCAAGGATGCTTTCACATACGTTCTTCTCTACGTGCATGACATCGATGCAGTGACGTACACTTAGAATCCCCCAGTAAGGTAGTTGCCAGAACACTGATTTCTTCTTAAACACTTGCGTCCTGGGTGTTTTTTTCAACGACGAACCGGGTCCCTTGCCAAGCACAACTTCAATATCTTTAGCCATTGTCGTGGGAAAATGACCATCTATGGGACCAGTTAGGGCCCTTTGTGGTATAGCTAAGGGGATGCAGCACACAATGAGCAGATCCAATAGCTCGGCGTGCACATGTATTTACCCAGGTTCGGGCCGCTTGTGAAGCGTAAAACCCTACTCCTGCTTTGGTGGTTTGATTGTGTTTGAGCAAGCCCCGCCATTACAGAGAGCGCGGCCTCCCGGCATGGAGCTCGGGGGAACAGCTAGGCTACTGCGAATGGGCAGGGGTCCGACCCCTTGTAAAGGTTGCCATGGCCCTCCTTTTATAGATGAAAGGGGCTACCACAATGGCAAAATGGCAAATACATAGGGGTAAAGGTAGTTGCGACATGCATGAGGACATGTGTCGATAAAGGTATTTCTTGAGCAGCGATCTGCCACATGCCCCGACAGTCTCTACTTAACCATCTGCGTGCCAGCCATCTGTCGGCAAGTGCCTAACAGGTAGGTGCAGCGACTCGATGGAGGGAGCTTGCCGGCTTGAAGCTTGAGCTTGCCGGCTTCTGGCTTACCGACGCCGTCTTGGTCTTCCTGGCGACTCTTTGATGACCTATCTGGAGGCCTTGGTTTGCTGGCTCTGTCCTTGCCAGGTCTTGTCTCGCCAGGAAGTCATACCATTGGGAAGAATCTTCTCCCCAACGAGCTTTTTGCTTGTTGATGTAGTGCTTGCCGGATGTCTTGCTTGCCGGCAAGGTTGGTTTTTTGCCGGGGCTGCTTCACAACAGCCCTAGACTGGCATAATCCCAAGCTTAGAAGGTTTGTGAGGCCCTGGTTCTCACTACACCGACAGGAGCCCCTGGGACCGCCTTCAGCAGAGAACTCGAAAGATCTCGATGCTGGAGGTGGGACCAAACTTGGCTTGGGTTATGATAGTCGTATCTTTCTTGCCGGGGAAAACCGCACCCGACAAGCTGCACCCAGGAAAGATTGCTTCCCAAAGGTTTTCAGCCCCCGAGCTCGCTCGGAGAGCTCAGGGAATCTCAGCATTAAAATTCCGTTAGCAGAGGTAGGCTTGCTTCCGGCAGAGAACTCGAAAGATCTCGATGCAAAAGTAAAGCTCATTTGTTGTAATTTTGGCTATGCTTCTGGAAAGTTTATTTCCGGGAAAGCTTTTGTTGTCAGTAGAGAACTCTGGGTTCTCGATGCTAGTTTATATTTTAAGCAGAGAACTCTAGATTTTCGATGCCAGCTTGCCAGGAGGGCTAGCCCCTGGCAAGGCTTTTGATTTCAGCAGAGAACTCGGAGACTCTAGATGCTGGCTTGTCGGGAAGAATGTTCCCGGGAAGGCTTTAGCTTTCGGCAGAGAACTTCAAGATTCTTGATGCCGGCTTGCCGAGAGGAATGTTCCCAGGAAGGCATGAGCTTTCGGCAGAGAACTTGGAGATCCTCGATGCCGACTTGCCGGGAGGGCCAGCCCCCGGCAAGGCTTTTGATTTCAGCAAAGAACACGGAGATTCTCGATGCCAGCTTGCCGGGAGGGCCAGCCCTCGGCAAGGCTTTTTGTTTTCACAGAGAACTCGGATATTCTCGATGCCGGCTTGCCGGGAGGGCCAGCCCCCGGCAAGGCTTTTGGTTTCCGGCAGAGAACTCCATGGTTCTCGACACCGGCAAGATCGTTGCCGGAAAGGCTTCGATCTCAGTAGAGAACTCTGAGGTTCTCAATGCTCAGTGGCAGCTTTCAAAAATACCAAGACTGGTGCTACCGCGAAGCTATCTTCCACACATTTACCTGCAACACTGATTCGGACATAAAAATGCCGCAACAGTGTTTTAACACAATAAGTTAATTAGCGTCTGGTTCGCACTTAACTCATGTGAAAACATCATTTCTGCTGAATATTCCCCTCGCTTGCCGGAGTGCTTCCCGGTGCGCACGCTCCAGTCAGCAGCGCTTCAGGAAACATGTCCTTACCAGCTTGCTGGGAACGCCTCCTCCCAAAAAGGTTTACCTTGTCAGTGCTAGTGCAGCTGCTCACGTCGCCGAGCGGACTCGAGGCAACTAGGAGTGCAACAAACTCCGAAAAGGCTCCTTAGCGTACGGGCCACAGAAATCTTAAAAGAATAAAAACTTGTTAAGCCTTTTTCCTTAAATGATTGCATTTTTGCACAACTATTCCCTACGCTTGCTGGAATGCTTTCCGATTACGCACGATTTGGTCGACGGCGCTTAGGATCAGGTCCTGTTTAGCAGCCTATCGAGAATACCGCCTTCTCGGAAGCTTAACACTCTGGAAACAAACACAGCTGCAGTGACGTTGTCGGGCGGACCCAGAACAACCGAAAGCGCATGATGTTTCAAGAGTGCTCCTCCATGCACAAGTCAAGCACAAAAATGCCATTCAAGGAAAAGGCTAGATAACAGAAAGTAACTAAAGTATTAGAACTCAGCTCTTTCTGTAGCACGGCGAAAACACTGCGATTCATCAGAGCATCACGCAGGGCGCTCGAATTGCTTGCGACGAATGTTTTGCCGCCAATGTCACCGATATGGTGATAAGTTTGGCCACCACCGTCTTCACCGTCGCAAACAGTTAAAAATGCGCTTTGGAAGTAAACACGGCGGCGACGTCCTTGCTCTTGTTGTACACCATTGATGATGAAGATGAAGCCGACGCTGCTGGAGCAGATTCACATATGCATGCCCCCTACCTGGCGCGCCAAAGATGTCGTGGGAAAACGACCATCTATGGGACCATCGAGGCCCATTTGTGGTTAAGCTAAGGGGACGTAGCACACAAAGAGCAGATCCAGCAGCTCGGCGCGCACAGGGATTTACCCAGGTTCGGGCCGCTTTTGAAGCGTAAATACCTACTCCTGCTTTGGTGGTTTGATTGTGTTTGAGCAAGCCCCGCCATTACAGAGAGCGCGGCCTTGCACGGAGCTCGGGGGCGCAGCTAGGCTACTATGAATGGACAGGGGTCCAACCCCTTGTAAAGGTTGCCATGGCCTTCCTTTTATAGATGAAAGGGCTACCACAATGGCAAAATGGTAAATACATAGGGGTAAAGGTAGTTGCGACACGCATGAGGACATGTGTCGATAAAGGTATTTCTTGAGCAACGATCTGCCATGTGCCCCAACAGGCTCTACCTAACCATCTGCGCACCCACCATCTGTCGGCAAGAGCCTGACAGGTAGGTGCAGCGACTCGATGGAGGGAGCTTGCCAGCTTGAAGCTTGAGCTCGCCGGCTTCTGGCTTGCCGGCGCCATCTTGGTCTTCCTGGCGACTCTTTGATGACCTGTCTGGAGGCCTTGGTTTGCCGGCTCTGTCCTTGCCGGGTCTTGTCTTGCCGGGAACTCATACCGTTGGGAAGAATCTTCTCCCCAACGAGCTTTTTGCTTGTTGATGTAGTGCTTGCCGGATGTCTTGCTTGCCGACAAGGTTGGTTTTTTGCCGGGGCTGCTTCGCAACAGCCCTAGACTAGCATAATCCTAAGCTTAGAAGGTTTGTCAGGCCCTGGTTCTCACTACACCGATAGCCATTCTGTGGACCTCCTTCCCAGAATAAGGTCTTGGGCCCAAACCTACCTCTGCTGTACCATCAAATTCAACTTTCATCTTTCGGTATGGGTGTTCTCTCCGTAAGAATCTACGATGACGCAAATACACGGTTTTGCGCGAGTTGGGAAGAAATCTACTTGCTGTCCTATCCATGCATGTGACACATCCTACATCTCCCCTTGTTTTCTGCCCCAACGTGTTGCCTAATGCCGGCATATCTTAAATGGTGTGCAACAGCAATGCATGTAGATCGAAAATCTCCTTTTTGTAAGCATCATAACATTTTACACCAGGCTCTTTTACCCACAATGTCAGCAGTTCTTCTACCAGTAGCTGAAAGTGAATGTCGATGTCATTTCCAGGTTGCCTCGGGCCTTGGATAATCATTCACATCATGATGTATTTTTTCTTCATACTACCAAAGAGCAAGGTTATATATGCATAGAAGCACCGGCCATGTGCTGTGTTTGGTGCTCATATCGCCAAATGGATTCATCTCGTCAGTACACTCCCCGAGCCATATACTTCTAGGATCCTTGGCAAAGTCTTTATACTTTTCCTCGATTGACTCCCACTGAGCCCCATCTTTCGGGTGCCTCAAATATTCATCCGCAATTCACTCATCATGATGCCACCGCAACCTCTTTGCCTTTCTAGGGTTTGCAAACAAACGTTTCAACCTTGGAAATAAAGGCAAGTACCAAACAACCTTGAACGGGATTGCTGTCTTGATCTCGTCGTCCAATTTATTTATTTATTGACTGTAGACTGTAGGGAAAACCCCCACAGTATTTAGATCTTTATTAAAAAGAATAAAAGGTTACAGAAAGTTACAAATCACCAGTGGTGATCAATAGAACAAAAAGTTATACAAAAGGTGAAAAGAAAAAAATAGGGCTAACCCCTGGAAAAAACAGACCTCAACGGGGTAGAAAAGAAATCCATCTAAGCAATTCCTCCTCAAACCTTGCCTTAATCCTGTGCTGCATGAGAGAGTTGTCATGAATGAAAGAACATCTCCATCTGTTAAAACTTGTCCTCTCATGCCTGAACACCTTGGCATTTATGATAATCCAAATGTTCCAGCAAGCAACAAAAACCACCTCAAAGAAAAAAGGTTTTGCGAAATCTCTCTTTGCCTCATAGACAATGGTCTGCATATCATCAGTTGATGGCCAATAAATTTGAAGATAGTTCCAAATTCTGATGCTGAAGTTGCACTCAAAAAACAAATGATTTCTAGTCTCTCTTGCCCTGAGAGGACAAAGAACACAACTCACTCCATCATCCAAGTGCCAATGCCTTCTTTCCACCATATCTTTTGTATTCAGCCTATCCATAATAAGCATCCAAGCAAAGACCTTAATTTTCATAGTTCAAGCAGACTTCCAAATCCATAACAGCAAAGGGTTGAAGGACAGAGAGGAGTGCATAAAGGAATAGAACAACTTTGGTTTGAATGCATTACATGTACCCTGCCAGAACCAAATATCCTTCTCCTCCCCCATTCTGCTGTGATTATACATCAACGACTGCAGTGTGAGGAATTCCCGATATGCTTGTTCAGACAATGGTAAACTGAACATCTCAGAAAAATTGTGAATATTAAAAGCCTCATTCACAGTTACCCAGGAATCCTTACTATATGACAATAACCTAGGAAACCTTGTGTGTAGTGGAGTTATTGAATTCCCCAGTTTCCAACTGTCATACCAGAACAGAGCTGTGTCCCCTTTACCTATATGAATCCAGGACACTCTTCTGAAGTCATCGAGCAACTTACAAATATCCTTCCACCAGAATGATCCACAAGGGGATGTAGACTGAGGTACTGTTTCATAGTAGTATGTGTCCCACATCAAACTAACCCATGGAACATCCATTCTATTGAAGAACTTGTTAGCATGTTTGAGCAATAATGCAATATTCTGCACTCCCAAGTTCATGATCCTAAGACCACCTTTATTCTTAGGTCTATAGATAAGCTCCCAAGCAGCAAGTGAGGGGGCAGGCTCATCTCTATTTTTCCTCCATAGACATTGTCTCTGGATCCTCTCCAATTGTTTGAGAATTCCAGGAGGAACTAACAGGCTGCCAAGATAGAAAATGGGCATGGATGAGAGAGTAGAGTTCAAAAATTGTAATCTTTCTCCTTGGTTCAGAAAAGAAGAACTTGTAGTCATTCTCCTCTCCAAGCAATCCACCATTGGCATAAAATCCACCATTTTTGGTCTAGTGGTGCCCACAGGAAGCCCAAGATAGGTAAAAGGCATTTTGCCCACTTGGCATCCAAAGGTGAGGGCCAGATCAGCAGTAATGTCAGCATCCACATTGATTGGCACCATGGAAGATTTGTGATAGTTAACATCAAGCCCAGTAGACTGAGAGAAAACCTGAAGCATCCCCTTCAAAGCAAGCAACTGAGACTTATCAGCTGGCAATATAATCAATGTGTCATCAGCATACTGAATGATTGGGTAATCCTG
This sequence comes from Elymus sibiricus, assembly GCA_039707655.1. NCBI lineage: Eukaryota > Viridiplantae > Streptophyta > Magnoliopsida > Poales > Poaceae > Elymus > Elymus sibiricus. Next base: position 166,116,850 of record CM077670.1, read on the forward strand.
ATCATGGCATGGGATTGGCAACTTAAGAATGCCCTTCTTAAACATATCATTAACAACAGACTGCAGCAAGTCAGCAGCAATAACAAATAGCAAAGGAGAAAAAGGATCACCTTGTCTGACGCCCTTTTTACAAACAAATTGTCTGCCACGTACCCCATTCAAAAGTACAGAGGAAGTACCAGTGGAAAGAAGTTGCTTAACCCAACCAATCCACTTGCCATTGAAACCTTTAAACTTCAAAATCTGCAAGATAGCCTCATGCTCAATTGAATCGAAAGCCTTCTCAAAATCCAATTTCAGGATAACAATTGGCCTTTTTGATTGATGACATTGATGTAAGTACTCAAATGTCCATCCAACACAGTCCTGAATGGTCCTACTCTTAATAAAACCATATTGATTTTTATGAATGCATTTCATAATGATTCTTTGAAATCTATTGGCAACCATCTTGGACAGAAATTTCAGCCCCATGCCAGTCAGAGATATTAGCCTGTAATCCCCAACCTCCTGAGGAACCAGCTTTTTTGGGATTAATGCAATATAGGACCCACTGATGTTCTCCAGAGATGCATTGGCATTGTAGAAAGCTTCAGCTAGCTCATAAAAATCATGGCAGATAATATGCCAACATTTCTAAAAGAAAAGACCATTAAAGCCATCAGGTCCAGGTGCTTTATCAATAGGCATATGCTTAACAATTTCATCCATTTCCTGTTTGCCAAAGGGTTCAGTCAAACAAACCAGACCCTCAACAGGTGAGAGCAGAGCACTGAGATCAAAACCCATGTCAATACCTCTGGAGACACCCATTCTGTTTTTAAAACAGCTCCAGATAATTCCTTCCATTTGTGAATGTTCAGAAACATAAGAGCCATCAGATAACTTGATGGAAGCAATAGAATTTCTCCTATGCCTCTCAGTAGCCATGGCATGAAAAAACTTGATATTTTCACCACCCACTTTAATATATCTAATAGTGCATCTCTTTTTCCAGTATAAAAACTGAAGGTACAACAATTTTTCCACAAGCAACTTCACAACATTCCTGAAGTTAAATTCAGGCCTATAGAGAGGTCTTAACTCCTCCAAACCATCCAAGAACAAAACAACCTGGTTACACTTAGCAATCCAATTTGTACTTGTCCTTTGCTTGTATCATGGATGCTTGCATATGCGACATGCACGCAAATCTTTGTACTCACCGCGGTACAACAAACAATCATGCACACAAGCGTGTATCTTATGGACTTCAAGTTCCAATGGGCAAACAATTTTCTTCGCTTCGTTCGTACTTTTGGGGAGCACATTATCTTCTGGAAGAATGTCTTTGAAAAGACCTAACAACTCTGTGAAGCCCTTGTTTGATAGACCGTTTTCTGCTTCAAATCTGAGAAGCGCCAGTGTGGAACTCAACTTGGAATATTTCTTTTTGCAACCTGGATACAAATCTTTCTTTGAGTTCGCATCAATGGTTGGCAGATCCTTGTACCCAACCATATCTTTATGTGGGCCCTGGAAATCTACAATCATAGCAGCAAATTCTGGCATACCATCAAGGTCATCATCTTCGTCGCCGTCTTGGTTTTCTAGTGGGGTTTTTCGATTGTCTCTGTTCCGTTGGTAGCTTGACGTCTGAGCCCCGAGGTTAGATTCAACATCCATGTGACTCTGATCGGGGTTTGGCATCTCGCCGCCCTGGTTACCTTCATCCATGACCGGCTCTTCACCGTGTCTAGTCCAACGTGTATATCCATCCATGGATCCCCGCTTGAATAAGTGGTACTCGATGTCTGTAACTTTATGTGACTCTGTATTACCACAATCCTTGCATGGACACAAGATGTAATCGTCGTTACGGACTCTCTTCTTTGTCCGTTCAGCCAAAGTGATGAACTCTGTCACGCCACTCGCAAACTTTGAGCTTCTCCGATCCTTCATCCATTCAGATCGTTCCATCTGCACCACACGAGGGGTAATTCAAAAAAGCATTAATAAATGGATCAATTGATGCCCAAAGATGCGTGCATAAATCACAAGATTTTATTTTCATAATTTATGGAGGGCTCTCCATATTGTTTTAACCAGCCGTGCGATGACACAAATTAATGACCAATCAATTTACATGCAGAGTACAGTATACTACCCTTATGAATTGAATACCTTAATTAAGCCACTCAACGAAAAGAATAGCTTAATTAATTAGCCGTGCGGTGACCTCCACCCAGCAGACAGAGAAGCGCGATGCCGCAGCACGCCGAGACAGCAAGGTCAAGGAGCAAAGCTTAGTGGGGCATCCGCCTCAAGTTCGAGCTCCACTATCCCGCCTTCGACCGCGAGGGATGTGCTCCAATCACGCCGCCGCCGACCTCGAGGATTGAGATCTCATCCTATCTCCCACCACCGACTGAGGATTGACCACCTATCACGCCGCCACCACCGACTGACTGAGGATTAATCTCCTATCCGGTAGCCGCTGCCTCGGCCGCCTCCCCCATCTCTATCTGCAGAGCGGCTTTTTTTATTTTTTGACGGGTATTCGCAGAGCGTCTGTTTACAGTATTAACTCCATTCTCGCATCCCCATATGTACTGGGTAGTACATCACATACGGTTATGTCACGGGAAACGTGTGTCACGCACGTTGTCTTCTCACACGGTTTGGTGTGGAAATCGTGTGTGAAGTTGTAATATCGAACACAAACGATATGTACAAACCGTGTGCCATATACAACAGAGTGTGATAAGTAGTTCCCGACCGTTATCAGATCCCCACAGTTTCCCCATTTCCCCCAAATCCCTTGATAGCCCCCAAATTCCCTCTCGTGGCGCTGACATTGGGGGAATGCGGACAAGTGGTGCTGATGGTTTCGGTGTGGCTGCTCCGGGTCGTATCGTCGCTCTCGGCTGCGCGATGGGCGGCGCCGCCAAGACGGCGGTCACCGCCGAGCGCTTGCCTAAGGTCATCAGAAGGCCGGTGTACTACGAATCCGAATCATCTTGTCAGGTTCCAATCAATCCTGATCTTTTTTAGCATGTCCAAACTAAAGTAGCTCCCTGCTCAATCCGTCCTGAATGACCCCCGTTCCCCCCACCTAGGAAAGCGATCAACCGCCAGATCCGGAGTATGACTCCAGACTCCCGCAACATGAGTTCGACTCTGAGTTTTGCACCACTGAGAAGTACCAAAAGCTGAGTTGTGCACACGTCCACACTCCGGCTCGACCTGTATGCACGGAGGGATTTGACATTGGCAGATGGTTTCTCAGTTACCCCTTAGAGGTTAGTGCTAAGTTCATCATTTAAGTTGAGTTAATGCGCCCGCCCATCCTGAATATTTAACATTGGCACAGATATGAGGCTTGTGCCTTTGTTAACTGGTTGGATGATGAATGGCATGGCTGGGCTCGGAGTATTATCACCAAGCTCACAGAAGATAACGTAAAGCTGAAGAAGAAACTGACTGATCTGGAGTGTACAATCACTACGATGAAGCAAGAAAGACTCAATCACAGGCAACAAATGAAAGCAAGAGACAAGAAGGAACTAGCATGTGTAGTTGTAGTTGTCGCATTAGCCATCTTCTATGAGCTGTTTGTAATGATGATTAGGGGTTTTGTTTGATTATTACAGGCTACATCAATAAGCAGAGCTCATCTATTGCTTGACAACTGTCCTATGAAAACTGCTTGTTTCACATTTGGACGCTCCAACCTGCGTGTGTAATTATCACATTGAGAACTACACAACCGCGGGAATTTGGAGCGACTGTGTACTCATAATTGTGGTTGATTATATCAGGATTCTGACCGTCTGCCAAGGCGCCAATAAAAACCGTCAATCCCCCGCTTCAATTGCCATTCCTCTTTTCTTCATACCCCGCTTCAGTCTGCACCGTCTTCACCGTCCCGGCCGGCCGCGCTACACAATTACACACACTCTGCAATCTCGCTTTGTGTACGTACCGCAGCCATGTCGAGCGACAGTGAGGACGACAGTTCTGCCAGCAGTCTTCTGCCCGATGATAGGTCAACCTCGGAATGATCCCGCTCGTCTTCCATGAGTCCGGCATCGAGCCCTGACCTCGATTTTATCTGGATCATGGAAGGGACGCCGCCGCCCGAGTCGTCGAACGACGACCAGACAGACGAGGATCCATCGGAGGATGATGAAGACGACGATGATGATGAGGAGGAGGTGGAATGTTCGAACGAGGAGGACGGCGACGATGACGACAGCGGCGGAGATGAAAAGCCAACGGTCAGCGGCAAGAAGCGTCCTCGCCAAGACGATGCGCGGGGCCATCCAACAACAACAAGAAGAAGGACTAAATTAAGCAGACTATATATCTCTGTTGCCGTTCGGTCATATTAATCTGTGTCCCTTGTCAATCTCATCGTAGACGGTTAGCAATCGTATGCGCTGCCTATAATTGTCGCACACAATTCTGATTACCGACCTGTTTGCCGGATATCACACACATCTTGTTACACCGAATCGTTTCTGTTCTTCTAGATCATCGCAAACAGTTCATCCGAGTGAACTGTCTGCCGTGTATCGCACACACCTCAAACTGCCTGCCGTTTTTGTTGTGTTGGGTAATCACAAACAGTTCATCCAAGTAAATTGTATGCCATGTATCGCACACACCTCGAACTGGCTGCCCGTTTCTGTAGTTCTGGCTTATCGCAAACAGTTCGTATGGATCAACTGTATGCCATGTATTGCACATCTGTCTCTAATCTGAATATTTTTTGTTGTCTCCAGCGTCGCACACAATTCGTCTTATTGGGGACAGTTTTATTACGACACTGTTTGCGATGCATGCATCGCACACAGTTTGGTCGCGGGGTCTCTGATTCATGTGTCGCGTTAGCGGTCGCCTGCATTAGTGATGTCAAGTCAAGTTGGATGTGCTCCTGTTGATAGAACTGCTTCATGACCCCCTTGGAAAGATTAGTTCTATTATCTATAATGATGCTATGTGGATAACCAAAATGATAAATCAACTTTTTCAGGAATTTGATAGCAGTAGCTGCATCACAACGGCTGACTGGCTCTGCTTCAACCCACTTGGTGAATTTGTCCACTGCAACCAACAAGTGAGTATATTTATTCTTGGACCTCTTGAAAGGTCCAACCATATCAAGCCCCCGAACTGCGAAGGGCCAAGTGATTGGAATCATTCGCAATTCTTGAGCCGGCACATGAGCTTGATGAGCAAATTTCTGGCATCCATCGCACTTGCGAACAATATTCTCTGCATCTGCATGAGCTGTGAGCCAGTAAAACCCGTGTCGGAAAGCTTTCTCAACCAAGGATCATCAGCCGGCATGATGTCCACAATCTCCAGAGTGGATTTCATTGAGAATTGCATGACCCGCTTCAGGAGAAACACAACGTTGAAAAACACCTGTGACACTGCGTCTGTGCAACTCGCCATTGACGATGGTCATGGACTTGGACCTTCTGATGATCTGCCGAGCGATGATTTCCTCTGCCGGGAACTTGCCATGGCTAAGATATGACAGGTAAGGTACTATCCAATTAGGTGTAGCATGAATAGCAGGCACTAATGCTACTTCTGGATTAGGAATAGCAAGGTCTTCCTTCGTCAGTAATTGGACTGACGGGTTGTGCAGAACGTCCAGGAAAACATTGGGTGGAACAAGCTTGCGCTGAGACCCCAAGCAAGACAGTGCATCTGCTGCCTCGTTAAGCCGGCGATCAATATGATCAACCTGGTATCCCTTGAAGTGTCTAGCGGTATTAGTGATAGCACGCCGGTAAGACACCATGAGGGGATCTTTAGAATCCCAGGTACCAGAAACCTGCTGAGCCACCAAATCTGAGTCGCCCAAACATCTGACCCAGCTTAAGTTCATCTCCTTAGCCATACGAAGACCATGAAGCAAGGCATCATATTCAGCTGCATTGTTAGTATAGGGAAACATAAGCCTCAAAACATAACAAAATTTATCACCTCGCGGGGAAGTTATCACAACTTCGGCCCCCGAGCTCTCCAATTGCTTGGATCCGTCAAAGTGTATTGACCAGTATCCGGCTTCTCCTCCGGAGCCACCAACTCAGTCCAGTCATTGATGAAGTCCACCAAAGCTTGAGATTTGATGGCAGTCCATGGCACATATTTGAGGTGATGCGGACCAAGCTCAATGGCCCACTTTGCAACCCGGCCAGTTGCCTCCTTGTTCTGGATTATGTCCCCAAGAGGTGCTGAACTGACAACAGTGATTGGGTGCTCGTGAAAATAATGTTTCAATTTGCGACATGCCATGAACACGCCATAGACCAGCTTTTGCCAATGCGGATACTGCTGCTTGGACTCTGTTAAAACTTCATTGACATAATACACGGGCCGCTGGACTGGGTACTCTTTGCGTTCCACAACAACTGCAACACTGACGGCTTTACTGTTGGCATCAATGTATAACAGCATCGGTTCCTTCTCCAGAGGAGCAGCAAGGATAGGCGGCTCAGACAACTGCTTCTTGAGGGACTCGAAGGCTTGATCTGCAGTATCACTCCAAGTGAAGTTATCTGATTTTTTGAGCAATTGGTAAAGAGGAATCGCTTTCTCCCCAAGTCGGCTGATAAACTGGCTCAAAGCCGCGACACGCCCTGCCAGCTTCGGGACAACATTGATGTGGGCCGGCTTGGCCAAAGTCGTGATGGCTTTGATTTTTTCTGGGTTGGCCTCAATTCCACGCTCAGAAACTAGGAAGCCCAGTAATTTCCCTAGAGGAACACCAAACACACATTTTTCCGGGTTGAGCTTCATCTGGTAAACTCTCAGGTTATCAAACGTCTCCTTGAGATCGTCCAGTAAAGTCTCCTTCCTCCGGGACTTGACCACGATGTCATCAATATATGCATGAACATTATGCCCAATTTGCTTGTGGAAACAATTTTGGACACAACGCTGATAAGTTGCCTGTGCACACTTCAGACCAAATGGCATCAACGTAAAGCAGAAAGCTCCAAAGGGCATGTTAGAAGCTGTCTTTTCCTGGTCCTCCTCCTTCATCTTGATCTGATGATAACCGGAGTAAGCATCCAGAAAACATAAACACTCGCAGCCAGCCATAGCATCAATGATCTGGTCAATAAGGGGTAGAGCAAAAGGATCACTGGGACAAGCCTTATTCAAGTCCATGTAATCAACACACATCCGCCAAGTCACGTTTTTCTTCAGAACAAGGACTGGGTTAGCCAACTACTCTGGATGAAATACTTCAAGGATGATCCCGGCAGCTAGGAGCCGACCCACCTCTTCTCCAATGGCTATGCGTCTCTCCTGGTTAAAGCGATGAAGGTATTGCCGGATAGGTTTAAACTTAGGATCTACATTAACGGAGTGCTCAGCGAGTTCTCTTGGTACACCCGGCATGTCAGAGGGCTTCCATGCAAAGGTGTCCCGATTCTCATGGATGAACTCGATGAGCGCGCTTTCCTATTTGGGATCACTACTAGGAAATACCTTATAGGTAGAGCCTTAACAGTAGCATGGGGAAATAGGCCAGCGCTACTGCTACTTAGCAGTAGCGCTGGGTACAAACCAGCGCTACAGGTAAGTCTGTAGCAGTAGCGCGGGCTAGACACCAACCGCTACTGCTAAATGGTCCCCACCTTACCCACCGGGGCTACCCGTAGTAGCAGCGTGTCTTGAACATCCCTCGCTACTGCTAAATTTAAAGCAGTAGCACGGGTCTACGACAAACCGCTACGACTATGGGTGCACTGTGCTAACAGGTGGGCCCTACTTAGCAGCAGCGTGGGTCTCAGGCCCAGCGCTACTGCTATGGCCTATAGCAGTAGCGTTGGTCGTAACCCGCGTTGCTGCTAAGCCAGCGTTATCCACTTCCTTTCCTCCTCACTCTCCCTCTCCCCACTCAGTCTCTCTCCCTCTCTCACCATCGCCGTCGCCTCATTGTCGCCATCCTCCGAGCCCCGGCACCCCCCGTGACCTCCTCCTCCTCCACACCTCCGTCGACGCCCTAGGTGAGCACGCCCGAGCTCCGCCGCGCCCCTTCTCCCTCCTCCTCCAGCCACCGCACCCTTCTCCCTCCTCCTCCAGCCGCCGCACCCTTCTCCCTCCTCCTCCAGCCGCCGCACCCTTCTCCCTCCTCCTCCAGCCGCCGCACCCTTCTCCCTCCTCCTCCAGCCGCCGCACCCTTCTCCCTCCTCATCCAGCCGCCGCCGGCCCTCCTCCCTCCTCCTACTCCTCTCTCCTCCCTCCCTCCTCCATTCTCCAGCCGCCGCATCTCCTCCCTCCTCCCTCCTCCTTCTCCCTCCTAGCTCCCTCATTTAACTAAATTATTTTATAGTTTCTAGTTTGTAGTTTACTGAATTAGTTTATAGTTTCTACTTTAATGTTTATAGTTTGCAGTTTACTAAGTTTAGTTGGTATAATTTTAAAAAATGTCATGTACTTGTTATATTGTGAAATTAGGGCATTGTTCTAGGGTTCATGGTATATTTTCAAATATATTTCAGCAATCAAACTCTAAGTTATATTGTGAAATTAGGGCAACTTTTCTAGGGTTCAAGGAGTAGACAGTAGGTAAAAAAATTAGGGCATTTTTTAGGGTTTAGGAAACAAATAGTAGACAGTAGAAATTTTTATTTGGAATCAAGTTGGATATTCTCATAGGTTGCTGTTAACTAGCCATTTGGAGATTTGGATAGCTTATCAAGCATAGCTCACGTAGTTATTTTATTTGTGTGGAGGGAAGATCACCGACGTGCCGCTCGTCGACACCCAGCAGATCACCGGCATCCTTGACAGCTGTCTAGTGAGTAAAGATGGTGCATTTGGACATGATATGTGGAGTAGTGTTCTGTAGGACCTATGTTTTGCTAGAGTGCTATCTTGGCCTTTATTGTGTAGCCCAAGTGCTGCGTAGGACATGATATTTTATTTGTGTTTCCCAAGTGCTATCTTGGCCTTTATTGTTTGCAGCGAAAGTCCGAGTTGCCTATGTTCCGGCAAATTTCAGGCGCTCGATATGTCCTATTTTTAGCAAAGGTCATGCCGAAATTTTTCATGAATTTTGTCATGACTTGTGCTAGAAAGTAGGACCTATCGAGTGCCCGTGATTTGCCGGAACGGGAATTAATCGACATTCCGACAGAACATAGGCCATTTTTATGCCATTTCTCCGTATATGTAACAGGTTGACTTTCAGTCTGTTGGGGCTCCTTCCTCCATATATGAGAGAGAAGAATCCCGACTGTTGCTGTGGGGGTCGCTCTTCCTATTCTTTCTCGTGATAGACCTTTTGGTAATGCATGGGAAGGAAGAGAAGAGCGACCATCACCGATGGTCGAAATACCAGTGAGGGAGTGCCCACCATATACACCACGTGAGATGAGAGAAAGAATCCAGACTGTTGTCGTGGGGGTCGCTTCTCCTTCGTTCCTATGTGGTAGACATTTTGGTGTAATGCACTCGGGAACGAAGGGAGGAGCGACCATCATTGATGGTCGCAATATCAGAGAGGGAGTGTGCACCATATACACCACGTGAGATGAGAGTTTAGCAAGAAAGACTCGACGGACCGAAAGTCAACCCGTGCTGAATAGTGATCTGTGTGTTGAGTTTCCTGGTAATTGCCGTCGATCGATTTTTAATCTTTGAATTATGAACATAGGAAATGTCTGACGATGATAGGATTCTTGAATGCGAGTACTGCTGCGACGACCGGGGTATGTGCGACAGGCCTCACCTGGAAGACGGTAGGCGCTTCACCATCAACCTCAATGTGACCTTCGATGTTTTTACGGTACGTCACAATGACAAGTCTTTTTTCATAATTAAGCATGACTTTTGCTTCTTTGTTTCAACGTGTAATTTCCGTTTTTTACAATTTGACTAGTGCATCCCCTGTCATGCAAGACCTTATGTCTTGGATAAGCTGGATTTCGAAGATCGTGAGAATATGGAGACGAAGAGAGTTCACCTCAGGACCCAACATGGTTACGCTTTTTCCGTTAAGCTGTACAATGCAGTGAACCACTCCCATTTTGGTTGCTCAAATTAGAGAGCGCTATGCAAGGCGTATGGATTCCAGGAGGATATGCATGTCACCTTCGATATTCGTCCTGAAGATGAAATTAAAGATAATATCAACATTTGGGTCGATGTGGATACGCTTCCAGTTCTACCTTTATGTGAGTTTGTCAAACATATTTATTAAGTAATTTATATTGTTTATTTAAAAATAGTTGACAGCTTATTTCCATTGACAGCTTATTTCCATTCTTCAAGAAATGTACCGAACGTAGTAGACAAAACCTACTACAGTTATGGCTCTGAACTAACTTGCAAGGAGATAAATCATCTTGTCTCATGGATTAATGATGTTGAGACTTTCATGACGAATTATGATATTCCTCCAAATTATGGTCAATACGTGCCACTAGTGCACGTGTTGAACTACGGCAACATCCATCGAGATACCATGGTAAGATTTTTTCTATTATGTCACCGGTGCATCTTTTGCATACATTCTTCTTAAGCTAAACTACATTGCTAAGTATGTTATTATGATCTTCTTCAACAGAAACTGCCGAAGGATTGTGTGCCTCGTCTGATGCATATGAAAGGTGACATGAACATTATTAGCTTATGGCCAAGTTGGCCTACAGTTCACCGCAGTGCATACATGATTTCTCGAAGAGATGAAGACCTCACAATCAAAGGATGGAGAAAAGTTTTGAATGATCATAGGGAACTACTTGGGGGCAACATGAAGCGTGGCCCACAAGTGGGAGACAGGTAGATCTCTATTCTCCATAATGGAGATTCAGGGGTTTACATGTTTTATGATATTTTACCTTCAAGAGAGTAGCAGGTCCTAGGTAGTACTCATCATGTGCTAAGAACAATTAGCTATGTGCTACATTGTGGTAGAATGATTAGCTATGTGCTACAGTGTTGGTTATGACTCCGATGATGATTAGGAGTTGTTATTATTATGATGATGATGATGATGATGATGAGTTATGTGCTACATTGTGGTAGAACGATGAGCTAGTTCTTATATGACTATGAAGATGAGTTGTTATTATGATGATGATGATGCATGAGTTCTTATATGAATATGATGATGATGAGTTGTTATTATGATCATTATGAGTTATTATATCACTGGGTGGAAGAAACATGGATTAGATTCATGTGGATGGATCCAAAGTGACCAAAGGTTGGATTAGTAGGATGATTTGGGTGGAAGAAACGTGGATTAGATTCATGTGGATGGATCCAAAGTGACCAAAGGTTGGATTAGTAGGATCGTCCTACTAATCCAACTTTTGGTCACTTTGGATCCATCCACATGAATCTAATCCACGTTTCTTCCACCCAATGATATAATAACTCATCGTGATCATAATGATACAACAATCTCTTAATTGCAACTGTATAAAAATTTGTATAATAATATATATACAGTATAAAATAAAAGAAATGAAATACGTACGAATAGTAGTAGCACTGGGTGAAACCCACGCTACTACTACTTAGCAGTAGTGCCTGTTTATACCAATGCTACTGCTAACTTCATTAGCAGTAGCATGGGTCACGACCACGCTACTGCTAATATTTAGCTGTAGCGCCCTAGCAGTAGCGCGGGAGCCCGCGCTACTGCTAGGCAAAAACCCCGTGCTACTACTAGGGTTTTCCCTAGTAGTGTATCATATTCGCCCCCATGGTAAACTGCTCAGAAGAATTACCCGGGGTGAAATCAACTTGCTTAGTGTCCCTTGCTGACTTGAATTTCAGTAAAGGATTAGATTCTATAGTCAGTTTCTTCAGAGAAGTCATGTCAGCCGGGTCAACATTGTCCTTATAGAATTTTAATTCCTCTGCCGCACAAGCTGTCTCCGCATAAGCGGCATCTCCCTCTTCGCACTCAAGGGCGACTTTCCTGTTACCATGGACAGTGATGGTGCCTTCTGGTCCCGACATTTTCAACTTCAGATAAACATAACATGGACAGGCCATGAACTGCGCACAAGCCGGCCTCCCAAAGAGGGCATGATACGGACTCTTAAGCTTGACCACCTCAAACGACAAGAACTCTGAACGATAGTTGAACTCGGTGCCGAAGGCAACTTCCAGAGAAATCATGCCGATAGGGCAGGCCAACTTGCCAGGGACAATGCCATGAAAGACTGTAGTGGAAGGGGTGAGCTACTTCTCGGACAAGTTCATCCGTCTGAAAGTATCATAATAAAGGATATTGATGCTGCTGCCTCCATCCATGAGTACCTTTGTTAACGTATAACCGCCGACTTGTGGAGCCACCACTAAAGCAAGACCACCTAGATTATCAATCCATGGGGGGTGATCTTCCCGACTCCAGGTAACTGGTTGCTCTGACCAGTTTAGGTAGTAAGGAACTGCTGGCTAAACCGTATTGACAGCTCGCCTCTAAAGCTTGCGGTCGCGCTTACACGTATTGGTGGTGAATACATGATATTGTCCGCTATTCATTTGCTTAGGATTGCTCTGAAATCCAGAATGACCTCCCTGATTCTGATTTCCTTGGTTATTGCGCTGATTGTTGCCTCCACCATTGCTAGCCCCCTGAAACCCGGAATTTTGACCGCCGTTCCCTTGGAACCCGGGGCCTGTAAAGTGCCCCTATGAGCTGGCTCCCTGAAAGCCGGCTCCAGAGTTGCCGGGACCAGGATTGCCAAGGTGTCCACCATTGCTGCCACCATTGTGATGATTCTGAAAAAGTCGCTTGGAATATTCCTGCATGATGAAGCATTTTTCCCACGAATGGCTGGATGGCTTTCCATCAAAACTATGTTTTGGACACGGACCCTTGAGAGCCTCCTCGTAACTACGAGGGCGATTACAAGAAAAGGGCTTCCTGGAGCCATTGTTTTGACGCTCGCTTTTAGGACTGGTGTTGGTGTTTGCAACAAGATCAGAACCTCCCTAGTGATTCTTACGCTTGTGGTTGTTATTGTTATTTCCATTGCCATTATTCTGCTGCTGACTCTTGCCGCCGTTTTTCTTGCCCTTGCAAGATTTCTCGTCATCAGAGGTTGGATCCTTTGTACTATCAGACTTGGGATACTGAGTTAAAACATCCATGAGATCGCCCATGTCTTTGACCTTCCTCTTGAGATGCCCGAGCTTCTGTACCAAAGGCTGAAACTTGCAATTTCTTTCCAAGACAAGGACAGCCTGCTGAGCTTTGATGATGTCGGAAGAGTGGATGACTTCTGCGATCCGGCGAGACCAATGATGTGCTGACTCATCGTCACGCTGGACACAGTGCTCGAGATCAATGATTGTAGTTGGACACTTGCAAGTCCCCTGGAAGTTCTTGATGAAGCGCTCCTTCAACTCTTGCCAGGTGTTAATGGAATTTGCAAGAAAAAAATTTAGGCAAGTGCGTGTTGGACCTTCCAACATGAGAGGTAAATAACGAGCACAGATAGCATCACTGGCTTCCATCATATACATAGCTAGCTCATAGCTTTCGATCCACTCGGCCGGCTCCAAATCGGCTATATAATTAGTAACTTTGCGAGGACCCTTAAAATCCGGGGGCATCCGTGCGTCTCATAATGCTGGGACCAAACACGGAGTCCCGATAGTCCGGCCCGTGATGCCATTGGTGCGGACTGCTGGCTGGGCTGAGGCGGGTGGGGGTTGTACAATGGGCTGAGCATACGCTACCCCTGTGTTTCCTGCCTCTAATCCTCGTAAAGCATGAGCAGCGTCGACGATCGCCTGTGCATTTGGGATTTTGGGATCATCTTACACCATTCGGAATGACCTATATTTTTTTGTGTGCATGAACAGAATAATGATGTGCTGTTATGTACTTTATCATCCAAGAATAATGCATCTGCTGGTGAAAAAGTGAGGGTGGTAGCGGGATGGGTGATAGACCATGTAAAGCATGAATTCTTGGGTTTTGATGCAATGAAGAGCCTCCTCCTTCTGTCCTAACTGAACCTGTAGTCTTTCTGGTTTCTAAATGGAAGGATGGTGCATTGCTCTATATGTTATTGTCCATATATCTGTCCATAGGTGAGATCACAGAAGGGTGGTAGAGTACAGGAAAAAGATAAAATCATCTGAAACTCAAATTTACAAGCCGGATCTAGCCTCCGAAATGTTGTCGAAGCCGATGAGTCGGTCATCAATGCATACAACTTTTCGTTGTGATCATTTTGGCGGGTCATGGAGCTCAAATGGAGTTCGTATGGCGAAATTGTGGCCCTTTTATGGATACAACATTGAGGGACAGACCGTGAATACAACTTTCAGGGTGAGTTGATCACGCCGACGAGCCATCTAGCGCCAATCGTAATGACCTATAATTTTTCCTGTGCATGAACAGAATAAAGATGAGCTGTTATGTACTTTATCATCCAAGAATAATGCATCTGCTGGTAAAAACTGAGGGTGGTAGCGGGACGGGTGATAGAACATGTCAAGCATGAATTCTTGGGTTTTGATGCAACGAAGAGCCTCCTCCTTCTATCCTGACTGAACCTGTAGTCTTTCTGGTTTGTTAATTTAAGGATGGTGCATTGCTCTATAAGTTATTGTCCATATATCTGTCTGTGGGTGAGCTCATGGAAGGGTAGTAAAGGGTGTACACGCCAAACATTAAATAATCCGAAACTTAATTTTACAAGCCGGATCTGGCCTCCGAAATGTTGTCGAAGCCGAGGAGTGGGTTATAAACTTTTCGTTGTGATCGTCTTGGCGGCTCATGGAGCTCAAACGGAGTTTCTATGGCCAAATTGTGGCCGTTTTATGGATAAAACATCGGGGGACAGACCGTGAATTCAACTTTCAGGGTATGTTGATCGCGCCGACGAGCCATCTTGCACCAATCGTAATGACCTATAATTTTTCGTCTGCATGAACAGAATAATGAGGTGCTGTTATGTACTTTTTGATCCAAGAATAATGCATCTACTGGTGAAAAACTGAGGGTGGTAGCGGGACGGGTGATAGACCATGTAAAGCATGAATTCTTGGGTTTCGATGCAATGAAGAGCTTCCTCCTTCTATCCTCACCAAACATGTAGTCTTTCTGGTTTGTAAATGGATGGATGGTGCATTGCTGTATATGTTATTGTCCATATATCTGTCCGTGGGTGAGCTCACGGAAGGGTGGTAGAGTACACGCCAAAGATAAAATCATCTGAAACTCAATTTTACAAGCCGGATCTGGCCTACGAAATGTTGTCAAAGCCGATGAGTGGGTCATGGATGGATACAACTTTTCGTTGTGATCATTTTGGCGGGTCATGGAGCTCAAATGGAGTTTGTATGGCCAAATTGTGCCCGTTTTATGGATACAACATCGAGGGACAGACCGTGAATGCAACTTTCAGGGTGGGCTGTTTGCGCCGACGAGCCATGTTGCACCAATCGTAATGACCTATAATTTTTCGTGTTTATGAAGAGAATAAAGATGAGCTGTTATGTACTTTATTATCCAAGAATAATGCATCTGCTGGTGAAAAAGTGAGGGTGGTAGCGGGACGGGTGATAGACCATGTAAAGCATGAATTCTTGGGTTTCGATGCAATGAAGAGCCACCTCCTTCTGTCCTGACTGAACCTTTAGTCTTTTTGGTTTGTAAATGGAAGGATGGCGCATTGCTCTATATCTTACAGTCCATATATCTGTCCGTGGGTGATCTCATGGAAGGGTGGCAGAGTACATGCCACGGATAAAATCATCTGATACTCACGTTTACAAGCCGGATCTGGCCTCCGAAATGTTGTCGAAGCCGACGAGTGGTTTATGGACGCATAAAACTTTTAGTTGTGATCGTTTTGTCGGGTCATGGAGCTCAAACGGAGTTTGTATGGCCAAATTGTGGCTATTTTATGGACACACCATCGGGGGACAGACCATGAATACAACTTTCAGGGTATGCTGATCGCGCCGACGAGCCATCTTGCACCAATCATAATGACCTATAATTTTTCGTGTGCATGAACAGAATAACGATGTGTTGTTATGTACTTTATCATCCAAGAATAACGCATCTGCTGGTGAAAAAGTGAGGGTGGTAGCGGGACGGGTGATAGACCATATAAAGCATGAATTCTTGGGTTTCGAGGCAATGAAGAGCCTCCTCCTTCTGTCCTGACTGAACCTGTAGTCTTTCTGGTTTGTAAATGGAAGGATGTTACATTGCTCTATATGTTATTGTCCATATATCAGTCCGTGGGTGAGCTCATGGAAGGGTGGTAGAGTACACGCCAAAGATAAAATCATCTGAAACTCAATTTTACAAGCCGGATCTGGCCTCCAAAATGTTGTCGAAGCCAACGAGTGGGTCATGGATGCATACAACTTTTCGTTGTGATCATTTTGGCGGGTTAAGGAGCTCAAATGGAGTTTGTATGGCGAAATTGTGGCTGTTTTATGGATACAACATCGATGGATAGACCGTGAATACAACTTTCAGGGTGAGTTCATCGCGCCGACGAGCCATCTTGCACCAATCGTAATGACCTATAATTTTTTGTGTGCATGAACAGAATAAAGATGAGTTTTTATGTACTATATCATCCAAGAATAATGCATCTGCTGGTGAAAAAGTGAGGGTGGTAGCGGGATGGGTGATAGAGCATGTAAAGCACGAATTCTTGGATTTCGATGCAACGATGAGTCTCCTCTCCTTCTGTCCTGACTGAACCTGTAGTCTTTCTGGTTTGTAAATGGAAGGATGGTGCATGGCTCTATTTGTTATTGTCCATATATCTGTCTGTGGGTGAGCTCATGGAAGGGTAGTAAAGGGTGTACACGCCAAACATTATATCATCCGAAACTTAATTTTACAAGCCGGATCTGGCCTCCGAAATGTTGTCGAAGCCAAGGAGTGGGTTATTGACGCATACAACATTTCATTGTGATCGTCTCAGCGGCTCATGGAGCTCAAACGGAGTTTGTACGGCCAAATTGTGGCCGTTTTATGGATACAACATCGGGGGACAGACCGTGAATACAACTTTCAGGGTATGCCGATCGCGCCGACGAGACATCTTGCACCAATCGTAATGACCTATAATTTTTTGTGTGCATGAACAGAATAACGAGGTGCTGTTATGTACTTTATCATCCAAGTATAATGCATCTGCTGGTGAAAACCTGAGGGTGGTAGCGGGACGGGTGATAGACCATGTAAGGCATGAATTCTTGGGTTTCGATGCAATGAAGAGCCTCCTCCTTCTGTCTTGACTGAACCTGTAGTCTTTCTGGTTTGTAAATGAAAGGATGGTGCATTGCTCTATATGTTATTGTCCATATATATGTCCGTGGGTGAGCTCACGGAAGGGTGGTAGAGTACACGCGAAAGATAAAATCATCTGAAACTCAATTTTACAAGCCAGATCTGGCCTTCGAAATGTTGTTGAAGCCGACGAGTGGGTCATGGATGCTTACAACTTTTCGTTGTGATCATTTTGGCGGGTCATGGAGCTCAAATGGAGTTTGTATGGCGAAATTGTGGCAGTTTTATGGACACAGTATCCATGGACAGACCGTGAATACAACTTTCAGGGTGAGTTGATCGTGCCAACGAGCCATCTTGCACCAATCGTAATGACCTATAATTTTTTGTTTGCATGAACAGAATAAAGATGAGCTATTATGTACTTTATCATCCAAGAATAATGCATCTGCTGGTGAAAAACTGAGGGTGGTAGCGGGACGGGTGACAGACCATGTAAAGCATGAATTCTTGGGTTTCGATGCAACGAAGAGCCACCTCCTTCTGTCCTGACTGAACCTTTAGTATTTCTGGTTTGTAAATGGGAGGATGGCGTATTGCTCTATATGTTATTGTCCATATATCTATCCGTGGGTGAGCTCATGGAAGGGTGGTAGAGTACATGCCAAAGATAAAATCATTTGAAACTCAAATTTAAAAGCCGGATCTGGTCTCCGAAATGTTGTCATAGCCGATGAGTGGGTTATGGACGCATAAAACTTTTCATTGTGATCGTTTTGGCGGGTCATGGAGCTCAAGCGGAGTTTGTATGGTCAAATTGTGGCTGTTTTATAGACACACCATCGGGGGATAGACCATGAATACAACATTCAGGGTATGCTGATCGCGCCGACGAGCCATCTGGCACCAATCGTAATGACCAATAATTTTTCGTGTGCATGAACAGAATAATGATGTGTTGTTATGTACTTTATCATCCAAGAATAATGCATCTGCTTGTGAGAAAGTGAGGGTGGTAGCGGGACGGGTGATAGACCATGTAAAGCATGAATTCTTGGGTTTCGAGGCAATGAAGAGGCTCCTCCTTCTGTCCTCACTGAACCTGTAGTCTTTGTGGTTTGTAAATGGAAGGATGTTGCATTGCTCTATATGTTATTGTCCATATATATGTCAGTGGGTGAGCTCATGGAAGGGTGGTAGAGTACACGCCAAAGATACAATCATCTGAAACTCAATTTTACAAGCCGGATCTGGCCTCCGAAATGTTGTCGAAGCCGACGAGTGGGTCTTGGAGCTCAAATGGAGTTTGTATGGAAAAATTGTGGCCGTTTTATGGATACAACATCGATGGACAGACCGTGAATACAACTTTCAGGGTGAGTTGATCGCGCCGACGAGCCATCTTGCACCAATCGTAGTGACCTATAATTTTTTGTTTCCATGAACAGAATGAAGATGAGCTGATATGTACTTTATCATCCAAGAATAATGCATCTGCTGGTGAAAAAGTGAGGGTGGTAGCGAGACGGGTGACAGACCGTGTAAAGCAGGAATTCTTGGGTTTCGATGTAACGAAGAGCCACCTCCTTCTGTCCTGACTGAACCTTTAGTCTTTCTTGTTTGTAAATGGAAGGATTGTGCATTGCTCTATATGTTATAGTCCATATATCTGTCCGTGGGTGATCTCATGGAAGGGTGGCAGAGTACATGCCAAAGATAAAATCATCTGATACTCAAGTTTACAAACCGGATCTGTTCTCCAAAATGTTGTCAAAGCCGACGAGTGGGTTATGGACGCATAAAACTTTTCGTTGTGATCGTTTTGGCAGGTCATTGAGCTCAAGCGGAGTTTGTATGGCCAAATTGTGGCTGTTTTATGGATACAACATCAGGAGACAGACCGTGAAAACAACTTTCAGGGTAAGTTGATCACGCCGATGATCTCTCTTGCACCATTCAGAATGAATTATAATTTTTTGTGTGCATGAACAGAATGAGGATGACCTGTTATGTACTTTATCATCCAAGAATAATGCATCTACTGGTGAAAAAGTGAGGGTGGTAATGGGACGGGTGTTAGACCATGCAAAGCATGAATTCTTGGGTTTCGATGCAACGAAGAGCCTCCTCCTTCTGTCCTGACTGACCTGTAGTCTTTCTGGTTTGTAAATTTAAGGATGGTGCACTGCTCTATATGTTATTGTCCATATATCTGTCCATGGATGAGCTCATGGAAGGGTAGTAAAGGGTGGTAGTGTACACGCGAAAGATAAAATCATCCGAAACTTCATTTTACAAGCCGGATCTGGCCTCCGAAATGTTGTCGAAGCCGAGGAGTGGGTTAATGAAAGATACAATTTTTCGTTGTGATCGTTTTGGCGGGTCATGGAGCACAAACGGAGTTTGTATGGCCAAATTGTGGCCATTTTATGGATACAACATCGGGGGACAGATCGTGAATACAACTTTTAGGGTAAGTTGATCGCGCCGACGAGCCATCTTGCACCAATCGTAATGACCAATAAATTTTCATGTGCATGAACAGAATAAGGATGAGTTGTTATGTACTTTATCATCCAAGAATAATGCATCTGCTGGTGGAAAAGTGAGGGTCGTAGCGGGACGGGTGATAGACCATGTAAAGCATGAATGGTTGGGTTTCCATGCAATGAAGAGCCTCCTCCTTCTGTCCTGACTGAACCTGTAGTCTTTCTAATTTGTAAATGGAAGGATGGTGCATTGCTCTATATGTTATTGTCCTTATATCTATCCGTGGGTGAGCTCACGGAAGGGTGGTAGAGTACACGCCAAATATATCAAGATGTTGTCGAAGCCGGCGAGTGGGTTATGGACGCGTACAACTTTTCGTCGTGATCGTTTTGGCAGGCGATGGAGCTCAAACGGAGTTTGTGTGGCCAAATTGTGGCTATTTTATGGATACAACATAAGAGGACAGACCGTGAATACAAATTTCAGGGTAAGTTGGTCACGCCAACGAGCCATCTTGCACCATTCGGAATGAAGTATAATTTTTTGTGTGCATGAACAAAATGAGGATGAGCTGTTATGTACTTTATCACCCAAGAATAATGCATCTGTTGGTGAAAAAGTGAGGGTGGTTTCGTGGTTTTGGCATGGTAGATGTCCTTGTGAAAGGACTTGGTCATGAGGCCATCGAAGTTGCGTGGAAGCTTTGACGGGGTTGGACGGAAAAGAGATACACGAGTTTACCCAGGTTCGGCCCCTCACGGTGGAGGTAAAAGCCTACTCCTGCTTGATTGATATTGCTCTAGATCTCGATTACAAGGGTGTGGATTCGCTAACCTAGCTCTCAAGAGATTGCAACTTGAGTCTTTTCATCCCAGGGGCTCGCCTTTATATAATAGGTCGAGTCCCTAGTTTTACAGAAGAGTCCAGGTCATACTGTTCAACCCGTATCTTAAGCTAACACTTATCTATCTTGCCTCTCAAGTTAGGAAATCTCCTTCGCTTGGGCCTTCTGTTAAGCCGGCCCACAAGGCCCCTCCATGAGCCGGCCTTCAGCCGAGTCTTGCTATGGGCCGCCAGCCCTTTCCTTGTTATATCAACTTCACCTGGAATGGAAGGTGACCCATGGTGCTTCTGACACTTGGTCGGGTCATACCTTATGCCGGGTCTAAGATGTGGGAAATATCCCCAACATTAGCCCCCAGTTTAGCGTGAATTTATCCATGTTAAACTTCATCCGTGACATCACAGCACCGTCCTTCTGAAATCCATGCATGACATCACAATGAATCTTTAAGTAGATATGTCTCGTCTTGTCCGGTGCAAGAATCGAGGAGCCCTTTTAGCCAAAATTTATTGTGCCCCCCGGGGTTTCACGCTTGCCATTTCAGGTTCCACCCTGCCTATAAATAGGCCAGCCACTCTCTTGGGATCACCTTTTACCCCCACTTCGTCTTCTTCTTCTTCCTCTCGCCTCCGTCGTACTGCGCCTCCTCGAGCTCGTTGCCGCTGAGACCAACCACGTTGCCCACGGCAGCGCCACTACCAGAGCTCACCGGAACACCGCCGCCACCGCGCCAGCAACCTCAGACACGTTCAAAGATCTGTAAGCTCTAGATCCTACCCTCGCCATGTTCTTCCTCTGTTCTTATCAGTTATTCACTGTTCTTAGGGTAATGCCATGGTAGATCTAGTTTTCCCTTGAATCTTTCATCCGTAGACGTAATACTTCCTCTGTGGTATATTAAATCCCCTTTTTAGATCCCCTCTGTGATTGAAATGAATCGCTTCTGATATCATCTTCACAAACACTGCCATAGTTAGGTCCTTTTATTTTTCTTTTGTAGCTATTTTGTAGATCCAAATAAACTTGCAATCTGAACAATAACTATTTGTAACACCATGACCTGGACTTCTATCCATCACTTGTTATAATTGCAAATCATACTTATTCTCTTATACCGGCTTACACTGTGACCGGCTCATAATTCCATTGTACTCATCGTCTGTCATAATAACCACCACCTAGCATTTTATCGGCTTGCCAATTGCTTCATAATTGCCATAACGCGGAAAACTTCATGATGTTGCTGGCTTATACTAGTCTCACATATCTTGTAGTTGAATCCTGTCGGTGCATTTGAAAGAATGGCTCCCAAAACCAACAAAGCAGTCAACGGCGCCAAATCCAACATGTCTGAACGTAGACTGCAGAGTCTAGTGGACTCCGGGCTGCTCCCAGCCAAAGAGGAAATAGAATGGCGTCCACCCACAGAAGAAATTCATCCTCAGCCGGGTCAGAATGAGATAGTCATTTTCGGCGATCATCTGGAGAGGGCTTCTGTCCTCCCGGCTCAAAATTCTTCCGTGATGTGCTCCACCACTTTGCTATTAGACCCCAAGATCTCAGTCCCAACTCCATTTTAAACTTGAGCCAATTCCATGTGTTTTGTCAGGTGTATCTTTAGATTGAGCCGTCCATCAGCTTTTTCCATGAGTTTTTCTACCTCAACCATCAAACAGAAAACAAAGGAGGACCAAGCATAGAACTTGGTGGGGTTACTATCCAGAGGAGAAAGACCTCAGCCTTCCCTGAAGTAAAGCTGGCGAGTCATCCTAAAGGATGGCACAAATCCTAGTTCTATTGCAAGGACACTTCTCCTGCTCAGCGACACCAACTGTCGGGTTACAGATTGGACCGACTTGACGATTCCACTACGTTCCCAGGCTTCGCTTCTAGGGCCGAAAGGGAAACCTTGAAGCCTTTATAGTTCAAGATCAATGTCTTGATTGCGCACGGCCTTGACGGAGTTGATCTGACCCGAACTTGGATGGACTGGCGGATTCAACCCCTCAGCCTGAGCAGCTGGCTCATGCACGCATACTCAGGTGAGCCAGAAGACACACTACAGTTCAGCAGGGTCAATCTATCAGCTACCGATCTCTCAAAATCTACCAAGAAGTTAATTGGTGAGACTCGAGACACAATCTACCTTGTCTGTCTAGCTCCTGTCTTCTCAGGCAACCCGGCACCTGCAGTGAGTCGCCTGCTTAACTTCTATTTTTTGTACTTATAATCTTGTTTCATTGCTTTATTTAATATGCCGGTTTGTTCTTTATCCAGGAGCACTCTGATTGGTGGAAAACCGAACATCAACATCCGTCTCCCCCTAGGGACGATGAACCAGAAGAAGAAATTGAGGTAGAAGATCTTGACACTCTCAGCTGCCTTTTTAATGAACTTGCTGATGCCACCATGTCACCGAAAAACACAGAGATCAGTCAAGCCGGCGAGATGGAGGTAAACCCCTCTTCTTCCAACTTAGAACCGGCTGTCCCGAAGAAAACAAGACGAGCAATATGAAAGGTACCATTTTCAAATCCAGACGCTCACTTAGATCTACAATTTCTTTTGAAGAAAACTCAGCACGCTGGTACTTCAAAGCGGAAGACTCGGAGCAGCCCTAGAGAGTTAATGACGGGCTGCAAAACGAGCCATCTTCGCGACAAGCATGAACTGAAGTGCCTCATAGCCCCACTCCTTCACTTCCTCAAGCCAGCCAAATCAAAGAGCCGCTACATCCTTCTGACCCGGACTATCATACGATGTCCGTGTCATCTGATGAATCCAGTGCTACCCAATCGCCGGCATTTCAAATCAACCGTGGGTAAGTTTTACAAAGCTATGTTTATTTATCATCATCCTTCCCTTATTGCTGCTCACCTGTTTTGTAAACCTAGGGCAAAGGATTTTACCAAGAAATTTGATGAACAGAGTGGCACCGCTGCCCTAGAAACTGAAGAGAACCCTCCTCAAGACAACCCCAAAGTCAACCTGGAAACACAGAGTCAGCCAGTTGATAATATTGAACTTGCCGAGGAGACTGAGCCAGTTGTTCAAGATGAACCAGCTCATCAAGACAACCTGGGAGTCCTGCTCATGTATCCACTCCTATAGTGGAAGAAAGGGAAAATCCAACTAGTAAGCTGCCTCTAGAGGCGACTGACACTGATATGATTATTACTGGGGAGAAATATAACATTCCGGGAACATCAAATGCTTTGGCAAAAATCTTAACCAAAGATGAGTCGCCAATGAAGGAGAAAGGCAAGACCAAGCTTCAATCCCAATCTCTGGATGATCTTGATGTGAACTCCCTTCACCAACGGTACTTGACCCAGCTGTTTGAGAGCCGGGACACTGAGATTGCCATAGTCAATACTCTAAAGAGAAAATATGAGGTATGTCTTTACTGTTTGTTCCTCTCTCTATATATATACATATGTAGCCCCAAGGTCTTGAGTAGATATAGCCTGCTAAAGACTTGCCTGAATCCCAAATTCAAATGAAATAACCGGGTTATCACCCTTGACCCGCCAATCATATAACCACCTTAGCTATACTCACATGTAGCCCCCAAGGGCCGGGTCATTATGTAATAATGAACTGGGACTTCTGTAGATTTGTACATATGAACTTGAGCAATTGGTAGCCCCCAAGGGCCGGCTCGTCACCATGTGATTGGCCGGGTCTTCATATTAAGTGTGTTAGGCAAAAATGTCAATACATTAGCCCCCAAGTGCCATGTGGAATGCTTGCAACTGCATGGGACTTGTATAACACATAATTAGAAAACTAGCTGATGTTGCCCCCAAGTGCCGGGTCGATCACCCGCGACAACTTGGGACTACCTATGATGACTTTTAACTTTGAAACTGATATGCAGGATATGCTAAACCAGGCCGAGTCACAGGCAGCCGGCTTGCAAAAAGATCTTAAGGCCGAAAAGAAGCCGCGCGAGAAGGCAGAAAGTCTATCGTTAGATTTTCACAAGTCATTGCTGAACGTGACTGAAACCCTGGAGAAAACCAAGGCGGCATTTGAAGAAGAAAAAGCCACCTTATTAAAGCGGGCAGAAGAGGCCGAGTTAAAGCTCATGCCGGTGACTCGGGAGCTATCCACTTTGTAGGACCACATAACAGACATGTGCAATGCTATCTTTGGTAACCATAACACTTTGCAAGTCACCAAGTGTGCCAGCTTAATATGTTGAGCCAGATTGCTGATACGTGCTGATATGTATTGGCAGGCAGAAGGAATCACAACCTGGTTGAGCTGCCTCTTGTCAAGCTAAAAGTTGTATACAAGTTTCTGGAACAGCTGTATGTGGGTGGTGCCTATTGCATTATGGCAGCCAAGAACACTAAGGCACCACCACACTACATCATGGAGATGCTAAAGGAACTTTCCACCGCACCGCAATGGATCCAGGAACTAAAGAGATCAGCAAGCCGCCAAGGGGCTCTATATGCATTGGCTCGTGCAAAAGCTTATCTTCCCAAGATGGAGCCAGCTCTACTGGCAGACGGCTTTCAAGAGTTCAACGCGGACAGATCTTCTTTCACCAATGAAGACTATGTGCGCTGCGTGAAGGAGACCCAGGTAGCAGCGACCAATATTGCAGCAGAGTTGGACTTGATGAAATATCAAGCCAGCTATTCAGAAGATGGCAAACGCATGAGCATGCCTGATCCAAAGCCTGTTGAACTTAATCCTCCTCGGCGTAAGCAAAATTTTGCTCCTGATGTCAACCCTTCAGCTGTGATGAAGAAAGATTTTGTTTTTGAAGCTTTACGTTCCATCCAGTGGGTAGGAGACGAGCCCCCGACTCAAGATGCAGAGGAGGCAGCCCCTGACGAGTGCGAAGAGCCGGCACATGTTGATCCATTCCCCTCGGGCACAAATGTCAACCCGGAAGGTCATGCTGCCGATTCACAGCCGTGAACTTCTTGAATGGCTTGAATGAAAACATGCCCAAAATATGGTTCTATAATAACTTTGTGAAAAACTTCATCTGCTGGTGTTGGTGCCGTCGTGCACTTATTGCCTTGTCTGTAAAACTTAAGTTGATGCAATGAATGAGAAGTCCTCTTTTGTGTTGAAAACCAAGTGTAAATCTTGCTTTGAAGGACTGAGTAGACAATTCGGCTATGTAAGCAGATCCGGTGGCTGCAATACAACCCACCGTTGCTTTTAGAACACACATCTAGAGCGAGCGCTGAGACCCGGCCATAATAGCGAGTTGCTGTATTAACTCAAACACCATTGGTGCTTGATGATTTTAGCAGAAATTGTGGTTGTAGGGCAACCCGGCAAATCGTGTTGCCGATAAGATAAAATAATAAAACTTGTGTCTACAAAAATATGCAATATGTACAAACACTTATGCAAAGTATATAACAAAATAAGCATAACAATGCAAACTGATAAATAGAAAACCTGGCTTTCGAGGCACGACATAAAGACCGGCTTTCGAGACTCGAGTCAGATTTGCTTCTGTGAAGCAGGCTTTTTAGCCTCTTTTGATTTGTCCTAGCTCTCTGAAAGCCGGCTCTCACGTGACTTAACCAGTGTTTTAACTTTGATGAGTTCAGTGTCACCTCTGTGATTGACTGATCAGGCGTTCACCGGGTCACCTTTTCGGAGTAGCATCTTGCTAACAGGTAGGTATAACCAAGTATATAATGGCATATGCCAGGTTAAGAGTGATGTTAATAGCTAAACTCGATGAGCTAGAAGCCCCCAAGTAACCAATGATCAAAGAATAAAGACTCAACACACAATTTGAGGCGAAACGACAAACTCTCTTATATAGAGATGTTGGCTTGATTTCATTGATCATATTATATATCTATATACATGATGAAGGTATGTACCACTCTCAAGTCTGTGACTTACGTATAATATGGCCGGAGATGTGCGATATTCTAGGGTCGGCTGCCCTCCTCTTCAGAGGTACGTGACTTATTTGCTTCACGTATGTCAACAAGGTAATACGACCCATTGTTGAGATTCTTGCTAATGACGACGGGCCATTCCCAAGGAGGCAAAAGCTTATGCATGCCTGTCTGGTCTTGTATCAGGCAGAACACTAAGTCACCTTCCTGAAAGGTATGGCTTTGAACTCTACGGCATTGATAGCGACGTAGGTCTTGTTGATATATTGCAGATCTGGACGCGGCAAGTTCACGTTCCTCTTCCAAAGCATCAAGAGCATCTTAGTGAGCTTGTTCATTATCAGCCTCCACATAAGCTGTGACTCGAGGAGAGTCATGACGAATATCACTTGGAAGTACAGCTTCTACACCATAGACTATGAAAAACGACGTACAGCCTATTGACCTGTTGGGAGTAGTCCGTATGCTCCAAAGTACTGCAGGCAATTCCTCTTCCCATCAAACAGGGGTGCGTTCCAGAGGCACCATGAGCCGTGGCTTTATTCCACGCAGCAATTCTTGATGAGCTCATTCCGCTTGTCCATTGGACTGAGGATGTGTGGCAGATGCACTGGTACAACGAGCTGCTATACAAATGGTTTTTAACCCCTTTCCACGACAGAGTTTTAAACCGTCGCCTTGCCTGTGTGTGCGATAGGGGGGTCCTTCTCACACGACCCAGAAACCGTCGGTGATAGGGAGCGCTGATGCAGACGCGTCCCCAAATGTAATCATATGCGATGCACGAACATATCGCCCACGTTTCTAATGAGTCAAACGTTTCTAATTGAGCAAGGAAACCAAACGGTGTTTCACATTGGACCGTTTGCGAAATAGTACCTAAGGCACACGGGCCATCATAGAAACTGTGTGTGATATGTGGCCTATCGCACACGAGTATTATATGGCAATCGTCTGCCATGCATGACATCATCGCGCACGTATCCTGAAAAATTTACGTGTGGGATTGTATTTTGCATTAAGCACGGTTTCCTCTAAGCTCTCGTGTGCGATAATGTGCTATCACAAACGGTTCAGGAGCCCCTACGCACACGTAGAAGTTCTCCAAATCGTCTGCGATTTGTTGTGTATCACCGACGGTTCCGCTATGAGTGGCGTGTGCTTTCCGTTCTGGATCGCACACACTCATTTAGTTGAACCGTGTGCGCATCAATGGCCAGGTTAAAGCAAAAATAGCGCATTTGAATTGCCCTGCAAAAAGCAAATTCGCCACAATATGCAATTAAACAAATAGTGTCCACAGGACGAACATTCATCAGAATTCGCAACAATATGCAATTGAACAAATGCTAGCTAAATTCCACTGATTTATCGACAAATGCAGTACATAATCATAGTGTACGAAATACAAAGACCTCATCACATGGAAAACAATGCATCCATGCATATATGTTTAGCGGCTAACTCGTGTTGAATGTTTACTCATTGTTTCAGGAACAGCCATGCTGACATCTTCATTATCACCAGTGGGATTGATGTAGTGATTCAGGAAGAAGTTGTTGATAAATCTCCTAACCTCCATCAATTCACCAACGGGGGGCGGTTCAGGGGTCATCGGTTCAAAGATGAGCTGCAGGATTTTTAGATCAGAATGTGCCATACGAGTGGAGTAGTAGATATTAATTAAGATAGAGACTTACTGGTGCTAAATTGCGTGCATCGTTACAGCAATCAGTAGATTTGAAGTTGGAGATCATGTGTCTGCAGACATAGTATCCACAAAGGTTGGTCCCTGGTTGTTACTGAGGACACTGATTTTTTTTTACAGAATTAGTCATGTATTTGCCCTGTTAGGAGCAACCTAACCGGTGTAAGATGTTTTTTTTCTTTGGAGAGAAATAGAAAGAGGTTTATTTAGAAACTTGAACATTCGACTAGCGTAATAAAAGGTATTTGCAAACTTTTGGATACATTTTCCGAAAATAATGGATTCCGGTGTCTTACGGGATAAACGATCTCGTGCTGCACAGGTAGTGCACTCTTGAACTGGTTCCCTCGTTTAGTTATGCACGATGCTAACACACTGCAAATGAAGATGAATTTCCACATACTTAGTTCTTGAACCATATATGAATGCAAATTTTAACATCATAGAATTCAATACCTATCCATGAATTGCTGAAGATGCGTCAGATCCTGAGGCTTTATTGAATCTCTAAGACAATCCAGGTAGTAAACTCTATTCTGGTTTGGAGCAATGACTACCAAGATCCAGTGAATGCTACAAATTAAGAAAACCATGAACTTACGAACTATGACGAAATGTGAAAGACGGTCAATGTATGTGTGGTTGTTTATTTGACTTACCCTTCATGATATGGCTAGAGAAAGAGTTCTGCATGGGGCGTGCGACACAAGATACTGACGACCTTGCCAATGGTGCACTCCCGATTATCTGTGCCACCACGTAATAATGTGCCATTTGCTATGTGAGGATCTATGAAATACACTCCCTCCATTTTTCTTTCCGTGATCAATCCCCTGAGAGGAATACAATACAGTTAGCTTTTTTCGATTACAGCCTTGTATGGAGTAGTTGATCAGAGTTGGTGAAGTACTTACAACATCAAGCATTTAACATGAGTCATATTGAGCACATTGAAGTTGAAGAAGAGATGAAAGTTCTCGAATTCCACACTAATGGATCCTTGATTGTGACCGAAATGATCACTGTCGTAGTGGACTAACAGAACCTCATGACCTTCTGACATTTCATCCATGCAATATTTATGTAACTTGCTGCAACTGGAACTGCACTCCTCTAAGTATTCGTTAACAAGAAATGGCTGGCCATGGACGTACTTGTGTGCTACAAGTACGTCTGCTTTATTTTTAGCAAGTATCCTTTCAACTTCTTCATCGGGCAAGCTGTCAGAACTAGTATAACTCTCCGATTCAAACAACTTGCTGGTAATTTGGTTCTGGGCGATGAGTGCTTTTAGTAAGAGGCTATCATTCGCATTCTTCCTCGGTCTCGGGGGCCGCTTCCTCGCGGGTGCGGCCGTGGCTGCTTTCCTCTTGGTACTTGAAGCACTTCTGGTGCAAGGTCGGGATCATTGATAGACGGACTGCTGAGCAGGCAGTGAAGGTATGACGGGCTTCTGAGCAGACGGTTTAGCTACGCCGGACTGCTGAGCTGGCGGTGCGGCTGTGACGGACTGCTGAGCTGTAGGAGCAGAGGCATCGGACTGCTGACCAGTCGGTGAAGCTATGTCGAGCTTCTGCGCAGGTGGTGCCAACATGTCCGTGTGCTGAGGAGGCTGTGCAAACACGTTGGTTTGCTGAGCAGGCAGTCCTGACGCATCGGTATGCTGATCACGCGGCTATGAACCGACGGACTGATGAGCAGGCGGTTCGGGACCTTCTGACTGCTTTGCAGTCCGTTCCACCAGGTTGGTCTGCTGAGCATGCGGTGCCGCTGTGTCTCCCCCTGCTGCTTCGGTGGCGCGCATCTGAACTAGTGGTGCGTCTTCAGCAGTTGTAGGCCATGCCACTGGCTGCTCAGGGGCGGACGATGACATGGCCTGTATGGCATGACGTCGGACGGGCTAATCACAGGTTGATGCATCAGCCGTCGGATTACGAGTATTAGGTTCCTCGAGGGAAGCACACGAGAGCTACTATGGCAAGGAGAGAGTCGCCGGTTGAAGGGCGACATTGGTTGCTCTTGGCGGGGCTTAAGGGATCTCATTTATGATGTCTATTTCCTTTCGTGGCCACTGGATATGATTTAACAGTGTTTCTTGCAAGGTCCTCTCCTCATCACAGTCCCCTAGGACATTCTTCAGGGCAAATTTATTGAATCCAGGCTTTACTTCAGTCACGTAGCACTTCACACAGCCCGGCTTCAATGGCACATTGTCCAACAAGAGGCCCCCTTCCAAGTGGGGGGACAAAACCCAGGCGGTTGCACATTTTAACGTACCTTCATAATGTGTCTGCACGCCCCTCAGTTTGTCTTTCATTCCAGATAGATTAGATATAGCATCATCATGCGCAGCTGCAGTCTCAGTGTCGCTGGGGTCAGCTGATGCACTGCTACTCTTGTGCGGTGTTGTCGCGCAATAAGCAGCATCGTCAATACCCGCCTCCCCTCCCATCTGCTGGCTATCTCTCAGTGTTAGAGTCTTCTGCATCATCATTGACTCCTCAATTTCCATTCGAACTTTCGGATACATGTCCATCATCAACCTTTCATACAATTCTTCCTTCTTCTATTCACTCCTCACTTTTTTCATGGCGAGCCTCTCTTCTTTGCAGAGTGTGAAAGCCCTCTTGTGTGGGACATTGACACCTATACCCCTTGCATGGCCAGGAGGCTCTTTTGTTGCAAGAGCATCGGACAGAATGTCACATGGCCCTGAGTTCCTATAGAACCTTCCAGGGTTGCTGGTGGAAGCCTTTAACATCACACGATACTGTTCTTCGTCATGTGAGTTTTCAACGTAATAAGAACCGTCGTCATGCCACCTTGCGTGTGCCCGCAAGTAGTCTCTAGCACGTTCGCCCCTGATTTTACTAAAGGCCGGTTTTCCACCCGCAGCTACTACTTCTTTGCCCTCCTGGTCCCATATCAGTTTCATGTCGTAGTATCCTGCCACACCCATAAAGAGGCGGTGTGTGTTCCTCTTCTGAAGTTCCGATTGCTTGGCACTCTTCTTGGTAAACTCTGTAGTTGCCCTGACCCTTTTGAATTCTGCCCAGTCTGCCTTTGTAATTTGGGGGTATGCGGGGATTGGGTCCTTGCCTTCACTCAAGTACTTCTTGTACAACACGTGCTTCTAGTTTCTCCAAGCATCCATGGCCTTCTTCAGTGCAGCATGTTCCACCTGCATTCTCCACTGCTCTGGAACGTTGAAGTGTTCCATGATCTCCCGGACTATCATGTGCCGTGTTTCTGTGTCAGCCTTCCGAAACCCCGACAGATTAATGTTGAGCCTTGCCCTGCCAACAAATCCACACACACTCCTGAACCTCGTGCGTGCTTTATCTGGTTTAGTTGGAGCCCAGGACTTTAAATCGATGTCGGCTACTTCATATACACCTTTAGGCTGGTGTGTGGGCTTTCATGGAGCATTCTTCTGTGTCTTGACCGGAAGGGTGATTGCGGCAGCTCTATCCCATTCTAGATTACTTGTTCCCTGATCATCTGCTGGAGACCTAGGGTTGTCGGACTCAGATGTAGATACATCGCCTGAAGCATGAGTGTTGTCGCTGCTACTCGGCATCTATAGAGAACAAATGCGAAATTCATGAAAGGGGGATAAGCATAATGCTAACAACTTGGTAGCAAGCTGTCTAGACATATCATGTAATAATTTGGAAAATGTACGGCTAATTTGATCATTTTGTGTGACTCGGCCGCCAACGATCTGTAAATTGACAATAACTAATTGGAACAAATACAGCTTATATGTACATATATATGCTCTCCGTTATTTTATAGCCAATTTGGGAACATATAGAACCAAATAGGAAGAGGGATCATGAGGAAATATGCCTCACCTCGATGGAGAGCAGTAACTGACAAGTTTTTGTGCAGACCCGACAGGAGAGGCGAGGGGTATAGGATCGATATGGTCGAGGGCGGCTGGTGAGCAAACAAAGATGGCGAGGCGCGGGCATCCACGTGTTGGGAACGGCAGAGAAGGTAGGGTTGACACCGAAGAGCTGGCACACGGTTGGGTTGAGCACGCCAGCGCCACATAGGGTTTTGGTGTGGATCTGGGGAAGGGGGGAGCTGGCAATGGAGTTTTGGTAGAATATGCGGACTGTTGAGTGAAACGGGGGCGGGCGGTGGGGGGTGTTTGCGGTTTTGGTGAAAAAAGGGCGCCGGTCGCGGCGTGGAAAGGCCTATGCAAACGGAAGCCTCTACGAGTCCGTGTGCATAGAAAACATAATTTCGTTTGAAATGAAGACGTGGTAATTTTGAAATGAAGATGTGAGTTCAACGTTTCGCCTCGAATTTTTTTCCATGGTACGCAATCACCATCATAACCTAGATTTCATTTTCTGGCGCATTTCAGGACTCGTTTGCTATATTTAATCAATTTTTTGCATTTACCATGCATTTAGTGCATATAAATCAAAACCCTACTGCAACTACATGTGGGTGTTAGCAAAAAAGGTGTAAAAATCATTTTTGTGTCAGTTTGCTAGTTTTTATTCATTGTCCGAATAATGGGAAGAATTTTCAAACATTTCGGCCACGAGATGCGGCCACCGGCGTAGAACTTGTGGGTAATTTCATTACAGGAAATGCAGATAGACTTCGAAAATCGCAAAAATCGGTGTGTCACCGTGGCGCGATCTAAAGACCGAGTGAATTTTTTTTGGTAAAGTTTGGCACAAGTTACGATGGTCGCACCTTGCAAACCGGAGCATCTCACAAGAAGGATCATAGTTCCCAATAGGAGACGTGGCAATTCGGACTCCGATCGTTGGTCACTTTATCGTTTCGCCTCAAAAAAAATTCCACGGTACGCAATCACCATTACACGCCAGTATTGATTTTCTCGCGCATTTCGGGTCTCGTTTGCTACATTTAAGCCATTTTGGCATTTACCATGCATTTTGTGCATACAAATCAAATCCCAACCACAACAACATGTGGGTGTTGGCAAATAAGGTCTACAAAATTATTTGTGTGGCGCTTTGCGTGTTTTCATTCATTGTCCAAGGAATTGGAAGATTTTTCAAACATTTCTGATGGGAGATGAGGCCACCGGCGTAGGTCTTGTTGGTATTTTAATTACAGGAAATGCAGATGGAGTCCGAAAATCACAAAAATCGGTGTGTCTCCATGGCATGCTCTCAAGACCCCATGCAAAAAATTTGGTAAAGTTTGGCACAAGTTTGGATGATCGCTCCTTGGAAACCGGAGCATCTCACAAGAAGGATCATAGTTTCCAAAAGGAGACGTGGTAATTCGAACTCCAGTTGCTGGTGACTTCATCGTTTCACCTTGAATTATTTTCCATGGTACGCAATCACTATTATATCCTAGGTTTGATTTTCTAGCACATTTCGGGGCTCTTTTGCTATATTTAAGCAATTTTTTGCATTTACCGGGCATTTACTGCATATAAATCAAATCCCAACTGCAACTGCATGTGGTGATGAAAGGGATGAGGATCGCCGTTCGATCTGGGGGCATCTAACGGTGCAGACGTATGATCCGTGGTGTTTGGGTTCTGGCCAATCAGAACGCACAACTCACATCGCGCGCAATAGGGGTCATCGGCCATGGTTTGATAGGCACACGGCTTTCGTGAATGAACCGTGTGCTATTGGAAAACATCTACATCAAGGAGCAGCATAATTTCGTTTAAAATGAAGATGTGGTAATTTTGAAATGAAGACGTGAGTTCAACGTTTCGCCTAGAATTTTTTTTCCACCGTACGCAATCACCATCATACCCTAGGTTTGATTTTCTGGGGCATTTCAGGTCTCGTTTGCTACATTTAAGACATTTTTTGCATTTACCATGCATTTAGTGCATATAAGTCAAAACCATATTGCAACTACATGTGGGTATTATCTAAGAAGGTGTAAAAATCATTTATGTGTCTCTTTCCTAGTTTTAATTCATTTTCCGAGAAACAGGAAGAATTTTCAAACATTTCGGCCGCGAGATGCGGCCACCGGCGTAGGGCTTGTTGGTAATTTAATTACAGGAAATGTGGATGGACTTAGAAAATCATGAAAATCGGTGTGTTACCGTGGCGCGATCTCAAGACCGAGTGGAAAAAATTTGGTAAAGTTTAGCACAAGTTACGATGATCGCTCCTTGCAAACCGGAGCATCTCACAAGAAGGATCATAGTTCCCAATAGGAGATGTGGCAATTCGGACTCCAATCGTCGGTGACTTCGTTGTTTTGCCTCGAAATTTTTCCATGGTACACAATCACCATTACACCCAAGTATTGATTTTCTGGCGCATTTTGGGTCTCGTTTGCTATATTTAAGCCATTTTTGCATTTATCGTGCATTTTGTGCATATAAATCAAATCCCAACCGCAACTACATGTGGGCTACTTGCAAAGCAGGTCTACAAAATCATTTGTGTGTCGCTTTGCGTGTTTTCATTTATGTCCAAGGAATGGGAAGAATTTTCAAACATTTTGGATGTGAGATGCGGCCACAGGCGTTGGTCTTGTTGGTATTTTATTTACAGGAAATGCAGATGGAGTCTGAAAATCACGAAAATCGGTGTGCCACCATGGTGAGCTCTCAAGACCCCATGGAAATTTTTTAGTAAAGTTTGGCACAAGTTTGGATGATCGCTCCTTGGAAACCAGAGCATCTCACAAGAAGGATCATAGTTTCCAAAAGGAGACATGGAAATTCGAACTCCAGTTGCTGGCGACTTCAGCGTTTCGCGTCAAATTTTTTCCACAGTATGCAATCACTATTATACCCTAGGTTTGACTTTGTGGTGCATTTCGGGGCTCCTTTGCTATATTCAAGCCATTTTTTGCATTTACCAGGCATTTAGTGCATATAAATCAAATCCCAACTGCAACTGCATGTGGTGAGAAAGGGATGAGGATTGCCATTCGATCTGTGTGCATCCAACGGTGTAGACGTACGATCCGTGGGATTTGGGTTCTGGCCAATCAGAACGCACGACTCACATCGCGCGCAGCAGGGGTCATCAGCCACGGTTTGGTAGGCACACGGCTTTCGTTAATGAACCATGTGCTATTTGCAAACTAGATTGCATATGTTCTATTCATACATACTGGAGTGAGATCAATTGAGTGTGCTAGCTATAGGGTATACAATCATAAATAGTTTGTACTCATTGCCTGTGCTGACGACATATCAAGGTCAACATATTAATCGTTCTTAGATCAACAGAAGGCCGGGCATAACTCACAATTCAGTACATGCGACCGTTCTAATTGAATGAATTAAGTTGCAGAATAGACATAATAAATAGTGTTATGTATTAATTCCCACGTACATGGGAGAACTGGGATCATTAGGTTGGTCGCGAATGAACTTAGGATTTCTGATGATTTTAAGCCTCTCTTTATGTTTGGTGCGTGATCCCTTCGCTGGCATCTCAGCAAATTCATCGTACTCGTCCTCATCAGCAACACCCTCGACGCTCAGTACCCTCCTCTTCCCATGCATCACTACATGGCAGTTCTTATGCAAGGGGTCTTTCACATAGAAAATCTGGGTTGCATCGCTGGCAAGAATGAATGGGTCCTTGTGATATGCCATCTTTGTCATGTTAACACAGGTCTTCCTGTATTCATCAAACTTTACCTGACTAAGAGGGACCCATTTGCACCTGAATAATGGCACCTTAGCTTTCACATAGTTAACCTCCCAAATCTCTTCGATGGTTCCATAGTATACCCTTTTATCAGCTTCATCTACAGTTATGCATTCTATTTGAATGGAGCTGTTCTGATATGAGGTCTTCTTATCATGTTCCTCAGTGTAGAACGTGTAGCCATTTATGTCATACGCTTGGTACCTCAATACCGTAGGTGATGGCTTTTGTACCAACCACGTTGCAATGTCATCCATGGATCCGCGTGATAAACGATCCTTCAGCCATCTGACATAGTCCTTATTGTGTGCCTTCATCACAACATCTAATGGATGCACCATGGGTAAGAAGATTCGTCATATCTCCGCCAAGTGTTCTTCAGCATAAGCGTCGAGAACTAGGCTGTTAATCAGTACCATCAAATGGGCTTGATCGGTCTCATCTCCAGGTGCAGCGTGTGGCGTGCCACCAAGGACCGACTTACCAGCCAACCTTCCCTCGTGGTGAGAGAGGGGCAAACCTATAAGTCTTTGTTTCATGTATTCAGCGCAAAACTCAACCACCTCATCCGCGGTATAACCTTGTAGGATGCTTGCCTCTGGATGACATTGGTTCCAACAATAGCACTTCAATATTCCCATGAACCGCTCGAAGGGATAAATGTTGCAAAGAAACACAGGACCACAGTACTTTATCTCGTCAACAAGGTGCACAGTGAGATGGACCATGACATCAAAGAATGACGGTGGGAAAAACATCTCTACGTTGGACAATATTCTTGCAATATCCTCTTGCATATAATCCAGCTACTCACGATTTACCACTTTCTACCATAGTTGGTTGAAGAAATCACAAAGATCAATGAGTGTGTTTCTTATGTCTGTGTCCATCATATTCCTGAAGGCCACATGGAGGATTTGTGTCAACATTACGTCGCAATCATGTGACTTCATGTGTTCCAACTTCATTTTACCCAAGCTCACATCCACGAGACTTTTGATGTTTGTGTAGTAGGAAGAGGGTGTCTTAATTGACAACAAATAATTGTAGAACTCTTTTGCTTCTTTTGCCATGAAATTGTAACTCTGGCGAACGTGGAGGAATTTGTCACCATCTTCTGCTTCATTCATGCATTTTGGTTGATCACCAAGCATACCGAGTCGTGCTCCGTCACCATCCTTTGTTTTACCTTTAATCTTGAGCAGATTACCAAGGATGCTTTCACATACGTTCTTCTCTATGTGCATGACATCAAGGCAGTGACGTACACTTAGAATCTCCCAGTAAGTTAATTGCAAGAACACTGATTTCTTCTTAAACACTTGCGTCCTGGGTGTTTTTTTCGACGACTAACCGGGTCCCTTTCCAAGCACAACTTCAATTTTTTTAGCCATTCTGTGGACCTGCTTCCCAGAATAATGTCTTGGGCCCAAACCTACCTCTGCCATACCATCAAATTCAGCTTTCATCTTTCGGTAGGGGTGTTCTCTCCGTAAGAATCTACGATGACACAAATACATGGTTTTGCGCGAGTTGGGAAGAAATCTACTCGATGTCCTATCCATGCATGTGACACATCCTACATCTCCCTTGTTTTCTGCCCCGACGTGTTGCCTAATGCCAGCATATCTTGAATGGTGTGCAGCAGCAACGCATGTAGATCAAAAATCTCCTTTTTGAAAGCAGCATAGCATTTTACACCAGGCTCTTTTACCCACAATGTCAGCAGTTCTTCTACCTGTAGCTAAAAGTAAATGTCCATGTCATTTCTAGGTTGCTTCGGGCCTTGGATAATCATTGACATCATGATGTATTTTTTCTTCATACACAACCAAGGAGCAATGTTATATATGCACAAAAGCACCGGCCATGTGCTGTGCTTGGTGCTCATATCGCCAAATGGATTCCCCCCGTCAGTACACTCCCCGAGCCATATACTTCTAGGATCCTTGGCAAAGTTTTTATACTTTTCCTCGATTGACTCCCACTGATCCCCATCTTTCGGGTGCCTCAAATATTCATCCGCAATTCGCTCATCATGATGCCACGGCCACCTCTTTGCCTCTCTAGGGTTTGCAAACAAACGCTTCAACCTTGGAATTTAAGGCAAGTACCAAACAACCTTCAAAGGGATTCCTGTCTTGATCTCATTGTCCAATTTGTACTTGTCCTTTGCTTTCCTGCATTTGTATCGTGGATGCTTGCATATGCGACATGCACGCAAATCTTTATACTCACCACGGTACAACATACAATCATGCACACAAGCGTGTATCTTCTGGACTTCAAGTTCCAATGGGCAAACAACTTTCTTCGCTTCGTTCGTGCTTTTATGGTGCACATTATCTTCTGGACGAATGTCTTTGAAAAGACCTAACAACTCTGTGAAGCCCTTGTTTGATAGACCATTTTCTGCTTTAACTCTGAGAAGCACCAGTGTGGAACTCAACTTTGAATATTTATTTTTGCAACCTGGATACAAATCTTTCTTTGAGTTCGCATCAATGGTTGTCAGATCCTTGTACCCAACCATATCTTTATCTGGGCCCTGGAAGTCTGCAATCATAGCAGCAAAATCTGGCATACCATCAAGGTCGTCGTCTTCGTCGCCGTCTTGGTTTTCCAGTGGGTTTTTTTTATTGTCTCTGTTCCGTTGGTAGCTTGACGTCTGAGCCCCGAGGTTAGATTCAACATCCATGTGACTCTGATCGGGGTTTGGCATCTCGCCGCTCTGGTTACCTTCATCCATGACCGGCTCTTCACCGTGTCTAGTCCAACGTGTATATCCATCCATGAATCCCCGCTTGAATAAGTGGTACTCGACGTCTGTAACTTTATGTGACTCTGTATTGCCACAATCCTTGCATGGACACAGGATGTAATCATCGTTACGGACTCTCTTCTTTGTCCTTTAAGCCAAAGTGATGAACTCCGTCACACCACTCGCAAACTTTGAGCTTCTCCGATCCTTCATCCATTCAGATCGTTCCATCTGCACCACACGAGGGGTAATTCATAAAATCATTAATAAATGGATTAATTGATGCACAAAGATGCGTGCATAAATAACAAGATTTAATTTTCATAATTTACGGAGAGCGCTCCATATTGTTTTATCCAGCCGTGCGATGACACAAATTAATGACCAGTCAATTTACACGCAGAGTACAGTATACTACCCTTATGAATTGAATACCTTAATTAGGCCACTCAACGAAAAGAATACCTTAATTAATTAGCCACGCGGCGACCTCCACCCACCAAACAGAGAAGAGCGATGCCGTGGCACGTCGAGACAGCAAGGTCAAGGAGCAAAGCTTAGTGGGGCATCCACCTGAAGTTCGAGCTCCACTATCGCACCTTCGACCGCGAGGGATGTGCTCCAATCACGCCGCCGCCGACCTCGAGGATTGAGATCTCCTCCTATCTCCTGCTGCCGACCGAGGATTGACCTCCTATCACGCCGCCACCACTGACCGACTGAGGATTGACCTCCTATCCGGTAGCCGCTGCCTCGACCGCCGCCCCATCTCTATCTGTAGAGCAGCTATATATATTTTTTGATGGGTATCCGCAAAGTGACTGTTTACAATATTAACTCCATTCTTGCATCCCCATATGTACCGGGTAGTTCATCACATACGGTTATGTCACGGGAACCGTGTGTCACACACATTGTCTTCTCACACGGTTTGGTGTGGAAATCGTGTGTGAAGTTGTAATATCGAACACAAATGATATGTACAAACCATGTGCCGTATACAACAGAGTGCGATAAGTAGTTCCTGACCGTTATCAGATCCCCACAGTTTCCCCATTTCCCCCAAATCCCTAGATAGCCCCCAAATTCCCTCGCGTGGCGCTGACATTGGGGGAATGCGGACGAGTGGTGCTGATGGTTTCGGTGCGGCTGCTCCGGCTCGTATCGTCACTCTCGGCAGCGCGATGGGCGGCGTCGCCACGACGGCGGTCACCGCCGAGTGCTTGGCTAAGGTCATCAGAAGGCCGGTGTACTACGAATCTGAATCCGAATCGTCTTGTCAGGTTCCAATCAATCCCGATCTTTTTTAGCATGTCCAAATTAAAGTAGCTCCCTTCTCAATCCGCCCTGAATGACCCCCACTCCACCACCCAGGAAAGAGATCAACCGCCGGATCCGGAGTATGACTCTAGACTCCTGCAACATGAGTTCGACTCCGAGTTTTGCGCCACCAAGAAGTACCAAAAGTTGAGTTATGCGCACGGACACACTCCCGCTCGACATGTATGCACGGAGGGATTTGACATTGGCAGACGGTTTCTCAGTTGCCCCTTAGAGGTTAGTGCTAAGTTCATCATTTAAGTTGAGTTAATGCCCCAGCCCATCCTGAATATTTAACATTGGCAGGGATATGAGGCTTGTGCCTTTGTTAACTGGTTGGATGATGAATGGCATGGCAGGGCTCGAAGTGTTATCACCAAGCTCGTAGAAGACAACGTAAAGCTGAAGAAGAAACTGACTGATCTGGAGTGTACAATCACTACGATGAAGCAAGAAAGCCTCAATCACAGGCAACAGATGAAAGCAAGAGACAAGAAGGAACTAGCATGTGTAGTTGTAGTTGTTGCATTAGTCATCTTCTATGCGTTGTTTGCAATGATGATTAGGGGTTTTGTTTGATTATTACTGGCTACATCAATAAGCAGAGCTCATCTATTGCTTGACAACTGTCCTATGAAAACTGCTTGTTTCACATTTGGACGCTCCAACCTATGTGTGTAATTATCACATTGAGAACTATGCAACCGTGGGAATTTGGAGCGACTGGGTACTAATAATTGCGGCTGATTATATCAGGATTCTAACCGCCTGCCAAGGCACCAATAAAAACTGTCAATCCCCCGCTTCAATTGCCATTCCTCTTTTCTTCATACACCGCTTCAGTCTCCACCGTCTTCATTGTCCCGGCCGGCCACGCTACACACTTACACACACTCTGCAATCTCGCTTTGTGTATGTACCACAGCCACGTTGAGCGACAGCGAGGACGATAGTTCCGCCAGCAGTCTTC
Source organism: Elymus sibiricus (assembly GCA_039707655.1). Classification (NCBI taxonomy): domain Eukaryota; kingdom Viridiplantae; phylum Streptophyta; class Magnoliopsida; order Poales; family Poaceae; genus Elymus; species Elymus sibiricus. Next base: position 166,157,728 of record CM077670.1, read on the forward strand.
CGCCCGATGATAGGTCAACCTCGGAATCATCCCGCTCATCTTCCATGAGTCCGGCATCGAGCACTGACCTCGATTTTATCCGGATCATGGAAGGGACTCCGCCGCCCGAGTCGTCGGACAACGACCAGACAGACGAGGACCCGTCTGAGAATGATGAAGACGACGACGATGATGATGATGAGGAGGAATGTCCGAACGAGGAGGAGGACGACGAGGACGTCAACGACAATGACGACAGCGGCGGCGATGAAAAGCCAACGGTCAGCAGCAAGAAGCGTCCTCACCAAGATGATGTCGCGGGGCCATCCAACAACAACAAGAAGAAGAAGGACTAAATTAAGCAGACTGTATATCTCTGTTGCCGTTCGCTCATATAAATCCATGTCCCCTGTCAATCTCATTGCGGACGGTTAGCTATACGTATTCGATAGAGATCTTTTACATTATCGCCCACAGTTGGTTTCTTGAATTGTGTGCCCTGTCGAGCACACAATTTACAACAAAAAATCGTATGCGCTGTCTATAATTATCGCACACAATTCTGATTACCGACCTGATTGCCGGATATCACACACATCTTGTTACGCCGAATCGTTTCTGTTCTTCTGGATCATCGCAAACAGTTCGTCCGAGTGAACTGTATGTCGTGTATCGCACACACCTCGAACTACCTGCCCGTTTCTATTGTGTTGGGTAATCACAAACAGTTCATCCGAGTGAACTGTATGCCATGTATCGCACACACCTTGAACTGGCTGCCTGTTTCTATTGTTCTGGCTCATCACAAACAGTTCGTATCGATCAACTGTATGCCACGTATCGCACACGCGTCTCTAATCTGAATCGTTTTTGATGTCTCCGGCATCGCACACGGTTCGTCTTATTGTTGACGGTTTTATTATGACACCGTTTGCGATGCATGCATCGCACACAGTTTGGTCGCGGGGTCTCTGATTCATGTGTCGCGTTAGCGGTCGCCAGCAGTAGTGATGTCAAGTCAAGTCGGATGTGCTCCTGTTGACAGAACTGCTTCATGACCCTCTTGGAAAGATTAGTTCCATTATCTGTAATGATGCTATGTGGATAGCAAAAATGATAAATCAACTTTTTCAGGAATTTGACAGTTGTAGATGCATCACAATGGCTGACTGGCTCTGCTTCAACCCACTTGGTGAATTTGTCTAGTACAACCAACAAGTGAGTATATTTATTCTTGGACCTCTTGAAAGGTCCGACCATATCAAGCCCCCAGACTGCGAAGGGCCAAGTGATTGGAATCATTCGCAATTCTTGAGCCAACACATGAGCTTGACAAGCAAATTTCTGGCATCCATCGCACTTGCGAACAATATCCTCTGCATCTGCATGAGCTGTGAGCCAGTAAAACCCGTGTCGAAAAGCTTTCTCAACCAAGGATCGTGAGCCAGCATGATGTCCACAATCGCCAGAGTGGATTTCATTCAGAATTGCACGACCCTCTTCAGGAGAAACACAACGTTGAAAAACACCTGTGACACTGCGTCTGTGCAACTCGCCATTGACGATGGTCATGGACTTGGACCTTCTGATGATCTGTCAAGCGATGATTTCCTCTGCTGGGAGCTCGCCACGGCTAAGATATGCCAAGTAAGGAACTGTCCAATCAGGTGTAGCATGAATAGCGGCCACCAATGCTGCTTCTGGATCAGGAATAGCAAGGTCTTCCTTCGTCGGTAATTTGACTGACGGGTTGTGCAGAACGTCCAGGAAAACATTGGGTGGAACAGGCTTGCGCTGAGACCCCAAGCGAGACAGTGCATCTGCTGCCTCGTTAAGCCGGCGATCAATATGATCAACCTGGTATCCCTTGAAGTATCTAGCGATATTAGTAACAGCACGCCGGTAAGCCACCATGAGGGGATCTTTAGAATCCCAGGTACAAGAAACTTGCTGAGCTACCAGATCTGAGTCGCCCAAACATCTGACCTGGCATAAGTTCATCTCCTTAGCCATATGGAGACCATGAAGCAAGGCCTCATATTCAGCTGCATTGTTAGTACAGGGAAACATGAGCCTCAAAACATAACAAAATTTATCACCTCGCGGGGAAGTTATCACAACTCTGGCCCCCGAGCACTCCAATTGCCTGGATCCGTCAAAGTGTATTGACCAGTATGTAGTATCCGGCTTCTCCTCCGGAGCCTGCAACTCAGTCCAATCATTGATGAAGTCCACCAAAGCTTGAGATTTGATGGCAGTCCGTGGCACATATTTGAGGTGATGCAGACCAAGCTCGATGGCCCACTTTGCAACCCAGCCAGTTGCCTCCTTGTTCTGGATTACGTCCCCAGGAGGTGCTGAACTTACAACAGTGATTGGGTGCTCATGAAAATAATGTTTCAATTTGCGACATGCCATGAACTTGCCATAGACCAGCTTTTGCCAATGCGGATAGCACTGCTTGGACTCTGTTAAAACTTCACTGACATAATACATGGGCCGCTGGACTGGGTACTCTTTGCCTTCTTCCTTGCGTTCCACAACAACTGCATGTAACGACCCGGTTCCAAAAAGGATCCAAGTCTGTGTGCTTAAGTGCCATCCCTAGATCGGTATGCTAGCACACACAGTACTCGATGAAATAACAGAAAAATCACATGTAGAAAATAACATCAAAGGTTGTGGAGTCCCATCAACACCAACGGCAAAGTTGAGTGTAGACAATGTAACCCTATCGTATCACTTACTCGTCGTATAATTCTTGCAACATGAGACGTTGCAGCCGTGTAGGTCAATACGTTGAATGTACTGGCAAGTCACACCATAAGAGATGTATAAATGTCCTACTTCTACATGCAATATGGCTGGTGGAAGGTTCTAAGTTTAATTTGCATAAAGCTGATTTTCCCTATCATCAAAAGAATATCCAATTATTACTACAAGGCTTATCATAATATGATTGAGATGGTTTCTCCACTCAATCTATACCCAAGTTGATTAAAACCCATTAAATTAGTTAAATGTGATGAGATCGCTCAAATTCCCAATTTCTAGATGCTCAAGGTGTCCATAACCAGGGACACGGCTAATCGATTAGTTTGACACTCTGCAGAGGTTTGTGCTCTTTTCCCCACAAGACTCGATCACCTCCTTTGTAGTCCTCGCACTGCCTGGTGTTTGAGAACCAGAAGATCGAGACAAAGTCTTTCAGAAGCATTTCCCCTTAACCATGGGTAGACCGGTACACCTACATATATATAACTACATCTGCTAGCCTACCCGGAAAGAGGTCACGCAACGTACTCAACTAAGCCAGAGCCCATATTAGCTTGTGGCTGCGCAGGTAAGCTTCTAGTCATGAAAAATTGATAAATCTCTTTGAGCCTGGGTGGCATTCCATAGGGTGATTCTCCGGGTACTCCGGTATCCCCTTGGGCAAGCACTGGTTTCTCCAGGTGCCCGGGCTAGTCCACTGGTTACTCCAGGGTGCCCCTACCATTCCACCCAGATGTGTGTTAATGTTGCCACCTTAAGGTTACCCAAAATTATTATATCTCTCGCAACTTGCATGAATCACACATACCAATCCCCGTCTACAAAAGCATAGCAAAACTCCCACAACATTGGCGACAATGGAGTAAAGGCTCAGACCTACCTCAATGAACTACTGGGTTTATAATATAGCCAATTTATATATTCATGCAATCCTACATCAAAAGGACTAAATGCACATAGAAAACATTGGTATTAAAGGGGCATGATCAAGATGTAACTTGCCTTGTACTGTTGATGAAGATTCTTCGCACTCAAAATTGTGATAGTTCTGCTCGTCACACTCCGATTCAATCTATCGTAAGGAAGCAATTATAACCACACATAAGCAATCACTCAAAGATCAAAAGAAACCAAATAAAAGACTCATGAAAATCCAAAAGAATCAAACAAAGTTTTCTGGACAGAAACATATTCTTAACAGAAGAAAACATTATAAAACTTTAGTTTAACAGAAAGTATTTGCTATTAGTGTCGTTGGTATAAGCCTAACAGTGGTGTATAGGGGTACGAATTAGAGGGCAGAGCCTAGCTACAGTGCAGTTGTTACACTCGGATTTACGAGTTCAGGACCCTCAGCGGTGGAGGTAATAGCCCTATGTCTCGGCGCTCTGGAGCTTGATTGACTTGAGTGTATGTGTTACAAAGGATTGCAAACCCCTGGAATGGAGCTGAGGGTGGCTTATATAGAGTCCGCCAGGCCCCCATGAATGCCGCCATAACCAAGGGTTAAAGAGGGGGGTTAAGAGCGCCAGTTACTGGTAACGGCGCACTAATTACACTTAATGAGGGGGGCACACGTCCCGACCATTGCATTCCTGGAGAGTCTCCTGGTCTTCTCTGGTCGAGTGACTATCAGGTACTTTGAGTGAAATAAGCCGGTCGAGTGAACTGCTGCCTCCCAAGTGGTTCATTGAACTCCGAGTGAATGTCAGGTTGCAGAACTCCTGACTACTGGCCTAGCCCTGGGGCCCAGTATAAGGTGTGTGGCATCCTAGGGTAGGGTCTGTAGGTCAGGCCTGTTACCCTATCCCTAGTATATGTCCTCGTCATTAGCCCCCGAATCGGTCGAGGTTAAGCGGGTCGAGTCAAGGCGAATTCCCAGGTGAGTTGAGCGCTACAGGGGCGCTCAAGAACTCCTACTGGTCATTAGATGGCCTTGTCTTCGTGCGGCACCTTGACGGATTCCGGACCATATGACGTCCGAGTGAAAGTCTCCATCCGAATGAAATGAGCAATCTCCATCCGAGTGAAATGAGTCATTGCGTGTCGGGTGACGGAAGGGATCCAAGCGTTTATGGAATGTCTTTAAAGGGCGAGCAATCGGGTTGCTGGACCCCGGATCTTGCGGTTTTTGAAATCAGATTCGAGCGCGCGTGAACGGTTGCAGCGCAGCGAGTGGGGAAAGTGGGGCGTGATGCCTCAATTTTTGCCCCGCTTTTCGCCACGTACCGCTGCATCTCCGCCCGCGAGATTTGAGGAGATCTGCGAGCCATGAATCGCTGGAGAGGATTAGGGAGCGGAACGGGCAACGGTATAAGGGGCTGCTGCGTTGGAGAGGGAAAGAGAACAGATCCCCTTTTCTCCAACTCTTCCAGCCACCCAATCTCCCCTCCAGCACCCCACTCTACGCGAATCCCCCTTGGTGCTGGAGAGCTCTGCGGCGATGGCGAAGGACAAGACGGCGAAGCTGGAGCGGGCGAAGAAGGCAGCGAAGGGGAAGAAGGTGTCGAGCTCCAGGGTCGTGCCCCCGCGCGGGTGGATCCAGGGCGATTGGCTCCCGCCGACCACCACGGTGGACGACATCAGCGGGCTCATCGTGGACGGGCTGGTGCGCGACGGGACATGGAGGCTGCCGGTGGAGGGGGAGATCAACCCCGCGCCGTGCCCCGGGGAGTGCGTGCTCCTCACCACTCACGTGGAGAGAGGTTTCTCCATGCCACCCCACCCTTTCTTCCGTGGTTTCTTGAACTTTTTCGGTGCCCAGCTTCATCATCTTCCTCCAAATGCCATAGTGTATCTAGCTGCGTTCATTTCCATGTGCGAAAATTTCTTAGGCTGCCAGCTGCACTAGGGTCTGTTCAAACACATCTTCACATGTCGCTCTCAGTCGGTTAAAAAGGCTGACCCTGATGGAGAGAGGACCCAGGTGATCCAGATGTGCGGTGGCTTAGGTATCCAAATGAGGGGTAAGAGTGCATTCCCCTCCATGTCTTTCCCCGATTCGGTTAGAGGTTCGCAGTCGACCTGGTTCTACTGCAATGACCTTCCTTGCACCGGTTCGTCGACTGGTCTTCCCCCCTACACGTCTGAGAGAGTTAAGACGCGTCCTTCGCTGACGATTGCTAAGGAGGAGAAGACTGAAGTAGGTATCTTGGTGAGTGTCGTGGTCGGTCTGATTCAAGGCGGAGTGACGGGCCTGGATCTTCTGGAGGTCTTCCACAGTCGGCGGATCCAGCCGCTGCAGGAGAGGGCTCACCCCATGTGGCGCTACACCGGAGCCAACGACCCGACCCGAGTGCACCCGAAGGATGTTGATGAGAAAATGGTGGAACAGTGGATCAGGTGCATCACTGGCGCACGCGACAATCCGCGAGGGTCGAGACGGATCCCGCCCTATGACGACGCGCATCAGCCATCAGAGGTAAGACGCGCATTTTTGAGTGAATTATTTACGTGCAAATTATCCGAGTGAACTGAATGATCTGAGTGAACTTACTGGGCTGGCTGTCTCTGTTCTTCATGTCTTGCAGGATTTCCAAAAGATGCTCTCGCCTGTGCCGAATGGAGAACACGTTGTCGGGGACTGATACGTCTCCAACGTATCTATAATTTTTGATTGTTCCATACTATTATATTATCAATCTTGGATGTTTTTATAATCATTTACAGCAATTATATATCATTTTTGGAGACTAACCTATTAACTTAGTGCCCAATGCCAGTTGCTATTTTCTACCCTGTTTTTGTTTTACAGAAAATCAATACCAAACGAAGTCCAAATGCCACGAAACTTTTTGGAGATTTTTTTCTAGACAAGATAAACACTAGAAGCTTCGGGAGAGGGCCAGAAGACCCAGGAGGTGGCCACGAGCCACCAGGGCGCGCCTGGGGGGCAGGCGTGCCCTGGTGCCTCATGGGCCCCCCTTTGCTCCGTTTGACCTAAATCCACCACTATAAATTCAGGAAAAATAAGAAACCCTTAGGAGAGTCCACGAAATACTTTTTCCACCACCAAAAGTTTCTGTTCTAGAGAGATCCCATCTGGAGGCCTTCTCCGGTACTCCGCCGAAGGGGGAATCGATCATGGAGGTGTTCTACATCAACCTTGCTGCCCTTCCGATGATGCATGAGTAGTTTATCACAGACCTTCGGGTCCATAGGCAGTAGTTAGATGGCTTCTTCTCTCTTTTTGATCTTCAATACAATGTTCTCCTCGATGTTCTTGGAGTTCTATCCGATGCAATCACTTTTTGCGGTGTGTTTGTTGGGATCCGATGAATTGTGAGTTTACGATCAGATTATCCATGAATATTATTTGAGTCTTTGCTGCACTCTTTTATGCATGATTATTATAGCCTCGTATTTCTTCTCCGATCTATTGATTTGGTTTGGCCAATTAGATTGATTTATCTTGCCGTGGGAATAGGTGCTTTGTAATGGGTTCGATCTTGCGGTGTTCAATCCCAGTGACAGAAAGGGACATGACACGTATGTATCATTGCTATTAAAGGTAAAAAGATGGGGTTTATTCATACGTGAGTTTATCTTGTCTACATCATGTCATCGTTCTTAAGGCGTTACTCCTTTCTTTATGGACTTAATACACTAGATGCATGCTGGATAGCGGTCGATGTGTGGAGTAATAGTAGTAGATGTAGGCAGGAGTCGGTCTATTTGTCTCGGACATGAAGCCTATATATATGATCATTGCCTTGGATATCGTCATGATTATTTGCTTTTCTATTAATTGCCCAACAGTAATTTGTCTACCGACCATATGCTATTTTCTTGAGAGAAGCCTCTAGTGAAACCTATGGCCCCCGGGTCTATCTAAATCATATTACTAAAAACCTAAAAATATTGCTGCCATTTTCTTTTATTTCTTTTATTTTGTATTTTTGTTTCAATCTATCTATCTATCACATACAATTTAATCTTGCAATTGACCACCGAGGGATTGACAACCCCTCGTTTGCGTTGGGTGCAAGGATTTGTTGTTTGTGTGCAGGTGCTGCTAATGAGGTGTTGCGTGATTCTCCTACTGGTTCGATAACCTTGGTTTCATAACTGAGGGAAATACTTATCTCTACTGTGCTGCATCATCCCTTCCTCTTCGCGGAAATACCAACGCAAGCTACAAGTAGCAGGAACAATTTCTTGCGCCGTTGCCGGGGAGACATCATCAACATCTATCAAGTACCTTTGCATAAACTCTCATCTCCTTGCATTTACTTTATTTGCCATTTGCCTCTCGTTTTCATCTCCTCCACTTCTAAAACGTTTTTACAAAAATACAAAAATATTTTTCGTTTGCCTTTTTGTTTGTTTGCTATCCTTGCTTGTGTTGACATGTGCCTTCTATATGCTTGCATCTTCGCTTGCTAAAAATCTATTGATATGGATTCACTTAAAGTTTACTACTTGGATCATCTTCTATCCATTCGTGCTCGTGCCGAAACCCCAACTAGTTTAGTTGAGGGAAAATCTTTAGATGAGCATGCTCATTTTGTCCGTCACCGTTTGTCTGAAAAAGGAAGACTCTTATGGCGTAAAATAAATTGTTTGCTATGCTATGCTTGGAATCTATGTGAAATTTATGATTTTACTTGTTGCTCTAAGAACCCTAAAAAACACCTTCCCTACCTATGTGAGTTTAATGATAATGAAATCTTGTCTTCTTATGCCAAGGGTGTTTATAATTACTATGATATCGAACAAATTGAAGAATTTGTTGCTTTTAAGGGTGCTTATGAAGTTGCTTCTTTGATTGAAAAGTATGATATTACTTTCCACAAATCTGAAAATTTTGCCATACTGAAGTATTGCTATGAAAATTATGCATCTAATGCCTATGTTAGTGAATTTATTGAGAGAATGTCTACTGCTTTGGAAGAGAATAATGATACACATGAATCTATAGATAATTGTGATTCCGTTGATTCGATTGAAATATCCCCTCTTGATGAATATGATGCTTGTTATTCTTATGGCCACGATGCCAATATTAATTATGCTTATGATGATGAACTTGCTATAGTTCCTTATGTTAAAAACGAAATTATTGCTATAGCACCCATACTTGATAGTTCCTTAAATGAAAAGCATGATTGCAATGATGTTATTATAAATTCTATGAATGTCAATTGTGCTAATAATATGCAAAACTACGAGCTTGGGGATGATAATTTTGTTAGGTGCACTACTTATTACAATGATCATGATTGCGGTGATCATGCTTTTTATGATCTTGAAAATTTATTTAAGCCTCATGATGAATATGTTATTGATAATTAAATTTGCAACACTATTAAAAGTGGGTTTGGAAGAGCATCAACTTTAGGTAATAATGATCCCACTACTTTGGAGAATTATCACTCTTATGAAATTTTTGATAAAAGTGGGTTTTGAGAGGTCATAACTTTCGTAGATGATAATCCCACTATTTTGGAAGATAATAAAAAATTTATGCATATGGATCATGGAGAGAAAATTCTATATGACAACTATATTGTTGAATTTGATTATGATCCTACATGTAATTATTATGAGAGAGGAAAATATGGTTGTAGAAATTTTCATGTTACTAAATTACCTCTTGTTATGTTGAGATTGTCAATATTTTATTCCTCTCCTTTGCATATGCTAGATATTTCTCGTCTTGATAATTTGTTTGCATATAAAATGCCTATGCATAGGAAGTATGTTAGACTTAAATGTGTTTGTCACATGTATTATGATGCTCTCTTTGTGCTTCAATTCTTATCTTTCATGTGAGCATCAATGAAATCTCAAAGCCTATCTTAATGGCTATAAAGAAAGAGCTTGTTGGGAGGCAACCCAATGAATAAAATAAATTTTTATTATTTGTTTCTGTTATTGTGTGTTTTCACAATTATGCTACTGGTATGATTGTGTTTTTGTGTTTTTAATTAGTGTTTGTGCCAAGTAAAGCCTTTAGGATGATTTGGAAGGATAGTATAATTGATGCTGTTTGGAAAACAGAAAGTTTTGCGTCCAGTGACCGAATTTTGTTTTTGTACTGGAGCATCAGACAAATATGAAATGTTTACACAGTATTGGTATATGAATTGCCCACATTATCCTAATTTTTCAGAATTTTTGGAGTTACAAAAGTATGGCTTTTAAATAGAATGCTATAGACTATTCTAATTTTGACAGATTCTATTTTTGATGCACTGCTTGCTTGTTTTGATGAATCTATGGATTGTATCGGGGGGTATAAGCCATGGTGAAGGTAGAGTACAGTAGGTATAATGCAAAAATAAAATATGAATGGGTTTGCATCAGTACTTAGAGTAGTGATTTATTTTGTTATACTAACGGATCTCACGAAGGTTTTGTTGAGTTTTGTGTGATTGAAGTTTTCAAGTTTTGGGTGATATCACGATGGATGAAGGAACAAGGAGTAGCAAAATCCTAAGCTTGGGGATGCCCAAGGCACCCCAAGGTAATATTCAAGGAAGACTCAAGCGTCTAAGCTTGGGGATGCCCCGGAAGGCATCCCCTCTTTTTTCTACCAACCATCGGTAATTTTACTTGGAGCTATATTTTTATTCGTCACATGATATGTGTTTTGCTTGGAGCGTCTTGTATTATATGAGTCTTTGCTTTGTTTTCTTTTTAGTTTGTCACAATCATCTTTGCTGAACACACCTATCTTGAGAGAGCCACACGTTTATCATCATTTGTTAGAATACTCTATGTGCTTCACTTAAATTTTTTGAGCTAGGCAGTTGCTCTAGTGCTTCACTTAAATCTTTTTGAGCACGGTGGTGGCTATATTTTTAAGAAATAAACTCTCATGCTTCACTTATATTATTTTGAGAGTTGATTGAAATTTGGAGAAATGAATTCTCATCCTTCACTTATATTATTTTGAGAATTGATAAGATTAAAATTTTGAAGAAATATTTGCACTCTCATGCTTCACTTAAATCTTTTTGAGAGTTGATAATAGTAACGGTAAGTTGCACAAGATATGAATTTGCTCCCAAAGTGATGAATATTCAAGAGGGGTATAAATAAAAAATTTCATATAGATCATTGGATATGATAAGTGTGATTCCTTGCAATAGTTTTGCGATATGGAAATGATAATATGTGAGTCATGTTAGTGAGTAATTGTGATTTAGTAAGAATATTAGTGTTAAGGTTTTTGATTCCCTATGCATGCATGTCAAGTCAATAGTTATAAAAAGAAATTATATCCTACTTATGGTGCATTATTCGGTGTTAGTTATGTTCAATGCATGTTTATGACCGTTTTCGTTTTTTGGTTGGTTGCTTCTCAATCTTTTGCTAGCCTTCATTTGTACTAAGCGGAAATACTGCTTGTGCATCCAAAATCCTTAAACCCAAGTTGTGCCAAATGATTCCACTATATCTACCTATATGCGGTATTTCAAATGCCGTTCCATGTAAATTTGCGTGTGCCAACTCTAATTTTCAAAATAATTTTTCTGTTTTGTGTGCCCGTACCGCTCATGGAGCGGAAGGGGGTGGCCATTATTTTCCATGCTAGGTGTGTTATTCTCACGATGAGTGTTTATTCACTTGTCATTGCACGGGAGAGTGGCTGGTACGTAATAGGGATGCCCAGTCCCACAATGAAATCAAAAATTAATAACAACAAAATTCCTTGAAAAGTGTTGGTTTGGAGGGCACCCGTGGATACGGCTAGCCATGGATTGTGAAAGAAATGGTGGAAAGGAAATAAACTTTCCTTTCTGTTTGGGAACTGCCTATGATGTGTCTAGCATGGAAAATATTGGGAATTCTCGGTCGTTTTCGTTGACAGGAAAAGCATGCCTCTCAAAATATTTTTATCTCTTTAATTTAAGCTTTGAGCTCTGGCACATTAGCAAATCTCTGCTTCCCTCTGCGAAGGGCCTATCTATTTACTTTTATGCAATTTTTATTTTTACTTTGAGTCTCCATCTTCTCTTACAAAAGCACCAACTAGAGAGCACTATTGTCATACTTGTGCATTGTGTGTAGCTAATATTTGAGTGTGTTTCATGAATGGATCAATGATTGAGCATAATGGGCAAGGGATAACTTCCTTTAGCGTTGATATTTTGATAGACATGGTTGCTTGTTAGCATGCTTGAGTATTTATATTTTCATGTCAAATTATAGACTATTGCTTTGAATCATTCAAGTCCAATGTCCATGGTACAAAAGAAAAAAATATGTGATGAATATGATAGGCAGCATTCCACATCAAAAATTCTATTTTTATCATTTACCTACTCGAGGAGGAGCAGGAATTAAGCTTGGGGATGCTGATACGTCTCCAATGTATCTATAATTTTTGATCGTTCCATTTTGTTATATTATCAATCTTGGATCTTTTTATAATCATTTACAGCAATTATATATCATTTTTGGAGACTAACCTATTAACTTAGTGCCCAGTGCCAGTTGCTGTTTTTTGCCCTGTTTTTGTTTTACAGAAAATCAATACCAAACGAAGTCCAAATGCCACGAAACTTTTTGGAGATTTTTTTCTGGACAAGATAAACACTAGAAGCTTCGGGATAGGGCCAGAAAACCCAGGAGGCGGCCACGAGCCGTGCGCCTGGGGGGGGGGCAGGCACGCCCTGGTGCCTCGTGGGCCCCCCTTTGCTTCGTTTGACCTAATTCCACCACTATAAATTCAGGAAAAATCAGAAACCCTCAGGAGTGTCCATGAAATACTTTTTCCGCCGCCGCAAGTTTCTGTTCAAGAGAGATCCCATCTGGAGGCCATCTCCGGTACTCCGCCGGAGGGGGAATTGATCACGGAGGGGTTCTACATCAACCTTGCTGCCCTTCCGATGATGCGTGAGTAGTTTACCACAGACCTTCGGGTCCATAGGCAGTAGCTAGATGGCTTCTTCTCTCTTTTTGATCTTCAATACAATGTTCTCCTCGATGTTCTTGGAGTTCTATCCGATGTAATCACTTTTTGCGGTGTGTTTGTTGGGATCTGAAGAATTGTGAGTTTATGATCAGATTATCCATGAATATTATTTGAGTCTTTGCTGCACTCTTTTATGCATGATTATTATAACCTCGTATTTCTTCTCCGATCTATTGATTTGGTTTGGCCAACTAGATTGATTTATCTTGCCATGGGAAGAGGTGCTTTGTAATGGGTTCGATCTTGCGGTGTTCAATCCCAGTGACAGAAAGAGACATGACACGTTTGTATCATTGCTATTAAGGGTAAAAAGATGGGGTTTATTCATACGTGAGTTTATCTTGTCTACATCATGTCATCGTTCTTAAGGCGTTACTCCGTTCTTTATGGACTTAATACACTAGATGCATGCTGGATAGCGGTCGATGTGTGGAGTAATAGTAGTAGATGCAGGCAGGAGTCGGTCTACTTGTCTCGGATGTGATGCCTATATACATGATCATTGCCTTGGATATCGTCATGATTATTTGCTTTTCTATCAATTGCCCAACAGTAATTTGTCTACCCACCGTATGCTATTTTCTTGAGAGAAGCCTCTAGTGAAATCTATGGCCCCCGGGTCTATCTAAATCATATTACTAAAACCCTAAAAATATTGCTGCCATTTTCTTTTATTTATTTTATTTTGTATTTTTGTTTCTATCTATCTATCTATCACATACAATTTAATCTTGCAATTGACCGCCGAGGGATTGACAACCCCTCGTTTGCGTTGGGTGCAAGGATTTGTTGTTTGTGTGCAGGTGCTGCTAACGAGGTGTTGCGTGATTCTCCTGCTGGTTCGATAACCTTGGTTTCATAACTGAGGGAAATACTTATCTCTACTGTGCTGCATCATCCCTTCCTCTTCGGGGAAAGACCAACGCAAGCTACAAGTAACAGGGACATGGAGAGCGATCACGGCAGTGTTGAGGGCAGCTACGTGGAGGATAGCGAGGAGGAAAGCGACGACTCGGAAGGGGGCGATGAGGTCGAGTCTTCTCAGTCTCTAGAGTTGCGCTCTGAGCGCCGCTCTAAGCAGACTCACGATCCGAGTGCTGGCTCGGGGAGGACGGCGGACCCGAGTGCTAAGACTCAGAAGCGCACTCGGACATCGACGTCGGAGCCGACAGAGAAGACCGCCAAGCAGCTCAAGGTCGCTTCCCCCAAGCCTCGGAAGGCTCTACCCAGGATCAAGGTCACCGTTCCTGTCGCCTCAATGTGAGTGTCACGCCTTTCTTTTTTGTTTCTGTGAACTTCCGGACTTTTCTGACCGAGTGAAATTTATGAACCAGAGCTGCAACCTTGACGACGTCTCCCATGCAGATCGACGGAGACCGCGTCGAAGCCGAGTCGGCGGACGCGGCCACTTCTCAGAAAGGTAGCAACGATTCCATTTTTTACTTTGATCCATGATCCGATTGAATTGTCTCCATCTGACTGAATTGCGTATTGCGACTGATTGTGTCGAGTGGATGTAGCGCTTGCAGAGATCATCCACGTCGCGGACGATGATGAAGGACTGCCATAGAAGGACACCGAGAAGGAGACCGCAGCTCCGACTGCCTCTCAGACCATCACACAGAGGACGCCGCCAAGCAAAGCACCTCAAGCTGTTCCTGCGCCTAACGTGACCGTGCCTCTGGGGCAAAGCTCTTCTCAGGCCAGTGTTGCCCCATCTTAGCTTCGTCGACTGCTCTGCTCTCGGCTCCGAGTCCTCCCGTCAACATATTCAGTCTGTATAAAGTGCCAGAGGACCAAACCGGGGCCAGCAAGGAGGCGATGATCCAGGCGGATCTGATGACCCAGCGGCTGAAGGAGATGTGTGCAGCTGGCAAGTTGGCATACGATGCCAGTGGTGCTCTCAAGGAGAACGTTCGAGTAAGTGCTGTTGTAAGTTGATCTCCAGATCATTTTTCTTCTGAAGGAGTTTCAGTCGGTAAATTTTTTGGTACACCCACTGGGGGTGTGTCGACCTATGGGGGCATACTGAGTGCACCCACTGGGTGTAGTCCCCGAGACTACCGTCGACTGCAGGCAGTCGGCGGGAGTCTTAGAACTTGATTCGTTTGTTTGTTTGGCCGTCACTCGGATCGGGCGGACCGTTCCGAGTAGATACCATTCCAGTGGGGGCACGCTAAGTGCACCCACTGGGTGTAGTCCCCGAGACTGCCGTCGACTGCGGGCAGTCGGCGGGAGTCTTAGAACTTAGAACCTGTTTGGTTGTTTTTTGTTATTGTTGTTTGGCCGTCACTCGGATCGGGTGGACCGTTCCGAGTGGATACCATTCCAGTGGGGGCACGCTGAGTGCACCCACTGGGTGTAGTCCCCGAGACTGTCGTTGACTGCGGGCAGTCGGCGGGAGTCTTAGAACTTAGAACCTGTTTTAGAGGGTACTTCAGAATCTGGTACTGGTCAAGCTTGTTCCTCCCTGACAAAGGTACTTCAGGATCTGGTATTGGTCAAGCTTGTTCCTCCCAGGAGTGCTGGTCGCTGGGCACTCGGAATATTCCTTATCATTAACTGGTCTGCTCTCCCTTATGTTTCAGAAAACTTGTGAGCTTGGGGCTCAGTATGTGTCGCTGGAGAAGGAGACGATCCAACTCCGACTGGACTTGGAGGTGGAGAAGAGGAACGTAGCTCACGCCCAAGCGGAGCTCAAGGCCATGGGAGGTAAGCTTCAATTACTTAGTGTTCTACTTTCACCTCTTGCCATTCTTTGAACTGAGTGACTTCACTCGGACAGATGTGCGTAGTGAAAACCATTGACTCCATGTGCGTCTCAGAACCTCTGTCTGTTTAGAAACTATGAAACAGGCACTCGAAAACAAAGACAATGAGCTGGCGGGGGCGCAGAGGGTGGCGAGAGAGAAGACCAAGGTCACCGAAGAGAAATTGGCCTCACTCGAGAAGCTTGAAGGAGAGAACACGTCGCTGAAGGCCGCCGTCAAGGAGGCGAAGAAGAAAGTGGCCGAGCTCAAGAAGCAGAAGGCCGAGTGGGACGGCAAGCTCAAGGATCAGGCGAATGCTTACGAGCAAGAGAAGAAGACCCTGAACGAGAAGGTCGCCCAGCTCACCGAGAAGAAGAATGCTCTGGAAAAGTATATAGAAGACTTTACGGAGGAGATGTCCACCAAGCTTGCAGGTAACTTGTATCGTCCGAGCGAGTTTTGATTTATTTCCGAGTGAATTTCATTCATGCTGACACTCGTCTTTCTCCTTTCCTTGTTCACAGAGTATTGCCGTGACTTCAAGTTGGAGACTGATAGAATCGAGAGGGACCTGGATCCCTCCAGGTCACTCATCGGTGACAAAGCGGCCCTAGGCATCTTGCGGCTCGAGTCTCGCATTGAAGATGTTCTGGGGTACATCATCCGTCTGCGGGGTGCACTCAGAAGGATCGACAAGGAGCTGTGGCCAGAAGACACTCTCGACACCGACCTGGAAGCAATGATGACTCGCCTCAATGAGATTCCTAGCCGAGTGCAAGCATGGAAGAAGTCAGCTGCTCGCTGCGGAGCTGACGTGGCACTCTCTCTCGTCCGTGTGCACTGCAAGGATGCCAAGGAAGAGAAGCTGACGTTTCTCCAAGTCGCCAACACGAAGAAGCTCAAGTTCGAGGACTTCGTGGAGACATTCATAGAGGCAGCCACTCGGATCGCAGATGGCATCGACCTGGACGCCTTCGTCGAGCTAGCCAGCCCTTTTGGAGCATGAGAAAAACTTTAAGTTTTACCCATTTGCCTCAGTATGCCGAGTTGATTTGTATCCGTTAAACTCTTTCGGGCTCAGGGCCCGAATACTCGCATTTACTTTTGAACTTCTAAAGTTATCCAAATGCTTTCTTTCGAGTCTTTGAATGTGTGCAGCTTAGGCAAAAGCTGGTTCGTAGCTAAGCCTCCGAGTGAGAGGGATGCTCTTCCCTCGGAGTAGTGTTTTTAACTTGGGCGAAAGCTGGTTCGCAGCCAAGCCCCCGAGTGAGAGGAATACTCTTCACTCGGAGTAGGTTTTTGACTTTGGCGAAAGCTGGTTCACAGCCAAGCCCCCTAGTGAGAGGAATGCTCTTCACTCGGAGTAGGTTTTTAACCTGGGCGAAAGCTGGTTTGCAGCCAAGCCCCCGAGTGAGAGGGATGCTCTTCACTCGGAGTAGGTTTTTTACTTGGGCGAAAGCTGGATCGCAGCCAAGCCCCCGAGTGAGAGGAATGCTCTCCACTCGGAGTAGGTTTTTAAATTGGGCGAAAGCTGGTTCGCAGCCAAGCCCCCGAGTGAGAGGGATGCTCTTCACTCAGAGTAGGTTTTTAACTTGGGCGAAAGCTGGATCGCAGCCAAGCCCCCGAGTGAGAGGGATGCTCTTCACTCGGAGTAGGTTTTTAACTTGGGTGAAAGCTGGATCGCAGCCAAGCCCCCGAGTGAGAGGGAGGCTCTTCACTCGGAGTAGGTTTTTCACTTGGGCGAAAGCTGGTTCACAGCCAAGCCCCCGAGTGAGAGGGACGCTCTTCACTTGGAGTGGGTTTTTTAACTTGGGCGAAAGCTGGTTCGCAGCCAAGCCCCCGAGGGAGAGGGATGCTCTTCACTAGGAGTAGGTTTTTAACTTGGGCGAAAGCTGGTTCGCAGCCAAGCCCCCGAGTGAGAGAGATGCTCTTCACTCGGAGTAGGTTTTTAACTTGGGCAAAAACTGGTTCGCAGCCAAGCCCCTGAGTGAGAGGGATGCTCTTCACTCGGAGTAGGTTTTTAACTTGGGCGAAATCTGGTTCGTAGCCAAGCCCCTGAGTGAGAGGGATGCTCGCCACTCGGAGTGGGTTTTTTTAACTTATTCAAAAACTGGTTCGCAGCTAAGTTGAAGGGCGTACACCCACTGGGGGTCATAAGCCAGAGAATGCGTACGAGTGAACTCAATGTAGAACAGGAAAAGTCATGCTTTTATTCATCAAACATCACTCGAGTGCTTTTATTACACCTCAACATCAAGTATAAAAACGCCGAAGCAAGTCGGCATTCGAAACACGGGGCTCGTCCGCTTGCTTCAGAAGGTTGTACAGACGGTATGCACCATTATGTAGAACCTTTGACACGATAAAGGGACCTTCCCACGCAGGAGCAAGCTTGTGAGGTCGCTGCTGATCCACTCGGAGCACAAGATCACCTTCCTGAAAGGTCCGACTCCTGACGTGCCTGCTAGGAAAACGTCGTAGATCTTGCTGATAGGTGGCCGAATGGATAAGAGCCATCTCTCTCTCCTCTTCCAGGAGATCAACTGGGTCTTGCCGCGCCTACTCTGCTTCAGCTTCGGAGTATAGTTCCACTCGGGGCGAATTGTGGAGCAGGTCACTTGGCAGGACAGCTTCAGCTCCGTATACCATGAAGAAGGGAGTACCATCGGTAGACCGATTGGGGGTCGTCCTCAAGCCCCAAAGAACTGAAGGCACCTCAGTGACCCAGGCTCCAGCTGCATGCTCCAAATCGCGCATGAGTCGCGGCTTTAACCCCTGAAGGATCAGTCCGTTTGCTCTCTCGGCTAGTCCATTCGACTGCGGGTGCGCCACGGAGGCGTAGTCGACTCGGGTGCCTTGGGCGGCCCAGAACGCTCTGAACTCTTCTGAGTCGAAGTTTGAGCCGTTATCAGTAATGATGCTATGGGGCACGCCATATCTGAGGACTATCTCTTTCATAAACTTGATCGCCGTACGAGAGTCTAGCTTCTTGATGGGTTTGGCTTCAATCCACATAGTGAACTTGTCGACTGCAACCAGCAAGTGGGTGAATCCACTCGCCCCTGTCCGGAGGGGCCCCACCATGTCGAGTCCCAAGACTGCGAACGGCTAGGCGAGTGGGATCGTCTTCAGGGCGGACGCCGGCTTGTGTGACAAGTTTGCATAGAATTGACACCCGACGCAGTGTTGGACTATCTCCTGTGCAGCTTCATTGGCACGTGGCCAGAAGAAGCCGGCTCGGTAATCTTTAGCCACGATTGTCCGAGAGGACGCGTGGTGTCAACAAGTTCCCGAGTGAATTTCCTCCAAGATCAGTCGTCTTTCCTCCGGAGAGATGTAGCGCTGGGTCACACCGGTGATGCTCTTTCTATATAACTGATCGCCCATCACTGTAAAGGTCTTGGACCTACGAACAATCTGGCGGGCCTCGGCTTCATCTTCTAGAAGTTCCTGTCTGAGCAGGTATGCAATGTAAGGCACCGTCCAGTCGGGCGTGATTGCCAGGACCTCCATGACCAAATCAATGACTGCCGGGACCTCGACTTTAGTCGAATCGGAGGTATCGACCACTTGCGGGAGCTCTTCAGTGAAGGGATCTTCTTTCACTGTTGGGGAACGCAGATGCTCAAGGAACACATTGTTGGGTATAGGTTTCCGAGTGGACCCGATCTTTGCCAGATCGTCTGCTGCTGTTCTGTCCATTCGGCTAAGAAATCAGCTAATGCTTGGGACTTGATCGCTTTTTTTGCCTCGAACTTGATGTCCAGGGGCAGGAGCTTGATAGCCCACTTCGCCACTCGACCAGTCGCATCCCGATTGTTCATGATCGCAGATAGCGGGGCATCGCTGACGACTGATACGACATGCTCTTGGAAGTAATGGGCTACTTTCTTCGCAATCAGGTAGATGCCATAGACGAGCTTCTGATAGTGAGGATACCTCTGCTTGGATGGAGTCAGAACTTTAGAAATGTAATAGACTGGGCGCTGAACTTTGTAAGTTTTGCCCTGTTCTTCCTGCTCGACGGTGAGGACAGTACTGACAACTTCACCTGTGGCCGCAATGTACAAGAGCAACGGCTCGTTGCTGTTCGGAGCTCAACAAACGCTTCTTGTGCTTTAGCAGTCCACTCGAATGAATCTTACTTTTTCATCAATCGGTACAGGGGCAGTGCCTTCTCACCGAGATGGGAGATGAATCGGCTCAGAGCTGCGAGGCAACCCGTGAGCTTCTGTACATCATGAAGCCGTTCTAGACGTTTCATTCATACAATCGCCCCGATCTTCTCAGGATTGGCATATATCCCTCGTTCGGAAACGAGGAAACCGAGTAACTTGCCCCCTGGTACTCCGAAAGTGCATTTCGCTGGATTCAGCTTGATATCATACTTTCGCAGATTTGTGAAAGTCTCAGCTAGGTCAGCCAACAGGTCGGAACCTTTTCTGGACTTGATCACTATGTCATCCATGTATGCCTCGATGTTCCGACTGATCTGCGTGTGCCAACACTTTTGAACCATGCGCATGAAAGTGGCACCAGCGTTTTTAAGACCGAATGGCATGGTGATATAGCAAAAACACCCGAATGGGGTGATAAAAGCTATTTTTATTTCATCTGGCCCATACAGTCGGATCTGGTGGTATCCGGAGTACGCATCCAGAAAAGACAATCGCTCACAACCCGTAGAGGAATCTACGATTTGATCTATGCGGGGGAGCGGGAAATGATCCTTGGGACATACCCGATTGATGTGCTTGAAATCGATGCACATCCGGAGAGATTTATCCTTCTTAGGAACCATGACGACGTTGGCGAGCCACTCGGAGTGGTACACCTCACGGATGAACTCGGCTGCCAGGAGCCGAGCAACTTCTTCGCCAACGGCCTTCGTCTTCTGTGTAGCAGAGCGACGAAGATGTTCTTTCACATGTTTTGCTTTCGGGTCGACTCGCAAATGGTGCTCAGCCAGTTCCCTGGGTAGACCCGGCATGTCGGATGGCTTCCATGCAAAGATGTCTCAGTTCTCACGGAGGAACTGGATGAGCGCTTCTTCCTATTTGCTGTCGAGTGCCGTTGAGATGTTGGTGGGAGCGGCATTGGGATCCTCTAGATGGATGTGCATAGGCTTTGTCTCGACGGCCGACTGGAACGCAGACTCTGCAGCTGGTTTCTTGGAGCATAGCAGATCACTCGGATCAGCGTTTTTCTTGTATTCTTCCAACTCCACCATAACCATCTGCTCATCAGCAATCTTGGACCCCTGCTGCAAACATTCTTCTGCGCGCTGCTGACTGCCAGTAACTATGATCACGCATTTGGGGCCAGGCATCTTCAGCTTAAGGTACACATAACATGGGCGGGCCATGAAACGTGCGTAGGCTGGCCGACCAAGGATGGCATGATAGGCGCTGCGGAAGTCGACCACCTCGAAGGTCAACCTTTCCTTCCTAAAGTTCTTGTCATCTCCAAAGACCACATCTAGGGCTATCTGCCCGAGTGACTTTGCTTTCTTGCCGGGGATCACTCCGTGGAACTGCATACTGCTCTCACTGGGATGGGACATCGGGATGCCCATCCCCTTCAGGGTATCAGCATAGAGTATGTTCAGTCCGCTTCCCCCATCCATGAGGACCTTTCGCAACCGAACGCCTCCCATGACCGAATCGACCACCAGCGCCTGCCGCCCAGGGGTGGCAATGTAGGCCGGGTGGTCCGACTGATCAAAGGTGATCGGAGTCTTCGACCAATTCAGAAACTTTGTCGTCGTCGGCATAGTCATGTTCACTTCTCGGTTGATAACCTTCAACCGGCTCTTGCTCTTAACATCTGCAAAGATCATCAGAGTTGCAATGATAGTAGGATAAGCTTCATCTTTGTCTTCATCATCAGCATCATCCTGGCTTTTCTCATTCGACTAACCCTCTCAAAACTGCTGTATCAGCAATCTGCACTGTCGAGTGGTATGCTTGGGCAATATCAGATTGCCCTCTTCATCTTTCTTGGTGTGAATGTGACACGGCAAATCAAGGACATCCTGGCCCGACTGATCTTTCTTTTTCCTCAGGACCCACTTTTCCTTAGCTTTTCCTTTGTTTTTGGCTTGACTGGCCAGTGCGGCAGCCTCAGCCTGGGCCGATCCGTCAGCCTTGCACTTCGGCTTCCGACTGGTGTTATTGTTTCCAGGATTGGGCTCACTAGCCTTTCCCTTACCATTATGGAGACGGTCTTCCTCTTCTCCGTTAGCATACCAAGTGGCGATCTCCATCATTCGGCTCATGGTCAAAGATTCCGACCGGCCAAATTTCCGGATGAGCTCCCTGTATCTGATTCCTGCCTTGAAGGCGCAAACGGCTTGGTGCTCCGTGACGTTCTCAACCACATGATGCAAGGTTGTCCACCGTTGAATGTACTCCCTTAAGGTTTCATTCGGCTTCTGCACACAATGCTGCAACTCAGTCAATCCGGACGGGCGTTTACACGTGCCCTCGAATGTTTTGATGAACACTCGAGCCAAATCCTCCCAGCAGTAGATGCTAGCCGGAGTGAGTTGGTTGAGCTAGGCTCGGGCGGACCCTTCCAGCATCAAGGGCAAATGCTTCATAGCCACATAGTCATTGCCTCCTCCAATCTGCACAGCCACTCGGTAATCTTCTAACCAAGTCTCTGGCTTGGACTCATCGGTGAATTTACTTACTCCAGCTGCCAACCTAAAGTTGGGCGGAATCTCTGTGGCCCTGATTGCTCTGCTGAAACACTCAGGTCCGGAGATGAAGGCTCCACTTCCACTCGGACGATCTCTGTCCAAACTCCTTCTAAGAGCTCTGCCTCTGTCGACCAGGTTCTGAGCGAGTACGGATCTCGCGTTGAACTACAGGTCATGGAGGTCTATTAGTTCTCTCTGGCGATAACCGTCACCATGGCGGGGAGGTCTGGCCCTCCGATCATTGCCGTAAGGACGCCCGGCATCGTACGGCCGAAGCGCGTACGAGCCATCCCGCGGAGGGGGCGTCTGCATGAGGCGACGATCATCCTGACGCCGCGGAGGCGTATTCCGACCGTGACCCTGCTCCAAGTACTGGTCTCAGTGGCGGTCTTGGTCGTTTCGTCGCAGAGGCGAGTGTCTGTTTCTTCTCGGGGTCACCAGACTGTGGGCCGACTAAACAGTGTCAGCTCTGACGGATCTGCTGTGAATCCTGTTACGCGACTGGGACACCGCTGAATTCTGCTCTTCAGCTGCCTTAAGCAAGGCCCGGATCTGCCATAGACCCTCTCCCGCCTCGGATCGGGACGGCTCAATGGAATCTGCTATCCGAGTGGCCGCCACTAAATTCAGAACGGGAGTGCGAAATACCTGGAAGTTCTGCTGCTGGTCATTCGAGAACAGCTGCCGCTGCCGCCGACTGGAACTGGGCTAATGCTGTCTGCGGGTGCGATCGTCGAGTGATTTTTGGTGTGCCTCCAGACGACTGCGCTCAGCCAAATTGGCCTGATGCGCGGCCTCCAAAGCCTGAGCCTCGGGAGTCGTCCCAACGATGGGCGTCTATAGAGCCTGCTCGTTTCTGCGCTGCAGTTCCTCCCTCTGCTGTCGAGTGAGAGGTCGGGGGTAGTACTCATCATCGTGAAGGTCTCTGCCGCCGTCCAGATCAGCGCGTGATGGGTCGCCGGTCTCCGCGCCGCTGCGGCCGTACCCAGGTGGACTGGGCGGGGAATCGGCCATTAGCACCTCTGCAGCGGGATCGTTGCTCTCGCACTCGGATAAGCTTTCCGAATGCTCATGCAAGGAGGCGAATGAATCGAAGACAGGCTCATCGGGCTCGATTGCCACGACTTGCGGGGTCGCAACCTGAAGGGCTACCATGGTCTTGATCCACCGTTGAAGCCGTGAGTGTCCAAAACGCTTGCGACGGCGGCTCGTGAACGAGGAGACGCCGACTGGTACGGAGTCGAAGGTTGTCGAAGAAGGACGCCGAAGCACTCACGCGGAAGTGCGCTGCGCCGCTGATGGGCAACGCCTTGACATCCAGCGGGGCTTCCTGAAGCCACGCCGAATCGTCAGTGATGAAACTGAGGGCGCCGAAACGGATCTCGCCGCCCATAGTCAGTTCGCTGCCAGAAACCATGATGAAGGTGGGAAAATCGCAACTACGCCGGAAGTAGCTAGACGCCTGCCCCATGGTGGGCGCCAACTGTCATGGGTATAAGCCTGACATTAGTGTATAGGGGTACGAATTAGAGGGCAGAGCCTAGCTACGGCGCAGTTGTGACACTCGGATTTACGAGTTCAGGCCCCTCACCGGTGGAGGTAATATTCCTACGTCTCGGCGCTCTGGAGCTTGATTGACTTGAGTGTATGTGTTACAAAGGATTGCGAACCCCTGGAATGGAGCTGGGGGCGGCTTATATAGAGTCCGCCAGGCCCCCATGAATGCCGCCATAACCAAGGGTTAAAGAGGGGGGGGGGGGTTAAGAGCGCCAGTTACTGGTAACGGCGCACTAATTACACTTAATGAGGGGGGCACACATCCCGACCGTTGCATTCCTGGAGAGTCTCCTGTTCTTCTCTGGTCGAGTGGTTGTCAGGTACTCCGAGTGAAATAAGCCGGCCGAGTGAACTGCTGCCTCCCGAGTGGTTCATTGAACTTCGAATGAATGTCAGGTTGCAAAACTCCTGACTGCGGGCCTGGCCCTGGGGCCCAGTATAAGGTGTGTGGCATCCTAGGGTAGGGTCTGTAGGTCAGTCCTGTTACCCTATCCCTAGTATATGTCCTCGTCAATTAGTTTTAATTAGCAAAAAGAATCAACTAAAAAGGTTTTATAGTGCAAAAGTTATGGCCTAATTGAGATAGATCTCAAATCTGATCAGATTCAAATTTTTTTATATAAAAAATTATTTTTATTAGTCCTCTGGATGGGTATAACACATAGAAATCAGTAGCAAAAGGAAATAATCAAAAAGCTATTTTTAAATAAAAGTTATTAGCAATCTAGGGTTTAACTGAAATTTGGTCAAATTCAAATTTAAAAAGTTCAAAAATATTTTTAGTTTGGTTCTCTGGATAGATGGGATTTCTGTGAAACCATAGGAAAAAGAATCACTAAATTTGAATCTATAGATTTAAAGATATGCTAAAAGAAAAACTGAAATAGAATCTGAATTTGAAACAGTTAAATTTAGGCCGATCGTAGCAGAAGTGCCACGTGGCGCGATCGGGTTGGCTTGGAGGTGTTTGCTGTTGCGCTAAACGGTGGACGGCCGATGCATAAGAAAAATGGCACGGCTGGCAACTAAGTAAGAAAACCAGGGCGGCTCGGTTTAAAGAAAAAAACCAGACCGAACCAGACAAAACCGATCTATAGAAGAAAAAAAGAACCGATCTAACTAGATCTAATCCGCGCCGTAGATAGAAGATCGAACTGAGGGAGTTGCGGCGGTGGCTTACCGCGACGGAGGACGGCGGCGATGGCATCGGGCATGGTCGCCGGCGGTGCTCCGGTGGTCGGCGGTGACGGACGAGTGGATGGGGAGAAGTGTCACTTCGCAGCCCGTCCGTAGGTGGTGTCGATGGTGGTCAAAGACGATGGAACAAGGCGGGGACGAAGCTACAATGCTCTGGTGCTCCGGCGGCTCAGGCTTTGCTCGTTCGGGTGCTCC
This sequence comes from Elymus sibiricus, assembly GCA_039707655.1. NCBI lineage: Eukaryota > Viridiplantae > Streptophyta > Magnoliopsida > Poales > Poaceae > Elymus > Elymus sibiricus. The sequence continues at coordinate 166,182,809 of CM077670.1, forward strand.
GGAGTTGACCTGCACGTCAGGACCGTGTCAAGAAGAAGCACGACGGCGAGATACGAAGGTTTGCAGAAGAAGGGGTGAAAAGGAGGCTCACCGGCGTCGAATTTAAGCGGAGAAAGAGATTCGGCCGGCAGCAAATAATTCGAGCTAGGGCTCGGTTGAGGTGGTTTAGGTCGATGGGAGTTGGGGAAAAGAGGCCGGGGTCTTTTGTATTTATATAGGGCCAGACTTGGGCAAGGGGGCGCCCTCGGGATAAAATCCCGAGCAGATTTGAATGGCGGCCACGGCGTCCTGTCCATGGCGGACTCCGTGTTGGCGTGAGGAGGAAGATGACGGGCGGGGCCTGCCTGTCGGTGGCAGTGGATAAGCGCGAGGGAGAGGAGACGGAAGCGAGCGACCGAAGCGAAGGGGCTTCGCTCGCGCGAGCGCGGCTCTGGGCCTAAATGGCGAGTGGGCCGTTTGGCTGGCGCCGGCCTGGCGCAGCTGGGCTACTTTTTTTTGAATAAAATAGAGAAGAAAAGTCATAAAAGAAAAAACAAAAATAATTTTTTCCTAAACAATATATATATATATATCAAAATTCTTAGAATAAAACATAGAAAATATGAACTATTTTTCAGAGGCAAATAAATTACTTTTAAGAAAATATTTTTTTTTGTAATAACTTTAAATTGGATTTGAATTTGATTTTCAAATCTTTTGTAAATAGTTTCTGTTTTATTTCTCCAAATACTTTTCACATCTTCTCTGAATTTTGAAGGGTCATATTTCCTTCACTCGTATATTTTTAATTCAGAGAATTTGAGATGATTTGAAATTCCAACATAAAAGAGAAAAACTCCAAATGAGTTTTCAAATAAGTTTTGAAAGTGGTACTCATCACTCCCCACTCTATTTCATAAATTGTTGAAGAAGTCCTATTATCTTCTCTCATTGAAAGTCCTTGAGTGGCATAAAGCTTCTAAGTTTGAATTATTTTCAAATGGAATTCAAATCTTTTCAAAACTCCTTTTTTATGGAAGAAGTCATGTTATCTTCACTCTAGGATTTTTTTTTGAATTTAAATTTTGAATTCCATGGGAACCAAAAGCAAGAATGAAAGTTTGGGAAAGTCCTTTTATTCCCTCTCATTTAATTTTCAAAAAACTTCAAATTCCACTCAGTTTCACACAACAAATCACACAAGCAATCATTATTACTTAATTAATATAATATTCCAAAATTTAGAATTTTGGGATGTTACAAACCTACCACCTTTAAAATGAATCTCGCCCTCGACATTCGAAGAGGCTAGAAAGAAAATGATTAGGGTTTGGGGTCTTCTTGAAAATCCATTGGTCGCCATAAAGGTCCAGGGTGCTACCACCCTTAGAAGCAAAGTTACGGGTCCATCCAAAAGTCGTGTACTTCCTCCTTCGTGTTTGACACCATTGGTCTTCTCACACATCTTGAATAACGCCGTCATTGATGCTTTTCGGGTATCTGCATAATGTTTCTCGAGATCCTGTGTCCCTTTCCAAAAGAATGTTCTTCCATACACTATTTCTTCTTGGTTGATAGGTCTGGCGCCAATACTAATCAGCTATCAATATTCTCATGGTGGTCATCAAATAATTTGACTGGGTCCCTGCAGAAAACGGGTCTGTGTTTCATTCTCACTGTATAACCTACGGTTGGCAACAACTACCTTGTACAAGGGTGAAACGTCGTACCATTCTAAGGTTTAGCCTTCACATCGTTGTCTCTCTACTATAGGTAAGTCACTCAAGATTTTACCATCCCACATAGCAAAGGCGAATAATAAGAGTAAGTCAGCATGGTGATCAATCCATTCCGCACCCAAATCATTACCTTGTATATGATTTAGCGAATCTCACATACTAACACTCGGTCAGTCTTATAAGCATTGCAAAATTTCTCTTGTCGACGAACTAAGTTCGGATAAATCCATTGGTTCTGCAAGTCAAACAAATCTATCGTTTCTTCACAACTCTCAGGTTTTGCGTAAACTCCACTAAGATCGTCTGTTGGTAAAGTCGTAGCTTCTTCCAGGGTTCTTCCTTCAGCAAGAGTGAGTTTGCTTCTTGTCAGGTCCTGGGGCCTGTGGGTTGTGGCCCATCTCATCACTTGTAAATCTTGAACTCATCATCGGGTTGCAACAGATCATTATTCCAACATCCAGCTTCCTTAGCATTCTTAAATCCATCCAATTGTACTGTATCCCTTCCTTCTCTTGGTGCAAAACTAGGATGTAATTACCCAGATTCATCATTGAATTGTCCATTCCAAGGTCTGACATGACTATCAACTAGCTCTTTTATTCGGGTAATGGTGCTGGGTTCTACCACCCTTAAAATGAAAAACACTAGTACCTTCAAAATATTATTCCACGTATCATGATTTCACTCATTGCCTATATAGTAACAACTCATAAAATCTAAATACCAACATTTATGGCATGCCAGCTTTATTGATTCTCAAATTATTACAATCTCTTGCATTTCCATTGCATGCCTCAACTCAACAACTCCACAATATAAAAGGGTTCGCTCAACTATTTAGCACAAGCCTCCTTCTCACTGGGACAGTTTCTGGCAAAGTGCCCAGCTTCCTTACAACGGAAACAAATGACGTCGGACAAGTCCAGAGGCTTCTTGGTGATTACGTATTCTCCTTGGGTTCTTGGCTCCTTTTCTGGACATGTATCGGAGTAGTGACCTAAGGTCTTGCACTTGAAACACATGATCTGATTTAGGTCCTTCTTTGCAGAAATCGGGTAGTTCTGGGGATGTCCTCGGTTTCTCTTCCTGGGCTTTTTCGTACCAATCAGGGCCTCTATTTCCAGTGGGTCATACTTCACTTCTACAGTCGGGAAGTCTCCCAGATGCTCTTTTCTTTTCTTCGTGCAATACCGTGAAAAATGTCCTTCTTGTCCACATGAATAGCATGCCTTGGAGAAAAGTTTGATTGGGTCTTCTTCGTGTGTGTCCTCAACATCTTCCTTCATCACAGGGTCTTCTACACTTTCCTTGAGGGCTTCCTTCATGGCTTCCTTCTGTTGCTTAATGACTTCTTGTACCTTGGGGTAAATTTGGCACTGAGCCGGGTAATGAGTAGTTCCTTCCCACAAGAAACATGTCACCTGCCTAGTTGGGCATTCTTCAGCTGGGAGATTTCCTTCACAATGAGGGCATCCAACCATGTGTTCTTCATGGGTGTGTCCTATCTCTCCACAAAGCTTGCATGCACAAGGTTTCTTCATACCATTTCCACAAGGCTTCAATATCTGGGACACAAGACAAGACCTTAGGAGAGTCAACTTAAATTCTTCCCAAGTGATTGCTCTTTGCCATCCATTGATAGCTTGGTACATCCTCCACCAAGTAGTAGCACCTTTTGCAAACTACTACAGAGCATGCTGGACCGTATCCTTTCTGGCTATAGTGTTATTCTTCATGTGATGTTCCATGTTCCGAATCCATTGCTCCATCTCCAATTGAGTCATCGATCCAGAAAATATAAGTTCATATCCATTCACCATCTAGTGGGTAGAAGGGTTTTGGGTAAGGACGAGATAAGATTGGAGAGAGAGAGAGAGAGAGGGAAAGATACCCATACAAGCAAATTGCACAACAGCTAAAATATGAAATAACTCCACACATTCATTCAGTTCAAACAATCCTATAGTACTGCCTCCCACAGAAGTTGGTACGGTCAGATACTTTAATCGCAAAAACGTTTATCTTTATTCGCTCATGGTCGGCTACAGCTAAGCTAGCTTCTTCAGGTCTTGATTCATGTCCCCGCTGGCTTCTTCTGATTGTGCTTGATCTTCTCAAGTTCTTCTGCCAGATAATCTCTGTTAACATGAAGTCTCTTGTGACGTCCTTGAATCTCCTGGAGTTGAGTTCATAGCTTCTGGATTTCAACATCCTTGGCATGAGCCATGGTCCTACTGTGCTTCAGTTCTTGACGAATCTTTTGGATCTCGAGGTTTTGCTCCTCCAGCTTGGCTACTTTCAGCTTCTGGGTCCTGAGTTCTTCACGAAGTGCTTCCTTGTCAAATAAGTATTCCAGAAGGTCCATCTGAAGGTTCTTGATGTAATACTCCAGATTTTGGTGATATACTAGCAGAGGCGAAAACTTCATCTTTTGCTCGTTCGTCAAGGCGATAGGTGCTCCATCAGCTTTCAGCCATCCAATCCTTCCAAAGAAATGCTTGCTTAACTTAGCACGGTGACGATAGCACAAGCGGGTGATAGCATCATGGATAGCATTGTTTATGCCCATGTCCCTGCCATGAGCTATCATTCCATAGTTGATATCTCCTATCTTGGGGTTCTCTTGACGACCAAAAACTTGAGTCTTGACGCTCCATGTTCCGGTCTTCCTCTGACACACCTTGATCTCGGGTATCGGTAGCTTCAACAGTCGGACAAGTTCCATAAGGGCTGGACCACAGGAAACGTCTTCGTAGTGTTATGTTTGGTTCAGGGTGAAGTTCTTCATCTAAAATTTTGAAGCAAGGGGGGTTTCAGCAAAGAATTTCAGAAGAGTACAAGAATAGTATAAGTTGATCCTATCAGGGTCTTCCTAAGTCATTCCTAGCGTCACGTCCTATAGTCAACATGTGCTCTGATACCATCTCTGTAATGACCCGGTTCCGAAAAGGATCCAAGTCTCTATGCTTAAGTGCCATCCCTGGATCGGTATGCTAGCACACACAGTACTCGATGAAATAATAGAAAAATCACATGTAGAAAATAACGTAAATACTATTACCTTAATCCATACAGCGGAAATAACATCAAAGGTTGTGGAGTCCCATCAACACCAACGGCAAAGTTGAGTGTAGACAACGTAACCCTATCGTATCACTTACTCGTCGTATAATTCCTGCAACATGAGACGTTGCAGCCGTGTAGGTCAATACATTGAATGTACTGGCAAGTCACACCATAAGAGATGTATAAATGTCCTACTTCTACATGCAATATGGCTGGTGGAAGGTTCTAAGTTTAATTTGCATAAAGCTGATTTTTCCCTATCATCAAAAGAATATCCAATTATTACTACAAGGCTTATCATAATATGATTGAGATGGTTTCTCCACTCAATCTATACCCAAGTTGATTAAAACCCATCAAATTAGTTAAATGTGATGAGATCGCTCAAATTCTCAATTTCTGGATGCTCAAGTTGTCCATAACCGGGGACACGGCTAATCGATTAGTTTGACACTCTGCAGAGGTTTGCGCACTTTTCCCCACAAGACTCGATCACCTCCTTTGTAGTGCTCGCACTGCCTGGTGTTTGAGAACCAGAAGATCGAGACAAAGTCTTTCAGAAGCATTTTCCCTTAACCATGGGTAGACCGGTACACCTACATATATATAACTACATCTACTAGCCTACCCGGAAAGAGGTCACGCAACTTACTCAACTAAGCCAGAGCCCATATTAGCTTGTGGCTGCGCAGGTAAGCTTCTAGTCATGAAAAAATGATAAATCTCTTTGAGCCTGGGTGGCATTCCATAGGGTAATTTTCCAGGTACTCCGGTATCCCCTTTGGCAAGCACTGGTTTCTCCAGGTGCCCGGGCTAGTCCACTGGTTACTCCAGGGTGCCCCTACCATTCCACCCAGATGTGTGTTAATGTTGCCACCTTAAGGTTACCCAAAAATATTATATCTCTCGCAACTTGCATGAATCACACATACCAATCCCCGTCTACAAAAGCATAGCAAAACTCCTACAACGTTGGCGACAATGGAGTAAAGGCTTAGACCTACCTCAATGAACTATTGGGTTCATAATATAGCCAATTTCTATATTCATGCAATCCTACATCAAAAGGACTAAATGGACAAAGAAAACATAGGTATTAAAGGGGCATGATCAAGATGTAACTTGCCTTGTACTGTTGATGAAGATTCTTCGCACTCAAAATCATGATAGTTCTACTCATCACACTCCGATTCAATCTATCGTAAGCAAGCAATTATAACCACACATAAGCAATCACTCAAAGATCAAAAGAAACCAAATAAAGACTCATGAAAATCCAAAAGAATCAAACAAAGTTTTCTGGACAAAAACATATTCTTAACAGAAGAAAACATTATAAAACTTTAGTTTAATAGAAAGTATTTGTTATTAGTTTTAATTAGCAAAAAGAATCACTAAAAAGGTTTTATCATGCAAAAGTTATGGCCTAATTGAGATAGATCTCAAATCTGATCAGATTCAAAAAAAATTATATAAACAAAATTATTTTTATTAGTCCTCTAGATGGGTATAACATATAGAAATCAGTAGCAAATGTAATTAATCAAAAACCTATTTTTAAATAAAAGTTATTAGCAATCTAGTGTTTAAAGCAAATTTTGTCAAATTCAAATTTAAAAAGTTCAAAAATATTTTTAGTTTCGTTCTCTGGATAGATGGGATTTCTGTGAAACCATAGGAAAAAGAATCACTAAATTTGGATCTATAAATTTAAAGATATGCTAAAAGAAAATTTGAAATAGAATCTGAATTTGAAACAGTTAAATTTAGGCCGATCGTGGCAGAAGTGCCATGTGGCGTGATCGGGTTGGCTTGGAGGTGTTTGCTATTGCGCTAAGTGGCGGACGGCCGATGCATAAGAAAAACGGCACGGCTGGCGACTAAGTAAGAAAACCAGGGCGGCTCGGTTTAAAGAAAAAAAACTGGATCGAACCGGACAAAACCGATCTACAGAAAAGAAAAAAACGAACCGATCTAACTAGATCTATTATGTGCCGTAGATAGAAGATCAAACGGAGGGAGTTGCGGCGGTGGCTTACCGCGATGGAGGACGGCGGCGATGGCGTCGGGCGTGGTCATCGGTGGTGCTCCGGTGGTCGGCGGTGACGGACGAGTGGATGGGGAGAAGTGTCACTTCGCGGCCCGTCCGTACATGGTGTCGATGGTGGTCGAAGGCGACGGGACGAGGCGGGGACGAAGCTATGATGCTCTGGTGCTCCGGCGGCTCGGGCTTTGCTCGTTCGGGTGCTATGGAGTTGATCTGCGCGTCGGGACCGTGTCAAGAAGAAGCGCGATGGCGAGATATGAAGGTTTGCAGAAGAAGGGGTCAAAAGGAGGCTCACCGGCGTCGAATTTAAGCGGAGAAAGAGCTTTGGCCGACGGCAAATAATTCGAGCTAGGGCTCGGTTGAGGTGGTTTCGGTCGATGGGAGTTGGGGAAAACAGGCCGGGGTCTTTGGTATTTATATAGGGCCAGACTTGGGCAAGGGGGCGCCCTCGGGATAAAATCCCGAGCGGATTTGAATGGCGGTGTTACACCCCAGATGTGATCCTTTCATATTTGTATCCCTCAACCTTGCCATGTATAGGTTTTGTCATGTTGATCTTAATATATTGTTGCATTCTCTTCTTGTGTTTTTTCATTCCTTCTCTCTTTGCATTTCATCTTCATATTATTTGTCATGTGCTTTGCATCATCATATTCATTTATGTTGCTCATGAGCATTGCACCCATTGTTATTGTTGTGTTCATCATGTATGCATAGTGTGTGTGGTCATCCCCTCCTTGCCATCTCCCTCTCTAGACCATGTGGTTCACCCGTGCAAGACATCTCTACTATCATCATCTCCCCCTTCTTCTTCTTTTCAATATTATTCATGTGGTCATTATTTCTGTCCCAAATTAATGTCCACTATCTTCCTATAAATCCTACAACATGCCTTTTACCTCTCTGCCAAATTTCAGCAATTTTGGAATTGTTTTGGTTGGGTTCAAAAATGCATCAAGTTTGAATGCAATTCAAACTTGTTTTATTTTTCTACCTCTAAAAATTGCCAGATCAATTTATTCAAATTCTGCATAAAGCCAGGATCTCAGGGATATTTTTATCTCCTCCATACCTTTTCCCAATATCCCTGTGCATTTCTCTTTGCTTTTTCTATTTGAAGAAATTGGAAAGAAAAGAGAGAGGCCTTACCTGGGCCTCTTCTCCCCAGCGCCTTGGCCTCCCAGCGAGCAGCCCCAGCTAGCAGCAGCGCAGCAGCAGCGCCTGCACCTCCCTTTCCTCCTCCTTTCCACGCTGGATCGCCTCTGGCCCACCTACAGCCTCACCCTCCTCTTCCTTTTCTTCCTCCTCTCGTTCTTTTCCTCCTCACAGTAAAATGAGAAGCAGAAGCACATGGCCACGAGGGCAACCACGGCTTCGCCTCCCCCCTCCTATAAAGGTGCCCCAAGGCCTCCCCTAGGGTTCCTCCTCACCTCCCTCTTCCTCCTCCGCGCCGCCGCCACTCTAGAGAAGCTCCCCACGCCCTGCTCATTCCTTCGTGCGCCATGGCCGTTCCGGGTCCAAGCTCACTGCCGGCCTAGTAGCAGGCGCCGTTGGCCCGCCTCCTCATGTCCCCGAGCATCTACACGCCGCCCCGGATCCATTCTGACGCCAAGCCGCGCCCGTGGACGCCTTCCACGATGCCATCTTCTTCCCCTTCTTCCTCTTCTTCACGGATTCAGCAAGACCGGCAAGTTCCTCGACTCCCCGCCGTCTCCACGTCGCGTCCCCGGCCTCAACTTCATGTCCTAGGTAAAGGAGGTACTCCCTTCTCCCTCCATGCCAAACTTCGTACCCTCTCACTTACCGTGGTCCTCGCCGTCACCGTTCCAAGTTCGTGCTCCCGGTGCTCTGCGTGAACCACTTCGCGCACCGGATGGGAAAATCTCAGATTTAGCCGTCCTCATGTCGTTTCCTTGGCCAAAACATGTCCTAAGCCTAGCCTCATGGTTGTACCTTGGTTTTGCACCATATTCATGCATCTAGGAGGTCTAGGGATCAAATCCCGAAGCCCTCTACATTTCTGATTTTTTTTGTCAGTTAACGGAAAAACTGATGTGTGAAAACTGTTATCATTTGCCCCTGTTGTGATGAGGATTGTGACGGATCTGTGACTCCTTTGCTCACATGACCTAAACATGTTTTGAAAAGCTTTCTGCATACTACATCTACATGGAAATTGCATGAATTGATCTTCTTGTTAAGCCACTGCTACATCTGCTAAAAGTAAGCAACTTACTGTTATCTGTGATGTGCTCTGTTTTTCAGAGAAACTTGTCATTTTCTCATTTTTGTGTGAATTAATGCAAGTGCCATATGAATAAACTTTCAACATGTATTTGGAGCATTTTCATGTCTTCTTCCTATTAGTATTTATTTCACGCCATGATATGCCATGATAAGAGTGCCACAAGCTTGTAAACATGCCTAGTCATTGTAGCAGTTTGCTGTCAACATTAAGTTTGCATTTTGTGAGCTTGGTTGTGATGAATCCATGCTTCCAATGATTTTGTGCCAATGTAATAAAATGATCTATGCCATGTGTGATGTAGGTGCATGCCAACTTCTTGCACTTTCATGTTGTTTTGCCTACTGATACAACCATGTGAAAACTGACTGTCATTGTTTCTGCCAGCATTTACTCTGTTATTTTCAGCTGTAACATTATCTTTGCATCTTGTTGTCTTCATTCCAATTAATCTGTGATGCTAATCAATTTGAACCTATGGAATGAATTGTTGTGCATTTAGTGTACTTCATCCACATGTCTTGTTTGAGCATATTGGAGTACTGTAGCTAGTTGTTTTGATGCTTGTAAGTTGCCATGTTGCTGTTAATGACAGGTTGCATTGCATATTTGTTTTGCTCACCATTTGAGTTCTATGCATCCGTTCCTCGTGATCTTTATATCGATTTCAAACGAAATCTTCCATTCTTTCCAGTGGCATACTTGGGTTGCCAAGATCTTGCCCATATCCATCTTTTCCTTCACCGTTCACTTCTCGTTACTATTTATATCGTCCCGGTAGCACCGTTGCTTCATTCATGCCATGCTTACTACGTTTACCATGTCATGCATGCATCATTTTGCTTGTGCATATATGCCATGATTGTTTGTTTATTCGGTGCTTGTTCTTTCTTTTGGGTAGTACCAGGAGACGAGTCCGAGTTCGAGGATCCTGTTGAGAACGTGTACGAGGAGCAATATTACTATCCTACCGAAGAGACTTCAGGCAAGATGATCATCACCCTAGATAACTCTACTATCTTTGCTTGCTAGTTGTTGCTATCGCTATGTCACGCTTCCTACCACATACATGTCAGCCTCTCATATGCCAGGATACAGCCTCTAACCACCCTACCCAGCAAACCGTTGTTTGGCTATGTTACCGCTTTGCTCAGCCCCTCTTATAGCGTTCTAGTTGCAGGTGCAGTGTAGGTTGTTCCATGTTGGGACATGGATATGTTGGGTTATCACAATATCTCTTATTTAATTAATGCATCTATATACTTGGTTGTGTGTGGAAGGCTCGGCCTTTTGCCTAGTGTTTTGTGCCACTTATGCCGCCCTAGTTTCCGTAATACCGGTGTTATGTTCCTTGATGAGCGCTTCTAACACATGTGGGGCATATGGGAACCCCCCTGATCACTTGTTTTAGGATAAGACTTCTCCTGCAAGGCCCAACATTGGTTTTAACATTTGCCAACATGAACCTAATAATTAATGCATAGAGGGTCGCCACCTCGGGGACTCTTTTAATTCCAACATAACTTGGGCCAGCGGCAAAACACAACCGTTGGTCCACCTACCTAGCAGTCGGGGGAGCCGCCTTGGGGCAACTCGAGGTATTTGGCTACCGTCCACTATGCATAGACGGATGATGCCCGTAGATAGAGAGCGCGCAGGTCTAGACACGGATCTGGCTCACCGGGAGGTCTTGCTGGTTTAGTTTTGCCTGTTACGAGTGGCTTGTCCACCGGGATTCCTTATCGTAAGCTTCGTGTTATCATGGTGTGAGGATGTTCCATCGGATGCATGTGGTAATTTATAATGGACTACTTGGAGCACCCCTGCAGGGTTATATCTTTTGGAAAGCCGTGCCCGCGGTTATGTGGTGACCTGGAAATTTATAACCTCCGGTTGTAGAGAACTTGACACTAAATCTAATTAAAATACACCAACCACGTGCGTAACCGTGACCGTCTTTTTTGAGGGAGTTCGGGAAGAGAACACGGTGGGGTTATGTTTGCACTCGTAAGTAGGTGTTCAGGGTCACTTCTTGATCATTATTAGTTTGCGACCGTTATGCATAGTTACTCTTCTTATTCTTGTACTCATAAGTTAGCCACCATACAATGCTTAGTGCTTGCTGCAACCTCACAACCTTACCCTTCCATACCCATTTAAGCTTTGATAGTCTTGCTACCCATGGTTATGGGATTGCTGAGTCCTCGTGGATCATAGATAACTATAACAACAGATGCAGGTACAGGTAACATGATGACTTGACGTGAGAGCGATGCATGTTTGCTTTTGAAGTTCTTCTTCTGCTTCTTCTTCTTCGTTGATCAAGGGATAGGTTCCGGGTCGGCAGCCTGGGCTAGCAGGGTGGATGGCGTTCATGTTTTTTGTTTGTTTTCATCCGTAGTCGGATTCTGCTCTTCTGGATGGTGTTTGCTATGTATTGATGTATTCATGTGATGAATGTATGTATTTGTCTGTATCCCCATCTATTATGTACATGGTACGATGTAGTGATATCCACCTTGCAAGCGTCTTCAATATGCGCTTCTATCCCTGGTGGGACCTCCGAGTTCCTTGAGGATAGGATCGCATATTGGGCGCGACAGGCGGCCGCGGCGTCATGTCCATGGTGGACTCCGTGTTGGCGTGAGGAGGATGATGACGGGTGGGGCCCGCCTATCGGTGGCAGCGGATAAGGGCGAGGGAGAGGAGACGGAAGTGGGCGACCAAAGCGAAGGGGCTTCGCTCGCGCGAGCGCGGCTGTGGGCCTAAATGGCCAGTGGACCGTTTGGCTGGTGCCGACCTGGCGCAGCTGGGCTACTTCTTTTTTTTTGAATAAAACAGAGAAGAAAAGTCATAAAAGAAAAAATAAAAATAAATTTTTCTTAGACAATATATATATCAAAATTCTTAGAATAAAACATAGAAAAATATGAACTAGTTTTCAGAGGCAAATAAATAACTTTTAAGAAAATATATTTTTTTGTAATAACTTCAAATTGGATTTGAATTTGATTTTCAAATCTTTTGTAAATAGTTTCTGTTTTATTTCTCCAAATTCTTTTCACATCTTCTCTGAATTTTGAAGGGTCATATTTCCTTCACTCATATATTTTTAATTCAGAGAATTTGAGATGATTTGAAATTCCAACATAAAAGAGAAAAACTCCAAATGGGTTTTCAAATAAGTATTGAAAGTGGTACTCATCACTCCCCACTCTATTTCATAAATTTTTGAAGAAGTCCTATTATCTTTTCTCATTGAAAGTCCTTGAGTGGCATAAAACTTCTGAGTTTGAATTATTTTCAAATGGAATTCAAATCTTTTCAAAACTCCCTTTTTTATGGAAGAAGTCATGTTATCTTCACTCTAGGATTTTGTTTTGAATTTAAGTTTTGAATTCCATGGGAACCAAAAGCAAGAATGAAAGTTTGGGAAAGTCCTTTTATTCCATCTCATTTAATTTTCAAAAAATTTCAAATTCCACTCAATTTCACACAACAAATAACACAAGCAATCATTATTACTTAATTAATATAAAATTCCAAAATTTAGAATTTTTGGATGTTACACTGCAACACTGACGGCTTTGCTATTGGCAGCAATGTATAACAGCATCGGTTCCTTCTCCTGAGGAGCAGCAAGGATAGGCGGCTCAGACAATTGCTTTTTGAGGGACTCGAAGGCTTGATCTGCAGCATCACTCCAAGTGAAGTTATCTGATTTTTTGAGCAATTGGTAAAGAGGAATCGCTTTCTCCCCAAGTCGGCTGATAAACCGACTCAAAGCCACGACACGCCCTGCCAGCTTCTGGACAACATTGATGTGGGCCGGCTTGGCCAAAGTCGTGATGGCTTTGATTTTTTCTGGGTTGGCCTCAATTCCATGCTCAGAAACTAGGAAGCCCAGTAATTTCCCTGCAGGAACACCAAACACACATTTTTCTGGGTTGAGCTTCATCTGGTAAACTCTCAGGTTATCAAACGTCTCCTTGAGATTGTCTAGTAAAGTCTCCTTCCTCCGGGACTTGACCACGATGTCATCGACATATGCATGAATGTTACGCCCAATCTGCTTGTGGAAACAATTTTGGACACAACGCTGATAAGTCGCCTGCACAGACTTCAGACCAAATGGCATCGACGTATAGCAGAAAGCTCCAAAGGGCATGATAAAAGCTGTCTTTTCCTGGTCCTCCTCCTTCATCTTGATATGATGATAACTGGAGTAAGCATCCAGAAAACATAAACACTCGCAACCAGCCGTAGCATCAATGATCTGGTCAATACGGGGCAGAGCAAAAGGATCACTAGGACAAGCCTTATTCAAGTCCGTGTAATCAACACACACCCTCCAAGTCACGTTTTTCTTCAGAACAAGGACTGGGTTAGCCAACCACTCTGGATGAAATACTTCAACGATGAACCCAACAGCTAGGAGCCGAGCCACCTCTTCTCCAATGGCTTTGCGTCTCTCCTCATTAAAGCGACAAAGGTATTGTCGGATAGGTTTAAACTTTGGATCTACATTAAGGGAGTGCTCAGTGAGTTCTCTTGGTACACCCGGCATGTCAGAGGGCTTCCATGCAAAGGTGTCCCGATACTCACGTATGAACTCGATGACGCGCTTTCCTATTTGGGATCACTACTAGGAAATACCTTATAGGTAGAACCTTAACAGTAGCGTGGGGAAATAGGCTAGCGCTACTGCTACTTAGCAGTAGTGTTGGGTACAAACTAGCGCTACAGGTAAGTCTGTAGCAGTAGCGCGGCTAGACACCAACCGCTGCTGCTAAATGGTACCCACCGGGGCTACCCGTAGTAGCAGGGTGTCTTGAACATCCCTCGCTACTGCTAAATTTAAAGCAGTAGCGCGGGTCTATGACAAACCGCTACGACTATGTGAGCACTGTGCCAGCAGGTGGGCCCCACTTAGCAGCAGCGTTGGCCGCAGGCCCAGCGCTACTACTATGGCCTATAGCAGTAGCGCTGGCCGTAACCTGCACTGCTGCTAAGCCAGCGTTATCCACTTCCTTTCCTCCTCACTCTCCCTCTCCTCACTCTCCCTCTCGCCACTCACTCTCTCCCCCTCTCTGAACATCGCCGTCGCCGCATTGCCGCCGTCCTCTGAGCCCCGGCACCCCCCGCGACCTCCTCGTCCTCCACACCTCCGCCGACGCCCTAGCTCAGTATGCCCGAGCTCCGCCGTGCCCCTTCTCCCTCCTCCTCCTGCTACCGCGCCCTTCTCCCTCCTCCTCCAGCCACCGCCGGCCCTCCTCCCTCCTCCTCCTCTCTCCTCCCTCCCTCCTCCATTCTCCAGCCGCCGCATCTCCTCCCTCCTCCCTTCTCCTCCTTCCTCCTAGCTCCCTCATTTAAATAAATTATTTTATAGTTTCTAGTTTGTAGTTTACTGAATTAGTTTATAGTTTCTAATTTAATGTTTATAGTTTCTATTTTATAGTTTTGCAGTTTACTAAGTTTAGTTGGTATAATTTTAAAAAATGTCATGTACTTGTTATATTGTGATATTAGGGCATTGTTCTAGGGTTCATGGTATATTTTCAAATATATTTCAGCAATCAAACTCTAAGTTATATTGTGAAATTAGGGCAACTTATCTAGGGTTCAAGGAGTAGACAGTAGGTAAAAAAAACTAGATAATTTTTTAGGGTTTAGGAAACAAATAGTAGACAGTATAGGTTGCTGTTAACTAGCCATTTGGAGATTTGGATAGCATATCAAGCATAGCTCACATAGTTATTTTATTTGTGTGCAGGGAAGATCACCGACGTGCCGCTTGAGGATAGCCAGAAGATCATCGGCATCCTTGACAACCGTTTAGTGAGTAAAGATGGTGCATTTGGACATGATATGTGGAGTAGTGCTGTGTAGGACCTATGCTTTGCCAGAGTGCTATCTTGGCCTTTATTGTGTAGCCCAAGTGCTGTGTAGGACATGATATTTTATTTGTGTTGCCCAAGTGCTATCTCGGCCTTTATTGTTTGCAGCGAAACTCCGAGTTGCCTATGTTTTGCCGGAATGTTGATTCATTTCCGTTCCAGCAAATTTCAGGCGCTCGATATGTCCTGTTTTTAGCAAAGGTCATGCCAAAAAAATTCATGAATTTTGGCATGACTTGTGCTAGAAAGTAGGATGTATCGAGTGCCTGTGATTTGCCGAAATGGGAGTTAATCGACATTCCGGCAGAACATAGGCCATTTTTTATGCCATTGCTCCGTATATGTAACGGGTTGACTTTCAATCTGTTGGGGCTCCTTGCTCCATATATGAGAGAGAAGAATCCCGACTGTTGTCATGGGGGTCGCTCTTCCTCTTCTTTCTCATGATAGACCTTTTGGTAATGCACGGGAAGGAAGAGAAGAGCGACCATCACCGATGGTCGAAATATCAGTGAGGGAGTGCCCACCATATACACCACGTGAGATGATAGGAAGAATCCCGACTGTTGTCGTGGGGGTCGCTTCTCCTTCGTTCCCGTGTGCTAGACATTTTGGTGTAATGCACTAGGGAACGAAGGGAGGAGCGACCATCACCGACGGTCGCAATATCAGAGAGGGAGTGCCCACCATATACACCTTGTGAGATGAGAGTTTAGCAAGGAAGACTCGACGGACCGAAAGTCAACTTGTGCTGAATAGTGATCTGTGTGTTGAGTTTCCTGGTAATTGCCGTCGATTGATTTTTAATCTTTGAATTAAGAACATAGGAAATGTCTGATGATGATAGGATCCCTAAGTGCGAGTACTGCTCCGATGACCGGGGTATGTGGGACAGGGCTCACCTGGAAGACGGTAGGCGCTTCACCATCAACCTCAACAAGACCTTCGATGTTTTTACGGTACGTCACAACGACAAGTCTTTTTTCGTAATTAAGCATGACTTTTGCTTCTTTGCTTCAACGTGTAATTTCCATTTTTTACAATTTGACTAGTGCATCCCCTGCCATGCAAGACCTTATGTCTTGGATAAGCTGGATTTCGAAGATCGTGAGAATATGGAGACAAAGAGAGTTCACCTCAGGACCCAACATGGTTACGCGTTTTCTGTTAAGCTATACAATGCAGTGAACCACTCCCATTTTGATTGCTCAAATTGGAGAGCACTATGCAAGGCATATGGATTCCAGGAGGATATGCATGTCACCTTCGATATTCGTCCTGAAGATGAAATTGAAGATAATATCGACATTTGAGTCGATGTGGATACGCTTCCAGTTCTACCTCTATGTGAGTTTGTCAAACATATTTATTAAGTAATTTATATTGTTTATTTAAAAATAGTTGACAGCTTATTTCCATTGACAGCTTATTTCCATTCTTCAAGAAATGTACGAAACATAGTAGACAAAACCTACTACAGTTATGGCTCTGAACTAACTTGCGAGGAGATAAATCATCTTGTCTCATGGATTAATGATGTTGAGACTTTCAAGACGAATTATGATATTCCTCCAAATTATGGTTAATACATGCCACTAGTGCACGTGTTGAACTACAGTAACATCCATCGAGATACCATGGTAAGATTTTTTCTATTATGTCACCAGTGCATCTTTTGATACATTCTTCTTAAGCTAAACTACATTGCTAAATATGTTATTATGATGTTCTTCAACAGAAACTGCTGAAGGATTGTGTGCCTCGTCTGATGCATATGAAATGAGACACGAACATTATTAGCTTACGGCCAAGTTGGCCTACAGTTCACCGCAGTGCATACATGATTTCTCGAAGAGATGAAGACCTCACAATCAAAGGATGGAGAAAAGTTTTGAATGATAGCAGGGAACTACTTGGGGGCAACATGAAGCACAGCCCACAAGTGGGAGACAGGAGGATCTCTATTCTCCATAATGGAGATTCAGAGGTTTACCTGTTTTATGCTATTTTACCTTCTAGAGAGTAGCAGGTCCTAGGTAGTACTCATCATGTGCTAAGAACAATTAGCTATGTGCTACATTGTGGTAGAATGATTAGCTATGTGCTACAGTGTTGGTTATCACTCTGATGATGATTAGGAGTTTTATTATGATGATGATGATGAGTTATGTGCTACATTGTGGTAGAACGATGAGCTAGTTCTTATATGACTATGAAGATGAGTTGTTATTATGATGATGATGATGCTGCATGAGTTCTTATATGAATATGATGATGATGATGATGAGTTGTTATTATGATCATGTGGATTAGATTCATGTGGATGGATCCAAAAGTGACCAAAAGTTGGATTAGATTAGATTCATGTGGATGGATCCAAAAGTGACCAAAAGTTGGATTAGTACTAATCCAACTTTTGGTTACTTTTGGATCCATCCACATGAATCTAATCCGTATTTCTTCCACCCAATGATATAATAACTCATCATGATCATAATGATATAACAATCTCTTAATTGCAACTGTATCAAAATTTGTATAATAATGTATATATACAGTATAAAATAAAAGAAATGAAATATGGATGATTAGTAGTAGCGCTGGGTGAAACCCACGCTACTACTACTTAGCAGTGGCACCTGTTTATAGCAATGCTACTGCTAACTTCATTAGTAGTAGTGCGGGTCAGGACCACGGCTACTGCTAATATTTAGCTGTAGCGCCCTAGGAGTAGCGTGGGAGCCCGCGCTACTGCTTGGCAAAAACCCTATGCTACTACTAGAGTTTTCCCTAGTAGTGGATCCATATTAGCCCCGATGGTAAACTGCTCAAAAGAATTACCCGGGGTGAAATCAACTTGCTTAGTGTCCCTTGCTGACTTGAATTTCAGTAAAGGATCAGATTTTGTAGTCGCTTTCTTCAGAGAAGTCATGTCAGCCGGGTCAACATTGTCGTTATAGAATTTTAATTCCTCCGCCGCACAAGCTGTCTCCGCATAAGCGGCATCTCCCTCTTCGCACTCAAGGGTGACTTTCCCGTTACCATTGACAGTGATGGTGCCTTCCGGTCCCGGCATTTTCAAGTTCAGATAAACATAACATGGACGGGCCATGAACCGTGCATAAGCCGGCCTCTCAAAGAGGGCATGATACGGACTCTTAAGCTTGACCACCTCAAACGACAAGAACTACAAACGATAGTTGAACTCGGTGCCAAAGGCAACTTCTAGAGAAATCCTGCCGATAGGGTAGTTCGACTTGCCAGGGACAATGCCATGAAAGACTGTAGTGGAAGGGGTGAGCTACTTCTCGGACAAGTTCATCCATCTGAAAGTATCATAATAAAGGATATTGATGCTGCTGCCTCCATCCATCAGTACCTTTGTTAAGGTCTAACCGCCGACTTGTGGAGACACCACTAAAGCAAGACCACCTGGATTATCTATCCGTGGGGGGTGATCTTCCCGACTCTAGGTCACTGGTTGCTTTGACCAGTTTAGGTAGTAAGGAACTACCAGCTCAACCGTATTGACAGCTCGCCTCTGAAGCTTGCGGTCGCGCTTACACATACTGGTGGTGAATACATGATATTGTCCACTATTCAGCTGCTTAGGATTGCTCTGAAATCCAGACTGACCTCCCTGATTCTGATTTCCTTGGTTATTGCGGTGATTGTTGCCTCCACCATTGCCAGCCCCCTGAAACCCGGAATTTTGACTGCCGTTCCCTTGGAACCCGGGGCCTGTAAGGTGCCCATGTGAGCCAGCTCCCTGAAAGCCGGCTCCGGAGTTGACGGGTCCAGGATAGCCAAGGTGTCCACCATTGCCGCCACCATTGTGATGATTCTGAAAAAGTCGCTCGGAATATTCCTGCATGATGAAGCAGTTTTCCCATGAATGGCTGGACTACTAAGTTTTGGACACGGACCCTAGAGAGCCTCCTCGTAACTACGAGGGCGATTACCGGAAAAGGGTTTCCTGGAGCCATTGTTCTGACGCTCGCTTTTAGGACCGGTGTTGTTGTTTGCAACAAGAACAGAACCTCCCTCGTGATTCTTACGTTTGTGGCTATTATTGTTATTTCCATTGCCATTATTCTGCTGCTGACCCTTGCCGCCATTTTTCTTGCCCTTGCCAGATTTCTCGTCATCAGAGGTTGGATCCTTTGTACTATCAAACTCGGCATACTGAGTTAAAACATCCATGAGATTGCCCATGTCTTTGACCTTCCTCTTGAGACGCCCCAGCTTCTGTACCAAAGGCTGAAACTTGCAATTTCTTTCCAAGACAAGGACAGCCTGCTGAGCTGTGATGATGTCGGAAGAGTGGATGACTTCTGTGATCTGGCGAGACCAATGATGTGCCGACTCATCGTCATGCTGGACACAGTTCTCGAGATCAATGATTGTAGTTGGACGCTTGCAAGTCCCCTGGAAGTTCTTGATGAAGCGCTCCTTCAACTCTTGCCAGGTGTTAATGGAATTTGCAGGAATTTTTTTTAGGCAAGTGCGTGCTGGACCGTCCAACATGAGAGGTAAATAACGAGCACAGATAACATCACTGGCTTCCATCATATCCATAGCTAGCTCATAGCTTTCGATCCACTCGGCCGGCTCCAAATCGGCTATGTAATTAGGAACTTTGCGAGGACCCTTAAAATTCGGGGGCATCCGTGCGTCTCGTAATACCGGGACCAAACACGGAGTCCCGATAGTCCGGCCCGTGATGCCACTGGTGCGGACTGCTAGCTGGGCTTAGGCGGGTGGGGGTTGTACAATGGGCTGAGCATACGCTGCCCCTGTGTTTCCTGCCTCTAACCTTCGTAAAGCATGAGCAGCGTCGACGATCGCCTGTGCGTTTGGGATTTCGGGCTGTGGCTGATTTAGAGGTGACTGTTGAGCCCTTCCTCACTATGCACTGCTGGAAACTGCTAGTGACTCGGCATGCCGGCTCCTACTACGGCTTGGATGCGGTGTAGAGTGAAGCCGGTGCTGACTATGATAGTAATTTGCTTGCTGTGTTACTGCTGTCTTCAGCATCTCGATGGTGTTCCTGGCCTCAATTTGAACAGGAATGACCCCTTCAATCGGGATTGCTGCTAAGTTATGTGTCGCCGCCAATACATTATCTACTTGGTTAGAATAATGTCCAATTGGTGTCTGGAAACGGCGAGGCAGCAACTGTTGCTGCTGCTGGATCTGCGGTGGTTGTTGAACTGGCGGCTACTGCTGAGCCGGCGAGTGTTGCTGAGCCGGCTGCTGCAACGGGGGTCCTTCTGGGGACACCACACCAGTCCCCGGGTTCACCGGAACAGATGGATCACGCGGCATGCAAAACAGCTGAGTTGGCACAATATGGGCCGGAAGCCGGCTTTGATGTCTCCTCTGGTGAACGATATCTAACTTGGTCTGACGGTGGCTGAGATAAAGGGCCTCGGCCTCCAGGCGCTACGTTTCCTCGGCAATGTGAGCCAGCGTCTCCACCATGCGGGTGTTTTCTGTGTTGATATCCTCCTGGATCTTAGTTAACTGCTCGCGACACTTTGTAAATTCCGCGTTGTGCGCTGCAGCGTTCTCCACAGTCACCGGCTCAGCCAAAAGAGTCCCGAGGGTGGCCATCATCTCGGAGAGCGCATGTGCCCCAGTCTTCTGAGCGTCGGCGGCACCTGAGCCGGTCACCCCCGAGCCGGCAACGATGAGATTCTATCCTGCCGCTGGATCTGCCTGGTCGCGGAGCTGATTCCGGGTTCTAGCCATGTAGACCACAGCAAAGCAGGCCAGCTCATGGGACTCTGGAAAAACTTCATCATTAGAGTGACCCCCCAACTTGCCATCAAACAGGGGACAGATTGACTCAGTCTGCCCCATCGATGACTCGCCATCAGAGTAGGCGAGCATGTCATTGCCAGACAGTGAATTTTCTGACAGGGCCACCCCCTGGGTGAAGCCCACAAAGGCATGCCTCTGGCCGGGTCTTGGCGGGCCGGGTCTCGCCTGACTGGGACTGGCACGGCGGGCTGACTCGGTGTTGGTGATGACATCCAACCCGGTGGTTGACTCGCCGATGACGCCAATGAAGACATGTATCTTGCCGAAGGGGACCCGATACCCGTACTCGATTGAGTCGACCTCGGGGCCCCAGCCAGAATCGTCGATGTAGAACTTGCCACGACGACTCCGATCGCTTATCCCTCGATTCCTGAAGGAGCTCCTGCCAAGAACTCAACTCCACCGTGCGCTGGCCCCATGGTGGGTGCCAACTGTCATGGTTTTGGCATGACAGATGTCCTTGTGAAAGGACTTAGTCATGAGGCCATTGCAGTTGCGTGGAAGCTTGGACGGGGTTGGATGGAAAACAGAGACATGAGTTTACCCAGGTTCGGCCCCTCACGGTGGAGGTAAAAGCCTACTCCTGCTTGATTGATATTGCTCTGGATCTCGATTACAAGGGTGCGGATTTGCTAACCTAGCTCTTGAGAGATTGCAACTTAAGTCTTTTCGTCCCAGGGGCTCGCATTTATATAATAGGTCGAGTCCCTAGTTTTACAGAAGAGTCCGGGTCATACTATTCAACCTGTATCTTAAACTAACACGTATCTACCTTGCCTCTCAAGTTAGGAAATCTCCGTCGCTTGGGCCTTCTGTTAAGCCGTCCCACAAGGCTCCTCCATGAGCCTGCCTTCAGCCGAGTCTTGCTACGGGCCGCCAACCCTGTCCTTGTTATATCAACATGACCCGGAATAGAAGGTGACCCATGGTTCTTCTGACACTTGGCCGGATCATACCTTATGCTGGGTCTAAGATGTGGGAAATATCCCCAACAGGTGGTAACGGGATGGGTGCTAGACCATCTAAAGCATGAACTCTTGGGTTTCGATGCAACGAAGAGCCTCCTCCTTCTGTCCTGACTAAACCTGTGGTCTTTCGGGTTTGTAAATTTAAGGATGGTGCATTGCTCTATATGTTATTATCCATATATGTCTGTGGGTGAGCTCATGGAAGGGTAGTAAAGGGTGTACACACCAAACATTAAATCATCCGAAACTTAATTTTACAAGCCGGATCTGGCCTTCGAAATGTTGTCGGAGCCGAGGAGTGGGTTATGTCGGAGCTTGGGCTCCTGGGATCTAGGGGTTTGAACACTAGGGGCCAAGCTGGCTCTCTCTGACCAACGGTGACCACGACGAGGCTATGGCGAGAGCGCTACGCGGCAGCACGACAGAGGACACGACGGTTACCCAGGTTCGGGCCACCTTGTGGTGTGAAACCCTACTCCTGCTTGTGGTTAGGATTGCTCTCGGCGAGGAGGAGTTCTCGCGTACAAGGTAGAAGATGAAGGAGTCACCCAAAAAGATCCGATCCCTCTACAATGGCATCTCTGGCCCCTTTTATAGCCGCCCTGGTCCTCTTCCCCAAAAAACTAGGCGGGAAGGGCTGCCACACTTGGCGGGCTTTGAAAGGGGCAGGTGCTCAGTCTTATCCTAACTAAAGGCGGTCTTCGCCTGCAAAAGCATGATCTGTGACGCGCCGGTGGGCTCGGTAGTGACCTCCGCCCTGCGCGCCTGGCTGTCTTGGTCTTATATCACCAAACGGGCAGTCCTTGGGACTTGCTTTGGGGGTGGGCAGCTAAGGCTGCCCCCTTATCGCCAAAGAGGAAAGCTTCACCATCCGCGCCCGCTGGCGCGGCCTCTGCCACCCTTCATCGCCACGCGCGTCACCCACATGATGGGCAACGGACCACGCAGCTGACATCAGTCGAGATGGCCTCGGGCACCTGGCTCGGGAGGCGCCTCGGGAGGCAGCCTCGCGAGGCTCCTGGTCCTATCGTGGCTAAGTGCCGGCAGGTCGTGTCTTGGGGAGGGGCCCTCGGGAGGCTGCAACCTCAGGAGGCGTCTTCACTTCGCGGCGCCCTTAGATGGACCGCATCTTGGGCCTTCGTCAGGCATCGTTTCTTTGGCCACAGGCAGACGGGCCGGGGTACCCTGGTTCCCAATGGCCCGACAGTAGCCCCCGGGCCCGTGGCGGGCACGTTCCCGCCCGTTGGGAGCGAAACGCCGTGGGCCCTAATAGACTGCGAAGCCCTGGCTCGACGCGTAGTGCATGACGGGACGTGGGAGGCCCCCACTTCCCCACTACGCCTCGGGAACCGCCCGCACCTACCATAAAGCCTGCCCGCGCGGGGCGCAGGCCATCATTGCTTCCTTGCCGCCGTTCCGATTCCCGACGTCAAAGAAGGCGGAGCAACAGGGAGAGCACCCCTACCGGGCATAAAAGGGGAACGGGGAGCCGAGGTCCTTCGCCCATCTTCTTCCTCCGCCCCTTCCTTCCTTTAATTTCTCGTCTTTTCAACACCACCGCTGCGATGGCGAGGGGCAGAGGGCGAGCTCGTGTGTCCGCCGCTGCCACGAGGGTTCCGCCTCGGGACCACGGGCGTGCCTCGGCGGCCGTCGAAGCTGGTCCAAGCGCTCATGGAAGGGACGGTGCCCGTGGTCGCGGAAGGCGCGGTGCCCGCGGCCGAGGCGGGCACGGCGGGGCTGCCGCCCGTCCTCCCCATGCGGGGTTTCATTCGGCAGATGCGACGTATGAGTTCATCGTGGGGATGCATCGCCGACCTTGCACCTGGCTCTGGCTCCCCGATTCCTTTGCAAGGGTGATGGAGGGTAAGGAGCCCTTGGGGCTGTGGGTGCAGGCGGACGGTTGCTGCAATGGGCCCTCCTGGGTGGCGATGGAGTTCACCCCCTACGGCTTCATGTTCTTGAAGCAGGGGTGGAAGTCCTTCGCCCTCGACCATGGCCTCAAGCGGGGGCATCTCCTCCAATTCAAGTTCGACGGAGCTGCCACCCTCTTAATGAAGATCTTTGGGGCCTCCGGTACCCGCCTCGGGTGCTGCGCAGAGAGCGAGGATGACAGCGGCTCCAAATCCTCCAATGGGACCAGCAGCGACAGCAGCAGGGGCGAGAGTGGCGAAGGCTCTCCGCGCATCAAGAGTGAGGGCGAAGACTCCGACTAGGCGCTGGAGGCGCCCATGTTGGATCTTGAGGGTGCGCCGTGTCCCCCCTTAGGCCCTCTTCCTTTGTTCCTGTAATAGGTTGATGCAGCTCCCGATGGTGTGAAAGCGATGACTTTTGTTTTAAGTACTGCATAATTTATCATGATTCATGTTTTCTCATGAGGCTCTCTCGTGAGGCCTGTTTCTCTCTCCTTGTTTGCCTTAGTGCTCTACATCATCAGGGCCCAGCCCTCGAGCGGGCTACAGCCGTCGCTGGTATGTCAGGTCGTGTTGCCTGGACAAGGCCAGGAGGTGTAGGGCACTGAGAGGCGGTAAGGACTCCTGAGGCGCGATGCTCAGTAAGTCCCCCTTTGACGTGCAAGCGGCTTGCGCGGAGGAGAGAACATCAGCACTCAGTGAGGTTGTGAGGAGAGGAAACTTGAGAGGCGCCGAGAGCGGCTCGTGAGATATTTTGTACTTAGCTATTACGAGTGTTGATTGCCGTGTCGTGGTAGCGGGGTGCGCCTCGTGAGGCTCCTGCTCGTGAGGCCTCCCGCTAGCACTTGGTAGAGGTGGTCGCCGTAGGCTGGCTCGCGAGGCAGCTCTCGCGAGGCCCCCTGGGGGTTTAGGAAGGCATCTTGCCGTGAGTCGTCTCGCGAGGCCTTTGAGTGCCTTGTTCCTGTGATAACTTCGTATTGATTTCATAAAATGCGGGGAGCAGTGCGCGTTTGCTAACTTGCTCATGGGTATCACGCGAGGAGACAAGACACCAAGGACCTTGGTCAGGTGACGTGCACGGGAGCGGGCCTGCGAGCCAGAGCTCGATCACTTGGGTTTTTGCAATGCTGCTGGGACTGACCCGAGCATAGGCACCGTGTCCAGCCCCCACTCGCGAGATGCGCAGGAGGAAGGTCGCGAGCGTGCACAGCTCCTGAGGCAAGCAACTTAGCAACACATAAAATAACTTAGGAAATAGAGCTTTACTGAAACATAGCAATAAATTCATTACACGACCAAAAAGAGATATGATTGCCATGTTCGGTATGGATCAGCATGAGGTTGGTGCAGCCCGTGGGGCGCCCTCAAGTGATTTTTCTGCCAGGGCGGAGCATGGGGCTTCTACTAGGCATGGGCATGATCGCGGTTCGATCGTTCCGCCAGCGCGGAGCATGGGGCTTCCACTGAGACGTGGGCGGGAACTCTCGTGGGCCCATCAGGCGAACGCAATGAGAGGCTCCGGGGCATGTATAGCCCCATTTCATTCGTACGCGTGAGGGTCACGGGTAGAACTTGCGGAGGTGTCGGATGTTCCAGGCGTTAGGCACAGGAACTCCGTCGTCCGTCTCCAGCCGGGCGGCGCCGGGCACATGAGCAACCCTGAACGGGCCTTCCCACATGGGTGAGAGCTTGTGGAGTCCCTCTCTGGAGAGGATCCTTCTTAGGACGAGGTCGCCGACCTCGAGGGTGCGCGGTTGTATGTTGCGGCTATGATAGCGACGCAAAGCCTGCTGGTATCTGGCGGCGCAGAGTGTGGCCTGGCGACGCGCTTCTTCGAGGAGCAGCAGGTCAACCTCTCGCGAGGTGTCCTGACGAGCCTCGTCGAAGGCAAGGACTCGCAGAGAGCCGTGCCGGAGCTTAGACGGGAGGACTGCTTCGGCTTCGTAGACGAGGAAGAAGGGAGTCTCGCCGGTAGGCTTGGTTGCCGTTGTGCAGATGGACCACAACATAGACTGCAGCTCGTCAAGCCAGCACTTGCCGCAGGCCTCGAGCTCTTTCTTGAAGCTTCTTGTCTTGAGGCCCTTGAGGACCTCGGTGTTGGCACACTCGGCCTAGCCATTGCTTCGTGGGTGCGCCACAGAGGCATAGCAAATCTGCGTGCCGATGCTGGTGCAGTAAGACTTGAAGAGGCCACTTCTGAACTGGGAGCCATTGTCAGTGATGATGCGGTTGGGGACACCGAATCAGCTCACAAGGCCCTTGATGAACTTGACGGTAGAGCCTGCTGGGATGGTGTAGATGGGATCGATCTCTGCCCAATTGGTGAACTTGTCGACGACGACGTAGAGGTAGCGATAGCCGCCAGTTACGCGAGGGAAGGGTCCCAAGATATCCAGCCCCCAGACCGCAAAGTGCCACGAGAGGGGAATCATCTGGAGGCCTTGTGCCGGCTGCTGGATTTGCTTGGCGTGGAATTGATAAGCTTCAGAGGATTGGACGAGCTCGGTGGCGTCGTGGAGCGCGGTCGGCCAGTAGAAGCCGCTACAAAACACCTTGCCCGCAAGGGTGCGCGACGAGGAGTGGTGGCCGCAGTCTCCTCCATGAATGTCGGCGAGCAGCTCGCGACCTTGTTCTTCAGAGATGCACCACAGCGAGATGCCATTGGGGCGCCTGCGGTACAGCTCGCCGTCTTGCAAGCAGTAAGCGGTGGCCTGCCGGGCCACGCGCTCTGCTTCTGAGTCCTTCTCCAGGAGGGTGCCATGAAGTAAGTAGGCCTTGAACTCCACGGCCCAGCTGTCTGCTTGAGGCTCCAGCACCAGCAGCAGGCGGGCTCCTGAGGCTGGGCCATAGTCTGGCGCGCCCATGGATGGTGCGGGTGGGAGTTCTTCGTGAAGGAGCGCGGTGCCCACGGCAGGTGGTGCAGCTGATGGCTTGAGGAGCCTTTCCTCGAAGACGCCGGGGCTCTGAGGCTCGCGGCAGGATGCTCGTTTGGCGATGTCGTCGGCCTCTTTGTTGCCGCCGCGAGGAACGTGCTGCAGCTCCAGGCCAAGGAAACGCTTCTCGAGTTTACGTACCTCTTCTAAGTAGGCGGCCATGTGCTCGTCTTTGGGCTTGTAGCTTTTGTTGGAGAAGTTGACGAGGAGCTGTGAGTCACCCTTGATGGTGAGGCGCTTGATGCCCAGGGCAGAGGCGGCCTTGAGGCCGGCGATGAGGCCCTCATACTCCGTGATGTTGTTGGAGACCTTATCGTCGTGCTTGAAGCAGAGCTGGTCGGCGTAGTAGAGCTTGTCTCCCGTTGGCGAGGTGAGCACGACGCCAGCCCCCGCGAGGACCATCAAAGTGCATGGACCATCCACCAGGCGCTTCGTCCCCAGGCAAGAGGGATTCAGCCTCGCGAGGCTCCTCCTGGGGTGGGTCCGTCCATTCTGCTACGAAGTCGGCCAGGGCTGTGCCCTTGATCACCCTTGTGGTGCAGAACTCCGGTTCAAAGGCCTGCAACTCGATGTTCCACTCGGCGACATGTCCGGCGGTGTTGGGGCTGCGCAGGACTTGCTCCAGGGGGTAAGACGAGATCACCTTGATTGGATGGCCCTAGAAGTAGTGGCGCGGCTTGCGGGAGGCGACGAGGAGCGCCAGGAGGAGCTTCTGCTGCATGGGGTAACGCTCGCGCGCATCTCGCAGCACCGTGCTAATGAGGTACACGGGGTGCTCAACGAGGCGGGTAGTCGTTGCAGCAGCTTGGTCTTCAGGGGGCCCGAGGGGCTCACGAGGGTCAGGAGGTTCGAGAGGCGGCTCAGGAGGTGGCTCCCTGGAGGCCACCTGAGGCGAGGCCTCGGCGCGGCCTCGGGAGGCGACACACCAAGGGCCTCTTGAGGCGGGATCTCAGTAAGCGACATCGTGACTTCCTGTGGCGCCGGCATGGCGGGCTTCTTCTGTGTGCAGATGCGCTCTTCTCGAACTGCCACCAGGGCCGTGCTGGCCGTCTGGGGAGTAGCCGCCAAGTACAGGAGCAAGGGCTCGCGAGAGCGCGGCACGACCATGATGGGTGGGCTCGTGAGGTACCTCGTGAGGTCTTTGAAGGCAGTGTCGGCCTCGAGAGTCCACTTGAAGGGCCCGGATCTCTTCATGAGCTTGAAGAATGGCAGGGCTCGCTCGCTGAACTTGGAGATGAACCATCCAAGGGAGGCCATGCATCTCGCCAGGCGCCGCATCTCCTTGAGGCTCTGGGGAGGGCACATTTTCTCGATGGCCCTGATCTTCTCGGGGTTGGCCTCGATGCCACGGTGGGAGACCAGGAAGCTGAGGAGCTTGCCGGAGGGGACTCCGAAGACGCACTTGTCTGGGTTGAGCTTGAGGTTGACCTTGTGTAGATTGTCGAATGTCTCCTGGAGGTCCGCGAGGAGGGACCAGGCCTCGTGGGTCTTGACAATGATGTCGTCGATGTAGGCCTCGGCGTTTCTTCCCATCTGGGGCCCCAAGGTGAAGCGCATCAGCCTCTGGAAGGTGGCTCCGGCGCTCCGGAGGCCGAACGGCATCCAGATGTAGCAGAATATGCCGCAGGGGGTGACGAAGGCTGTTTTCTCCACATCTTCGGCCGCCATCTTGATCTGGTGGTAGCCTGAGAAGGCATCTAGGAAGCATAGCAACTTGCACCCGGTGGTGGAATCCACGATCTGGTCGATGCAGGGCAGCGGGAACGGATCTTGAGGGCAGAACTTGTTGAGGCTCGTGAAGTCGACGCACATGCGCTCCTTGCCGCACTTCTTGGGCACCACGACGGGGTTGGTGAGCCACTCAGGGTGGCGCACCTCACGGATGACCCCAGCTTATTGGAGCTTCTGAACTTCCTTGATGATGAAATCCTACTTCTCTGGCGCCTGGCGCCGTGCCTTCTGTTTCACGGGGCGTGCATTGGGGCACACCGTTAAGTGGTGCTCGATCACCTCCCTCGGCACACCGGACAAATCAGATGTCGTCCAGGCGAACACATCCGAGTTTGCCCGAAGGAAGGTGACGAGCTATGCGGGAGAGAGGCCTATGCCGATGGTGAAGGCAGGGCCTGAGCCGTTGCCGTCCACCGACACCTTCTTCGTCTTGGCGCTGTCCTAAGAGAACAGTTGCTCCTTCTTCCCGGGTGCAGCCTCGTGAGGCTCGGCGGCATCCTCGTCAGCAGGGTAGGTGGTGGCGGCAGCCTTGTAGGCACTCTCGAGGGAGCGGACTGCGTCCTTCTCATCACAGGAGACGGTGATGATGCCACTGCAGCCCGGCATCTTGAGGACGTTGTAGGCGTGGTGGGTTGCCGCCATGAACTTGGCGAGAGCTTGGTATCCCAAGATGGCATTTTACGGCAGGCCGATGTGCGCTACATCAAAGTCAATGAGCTCAGTATGGTAGTTCTTGCGAGTGCCGAAGGTGACGGGGAGGCGCACTTGGCCCAAAGGAATGGTGGAGCCATCAGTCACTCCGGAGAAGGGCCTGGTCGGCAGGAGCTGTTCGTAAGGCACTTGGAGCTGCTCGAAGGTCTCAATGGAGATCACATTGAGGTCGGCGCCTCCGTCAATGAGCATCTTGGTGATGGCGACGTTCCTAATGGTGGGGGTGCACAGCATGGGGACCGTGCCAGCAGCGCTTGAGGACTTGGGGTGATCTTTGGAGTCAAAGGTGATTGGGTACTGCGACCACTTGAGGGGGCGAGAAGCTTCAAGCCTCGGGAGGGAAGCGTTCACC
Organism: Elymus sibiricus; assembly: GCA_039707655.1. Classification (NCBI taxonomy): domain Eukaryota; kingdom Viridiplantae; phylum Streptophyta; class Magnoliopsida; order Poales; family Poaceae; genus Elymus; species Elymus sibiricus. The sequence continues at coordinate 166,212,213 of CM077670.1, forward strand.
TCGCGAGAGAACAGCTTGAAGTGGCGGTTGGACGCGGGAGCCTGAGCTCCGCCTAGGATGGATGCCTCCCCATGGGGCTCTTGATAGCCCCCGGCGTCTTGGTCGGGCTGGTTACCATCATTCCGTCGCGGCGGCGGCCGCAGTGGTGGAAGGGCAGCATTGGCCTGAGGGTTGGCCTCACGAGGTTGGTCGCGCTAGGTGGCTTCGCGAGGCTGGTCGCGCCAGCCCTGGCGGAAGTTGCCATTGCCGTTGCGGTCTCCCCAGCGGCCACCATTGTGGCCACCTCCACAGCCGGTGCAGCGGTCGTTGCGGTCGCTGTGGTGGCTGAGACGCTCGTCCCGAAGCAACTTGAGCTCGTGGCAGTCTTCAGTGCTGTGGGAGTGCGACTTCTAGTAGGCGCAGAGAGGGCGGTTGTCTCTTTTGAGCTCGTTACGCTCACGGCCGCGCTTCTGCTCGCGGCCCTTGCGCTTGACGTCCTAGTTCTTGGCCTTGGCGGTGTCCAGCGCCGCGTCGGGGTCATTGTGGACGAAGAAGCGGCCCCCCTCGGCCTTGGCGCACTTGTCAGCGAGGTCGAATCGCTCAAGCATGGAGTCGAGCTCATCATTGATGGCGAACTTCTCGCGCATCCGAACATCCGTGACGCCGTTAGAGAACACGGAGACGATGGTAGCCTCGGAGGCACGCGGGATCTTGTTGCGCACTTGGCTGAAGTGCTGGATGTACTTGCGAAGGGTCTCATCAGGGCGCTGGCGCACAGCGCACAGGTCGTTAAGTGTGAGGGAGCGCTCGTGCGTGCCCTTGAAGTTCACGACGAACTGTCAGCAGAGTTCGGCCCACGAAGAGATGGACACCTCGGGGAGGTTCGTGAGCCAAGAGAGCGGGCCATCCTTGAGGGCCATGGGGAACCAGTTTGCCATGACCTTGTTGTCGCCGTTCGCCGCCTCGATGATCAGGGCATAGAGCTGCAGGAACTCGGCAGGGTTGGGGGTGCCGTTGTAGCGCTGAGGGAGGTCCGGCTTGAGCTTGGCGGGCCACGCCCCGCGACGCATCTCGCGGGTGAAGGCATGGCAGCCCACGCAGCTGGAGGGGACGCCGCTGGTGAGGGTGGCGCAGTTCTGACGGCCGGCGGCCGTGACTTCTTGGATGGTCCTATCATGGCGCTGGCGCTGTTGCTTGAGGAGGACGCGTGCGTCGGGGGGCGCACGCCAGATGATCTGGTAGCTGGGCTCGCCATGGTCCGGCGAAGACGCGCCGCGGGAGTGCTCATGCGCCCGCGCGTCGCCATGGCGTCGGGCGCCCTCGTCATGCAGAGGAGGCGGAGGAGGCGCGTCGTGCGCTACATCCCCGGTGCGAGACGGCGGGGGGCGGAGCGAGTGAGAGGGCACCGGGGCATTGCCTGCGGCATTGACGAGCTCGGTGATGCGGCCGAGCCAGACGTCGTAGCCGGCGTCGGTGGGGCGGTAGCACAGGAGCTCGCACGCCATGAACAGCGCGGCCTGTAGAGCCGGCGCGTCGCGGCGAGCAAGCGAGGAGGCCGTGGCGGTGTGGCAATCCGCCTGCATGGACGGGTGGAGGGAGGACGCCTACTGATCCCTCGCAGCGGGGTCGGTACCGGCGCCGGCGGCGCAGTGTCGACGGTCGTCGCGGGCGACGGGCTCTGTCTGGGCCACCCTGGCAGCTCGGCGCGTGTAGCGCTCACGGCGAGCATCGGCCATGGCAGCGAGGAGGAAAGAACCGGAGTTGCCCACTACCTGGCGCGCCAAATGTCAGAGCCTGGACTCCTGAGATCTAGGGGTTCGAACACTGGGGGGCAAGCTGGCTCTCTCCGACCAACGGTGACCATGGCGAGGCTATGGCGAGAGCGCTACACAGGAGCACGACAGAGGACACGACGGTTACGCAGGTTCGGGCCACCTTGCGGTGTAAAACCCTACTCCTGCTTGTGGTTAGGATTGCCCTCGGCGAGGAGGAGTTCTCGCGTACAAGGTAGAAGATGAAGGAGTCGACCAAAAAGATCCGATCCCTCTACAATGGCAGCTTTGGCCCCTTTTATAGCCGCCCTGGTCCTCTTCCCCCGAAAACTAGGCGGGAAGTGCTGCCACACTTGGCGGGCTTTGAAAGGGGACAGGTGCTCAGTCTTATCCTGACTAAAGGCGGTCTTTGCCCGCAAAAGCATGATCTGTGACGCGCTGGTGGGCTCGGTAGTGACCTCCACCCTGCGCGCCTGGCTGTCTTGGTCTTCTATCACCAAACGGGTAGTCCTTGGGACTTGCTTTGGGGGTGGGCAGCTAGGGCTGCCCCCTTATCACCAAAGAGGAAAGCTTCACCATCCGCGCCCGCTGGCGCGGCCTCTGCCGCCCTTCGTCGACACGCGCGTCACCCACGTGATGGGCAACGGACCACGTAGCTGACGTCAGTCTAGATGGCCTCGGGCGCCTGGCTCGGGAGGCGCTTCAAGAGGCAGCCTCGCGAGGCTCCTGCTCCTGCCATGGCTAAGTGCCGGCAGGTCGTGTCTTGGGGAGGGGCCCTCGGGAGGCGGCAACCTCAGGAGGCGTCTTCACTTCGCGACGCCCTTAGATGGGCTGTCTCTTGGGCCTTCGCCAGGCGTCGTTTCCTGGGCAGCAGGCAGACAGGCCGGGGTACCCTAGTTCCCAATGGCACGATAGGTTATTGACGGATACAACTTTTCGTTGTGATCATCTTGGTGGCTCATGGAGCTCAAACAGAGTTTGTATGGCCAAATTGTGGCCGTTTTATGGATACCACATTGGGGGACAGACCATGAATACAACTTTCAGGGTATGTTGATCGCGCCGACGAGACAACTTGCACCAATCGTAAGGACCTATAATTTTTTGTGTGCATGAATAGAATAACGATGTGCTGTTATGTACTTTATCATCCAAGAATAATGCATCTACTGGTGAAAATGTGAGGGTGGTAGCGGGACGGGTGATAGACCATGTAAAGCATGAATTCTTCGGTTTCGATGCAATGAAGAGCCTCCTCCTTCTGTACTGACTGAACCTGTAGTGTTTCTAGTTTGTAAACGAAAGGATGGTGCATTGCTCTATATGTTATTGTCCATATATCTGTCCGTGGGTGAGCTCACGGAAGGGTGGTAGAGTACACGCCAATGATAAAATCATCTGAAACTCAATTTTACAAGCCGGATCTGGCCTCCAAAATGTTGTCGAAGCCAATGAGTGGATTATGGATGAATACAACTTTTCGTTGTGATCATTTTGGCGGGTCATGGAGCTGAAACGGAGTTTGTATGGCCAAATTGTTGTTGTTTTATGGATACAACATCAGGGGACAGACCGTGAATACAAGTTTCAAGGTAAGTTGATCATGCCGACGAGCCATCTTGCACCATTCGGAATGAAATATAATATTTTGTGTGCATGAATAAAATGAGGATGCGCTATTATGTAGGTTATCACCCAAGAATAATGCATCTGCTGGTGAAAAAGTGAGGGTGGTAACGGGACGGGTATTAGACCATGTAAAGCATGAATTCTTGGGTTTCGATGCAACAAAGAGACTCCTCCTTCTATCCTGACTGAACTTGTAGTCTTTCTGGTTTGTCAATTGAAGGATGGTGCATTGCTCTATATGTTATTGTCCATATATCTGTCTGTGGGTGAGCTCATGGAAGGGTAGTAAAGGGTGTACACGCCAAACATTAAATCATCCGAAACTTCATTTTACAAGCCGAATCTGGCCTCTGAAATGTTATCGAAGCTGAGGAGTGGGTTATTGACGCATACAACTTTTTGTTGTGATCGTCTTGGCGGCTCATGGAGCTCAAACGGAGTTTGTATGGCCAAATTGTGGCCGTTTTATGGATACAACATCGGGGGACAGACCGTGAATACAACTTTCAGGGTATGCTAAACGCGCCGACGAGCCATCTTGCACCAATCGTAATGACCTATAATTTTTCGTGTGCATGAATAGAATAATGATGTGCTATTATGTACTTTATCATCCAAGAATAATGCATCTGCTGGTGAAAAAGTGAGGGTGGTAGCGGGACGGGTGATAGACCATGTAAAGCATGAATTCTTGGGTTTCGATGCAACGAAGAGCCTCCTCCTTCTGTCCTGACTGAACCTGTAGTCTTTCTAGTTTCTAAATGGAAGGATGGTGCATTGCTCTATATGATATTGTCCATATATCTGTCCGTAGGTGAGCTCACGGAAGGGTGGTAGAGTACACGCCAATGATAAAATCATCTGAAACTCAATTTTACATGCCGGATCTGGCCTCCGAAATGTTGTCGAAGCCAACGAGTGGGTCATGGACGCATACAACTTTTCGCTGTGATTGTTTTGGCGGGTCATGGAGCTCAAACGGAGTTTGTATGGCCAAATTGTGGTTGTTTTATGGATACAACATCAGGGGACAGACCATGAATACAACTTTCAAGGTAAGTTGATCGCGCCGACGAGCCATCTTGCACCATTCGGAATGAATTATAATTTTTTGTGTGCATGAACAGAATGAGGATGCACTGGTATGTAGTTTATCACCCAAGAATAATGCATCTGCTGCTGAAAAAGTGAGGGTGGTAATGGGACGGGTGTTAGACCATGTAAAGCATGAATTCTTGGGTTTCGATGCAACGAAGAGCCTCCTCCTGCTGTCCTGACTGAACCCGAAGTCTTTCTGGTTTGTCAATTTAAGGATGGTGCATTGCTCTATATGCTATTGTCCATATATCTCTCTGTGGGTGAGCTCATGGAAGGGTAGTACAGGGTGTACACGCCAAACATTAAATCATCCGAAACTTAATTTTACAAGCCAGATCTGGCCTGCGAAATGTTGTCGAAGCCGAGGAGTGGGTTATTGACGCATACAACTTTTCATTGTGATCATTTTGGCGGGTCATGGAGCTCAAACAGAGTTTGTATGACCAAATTGTGGTTGTTTCATGGATACAACATCAGGGGATAGACCGTGAATACAACTTTCAGGGTAACTTGATCGCGCCGACGAGCCATCTTACACCATTCATAATGAATTATAATTTTTTTTGTGCATGAACAGAATGAGGATGACCTGTTATGTACTTTATCATCCAAGAATAATGCATCTACTAGTGAAAAGGTGAGGGTGGTAACAGGATGGGTGTTAGACCATGTAAAGCATGAATTCTAGTGTTTCGATGCAACGCAGAGCCTCCTCCTTCTGTCCTGACTGAACATGTAGTCTTTCTGGTTTGTAAATTTAAGGATGGTGCATTTCTCTATACGTTATTGTCCATATATGTTGGTGTATAAAACATGGGTATTTTATACCCTGACTTATGCACAGACAGTAGCAGCTTTCTTGGTGGCCAGGCTTGTCGGAAATTACCAAGATCAAGATTCAAGACCCAGTTGCAGAAGTTACTAGGGAGAAGATCAAGATGAAACATCGATAAGTACTTGGCTAGTACTGAAGATGGAGGCATTACTTACCGGCAAGATTCGAGCTGGCAAGTCGAAGGCCCGGCAAGCTTCGGTCCGGGAAGCCTTCACTAGCTCGTCAATGCTCCACCTCACCGAGCAGCTAGTCACTAATCGGTGAGGTGTCGACCGCGCAGCGGGATGACCTGACTCGGCAAGTGAAATGTGCTGGTTTTCCTAAACAACTGCTCGCAAAGGTAGGCGTGCTCTAGAACCGTCAAGTTGTTGCTGAGCCGAGGATACAACCGCATAATATCTACGGCACCTTGATAATCCCAAGTGAATCTCTCTCTCTTCTGCAGCGGCGAGATGCGCCGCCGGAGGAAGTCAGCGCCAACCATCTCTATGGTCAGCTTGGCGGCCTTAAGACGAGCAATCCTGTTCAATGCCGAGCAAAGTCTCTCATCACTGGTGCCCAATTTGCTCTAATCATCACCGCGCTTAACTCTTTCCCTGCGCGGCAAGCAGAATTCGGGGTAATCTTTATCCTGAATCCAACACCACTCTGCCCTCCATTCCTCCCATTTGAGGTGAAGTTTCCCGGCAAGGTATTGGCCCTTCGTTTTGGCCCTGCGGATCCATGTCACACTGCCGGAGAGTGACTTGTCTTCGATGCGGGGAATGAAGAAGTGGTGGAACAGATCTACGTTGGGGGCAACTCCAACAAAATTTTCACACAAGTGGGCGAAGACTGCCATGCATGTCATTGCGTTGGGAGTGAAATCCAGCAGCCGAAACCGAAAATCGTAGATCATTGCGCTGAAGAAATCCGAGAATGGAGGAACCAGTCCGCAATAGAAGTATGCACAGAAAAAGGGATATGAATCTAACGGAACCTTGTCGCCTTCAGGGAGCACCACCGGAGCCTTGTGATCTTTGGTGTCTCTTCCCCACATGTAGGCGTACCTCTCGATCAGAATGTTGCCATCCATGGCTGACGGTGAAAAGACCACGTTCTCTCTCCGCCGCCTCTCCAGTTCCTCCAGTTCCTTCTTCTTCTTCTCCACCTTAGGATCAAGAGGCTCGGCGGGTTTCTTCCCCTCCGTGTCGGCTTTCTTGGGCGCCATGAGGGCTCAGGGAGAAGAGAAGGGCTCGAGCTGAGATGCGAATCGGCGATGGCGGCGGCGAAAGTGGCTCTAGCGAGAGGAAGAAGATGAAGAAGAGGGAGGCAAGGGTGAATGAGCACTGTCCCCTCGCGATTGCCTTTTTATGGGAAAGGCGCGAGGGGGCTGGCTCTTCACTGTTTGCCTTGGCAGCGCCTTTGCAGGCGCACTACCGCGAGATAACCGCTACAGTTCACCACTCCTGCATCCCGCATTTAATGCGCGGTGTGGGTGTGTTTGGAGGGAAATCATCATTGTAAAGATTACGGCGGTAATTTCCCGCCACATGTCTGTGCATCATTTGGGCCTTGCCCAACGATGCTTCGGACGCGCGTATGGCCCAGGCCCGGGGGCTCCTGTCGGTGTATAAAACATGGGTATTTTATACCCTGACTTATGCACAGACAGTAGCAGCTTTCTTGGTGGCCAGGCTTGCCGGAAATTACCAAGATCAAGATTCAAGACCCAGTTGCAGAAGTTACTGGGGAGAAGATCAAGATGAAACATCGATAAGTACTTGGCTAGTACTGAAGATGGAGGCATTACTTACCGGCAAGATTCGAGCCGGCAAGTCGAAGGCCCGGCAAGCTCCATGCCGGCAAGCCTTCACTAGCTCGTCAGTGCTCCACCTCACCGAGCAGCTAGTCACTAATAGGTGAGGTGTCGACCGCGCAAGCAGTTTAGTGAGATTTTTCGGGGCACGTGTCTGCCTGCTGGAAGAAGATTTAAGTTTAATGACACCTGTCCAGGAGGCCCATCAAGATAATATGAGGTAGCTGGGCGAGCGGTGCAGGAACCTTGCCGGGGCTCCTCCTCCACATGACACATAACGGAGCATTTATTGCTTTTGTCCTAAACCGGCAGAGTTAGGTATGATAGCACTGTTTGCTATCTAATCAACTTGTAATGACTCTTTTGCCACTGTGGTTACCCCTTGAGCTATAAAAGGAGGGCAGGGCAACCTTTACAAGGATCAATCCTTAGCCACTCTAGCTCACTTGGCATGCATAGCTGCTTCCCTTTGCACCTTGCTGGGGCAAAGCGCACCTTGTACTTGAGCTCTCCACAGATAATACACCAAAGCAGGAGTAGGGTTTTACACCTGACGGTGGCCCGAACCTGGGTAAAAACCTTTGCATTCTCTGCTGATTCTGCTCTTCGTGCTTGTGCATTCCCCTAGTCAAATCGCAAAAGGGGCTAGATGGCCCCATAGATGGTCGTACGCATGACATCTAAGGCGCTCCAGGTAGGGGGGTCTCTTGCGCGAATCTGAATCAGTAGTTTGCGCGTCAATCTCATCTTCATCATCTGCGATGGCGCCCAAGAAGAAGGGCGCGTATGCAGCTGCTCCATCGACCTCCAAGGCTCCATCACATACACTCGCAGGCAGAGCGGAGGGCGTCACTGGTCCAGGCAGCGCAGGAGGCGTAGCTAGCACTGGTGGCGCGGGCGAAGCGCGCAACACCAACTCCCAGCTTCCTCACCATTCTGGTGATCAAAGCCACGTCGGCGCAGGCAGCGCGGATGGCCCACTCCCGCCTCCTCGATGTACCGACGAGCGAAACAACCGGAGCAACACCGTTCGATCTGGCGCGAGTCAAGATCCTGGTGCTGTAGCATCCAAGGATGCTGCGTTAGGACACACACCGCGGCCATCGCATGATGGGCGCGACGTGGCTCCGAACGGCGTAGGCAGCTCCGGTCGGCGGCGTCCGCATGGCAAGACACCTGTCGATCAAGTTCCAGATCCTCAGGCACCACCTCCGCCATGGCTGCCCGCTGCTGAGCATGTGCCATGGCAGCAAGATCGCAATGCCGCTCCTGCTGGCTCTGCCAGGAGTAGAGCGACATCGCGTTCTTCGCTCCGAGCCATGCCATCCACAGCAGTAGAGGCAATGGCGCGGGCTCAGATGCTGCTAAACTTCCCTCCGGCAGCAGATAAGATGGATGAGTGGAGAGCCACCATCCAAAGCCACATCGGATTTGCCGAAGCCAGCAAATCACAGCAGGCGGGACCATCTCGGCGTCCTCAAATAGCACCAGTAGCTCTAACTGGTGGCCGTGTTGAAGGTGCTGCACCAACAGTGCAATTGCCTCCACGACAACAACGTCAACATCAACAGCAACCACGGCAAACTCAATGATCCTTCAAGCCCGATGAGATGTCGATGGCCTCTTCAGATCCACGAGCGTGGCAAGATCAGCAGCGAGTGCTGCAAGACAGGCGGGTGGAGGATGCCCGCACCACTATTGAACGGCGCCGGGAGGCGCACCGTCAATCCAGCACGCGCAATGGCCCAGTCATTGATGAGCCTACGCCCGAGGCTGGTGGGGATCTGCCTTACGAGGTCGGATGCCCGGCCTTCACTCGCGTGCTGCGGCAAATCCGCGGGCCTTCCATCCGGGCTTTCAAGCCGGAAGTACCAGACAAGTACGACGGCAAGCTGAACCCGACAGAGTTTCTGGGCATCTACACAATTGCCGTGCAAGCTGCCGGGGGAAGAGATGAGAAGATCCTCGCCAACTACTTTCCATTGGTGCTCAAGCCCAATGTGAGGTCTTGGCTGATGAACTTGGCGGAGAACTCCATTTCTTCGTGGTCTGATCTTTGTAACGATTTTGTTGGTGCTTTTACCGGAGGCCATAAGGCCCCTGGTCAGCCCAGCGACCTGCAAGTGATCCCGCAGAGGGATGGAGAAAGTTTACGCAAGTATATCCAGTGATTGAGCTGAGTGCACCGCAATATTCCAGATGTGCACCCTGCAGCAGTCATTGTCGCCTTTCACACGAATGTGCGCAATCGAAGGATGCGGGAAAAGTTGAACATCAAGCTGCCAAAGACCGTCAACGAGCTCTATACGTTGGCAGATAAGTGTGCATGTGCTAAAGAAGGGAGGAGGCTCCCTAGGGAAGATGCAGGCGCAGAAGTCGACTTAGAAGACGACGACGCCGCCACCCTGAAAAAGAAAGGCCGAAAGCGCAACAGGAAGCGTAAAGGCAAAACTGTTATGGCCGTCGAGGGCTCCGGCAACTCTGAGTCAGCCAAGAAAGCCAAGGCAGAGAACTCCGGCAAGGAGGCTGTTGTATGCGCCGCTTGCCAGGAGGCGGTGGCGAACGAGAAAGCTGGCAAGTCCGACGGGCCGTATTGCAAGATTCAGCACACTAAAGGCCACGACCTCCAAGAGTGCCGGCAGGTTGAGCAACTTGCCGAAAAGCAAAAAGCTGAATATGAAAAGTGCGACAAGTAGAAGGGCCAGGATGGTGCTGGCGGATCTGGCAAAAGAGGCCGTGGTGGTCGAGGAGGCCGCCGCGGCAAGGCCAAGCAGCAAAAAGAGAAGCCTGCTAGAGGCCGTGAAAAGAAATAGGAAGATGATGGAAGTGATGAGGAGGACGACAGAGAGTCCAGTGAACAGGAATTCCAGAAGACAACCGAGGCCATGTGCATTGATGGAGGTGCATCTTTGCACTCCTTTCACTGCCAGCTCAAGCAGTGGGCACGTGAGGTTAATGCAGCAGAGCTGGCAATAGGCGCCCAGAAGCCACTCAAATGGTCACACACGCCTATCATTTTTTATGCCGAGGACCTCCCTGATCGCACAACTGTGGTTGGGTGCTTGCCATTGTTGGTTTCACCAACAATACACAATCTCCAGGTAACAAAAATGCTAGTTGATAGTGGGGCTGGCTTGAATTTGATCTCACCAGAAGTTATCAAGAGGCTGCAGATTCCCGACGAGGAACTCGAGAAGACTGGCACGTTTCAGGGGGTAAACCCGGGAAGATGTCAGCCCAACGGGAAGATCACACTGCCGGCGACGTTTGGCGGGGAACTGAATTACAGAACAAAGAAAGTTGTTTTTGATGTTGTCAAGATGCCCTTGCCATATAATGGAATTCTTGGCCGCCCAGCCTTGGCAAAATTCATGGCAGCATCCCACTATGCTTACAACACGTTGAAAATGCCAGGGCCGATGGGTGTCATAACCATCAACTCCGGCAAGAAAGAAGCAGTTATCTGCGTCGACAAGATATACAGAGAGGCGGTTGCAGCATCTGCCACCAAAGCACCCGCTCCCGCCAACGAGAAGAAGAAAAGCAAGAAGAATGGCAAGACTTTTGGCAAGTCTTTCGGGAAACGCACTTCTTTGGAGTGCTGCGCGCCCGTTGAGGATTTGCCGGAGAGCTCTACCGCCAAGAAATCCAAAGCTACTCCACCAGCAACCAAGAAAGTGCCGGCAAAGGAGGACGGCACGGGCGGTACCTTCACCATCAGTGCCTCCCTTGCAGCAAATAGGAAAGCGCGCTCGTTGCCTTCCTGCGGGCGAATGTTGATGTGTTTGCATGGCAACCATCTGACATCCCCGGCGTTCCCAGGGAGGTAATCGAGCACCACCTTGCCATCTATCCTCATGCTCGGCCCGTCAAGCAAAAGGTCAGGAAGGAAGCTTTGGAACGGCAGCAATTCATTACCGAAGAAATAAAGAAGCTAGAAGCAGCTGGTCTAGTTAGAGGTGTACTACATCCAACGTGGTTGGCGAATCCTATTGTAGTACACAAATCAAATGGAAAGTGGAGACTTTATATCAATTATACTGATATCAACAAATCATGTCCAAAGGATCATTTTCCCTTGCCGCGCATTGATCAAATTATTGACTCTACTGCTGGCTGCGATTTACTCTCCTTCCTTGATGCATATTTTGGTTATCATCAGATTTTCATGGCCAAGGAGGATGAGGAGAAAACCGCATTCATTACTCCATGTGGCACAAATTGCTTCGTGCGTATGCCTTTCGGATTAAAGAGTTTTGGTTCAACTTTTGCAAGAGCTGTCCAAATCGGTTTTGAGCCCCAATTACACAGAAATGTGGAAGCATACATGGATGATATAGTGGTCAAAACCAAGGACAAATCAACCCTCATTTAAGATCTAGAAGAGACATTTACAAATCTGTGCAAGATCAATCTGAAGCTCAACTCCGAGAAGTGTGTGTTTGGTGTTACATCCGGCAAGCTTCTTGGGTTCTTTGTATCTCAATGTGGAATTGAAGCTAATCCCAACAAGATCAAAGCTATTGAGCAAATGGAAGCACCCAAGCGCGTCAAGGATGTGCGGCGTCTTGCCGGCTATGTGGCTGCATTGAGTAGGTTCATTTCAAAGTCTGCTGAGCGCGCCTTGCCGTTTTTCAAGATTTTGAAAAAGGCAGGTCCAATGAAATGGACTCTGGAAGCGGAGGCCGCGCTGCAGGATTTGAAAAGATACCTCTCCTCTGCACCAACGCTAGTTGCGCCTAGGGCACAAGAACCGTTGTTGCTATACTTGGCGGCAACAAATCAAGTGGTTAGCGCTGCACTAGTGGCACAAAGAGAAGTCGATGACGAAGAAGCAGCAGCGGCAAGCCCCTCAAACGACAAGCCAGAATCTTCTCCGGCTGAGTTTGGTGCCGACAAGTCAGAATTAGCGCAAGCAATTGAAACAAATCAACAAGTAGTGCCTAAGAAGAAATTGGTGCAGCGCCCAGTTTACTTTGTAAGCTTCCATTTACAGGGGGCTAGGTCCTGGTATTCTGGGGTGCAAAAATTGCTTTTTGGTCTCCTCATGGCCTCGAGAAAGCTGCGCCACTACTTCCAAGCACATGAGATTACCGTCGTCACTCGCTTTCCGTTGCAGCGCATTTTGAGAAATCCAGACGCAACTGGCAAGATAGTGGAGTGGGCGTTGGAGTTGTCGAGCTTTGCACTCAAGTTTGAAAGTACTTCAACTATTCAGAGCAGAGCCTTGGCAGAATTCATTGCAGAGTGGACACCAACGCAAGACGAAGATATTCAAGAATCAGCTCTCCCCGGCAAGGAAACGGCTAAAGAATGGATCATGTACTTTGACGGTGCCTTCTCGCTCCAAGGCGCCGGTGCCAGAGTGATGCTTGTCGCACCCACCGGAGAGCATCTCAAGTATGTGATCCAAATGCATTTTCCCAGGGAAAAAGCTACAAACAACACTACTGAGTATGAAAGGCTCCTTGCCGGTCTTAGGATCGCAGTGGACCTTGGAATCAGGAAATTGATCATCCATGGCGACTCGCAGCTTGTTGTGAAGCAGGTCAACAAAGACTATCAAAGCCCGTTGATGGAAGCGTACGTGGAAGAAGTGAGGAAATTGGAAGAGCATTTTGATGGATTGCAAACAGAGCACATTCCTCGTGCGGAAAACAACATCGCTGATCACCTGTCAAAGTGTGCCGCTCAAAAACTTCCTGTGGAACCAGGGACTTTTGTCCTCCATTTGAATCAACCATCAGTCACTCCATTAGCACAGGCAAGCAGCGAAGAAAGTTGAACACCGGCAACTATTTTCTGGCAGAGCTCCCAAAAGCCACTGGCAAGAAGGTTGCCAGGGACAACGACACGACTGTTGTTGAGCACCGGCTTCGCGCAGAGCCTCAGGTTCTTGCCGCTGATGCGAGCGCTCCCGCGGCCGAAGAAATGCCTTTAGTCCTTGTCGTCGAGCTGCAAGCTCTGGCTTGGGCGCAGCCGATAGTTCATTTCCTTCAAACAGGAGAACTTCCCAATGACCAAGAAGAAGCTGAGAAAGTAACCCGTCAGTCAAGTATGTATCAGTTTGTGGATAACATTCTGCACAGAAAGAGACCAAACGGTGTGAAATTGAAGTGTATTTGCCGGGAAGATGGACTAAAGCTGTTGGCGGAAATACATGGAGGTAGATGTGGAGCTCACATAGGTTCAAGAGCACTTGTCGGCAAAGCTTTTCGGCAAGGCTTCTATTGGCCCACTGCCCTCCAGGATGCAACTGAGCTAGTACCCAAGTGTGAAGCATGATTCAAAGAATATACATCAGCCAGCTCAAGCTCTCCAAACTATACCTCTCTCCTGGCCCTTATCGGTCTGGGGGCTCGATATCTTGGGCCCCTTTCCCCGTGCTACCGGGGGCTTCCAGTTCTTGTACGTCACAATCGACAAGTTCACGAAGAGGCCTGAGGTAGAACCAGTGAGGAAGGTGATAGCACAGTCAGCCGTCAAGTGTTTCAAAGGATTAGTTTGCCATTTTGGTGTTCCCACTAGGGTTATCACCGACAATGGCACACAATTCACGAGCCGCACCTTCATGCAGTACATCCAAGACCTTGGCAGCAAAATCTGTTTTGCATCTATTGCTCACCCGAGAAGCAATGGTCATGCGAAAAGGGCAAATGCTGAAGTGCTGTGAGACCTCAAGACAAGAACATTTGACAGGCTGCACAGGTGCGGGAGGCGCTGGATTTATGAGTTGCCAGCGGTTCTTTGGTCACTCAGAACGACACCAAATCGAGCTACCGGCCAGACGCCCTTCTCCCCAGTCTATGGTGCAGAAGCGGTGCTCCCCACGGAACTCATATACGGGTCACCTCGAGTGCTCGCCTACGATGAGGTAGAGCAAGAGCAGCCGTGGCAAGATGACGCTACGCTCCTTGAGGAAGATCGTCTTCGGGTAGCTGTGCGAGCTGCACGCTACCAGCAAGCCTTGCACCGCTACCATAGCCGCAAGATGCACGCCCGAAGCCTTGAGGAAGGCAACCTTTTTCGTCAGCGCATTCAGTCCGCCAAGAATTCAAACAAGTTGACGCCGAAGTGGGAAGGCCCTTATCGGGTAGCACGAGTCACCAGACCTGGCGCAGTCCATCTGGAGACCGAAGATGGCATCCCGGTGCAAAACTCATGGAATATTGAGCATCTTCGCAAGTTCTACCCATAAGGCGCAGTTGCCAGGCCTCCCGGCAACCCCTTTTGTACAAGCTTTGTCGGCAAGACTTGTAACCCTTTGTACAAAGCCAGGCGCAGATCTTGTGCATAAGTGAAATAAAGCTAAGCTTTTCACAACTCTTTGTACATATTCATTTATGTATAAATGCATGTGATATTGTGAGTACGCTTTGATTTGTATGAAATGATTGATGAACCGTCAATGTTTCCAAACCACTCTTTTCTCTTCTTTCTTTTTCTCAAAGGACAGAAGGATCCCTCGCGTACAAGTTTCCCTGGGGGAGTGACGATGGGGATACCACTTAATGACGTTCAAGTTATCATTTTGTGCGACAAGAAAAATAGTACAAGGAAAAGCTAAGTTGAAAAACTTTGAAACAATTTCCTTGTCACATTTGCATTTCCCATGAACGATTCTATGTTTGTATGAAAAACCTGCACGTGAAGGAACCTTGTCATGATCAGTTGAGCTCTTACTTTCTTTCGGGTCCGCTCAACAATTTAAGTAGCCGCATTGAAAACGTCAAAGGAAAACTTGTCGGCAGCGACACTACCAGCAGGCTGCTAAGGACCTGTTCCTCAAGTGCTCACGACATGTGCACGCGCCGGCAAGCTTCTGGTATGCGTAGGGTATCAAAAATCGTACAAAGAAAAAAAGAAATGATGGAGATAGCATACATTCATTCATCAACACAAGTTGTATTACACCACAAAAACAGTACAGATCTAATATAAGATCAAATGTAGCTTTTACATGGCAGCACTACAGTGGATACAACGACAAGCTTAATCTCAACGGTCGCCTTGGATCCTGGGAACTTGGAGAACCTTGTCGGCGAGAGGAGCAGCAATCTTGTTGGCGGCAGTGACATCAGTGTTCTGTGGCAGCTTCCTGAAGATTCCGGAGAGGTCAAGGCCGGGATGGCGATGAGCAAGCTTGAGCAGTACCTTGCAAAGGATGTTGTCGGAAGTTGGGCTCCGGGGACCCAAGGGTTCGAACACTGGGGTGAGCTTGTTCCTACCTCTTCGTCCCCTACCACGGCTAAGCTACGGCGAAGCTATGGCGGGAGCGCGCTAGCGAGGAGCGGACCATGGACTCAGCGGTTTACCCAGGTTCGGGCCACCTTGCGGTGTAAAACCCTACTCCAGCTTGGTTTTGATTGTCATGAGCAAGAGCGTGTTCTCGCGTACAAGGTAGGAGAAGAAGGAGTCGACCGAATCGGATCTCCCTACCACTATGGCAGCACTGTCCCTTTATACCTGCCTTGGTCCTCTTCCCCCTCAAAACTTAGGCGGGAAGGGTTGCCACACATGGCGGGTTTTGAAGGGGGACAGGCGCTCAGGCTTTCCTGACTAAAGGCGGTCTTCGCCTGCAAAAGCATAATCCATGACACGCCGGTGGGCTCGGTGATGACCTCCGCCCCGCGCGCCCGCCGTCTTGGTCTCCTTTCGCCGATCGGGCAACCTTTGGGGTTGCTTTTGGAAGTGGACTGTTGGCCTTGCTCCCTTAACACAAAAGGGGAAACCCTCTTTCATCTGCGCCTGCTGGCACGGCCTCTGTCGCTGCTCGTCGCCGCACACGTCACCCACGTGCTGGGCACGAGACCGCGCTGCCGGACCGAATAGCCCTTGCCTTGAGCGTCCTCGGGAGGAAGCCTCGAAAGGCCACCTCGGGAGGCCGCCTCGCGAGAGGGCCTCGCGAGGCTGCTAGTGGAGATGCAGAGTCTTGTTCGCCACGCCCTGAGGAGGGGTCCTCATGAGGCCAAAGCCTCATGAGGGGCCTTGATGAGATGCTCGATGGTGGCGGCCTGCTGGGCCTATGCCAGGTGTTGCGCCCTAGGCCAAAGGCAGACGGGCCTGGATACCCTGGGTTCCATGGGCCCGACAGACGTTGCGCGCAAACTTTCGGGATTCATCGGCGAACGAGGCAGATCTGTCATCATGATATGTTTTCAGTGCATCGATGAGGCCGTCAAAGAATTTGGTCAATCTAGCGCTGGTTATCTCATGTTCATTGACGGTGAAACTCCAGGTCTTCATATCCATGACAGCGAGTTGGGAAGTGATGCGCTCAGCTATATCAATAAGCCTGTTCGTCCAAAGGGGGAGTACCTCGCACAGCTCTGTGAACTTGTTCTTGGTGTCTTCCCAGAGAGTTTCTTCCACGCCAAGTTTCTCTGTCAAGAGCCTTTCCCGTTCCTTGGCGGATTCAAGATCTATTTCCAGGCCGGCAAGTTTGGATTTCAAATCCTCAGCTACCTTAGTGGCGGTATCAAGATCTTGATTCTTGGACGAGAGCTGCATTTGCAGTTCCCCTAGGGTGAGGGCTGCTTTCTGCGCTTCGCCCTTGAGAGTCTCGATCTCTTTACCACTACCGGCAAGTTCCTCCTTCAGCTTGCCCACCTGGACTTCAAAATCTGCTTTGGCAGTGGCAGCAGCGGCAGCATTGTCGGTAGCCTCCTTCAGCTTGGCGGCGTTCTCTTGAGCTTGGATATCGATAAACTCTTTGTGGTTTTTCTCCAACTCTTGAGTCCTCTGCTCAAGGAGCTTTTCAATTTCTTCATCCTTGCCGCGAAGTTTGGCGGCAAGGGCTTCCTCTTGAGCGACAAGATTTCTTTCCCGGGCATCGAGCAGCACCTCACGCTCTGCCAGCTTGCCGTCCAAGGCCGTGCCTTTTCCTGGGCGGTAGCAAGCTTTTCCTCTTGCCTCCTCAGGTTTTGAGACTGGTTTTTGTACCAAGTCCGGATATCTTCAGCTTCTCCTCAATTACTTCCAGGGCAGTGTGTTCGTCTTGGAGTTTATCCCATCGCTTGTTGTAGCGCTCTTGCACATCCCTGAGGCCTGCAGCCATGGTTTCCAGGAAGGCAAGATCCGCCGTTCTATCGGCAGCGTTGTCGGATTCAAGAGTGCTATTGGGGATGGAGGCGAGGATACGTGTAATTTCTACGTGAAAATCCAGCTCTGTAGTACCTGATGGACTGGGGGCTCCAGATTCTTGCCGAGAAGCAACCAGTGCCAAACTCCTTGGCGGGATCTGCAAGATTGACGTTGCTGGCTGGTTGTTAGGGTTCGGCGTGTCAGTGATGACGGGTGCCATCTCCACATCTGTTCTGGCAGGATCAGATGTATTACCGGAGGACTTTTCAGGTTCTTCAGGAATTTCCCTGACCTCTTCAGCAACTTGCATAGGATCTTCTTCAACAGCAATTTTGGTGGCTTCATCGGTGGCATCCTTTGCAATATCTGCCACATCTGCAAGAATCTACCCTTCTTCGGGAGAGGTGGGGACTGCAGAAGGAAGCAGAAGCAAAGGATAAAATGAGATTCAATTGACAAGTCAAGCTCAAGAAAACAAAAAAGTAAAAAGTGTTCGGAAACAAGTAGGTTACCTATTGATGCCTGCTGTGGGAGGACATTTCCTTCCCCGGTAACTTCGGTTGCCGCCGCACGATCCCCGACAGCCTCGCCTACTGGGACTATATTGGTGCAGATGGGCTCATCAGTGAAGGCCCTTATCGGTGCAGCACTCCCTGGGGTGGTGGTTAACGGAGGCACCACGGTAGGATCTGCCTCTTGGCGCTCTTGCTCCTGGTGGCCTTCTCCTACCTCCTTGTCCAGACCAGAGGAAGAAGCATCAACACTAGTGCCGATGAGTGGGGATCGCGCCTCGACTTCGTGCAGGTGGCTGGACTGGCGGCTAAGGATAATAGTATCAGCGAGTACACCCCCTTGTCCAGTGCTTGCCGCAGTCTCGCCTTCCACCGCAGCTTTGGCTCATTTGGCTCGATGCACAAGTGGCTCTGTGTCTCTGCAAGAACAGAAAAAAAATGAAGTCAAAAACCATGATCAAAGATGGAGTCAAGACTTGGTGAAGATTAATAAATGTACTTACTCCTCGTCTTTAGACTCGCTGAGGACGGAGAGGTCATATCTTGCCGGCGGAGGCGACTCTCGGGCCCTTTTAAGTGCCGGAGGAGATGAACTTGCCGGCTGAGAAGACCTGACTTCCCCGGCAACCCCTTGCTGGGAAGATGAATGCTGAGCTCGAGGGCGCCAAACTGGTTGCCGGCGCACTTCTTCTTGATGGCCAATCTTGGTGGTCGTCTTCTTCAGGACAGGACCGGCTTTCGGCGAAGAAGCACGAACTGGTTCTTGACTGGCCGCTCTTCGAAGATGGTGTGTCCTCTTCTTAGGGGCCCGAGGGCCTTCCTCCTCTTCGGGTTCCCCGGCAACCTCAGTTCCGGCAACCTCTTCCTCGGCAGGCTCTTCTGGGTGATCATCGGCAACTTCTTCATCGGGATGTTCTTCATCGTCATCTCCGATTGCCACGGCGCCAGAACCGCCAGATTCGTTAACTCTTGTGGCCTCTGCGGCTATACTGGCAATGTGCGCCAGTTCTTCATCCTTGGTAGCCTGAATGAGATCTCTTTCTTTCTGGGTGGCCTTCTCCGTCAAGTTGGAAGCCCAATCCACCTCGTTTTCCAGACTAGGCATTGGCCAGCGGGGTTCAACTCCTTAGGCGTTGCACTCCGGCATCATTGCCAAAATGGAATCCTTGGCATAATTGATGCGCAGCGGGATGACCTGACTCGGCAAGTGAAATGTGCTGGTTTTCCTAAACAACTGCTCGCAAAGGTAGGCGTGCTCTAGAACCGTCAAGTTGTTGCTGAGCCGAGGATACAACCGCATAATATCTACGGCACCTTGATAATCCCAAGTGAATCTCTCTCTCTTCTGCAGCGGCGAGATGCGCCGCCGGAGGAAGTCAGCGCCAACCATCTCTATGGTCAGCTTGGCGGCCTTAAGACGAGCAATCCTGTTCAATGCCGAGCAAAGTCTCTCATCACTGGTGCCCAATTTGCTCTAATCATCACCGCGCTTAACTCTTTCCCTGCGCGGCAAGCAGAATTCGGGGTAATCTTTATCCTGAATCCAACACCACTCTGCCCTCCATTCCTCCCATTTGAGGTGAAGTTTCCCGGCAAGGTATTGGCCCTTCGTTTTGGCCCTGCGGATCCATGTCACACTGCCGGAGAGTGACTTGTCTTCGATGCGGGGAATGAAGAAGTGGTGGAACAGATCTACGTTGGGGGCAACTCCAACAAAATTTTCACACAAGTGGGCGAAGACTGCCATGCATGTCATTGCGTTGGGAGTGAAATCCAGCAGCCGAAACCGAAAATCGTAGATCATTGCGCTGAAGAAATCCGAGAATGGAGGAACCAGTCCGCAATAGAAGTATGCACAGAAAAAGGGATATGAATCTAACGGAACCTTGTCGCCTTCAGGGAGCACCACCGGAGCCTTGTGATCTTTGGTGTCTCTTCCCCACATGTAGGCGTACCTCTCGATCAGAATGTTGCCATCCATGGCTGACGGTGAAAAGACCACGTTCTCTCTCCGCCGCCTCTCCAGTTCCTCCAGTTCCTTCTTCTTCTTCTCCACCTTAGGATCAAGAGGCTCGGCGGGTTTCTTCCCCTCCGTGTCGGCTTTCTTGGGCGCCATGAGGGCTCAGGGAGAAGAGAAGGGCTCGAGCTGAGATGCGAATCGGCGATGGCGGCGGCGAAAGTGGCTCTAGCGAGAGGAAGAAGATGAAGAAGAGGGAGGCAAGGGTGAATGAGCACTGTCCCCTCGCGATTGCCTTTTTATGGGAAAGGCGCGAGGGGGCTGGTTCTTCACTGTTTGCCTTGGCAGCGCCTTTGCAGGCGCACTACCGCGAGATAACCGCTACAGTTCACCACTCCTGCATCCCGCATTTAATGCGCGGTGTGGGTGTGTTTGGAGGGAAATCATCATTGTAAAGATTACGGCGGTAATTTCCCGCCACATGTCTGTGCATCATTTGGGCCTTGCCCAACGATGCTTCGGACGCGCGTATGGCCCAGGCCCGGGGGCTCCTGTCGGTGTATAAAACATGGGTATTTTATACCCTGACTTATGCACAGACAGTAGCAGCTTTCTTGGTGGCCAGGCTTGCCGGAAATTACCAAGATCAAGATTCAAGACCCAGTTGCAGAAGTTACTGGGGAGAAGATCAAGATGAAACATCGATAAGTACTTGGCTAGTACTGAAGATGGAGGCATTACTTACCGGCAAGATTCGAGCCGGCAAGTCGAAGGCCCGGCAAGCTCCATGCCGGCAAGCCTTCACTAGCTCGTCAGTGCTCCACCTCACCGAGCAGCTAGTCACTAATAGGTGAGGTGTCGACCGCGCAAGCAGTTTAGTGAGATTTTTCGGGGCACGTGTCTGCCTGCTGGAAGAAGATTTAAGTTTAATGACACCTGTCCAGGAGGCGCGTCAAGATAATATGAGGTAGCTGGGCGAGCGGTGCAGGAACCTTGCCGGGGCTCCTCCTCCACATGACACATAACGGAGCATTTATTGCTTTTGTCCTAAACCGGCAGAGTTAGGTATGATAGCACTGTTTGCTATCTAATCAACTAGTAATGACTGTTTTGCCAGTATGGTTACCCCTTGAGCTATAAAAGGAGGGCCAGGGCAACCTTTACAAGGATCGATCCTTAGCCACTCTAGCTCACTTGGCATGCGTAGCTGCTTCCCTTTGCACCTTGCCGGGGCAAAGTGCACCTTGTACTTGAGCTCTCCATAGATAATACACCAAAGCAGGAGTAGGGTTTTACACCTCATGGTAGCCCGAACCTGGGTAAAAACCTTTGCGTTCTCTGCTGATTCTGCTCTTCGTGCTTGTGCATTCCCCTAGTCGAACCGCAAAGGGGCTGGATGGCCCCATAGATGGTCGTACGCACGACAATATATCTGTCCATGGGTGAGCTCATGGAAGGGTAGTAAAGGGTGGTAGTGTACACGCGAAAGATAAAATCATCAACTTAATTTTACAAGCCGGATTTGGCCTCCGAAATGTTATTAAAGCCGAGGAGTGGGTTATTGACACATATAACTTTTTGTTGTGATCGTTTTGGCGGGTCATGGAGCTCAAACCAAGTTTATATGGCCAAATTGTGGCCTTTTTATGGATACAACATCGGGGGACAGACCGTGAATACAACTTTCAAGGTAAGTTGATCACGCCGACGAGCCATCTTGCAGCAATCATAATGACCTATAATTTTTCATGTGCATGAACAGAATAAGGATGAGCTGTGATGTACTTTATCATCCAAGAATAATGCATCTGCTGGTGAAAAAGTGAGAGTGGTAGCGGGACGGGTGATAGACCATGTAAAGCTTGAATTCTTGGGTTTCCATGCAACGAAGAGCCTACTCCTTCTGTCCGGACTGGACCTATGGTCTTTTTGGTTTGTAAATGGAAGGATGGTGCATTGCTCTATATGTTATTGTCCATATATTTGTCCGTGGGTGAGCTCACGGAAGGATGGTAGAGTACACGCATAATATAAAATCATCCGAAACTCAATTTTACAAGCCGGATCTGGCCTCCGATATGTTGTCGAAGCCGACGAGTGGGTTATGGATGCATACAACATTTCACGATGATCGTTTTGGCGGGTCATGGAGCTCAAACGAAGTTTGTATGGCCAAATTGTGTCCGTTTTATGGATACATCATAAGGGGACTGACCGTGAATACAACTTTCAGGATAATTTGATCGCGCCGACAAGCCATTTTGCACAATTTGGAATGAATTATAATTTTGTGTGCATGAACATAATGAGGATGAGTTGTTATGTACTTTATCACCTAAGAATAATGCATCTGCTGGTGAAAAAGTGAGGGTGGTAACGGGACGGGTGTTTGACCATGTAAAGCATGAATTCTTGGGTTTAGATGCAACAAAGAGCCTCCTCCTTCTGTCTTGACTGAACCCGTAGTCTTTCTGGTTTGTAAATTTAAGGATTGTGTATTGCTCTATATGTTATTGTCCACATATATGTCTGTGGGTGAGCTCATGGAAGGGTAGTAAAGGGTGGTAGTGTGCACGCCAAAGATTAAATCATCCGAAACTTAATTTTACATGCCGGATCTGGCCTCCGAAATGTTATCGAAGTCGAGGAGTGGGTTATTGACGCATACAACTTTTCATTCTGATCGTCTTGGCAGGACATGGAGCTCAAATAGAGTTTGTATGGCCAAATTGTGGCCGTTTTATGGATACAACATCGGGGGACAGACCGTAAAAACAACTTTCAGGGTATCTTGATCGCTCCGACGAGCCATCTTGCACCAATCATAATGGCCTATAATTTTTTGTGTGCATGAATAGAATAATGATGAGCTGTTATGTACTTTATCATCCAAGAATAATGCATCTGCTGGTGAAAAAGTGAGGGTGGTAATGGGACGGATGTTTGACCATGTAAAGCATGAATTCTTGGGTTTCGATGCAACGAAGAGCCTCCTCCTTCTGTCCTGACTGAATATGTAGTCTTTCTGGTTTGTAAATGGAAGTATGGTGCATTCCTCTAGATGTTATTGTCCATATATCTGTCCGTGGGTGAGCTCACGGAAGTGTGGTACAGTACACGCCAAAGATAAAATCATCTGAAACTCAATTTTACAAGCCGGATCTGGCCTCCGAAATGTTGTCGAAGCCGACGAGTGGGTCATGGATGCATACAACTTTTTCTTGTGATCATTGTTGCGGGTCATGGAGCTCAAACCGTGTTTGTATGGCCCAATTGTGGCCGTTTTATGGATACAACATCGGGGGACAGACCGTGAATACAACTTTCAGGGTAAGTTGATCGCGCCGACGAGCCATCTTGCACGAATCGTAATGACCTATAATTTTTCGTGTGCATGAACAGAATAAGGATGAGCTGTTATGTACTTTATAATCCAAGAATAATGCATCTACTGGTGAAAAAACAAGGGTGGTAGCGGGACGGGTGATAGACCATGTAAAGCATGAATTCTTGGGTTTCCAAGCAACGAAGAGCCTCCTCCTTCTGTCCTGAGTGAACCTGTAGTCTTTCTGGTTTGTAAATGGAAGGATGGTGCATTGCTCTATATGTTATTGTCCATATATCTGTCCATGGGTGAGCTCACGGAAGGGTGGTATAGTACACGCCAAATATAAAATCATCTGAAACTCAATTTTACAAGCCAGATCTGGCCTCTGACATGTTGTCGAAGTCGAGCAGTGGGTTATTGAAGCATACAACTTTTCATTGTGATCATCTTGGCGGGTCATGAAGCTCAAACGGAGTTTGTATGGCCAAATTGTGGCCGTTTTATGGATACAACATCAGGGGACAGACCGTTAATACAACTTGCGGTCAGGAAGAAGAGTGGCACGTATTGCTTTTTACGTATATCCTTCTGGTTGAAGAGTGCCAGGGCAACATTTGCCGAAGCAGTTCAGATCAGTTTTGAGCCATAGCTGCACAGAAATGTGGAAGCCTACATGGATGATATTGTGGTCAAAACCAAGGATAAGTCAACACTGATCCAAGATTTGGAAGAGACATTTTTAAACTTGCGTAAACTCAACTTGTAGCTCAACTCGGAGAAGTGCGTGTTCGGTGTTCCGTCTGGCAAGCTTCTTGGGTTCTTTGTATCTTAGAGAGGGATTGAAGCCAACCCCGACAAGATCAAAGCAATTGAGCAGATCGAAGCACCAAGACGCGTCAAGGACATCAGGCGTCTTGCCGGCTGCGTTGCCGCCCTCAGCAGGTTCATCTCCAAATCAGCAGAGCGCGCCTTGCTGTTCTTCACAATATTGCAAAAGGCAGGCCTAGTGAACTGGGCTCCGGAAGCGGAGGCCGCGCTCCAAGATTTGAAGGAGTACATGTCCTCTCCGCCAGTCTTAGTTGCGCCTAGGCCACAAGAGACGTTGCTGCTAAGTTGCTGCTATACTTAGCAGCAACGAATCAAGTGGTTAGTGCTACACTTGTGGCTGAAAGAGAGGCATATGAAGAGGAGGCAGCAGCCACAGAGCCACGACCCGACAAGCCAGAATTTTTTCCGGCAAGGTCAGGTGCCGACAAGCCTGAGATTGTGCAAGCAAATGAGCCAGATCAGCAAGTTGTGCAGAAGAAGAAGATGGTGCAGCGCCCAGTCTACTTTGTCAGTTCTCTCCTGCAGGGGGCTAGGTCAAGGTATTCTGGTGTGCAGAAGTTGCTCTTTGGCCTTCTCATGTCTTCAAGGAAGCTGCGCCACTACTTTCAAGCACACCAGGTCACCGTTGTCACTCGCTTTCCTTTGCAACGTATTCTGAGAAATCCAGAAGCCATCGGCACGATTGTGGAGTGGGCGTTGGAGCTGTCAAGCTTTGATTTAAAATTTGAGAGTACCTCCACAATTCAGAGCAGGGCTTTGGCGGAATTCATTGCAACGCCAGACGAAGAAATTCTAGAGACCTCTCTCCCTGGCAAGGAAACTGTTGACGATTGGGTCATGTACTTTGACGGTGCTTTCACGCTGAATGGCGCCGGTGTTGGCGTGCTGCTTATAGCACCCACCGGAGAGCACCTCAAGTACGTGGCTTAGATGCATTTTCCCAGGGAGTAGGCCACCAACAACATTGCAGAGTACGAGGGATTGCTTGCCGGCTTGCGCATTGCAATCGACCTTGGTATTCAAATATTGATTATCAGAGGCGACTCACAGCTTGTGGTGAGGCAGATCAACAAGGATTACCAGAGCCCCTTGATGGAGGCTTACGTTGATGAAGTGAGGATGTTGGAAGAGCACTTTGACGGTCTGCAAGCAGAGCACGTCCCTCGTGCCCAGAATGAGATTGCCGATGACCTGTCAAAGCTTGCCGCTAAGAGATCTCCTGTGGAGCCAGGAACTTTTGTGCTATAACTGACTCAGCCATCCGTTACACCATCAAGTTTGGCGAAGAAAGAAAAGCAAGACGTTGGTGGCTACTTTCTGGCAGAGCTGCCGGCAGCCACCAAGAAAGTAGATACCATCGACAAGACACCATCTGCCGATGACTTGCAGCCTCCGGCAAGTCAAATCCTTGCTGTCGAAGCAAGCGCTCCCAAAGAGGAAGAAATGCCTTTAGTCCTTGTCATCAAGCCACAGGCTCCGGCATGGGCACCACTGATTGTCCAACTCCTTCAAATAGGAGAGCTTCCCGATGAGCAAGAAGACACGGAAAGAGTAGCCCGTCAATCAAGAATGTATAACTTTGTCAATGACACTTTGTATAGGAAAAGACCAAACGGGGTGAAATTGAAGTGCATCTGCCGGGAAGATGGAAGCTGTTGGAAGAGATGCATGAAGGGATGTGTGGATCTCATATTGGGTCACGTGCGCTTGTCGGCAAGGCGTCCTGTCAAGGATTCTACTGGCCGACAGCCCTTCAAGACGCCTTGGCGGTGGTCATAAAATGTGAAGCATGCCAGTTCCACGCCAAGGACATCCACCAGCCAGCTCAAACCCTTCTAATCGTCCCTCTTTCCTAGCCTTTTTCGGTCTGGGGGCTCGACATCGTCCACCCCTTCCCCCATGCTACCGGGGGCTTTGAATTCTTGTACGTTGCAATCGACAAGTTTACAAGGTGGCCTGACAGTATCCGATGTCAGCTATCAAGTTCCTCAAAGGATTGGTTGCTCGTTTTGGTGTACCCAACAAGATCATCACCACCAACGGCACCCAGTTCACGAGCCGCGCCTTCACAGCATATTGCCAAGAACATGGAAACAAGATTTGCTACACCTCTGTTGCTCACCCAAGGAGAAATGGACAAGTAGAGAGGGCAAATGCAGAAGTGTTGCGTGGTCTCAGGACCAGAACTTTTGACAAGCTGCACAAGTGTGGAAGACGCTGGGTGGAAGAATTGTCGGTGATTCTTTGGTCAATCAGAACGACACCAAGTCGAGCCACTGGCCAGACACCCTTCTCCCTTGTATATGGTGCAGAAGCGGTGCTCCCCACAGAACTCAGATACGGGTCACCTCGAGTTTTGGCCTTCGATGAGTAGGATCAAGATGAGCAACGGCAAGATGATGCCACACTCCTTAAGGAGGATCGTTTCCAGGCTGCTGTCTGTGCTGCACGGTACCAGCAAGCCTTGCGCTGCTATCATAGTCGCAAGGTTAATGCCAGGAACCTTGAGGAAGGTGACCTTGTTCTTTGTCTGATCCAGTCCACGAAGGGGAAAAACAAGTTGCCGCCGAAGTGGGAAGGCCCTTACCGGGTAGTACGAGTCACTAGGCCTGGCGCAGTTCATCTAGAGACCGAAGATGGCACTCATGTTCTCAACTCATGGAATATTGAGCATCTTTGTAAGTTTTACCCATAAGGTGCAGTTGCCGGGCTGCCCAGCAACCTCTTTTGTACAAGCTTGCCGGCAAGGCATATAACCCTTTGTACAAAGCCGGGCACAGACCCCATGCGTAGTAAATAAAAGTTAAGTGTTTCACAACTCTTTGTCAAAGTACATATTTATTTATATGTTGCACGCAGTGTTGTGTTACATTCTACCTTGCATAAGATGATTAATGAACTGTCAGGGTTCCAGCCTCCTCTTTTCTCTTCTTTCTTTTTCTTAAAGGAATGAAGTGTTCCTCGCGTGCAAGTTTCCCGGGGGGAGTGATGGTATGGATACCAAATGATGTTCAAGACATCATTCTACGACAAGAAGTACATCAAAGAAAAAGCTAAGTTGAAAAACTTTGAAACAAATTCTTTGTTGGAGTTGCAATTTCTCCTTGAACGATTTTGGCCTTTGTATGAGAAACTTGCACGCTAAGGAACCTTGTCGAGATCAACTGCACTCTTACTTTGTTTCGAGTCCGCTCAATAACTTAAGTGGCTGCGTTGTTATCGTCAAGCGTCACCTTGCCGGCAGCGGCACTTCCAGCAAGCTACTAAGGATCCGTTCCTCAAGCGCTTGCGGCAAGAGTGCAAGCACCGGCAAGATTCCGGCGCGCGTAGGGTACAGAAATCACGCAAAGACAGAATAGAACAAGGGAAATACCATGCATACATCCATTCAAGATATGCAAGTCATATTACATCAAAAGCCTAGTACAGTTCTAAGATAGATTTGTCTTTTACATAGACTGCACTTGCGACAAGATGGTACGAGAAGAATTAGTGCCTGTGCTGGACCTCTGTCCTGGGGATCTGGCCGACCCTGTCGGCGATGGGCACGACAAGCTCTTCAGCGGCCTTGGTGTCGGCTCCCTTCGGCAGGCTGGTGAAGACTTTGGAGAGATCAATGCTTGGGTTCTGGTACACCACCTTGACGAGCACCTTGAAGAGGACGTCTCAGCAAAGATTGCGGGATTCGCTGGCAAGGTGTGCGGCTCGAGCTTCGTGGTACTTTTCCAGTGACTCGATCAAGCTTTCGAAGAAAAGAGTAAGCCTGGCACTGGCGGTGTCTGTAGAAACGAAGTATGTCTACCAGAGGGGGGTGAATGGGAGTTTTAAATTTTCTTCGGAAATATCAAAACTCTCAGAACCTAGTAGCAAAGCGAATGAAAACAGCCTACAGTGAGCGAATACAAACTACCGAAAGGAAACTAAGAGCATTCATCGAGACAAATCACATGATTGAAATGTGTCATACAGCACAGTTCGAATGTAATGGGGGGTAGCAGAGGTGACCAGTGATGCTCGATGGCGACAAGGAATTTGGTAGACCAGTTTGCCCTTCTGCAAAAGGACTACGTCTGGTCGGAGGGGTTGCGATTTAACACAGAAGATAAACTCTCTTTGCCCTATTCTCCTCGACAATTGGTTCGTCAACCAATGCCGATCACTCATGGTAGATGCTTGAGGCGATCTCCAAACCTTTACAGACTTCTTCTTCGAGAACCACAATTACTCTTGGTCTCTGGAGAAATTGACACCTAACCGTCTAGAGAGTTCGCAGCTCTCAAGAGTAATAGGCAGAGCGTACTGGACTTAGATTTAAGTGATGCTGAACCACTATCTAATTTTTCGGGTCTGGGGTTTTCTCTCGGTGGATTTTAAACTCAAATCACTCGGAGAGGGGGTTGCTCAACAATCTTCTCAGAATCAAACGGAGCAGCCACCGGACAACGCCGGTGCGGGGTGGCTATTTATAGCCGCAACCTTCCCTGATGGGAAATGACCATTTTGGACATGCGGTCCAGCCAATGGCCAACCGACATGTTCACAACAGTCGGATTTTAAGAGCAACGGTAACATTACTTGAGGAACAAGTAATGCTAACTCCTCGGTCAGAGACAAATCTCTCGCAGTGAAGAAGATCACAGTCTCTTGCTGGCAAGTATTTGCTCAGAACACAAAGAGATTTCTCTCGCAACTTTCATAGGATTTGGGTTAAGCATCAGAGAATCAAAGCTTCGGACGCTACACCCCTCTTAGTAGTACGGTGGTCCTATGACTCAATGAAGAGAAGAGAAACAACGAAATAAATGCTACGTCTTCACTTCATCTTCAATCTTCTTGGCCGCAGTCACTTTCTTTGGACGAGCACCGAATCAATTGCTTTGCATCAGCAATTTTTGAGGGGTCACTCTTGTCATCATAATCTTCGGTGATAACCTTCACTGCCACGCAGGGAATTTTCTGCAGAGTTTGAACCAAACTCCTCTTGACTCCAGGGACCTGTTACTCTGCGTGTACTAGCGAACACATCAGTCCCTCACTGTTTATGTCAACAATCTCCAAAATATAAGAGGGCAAATTATTGCACCAACAATCTCCCCCTTTTTGGACGATTGTTGACAAAACAGATAATCATCGAAGTGAAGATAGATAAGTGAAAAGTAATTCCAACAAGAGTGAACAAGTGTTACTTTGCTCGATGATGAAATAGACTCCCCCTAAATGTATGCAGGGAATAAGATATGAGATAAATTCCTCTGCAAGTATTGAAGTACACGGAGGAAATTTCAATCATTCGAGACAGTGATTCGCACTGATGAGATATAATCCATTGAGATCGTAGTGCAATCATTCATAACTTTTGATAATAATTCCACCTGCAAAACAAATGCTCCAAGAGAAATAGTGCAGCAGGAGGGGTTATTAACATTACAACACAGAAGTAATCAAGATTTACAACTTAGTACAGATAAGCTTAAGCCAGAAGTTGCAAACTCGCATGAAACCAAAACCAACGAAACACAGAAAGAAAATCTATCGAGACTCGATGTAATTCTCCCCCTTTTTGTCAACGAGTGTCAAAAAGGTGATGAATAACATGAGTGCAAAAACGCAGAACTTGGTTCAGTCAGTGGCATCTCCAGAAGAACTGTCCGAGGTGACTTCGTCTTCGGAAATGACAGGATTGTCTTCGTTTTCAACAGCATCAGATTTTCCTTCAGGAATAATAACTTGGGGCTAAGCAGACAAGGGAACATTGTGAGTAGCCACAGGAGGAACACGGGATATCACATTGCCTTCGGTTGGTTTTTCGGTCGGTGAGGTGGCTTCAGACTCGTCAAGCAATTTGCGAAGCTTGAGATGAAGAAGATTAGTGGTTGGCTCACGAACAGGAAGAGGAGGGGTACTCCGATCTTGAAAATCCTCAACAGTGAAGCCTTTGTCAACATAATCATCGAGCTCTTCGAGATTGACATTCAGGAGTTGTTTCTTGGTGAAGAACTTGCGAAGCAATTTCCAGAGTCTCTTCTTGTTTTCATCAGCTATCATATGCATGATCCTGCTGCGACTGTTGAGAGCATTTAGCTCGGAGGCGAGATGTTCTTTTTCACATCGATCCTCAGCAATATGCTGCAGCAGTAGTTGTTGTGTGCGTAAACTGACTTTGAGTTGCGATGGAGGTTGAGGCAAAATCTTTCGGTCGCGCTGAGGAAGATGTGGCCCGTCGAACTGCTTGTGATAGTCTTGGGGGCTTGATGCGGCCGATTTGCCCGAAGTGATATCTTCGATGACTTGCAAGGTATTGCGAACAGGAGGAATGAAGCTTTTGTGGTTTTCCTTCGCAAGATACACTGTGCGCATTGCATGATCAACAACTTTCTGGATCCACAGCGCGAAAACTTTGATGCAGAAGGGATATTGAGCAGAATCCTTCAGAATGCGCAGGAACATGTCTTCCACGTCGAAGA
The DNA here is from genome assembly GCA_039707655.1 of Elymus sibiricus. NCBI lineage: Eukaryota > Viridiplantae > Streptophyta > Magnoliopsida > Poales > Poaceae > Elymus > Elymus sibiricus. The sequence continues at coordinate 166,242,496 of CM077670.1, forward strand.
TGTATCGCTCAGAGATTGCATATATAGCATTTCGAAGAACATCTGAGATGGATTTATCCCGATTCATACCCGCCAGAGGGCAAATTGTGTAGGAGAGCATGTGAAATAGCGTCTGATTCTCTAAGGTTAAGTGCTCAGGACGAGGAGGACCAGTGTAATCACGAATCTTTTCTTGATCCATTGTGCACCGAAAAGTTTCATCTGATATGACATCAATGTTGTGAACCCGAATTTCAGCGTCACCATGCTCAAAGCGAGGGAAATGGAAGTGCGAGAAAAAATCTGTTGAAGTGCATTTGATGCGTTTTCCTTCGGCCATCCACTCCATAATCCATTTTGAGCTATCAGATTCATCGCCAGAGATATACAGTGTAGCATAGAACTGAAGAATAATCTCTCTGTTCCAAGGATGCTCGAATTCAAATACCTTGGTGAGGCAGAAATCATCCAGATCCTGAAGCAATTGATTGCAACAGCAAATATTGCGCATTGCAGGGATGTTCAGATATTCGTGAGGAAATATCTTTCTGCTCTCATAGAAGACCCGAGAGTAATATATGGCCTGTTCCTTAGTCCAGAAGCGAGGCGATTCCGAAGTGCGCGGCCCATCATACGGACTTTCTTGAAAGAATTTGGGGTGCGCATTCTGATTGAAAAGAGGACCTTTCATGCCTGCTCCTGACGAGAACAAAGGCAGTTCTTCACGAGGGTAAGGGTATTTGAGTTCTTCTTCGGGAGAGAGAAATTCATCGCCATATACAACTGAGTTAGTACGGCGAGTAGAGACAGATTTCCATTCGAAAGGACCAACTTCTGGGATTCGTGTCGCTGTGTTGATACTTAACTTGAGTGGAGAGGGAGCATGTGTTGCAACAAAGGGTGCTGCAGAGGCAGTTGGCAGCAGGGCAGGTTCATCCACTGGAATCTGTTGTTGCTCGATAATAGGAGAAGTCGAGACTTTGGAGCTTCATGAGCCGGAGAAGCTTGGGGCTCGGAGCGAGGAATTTCACCTTCCTCAGAAACTGATCTTTGCGAGGGAATAACAGCTCGAGTAGGGGATGCCATAGGCACTGATTCAGTTGGCCTTGGCGAGGGAGGAGCATCTGAGTCCTGTACTGGGGGCTTCGAAGGAATAGCTGGCTCAGGAGATTTTTCTATCTGAGACTGATCAACTGGGCGAGCAGGCGAGTTTTCCTTCGGAGCAGGAGGTACATTTTTCTTTGCAATTCTCTTTCGTTGCTTCTTCTTGAGCTGAGCAACTTGATCAATGTGGCCTTTGACCAGATCATTGTAGCCAGTGACTTTTGCTTGATGTTCGTCACAGATCTTGCGAACAATTTTGTCTAGATCCGTGTGAAAGCGTAACCTTCTGTGACGGAGGAGAGTCATGGCACGGTTGACATCCTTGTAAGAATCTTCGAGCGCTTTAATGACAAATCTTGAAGAAGCAGTTTTCATTCGACCATCAAGGTCAATCAGTTCGGCAGAGAGAGAGAGTTGATCTCAACTGCATCTTCCCTCAGTTCTTGAACTACGGAAGTGGCCTGTGTAATAACTTTAGCAGGAATAGGCAGAGAAGCCACTTCACCATTGAATGGATTGTCCACAAGTTTATCAAGCTGTTCCATGATGAATATGTGATCATAGTAGTGAGGAGCATCAGACTTGGCAATAGATGCAGTCTATATAGAAACTTGCTCGGAAGGAGGTTTAGAAGCCAATGGCTGAGTTAAGGTAGGTGCAAACTTAGCAGCCTTCTCCGTCGGAGCAGTACCTTGTGGAGCATTTTTCTCGGTAGGCGCGTTGATTTTCTTCAAGTCAGGCTTGGGAATACTTTCGCTTGGCTTTGCAGAACTCACAGGAGTGTCAACCACCAAATCTTGCAAATTGATAGCATTCGGATGAGGAGTTGTGTTCACATGTTGTTTCATAGTGACAGTGGTAGCAAGAGTTTTTCGAGCAGTGATCTTCTTCGGTGGTGCTTCTGGAACCATATTAACCCGAAGATCAGGCAGCACAGTTGAAGTGGTGATATTCACTTCCTCGCTGAGAGTAGCAGCAACTTCTTCCTTGGTGAGCGGAGGGTCATCATCATCATCCGAAGAATCATACATTTGAAATTCATCAGCGGGTTCAGCCTTTTTCTTCTTTGGTGCACTCTTTCTCTTTGATACAGCAGCGCTGGGATCATGCTTGCGTTTAGAGCGGCCTTCATATTTTCCTTCGGCCTTTTTCTTCTCGACATCATCTTTGAGAAGGCGAAGGTTTTCCTCTTCTCGAGCCTTTTGCTTTTCAGCCCTCTGAGCTCGCTTGATGGCATTTTGCTAACGCTTAGCAAGCTCATCAGGATATGATTCGGGTGTGCGAAGGGAGGACTCATGAGCATTTGGTGGAGGAGGTGGTCTCTCTTTGGGACCATTTGGTTTGATGAGAGAAATTTCCCGGCAGTCAGCCCATGGTGGATGAAATGCAAAGTTTTGAGCAAACCGAGGATGAAAAAATTCATAGTTGAACCATTTGCGAACCCAATGACGTCGAATCCATTGTTGACGGTTATCTCTCTGCTGTTTGGTTTCTCCTGGAACGGTATCGTAAGGATCATGAGAGATATATTCAGAAGTGTTTGTGTATGCCTGTCTGCCACCCTTCTTCTTCTTCAGAGCATTCTCTTCTTGCTCATTAGCAATTTGCTCGGTTCTTTTTCGCTTGCTGGTTGATGGGCCTATCGTTGGGCCAGTGGCATTCGGAGCTTTGGATTCGTCAGCTGTACCCAGAACAACATCATCCCTGTCAGCCCGGCTCGCTGGTTGAGCTGAATCCTCAACTAACTGCATTTTCCTGTGAATAAAGATAGATGCGAGGGAAAATGGGGACAGGGTTATGAATGCACACAGCGAAGATTTTGAAAAAGAAATCATTTTAATGAAGAAGTTGATGCAGACTTTGAGAAATGTTTCGGATGAAAGAAATGTGTAGAACGAACTAGTAGGTTCGAAGAATATACTAGTTAACGTGCTAAGCATTCCATTCGTACGAGAGACAACACAAACCCTAGATCTAAATATATTTTTTTCGGATGCGAGGGACAACTACAAACCACATTCGCACAAGTTATCTAGCAGTAAACATCTGTGAAATGCGGTAAAAATAGGCAATTTCTACCGCGGACGAACTCAAACAGGATGAATGGAAGAACGAGTTCGCACTACACATACCCTAACTCGGTGATGTGCAGCGACTACGGCGGCGCGGGGATGGAGATGATCCGCGACGGCGAGGAATGACTCTGGTGACCTCTTTCCGGCAGCGAAGCGGCGAAGATGATCGGCGTCATCGAGCTCGAGGTGGAGCAGTGCGGTAGGGCTTCGGAAGGTGATGGTGGCGGAGATGCGAAGTGAATCGAGGGAGGGTGGCGGCATAGTATATATATGCGAGGAGGAAATAACCGCACCTGGTGAATCTGATCAGACGCCCACAGTCAGAGGACTATTGCGATTCAACGGACCAGATAAACTGGCAGTTGATGAAGAGCACGTGGAAACCATCACCAAAGAACGTGGTCCAGACTTGGGCGGGAAACCCCAAATTTTGGACGGCTTTCGCCAAAACAGATTAAGTTCGTACCGAACCTTTAACGTGGTCAAGGACACCAGATAAAGTTTCGTTTCCAGATGAATTTTGTGCATTCATAACGGAACAGCATAGACTGGAAGAGATAGAATAGACGAAAAATAGGGTCCTAGGTATTTCACTCAGATGAATAAACACAAACACCCGAGAGAGAAGCTATGAGTGAAATACATTCGAACTAACTCAAAAACTTCAAACGCAACTCAACGAAGAGAAATTGTGGTGGCGTTACCCACCGTATAAGAACTGCATCACCCCGAGCATCGCACAATTATCGTGGCACCCGGTTAGTCTAGTTCTTCGTTAATGTATTCACTCTCAAAAAGAAAATTTCACTTTGTCGAAATTTTCAAACTCTTCGGGTGTTATGCACCCATTCCTTCTAAGATGTGGAAGTGATGGTACGGGTGCCGCGTCCCGCTTACTACACATTTGCGGAATCTAGGATATTTAGCTCACACCGTAACGCACATAATCTTTTCTCATCAAGAGGCTTGGTGAAGATATCGGCAAGATTTTCTTCGGTATTTACGTGACTGATAACGATATCCTCTCGAGCAACATGATCGCGTAGGAAATGATGTCTGATCTCAATATGCTTGGTGCGAGAGTGTTACATTGGATTGTGTGCAATTTTGATCGCACTCTCATTGCCGCACAATAGAGGGATCTTCTTGACCTTGATGCCATAATCCTTCAGAGTCTGCTTCATCCATAATAACTGAGTGCAACAGGCGCCAGCAGCAATATATTCGGCGTCAGCCGTAGAGAGCGAGACACAATTCTGCTTCCTTGATGACCAACATACCAATGATCTACCGAGGAAATGGCATGTCCCCAAAGTAGATTTCCTGTCAACCCGTTCACCTGCATAATCTAAGTCTGAATATCCAACGAGGTCAAACTGTGCTCCCTTAGGATACCATAAACCTAAGGTGGGGGTGTGAGCCAAATATCTCAGAATACGCTTGACCGCTTGGTGATGCGATTCTTTCGTTGTAGCTTGAAAACGAGCACACATACAAACACTCAACATAATATCAGGTCCGGATGCACATAAGTAGAGCAAAGAACCAATCATTGAACGATAAGCTTTCCGATCGTAATCTTTACCGTACACATCTGCGTCCAGCTGTCCATTTGTGGGCATGGGAGTTTTGTAGCCTTTCTGTTTGCAATCTTGCATTTTAAACTTCTTCAGACAGTCTCTGAGATATTTCTCCTGAGATATGAAAATTCCATTGTCCTGTTGACGGATTTGCAGTCCGAGAAAGAACTTGAGTTCACCCATCATAGACATTTGATATTTCTCGGACATCATTCGTTCGAATTCCATGTTGCATGCATTGTTAGTATAGCCGAAAATAATATCATCCACATAAATTTGACACACGAATAGATCCCCATCAATAGCACAAGTGAAAAGAGTGGAATCAGTGGATCCTGGCTTGAACCCTTTGTCGAGCAGAAACCTCTTCAGAGTGTCAAACCAAGCTCGAGGGGCTTGCTTCAGCCCATACAGTGGATTTTTCAACCTGAAAACTTTGTTAGGAAAATGAGGGTTTTCAAAGCCAGGTGGCTGCCTAACATATACTTCCTCATCAATTTCACCATTAAGGAAGGCACTTTCCACATCCATTTGATAAAGCAGAATATCATTGTAGTTTGCATAAGCGAGAAGAATACAAATTGCCTCAAGGAGAGCAATAGGAGCATATGTTTCACTGAAATCAATACCTTCTACCTGTGTATAACCTTGAGCGACAAGACGCGCTTTGTTTCTCACAACAATGCCATTTTCATCTTGCTTGTTTCGGAAGATCCATTTTGTGCCGATGATATTGTGCTTCTTAGGATTCGGTTTGTCAACCAATTCCCACACATCATTTAATTCGAATTGCACCAACTCTTCTTGCATGGCATTCATCCAATCGGGATCATTCATGGCTTCCTCATACTTGGTAGGTTCAGTCAATGAGAAAAAGGAGAAACTGCCACAGTAGTTAGCCAAACGGGTGTGAGAACGAGTTGTGGGTCGGTAACCTGGTTCTCGAGATCTTCGAGGATTAATGCAGGATCAACTCGATTTGCCACTCGTGGGAGAGGATTTCCTTCTTGATGATCATTTTCATTTAACTAAGTATCAGCATCAGGATGGGCATTAGTATCGCCATTATCATCGGAATTGCCATTTTGATTTGCACTTGCATTTGGGTTGCCATTAGTATTTGGTGCGGCATTTTCTTCGGCAGTAGATTGGCGTGTTCTTCGAGCGATGGGGGCATCTTCATCTGAAGAGTCAGGTGTATATCCTTCGACTGGGCTGACGTCCCCAATGGCCATTTGCCGAATAGCATCCGAGATCGGAGGTTCATCTATCACATTAGGCTGGTGCTCCTTTTGAGAGCCGTTGGATTCATCAAACCGCACATTTACTGTTTCCATAACTTTCCTGTGGTGAGAGTTAAAGACACGATAAGTATGCGAGTTCGAGCCATAACCAAGAAGAAAACCTTCATGTGCCTTAGGTGCAAATTTGGAATTATGATTCATGTCATGAATATAGCAAGGTGCACCAAAAACACGTAAATAAGAAACATTCGGTTTCTTGCCAGTGATAAGCTCATATGAAGTTTTCTTAAGGAATTTGTGAAGATAAACACGATTCACAACATGACAAGAAGTGTTAATAGCATCAGCCCAGAAATGAATGGGAGTTTTATACTCACTGAGCATTGTTCTCGCCATTTCGATGAGAGTTCTATTCTTTTGCTCAACAACTCCATTCTGTTGGGGAGTGTATGCGGCAGAGAACTCATGAGTAATACCATGTTCGTCGAGAAAATCTTCGATATGAGTATTTTTGAACTCAGTACCATTGTCGCTTCTGACATGCTTAATTCGCACATCATATTCATTATGAGCCTTCTTGGTGAATATTTTGAAAATGTCTTGAGTGCAGGTTTTGTCTTCGAGAAAGAATACCCAAGTGTATCGAGAGAAATCATCAACAATAACTAGACCATAATGACTACATCCGAAACATACATAGTTTTGAGGTCTGAATAAATCCATATGAAGAATTTCCAGTGGTCTTGTTGTGGTCATGACAGTTTTTGACGAATGGTGCTTCTTGGCCAATTTCCCGGCCTCACACGCACTACAGAGATGATCCTTGTCGAATTTCACATCAGGAATGCCACGAAGATGATTTTTCTTCACGAGAGTCTACAAATTTCTCATACCTGCATGACCAAGTCTTCGGTGCCACAGCCATCCTTCGGTTGCTTTTGCAAGCAAACAAGCTTGGACTGAGGGACCCTTAGAGAAATCCACAATATATAAATCACCCTTTCTATTTCCCTCAAAGACGAAGGAATTGTCAGAGGCCATAAAGACGATACATTTGGATGAAGAAAATAGAACTAGCATGCCTAGATCACAAAGCTTGACAACTGACATGAGATTGAATCCAAGAGACTGAACAAGTGAAACATCGTCAATGTTCTTGTCCTTGGATATAGTAATTTTACCTAACCCAATTACCTTTCCTTTGTTGTTGTCGCTGAAAGTAATATACTTCTGAGATGAAGCAGTTAAGTTGGGGTCGACAAACAACAACTTGTCTCCGGTCATATGACTAGTGCATCCACTATCCATTATCCATTCGGTACACCCGGAGACATAATCTGTCGATGTACTAAAGTTTGGGTCATTTTAGTACCCCATACTTGTGCACGGACGGTTGTAGCCATACCAGTGGCAAGGACTGCCGGAGGACAGCTGGAAACGGATACAAGATATCAAGAAGACGTTCAAGCTAATGATCAGAAGACAGAAGACCGAAGGCTGGGTTCCCGGCAAGATCCTTGCCGGGAAGGCTCGCGAAGGCCCGGCAAGGCCTCGCGCCCAGCAAGGCCTCGCACCCGGCAAGGCCTGGCACCCGGCAAGATCCCACCGTTTCAGCACAGTGCCGCCGCTCCAGCGCAGTGACCAGCCTGTCGTTTAGGGCTTGTCCTCCTGGTTGCGTGGCACGGCGTCAACCGCAAATGAGGTTAAGCGGTGTTGATGGGACGGGCCCTTTTTCCGCCCCCGAGAAAGTAAGGGACACCTAAACGGAGCATTAAATGCGTTTGTCCTAAGACGATTGTCCTAAGACGTCGGTGATAATCATGAAATACTGTAGTAACTTTACACCTCTTGTACTACTGTCTGCTACTGTTGGTGACCCCTTGGACGTATAAAAGGAGGCCCAAGGCGTAGCTACAGGGAGGAGGACCTTCCGGCCCATTCTGCATGCGTAGCTGCTTTCCCACCACAAGCGCTCCGTGTACTTGAGCCAAGAACATCCACAATAAACAACAGCAGGAGTACGGTTTTACGCTTCTCAGCGGCCCGAACCTGGGTAAAGATCCTCGCGTTGATCGTTGGTTCCACTCTTTGTGCAAATCTTTTCCCCTTGCCGAACCGTAAAGGGATCCACGCGATCCCATAGGTGTCGTACGCCGACATCTTTGGCGCGCCAGGTAGGGGGAAGAGGTTGCGCGAACCCGATCTAGCGGTCAGCGTGCCAGTTCTTGATCATCTTTCATCGCCATGGCTCCCAAAAAGAAGGGCGCTACGGCGGTTGATCCATCTGCGTCCAGCCTCCCCGTACCCGCACAGACGGGTGATGGCGTGGGCGCTGGTGGAGGAGGTGGAGGTCTTGAGCCTCCGCGACGTTCTGGCAATCCAAGCCAGGCGAGCGCCAGGTCCAAGGACGGAGCCGTGCTACCTACGGGTGGCGCAGCGAACTCCAAGGACGGGACGGCGCCTTCCAAGACACCCACGCCGGCGCATGCGTCGCGGCCTTATCAGGACGCGCGCGACGTGCAGCGCCGCGACGTTGGTGGTTCCAGGCATCCCCATGGAAAAACCCCTGCGCATCACTCTCAAGATGTGCGGGGCCAAGATCCATGCCAACACGCCGGTGGAAGCCGCGCGCGCCTGCAGAACCATGACGGTGCTCCTTCTAATTCCGTTAGGAGTCAGAGCAACTCACGCTCTTCGCATCTTTCGCCGCCACCTACACCAGCAGAAGCGTTAGCGCGAGCTGAGCTGCTCCTAGACTTCCCTCCCGCTGCGGAGAAGCTAGATGAGTGGAGATCTGCCATTCAGAGCCTCATCGGCTTTGCTAATGACGATAGGCCACAGTAGGCAGAGCCTTCGTGGCGGCAGTCTACTGGGCCGGTGCGTGCCGATGGCGAGAAGACCGGAGGCGATACGACTACGATGCGTTCCCCTCCGCTACGACAAGAGCGGTCGCTAACTCAGTGGATCGACGCCCGTGATGATGATTCCATGGCATCGTCTGATCCGTGGGTTCGCCGTGATCAACGTCTGGTTCTTCAGGAACGGCACAAGGAGGACACTTGAACCACCATCGAGCGGCGGCGGGAAGCGCGCCGTCAATCCGACAAGCGCGCGGGACCCACTGTCGATGAACCTACGCCAGGGTATCCTGGTAACCTGCCTTACGAGGTGAGCTGTCCAGCGTTTACTCATGAGCTGCGGCGAGTCCAGTGGCCCAATTCCCGATCTTTCAAGCCGGAGGTGCCAGCGAAATACGATGGCAAGACTCACCCGTCAGAGTTCTTGAGCATCTACACCATTGCGGTGCAGGCTGCCGGGGCTCGAGACGACAAGATACTCGCCAACTACTTCCCGTTGGTGCTTAAGCCCAACGTTAGGTCGTGGTTGATGCACCTGCCGGAGAATTCCATTTCCTCCTGGGCAGATCTGTGTCATGAGTTTGTTGGCGCATTTACTGGAGGCCACCAAGCTCCTGGCCAAGAAAGTGATTTACATCTCATTCCCAGAAAGATGGCGAAGCCTTGCGCAAGTACATACAGAGATTCAGCCGTATACAGCACAACATCCCAGACGTTCATCCTGCCGCTGTTATCAACGCCTTTCACCAGAATGTGCGCAACCGCAAGATGCGGGAAGAGCTGGCGATGAACAAGGTCAGGGACGTCGCCGAGCTCTACACTCTGGCTGACAGATGTGCTCGGGCCGAAGAGGGAAGGAGACTCCCCGGCGAGGACGTTGGCGCAGGAGTCGATTCTGAAAGCGAAGACGCCGCTACCCCGACAAAGAAAGGCCGACGGAGGAACAGGAAGCGCAAGGGCAAGGCCGTGCTTGCCGTCGAGGGATCCGGCAACCCCGGCACTGCCAAGAAGGTCAAGACTGATGGCCCCGGCAAGGAGGTTGCCGGGTGTGCCGCATGTCAGGCCTTGGCGGTTGTCGATAAACCGGAGGGCTCCGCCAAGCAGTACTGCAAGATCCACCGCACCAAGGGCCACGATCTCCAAAACTGCCGACAAGTTGAGGGGCTTGTCGAGAAGCAGAAAGCCGAGTATGAAAGGCGAGACAAGGAGAAGGCCCAGGATGGCGCTGGGGGGTCCGGCAAGAAACGCGGTGGCCTAGGAGGTCGCCGCGGCAAGGCCAAGCAACAGAAGGAGAGGCCCGCTCGAGGTCGCGATAAAGAGCAAGGGGGTGATGATGATGATGATGAAGAGGGCGATGAGTCCAGCGAGCACGAGTTCCAGAAGGCCACAGAAGCCATGTGCGTTGACGGAGGCGCCTCGTTGCATTCCTCTCACCGCCGACTCAAACAGTGGGCATGCGAGATTAATGCAGCAGAGCCATCGGTCGATGCCCGGAAGCCACTGAAGTGGTCCCACACGCCTATCATTTTTGACGCCGAGGATCACCCTGATCGCACAACTGCGGTCGGGTGTTTGCCATTGTTGGTTTCACCAATGATCCGCAACCTCAAGGTGACAAAGATGTTAGTTGACGGTGGGGCCGGTTTGAACTTGATCTCGCCTGATGTGATCAAAAGATTGCAAATCCCTGATGAAGATCTCGAGGAAATGGGCACGTTCCAAGGGATCAATCCAGGAAGGAGCCAGCCGAAGGGCAAGATCACCCTGCCAGTGACATTTGGTAGCGAGCTGAACTACAGAACGGAGAAGATCGTCTTCGATGTCGCCAAGATTCCATTGCCATATAATGGGATTCTTGGTCGCCCGGCGCTGGCCAAGTTTATGGCGGCATCACACTACGCCTATAATACACTGAAGATGCCCGGGCCGATGAGTGTCATCACTATCAACTCCGACAAGAAGGATGCGCTTATCTGCACCGACCAACTCTACCGGGAGGCAGTTGCAGCACCTGCCGCCAAGGCACTTGCTCCTGCCGCTGAAGCTCCCGAGGGGAAGAAGAAGACCGGCAAGACCTCTAACACACACTCCGGCAAGCGCACCTCCTCAGAGTGCTGCGCTCCCGTCGAGGAAGTGCCAGAGAGCTCCACCGGCAAGAGCAAGAAATCCAAGGTAGCTCCACCAGAAACTAAAAAGGTGCCCGCCAAGGAGGATGGTACGGGAGGAACTTTCACCATAAATTCCACCCTCGATGACTAATAGGAAAGTGCGCTCATTGCCTTCCAGCGGGCGAATGTCGATGTGTTTGCATGGCAACCATCTGATATCCCCGGTGTTCCTAGGGAGGTAATCGAGCACCACCTTGCTATCTATCCTCACATGCAGCCCGTCAAGCAGAAGGTCTGGAAGCAAGCCTTGGAGCGGCAAGAGTTTATCGCCGAAGAAATCAGGAAGCTTGAAGCAGCAGGTCTAGTTAGAGGAGTCCTCCATCCAACATGGTTGGCCAATCCAGTTGTAGTGCGCAAGGCGAATGGAAAATGGAGGCTATGTATCGACTATACTGATATCAATAAAGCCTGCCCAAAAGATCCTTTTCCCTTGCCGCGCATCGACCAGATTGTGGACTCCACTGCTGGCTGCGATTTGCTGTCATTTCTTGACGCATATTCAGGCTACCATCAGATTTTCATGTCGAAGGAAGACGAAGAGAAAACCGCATTTATCACCCCATGTGGCACGTATTGCTTCACACACATGCCTTTTGGGTTGAAAAGTGCTGGTTCAACGTTTGCAAGAGCAGTCCAAATTGGTTTTGAGCCCCAGCTACATAGAAATATGGAAGCCTATATGGATGACATAGTGGTCAAAACCAAGGACAAGGCAACACTCATACAAGATTTAGAAGAGACATTTGCAAATCTGCGCAGGATCAATCTGAAGCTCAATCCTGAGAAGTGTGTGTTTGGCGTTCCATCCGGCAAGCTTCTCGGGTTCTTTGTGTCTCAACGTGGAATCGAAGCAAATCCCGACAAGATCAAGGCAATTGAGCAGATGGAAGCACCGAGACGTGTCAAAGATGTGCGTCGGCTTGCCGGCTGCGTTGCTGCTCTGAGCAGGTTCATCTCCAAATCCGCTGAGCGCGCCCTGCCCTTTTTCAAAATCGCAGGACCGATGAAATGGACTCCGGAAGCAGAGGCAGCGCTGCAGGACTTGAAGAGGTACCTCTCCTCTCCGCCGACACTGGTAGCGCCTAGGCCACAAGAGCCGTTGCTGCTATATCTAGCGGCAACGAATCAAGTGGTTAGTGCTGTGTTAGTGGCGCAGAGAGAAGTAGACGAAGAGGTAGCGGCAGCGGCAAGCCCGTCAAGCGACAAGCTAGGACTATCCCCAGTAGAGTCTGGTGCTGACAAGACAGGATTCGCGCAGTCAAATGAAGCTGTGCAGAAGAAGAAGATGGTGCAGCGCCCAGTCTATTTTGTCAGCTCCCTATTGCAGGGGGGCAGGTCAAGATATTCTGGTGTGCAAAAGCTGCTCTTCGGCCTCCTTATGGCCTCGAGGAAGCTGCGCCACTATTTCCAGGCACATGAAATCACCGTCGTCACTCGCTTCCCGTTGCAGCGGATTTTACAAAATCTAGATGCGACCGGCAGAATAGTGGACTGGGCGTTGGAACTGTCAAGTTTTGGTCTCAAATTTGAAAGCACTTCAACTATTCAGAGTAGAGCCTTGGCAGAATTAATTGCAGAATGGACACCGACGCCAGACGAAGAAATTCAAGAGACAACTATCCCCGGCAAGGAAATAGATCGAGAATGGATTATGTACTTTGATGGGGCTATTTCGCTGCAAAGCGCCGGTGCTGGCGTGCTGCTTGTCGCACCCACCGGAGAGCACCTCAAGTATGTAATTCAGATGCACTTTCCCCAGGAGAGATCAACGAACAACACTGTAGAATATGAAGGACTGCTTGCCGGTCTCAGAATCGTGGCCGACCTTGGGATTAAAAAGCTCATCGTCAGAGGTGACTCACAGCTTGTCGTCAGGCAAGTTAACAAAGATTATCAAAGCCCGTTGATGGAAGCATATGTAGATGAAGTGAGGAAGTTGGAGGAGCGTTTTGACGGTCTGCAAACAGAGCATGTTCCTCGAACAGAGAACAGCATTGCTGACGACCTGTCAAAGCGTGCTGCCCTCAAGTTACCTGTGGAACCAGGAACTTTTGTGCTCCGCTTAACTCAGCCATCCGTAACACCACTGACGAGGCAAGACAAGAGAAGGAAGTTAAGTACCGGCAAGTACTTTCCGGCAGAGCTTCCAGAAGCCACCGGCAAGGAAGTTGCCGGGAACGACATGATTGCCGGTGAGGAGCAGCTTCGCACAGAACCTCAGGTTCTTGCTGCAGAAGCAAGCGCTCCCGCAGCCGAAGATATGCCATTAGTCCTTGTTGTCGAGCCACAGGCTCCGACATGGGCACAGCACATCGTCCAATTCCTTCAAACAGGAGAACTCCCTGAAGAACAGGAAGAAGCAGAGAAAGTAGCCCGTCAGTCTAGTATGTACCAGTTCGTGGACAGCGTCCTGTACAGAAAGAGACCGAACGGTGTGAAATTGAAGTGCATTCCTCGGGAGGATGGACTGGAGCTGTTGGCAGAGATACATGGAGGCATATGTGGCTCCCACATAGGCTCGAGAGTCCTTGTCGGCAAGGCATTCCGGCAAGGTTTCTTTTGGCCCACTGCTCTCCAGGATGCAACTGCACTAGTAACCAAGTGTGAAGCGTGCCAGTTCCATTCAAAGCAATTGCATCAACCAGCTCAAGCTCTTCAGACAATCCCTCTTTCCTGGCCATTTTTGGTCTGGGGGCTCGACATATTGGGCCCCTTTCCCCGCGCTGTCGGGGGCTTTGAGTACTTGTACGTTGCTATCGACAAGTTCACGAAGTGGCCGGAAGTGGAAGCAGTGAGAAAGGTGACAGCACAGTCGGCCGTCAAGTTCTTCAAGGGAATAGTGTGCCGTTTTGGTGTGCCGAACAGGATCATCACCGACAATGGCACGCAGTTCACGAGCCGCACCTTCATGCAGTACGTCCAAGACCTTGGCGGCAAAATCCGTTTTGCCTCTGTTGCTCACCCGAGAAGCAACGGCCAAGCGGAGAGGGCAAATGCTGAAGTGCTGCGAGGTCTCAGAACAAGAACTTTTGACAAGCTGCACAAGTGCGGAAGACGCTGGATTGATGAGCTGCCGGCGGTTTTTTGGTCAATCAGAACGACACCAAATCGAGCTACTGGCCAGACCCCCTTCTCCCTGGTCTACGAGGCAGAAGCAGTTCTCCCCACGGAACTCATATACAGGTCACCTCGAGTGCTCGCTTATGATGAGCTCGAGCAAGAGCAGCTGCGCCAAGATGACGCCACGCTCCTTGAGGAAGATCGTCTTCGGGCTGCTGTGCGAGCTGCACGCTACCAGCAAGCCTTGCGCCGCTATCATAGCCGCAAGGTTCATGCCTGAAGCCTTGAGGAAGGCGACCTTGTTCTTCGGCGCATTCAGTCGGCCAAGAATTCCAACAAGTTGACGCCGAAGTGGGAAGGCCCTTATCGGGTAGTACGAGTCACCAGGCCCGGCGCAGTCCGCCTGGAGACCGAAGATGGCGTTCCAGTGAGCAATTCCTGCAATATCGAACACCTTCGTAAGTTCTACCCATAAGGCGCGGTTGCCGGGTCCCCTGGCAAACACCTTTTGTACAAGTCTTGCCAGCAAGGCATATTATCCTTTGTACAAAGCCAGGCGCAGACCCTATGCACAGTTGAATAAACTTAAGTGTTTTACAATCCTTGTCGATTTTCATGTCATTTCTATATGCATGCTTGTCTGAGATATTGTATTGCTCCTGCTTCCGGTGAGCACTAATGAACAGCCAAGGTTCCATATCTCTATTTTCTCTTCTTTCTTTTTCTCAAAGGACAGAAGGTTCCCTCACGTACGCGTTTGCCGGGGGGGAATGATGGTATGGATACCGACATGCGACGTTAAAGTTGACATTTTGCAATAAGGAGTACAACAACGAAAAGCTAAGTTGCAAAACTCTTTAAGCAGATTTTTGTTGTAGGGTTATTTTCCTTGAACGATTTCGGCTTTTGTATGGAAAACCTGCACGCGAAGGAACCTTGTCGTGATTGGTTGCGCCCTTACCTTGTTTCGAGTCCGCTCAACAACTTAAGTGGCTGCACTGAAAACGTCAAGGTATCTTGTCGGCAGCGACACCTCCAGCAGGCTGCTAAGGATCCGTTCCTCAAAGCGCTCGCGGCAAGGGTGTGCGCACCGGCAAGATCCCGATAAGCGTAGGGCAAAAACCATACAGAAAGAAATCATACGAGGGAAATAGCATACATTCATCCAAAACATAGCAAGTTATATTACATTGACGGTCGCCGCGATTCTAACTTAAGATAAAACTGTCTTTGGCATGGAATAGTGGCGACAAGATGAAGCGAAGCGGCTAGTCCCTGCGCTGGCCTTCGACCCGCTTGACGTTCACTCTGTCAACGATAGGCGCGACAAGCTCTTCAAGCGCCTTGAGATCTGCATCCTCCGGCAAGATAGCAAGGACATTGCTGAGGTCGATGCCAGGGTTCTTGTGCACTACTTTAATGAGCACATTGCGGAGGATGGCCCGGCAGAGTTTGCGAGACTCGTTGGCCAGATGGGTTGCTCGGTTGGCCTGGAGCAGCTTGAGAGCATCAACGACGCCCTCGAAGAATATGGTCAGCTTGGCGCTCGAAGACACCCGCTCGTCAGAAGAGTAGCCGAAGTTATTCAAGCCCATGGTGGACAGTTCTGCGGCAAGCCTTTCCGCGACGTCGACGAGGCGCTCAGTCCAGATCGTCACACCTTTCTCGAAGTCATTATAGGTGGCGGCGGCGCTGTTGAGTAGGCTCTTCTCAGCCTGGAGATCCTTGGTCAGAGCCCTCTCACGAGCCTTGTTGCTCTCAAGGGACTCCTCTAGCGTTGTCAGCTTCAATGTCAGATCGGCAATGGATTCATTGGCTAAAGAGAGCTCTTAGATCTTGTTGGACATGGCGGTTTGCATCTCCGCCAAGCTAAAGAGAGTCTTATCCCTGTCGGCTTTGAGCGTTGAGATCTCCTTGCCGTGGCCCTCAAGATCCGCTTCCAGCCTCTTTACCTTATCGCCCAGCTCGCTCTTGGCGGCCTCTGCAGCTTCGGCGGCATCGATGGCTTCCTTTAGCCTACCGGCGTGGTCTACGACCAGAGCTTCGAGTGCTTCCTTGTGCCTCTGCTCCAGCTCCTATGTATGCCACGCGACAAGCTTCTCGATCTCTTCTTCCTTGCTGCGAAGCTTGGTGGCTAGCGCCTCCTCGCGAGCGGGATGTCTTCTTCATGAGCATCAACACCGACGCGACGTTCCGTCAAGCGAGCTTCCTCTGCAGCGGCCTGCTGCGTAGCCTCCTCCTGTGCCTTCTCGACATCGGACTGCTTCATGAGGAGCTCGTTCCAACTTTGATTCTGCTGCTCACGACCAGCCGTCAGCTCTTGGAAAGCCTCGGCATACCAGACTTGCGTCTCCTCGACGCGCTTTTGGAAATCTGCCTCCGCTGCTTCAACAACTGCCGCCCTGGAGTCCAGCTTCTCCTTTCGGGCGCGGTAAAGCGCCTGGAGCTTCTGAAACTTATCGCTCATGGCTTGGAGGAGCTGCTCTTCCCTGGGCCCGCTGCTGCTAGCGGCGGGAACGACGTCTTCATCAAAGGTTTCTCCTTCGACTAGCGCCCCAATGTTCGCCGTCCCCGGTACGCTGACGAACAGGTTGTCGCCGACCTTGAGGTAACTGCTTGACGGGGGCATGTCAGATGTTGACGGTTGATCCTCGACAACGGCCTCACCAGCAGCCGGGGGCTCCGCGACCGGCGTAGCACCAGACGCTCCTGCGGCAGGAATGCCATCAGTATGGTCGCCGGTCTCCTTGCCGGCCCCCTCAGCAGATCCCTTGGCGGTTTCTTCCTGTGCAGCCTTGGCGGCCTCGTCAGCTGCAACCCTATCGGCCTCGGAGGCAGCATCCCTGGCGGTCTCTTCGATGACAGCATCAACATCCATTTGTTCCGTCAAGGGGAGATCTGAAAGCCAAGAAAGGAAACACGATGAGACCAAAGTTGGAGTTTCGGAAAACAGAAATGAAGAAAGAATAACAAGTGCCAAGGCATGCGGTTTACCTGTGTTGAGCTGTTGAGAGGTGGCTTCTCCTTTCCCGGCAACATTAGTTGCCGATGTAGGATGGCCAACGCCTGTGCTTGCCGGCTCCTCTTCAATGCGGATGGGCTCGCCAGTGGAACCCACTGCCGAAGGTTCGTCTCTGGGCGGCGTGGTCGACGGAGGCGGCACTTCAGGGACGGCCTCCAACGGCTCTCCTTGTTGTCGTCCTTCTCCTACAAGCCCGGTGATGTCAATAGCGAAGATAATCTCCCCAACGCTCGCCAACGGAAAATGAGTAGTGGACTCACGCTGGGGGTTGGGTTGGAGACTGCGTTGAGGGCTGGGCTCCGGGCTGATGACGATGGTCTCTGGCGCACCAACGGTGCTTGCCGAAGGCTCATTACCCGTAGAAGTCTTCGCCCTCTTCGCCAACCTTTGCGCCAACGTCTCTGTATCTCTGTGGGGACATGCCAAAGCAAAATAAATGAGTTAAGCAGTACCAGGAATTCAAAAGTTGAAGGATACGGCGAGGGCCCTTACTCTTCTCTATCCGGACTAAAAGAGGAGATGTCGAAGTCGACCTCCGCTTCGGTGTTCGAGCAAGGAGGTGGAGAAGGGGTCCTGGGACGCTTGGCTGCGGCAGAAGTAGTAGGTTGGTGTGACCCTGTTGCTCCAGCCGCTGGTGCCGTCGTATGGGATGCTCCCGCCGCACTAGTTGTTGCCGTGGTCGAGTGTGTCGTACGTCGCACGGGTGGCTGTTGGGCCTCTTGCCGCTGCGCAGCCTTGCCGGCTGCCTTCTTGCCGGGAACCTCATATCTTGAGGAAGGCTGATGTGCTGGGACGCCAGAGACGGCTTTCCGAAGAATACGTTTCTTCTTCTCCGGAACCGGGGGCTCCTCGTGCAGCTGCTCCTCGGCCGTGTCTTCGACAGTAGAGCCCCCGGCAATCATGCCACTCTGTTCCCCGGCGACTTCACCTTGCTCGGCAAGGATCTCCTCCGACATCATTCCTTCTTCGCTGGCTTCCTCTTCTGCGAAGCCGAAGTTGCCGGCCTCCGTGGCTAGGTTCGCTTCTTCCGCCCTGCTGGCGATGTACGCCACTTCTTCATCAGTGGTGGGGCGGATGAGGATTGACTCTTCCCGGACGGCTCTCTCCGACAAATTGTCGAAGAATTCCTGCACGCGCTCTTTAGGCGGCTCGACCCAAGTTCCATGAAGGCCGTGGGCGTTAAACGCCGGCATCATGGCGATGATTGGGCTCAGAGCAGAGTTGTTGCACAAGGGAATTACGCCAGCCGTCAACTTGTATTTCCTGTCAGGCCTGAATAGCTTATGGCAGAGGGCAGTGTGCTGGAAGACTGTCAGGTTGTTGTTCAGGCCAGGGCGCAGCCTCATGATATCTGCCGCATTCTTGAAGTCCCAAGCTGGTCTCCCTTTGTTATGCAGAGGGGCAATGTTGCGGCGGAGAAAATCGGCGCCAACCGTTTCTATTGTGAGCCCGACAACCTTGAGACGGTGGATCCTGGTAACTACGATCGCAAGCTTATCATCCTGAGGATCGAGACCGCTCCAGTCCTTGCCGCGAACCACCTTCGTCTGCCGGAGCGAACAAAATGGCTGGGGATCTTTCTCCCTAACCCAGCACCACTGGTCCCGCCATTCATCCCACTTCTTGCGGTAGAGACCGCCTGGGTATGTATCCTTATTCCATGCCCTTGGAATCCAAATGATAGAACCAGAAAGGGCGTCTCCTATCTCGATAGGGGGAATGAAGTAATGGCGGAAGAGGGCTATGCTGGGAGCTACTCCGGCGAAGTTTTCACAAAGATGAGCAAAGACCGACATGCATGTCACGGCATTCGGTGTGAAATCCAAGAGGCGGAAGCCGTATGTATACATGATGTCGATGAAGAAATCAGAAAATGGAGGGCAGAGCCCACAGTAAAAGTAAGTGGCGAAGAAAGGGAATTTATCTGGGCCGCCCTCGGCGGAAGCTGGGAGTACGCGAGTTGTAGGGTGAGCCTTCGTCTTCTTCCCCCACATACACAGGTACTGCTCAATCAGGGCGTGCCTGTCGAGCGTCGGGGCGAAGACGACGTGTTTCTTCCGCATCTCCACCAAATCGGCCTTGTCCGCCTCTGCATCCGAGTTGACGGCTTTCGCCGCTTTGCCCTTGCTTGCTTTGGGCGGCATGGCGACTGTGGGAGCGGAGGCCGAGACTGATGCGAGCGTGGGGGTGGCGGATGAATGGGATAGGCTCTGTTCCGAGCTCGAGGAAGAAGGCAATGGCGGTTTCCAGACTGGGAGAGATGACAGGTAAATGAGCAGCGCCTCTGCGGATTCCTTTTTATGGGGAAGGAGCGGAGGCCGCCTCTTTACTAATCAATGGGAATGCACTTTTACAAGCGCACTACTGCGGCCTTTCCACGCACATCTCCCACGTCCCACATTTAATGCGCATCGTGGGGGGGGGGGCACGGTAAATAAGAAGATTATGATGGTTAACTCCTGCCACGCGTGCCCGTGCACTGTTTGGGCCTAGCCCAACAACGCCTCGCACCCGTGTATGGCCTAGGCCCGGGGGCTCCTGTCGGTGTACTAAAGTTTGGGTCATTTTAGTACCCCATACTTGTGCATGGACGGTTGTAGCCATACCAGTGGCAAGGCCTGCCGGAGGACAGCTGGAAACGGATACAAGATATCAAGAAGACGTTCAAGCTAATGATCAGAAGACAGAAGACCGAAGGCTGGGTTCCCGGCAAGATCCTTGCCGGGAAGGCTCGCGAAGGCCCGGCAAGGCCTCGCTCCCGGCAAGGCCTCGCACCCGGCAAGGCCTCGCACCCGGCAAGATCCCACCGCTTCAGCACAGTGCCGCCGCTCCAGCGCAGCGACCAGCCTGTCGTTTAGGGCTTGTCCTCCTGGTTGTGTGGCACGTCGTCGACCGCAAATGAGGTTAAGCGGTGTTGATGGGACGGGCCCTTTTTCCGCCCCCGAGAAAGTAAGGGACACCTAAACGGAGCATTAAATGCGTTTGTCCTAAGACGTCGGTGATAATGATGAAATACTGTAGTAACTTTATACCTCTTGTACTGCTATCTGCCACTGTTGGTGACCCCTTGGACATATAAAAGGAGGCCCAAGGCGTAGCTACAGGGAGGAGGACCTTCCGGCCCATTCTGCATGCGTAGCTGCTTTCCCACCACAAGCGCTCCGTGTACTTGAGCCAAGAACATCCACAATAAACAACAGCAGGAGTAGGGTTTTACGCTTCTCAGCGGCCCGAACCTGGGTAAAGATCCTCGCGTTGATCATTGGTTCTGCTCTTTGTGCAAATCTTTTCCCCTTGCCGAACCGTAAAGGGATCCACGCGATCCCATAGGTGTCGTACGCCGACATAATCCTGCAGAGAAATCAGGCTTTCTTAACCACCCACATCTTTGTAGGTGGCTTCGAAACATATGAGCGAACAGGATATGATTTCTTTTGATAGTCATATGAATTGTGACTTGAATGAGTACGAGCATAATCGAAAGAGTATGCATTGAAATTCTTCCCAGGCGAATGAGTATAGTGGTTAGACAATGTATGCATGTACTCATTCTGTCGAACCTTTTCCAGGAAGTATCGAGCATTTTCAGCCTGGATGGTCAGTAACATAGTAATAGGCAATGCTTCGATAGTTTTCCTAGGCACCCAGATAGCTTTCTTTGGGGGGCCATTCCTGTAGTTTGGTCCAACATAGCGAGCAACAGCCTCACCACGTTCGTTTTTGAACAACTTATAGTTGTCCAGAGAATCATCATATGAGTATTCAGGGATAGGACTGTCATATCCCGAAAGTAAAGCTGGATCGAGCGTTTTGCTCTTCGCTGGCACCCACACAGTGCGAGGATATTGATCAGGTTCCCAGTATGAGCCATTTTCATTCAGTTTCCTTTCGAAACCGATACCTTCTTTCCTGGGAATTTTGTGAAGAATGGATTTCTTTAGAACATCACACAGGGTTTGATGACCTTTGAGAGACTTGAACATTCCTATCTAAAGAAGATCCTTCAACCTAGCATTTTCATCAGATATAGAACCATTTTCCTCGGCAGAGGGGTTAGCATTCACAGAAGATTCAGCATTTGATTCAGCGTTACTGCGTTCAAGGGATTTTAAGCAGGGAGGTATAAACACCTCTGGTTTCTCTTTGAGTTGTTGGATGAGAAGAGTATTTTCTCTGATCAAGTCATCATGAGCCTCTCTCAGCGACTCGAGTACCTGTTTCCTTTTTAGGTAATCATAAGTTAATCTCTCGGCCGAGAGAAAATCATGACGACTTGATAGTTCTTCCATTTGAAACTCGAGAGCGGAATGCTCTTCTGTCAACGACTGATTTTTCTCCATCTCCTCAACCAACAACCCTTCAGATTTCCTGAGGGTTTTCTCAATTTTCTTGAGAGAGTTTTGTTGCATATTAGCAATTTTGATCAGTTTAGCATGGTCATCCTCATCCGAAGAGTATTGATCACTGGAGTGAACCTTGTGATGTTTGGAGGATACCTTTTCTTTCGAAGCTTTGGCCATGAAGCAGTAGGCAGGAGATTCGTTGTCGCTCGAATGATTCTCGAAGAAGTTCAATCCAGGAGTAGAGGCACATGCTATGCCAGCCATGCCGGAGTCAGAATCCTCATCGGATTCATCTACTTCTTCGGAGTCAGATGACTCTTCTTCATCGGAATCCATCTCCTTGCCGATGTACGCCTTGGCCTTGCGAGAGGTATTCTTGCGGTTGGATGAGGACTTGGAAGGATTCCTTGAGGAAGATCTTAACGAGGACTTGGAGGCGGAGCTATCCTTCTTCTTGAAGAACTTCTTCGTTTTCTTCTCATCATCGGAGTCATAGCTCTTGCTCTTGCCTTTGCCATGGTTGTTTCCTGAATCATATCTTCCACTGGCACGGATTTCAGCTTCCCAGAAAGGGCAGTCCGAAATGAAATGTCCTGGCTTTTTGCACTTGAAGTAGGTGTAATCTCCAGTAGGTTTTGATGAAGATTTGGAGCCGCTAGAGTTGCTGGATCCTTTCTTCTGAAACTGATTTTCCTTTGAAGGCGCTGGAATTTTTTCGTGATTAATGCGAGATCCTTGATGATCCTTTCTGGGTCATCTGAATCTTCCTCAGCATTTCCTTCTGAGGAAGATTCAGCCATAGCCTTGAGAGCATGACTCTTTCGGTGACTTGAGCCATAGAGATCTCTCTTTTCTTCTTCTTGTTCCTCGTGGGTGTTTAGCCTTTCCATGATATCAGCGGAGTCGAGAACTTTGAAATCAGCTCGCTCCCGAATCATCAGAACTAGTGTGTCGAACGAACTATCAAGGGATCGGAGCAGCTTCTTCACAACTTCGTGATCAGTGATGTCTTTGGCGCCGAGACCTTGCAGCTCGTTTGCAATGTCACTCAGACGATCGAAAGTTTGCCGACAGCTTTCATTTCCGATTCGCTTGAACCGATTAAACTTAGCCCGAAGAGTATCAATGCGAGCTTCTTTCTGAGTTGAAACACCCTCATTTGTCTTTTCGAGAATGTCCCACAATTCCTTTGCAGTTTCACACTGACGATAGCGAAGAAATTGAGCATGAGAGAGATGGCCACCAATTTCATATTTAGCTTCAGCATCCATCTGAATGAGTTTCTTCTCGTGGTCAGTGGGGACCTGGGGCACTTCGACCACGAATCCACTCTGCACCACATTCCACATATCATCATCAATAGCTCGGAGACGGATCTTCATCTTCTCCTTCCAGAAGGGATAGTCCGTCCCATCAAAGATGGGAATCTTGAGGTGCGACTTGTAGCTCACTAAAGACATACTTAAACTCCAATGTGGTTAGACCAAAATGAGTAGAGTCGAGGAGTACCTCGCTCTGATACCAATTGTAAGAACGAAGTATGTCTACCAGAGGGGGGTGAATGGGAGTTTTAAATTTTCTTCGGAAATATCAAAACTCTTGGAACCCAGCAGTGGAGCGAATGAAAACAGCGTACAGTGAGCGAATACAAACTACCGAAAGGAAACTAAGAGCATGCATCGAGACAAATCACATGATTGACATATGTCATACAGCACAGTTCGAATGTAATGGGGGGTAGCAGAGGTGACCAGTGATGCTCGATGGCGACAAGGAATTTGGTAGACCAGTTCGCCCTTCTGCAAAAGGACTACGTCTGGTTGGAGGGGTTGTGATTTAACATAGAAGATAAACTCTCTTCACCCTATTCTCCTCGACAATTGGTTTGTCAACCAATGCTGATCACTCGTGGTAGATGCTTGAGGCGATCTCCAAACCTTTACCGACTTCTTCTTCGAGAACCACAATTACTCTTGGTCTCTGAAGAAATTGACACCTAACCGTCTAGAGAGTTTGTAGCTCTCAAGAGTAATAGGCGGAGCGTACAGGACTTAGATTCAAGTGATGCTGAACCACTATCTAATTTTTTGGCTCTGGGGTTTTCTCTCGGTGGATTTTAAACTCAAATCACTCGGAGAGGGGGTTGCTCAACAATCTTCTCAGAATCAAACGGAGCAGCCACCGGACAACGCCGGTGCGGGGTGGCTATTTATAGCCGCAGCCTTCCCTGATGGGAAATGACCATTTTGGACACGCGGTCCAGCCAATGGCCAATCGACACGTTCACAACGGTCGGATTTTAAGAGCAACAGTAACATTACTTGAGGAATCAGTAATGCTAACTCCTCGGTCAGAGACAAATCTCTCACTGCGAAGAAGAGCATAGTCTCTTGTTGGAAAGTATTTGCTCGGAACACAAAGATATTTCTCTCGCAACTTTCATAGGATTTGGGTTTAGCATCAGAGAATCAAAGCTTCGAACGCGACACCCCTCTTAGTAGTACGGTGGTCCTATGACTCAATAAAGAGAAGAGAAACAATGAAATAAATGCTACGTCTTCACTTCGTCTTCAATCTTCTCGGCCGCAGTCACTTTCTTCGGACGAGCACCGAATCAATTGCTTTGCATCAGCAATTTTTGAAGGGTCACTCTTGTCATCATAATCTTTGGTGATAACCTTCACTGCACGCAGGGGATTTTCTTCAGAGTTTGAACCAAACTCCTCTTGACTCCACGGACCTGTTACTCTGCGTACACTAGCAAACACATCAGTCCCTCACTGTTTTTGTCAACAATCTCCAAAATATAAGAGGGCAAATTATTGCACCAATAGTGTGCCCTTCTGTGGTGGAGTAGTGGTATTCCGGCAAGCCCATGGCGGAAAGCTGTGCGGTGAGGTTTTCCGCAGCACCCACAAGATGATCAATCCAAAGGTTGTAGGTGTTCTTGAGCTCGTTGAAGGATTTTGCGGTGCTCACAAGCAAGGCCTTCTCATTTTGGAGGTCCTTCATCAAGATCTGCTCGTGCTCCTTGGCGGTGTCAAGGGATTTTTCCAAGGTGGTCACCTTCATCTTGTGATCTTCAATAATGTCGTTGGCCTTGGTGAGCTCTTGGTTCTTGGCGGACACTGAGGTTTGTAGCTCCACCAAGGTGTGAGTTGCCTTCTCTATGACTGCATTGAGCGCCGAGATCTCCTTGCCATTGGCGGCAATATCCGCCTCGAGCTTTTGTACTTTGACTTCCAGCTCATTCTTGGCGGCCTCTATGGCTTCGGCAGCATCGACGGCCTCCTTGATCTTGCTGGCATGCTCTGTGGCTTGAGCTTCAATTGCCTCTTTCTGCCCTCACTCCAGCTCCTGGGTCTACCGCGCAATGAGAGCCTGGATCTCGTCATCCTTGCCGTGAAGCTTAGTGGCAAGCTCTTCCTCATGAGCGTCAAGATCAATCTTGCGCTCGTTGAAATCTGCGTCAGCTACCGCTATTCTTTGCGCAGCCTCCTCTTGTGCCTTGTCGGCCTCCGCCTTCTCCAAAACAAATTGTTCCTTGGCTTTGGCAAGCTGGGTTTGGCATTCATGGAGCTCTTGGAGGCATTCTGCATACCAGACTTGCGTTTCCTCCACCTGTTTCTTGAACTCTTCTTCAGCCTTGTCGAGGATGGCAGCCCTGGAGTCCAAGCTCTCCGTTCTGTTGCGATAACATGCCTGGAGCTTCAGGAAATTCTCGCCCATGGCCCTGAGGAGTTGCTGCTCTTTAGTCTCATCGACGTTCGTGCGTGGCTCACCGACAACTTCGAGCCCGGCAGCGGCGATGATTTCATCGTCCAATACCTCTCCTTCAGTGGGCACCCCAATGCTTGACGTCCCAGGGATGCTGGCGAACAAGTTGTCACCAACCTTCAAATATCTGCTTGATGTGGGTTCTTCAGATGTCGAGGGGTGATCGTCGATGGCTGCCTTGCCGGTCAAGATCGCCCTCATGGCCGAGTCAGCGCTTGGCGCTCCTGAGACAGGGATATCTTCAGTGGCCTTGTCACTCTTGTTGCCGCCCTCCTGTGCAGTATCCTTGGCGGCCTCTTCAGGAGCGACCTTAGCGGCCCCTTCATCAATCATCTTGACGGCTTCATCAGCAGCAATGGCGCTGGTGTCGTCAGCAGCGTCCTTCGCAATCTCCTCGATGGTGGCCTCAATGTCCATTTCATCTGATGGAGGCGGATCTGAGAGAATGGAGAAAAGAGAAAGTCGAGATTCAGATCAAGTTCAAGAAAACAAAAAAGAAAGGATTAAAGAGGAAAAGTTCTTGACGGCAGAAGACTTACCAGATTGAGACTGTTGAGGGGGAACAGCTTCTTCTTCGACAACCTCAGTTGTCGTCGCCTGGTTGCCGGTAGCCTCGGTTGCCGACACCTCTTGAAGATGGACAGGCTCTTCGATGGAGGCCCTTGCCAAAGAATCGGTTGCCGGGCAGCGGTTGACGGAGGCATCGTGGTTGGGTCTGCCTCCGGGCGCTCCTCCTCGTGGCACTCCTCTCCTGCTCCCGTCCTGATGTCAGCAACGAATAATTTAACTCCAACACTCGCCAAAGGAAAGTGAGTAGCGGCCTTACGCTGGGGGATGCGCCGGGGGCCATGCTGAGGACTGATGGCCACAATGTCAACGCCCAGCGCTGTGCTTGCCGTCGGCTCATCCTCTGCTGTGGTCCTCACCCTCTTGGCCATCCTTTGCACCAAGGTTTCTTCATCCCTGTTGAATCAAGACAGGGTGGAGCAGATCAGATAACAATAAGAAGAATTCAAGAAATAATGAAGACGGTTGAAGACACGTACTCTTCTTCCTCCTCCTCATCTCTAAGGATGGAGAGGTCGTACAAGCTCTTTGGTACAGTGCTGGAGGCAGGAGGTGGAGTGGGGGTCCTGGCCCATTTAGTTGCTGCGGGCGCGGTAGGATGAGAAGGCCCAGCTACTCCGGCAACCGATGCAGTTGGCTGCCTCATAGAGGGGTGTCGCGCTCACTCCTGTTGAGGAGCTTGCCATCGTGGTCCTTGCCGCCCGGCAGTCTTGGCGGCCGCTCCCTTGTCGGCTTCCTCGTCACCCAAAGATGGATGAACTGGCTCTCCAGAGGACGCGAGATCTCTTTGCCGGAATAGGGGGCTCTCTATGCACTCGCCCCTCAGCGGTTTCTTCGTCCTGCTCCTCAGCAGGCTCTTCTTGTTCTCCGGCAGGCTCTTCTGGCGGCTCGTCTGTTGCTTCGTCCTCAACCTCTTCATCAACATTGGCTGCAGCGGATTTAGATCCGCTGGCGCCTTCAGCCATTCTTGCTTCTGCCGCAATGTTGGCGATATGCGCCAACTCCTCGGCGGTGATGTCGCGGTAGAGATCCTTCTCCTCCCTGACGGGCCTCTCCACCAAGGTATCAAACCAGTCCGCCACCGCGTCTTCGGGCGGCTCCTGCCACAGCGCTTCGACACCATGGGCAATGCATGATGGCATCATTGCACTGATAGTCCCTGGTGAAGTTGTTGCACAGGGGTACCACACCAGAAGTTGCCGCTAGTGCGGAAGAGCTGGTGGCAGAGTGTTGTGTGCTGCAGCACCATCAAGTTGGCGTGGAACCCGGTCTGCACCCGCATGATATCAGCCGCTTTCTTGTAGTCCCAGGTGGGCCTTCCCTTGTTTTGCAGAGGAGCAATGCGTCGACACTGGAAATCGGCCCCCACCATCTCTATGGTGAGGCTGGCAGCCTTAAGGCAAAGAATGCGAGTCATGGCGATTGTGAGCTTGTTCTTGTTGGCATCAAGGTAGCTCCAATCCTTGCCGCGCTCCACTTTTCTCGTTCTGGGCTTGCAGAAGTCTAGGAAACTGGCATCTTTAATCCAGCACCATTCTACGCGCCACTCATTCCACTTCAAGTGAAGCTTCCCTAGGAGATAGACTTCTTTGTCTCTGGGAATCCAAGTGATGCCGCCAGAGAGGGCATTTGCTTCGATGCGAGGGGTGAAATAGTGGCAGAAGAGGGCTACAATGGGGATTACGCCGACAAAGTTCTCAGACATGTGTGCAAAAATAGCCATACAAGTCATGGCGTTCGGTGTGAAGTCTAGGAGACGAAACTTGTAGGTGTACATGACCTTAGTAAAGAATTCAGAGAAAGGCAGGACAAGGCTGCAATAGAAATAGGCGGTGAAGAAGGCATACTTGTCTTGGCCATGCTTGACAAAGCCGGGAAGAACCTCTGGCGTGGTGTGAGCGTTCGTCTCCTTCCCCCACATGATCGAGTACCACTCCACCAAGTCGCTCTCTGTCAGCACCGGCTTGAAGACGACGTTGTCCCGCTGCATCTTTGCCAGCTCCTCCTTCCTCGCCTCTACATTCGGATCAACTGCCTTCTCCGGCTTGTCTTGGTTCTTTTTGGGTGCCATGGCCTCTTTGCGGGAGAGTGAATCTGGAAGCAAGCGGGGGCGCAGATCGGCGGCGGAAGAAGAAGGCGTGCTCTGTTCTTGTGCAAGGATGATGATGAAGCAGATTGCTACATTGGGAAGAGGGGGTAAATGAGCAGCGCCCCTCGCGGTTTCCTTTTTATGGGGAAGGCGCGGGGGCTGGCTCTTTACTCTCCTACGTGGTTGCGCTTTTCAGGCGCAGTATCTCTCGCGGCCGTTTCATTCCACCTCTACCACGTCTGCATTTAATGCGCGTCGTGGGGGCGTGGTAAAAGAGAAGATTATGGTAGTTATCCTCTGCCATGCATGCCCGTGCACTGTTTGGACCTAGCCCAACGACGCCTCGCATGCGAGTGTGGACGAGGCCCGGGGCCTCCTGTCGGTGTACCAAGACATGGGTGCCTTAGTACCTTGACTTGTGCATGGACGGTTGTAGCCTTCCCTACGGCAAGGGCTTGCCGGAGGATTGCTGCCGTCAAAACTCGAGATTGGAATAACAAGACCATGAAGAAAACCTCCAAGCAGGTCATCGAGAAGTATTGGTTTGTACTGAAGACCAAGGCTCTGGTTGCCGGTAAGCTACTTGCCGGCAATCCAAGACCCGGCAAGCTCCGTGCTAGCACGCTCTTTTTGTCTCATTACCGCTCCACCTCATCATCAGCTAGATAAGCTCGTATGATAGGCGTCGAGCGGGAAGGCAGTCAAACACAGCTGGTGGAGGCACGTGTCGGTGTGCCATGCAAAGGTTAACTTTATTGACACCCGTCTCTGGGCAACTGGACGAATGGTGTAGAACCTTTGCCAAAGCATCGCCTCCCCAGCGTAGCACCTAACGGTGCATTTAATGCGTTTGTCCTACCCCGTTAGAGATAGACCTGATGACAGTGCAACTCCTGGTCATTCCCTATAATGACCGTATTAGCCATTGTGGTAACCCCTTGGCCTATAAAAGGAGGCCCGTGGCTACAGTTAGAACGGTCGACACCTAGTTCAATTATGCGTAGTAGCTGCACTTCCCGCGCACCTTGCCGGCAAGCTGCGCTCCATGTAACTTGAGAACATACGCAATCAAACCACCAAAGCAGGAGTAGGGTTTTATCCTCACAGCGGCCCAAACCTGGATAAACCACAGTGTGTTCTTTCATCTATCAACCCTGCTCTTTGTATTACACCGATCCCGTAGCCGAACCGCAAAGGGACCCTCTCAGTCCCATAGATCATCGTTTCTCCACGACAACCACCCTCTACCATCCTTGCGTGAGCTCACCCACAGACAGATATATGGATAATACCATATAGAGCAATGCACCATCCTTCCATTTACAAACTAGAAAGACCACAGGTTCAGTCAGGACAGGAGGAGGGGACTCTTCATTGCATCAAAATACAAGAATTCCTGCGTTACATGCTCTAGCACCCGTCCCCCTACCACCCTCACATTTTCACCAGCAGATGCATTATTCTTGGATGATAAAGTACATAATACCTCATCCTCATTCTTCTCATGCGCATGAAAAATTATAGGTCATTCCGAATGGTAAAAGATGGCTCTTCTGTGCGATCAACTTACCATGAAAGTTTCATTCACGGTCTGTCCCCTGATGTTGTATCCATAAAATGACCACAATTTGGCCATACAAACTACGTTTGAGCTCCATGATCTGCGAAAATGATCACAACAAAGCATGGTATGCGTCCATCACCCATTTCGTCGGCGTCGACAACATTCCGGAGACCAGGTTTAGCTTATAAAATTGAGTTTTGGATGATTTTATGTTTGGCGTGTACTCTACCACCCTTCCGTGAGCTCACCCACGGACGGATATATGGACAATAACATACAGAGCCATCCACCATCCTTCCATTTACAAAACAGAAAGACTATAGGTTCACTCAGGATAGAAGGAGGGGGCTTTTCGTTGCATCGAAACCTAAGAATTTATGCTTTACATGGTCTATCACCCGTCCCGCTACCACCCTCACTTTTTCACCAGCAGATGCATTATTCCTGGTTGATAAAGTACATAACATCTCATCCTCATTCTGTTCATGCACACGATAAATTATATGTCATTCCGAATGGTGCAAGATGGCTTGTCGGGGCGATCAACTTACCCTGAAAGTAGTATTCACGCTCTGTCCCCCGATGTTGTATTCCATAAAACGACCACAATTTGGCCTCACAAACTCCGTTTAAGCTCCATGACCCGCCAAAACGATCACAACGAAACGTGGTATGCATCCATCACCCACTTCGTCCGCGTCGACGACATTTCAGAGGCAATATCCGGCTTGTAAAAGTCAGTTTCAGATCATTTTATCTTTGGCATGTACTCTACAACCCTTCCGTGAGCTCGGCCACGGATAGATATATGGACAATAACATATAGACCAATGCACGATCCTTCCATTTACAAACCAGAAAGACTACAGGTTCTGTCAGGACAGAAGGAGGAGGCTCTTCGTTGCGTCGAAACCCAAGAATTCATGCTTTACATGGTCTACCACCCGTCCCGCTACCACCCTCAAAATTTTCACTAGTAGATGCATTATTTCTTGGATGATAAAGTACATAACAGCTCATCCTCATTCTGCTCATGCACATGAAAAATTATAGGTCATTCTGAATGGTGCAAGATGGCTCGTCTGCGCGATCAACTTACCCTAAAAGTTGTATTCACGGTCTGTCCCCCGATGTTGTATCCATAAAACGACCACAATTTGGCCAAACAAACTATGTTTGTGCTCCACAACCCGCCAAAATGATCACAAAAAACGTGGTATGCGTCCATCTCCCACTTGGTCAGCGTCGACAACATTTCGGAGGCTAGATTTAGCTTGTAAAATTGAGTTTTGGATGATTTTATATTTGGCGTGTACTCTACCACCCTCTACCACCCTTGCGTGTGATCACCCACTGACAGATATATGGACAATAACATAAAGAGCAATGCACCATCCTTCCATTTACAAACAAGAAAGACTACAGGTTCAGTCAGGACAGAAGGAGAGGAGACTCTTTGTTGCATCAAAATCCAAGAATTCAAGCTTTACATGCTCTATCACCCGTCCCACTACCACCCTCACCTTTTCACAAGCAGATGCATTATTCTTGGATGATAAAGTACATAACAGCTCATCCTCACTCTGTTCATGCACATGAAAAATTATATGTCATTCCGAATGGTGAAATCAACTTACCTTGAAAGTTGTATTCACGGTCTGTCCCCCAATGTTGCATCCATAAAACGATGAAATTGGGCCTTACAAACTTCGTTTAAGCTCCATGACCCGCCAAAGCGATCACAACAAAATGTGGTATGCGTCCATCACCCACTTCGTCCGCGTCGACAACATTTCGGAGGCAATATCCGGCTTGTAAAATTGAGTTTCAGATAAATTTATCTTTGGCGTGTACTCTACCACCTTCTACCACCCTTCCATGAGCTCACCCACGGACAGATATATGGACCATAACATATAGAGCAATGCACCATCCTTCCATTTACAAAGCAGAAAGACTACAGGTTCAGTCAGGATAGAAGGAGGAGGCTCTTCGTTGCATCGAAACCCAAGAATTCATGCTTTACTTGGTCTAACACCCGTCCCGCTACTATCCTCATATTTTCACCAGTAGATGTATTATTCTTGGATGATAAAGTACATCACACCTTATCCTCATTCTGCTCCTGCACATGAAAAATTATAGTTCATTCCGAATGGTGCAAGATGGCTCGTCGGCGTGATCAACTTACCCTGAAAGTTGTATTCACGGTCTGTCCCCCGATGTTGTATCCATAAAGCGGCCGCAATTTGGCCATGTAACTATGCTTGAGATCCATGACCCGCCAAAATGATCACAACAAATCGTGGTATGCCTCCATCACCCGCTTCGGCAGCGTCGACAACTTTCGGAGGCCAGATTCGGCTTGTAAAATTGAGTTTTGGATGATTATATCTTTGGCATGTACTCTCCCACCCTCTACCACCCTTGTGCGAGCTCACCCACAAACAGATATATGGACAATAACGTAGAGAGCAATGCACCATAACAGCTCATCCTCATTCTGGTCATGCACATGAAAAATTATATGTCATTCCGAATGGTGAAATCAACTTACCTTGAAAGTTGTATTCACGGTCTGTCACCCAATGTTGTATCCGTAAGACGATGAAATTGGGCCTTACAAACTTCGTTTAAGCTCCATGACCCGCCAAAGCGATCACAACAAAATGTGGTATGCGTCCATCACCCACTTCGTCCGCGTCGACAACATTTCGGAGGCAATATCCGACTTGTAAAATTGAGTTTCAGATAAATTTATCTTTGGCGTGTACTCTACCACCTTCTACCACCCTTCCATGAGCTCACCCACGGATAGATATATGGACCATAACATATAGATCAATGCACCATCCTTCCATTTACAAAGTAGAAAGACTACAGGTTCAGTCAGGATAGAAGGAGGAGGCTCTTCGTTGCATCGAAACCCAAGAATTCATGCTTTACTTGGTCTAACACCCGTCCCGCTACTATCCTCATATTTTCACCAGTAGATGCATTATTCTTGGATGATAAAGTACATCACACCTTATCCTCATTCTGCTCCTGCACATGAAAAATTATAGGTCATTCCGAATAGTGCAAGATGGCTCGTCGGCGTGATCAACTTACCCTGAAAGTTGTATTCACGGTCTGTCCCCCGATGTTGTATCCATAAAGCGGCCACAATTTGGCCATGTAACTATGCTTGAGATCCATGACCCGCCAAAATGATCACAACAAACCGTGGTATGCCTCCATCACCCGCTTCGTCGGCGTCGACAACATTTCGGAGGCCAGATTCGGCTTGTAAAATTGAGTTTTGGATGATTATATCTTTGGCGTGTACTCTCCCACCCTCTACCACCCTTGTGCGAGCTCACCCACAAACAGATATATGGACAATAACGTAGAGAGCAATGCACCATCCTTCATTTACAAACCAGAAGGACTACAGGTTCAGTCAGGACAGAAGGAGGAGGCTCTTCGTTGCATCGAAATCGCAGAATTCATGCTTTAAATGGTCTATCACCCGTCCCGCTACCACCCTCACTTTTTCACCAGCAGATGCATTATTCTTGGATGATAAAGTACATAACAGCTCATCCTCATTCTGTTCATGCACATGAAAAATTATATGTCATTCCGAATGGTGAAATCAACTTACCATGAAAGTTGTATTCACGGTCTGTCACCCAATGTTGTATCCATAAAACGATGAAATTGGGCCTTACAAACTTCGTTTAAGCTCCATGACCCGCCAAAGCGATCACAACAAAATGTGGTATGCGTCCATCACCCACTTCGTCCGCGTCGACAACATTTCGGAGGCAATATCCGACTTGTAAAATTGAGTTTCAGATAAATTTATCTTTGGCGTGTACTCTACCACCTTCTACCACCCTTCCATGAGCTCACCCACGGATAGATATATGGACCATAACATATAGATCAATGCACCATCCTTCCATTTACAAAGTAGAAAGACTACAGGTTCAGTCAGGATAGAAGGAGGAGGCTCTTCGTTGCATCGAAACCCAAGAATTCATGCTTTACTTGGTCTAACACCCGTCCCGCTACTATCCTCATATTTTCACCAGTAGATGCATTATTCTTGGATGATAAAGTACATCACACCTTATCCTCATTCTGCTCCTGCACATGAAAAATTATAGGTCATTCCGAATGGTGCAAGATGGCTCGTCGGCGTGATCAACTTACCCTGAAAGTTGTATTCACGGTCTGTCCCCCGATGTTGTATCCATAAAGCGGCCACAATTTGGCCATGTAACTATGCTTGAGATCCATGACCCGCCAAAATGATCACAACAAACCGTGGTATGCCTCCATCACCCGCTTCGTCGGCGTCGACAACATTTCGGAGGCCAGATTCGGCTTGTAAAATTGAGTTTTGGATGATTATATCTTTGGCGTGTACTCTCCCACCCTCTACCACCCTAGTGCGAGCTCACCCACAAACAGATATATGGACAATAACGTAGAGAGCAATGCACCATCCTTCATTTACAAACCAGAAGGACTACAGGTTCAGTCAGGACAGAAGGAGGAGGCTCTTCGTTGCATCGAAATCGCAGAATTCATGCTTTAAATGGTCTATCACCCGTCCCGCTACCACCCTCACTTTTTCACCAGCAGATGCATTATTCTTGGAAGATAAAGTACATAACAGCTCATCCTCATTCTGTTCATGCACATGAAAAATTATATGTCATTCCGAATGGTGAAATCAACTTACCATGAAAGTTGTATTCACGGTCTGTCACCCAATGTTGTATCCATAAAACGATGAAATTGGGCCTTACAAACTTCGTTTAAGCTCCATGACCCGCCAAAGCGATCACAACAAAATGTGGTATGCGTCCATCACCCACTTCGTCCGCGTCGACAACATTTCGGAGGCAATATCCGGCTTGTAAAATTGAGTTTCAGATAAATTTATCTTTGGCGTGTACTCTACCACCTTCTACCACCCTTCCATGAGCTCACCCACGGACAGATATATGGACCATAACATATAGAGCAATGCACCATCCTTCCATTTACAAAGTAGAAAGACTACAGGTTCAGTCAGGATAGAAGGAGGAGGCTCTTCGTTGCATCGAAACCCAAGAATTCATGCTTTACTTGGTCTAACACCCGTCCCGCTACTATCCTCATATTTTCACCAGTAGATGCATTATTCTTGGATGATAAAGTACATCACACCTTATCCTCATTCTGCTCCTGCACATGAAAAATTATAGGTCATTCCGAATGGTGCAAGATGGCTCGTCGGCGTGATCAACTTACCCTGAAAGTTGTATTCACGGTCTGTCCCCCGATGTTGTATCCATAAAGCGGCCACAATTTGGCCATGTAACTATGCTTGAGATGCATGACCCGCCAAAATGATCACAAGAAATCGTGGTATGCCTCCATCACCCGCTTCGTCGGCGTCGATAACATTTCGGAGGTCAGATTCGGCTTGTAAAATTGAGTTTTGGATGATTATATCTTTGGCGTGTACTCTCCCACCCTCTACCACCCTTGTGCGTGCTCACCCACAAACAGATATATGGACAATAACATGGATAGCAATGCACCATCCTTCATTTACAAACCAGAAGGACTACAGGTTCAGTCAGGACAGAAGGAGGAGGCTCTTCATTGCATCGAAATCCCAGAATTCATGCTTTAAATGGTCTATCACCCGTCCCGCTACCACCCTCACCTTTTCACCAGCAGACGCATTATTCTTGAATGATCTAGTACAAAACAGCTCATCGTCATTTTGCTCATGCCCATGAAAAATTATAGGTCATTCCGAATGGTGCAAGATGGCTCGTCAGCACGATCAACTTACCCTGAAAGTTGTATTCACGGTCTGTCCCCGATGTTGTATCCATAAAATGACCACAATTTGCCATACAAACTATGTTTGAGCTCCATGACCTGCCAAAATTATGACAAAAAAACATGGTATGCGTCCATCACCCACTTCATCGGCGTCGACAACATTTTGGAGGCCAGATTTGGCTTGTAAAATTTAGTTTTGGATGATTTTATCTTTGGCGTGTACTCTACCACCCTTGTGGGAGCTCACCCACGGACATGTATATGGACAACAACATATAAAGCAATGCACCATCCTTCCGTTTACAAACCAGAAAGACTACATGTTCAGTCAGGACAGAAGGAGGAGGCTCTTCATTGCATCAAAATCCAAGAATTCGTGCTTTACATGGTTTATCCCCCGTCCTACTGCCACCCTAACTTTTCACTAGCAGATGCATTATTCTTGGATGATAAAGTACATTACAGCTCATCCTCATTCTGTTCATGCACACGAAAAATAATATGTCATTCCGAATGGTGCAAGATGGTCGTCGGTGCGATGAACTTACCCTGAAAGTTATATTCACGGTCTGTCCCCCGATATTGTATCCATAAAACGACCACAATTTGGCCTTACAAACTCCGTTTACAAACCCGAAAGACTACAGATTCAATCAGGACAGAAGGAGGAGGCTCTTCGTTGCATCGAAACCCAAGAATTCATGTTTTACATGGTTTAACACCCGTCTCGCTACCACCCTCACATTTTCACCAGTAGATGGATTATTCTTGGATGATAAAGTACAAAGAAGCTCATCCTCATTCTTCTCATGCACATGAAAAATTATAGGTCATTCTGAATGGTGCAAGTTAGCTCGTTGGAGCGATCAACTTACCCTGAAAGTTGTATTCACGGTCTGTCCTCCGATGTTGTATCCAAAAAACGACCACAATTTGGCCATAGAAACTATGTTTGAGCTCCATGACCCGCCAAAATGATCACAACAAAACATGGTATGCGTCCATCACCCTCTTCATCGACATCGACAACATTTCGGAGGCCATACTCGGCTTGTAAAATTGAGTTTTGGATGATTTTATCTTTGGCATGTACTATACCACCCTCAACCACCCTTGCGTGAGCTCACCCATGGACAGATATACGGAAAATAACATATAGAGCGATGCACCATTCTTTCATTTACATACCAGAAAGACAACAGGTTCAGTCAGGACAGAAGGAGAAGGCTCTTCATTGCATCAAAATCCAAGAATTCATGCTTTACATGGTCTATCACCCGTCCCGCTACCACCTTCACTTTTTCACCAGCAGATGCATTATTCTTTGATGATCTAGTACATAACAGCTCATCCTCATTCCGATCATGCACACGAAAAATTATATGTCGTTCCGAATGGTGCAAGATGGCTCGTCGGTGCGATCAACTTACCTAGAAAGTTGTGTTCATGGTCTGTCCACCGATATTGTATCCATAAAATGACCACAATTTGGCCTTGCAAACTCCGTTTAAGCTCCGACCCGGCAAAACAATCACAACAAAATGTGGTATGCGTCCATCACCCACTTCGTCCGCGTCGGCAACATTTCGGAGGCAATATCAGGCTTGTAAAATTGAGTTTCTGATGATTTTATCTTTGGCGTGTACCCTACCACCCACTACCACCCTTCCGTGAGCCCACCCACGGACAGATATATGGATAATAACATATAGAGCAATGCATCATCCTTCCATTTACAAACCAGAAAGACTACAGGTTCAGTCAAGACAGAAGGAGGAGGCTCTTCGTTGCATCAAAACCCAAGAATTCATGCTTTACATGGTCTAACACCCGTCCCGCTATGTGACAGCCCGAAACCGACGCTCCAGATGCCTTCCATGTTTTTTGTGATAGCTGCGGTAATTATTATTTGTTTGTTGCATTTTATCATGGCATCATGCGCATTGCATCTGCATGTTTTCATAAAACCTGCATCCGTTCGTAATTGCCGCTTCTCCCCGTTCCTTTCGTTGACCGTTCCGAGACCAACCACACACTTGCACGCCCGCGGCATCGTTAAAATATTTTTTTTCTAAGTGGGAATAAAATGTTCTCGGAATGGGTTGAAAGTTGGCGTGCGGTCTTCTCATATTCTAGGTAGACAACTTGCCAAGTTTCGTCGCTTTCGGAGTTCGTTTGATAGCCCAACCGTTAAACTATAGCGGCACTATAGCCGGTGTATTTATCGGGCGTTTTCGGTATTAAAACTTGTTCGCGGGCCGCTCCTTCTTCCCTCTTTTCTCAGCCCAATTCCACCTACACAGCCCACCTAGCCCACCAAAAACCCTAGCTCTCAACTCGGATCGTCCGATCGTGATCCGATGATCAAAATTGCCCAAACTGCCTCCTATCAACCACCTGCTATTTATAGCAGCCCACCCTAGTCCAAATCTAGACAAACCCTAAGTTCTAGGGGGTTGTCCCCCAGCCGCCGCCGCCAACACTCCACCTCTCACCTTCTTCCTCGGGATCCCTCCCGATCCAAAACCGCCAACCAGCGCTCTCCACTTCCCCTCCTCGATCCAGTGCGTTGCCACCCCTGGTCTCCTCCTTTCTTTTCCCAACGCAGCAGCCAACCAGCAGCCCAAGCCACCACCTGGTCACCCCTCCTCCCGTGCATTGATCCAACCAACGTGCCGCTACCGTCCCTTGATTTCTGTGCCTGACAGATGGCCACCGAGGCACCGCCTCACGTGCTCGCCAGCCAGCAGCAGCAGCGACGCCCTCGTCCCCGAGCTCCAGCAGGAACGCCATTCACGTCCCTTCCTCCTCCCTTTCCCTCTCTGGTTTCCTATATCTCTCTGTTCATCCCTTTGCCCATTTCTTTTTGACAGGGAGCTACTATGGCGCCTGAAGACCTCCGAGCTCGCCCACCTCCTGGTTCCGATGACCGCTGCTGCGTGGTCGCTGGAGGACAGCGCCGCCGTCGCAGGGGAGCTGCCAGGTCGCCTTGGCCCCTTTTTTCTTACCCGTTTCTTCTCCCTGTCTCTCTCTGAACTCTCTCACTCTCTGTGTTTCTTCACAGGAGCACATCCCCGCCGCCGGTCGTCGTCCGCAGCACCCCGGCGTCGCCACGCCTCGTTTTCGACCCGATCTGGTCGAGATCAGCCCGGCCGCGTCGGATCCCGGCTTCCCTAGCTCGTCCGCCACGCCTTCGCCAAGTCCCAGTGCCGCCGGCCTCTGGTCGCTCTACATCAAGCAGATGGGCTTCGCTCGTCCGGCACCAGCCTCCCCTGCCCGCGTTGACCGCGCCCGCGTCCTGCTTTGAGGCCCAGCCGAGCCAGCCGTCACCGCCCGGCCCGATGGACCGCTTGGTGAGCCTAAACCTCGCCCGAGGTGTAAGATATTATCTTGTGCTCGTTTCCTGTGCGACACAGTGACAGATTCGGCCTGATATGTTTTTTCCCTTGGACGAATTTATTCATTTTACCAGTGCATGCAATAATTACAGAAACTGCCACTGTTTTAAAATGTTAATAACTAAATGTTCATGCATCAAAATAAAACATGTAATATATGTAAAATGCTTAGAATTTCAAGTAGTTTCATAATATCCAACTTTCTTCCATGTTAAAAATGTTTAAAGTTGCTGTTTGCATTAATTTGCATATATAACTTGCTAAGATGGTTTATTTCATAACAAAATAACCGTAGCTCCGAATTAAATAAACTTTATATGTAAATGGGGTAGAAAAATGTGTAGATTAACATGGTGACATTACTTTTCCTGTTTAAAAACATTAAAATTATGTTTTAGGCAGAACACTACCAAATTCGAAAATAACATATGGGGATTTTCCGGAATTGTTCTTGGTTGTTTCCGGCACTATTTAAATTGCCTAGATAGGTAGTTTAATTATGCTTCCCCTCTTGCCATGTTAACCAATATTTTAATCTTGTCATGTGCATAAACGAGAGTGAACTAGATAATTCGAATGTGGAGTTGAGCTTCACTTAATGTGTAGTATTGCTTGTGCACTTTGCCATGCCATGCATCTTTAAATGGACATGCATCATACTTGGTTGTGCATCATGCCATGTTTATGCTTGTTTGTTTACCATGTTGTTTGCTTCTTTCCGGTTGAGCTTCTTGTCGATAGTTCTCGTTATGTTTCGGAGTGAGGATTCGTTCGACTATGCTTGTTCGACTACTT
Source organism: Elymus sibiricus (assembly GCA_039707655.1). NCBI lineage: Eukaryota > Viridiplantae > Streptophyta > Magnoliopsida > Poales > Poaceae > Elymus > Elymus sibiricus. The sequence continues at coordinate 166,281,954 of CM077670.1, forward strand.
CATGGATTCGGTCTTCTTCCAAGCGGGATTTCAGGCAAGATAACCATTACCTTGGATATCACTACTATCTTTGCTTGCTAGTTGTCTCGATGCTATCTCTATGTCTCGCTACCTACCACATGTTTGTCAGCCTCCCAAATTGCCATGATAAGCCTCTAACCTTCCACCATCCTAGCAAACCGTTGTTTGGCTATGTTACCGCTTTGCTTAGACTCTCTTATAGCGTTGCTAGTTGCAGGTGCAATTGTAGGTTGTTCCATGTTGGGACATGGGCATCATGGGATATTACAATATCTCTTATTTAATTAATGCATCTATATGCTTGGTTGTGTGTGGAAGGCTCGGCCTTTTGCCAGGTGTTTTGTTCCACTCATGCCACCCTAGTTTCCGTAATACCGGTGTTATGTTCCTTGATGAGCGCTTCTAACACATGTGGGGCATATGGCAACCCCCCTGATCATTCATTTTAGGATAAACTTCTCCAGCAAGGCCCAACATTGGTTTTACCATTTGCCTAATAACAAATAAAACTTGCATAGGGACTTTTCGGACCCCGAGGATAATTAATCAAGAATCCCGGGACAGTGCTCCACATGAGTGTTGGTCCGAAACGGGCAGACTGCGGGGCCACCATGAGGAAACTCAAGGTTATGGTTTTACTCGTAGGCTGACCTATCCAGTCGTGTCCTGAGAACAAGATACGCGGCTCCTATTGGGATCATCAACATGCTGGGAGGTCTTGCTGGTTTAGTTTTACCTTTTACGAGTGGCTTGTCCACCGGGATTCCTTATCGTAAGCATCGTGTTATCATAGTGTGAGGATGTTCCATCGGATGCGTGTGGTAATTTATAATGGACTACTTGGAGCTCCCCTGCAGGGTTAAATCTTTTCGAGAGCCGTGCCCGCGGTTATGTGGCGACATGGAAATTTATAACCTCCGGTTGTAGAGAACTTGACACTAAATCTAATTAAAATACACCAACCGCGTGCGTAACCGTGATCGTCTCTTTTCGAGGGGGTTCGGGAAGAGAACACGGTGGGGTTATGTTTGACTCGTAAGTAGGTTATCAGGATCACTTCTTGATCATTACTAGTTTGTGCCCGATTATGCGTAGTTCACTTTTCTTATTCTTGTACTCGTAAGTTAGCCACCATATAATGCTTAGTGCTTGCTGCAACCTCACCAGTTATCCATTCCATTCCCATTAAGCTTTGCTAGTCTTGATACCCAGGGTAATGGGATTGCTGAGTCCTCGTGGCTCACAGATTACTACAACAACAGGTTCAGATACAGGTAAAGTGATGATTTGACGTGAGAGCGATGCTTGTTCTATTTGGAGTTCTTATTCTGCTTCTTCTTCTTCGTTGATCATAGGATGGGTTCCCGGTTGGCAGCCTGGGATTAGCAGGGTGGATGTCATTCTTCTTTTTCGTTTGATTTCATCCGTAGTCGGATCCTGCTCTTCTGTATGATGATTGCTATGTATTGATGTATTCATGTATTCATGTTGTAGCTTGTGGCGAGTGTAAGCCTTTATCTGGTATTCTCATCTATTCAGTACATGGTATGTTGTAATGATATCCACCTTGCGAAGCGTCTTCGATATGCGCTTCTATCCTTAGTGGAACTTCTGAGTTCCTTGGGGATAGGACCGCATATTGGGCGAAACAAGTTGGTATCAGGGCATCTACCAACCGCAGGAGCCCCCTTGATTGATCGAACCGTTGGCGAGTCTAGAAGAAAAACTATTTTGAGTCTAGTTACATATCCGAGAGTAGGAATTCTTTTCACTCCTTATCCCCTTCGTCGCTCTGGTGAGGAATTGTGACGTAGGTGTTTTGATTCTACTACTCTTCTCACTTAATTTTTTTTAGGATCACGCGGGTATTTTCGGAATCATTGCGATATCGGTGTGACAGAATTCTATTCTTGGTGCCTCCTGACCATATGGATTGGACCCGGGGAGTTGAGCTCTAAGGGGTTCTTGTCACATTTGCTATCTTTTCAGTTCCTGAATACCAGAGGACGCCGACATTGAAAGACTCTTCTATCTTGTTTGTGGTGAGATAACCTCGACGTCACCCAGTGCTGGGGAGATAGTTCGGGAGTACTGCCACGGCTAGCATAGCGGATGTTTTTTCGAAGGTCTGAGGTAGACAAATTTTTGAAGTTTCTCAGTTGTGTGTCAAGGATTGCGGATGCAGTTGCAGCTGATTAGGTTGTTGTTTGCTATGAGTAGGTTCCTGGACCCACAACCTGATCGCATAACCAAGAAGTTTCGGGAGTTCTTAGGTGGGAATTCAAGTAGTTACCTAGGATATCTTTCTGACAGATGCATGATATGAGATTGGGGTTCAATGTCTAGTCGTCCGCCTGGTCACGGTCATTTTTATAGTGGTCTCGTGGTGTCTTAAAGAGCCCTTGTAGCTTTGCTATGGCTCCGGGATGCTTCGTATGTCAAGGGCAACAATGTACTTGATGGTCGCTGTACGATCGAGCCCGTGTGGGCACCACCACAAAAATTTCGGACGAAATCTCTATCATATGTTTGTTCCGGCTTATTCTGCAAGCCAAATCCTTTGTTTTGTTTTGGTGGTGGTATTCGAGTTGCTTCGAGTCAAGTGTTGATCCATACCTTTCCTAAGATGTGCTCTCATATTTCTATGGGAGTGCTAATCCTTCTTGATCATCAAGATTGTCATGGAAAATTATTCTCAACCGGCGTGCTTCTCTTCGAGTTAATTCGATCCTTTCAACATTTGCAAGATCAATTCTCAGCTTTCTCAAACGGCGTTCGTTTCACACATCCAAAGTTTTCTTTATTTTTCCCACCCTCCCACCCTTTTCTTCGCAGAGTCAAAATTCTCAAATCAAGTATCCATTTTATTCATGAGAAGTCTCTCCATTCTTTTCCTTCAATGTTCTTAGCCGGTAATTTTCTCATGAAGATGCTCAGGAGCTACAAGTTCATCATTCTTCGTTCTTGTTTTCTTTTCCGGTGGACTAAATTCAAGCTTTCGGTGTTGATCATATCCCTTTCTCGTTTCAAATGCTTTCGTATGCCGGTGCACCTCTTAATCATTCACCTCTCTCTATTCTTTCCCGGAGTGCTGAAATTATCTCAGAAGATTCATCTTTCTATTCAAGATACGTTCGAGATATTTTGAGGTTGTTATTTCATTCAAGCCATGTAAATCAACCGGTGCAATCATCTCTTTCTAAGCAATTGTTTCAATGGTGTTCTCTTTGAGTGGGCCCGTAACCCACAGGTCTTTTCCCAGGATCTTACCTAACTCTTCTAATTTTCCGGAGGTATTCTCAAATTCTTTCAAGATTGACATAAGAATAAATTCTCATCAGTCAATTGTCTTCCCCGAGATTTCCTTTAACTTCTTTCATTTTGATCCCAATATTCATATTTTCATTGTCCGGAGTATCTCAACAATTTTGGTGGTGTTCCTCATCGTCATTCTCAGCGTTGAAGACCGAAGAAGAGTTTCTCTTAAGTCCTTATTCGTTCTCTTGATGATTCATGGTTTTTGCTATCCTGTCAAATTGTTTCGATCGTGAGAAATTATTTTCATATCCATCTGAAGCATTTCATGAGTTCTTTCCATTTTTGATCCTCCGAAGGCCATCATTTCAGAATTCCTCATTCTCAACGTTCATCTCTCATTCTCAAATTCTTTCGGTGCATCATTCAAGTTTTCTCCAATAAGCTCATGATCTCTTCGTTCTCTTGTACCCAAATTCCCTCAAGTATCTTTGTTCGTTTTCTAATTCTTCCCGGTGACTCCTTCTCTTTTCTTCTTTCATTTCATTTCTTACGGTGGTTCATTCAAGATTCCTGTTCCGTTGTATCGTATAATTCATTCGTTCTTTCCAAATCCTACCAGTGTTTTGTTGAAGACCTTCCCAAGTTTGCGCTATATCTTTCTTCAATCTTTTTCAAGAAGAATAAGTAGTATGCCAAATCCATTGCTTGTCATCAATTTTATTTGATGAAGGATAAGCATGACATAATTCTTATTCTTATTTCATCGAGACGTTTAATTCCTTCTTCCCGAGTTCGTTCATGATATCAATTTCTCGGTTCTAAGTTGTTCATCTTTTCTTTTCCGGAGTTCCAAGTTTCTCGGTTATCTCGTCACGAAGCTCCATCAAAATCATTGCAAGGCTTCATCTTGTTCTTTCAATTTTCCTGTTGCTTCGAGCATCTTGTTATCTATCTGGAGTCCTTCGAGAGTTTATTCATGGTGGTTCATCTAAGTTTCTTTCATTCTCAAGTGTTCTTCAACATTCTTTCTCAAAGTTAAGATCCATCAAGCTATACTCCTAAACATACATGATGTTCAACACATGTTTTGTTTTAGGAGCTCAAGCATTCTTCATCTTGCATTCCGAAGTGCAATTCCTTCTCCCTTGTTTTTTTTGAGGTGGTGTTATAGCATTCTTGATTCATGAGGAGTCTAGAAGAAAATTTGTCAAGAATGAGATATTTAAACCCTTCTTTTCTTCCTTCGAGCCATCTTGGTATATATTTCACCTTAAGCCTATCCTAAGGATTGTTGCTATTGTGGTGCTTATCAATGATCCAAGTTTCTCCTTCTCTTCTCGGTGAAAGAGGTTTTCATTTCTTCGAGATCTCAAGTAATCAATTGTTTCCGTTAGTGGCAAGTTGAACCTCAAATTTTTGATGTTTTCCATAAGGCCATTGGAAGCATATCTTTTAGTTGTTGATTCTTTCAACAAGTCTGTTCAACCCTTCTTCGTAAGGATGCTCTTTCAAGCTCTTTGTGGTAGAAGATGTTGGTTTCTTCACCGTTCTTTTCGTTTCAAGTATCTAGTTTTCCATTCTTTTGTTCTGGAGGCGATGTGTTGTTGCTCTCTTCGAAGTGTCATCTCATTTTGACTAATGCATGCTCTATTCCTTCTCTTTTCAGCCGAAGTGCTGTCCAAAATTCGTTCTTCCTCATTCTTTGTCTATCTCATTTCATCCGGAGTGGTTTCAATTCGTTCATCTTCTTTGTCAACTCTTTATGTCTTTGCAACCCTTTCTCATGTATTTGCAACCTCGAAAGTTATTTGGTTTCACTCGTTTGTCAAAGAAGGAACTTTGTTTACCTCTTCCTCTTCTGCTTTTCATCCCTAGATCTCGGGACGAGATCTCTTGTAAGTGGGAAAGTGTTGTGACAGCCCGAGACCGACGCTCCAGATGCCTTCCATGTTTTTCATGATAGCCACGGTAATTATTATTTGTTTGTTGCATTTCATCATGTCATCATGCGCATTGCATCTGCATGTTTTCATAAAACCTGCATCCATTCGTAATTGCCGCTTCTCCCCGTTCCTTTCGTTGACCATTCCGAGACCAACCACACACTTGCACGCCTGCGACATCGTTAAAATATTATTTTCTAAGTGGGATAAAATTTTCTTGGACTGGGTTGAAAGTTGGCATGCGGTCTTGTCATATTGTAGGTAGACATCCTGCCAAGTTTTGTCGCATTCGGAGGTCGTTTGATAGCCCAACCATTAAACTATAGCGGCACTATAGCTGGTCTATTTATCGCGCGTTTTCGGTATTAAAACTTGTTCACGGGCCGCTCCTTATTCCCTCTGTTCTCAGCCCAATGCCACCTACACAGCCCACCTAGCCCACCAAAAACCCTAGCTCTCGACTCGTATCGTCCGATCGTGATCCGATGATCAAAATTGCCCCAAACTCCCTCCTATCTACCACCTACTATTTATAGCAGCCCACCCTAGTCCAAATCTAGACAAACCCTAACTTCTAGGGGGGGTTGTCCCCCAGCCGCCGTAGCCAACACTCCACCTCTCACCTTCTTCCTCGGGATCCCTCCCGATCCAAAACTGCCAACCAGCGCTCTCCACTTCCCCTCCTCGATCCAGTGCGTTGCAACCCCTGGTCTACTCCTTTCTTTGCCCACCGCAGCAGCCAACCAGCAACCCAAGCCACCACCTGGTCACCCCTTCTTTCGTGCGTCGATCCAACCAACGTGCTGCCGCCCCTTGATTTCCGTGCGTTAGAGATGGCCATCGAGGCGCCGCCTCACGTGCTCGCCACCTTGCAGCAGCAGCGACGCCCTTGTCCCCGAGCTCCAGCAGGAACCCCGTGCCCGTCCCCTTCCTCCTCTCTTTCCCTCTCTGGTTTCCTCTCTCTCTGTTCATCCCTCTGCCTGTTTCTTTTCGACAGGGAGCTACCATGGCGCCCGAAGGCCTCCGAGCTCGCCCACCTCCTGGTTCCGATGACCGCTGCTGCGTGGTCGCTGGAGGACAGCGTCGCCGTCGCAGGGGAGCTGCCAGGTCGCCTTGGCCCCTCTTTTCTTTCCTGTTTCTTCTTCCCGTCTCTCTCTGAACTCTCTCGCTCTCTGTGTTTCTTCACAGGAGCACATCCCCGCCGCCGGTCCTCGTCCGCAGCACCCTGGCGTCGCCAAGCCTCGTTTTTTACCCGATCTGGTCGAGATCGGCCTGGCCACGTCAGATCCCGGCGTCCCTAGCTCGTCTCCCGCGCCTTCGCCAAGTCCCAGCGCCCCCGGCCTCTGCTCGCTCTGCATCGAGCAGAGGGGCTTTGCTCGTCCCGCACCCGCCTCCCCTGCCCACGTTGACCGCACCCGCGTCCTGCTCTGAGGCCCAGCCAAGCCAGCCGTCACCGCCCGACACGATGGACCGCTTGGTGAGCCTAAACCTCACCCGAGGCGTAAGATATTATCTTGCGCTCGTTTCCTGTGTGTCGTGGGAAATGACTATCTATGGGACCGAATGGGTCCCTTTGCGATTCGGCTCAGGGGATATGCATGGGACAAAGAGCAGGTTTTCAGTAAGTGCAAGAACACACGAGGGATTTATCCAGGTTCGGGCCGCTATGAGCGTAAAACCCTACTCCTACTCTGTGATTGATCGAATATGAACTCTGGTTACAGGGAGCGCATTTTTCCGGCAAGGTGCTTGGGAAAATGCAACTACGGCGTGTAATTGAACTGGGTGTCGACCGTTCTACCTGTAGCCGTGGGCCTTCTTTTATAGGCCAAGGGGTTACCACAATGGATAATACGGTCATTATAGAGTGTGAACAGTGACTTGCACCGTCATCATGTCTATCTTTGAACGGGGTAAAACAAACGCATTTAATGCACCGTAAGGTGCTACGTCGGGGAGGCGAGGCTTTGGGCAAAAGATCTATACCACCGGTCCTGGCGCCCTTCTGTAATCCTAACACGTCCTAGGGACGGGTGTCGTTAAAGTTAATCTTGGCGCGGCGTGCTGACATGTGCCTTGGCCGGCCATGTTGACTGTCTGCCCGCTCGACACCTAGCCCACGAGCCTATCTGGTTGATGGTGAGGAGGAGCGGTAACGGGACAGAAACAAACCTCCTGGCATGGAGCTTGCCGGCCTTGCTTGCCGGGAAGGGAGCTTGCCGACAACCATAGCCTTAGTTTTCACCTTGCCGAGGTGAAGCTTGTCGGCAAGAACAGCACTGATCTTCAGTACTTAGAATAGTACTTCTCGACGACTTGCCTTGAGGTCTTCTTCACGGTCTTGGTGTTGAGTCTTGAGTCGTAGTTATCCTCTATCAAGCCCTTATTAGGGGAGGCTACAACTGCCTGTGCACAAGTCTGGGTACGAGGGCACCCATGTCTTAATACACCGACAGGAGCCCCTGGGCTTGGGCCACGCGCGCATGCGAGGCGTCGTTGGGCTAGGCCCAAACTGTGCACATGCAGCGCGTGGCAGAGGATAACTGTCATAATCTTCTCTTTTACCACACCCGCCCACGATGCGCATTAAATGCGGGCGTGGGAGAGGTGGAGCGAAGCGGTGGCAGGAGGTGGAGCATCTGAAAAGCATGGCCAAGTAGGACGAAAAAGAGCCAGCCCTTGTGCCTTCCCTATAAAAAGGAAAAGCGTGAAGGGCGCTGCTTATTTCGCCTGACTTCTCGCATCTCCTTCCTCGATTTCTACCATTAATGGAGGCGAAGCGGCAGGGAGAGTAATCCCCCTAGAGCGCTATAAGAGAGGGCGGGGGGAGTGGCAATCTTCCCCACCCATCATCTGCCCTTGCCGTTCTCCTCCTCCAACCTTTCATTCATCCTTGCTTTCCTTGAGGCCTACCGTTGCGATGGCGAGGGGTGGAGGTCGTGCCCGTGCATCTGCTTCCGCCTCGTGGGTCGCCTCTCGGGGCCGGACGCGTTCCTCGATGGTCGTCGTGAGTGCCAGCCCTAGTGCCCATAGCAGAGCCGCCTCCCGCGGCCGTGGAGGACATGGAAGGGCGGCTGCCCTTCCCCCTCAGGCGGAAGCCCGCACGGCGGTGACGGCACAGCAGTCCCACACGGCGGTGGCAGCGCACGAGTTTGTCGTGGGGTTATGCCGCCGGCTTCGCAGTTGGCTCCGGCTCCCGGATCCGTTTGCGAGGGTGATGGAGAGCAGCAGGCCCTCGGGCCTGTGGCTACAGGAAGATGGTTGCTGCAACAGCCCCTCCTGGGTGGCGGCAAAGTTCTCCACCGCCGGCTCTCTGTTCTTGACGCGGGGGTGGAAGTCGTTCGCCCGCTCCCGTGGTCTAGGGCAGGGGCAACTTCTCCAGTTTAGATACGACGGAGCTGCCACACTCTACATGAAGTTCTTCGGGGTCTCCGGTGGCCGCATCGAGTGCTGCGCGGAAAGCAAGAGCAGCAGCGGCACCGACTCCACCAGCGAGAGCGACGAAAGCTCCTCGCATATCAAGAGCGAGGGCGACGACTCCGACTAGGCGCATAGTATTGCCCCAGTCTAGTCTTGAAGATGAGCCGTGCTCCGCCTAAGCTCCTCTGTTTAGCTCCTGTAATAAAACCAATGTAGCCCCATGGGGGCATGGAAGATAACTTTTGTATCTAAATGTTTAACAGTTGCTGTAGTTCGTACTTTGAATGGACGTATGCATGTTGTTCTCTTTATTCCATTCTGTCTTTGCATGATTTCCGTACCCTACGCTTACCGGAGACTTGCCGGTGTGCACACCCATACCGCAAATGCCCGAGGAACAAGACCTTAGCAGCTTGCCGGAAGTGCCGCTGCCGGCGAGATCATGCTTGCCATCACAATGCAGCTACTTAGGTTGTCGAGCGGACTCGAAGCAAAGTAAGAGCGCAGTTGATTACGGCAAGGTTCCTTAGAGTGCAGGATTCTCATACAAAGGTCAGAATCGGTCACGGAGATCCACAACTTCAACAAGGAATTTATTTCAAAGGTTTGCAACTTAGCTCATTCCTTGTTGTACTTCTTGGCGTAGGGCGATATCTTGAACGCGTCCTTTGGTATATATCCATGACCAGTCATCCCCCCCCGGGAAGCTTGTACGCGAGGAATCCTTCCTTCCCATAGGAAAAAGAAAGAAGAGAAAAGAGGAGACTGGAACCTTGACGGTTCATTAACCACCTTATGCAAGGCAAAGACTGTAACGCAAGACTACATGCAACACATAAGTAAATATGCATTTGGACAAATAGTTGTGAAACACTTAGTTTTATTGTGCACGGGATTTGCGCCCGGCTTTGTACAAAGGTTTACATGCCTTGACGGCAAACTTGTACAAAATAGGTTGCTGGGTAGCCCGGCAACCGCGCCTTATGGATAGAACTTACGAAGATGCTCAATATTCCATGAGTTAAGCAACGGAGTGCCATCTTCGGTCTCTAGGCGGATTGTGCCGGGCCTAGAGACTCGTACTACCCGGTAAGGGCCCTCCCACTTCGGCGTCAACTTGTTTTTACCCTTCATGGATTGAATCCAACAAAGAACAAGGTCGCCTTCCTCAAGGTTCCTGGCTTTCACTTTGCGACTATGGTAGCGATGCAAAGCTTGCTGGTATCGTGCAGCATGGACAGCAGCCCAGAAACGATCTTCCTCAAGGAGCGTGGCATCGTCATGCCGCAGCTCATCTTGGTCCTCCTCATCGAAGGCCAAGACTCGAGGTGACCCATATTTGAGTTATGTGGGGAGTACCGCTTCTGCACCATACACATGGGAGAAGGGTGTCTGGCCAGTGGCCCCATTTGGTGTCGTTCTGATTGACCAAAGAACCGCCGGCAATTCTTCCACCCAGCGCCTTCCACACTGGTGCAGCTTATCGAAAGCCCTAGTCTTTAGACCACGCAGCACTTCTGCATTTGCCCTCTCTACTTGCCCATTGCTTCTTGGATGAGCAACGGAGGCATAGCAGATCTTATTTCCAAGTTCCTGGCAATATGCTATGAAGGCGCGGCTCATGAATTGGGTGCCGTTGTCGGTAATGATCCTGTTGGGTACACCAAAACGGGCAACCAATCCTTTAAGGAACTTGATAGCTGACTGTGCCGTCACCTTTCTCACCGGCTCTACTTCAGGCCACTTTGTAAACTTGTCGATTGCAACGTATAAGAATTCAAATCCCCCTGTAGCACGGAGGAAGGGGCTGATGATGTCGAGCCCCCAGACCCAGAAGGGCCAGGAAAGAGGGATGGTTTGGAGGGCTTGAACCGGTTGGTGGATGTCCTTGGAGTGGAACTGGCATGCTTCGCACCTGATAACCACCACCAAGGCCTCTTGAAGGCTATCGGCCAGTAGAATCCTTGACGGAACGCCTTGCCGACAAGTGCGCATGACCCAATATGAGATCCGCAGATCCCTTCATGTATCTCTTCCAACAGTCTTTGTCCATCTTCCCGGGAGAGGCATTTCAATTTGACCTCGTTAGGTCTCTTCCTGTACAAGGTGTTGTCAATAAACTTATACATCCTTGATTGACGGGCCACTCTTTCTGCATCTTCTTGCTCATCGGGAAGGTCTCCAGCCTGGAGGAATTGGACAATCAGCTGCGCCCATGCCGGAGCTTGTGGCTCGACAACAAGGACTAAAGGCATTTCTTCCTCTGCGGGAGCACTTGCTTCGATGGCAAGGATCTGGCTTGCCGGATGCTGCGGCTCACCGGTAAAGGGCAGCTTGTCGGTGGTATCTGCTTTCTTGGCGACTACAGGTAGCTCTTCCAGAAAGTAACCATCAACATCTTGTTTTCTTTTCTTCGCCAGCTTCGATGGTGTAACGGATGGCTGAGTTAGTTGGAGCACAAAAGTTCCTGGTTCCATAGGCATCTTTTGGGCGGCAAGCTTTGACAGGTCATCAGCAATCTCATTCCGGGCATGAGGAACATGCTCTGCTTGCAGACTGTCAAAGTGCTCTTCCAACTTTCTCACTTCATCGACATATGCCTCCATCAAAGGGCTTTGGTAATCCTTGTTGACCTGCCTCACCACAAGCTGCGAGTCACCTCTGATAATCAGTTTTTGGATACCGAGGTCGATTGCAATGCGCAGACCGGCAAGCAAACCCTCGTACTCAGCAGTGTTGTTGGTGGCCTGCTCCCTGGGGAAGTGCATCTGGACCACATACTTGAGGTGCTCTCCGGTGGGTGCGATAAGCAGCACACCAGCACCGGCGCCTTTCAGCGTGAAAGCACCGTCAAAGTACATGACCCAATCATCAACTGTTTCCTTGCCGGGGAGAGAGGTCTCTAGTTTTTCTTCATCTAGCATTGGAGTCCATTCTGCAATGAATTCCGCCAAGGCTCTACTCTGGATCGTCGAGGTGCTCTCAAATTTCTGATCAAAACTTGATAACTCCAGCGCCCACTCCACAATCCTTCCGGTTGCCTCTGGATTTCTCAAGATGCGTTGCAACAGAAAGCGAGTGACAACGGTGACTGGGTGTGCTTGAAAATAATGGCGCAGCTTCCTTGAGCCCATGAGAAGGCCAAAAAGCAACTTTTGCACACCGGAGTACCTTGACCTAGCCCCTTGTAGGAGGGAGCTGACAAAGCAGACTGGGCGCCGCACCATCTTCTTCTTCCCAACTTGCTGATCTGGCTGGCTGGCTTGCATAATCTCTGTCTTGTCAGCACCCGACCTTGCCGGAGAAGACTCTGGCTCGTCGAGTCATGGCTCTGCGGTTGCTAACTCTTCCTCATCGGCCTCTCTTTCAGCCACAAGTGCAGCACTAACCACTTGATTCGTTGCCACTAAATATAGCAACAACGTCTCATGCGGCCTAGGCGTGACTAGGACTGGCAGAGAGGACTGGTACTCCTTCAAATCTTGGAGTGTGGCCGCCGCTTCCGGAGTCCAGTTTACTGGACCTGCCTTTTTCAATATTTTGAAAAACAGTAAGGCATGCTCTGCTGATTTGGAGATGAACCTGCTGAGGGCGGCAACGCAGCCGGCAAGGCGCCTAACATCCTTGATGCGTCTCGGTGCTTCCATCTGCTCAATTGCTCTGATCTTGTCGGGGTTGGCTTCAATCCCCCTCTGAGACACGAAGAAACCAAGAAGCTTGCCGGATGGAGCACCGAACACACACTTCTCGGGATTGAGCTTCAAGTTAAGTTTGCGCAAGTTGGCAAAAGTTTCCTCGAGATCCTGGATCAATGTTGACTTGTCTCTTGTTTTGACCACAATGTCATCCATACAAGCCTCCACAATTCTGTGTAGCTGTGGCCCAAAACCAATCTGGACCGCTCTGGCAAAGGTTGCTCCAGCATTCTTCAGTCTGAAAGTCATACACAAAAAGTAGTATGTGCCACATGGAGTGATGAATGCGGTCTTCTCCTCGCCTTCCTTGGCCATAAAAATCTGATGATAACCAGAATAGGTGTCAAGGAAAGAGAGTAGGTCACAGCTGGCAGTGGAGCCTACAATCTGGTCAACGCACGACAAAGGGAAAGGGTCCTTGGGACAGGATTTATTTATATCGGTGAAGTCGATACAAAGCCTCCACTTCCCGTTCGCCTTGCGCACCACCACCGGATTGGCTAACCACGTAGGTTGTAGCCCTCCTCTAACCAGGCCTGCTGCTTCCAACTTCTTAATCTCTTCGGCAATGAACTCTTGCCGCTCCAAGGCTTGTTTCCTGTTCTTCTGCTTGACGGGCCTTGCATGAGGGCAGACAGCAAGGTGGTGCTCAATTACCTCCCTAGGAACACCGGGGATGTCAGATGTTTGCCAAGCAAATACGTCGACATTCGCCCGTAGGAAGGCAACGAGCATGCTTTCCTGCTCGTCACTGAGAGTGGCACTTATAGAGAAAGTGCCGTTCGTCCCACCTTCTTTCGCAGAGACTCGCTTGGTCGCCGGCTCAGGCGCCTTGGCTCTCTTGCTCTTGCCGGTAGAGCTCTCTGGTACGTCCTCGACAGGCATGCTGCACTCTGAAGTGCGCTTCCCGGAGTCCTTCCCAGAGGTCTTGCCGGTCTTCTTCTTCTTTCCTTCCCCGGGAGCTTTAACGGTAGGGGCAAGCGCCTTGATGGCAGATGCTGCCGCTGCCTCCCGATATATCTTGTCAACACAGATGATTGCATCCTTGTGGTTTGACTTGATGGTGAGGACCCCCATCGGCCCCGGCATCTTGATGACATTGTACGCATAGTGCGACGCGGCCATAAACTTTGCCAGGGCTGGGCGGCCCAGAATCCCCTTGTATGGTAGTGGCATCTCGACGACGTTGAAGGTAACCTTCTCCGTCCGATGGTTGAGCTCACTGCCGAACGTGACCGGTAATGTGATCTGGCCCTTCGGCTTGTTGCTCCCCGAACTGACCCCTTGGAAACTGCATGTCTCCTCGAGATCTTTGTCGGGGATTTGCAGCCTCTTGATCACATCTGGGGAGATCAAGTTCAAGCCTGCCCCACCGTCTACCAGCATCTTCGTCACCTTGAGGCTGCGAATTGTCGGTGAGACCAACAATGGCAAACACGCGACCACAGTGGTGCGATCAGGGTGATCCTCGGCGTCAAAGACAATGGGCGAGTGCGACCACTTGAGTGGCTTTTGTGCCTCCATCACCGGTTCCACTGCATTGACTTCACAGATCCACTGCTTTAGTTGCCGGTGTGAGGAGTGCAAAGATGCGCCTCCGTCAACACACATGGCATCCACTGCATTTTGGAATTCCTTGCCGGACCCACTTCCGTCCTCATCACTATCATCCTCTTCTTGCTGGCCCTCAGCAGCCTTCTCTTTTGGCTGCTCGGCCTTGCCGCGGCGGCCTCCGCGGCCACCATGGTCTTGCTTGCCGAACCCACCAACATCATCTTGGGCTTTCTCCTTGTCACGCTTCTTGTACTCTTGCTTCTGCCTTTTGGCAAGTTGTTCTACTTGCCGGCATTGCTGGAGGTCATGGCCCTTGGTACGGTGGATCTTGCAGTACGGCCCGCCGGTCTTGCCGGCCTTCTCGCCTGTCGCAGCTTCCCGGCAAGCATCGCACCTAGTAACCTCCTTGCCGGGGATGTCTGCCTTCGACTTCTTGGTGGCGTTGGTGTCGCCGGAGCTCTCGGCGGTCAGTACAGTCTTGTTCTTGCGCTTTCTATTGCGCTTCCTGTTCTTCTTCTGTGGTGTTGATGCGTCGTCGTCCTCGGAATCGACGTCTGCACCCACATCTTCCTCGGGGAGTCCCCTCCCTTCCTTAGCACGTGCACACCTATCCGCCAAGGCGTACAGATCGTTGATAGTCTTTACCTGTTCAACATTCATCTCTGACCGCATCCTGCGGTTGCGCACATTCGTGTGGAACGCGGCAACAACAGCTGCGGGATGGATGTCGGGGATGTTGTGGTGCGCACGGCTGAACCGTTGTATGTACTTGCAGAGGTTCTCTCCATCCCTTTGGGGGGTCACTTGCAAATCGCTGGGCTGACCCGGGAGATTGTGGCCACCCTGGTAAGCGCCAACGAAATAATGGCACAGATCCGCCCAAGAAGAGATGGAGCCCTCAGGCAGGTTCATCAACCATGACCTGATGTTGGGCCGAAGAGCCAACGGGAAGTAGTTGGCGAGCACTTTCTCGTCCTGTCCCCTGGTAGCCTCCACCGCGATGGTGTAGATGACAAGGAACTTGGCTAGGTTGAGCGTGCCATCATACTTGTTGGGCAGCTCTGGCTTGAAGGCTTGGGTGGACGGCCAGCGAATTTGCCACAGCTCACGAGTAAACGCCGGGCACCCCACATCGTAGGGCAAGTACCCAGCGGCTACCGGAGCGAGCACGTTCACCGCCGGCCTGGCACGGTCGTCAGATTGACGACGTGCTTCTCGGCGCCGCTCGATCTTCATGCGGGTGTCTTCATCGCACCGCTTGCGGAGCACTTGGCGCTGATCTTGGCGGCACCGCGGATCCGACGAAGCCATGGACAGCACGTCATGGTCGTCTGATCGGCAAGCTGGCCGCTGTGACGGTGGGGGGTGGCTAGGCGACTGCACCGTCTGTGCGGCATCTCCGGCAAGGTAACCGGATGGTCCCGCCAACATGGTGGGTGGTCGTCATGATGGCCCCACGTCTTGTGTTTTGCCGGAATCGGCAAAACTGATGAGACTCTGAGCTCTCCATTCGTCCATCTTGTCTGGGCTTGGCGGGAAGTTCAAAAGTAATTGAACCCGCGCCATGGCCTCGGCCGCCGTTGTCGGCATGGCTGGGAGCACAGAACGAGGGGTCGCTCGACTCCCGGTGGAGCCAGAAGGAGCTTCGTTACGTCCGTACCGCTGCGGCTCATGTTCGCCAACAGGCGGACGTGGTGGTGGCGGTGGCGCTCTGTGAGCAATCAGAAGTTGCTGCACGGGGATCCCGCCATGCGGTCATCTGGAACCGCCAGCAACGTGGGGGAGCGTGTCGTGCCCATCTTGCGATGGTCGCGGCATACGCCTCCCCGCGCTGTTGTTGGACGTCACCGCTACGTTCTGGGACGTTGCGGCGGCTGGGTTCTAGGTGGCAGCAGTATGAATTATATTACTATGATGACTGCGCTCACCAGAATGTCTTGGAACTTGACCGGCGGCGACGTCACCGATCCTGTGGCTAGGCTCAGCATCGCGGCGGGGGTGCTGGGCACCCGCACCACTTGCGCCTCCTGCGCCGCCTGCGGCCGCCTGGGAAGGTGGCTTGGACGCGGTAGGAGCCTTCGTGGCTCCACTCTTTTTCTTCGGCGCCATCGATGAAGATGATGAAGTTGGTACTCACACTACCAAAGAACTGATTTGTGACACACACAGCCCCTGCCTGGCGCGCCAAAGATGTCGTGGGAAACGACGATCTATGGGACCGATCGGGTCCCTTTGCGATTCGGCTCAAGGGGCATGCATGGGACAAAGAGCAGGTTTTCAGTAAGTGCAAGAACACACGGGGGATTTATCCAGGTTCAGGCCGCTATGAGCGTAAAACCCTACTCCTGCTCTATGGTTGATCGAATATGAACTCTAGTTACAGGGAGCGCAGTTTTCCGGCAAGGTGCTCGGGAAAATGCAACTACGGCGTGTAATTGAACTGGGTGTCGACCGTTCTACCTATAGCCGTGGGCCTCCTTTTATAGGCCAAGGGGTTACCACAATGGCTAATACGGTCATTACAGAGTGTGAACAGTGACTTGCACCATCATCACGTCTATCTTTCAATGGGGTAAAACAAACGTATTTAATGCACCGTAAGGTGCGACGTCGAGGAGGCGAGGCTTTGGACAAAAGATCTATACCACCGGTCCTGGTGCCCTTCTATAATCCCGACACGTCCTAGGGATGGGTGTCATTAAAGTTAATCTTGGCGCGGCGTGCTGACACATGCCTTGGCCGGCCATGTTGACTTTCTGCCCGATCGACACCTAGCCCACGAGCCTATCTGGTCGATGGTGAGGTGGAGCGGTAACGGGACAGAAACAAACCTGCTGGCACGGAGCTTGCCGGGCCTTGCTTGCCGGGAAGGGAGCTTGCCGACAACCATAGCCTTAGTCTTCACCTTGCCGGGGCGAAGCTTGCCGGCAAGAACAGCGTCGATCTTCAATACTTAGAATAGTACTTCTCAACGACCTGCCTTGAGGTCTTCTTCACTGTCTTGGTGTTGAGTCTTGAGTCGTAGTTATCCTCTGTCAAGCCCTTATTAGCGGGGAGGCTACAACTGCCTGTGCACAAGTCTGGGTACGAGGGCACCCATGTCTTAGTACACCGACACTATGCGACACAGTGACAGATTCGGCCTGATACGTTTTATCCCCTGGACAAATTTATTCATTTAACCAGTGCATGCAATAATTACAGAAACTGCCACCGTTTTAAAATATTAATAACTAAATTTTCATGCATCAAAATAAAACATGTAATATATGTAAAATGCTTAGAATTTCATGTAGTTTCATAATATCCAACTTTCATCCAGGTTAAAAATGTTTCAAGTTGTTGTTTGCATTAATTTGCATAACTAACTTGCTAAGATGGTTTATTTCATAACTAAATAACCGTAGCTCTGAATTAAATAAACTTTATATGTAAATGGGGTAGAAAAATGTGTAGATTAACATGGTGACATTACTTTTCCTATTTAACAACAATAAAATTATGTTTTAGGCAGAACAGTACCAAATTCGAAAATAACATATGGGGATTTTCCGTAATTGTTCTTGGTTGTTTCCGGCCCTATTTAAATTGCCTAGATAGGTAGTTTAATTATGCTTCACCTCTTGCCATGTTAACCAACATTTTTATCTTGTCATGTGCATAAACAAGAGTGAACTAGATAATTCGAATGTGGAGTTGAGCTTCACTTAATGTGTAGTATTGCTTGTGCACTTTGCCATGCCATGCATCTTTAAATGGACATGCATCATACTTGGTTGTGCATCATGCCATGTTTATGCTTGTTTGTTTACCATGTTGTTTGCTTCTTTCTGGTTGTGCTTCTTGTCGATAGTTCTAGTTACGTTTTGGAGTGAGGATTCGCTCGACTATGCTTGTTTGACTACTTCATGGATTCGGTCTTCTTCCAAGCGGGGTTTCAGGCAAGATGACCATTACCTTGGATATCACTACTATCTTTGATTGCTAGTTTTCTCGATGCTATCGCTATGTCTCGCTACCGACCAATTGTTTGTCAGCCTCCCAAATTGCCATGATAAGCCTCTAACCTTTTACCATCCTAGCAAACTGTTGTTTGGCTATGGTACCGCTTTGCTCAGCCTCTCTTATAGCGTTGCTAGTTGCAGGTGCAGTTGCAGGTTGTTCCATGTTGGGACATGGGTATCATGGGATATCACAATATCTCTGATTTAAATAATGCATCTATATACTTGGTTGTGTGTGGAAGACTCGGCCTTTTGCCTGGTGTTTTGTTCCACTCATGCCACCCTAGTTTCCGTCATACCAGTGTTATGTTCCTTGATGAGCGCTTCTAACACATGTGGGGCATATGGGAACCCCCTGATCATTCATTTTAGGATAAACTTCTCCAGCAAGGCCCAACATTGGTTTTACCATTTGCCTAACAACAATTAAAACTTGCATAGGGACTTTCCGGACCCCGAGGATAATTAATCAACAACCCCGGGCCAGTGCTCCACATGAGTGTTGGTCCGAAACGGGCTGATTGCGGGGCCACCATGAGGAAACTCAAGGTTATGGTTTTACTCATAGGCTGACCTATCCGGTCATGTCCTGAGAACGAGATACGCGGCTCCTATCGGGATCGTCGACATGGCGGGAGGTCTTGCTGGTTTAGTTTTATCTTTTACGAGTGGCTTGTCCACCAGGATTCCTTATCGAAAGCATCGTGTTATCATGGTGTTAGGATGTTCCATCGGATGTGTGTGGTAATTTATAATGGACTACTTGGAGCACCCCTGCAGGGTTAAATCTTTTCGAGAGTCGTGCCCGTGGTTATGTGGCGACTTGGAAATTTATAACCTCCGGTTGTAGAGAACTTGACACTAAATCTATTTCAAATACACCAACCGCGTGCGTAACCGTGATCGTGTCTTTTCGAGGGAGTTTGGGAAGAGAACACGGTGGGGTTATGTTTGACTCGTAAGTAGGTGTTCAGGATCACTTCTTGATCATTACTAGTTAGCGCCCGATTATGCGTAGTTTACTCTTCTTATTCTTGTACTCGTAAGTTAGCCACCATACAATGCTTAGTGCTTGCTGCAACCTCACCACTTATCCATTCCATTCCCATTAAGCTTTGCTAGTCTTGATACCCATGGTAATGGCATTGCTGAGTCCTCGTGGCTCACAGATTACTACAACATGTAAGTGCATCAAGTGCCCCCTTAGTGGTTTTGGAGTATTGAAGACAAATAGGTTGAGGAACTAATGTATTTGTGAGTATACACAGGAGACAGAGTCCCTGAAGACTTGGTTTAACACATGGAAGACGACCCCTAAAAATAGATTTCTTCAAGTGAAGATTTTGATGATGAAATTGGTACGGCCTTTGAAGAAATTGATGTGAAGACTTTGAAGCTTGAAGACTTTGGTTTTCGTAGTTTCTCTTCTTCTTATTTGAGTCATAGGAAAAACCGTACTGTTAAAGGGGGTCCAGGTGAAACATATCTCACATTTCCAAAGTGATGCTCATAACTTCTCAAACCTATACACACAAGCCACTTCGAGTGAAGCCTTTGGAAATCTCCAGTACAGCTGACGCATTTGCTAGCGACAGTGACGAAGTGGATCTGTTCGCTGACGAATTTGGTCAGGCTGGGGAGTTAGGAGTTCGCCAGTGCGAGCTGCCTACCGTGAGGAAATTGAGTGCCCTGACGAAATTGAGAGTACAATTTTCCAACCGTTGCTGCGCCGCGTGCCAGCTGTCGAGTGGATCCTTATCCTGACAATGGTCGAATCAGACAAGGGCATTTATGACATTTTATGTCGGGTTGCCCCTGGCTATAAATAGCCCCCCCCCCCAACCAGTTGTTGGTTGGCTGCTCCGGGAGAACTTGACACTTGTCATTTGAGAGCAACCCTTCCTCTGACGACTTTGTGAGAACCCAAGTGAGGAAAAACCCAACCAGAGCCTAAGTGATTGAGCATCACTGAAAAGATTGATCTGTGTGATCCGACGCGTGTTACCTTTGAGGACTGTCATTCCTCCAGACGGTTAGGCGTCATGTTCTGAGCACCCAAGAGTAATTGTGGCGTGCCGGTGAAAAAGTCTGTGAAGGTTTTGGAAGTCTACCGTGAAGACTTACCACGAGTGATTGGGCGAGGTCTAAGTGACCTTGGCTCAAGAGGAATACGTTGAGGACTAAGTGTTCTGTGAGTTGCGACTCAGCCGCCTCAACCAAACATACAGTTGATGCAGCAACTGGAACTGGTCTATCAAATTCCATTGTCTTCACCGAGCCAACCTGGTTTCAAATTCCTCACCCTCCCTTACTTTATTCCGCTACTGAAGAATTTGTGATCTATCCTCTGATGAATTTGAACTGAAGTATTTGATCATGCTATCGTTTATTTCCTCAGTTCATATTCTTCATGCGTGTATGATTGTATGATTGCGTGTTCTTCACCCTTATATATTCCGTTCGCATGTACTCTGATTCTGTGATGACTTAGTTTCCCTTGTGGTTCTATTTCTTCACTCTTATATTCATCAAATTCATCAGAGTTTGACGAATTTCTAATAATCTCCCATTCACCCCCCCCCCTCTGGGAGATAACCTACGCTTTCAATTGGTATCAGAGCAAGGTGCTCCCTTGTTCTGTGTGATTTTGGTTTAACCACCTGGAGTTTTAGTTATGTCGACCGCAGGTATGATCAAGGTCTCCACTGCGTGCCCCATCTTCGATGGCACAGACTATCCCTACAGGAAGAACAAGACGTGAATGCATCTTGAGGCTATTGACAATGATCTTTGGTTCGTCGTCGAGAACGGCGTCCCCACCAGTTCTCCAAGTATCAATGCTGCTGACGTGAAGTGTTTCAAGCAACTGGACTCTCAAGCGAAGAACATCATTTGTGGTCATCTCAACAAAGGACAGTATGGCAGAGTGAGTGCACTGGAAACCTCGAAGCTTATCTGGGACCGGCTTTCAAAAGTGAATGAAGGTGTTTCCACTCAACGTGACTCCCGAGTTGATGTTCTGCGCAATCTCTTCAACCGCTTCAAAAGACTCGACAACGAAAACGTGCAGCAAACCTTCGACCGCCTCACTGATATCTCCAATGAGCTTCAGGCTCTTGGTGCTGCTGACATCAGCGATCATGAGGCGGTGAAGAAATTGCTGAGGTCTTTGGACAGTTCCTTCGACACTTTGGCACTGATGATTCAAGAGTGCCCAGATGACAAGTCACTGGATCCTACTGACATTCTTGAGAGGCTCAACACACATGAATTTTAGCAAGCAGAGAAGAGAGACATGTATGGACCCAGCTATGGCGCCCCCGCGCTCTGAAGGCTAAAGCAGAAGCCAAGGCAATTCCTTCATCTGAAGAAGAAGAAGAGGAATATGAGAGCAGTTCTGATGGTGCTGAGGAAATTGGCAGAGAACTGGCTATGCTGGTGAAGAAGTTCCAGAAGTTTTCCAAGAAGAACAGATTCGGAAAATCTTCAAAGTATGACTCAAAGAACACTGGAGAAGCGTCTGCTCGAGACTACAACAAAAGAACCTGTCACAAATGCAAGAAGCCAGGCCACTACATCGCCGACTGCCCTCTTTGGCAGAAGAAGAAGAAGAAGAGCAGGGATGATGATGATTCTGATGGGAAGAAAAAGAATTCATCAAAGTCTTCGTCAAAGTCCTCATCTCACAAGAAATCCAGTTCTAGCAAAGCTCGTGCATTCCTTGGGAAGGAAATGGATTCTGAAGAAGAATCTGATGATCAGCAAGCTGAGGAATCTGAGGAGGAGTCAGACACTGGTGTGGCAAGCCTTGCACTCGCTACTGAGTACGTCAGCAAGTGCATCTTCAACACTGAGGATAATGGTATCTCCACCAACAATGATGACTGTGTTGATGACTACACTCCCACCTATTACTTCATGGCTCGAGGTGCAAAGGTAACCTCACGAGAAGCTTACTTTGAAACTTCCAGTGATGATGACTCTGAATGTGAATCTAAACCAAGCTATAAGAAACTTGCTAAAATTGCAACTGAGCAACAACATGCCATGGAAAAGATTCAAAAACTGCTAGACAAAAGCGATGACCTGTTGGACGAGGAAATGGATCGTAGTCAAGCCTTGTCTGAGGATCTCAGAAGGCTTAAGTCTCAATATGACGAACTTGAAAGTCGTCATGTGTCCCTCTCAGCTGAACATGAGAAGCTGCCCTATGAATTTCTTCAAAGGAAGCAAGATCTCGAGAAGCTGAGAGCGTCTCATGATGATCTTCAAAAAGAAAACGATTCACTCCTCGCTCAACAGATTAGTACCGCTCAGGAAGAATTTGTTGCACCATGCTTAAAATGCCTTGAACGTGATAATGCTAATTCTTCAGATGAATGTTCAAATGCTTTTGTGCTTGCAATTGCTTCCACTGCTACGGTGGCCACTAACCCCTCATCTGAGGAAGCCACCGGTGATACTGATGAAAATGCAGGGCTGAAGGAATTATATGTCACTGGCATGTACAAAAGCCTCAAAGGGCATCAAACCCTGTGTGACGTGCTCAAAAAGTAAATTCTTCACGGGAACCCTAGGAAAGAGGGTATTGCCTTTGAGAGAAAGCTCAATGCTGATGGTTCATACTGGAAGCCTGAGCAGTATCCCAAAACCACATGGGTTGCTGCAAAGGGACATCCAGTAGATCCATCCTCTTTATCTGGCTATACTTGTGATTCTTCATATTCTTCAGATGAGTCATTTGACTCAAATTATAAACTGTTCAAGAATCGGAATGGTGAGGTCTTTGCCAGATTCATTGGTACTAACTGCAGGAATGGTCCACCTGTGAAGAAATTCTTGGTTCCTAAAAGCCTTTTGGAAAATCTTCAGGTGAATGTCATCATGACACCACCGCTGAAGAAGAAACTTCCCAGGGCAAATTCTTCACAGGGATCAAAGTCGTCAAATGGACGCAGACCCACTAATGGTCGCACTAATGCCTCTGTTTCGCAGGGAAACAAACAGCGATTTGATGAATATGAGCATTATTCTTCGAACCACTATGTTCACAAATATTCGAAGAATTTCTCTGCTTATTCATTCAATTACTATAAACCTCCTGTGAAGAGAAATGCATATTCTTCAATGCCTAAGTTCTCCATCAATGCACTTCGTCACATTGCTTCTCAGCCACCCATTCAGATGTGGGTGGTTAAGAAGAAGAATTAATCTCTTCTGCAGGGTCAGGTCTTCAGACAACTAAATGTCTGATGAATTTGCTGAAGACCTGACATGATGTCTGTTGGGATGCAGGCTAATCATGCTGGAATGAATACTTCATTTCACACATCCCTTATGATGCTTGATATTATACATTGATGAAATTGTCTGACGAAATTGATCATTATCATATTCTTCACTTTGAAGCATATGAATTTGTAAGTCAGACTAATGCTTCTACAGGATAATACACCTTCAGCCACTGAATGTGTCTTGGACAGTGGCTGCACGAATCATATGACTGGAGATAGGAATCTCCTCACTGATGCTCCCCTTACTCCGTCTCATCTGAAGCATATCACTTACGCTGACAAAGGAAAAAGCAAGGTATTGGGTCTAGGTAAGATTGCCATTTCAAAGGATTGACACATGGAAAAGGTGATGCTTGTCGAGTCCCTTGGATTCAACCTCATGTCTGTCTCAATGCTTTGTGATCTTGATATGGTTGTCATCTTTGGCAAATATAGATGCATTGTGCTATTGGAATCTGACAAATCCAAAGTCTTCGAAGGCTTTAGGAGAGGTGACTTGTATATTGTAGATTTTTGTACAGGTCCTCAGCCCGCAACATGTCTAATGGCAAAAGCTTCGGAATGCTGGCTATGGCATCGACGACTTGGACATGCTGGAATGAGGAATTTGAGCACTCTCGTCAAGAAGAAGCATATCATTGGCGTCGAGGGTGTCAAATTCGTCAAGGATCATCTCTGTGGCGCTTGTGAGTCTGGAAAGATTTCCAGAGCCAAGCACCAGGCGAAGACAATCATGACTACTACTCGTCCTTTTGAATTGCTTCGTATGGATTTGTTTGGTCCTACACATTATGCCACACTAATCAATGCAGCATCTCTCTATGGATTCATCATTGTTGATGACTACTCTCGCTACACCTGGGTGCACATCATTACCTACAAGACTGAAATTCAGAATGTCTTCAGACGATTCTCCAATCGGGCCATGACGAATTATGGTCTCAAGATCAAGCACATCAGGAGTGACAATGGCACTGAGTTCAAGAACACTGGCATCGATGACTATCTTGATGAACTTGGTATTACTCATGAGCTCTCTGCTCCCTACACTCCTCAGCAGAATGGAGTCATGGAGCGCAAGAACAGAACCCTCATTGAGATGGCACGCACTATGCTTGATGAATACAAGACACCTCGTCACTTCTGGCCTGAGGCAATTGACACTGCATGCCACATCATCAACCGGGTATATCTTCACAAATTCGTCAAGAAGACTTCATATGAGCTCCTCACTGACAAGAAATCCAATGTGAGTTATTTCAAAGTCTTCGGTGCTAAATGCTGGATTAGAGATCCTCATCACAATTCTAAATTTGCACCGAAAGCACATGAAGGTTTTATGCTTGGTTACGGAAAGGACTCGCACACCTACAAAGTCTTCAACTCCTTCCACCACAAGGTTGTTGAAACTGTAGATGTGCGGTTCGATGAAACTAACGGCTCGCAAAGAGAGCAGCTGCCTCCTGTGCTAGATGAAATGCCACCTGAGGAATCTATCAAGCTGATGGGCACTGGTGAAATTGTGCCCAGTGAAGAAATAGCTGCTGATGAAGAAGTGGTCATTCCTCATCGTGAAGAAAATGAACATTCTGAAGAAAATGATGCTGAGGACTCTGCACGGCAACAACAACAACAAGGCCATCGACCAGCACATCCACAAGTGGCGAATGAAGTGCAGATTGAGAAAATCCTCGACAACATCAATGCACCTGGTCCCCTCACTCGCTCAAGAGCTTCACATTTAGCTAACTTTTGTGGGCATTACGCGTTTGTCTCTATTTCAGAGCCCACCAAAGTTGATGAAGCCTTTCTGGAACCTGAATGGATTCAAGCGATGCAAGATGAATTGCGTCAATTCGAGCTCAACAATGTGTGGGAGCTTGTTAAGCGTCCAGATCCACGCAAACACAATATCATTGGCACTAAGTGGATCTACCGCAACAAACAAGACGAAAATGGCCAACTGGTGAGGAATAAGGCTCGTCTTGTAGCTCAAGGCTACACACAGGTTGAGGGTATTGATTTCGATTAAACATTTGCACCTGTTGCTAGGCTTGAAACCATTCGTATATTGCTTGCATATGCTAACCATCATGATATCCTCTTATATCAAATGGATGTGAAAAGTGCATTCCTCAATGGTAAGCTTGAGGAAGAAGTATATGTTGCTCAACCACCAGGTTTTGAGGACCCAAAGCATCCTGACAAAGTCTTCAGACTCAACAAGGCTCTTTATGGCCTCAAGTAGGCCCCTAGGGCTTGGTATGATACACTGAAAGAATTCCTGAAGAAAAAGGGGTTCAAGCCCGGTTCACTTGATCCCACTCTCTTTACTAAATCTTATGATGGTGAACTGTTCATATGCCAAATATATGTTGATGATATTATCTTTGGTTACACTAACAAGAAATACAGTGATGAATTTGCTCATATGATGCAAGAAGAATATCAAATGTCTATGATGGGGGAGTTGAAATTCTTCCTCGGGCTTCAAATTCGTCAACAACCCAATGGCTTCTTTATATCTCAGGAGAAATACCTCAGAGACTGCCTGAAGAAATTCGGAATGCAAGACTGCAAAGGCCTCAAGATACCAATGCCAACAAATGGCCAACTCAACACTGACGAAAATGGTAAAGATTTTGATCAGAAGGTATATCGCTCCATCATTGGTTCGCTGCTTTACCTATGTGCATCTAGGCCAGATGTTATGCTTAGCATTTGCATGTGTGCCCGCTTTCAAGCGTCACCAAAGGAATCACACCACCAGGCTGTGAAACGAATTCTTCGATATTTGGCTCACACCCCAACGCTTGGATTATGGTATCCCAAGGGCTCATCACTTGATCTTGCTGGATATTCCGATTCTGATTATGCTGGTGACCGAGTGGATCACAAGTCAACATCAGGCACATGCCATTTCCTCAGACGATCTCTTGTATGTTGGTCCTCAAAGAAGCAGAACTGCGTCTCACTTTCTACTGCCGAGGCTGAGTATATTGCTGCTGGCGCCTGCTGCTCTCAGTTACTATGGATGAAGCAAACCCTCAAGGACTATGGCGTCAACGTGAAGAAAGTGCCACTCTTCTGCGACAATGAGAGCGCCATCAAGATCGCCCAGAACCCAGTGCAACACTCAAGGACAAAGCATATTGAGATTCGTCACCATTTTTTTCGTGATCATGTGTTGAAGGGGGACATCGTCATCAACCACGTGAAGACTGAAGACCAGCTTGCAGATATCTTCACAAAGCCCTTGGATGAGAGAAGGTTTTGCATGTTGCGGTATGAGCTAAACATCATAGAATCTTCGAATGTCCTTTGAAAAGGACACACATCCTAACGCTTATGCATTCTTGATGACTTTGATGCACAACACACGAAGTAACGTTTTTCTTCAATCAATGAAGACTAACCCTCTAAGTGTGAAGAAATTAATGAAGAACTTGATTCTCAGAACCCTACGACAATTGTACGCGGTGTCTGAAATCATCATAGTTCTTATACGGTGGGTAACGCCACCACCTCTTTTTGACATACTTCAAATTTGAGTTTTTCGTCATTTGCAATTTCGTCAAACTTTTCAAATTCGTCACTTGAGGTTATTCTTCACTACTTTTGGGTTTTTACCTATATTTATATATTTGAGTTTTTCATGTCCTCAACAGCATCCACATATAGCTAATTCTTCAATCGAGTTTTTTGTCATCTATGTGGATGTGATCGGACCCGCTCCCCTCTATACTAAACTCAACCCACTCTGTTCACAATCTCTTGATATGCGTTCTACTTGACACTGTTTAAAGTCTTCACTGTGTCCTTGACAGCTGAAGAAATTGCGAACACATTTTGAAAATATTCTAATCAATTTTTGGCGGTTGCCACAGTAACTTCATCCCGCGCTTCGCATGCGAGGATAGAGATGAAAATGCATGTGTGACGCGTGTCACTCAAATGCGAATCGCCAGGGGCTTATCCGTCCGAAATCTTCGGGCCGCTCGGTTTTTACCGCGCCTATATAAAGGCTTGACCCCGTCAACCTCAACTCCTTTCACTCTCGCCCCTGTCGCACTCAAACCCTAGCGCCGCCGCTGGATCTCATCGTTGTCGGAGAGGAAGAGCTTCACTGCCTCGACTTCTTTGCCGTCGTACTCGTGCCAGCCGTGGATTTCTTCACCTCCGCCGCCGCTGTAGACGTCTTTCGTCACCAAGCTAGGGCACGGAAGATCTGAACTGACGATTTCCATCGCCTCATCGTCCAGTTCGTCGAGTTCATCCTTGGGGTAAATAAAAGTTATTTTTACCGCCCCAGTTTGATCTTTTTACTGCCACAAAATCTTCAAGTGTTGTTTTTACCACTTTTCCAATTCTTCAGCACTTCCTTCTGGCCAGTCTTGAGTATTTGTATCTAAGTCACACTTAACAACAAGATTCCTCAATTGTACAATTGCTTCAATTTGTACAACTCGGGAATCTTTGTCAAGAATACTTAGTGAAATGCGTCAAGACGATAAGGGTCAATTTCTTCACCTGGTTTATTTTGAAAAATCTCTGAGAACGCATGTGACTCTTCCCTATTTCCTCGCAACTATATTCTATTCATAGGTACAATGTCTGCAGACGAATCACTAGGTTCTCATCAAATTAATTCATTCGCAGCATTGCTTGAGGAAAATCTTCAAACATCATCAGAGTCCTCAAAAGTTCAAAAACCTCAGCTGAAGAAAATGGCTGATGGGAAAAGGCCTCAGAAGGGAGGCAAGCGGAAAGAGGAACATATCGCCTTTGAGATTCCTAACGACCTGTATGATGGTTATTGCACTCCAGATGAGGAAACTCATGGCAAGGAAACGAAGGAGCAGCGCAAAACGCGCATGCAAAAGATCAAGAGGTACTAGACATACCAGTGGAGGGACTACAATTTCGTCACCTCCAAGTACATGAAGGACTTTGCTGTGAAGCCACCTTGCAACAGGCCACCACTTGCTGAAGGCCGAACTGCTCACCCAACCAGCATTCGAAGGGGTGAAGAATTCCCCAAATAGTGGGCAAAGCAACAGGTTAAGTTGCAGAAACTGGCCAAAAAGGCCGTTGATGAATTCAACCAGGCCGCAAAGGCCTCAGCTGAAGCGGGCGCAAGTGGCAGTGCAAGTGCTCCGAAGAAAGCCATGCAGAAGAAGCCTGCCAGCAAACCAAAGCCGTCAGTCCCAAAGGCTTCAGCACCCAAGGTCTCAAAGCCTTCAGTGCCCCCTCCTGCTACAAGTTCTTCAGTGGCAGCAGCAAAATCTTCAACACCGGTCGTGCTCGCATCTTGCCAGCGCACCGAGGGCTTTGCAACAGCCACAATCGCTGCATCAAGTGCCTCAGCTTGTGGGCAGTCATCATCTTCATTGCCCACGCTGAAGAAAAAGGCAACTGCTGGCCGTGGAACCAAGCCAAGTCCCAAGATCAAGGCCGTCGTGCCTCAGGCTGATGAACACGGGCAGGCAGACGAAGATGAGCTTGCGGAGTTCCTCAGAAGAAAGCAAGAGCAAGCTATCGTTGCTAAGAATTCTTCAGTACCACTACTGCTTGATCCCAAGAAGCTGCTAGACTTCATTAACATCTGGTGCACCAAGCCAGACACACCTCTTGACGAACTGAATCTACCTCCTGGCCCAAGTCATGAGCTATCTGCCTTCATTTTGAACGAGAAGCACAAAATAGCTCAAGCGAAACTGGTGAGGAAACATCAGCTGTAGAAAGAGAAAGAGCTGCGGAAGAACATGCTTTCCATTTCCCCTCAGCAGCTTGTAGCTTTACAGACTGAGATTCAATAGCTGTCTGAGGAATTTGAAAGACAGTCTAGTAACTGCTGTGGTGTGCGCGACAGATTCATCATGGCAACCAACCAGGTTGTTGAAGACCACAACAAGCGTGAAGCCGCCAAGTTTGGTACTGTGCCACCTACAAGTTCTTCAGCTTCACCATCACCTGCTCCGGCCAGTGAAACTGCGCCTCTATCTCCGCCAGAACCAGAAAGGGCAACTGAAGAAGTTGTTCCTGAAGAAATTGCAAGGGCAACTGCATCAGTCGACCCTAAAGTAAATGAACCATCAAATACCTCAGCAGCAGCACCTCCAGTGTCTTCACCTGTGAGGCATATCCCACTTCCTTCTGCATCAGAAGTGAAGAAAACCAAAGCTGTTGAGAAGGAAGCAAAGAAGAGAAAAGCTTCAGCCCCACCTACCAACACTGCACTAGTGAAGAAAGTGAAGACGGCACCATTGTCTTCAGAAGATCCGATTGATGCCGTACCGATCTCATCAGCGCCCCCTACCCCTGCCACTGCAAATCTTCAACTTGTTCCATATGGGGTGGAATATGAAATTCCTCAGGCTGACGTAGATATCACTGAAACCCACTCTGCTGCTACCACAGAGCAAGTGGATGAGGAAATTGAAGTCGAAGATGATGCTTCGCTTCACCAAGTTGTGTCACGGAAGCCCTCATAGGTTCCGTTGACTGAAGAAAATGACACTGCTTCGTCTGCTAGCAGTGAAGCAACTGAAGAGGATGTGGATATAGATGGCGCCACAACCCCACCAATCGTTGATGACTTTTGGGAAGCCTTCCATCCAAACTCGCCCCTCACCACACCTCCGACGCAATTACCACAGTCACCCGCCGTCACTGAAGAAATTCATACGGGCTCTGAGGAGAAACAACCATCACCCCTCTAGAGCATTCCTGAAGAAATACCAGCTGCAGCAGCTGATGAAACTGCTCAAGATGAGCCCACTGTTGAAGTCGCCAATACATCTCCTCGCGCAGACTCCATTCCTTCAGCAGACACAGATACAGTTCCTACCGCCACTGCTGAGGAAATAGCTAAGTCTCTTGCTGTGACCGATCCCAATGATTCCACTGGGTCCCCACGACCAGTGTTTGATGTTCGCAGGAAGCTGCATAACCTTCAGTCAGTGCCAGTGATGCCCAAGATTGGCAGAACCCTCAGGCGGCCTCAGTTCGACAACGCCAAATTCTTCGAAGAGAAGAATTTCTTCATAGGCGAGTCCCCTTATGACTCAGCCAAGATCAGGCACCTGCGATTCTGGACAAGGACGCAGATGAATTTCTATGCATCGCTGCTATTTGACAAGAAGAAAGTATTTCCTCATCGCCATATTCTTCACGTGGATATGGAGTCTCTACCGTGCTTTCGACCAGTCCTGGCTGTTCTTCACGATGCAGGATTACTTAGCTTCTGCTCTGACGTGTGCGATTGGAATGAAGAACTCATTCTTCAGTTCTACGCCACTTTACATTTTTCTGGAGAGGCTGAAGACATTGCTACATGGGCCCTGGAATGGATGAGTGAAGACACTCACTATAAAGCACCAATTGAAGAACTTCTTCGTGCTCTCCCAGTTGATCCGCCCCAAGATGACGCGAAGAGAATATATGAAGAACCTAAGCTGCCTGACTACCTGATGCAAGTGCTGATGAAGCCAATCGCTGAAGGAGAAGCTCAAAGGACAACCTTCCTAGTGAAGGACTTGCTCTATGTGCCAAAGACTGTTTTTCGCATTCTGTCCAAAACCCTCTGTCCAATTAAGGGTCACAACTCCAACACTGAAGAAGTTGTGGGAATTATGAAGAATTTGCTATTCCATATAATTCATGGCACTCCCATCAACATTCATGACTTCTTTCTGAGGACTTTGGTCACAGTGGCACAGTCGCCTTTTGATCTGAAGCCATATGCTCCATGGATCATGAGTTCATCAGATCCCGATCTGCTATTCACTACAAGGCTGACAATCAGAATCACTTGAGTTATTTGCCTGAAGTCAAAGTTCTTCAAAGCACCATCTCCTCAGTTCCTGGCAAGGGCAAGACACCTGTAGATGAAGGAATTCGTCCCCTTGATGGACAATTTCGTCAACCACTCTCCAGCTCCCAAGCTAATGAATCTGTAAGCCAGGATACTGCGGCAAAAGCTTCAAGGCCAACTACTTAACCAGAAGCACCACGTGTCATGACGGACCGTGAGCTGCTTATAAGCCTTCACCAGAAAGTGGATAGAAATCACAGATGGGTTAAGCGTCAGTTTGCTGCAGTTCAAGCCAACATGACGGTGACGCATAACTCAGTCTGCAAAAACCGCTACTATCTTCATGAGATATTTGACAGATCATGGGCCATCCTTTCGCATCTCAAGACCGATGAAGAACTTGCTGATTTGGATTTCCAGATGAACTTTGACTGGGCAGAACTGCCAAGGAAGAAGTACAAGAAAGTCCAAGATCCTCCACTGATGCCAAGCTCAGGATCTTCATCACGCACCATTGATGAAAATGAAGCTGCTGAAGACGATGCGACTGGGCCATCTGCTTCACGCGACCCCGACACCACTGGCGCTCCCTAGTCTTCACCGCGCTGTTTTTCTTCAGGGGCATTAGACCTCGCCTTGTCTCCTTTTGGTCATCTGATGACAAAGGGGGAGAAATGTGAGTTAGTCTTCAAGCGGGTATGGGCTGTTTTTTTTGCTTAAATTGCAAATCTTGGACTTTGCTTGATTTGCTCTTTGATGAGTTGTAACTTAAATACTGTTGGTCGTCTGACTCTTTTGCTACACTTATGATGCGTGCTCTGATCCTTATATATCTGTTCATTATGCATGCACAATTTCGTCAGACTCCAATTTTCATCATGCATTCATATTCTTCAAATCCTATGATCATGCATGATTGGATTCCAAGATATAGGGGGAGATCTCCACAATTTCAACCTGCCATGTGCATTTGCAATCCAAAGCAAATTCCTCATATGCACATCTTCAGGGGGAGTTCCTCAATATCTTGTAATCAATTTCTTCAAACTCTGTACTTACACTTCAATTATCTTTACTCCCGTTGAAAGCCTAACCAATTTGTCATCAATCACCAAAAAGGGGGAGATTGTAAGTGCATCAAGTGCCCCCTTAGTGGTTTTGGAGTATTGAAGACAAATAGGTTGAGGAACTAATGTGTTAGTGAGTATACACAGGAGACAGAGTCCCTGAAGACTTGGTTTAACACATGGAAGACGACCCCTAAAAATAGATTTCTTCAAGTGAAGAATTTGATTATGAAATTGGTACGGCCTTTGAAGAAATTGATGTGAAGACTTTGAAGCTTGAAGATTTTGGTTTTCGTAGTTTCTCTTCTTCTTATTTGAGTCATAGGAAAAACCGTACTGTTAAAGGGGGTCTAGGTGAAACATATCTCACATTTCCAAAGTGATGCTCGTAACTTCTCAAACCTATACACACAAGCCGCTTCGAGTGATGCCTTTGGAAATCTCCAGTACAGCTGACGCATTTGCTAGCGACAGTGACAAAGTTCATCTGTTCGCTGACGAATTTGGTCTGGCTGAGGAGTTAGGAGTTCGCTAGTGGGAGCTGCCTACCGTGAGGAAATTGAGTGCCCTGACGAAATTGAGAGTACAATTTTC
Organism: Elymus sibiricus; assembly: GCA_039707655.1. Lineage (NCBI taxonomy): Eukaryota > Viridiplantae > Streptophyta > Magnoliopsida > Poales > Poaceae > Elymus > Elymus sibiricus. The sequence goes on from CM077670.1 coordinate 166,314,620, forward strand.
TGACCGTTGTTGCGCCGCGTGCCAGCTGTCGAGTGGATCCTTATCCTGACAATGGTCGAATCAGACAAGGGCATTTATGACATTTTATGTCGGGTTGCCCCTGGCTATAAATAGCCGCCCCCAACCAATTGTTGGTTGGCTGCTCCGAGAGAACTTGACACTTGTCATTTGAGAGCAACCCTTCCTCTGACGACTTTGTGAGAACCCAAGTGAGGAAAAACCCAACCAGAGCCTAAGTGATTGAGCATCACTGAAGAGATTGATCTGTGTGATCCGACGCTTGTTACCTTTGAGGACTGTCATTCCTCCAGACAGTTAGGCGTCATGTTCTGAGCACCCAAGAGTAATTGTGGCGTGCCGGTGAACATGTCTGTGAAGGTTTTGGAAATCTACCTTGAAGACTTACCACGAGTGATTGGGCGAGGTCTAAGTGACCTTAGCTCAAGAGGAATACGGTGAGGACTAAGTGTTCTCTAAGTTGCGACCCAGCCACCTCAACCAGACGTACAGTTGATGTAGCAACTGGAACTAGTCTACCAAATTCCATTGTCTTCACCGAGCCAACCTGGTTTCAAATTCCTCACCCTCCCTTACTTTATTGCGCTGCTGAAGAATTTGTGATCTATCCTCTGACGAATTTGAACTGAAGTATTTGATCATGCTATCGTTTATTTCCTCAGTTCATATTCTTCATGCGTGTATGATTGTATGATTGCGTGTTCTTCACCCTTATATATTTCGTTCGCATGTACTCTAATTCTATGATGACTTAGTTTCCCTTGTGGTTCTATTTCTTCACTCTGATCTTCGTCAAATTCATCAGAGTTTGACGAATTTCTAATAATCTCACATTCACCCCCCGCCCCTCTGGGAGATAACCTGCGCTTTCACAACAACAGGTGCAAATACAGGTAAAGCAATGATTTGACGTGAGAGGGATGCTTGTTCTATTTGGAGTTCTTCTTCTGCTTCTTCTTCTTCGTCGATCATAGGATGGGTTCCCGGTTGGCAGCCTGGGATTAGCAGGGTGGATGTCGTTCTTCTTTTTCGTTTGATTTCATCCGTAGTCGGATCCTGCTCTTTTGTATGATGATTGCTATGTATTGATGTATTCATGTATTTATGTTGTAGCTTGTGGCGAGTGTAAGCCTTTAGCTGGTATTCTCATCTATTCAGCACATGGTTTGTTGTAATGATATCCACCTTGTGAAGCATCTTCGATATGCGCTTCAATCCTTAGTGGAACTTCCGAGTTCCTTGGGAATAGGACCGCATATTGGGCGTAACACGCTACCCCCCTTAAATTTTCACCAGTAGATGCACTATTCTTGGATGATAAAGTACAAAACAGCTCATCCTCATTCTACTCATGCACATAAAAAATTATAGGTCATTCCGAATGGTGCAAGATGGCTCGTCGGCGTGATCAACTTAACCTGAAAGTTGTATTCACGGTCTGTCCCGGATGTTGTATCCATAAAACGACCACAATTTGGCCACACAAACTTTGTTTGAGCTCCATGACCCGCCAAAATGATCACAAGAAACATGGTATGCGTCCATCACTAAGTTCATCGGCGTCGGCAACATTTCAGATGCCAGATTTGGCTTGTAAAATTGAGTTTTGGATGATTTTATCTTTGGCGTGTACTCTACCACCTTGTACCACACTTGCGTGAGCTCACCCACGGATAGATATATGGACAATAACATATAGAGCAATGCACCATCCTTCCATTTACAAACCAAAAATACTACAGGTTTAGTCAGGACAGAAGGAGGAGGCTCTTCATTGCATCGAAATCCAAGAATTCATGCTTTACATGGTCTATCACCCGTCCGCTACCACCCTTACTTTTCACCAGCAGATGCATTATTCTTGGATGATAAAGTACATAACAGCTCATCCTTATTCTGTTCATGCACACGAAACAATATATGTCATTCCGAATGGTGCAAGATGGCTCGTCGGCGCGATCAACTTACCCTGAAAGTTGTATTTACGGTCTGTCCCCCGATGTTGTATCCATAAAACGACCACAATTTGGCCTTACAAACTTCGTTTAAGCTCCATAACCCGCTAGAACAATCACAACAAAATATGGTATGCGTCTATCACCCACTTCTTCCGCGTCAACAACATTTCGGAGGCAATATCCGGCTTGTAAAATTGAGTTTCCGATGATTTTTTCTTTGGTGCCTACCCTACCACCCTATACCGCCCTTCCGTGAGCTCACCCACGGACAAATATATGGACAATAACATATAGAGCAATGCACCATCCTTCCATTTGCAAACCAGAAAACTACAGGTTCATTCAAGACAGAACGAGGAGGCTCTTCATTGCATCGAAACACAAGAATTCATGCTTTACATGGTCTAACACCCGTCCCGCAAACACCCTCACATTTTCAACAGTAGTTATAAAGGCTAAGGTGTCCTATCTTTCGATGAGATGGTAGTTATAGTTTTGGTAGAAGTCGACTTTGATGATCCGACTACAAACGTGCGATGACGTCGCACCTTAGCAATCATTAAACCAATTCCGAGTGGTTATTGACCACACTGAAGCACGATCAACCTAACCACGAGGGTCTATTTCCTGTGAGCAAACGAAGAACGAGCAAGAAACTGTGATTGCAATCTGGATATTGTGAATAGAATAATAAAGCTTTATTAATCAAGTGGGGTTCTGTGACGTCTTGGTCTGCTCGTTGAACACAAACGAAGGACGCGGGTTGCAGCTATGCCAAACTTTAATATAAACAAAACCCAAGTCTAATCGGTGCCTTAAGGGTTGTATTTGTAGGAGAAAAGGGACGGAATATCATCCACCCTTGGCAAGGTGGGACTAAAACACGTCCTGAGTCGATTCCCCTACAATACGGACTCTAAAACCAGCCTATGAAGTAGTATTTCGAAATTACATGGGACTAGCCCAAAACTAAGGTGACACAGCACCTACAATAAGCTATGGATGAAATTTATGAAAGGGCATCTTGTATATTTCATCCATGTCCTTATATGCTGTCGGAGTCTAGGATCTGCGTCCAAGAAACTTCTCCAAGAACTTAGGATTCAAACTCTGTGGGACTTTGCTTGGCAACCTACGACATGACGGCAACTACAGCGGGATCACGACGGGCACACTGGCTCTCATTGGACACAAAGGGGACGCGTGAGCTACCCAGGTTCGGGCCACCGTGCGGTGTAATACCCTACTCCTGCCTGTGTTGGATTGCTCTGTAATGGAGAGCTTGTGGCTCGAGGTACACAAGGTGAGGGGGAGAATGGGTCGATCCCCTTACATGGAATCAGCCTTGCCCCTTTTGTAGTGCCTTGGTCCTCTTCCCCGAAAAAATGAGTGGGAAAGGGTGGCCACAGGGCGGCAATTCAAAGGGGGACAGGCGCGTAGGTCTATCCTGACTAAAGGCGGTCTCCGCCTGATAAAGTAGTCTTCGTGACGCGCTGGTGGGCTTGGCGATGACCTCCGTCCTGGCGCGCCGATCCATCCTGATCTTCTATCACCAAAGAGGAAAACCTTTGGGGCTTGCTTTGGGGGAGGCGGATGCCACTGCTCCCTTATCACCAGAATGGAAGCCGGGTTTGGTCACGCCCCGTTGTCCTTATCCTGACAGCGGGACCTCACCCATGTGCTGGGCGCGGAGCCCTGCGGCTGGCGCCGTACGATTTGCTTCATGAGAAGGCCTCGCGAGGGGAACCTTGCGAGGGAACCTGGTGCTTGGCGGCCTCGGCAGGGCCTGACCTGGCGGTGAGGGGCCTCGCGAGGCGGCTCCCTCCAGAGCGGCTGAGGCAAGGCCACCCTCATGGGCCGGCCCAAGCGTCTTCCTTCGGGCCAGTGGCAGACGGGCCGTGGTACCCTGGTTCCCACTGGGCCCACATATGCCATCATGGAGGCTTCAAAGTGCTGAAAACTCCATCAGAAATGATGTTCTGGTTCCCTTCACGCGTGCCCTTCATCTCCATGCTTGATCCTGCTCCAGTGTTCATCACTCTTGTCCATGCTAGGCCCTTCATTAGTAATCAACACAAATGTATCTAATTTAGGCAGTATCATATTCTCATGAACATTAGAATTACTCCCAACAAACGAAAGTACCTTACAATTTAATTGGCGTGCGCGAGCTCTAGTAATTGGTCCACTATGTGTAGTAGCAGGGGCTGTGGGTGTAACAATGGTATTGATGTCCTCATCAAGTAGATACATTATTCTCGAATGATATAGTACATAACAGCTCATCCTCATTCTGCTCATGCACACGAAAAATTATAGGTCATTCCGAATGGTGCAAGATGGCTCGTCGACGCGATCAACTTACCCTGAAAGTTGTATTCACGGTCTGTCCCCGATGTTGTATCCATAAAACGACCAGAATTTGGCCATACAAACTATATTTGAGCTCCATGACCGGCCAAAATGATCACACAAAAATGTGGTATGCGTCCATCACCCACGTCGTCGGCGTCGACAACATTTCGGAGGCCAGATTCGGCTTGTAAAATTGAGTTTTGGATGATTTTATCTTTGGCGTGTACTCTACCACCCTCTACCACCCTTGCATGAGCTCACCCACGGACAGATATATGGAAAACAACATATAGAGGAATGAACCATCCTTCTATTTACAAACTTGAAAGACTACAGGTTTAGTCAGGATAGAAGGAGGAGGCTCTTTGTTGCATCGATATCCAAGAATTCATGCTTTACATGGTCTATCACCCGTACCGCTACCACCCTCACTTTTTTACCAGCAGATGCATTATTCTTGGATGATAAAGTACATAACAACTCATCCTCATTCTGTTCAAGCACATGAAAAATTATATGTCATTCCAAATGGTGCAAGATGGCTCGTCGACGCGATCAACTTACCATGAAAGTTGTATTCACGGTCGGTCCCCCGATGTTGTATCTATAAAACGACCACAATTTAGCCTTACAAACTATGTTTAAGCTCCATGACCCACAGAACGATCACAACAAAACGTGGTATGTGTCCATCACCCACTTCGTCCGCGTCAGCAACATTTCAGAGGCAATATCCGGTTTGTAAAATTGAGTTTCCGATGATTTTATCTTTGGCGTGTACTCTACCACCCATGCGAGAGCTCACCCACTGACATATATATGGACAATAACATATAGAGTAACACACCATTCTTCCATTTACATGCTCTATCACCCGTCCCGCTACCACCCTCACTTTTTCACTAGTAGATGCATTATTCATGGATGATAAAGTACATAACAACTCAGCCTCATTCTGCTCATGAACATGAAAAATTATAGGTCATTCCGAATGGTGCAAGATGGCTCGTTGCCGTGATCGACTTACCCAGAAAGTTGTATTCACGGTCTGTTCCCCGATGTTGTATCCATAAAATGACCACAATTTGGCCATACAAACTATGTTTGAACTCCATGACCCGCCAAAATGATCACAAAAAAAGTGGTATGCGTCCATCACCCACTTCGTCAGCATCGATAACATTTTGGCGGCCAGATTCGGCTTGTAAAATTGAGTTTTGGATGATTTATCTTTGGCGTATACTCTACCACCTTCTACCACCCTTGCGTGGGCTCACCCACGGACAGATATATGGAAAACAACATATAGAGCCATGAACCATCCTTCTATTTACAAACCAGAAAGACTACAGGTCCAGTCAGGACAGAACGAGGAGGCTCTTCGTTGCATCAAAACCCAAGAATTCATGCTTTACATAGTCTAACACCCGTCCCGCTACCACCCTCACATTTTCACCAGTAGATGCATTATTCTTGGATGATAAAGTACATAACAACTCATCCTCATTCTCCTCATGCACATGAAAAATTATAGGTCATTCCGAATGGTGCAAGATGGCTAGTCGGCGTGATCAACTTACCCTGAAAGTTGTATTCACGGTCTGTCCCCGATGTTGTATCCATAAAATGACCACAATTTGGCCATACAAACTATGTTTGAGCTCCATGACCTGCCAAAATGATCACAAAAAAAATGGTATGCGTCCATCACCCACATCATCGGCGTCGACAACATTTCGGAGGCCAGATTCGGCATGTAAAATTGAGTTTTGGATGATTTTCTCTTTGGCGTGTACTCTACCACCCTCTACCACCCTTGCGTGAGCTCACCCACGGACAGATATATGGACAACAACATATAGAGCATGGAACCATCCTTCCATTTACAAACTAGAAAGACTGCAGGTTCAGTCAGGACAGAAGGAGGAGGCTCTTCATTGCATCGAAATCCAAGAATTCATGCTTTACATGGTCTATCACCCGTCCCGCTACCACCCTCACTTTTTCACTAGTAGATGCATTATTCTTGGATGATAAAGTACATAACAGCTCATCCTCATTCTGTTCATGCACACGAAAAATTATATGTCATTCCGAATGGTGCAAGATGGCTCGTCGGCGCGATCAACTTACCCTGAAAGTTGTATTCACTGTCGGTCCCCCGATGTTGTATCCATAAAATGACCACAATTTGGCCTTACAAACTCCGTTTAAGCTCCATGACCCGCCAGAACAATCACAACAAAACTTGGTATGCGTCCATCACCCACTTCGTACACGTCGACAACATTTCAGAGGCAATATCCGACTTGTAAAATTGAGTATCTGATTATTTTATCTTTGGCGTGTACTCTACCACCCTTCCATGAGCTCACCCACGCACAGATATATGGACAATAACATATAGAGCAATGCACCATCCTTCCATTTACAAACCAAAACGACTACAGGTTCAATCAGAATAGAACGAGGAGGCTCTTCATTGCATCAAAACCTAAGAATTCATGCTTTACATGGTCTAACACCCGTCCCGCTACCACCCTCACATTTTCCCTAGTAGATGCATTGTTCTTGGATGATAAAGTACATAACAACTCATCCTCATTCTGTTCATGCATATGAAAAATTATAGATCATTCTGAATGGTGCAAGATGGCTCGTCGGCGCGATCAACTTACCCTGAAAGTTGTATTCACGTTTTGTCCTTGGTATTGTATCCAAAAAATGACCACAATTTGGCCGTACAAACTTTGTTTGAGCTCCATGACCCGCCAAAATGATCACAAAAAAACGTGGTATGCGTCCATCACGCACCTCGTCGGCGTCGACAATATTTCGGAGGCCAGATTTGGCTTGTAAAATTGAGTTTAGTATGATTTTTATCTTTGGCGTGTACTATACCACCCTTGCATGAGCTCACGCGCGGACAGATATATGGACAACAACATATAGAGCAATGAACCATCCTTCCATTTACAAACCACTATAGGATCAGTCGGGACAGAAGGACGAGGCTCTTAGTTGCATCGAAATCCTAGAATTCATGCTTTAGATGAACTATCACCCGTCCCGCTACCACCCTCACTTTTTCACCAGTAGATACATTATTCTTGGATGATAAGGTACAAAACAGCTCATCCTCATTCTTTTCATGGACACAAAAAATTATATGTCATTCCGAATGGTGCAAGATGCCTCGTCGGTGCGATCAACTTACCCTGAAAGTTGTATTCACGGTCGGTGCCCCGATGTTGTTTCCATAAAACGACCACAATTTGGCCTTAAAACTCCGTTTAAGCTCCATGACCCGCCAGAACGATCACAACAAAACATGGTATGCGTCCATCACCCACTTTGTCCGGAACAACAACATTTCAGAGGCAATATCCGTCTTGTAAAATTGAGTTTTCGATGATTGTATCTTTGGCGTGTACTCTACCACCCCCTACCACCCTTCCGTGAGCTCACCCACAGACAGATATATGGACAATAACATATAGAGCAATGCACCATCCTTCCATTTACAAACCAGAAAGACTATAGGTTCAGTCAGGACAGAACGAGGAGGCTCTTCGTTGCATCGAAACCCAAGAATTCATACTTTACATGGTGTAACACCCGTCCGGCTACCACCCTCACATTTTCACCGACAGATGCATTATTCTTGGATGATAAAGTACATATCAACTTATCCTCATTCTGCTCATGCACATGAAAAATAAAAGGTCATTCCGAATGGTGCAAGATGGCTCGTCGGCGCGATCAACTTACCGTAAAAGTTGTATTCATGGTCTCTCCCCCTGATGTAGTATCCAAATAACGACCACAATTTGGCCATACAAAATGTGATTGAGATCCAAGACCCACCAAAATGATCACAACAAAACATGGTATGCGTCCATCACCCTCTTTGTCGGCGTCGACAACATTTCGGAGGCCAGATTCGGCTTGTAAAATTGAGTTTTGGATGATTTTATCTTTGGCGTGTACTCTACCACCCTTGCGTGAGCTGGCCCATGGATAAATATATGGACAATAACATATAGAGAAAAGCATCATCCTTCCATTTACAAACCAGAAAGGCTACAGGTTCAGACAAGACAGAAGGAGGAGGCTCTCCGTTGCATCGAAATCCAAGAATTCATGCTTGACATGATATATCACCCGTGCCGCTACCACCCTCACTTTTTCACTAGCAGTAGCATTATTCTTGGATGATAAAGTACATACTAGCCCATCCTCATTCTGTTCATGCAGATGAAAAATTATATTCCATTCCAAATGGTGCAAGATGGCTCGTCAGCGCGATCAACTTACCCTGAAAGTTGTATTCACGGTCCGTCCCCCGATGTTGTATCCATAAAACGACCACAATTTGGCCTTACAAACTTCGTTTAAGCTCCATGACCCGCTAGAACGATCACAACAAAACGTGGTATGCATCCATCACCCACTTCGTTCGCGTCGACAACATTTCAGAGGCAATATCCGGCTTGTAAAATTGAGTTACCGCTGATTTTATCTTTGGTGTGTACTCTACCACCCTCTACCACCCTTCCGTGAGCTCACCCACGGACAGATATATGGACAATAAGACATATAGCAATGCATCATCCTTCCATTTACAAACCAGAAAGACTACACGTTCAGTCAAGACAGAAAGAGGAGGCTCTTCGTTGCATTGAACCCAAGAATTCATGCTTTACATGGTCTAACACCCATCCCGCTACCACCCTCACATTTTCACCAGTAGATGCACTATTCTTGGATGATAAAGTAGATATCAACTCATCCTCATTCTGCTCATGCACATGAAAAATAATAGGTCATTCCGAATGGTGCAAAATGGCTCGTCGGCGCGATCAACTTACCCTGAATGTTGTATTCACGGTCTGTCCTCCGATGATGTATCCATAAAAGGACCACAATTTGGCCATACGAACTATGTTTGAGCTCCATGACCCGCCAAAATGATCACAACAAAACATGGTATGCGTCCACCACCCACTTTGTCGGCGTCGACAACATTTCGGTGCCCAGATTCGGCTTGTAAAATTGAGTTTTGGATGATTTTATCTTTAGAATGTACTCTACCACCCTCTACCACCCTTGAGTGAGCTCACCCATGGACAGATATATGGACAATAACATATATAGCAATGCACCATCCTTCCAATTACAAACCAGAAAAACTACAGCTTCAGTCAGGACAGAAGGAGGAGGCTCTTCGTTCCATTGAAATCCAAGAATTCATGATTTACATGCTCTATCACCCATCCCGCTACTACCCTCCCTTTTTCACCAGAAGATGCATTATTCTTGGATGATAAAGTACATAGTAGCTCATCCTCATTCTGCTCATGCACATGAAAAATTATAGGTCATTCCGAATGGTGCAAGATGGCTCATCGGTGCGATCAATTTACCCTGAAAGTTGTATTCACGGTCTGCCCCCGATGTTGTATCCATAAAATGACCACAATTTGGTCTTACAAACTCCGTTTAAGCTCCATGACTCACTAGAACAATCACAACCAAACATGGTATGCGTCCATCATCCACTTCGTCCACGTCGACAACATTCCGGGGGCAATATCCAGCTTGTAAAATTGAGTTCTGGATGCTTTTTTCTTCGGTGTGTACTCTACCACCCTTCCATGAGCTCACCCACGGACAGATATATGGACATTAACAAATAGAGCAATGCACCATCCTTCCATTTAAAAACCAGAAAGACTACAGGTTCAGTTAGGACAGAAGGTGGAGGCTCTTCGTTGCATCGAAACCGAAGAATTCAAGATTTTCATGGTCTAACACCCGTCCCGCTACCACCCTCACATTTTCACTAGTAGATTCATTATTCTTGGATGATAAAGTACATAACAGCTCATCCTCATTCTACTCATGCACATGAAAAATTATAGGTCATTCCGAATGGTGCAAGATGGCTCGTTGGTGCGATCAAGTTACCCTGAGAGTTGAATTCACAGTCTGTCCCCCTATGTTGTATCAAAATAACGACCACAATTTGCCCATACAAACTATGTTTGAGATCCATGACCCGCCAAAATTATCACAACAAAATGTGGTATGCGTCCATCACCCACTTTGTCGGCGTCGACAACATTTCGGAGGCCAGATTCGGCTTCTAAAATTGAGGTTTGGATGATTTTATATTTGGTGTCTACTCTACCACCCTCTACCACCCTTGTGTGAGCTGACCCACGGACAGATATATGGACAATAACAAATAGAGAAAATCTTCATCCTTTCATTTACAAACCAGAAAGGCTACAGGTTCTGTCAGGACAGAAGGAGGAGGCTCTTTCTTGCATCGAAATCCAAGAATTCATGCTTTACATGCTCTATCACCCGTCCCGCTACCACCCTCACTTTTTCACCAGCAGAGGCATTATTCTTGGATGATAAAGTACATAACAGCTGATCCTCATTCTGTTAATGCACACGGAAAATTATATGTCATTCCGAGTGGTGCAAGATGGCTCGTCGGCGCGATCAACTGACCCTGAAAGTTGTATGCACGGTCGGTCCCCCGATGTTGTATCCATAAAATGACCACGATTTTTCCTTACAAACTCTGTTTAAGCTCCATGACCCACCAGAGCGATCACAACAAAACATGGTATGCGTCCATCACCCACTTCATCCGTGTCGACAACATTTCAGAGGCAATATCTGGCTTGTAAAATTGAGTTTCCGATGATTTTATCTTTGGCGTGTACTCTACCACCCTCTGCCACCCTTCCGTGAGCTCACCCACGGACATATATATGGACAATAACATATAGAGCAATGCACCATCCTTCCATTTACAAACCAGAAACACTACAGGTTCAGTCAGGACAGAAGGAGGAGTGTCGGTGTACTAAAACATGGGTGCCTTCGTACCCTAACTTGTACATAGGCAGTTGTAGCCTTCCTGACGGCAAGGGCTTGCCGGAGGACTGCTTCCATCAAGGCTCAAGACTTGGTAAACAAGACAATGAAGAAGACCTCCAGGCAGGTCATCGAGAAGTACTATTCTAGTACTGAAGATCAAGATTACCCTTGCCGGCAAGCTTCATACTGGCAAGGTGAAGACCAAGACTCTGGTTGCCGGCAAGCTTCTTGCCGGCAAGCTCCGTGCCAGCGGGCTCTATCTGTCCCATTAATGCTCCACCTCATCATCGGCTAGATAAGCACGTATGATATGTGTCGAGCGGGCAGGCAGTCAAACATAGCTGGTCGGGGCACGTGTCGGCGTGCCACCTAAGGATTAACTATAATGACACCCATCCCTGGGGCGTGTCAAGATAACAGGAGGTCGGCTGGGTAGGTGGTACAGATCTTTTCGCCAAGGCTCACCTCCTCAGCGTAGCACCTAATGGTGCATTTAATGGGCTTGTCCTACCCCGTTAGGAGATAGACTTGGTGATGGTGCAGTCACTGTTTATACCCCGTAATGACCGTATTAGCCACTGTGGTAACCCCTTGGTCTATAAAAGGAGGCCCACGGCTACAGTTAGAATGGTCGACACCTAGTTCACTTACGCGTTGTAGCTGCAATTCCCATGCACCTTGCCGGCAAGCTGCACTCCTTGTAACTTGAGCTCATATACAATCAAACCACCAAAGCAGGAGGAGGGTTTTACGCTCATAACGGCCCGAACCTGGATAAATCGTTGCTTCTTCTTAAATCAATTATCCCTGCTCTTCGTAGCACACCGATCCCATAGCCGAACCGCAAAGGGGCCCTTTCGGTCACATAGATTGTTATTTTCCCACGACATCTTTGGCGCGCCAGGCAGGGGGTCGTGTATTACGAATCAGTGTTCGTAGTGTGAGTACCAGCCCCATCACCTTCGTCAATGGCGTCGAAGAAGAAGAGCGGAGCCGCGATGGCTCCCACCACCTCCAAGCGGCCTTCCCAGGCGTCCGCAGGTGGCGCAGCCGGCGCGGGCGCTACGGCTGGGACGGCCGGGGCAGGAGGCGTCGGCGGTGCGGCTGTCCAGCATCCCCACCGTTTCGGTGATCGCAGTCACCACACCGGAGATGGCGCAGACGGCCAACTCCAACGACGTTCTGGTGAGCGCAGTCACCATAGCAATATGGTTTGGACCGGTGCAAGCCAGGACCCAGCCGCCGTGATGTCCAATGATGGAGCGGCGACGTCCAACGACGCTGCGGTGGGACGTGTGTCGCGACCATCACAAGATGGGCGCGCCACGCTTCCCAGCGGTGCTGGTGGTCCTGGACGGTGTCAAGCCAGCCCTGAGCATTGTCCTCACGATGTTCAAGCACCACCATCACCATGCCAACCGGTTGGTGAGCATGCGGCGCGACAGCTGGTGCGTGGCGGAGTTCCTCCTGACTCTGTCAGAAGTCGAACCCCGTCTCGTTCTGTGCTTCCCGCCATGCCAACGACGGCGGCAGAAGCCATGGTGCGGGTTCAAATGCTTTTGAACTTCCCGCCAGCTCCTAACAAGATGGCCAATGGAGGGCCACCATCCAGAGTCTCATCAGTTTTGCTGATCCCGACAAAACATAGGAGGTGGGACCCTCCCGACGACCACCCACAGTGCCGGCAGGACCAACTGGCTGCCGTGCTGGAGACGGTGCGCCAACAATGTAGTCTCCTCCGCATCAACAACCACAGCGGCGGCAAGCTCGCCGATCGGATGACCAGGACGCGATGTCCATGGCATCGTCGGATCCGTGGGGCCGCCAAGACCAGCGCCAAGTGCTCCACGAACGGCGCGTCGAGGACGCCCGTACGAAGATCAAGTGGTGCCGGGAGGCACTCCATCTATCAGACGACCATGCTCGGCCGGCAGCAGACGTGCCTATGCCAGGGTACCCTGGGTGTTTACCTTACGAGGTAGGCTGCCCAGCGTTTACTCGTGAGCTGCGGCAGGTTTGTTGGCCATCCACCCGTGCTTTCAAGCCAGAGCTGCCCGATAGATACGACAACACGCTCAGTCTGCCAGAGTTCCTTGGCATCTACACCATTGCAGTGTAGGCTGCCGGGGGGCGGGACGACAAGATACTAGCCAACTACTTTCCATTGGCGCTCAAGCCCAATGTCAGATCGTGGTTGATGAACTTGTCGGAGGGCTCCATTTCTTTTTGGTCGGATCTGCGCCATTGCTTCGTTGGTGCTTACCAGGGTGGCCACAGGCTCCCTGGTCAAGCTAGCGATTTGCACGTGATACCCTAGTGAGAGGGCAAGCCCCTCCGCAAGTATATACAAAGGTTCAGCCGTGTGCACCACAACATCCCCGATGTTCATCCCGCAGCTGTGTGTGCCGCGTTCCAAACGAACGTGCGCAACCGCAGAATGTGATCTGAGATGAACATCGATGTCGGTGGTAAAACTGGCAGACCTCGAGGTAGGGGGTCCCGAGCTATGGATCTTGGATCAATGGTAACAGGGACGAAGGAGACGGTTTTTACCCAGGTTCGGGCCCTCTCGAAGAGGTAATACCCTACGTCCTGCTTTGATTATATTGATGATGAAGTATCGAGTACAAGCTTGATCTACCTTGAGATCGTAAGGAGAAGTCTAACCCTAGGGCTAGGTGAATGGTAATTGTGATTCCGTGTCCTCTACAGGCTAAACCCCCCGGCTTATATACACGCAAGGTAGGGCATCTAGGGTTACATTGTTGATATCCAGGGATGCGTAGGGAGGCGGCAGGAGATGTCTTTGGGTATACTCCAAGTCTTCAACAGATGCAATCTTGATCATGTCGTGACTTCCGGAGTCCATCTGAATGAGAACGAGGGCCTTCAGGCCCAGCTCGAGAACTATGGGCCGACTAGGTAGGTACCCCCTAGTCCAGGACACCATCAGTAGCCCCTGAACTGGTCTTCGACGCCGAAGACGACATCTTTGAACTTCGGCTCCGGAGTGTTTGGCTCGATAGACGAGTTCCTGCTTATTTATCTTTAGCTCGGTTTCGAAGTCTTTGATATATTCGACGATTTTCACTCCAGCCCCACTACACGTGGCCTTCAGTCCCTGACCTTGAGCACCGTGCCTTCTGGGGAATCGAATGGCTTTATAGCGAGACGTCGAAGCGCACTACAAAAAAAACACTTCCGTGATGATACATCTTTGTCACAGTAGGTCAAGTTTTCTGTCATGCATGTACATCCGTGACAATTTTATGACAGAATCAAGATAGTCATACTTGTGATGTCGTAGAAGTGTTCCATGACAATACTGAAATTATCATCATGGAAGTGTCCACTTCCATGACGATAAATGTCGCATCATGGAAGTGTTTTCGTCAATGGTAACCGACACGTGGCATTCACCGTACGAGTCGCCGTTAAGCTATCGGGTTTCGGTTTGGATCCGATAACCCATTAGCAGCCCTGACTAATGACGATTTTCCACGTGTAAATTTCTCATTCGCCGGCGGAACCACGTGTCAGCTCGGCGTTGGGACAGATGTCATCCATTCATTGGATGCGAGACACCTATGATACGTCAACACGTGGCATGGCCCAATAGTGGCCCATTTACGTTAAAAAGGCCGGCCCGTTTGACTTGGTCAAAAGTAAGCGGGCCGGCCCAAGGAAAGCCTGTTAACGGCCTATTCGCATACAGCCCATTTACGACCCGGGTACTCACAGCCCGTTATGGCCTTTCAAAATTCGGCCCAGTAGCGCCATGTGGGCCGTGCCTTATGATTTCAGCCCGTTGTCACTTTCGGCCCATCTATGGCCCGTGACGTTTTTCGGCCCATATTAGGCCTTTTGTTTCTCTAGGCCCATCTATGGCCCATGATGTCTTTCAGCCCATATTAGGCCTTTTGTTTCTCTGGGCCCATTGACGACCCGTGGTGATTCTGGCCCATCATGAAAAGTAAACGACTTTGAGCCCATTAACGGCCCATGATTCAGTTGGGTCGTTTCCAGCCCGTGTTTTCTTTCGGCCTTCTAAGGGCCCATAAAATCTTGGGCTCATTTCTGGCCCTTGATTACTTACGGTCCATTACTGGCATGTTATGCTAATGAGCCAGATTCAGCCCATGGTTACAATCGGCCCGTTTGTGGTCTGTTAGCCCATTGGGCCATTTTCAACCCGTCATGTATTCCGGCCGATTAACGACCCGTTATGACTGTCGATAGAATTAAGGTTGTGATGACTTTCGGCCTTTTAATGGCCCGTTATGCTATGGGCCCTTAAACGAACCATTCCCACTATGGCCCGTTTATGGTCCATAATGCGGTCCGCTTTTGGCCCACGGATCCTACGGCCCGTAGATGGCCCTTGGGCACTATAGCAGTTAGTAGGCCCATGGTCACCATGGGCCGTATGTGGCCCATGGTTATTGCGGCCACTAACAAACCGAGGAAAAAGATGACTATGAGGAAATAAATAGGCAAGCAACTAACACTAGGCTATTACGGCGATTGCACACATTACATCCACTGGGCATCAAAGTTCGCCACCCGTGCAAATATAGGGAACACCTTACACTACACAAAAATCGCTTGCTGTTTTCTTCAGCCGGTCGCTGCCCATTAAGAACAAATTTTGTAACGCAACAAAACAAATTACAACCATATAACAAAAGGAGGGTTGGCATAAAAGTAAATGCACCATCAGAAGTTCAGAAGCTCGGATGATTTGACCTGACTGGTACATTTTCATGCTGTAGTGTCTGATGGAGCACCATAAACTATGCTGTCATTTCTCCTAGGCTCCTGAACAACATAGCAAATGTCTGATAGTCTGGTTTCAAAACCATGCATATCTTGACGACATCGAACAATGGCTGTTCTTGTTTCACAAAGGGTCTCTGTTAGGAATTGGACTTGTGTCTGGAGCGCAGATATATCATTCTATCGAACTTGCAGATCTTGTTCATGAGGCAGTTTGGATGAGGTTGCCTTAACAACCAACCCAGTATTATGCAGGAAGGTGCTTTTGGCACTGTTAGTGGAGAGATACTGACCCACTGCAGCAAGAGGTGACATTGTGGTTATGGTTGCCTCATCACCTTCAAGAGGTTGTTGTGGTTCCACCATTTGTTCCATAGCTTGTTGAAAAGTTGAGTTTGTGCATTAGTAGTACCAGAACAGAAGTTATTAATGAGGCAGCAAAACCAAACAGAATAGCTTTGGTTTATATACAGAACTTATTTTGGTGAACCCGTGTAAAATATTAGTTGTATTTTACTGCAAAGTACATAATAAAACCAGGTTCCAAACAAATGACCATATACCATGGCTAATGTATTGTCTATTTCTTCACATTGTATTGACAGCTAAGATAAAGAGACAAAGTTTATAATACGGTGAGCCTAGTATGACATCATTCAAATCACAAAACTACTGGGATCAGACAAACAGGCAATTGTAACATTGTGTGCAGCACGGAACTAGATTACAGATCAAGAGCAAAGGAACATCGTTCCTCTCTTTTAAACCTTGTAAAGTGCAATGATACGTTCAGACAACTGTGTATAAAATTGAAAAGAGTAATAGACATTGGCTACAAACCATCCAGTTCAATGCACCACAAGTCAGAGTAACCAGTAGTTCAAAGGGCCTAAGGATTAAGGA
Organism: Elymus sibiricus; assembly: GCA_039707655.1. NCBI lineage: Eukaryota > Viridiplantae > Streptophyta > Magnoliopsida > Poales > Poaceae > Elymus > Elymus sibiricus. The sequence goes on from CM077670.1 coordinate 166,331,530, forward strand.
CTTACTACAGCGGCTTTGACTAGTGTAGTCATGCCCTTCGTCTTGCTGGTGTGACAGTCCTTGAACATTTCCACCGCATTTGGTTCAGGTTCTTTTTGGTCCTTGCGGGCTCTCCTCTGCATTTGGAACAAGTCAATATAGATCTGATAATATGGCACAGCCAAAAGAGTGAAACAACAGCTAGTTACCAGAGCCTCATAGTGTGCAATATAGCTACGAGATCCTGTCATCTCTTGGAATTTCACTTTCGTATGGTTGGCCTTGTTCTTTGAACAGTTCACCTAGAAGAAGATAGATTTGTGAGGGACATGCATAAATAGGAGTTCAACATGTGATATGATCACATCTATATAACATACTTGATACTTTGGATCAGACCAGTGTTTAACAAGGCTTGTCTAGTCTTCATCCGTTATATTTTCCACTGGAGATGTTTGGGCAAGTTTATTGTTAACCTTGCCTTCAAACTGAGTTTTCCTTAGATTATACCGATACTGTCGCAGAGCAGACTTGAAAACATGAGTGCATGCTTGTCTGGTTGCATCATCTTGCCGATCCAACTTGAACCTCATCTGTTCAAAATTATAGGAGTCCCATTACCAGCAACCCAGAAAGTATGGGATAGAGCAAGACGATATTACTAAGTTCCATAAATAAATATACTTACAGATAAATGGTCAAGGAAGGTGTTGAACTGGATTTTGTCTTTGTCATTCCTGTACTGAATCCATGTTGGGAGGATACGTGCATGACATCTAACAGCAACGGCTGCCTCTGATACTAACTTGGCTAACTCTGTAGCATCACGTGGCCTTTTTAAACCAAACTCAAAATGGATCTCCATTCTTCCTCCTTTAGATTTAGTTAACCTATCGAGCATTATCCTTGATGTCTGTTTCCTCTTGCGCCTAGGTGCTAGTTCAACAATGAACATGGGAAGTGTTAGTGTACATCAAACTGTGAGACTACATATAAAGAAGCATGCAACTGTAACTTGACTCGATCAACTACCGTCTAGGTGTTGAAGCTCACAAGGTTCATCTGATCTTGCCAAGTCCTCTTGTGCCAAGAGTGCTCCGGAAGTAGTGTCAGGTGGCAAAGGAGCTTGGGAACTTGCCGCTAGCAGAGTTGACGAATGAGTAAGTCGTGCACATGTTGGTAGTGTGGAAGAAGGTGCTGCAACCACTAGGGCTGTCGTTGCTTGTTTGGTTCGTTTGTCTTTGGTACATTTTGCAGGTGGTGTAGCAGGGGATACTGTGTTTGTACATTTATCCGTTGGACTTCGACCTTCTCTTGCACTATCAGTACAAGCAGAATCTGCAGAGCTGTTCCGCTTCCGTTTCCGTGCCTCCCGAGTAGTAACACCATCCCCTACAATTCTGTGTACCTTCCTCTCTTTTTTCCATGTCAAGTCAAACCCACGAGAAAAAGGAATAAAAATTTAGTTCTTCAGAACTAATTGATGTGTGATTCAGACGAAATAAACTTTGATGTTAGACAACCGCATGATAGGAGGATGTAATATGTACGAAAAACAGGACGTCATGAGAAAATCAGACCTATGATGCGTAAACTAAGCAGAAGGCATTTCAATAAATTAGAAGCAATGCAATGGAAGCTAGACACCATATGAAAGATGCTACAAATATCACTCTGCCAAGTTAATAGTGTCTCGTCATAAGTGGCATTTATACAAATGTCAAGCAGTACAAGTAATAAATCATATGCAAGATCCAAACAATATCACACTACCAAGTTAAAGGTGTTTCGTCATAAGTGATTGATGTAGGATAGACACGAACAGTACTTCGATGTTAGAACATGTAATAAACAGATGTAGTATAAGCAAAAAAAGGAAGACATGCCATGTTAACATGTATAATGTGTAAACTAAGCAGATGCAATTTAATCAAATTAGAAGCAATACAAGCTAGACACCATATGCAACATGCAAGAAAATATCACACTGCCAAGCTAGAGAAACACCTGGGATGCTGGAGTAGGGTTGTTTGGCACATCATATTTACTTGGAACTTCTACTGCACTAGCAGTAGTAGCAGAATCTCTAGAGCGCCTCCTTACCGGTGGCGCCAGATGACCGCCATCAGCCCCTGCCTTACTTTTTTCCTTCCTCTCTCTTATTTTTTTGCCTTGTCAAGTCAAATCCACAAGAAAAATGAATAAAATTCGCTTTTCAGAAGTCATTGATGCATGACGCTGACGAACACTACTTTCATGTAAGGCGACCGCATTATATGAGGATTGAATATGTAAGAAAAAGGACAGCATTGCATATTCACACCTACGATGTGTAAACTAAGCAGCAGGCATTTCAACAAATTAGAAGCAATGAAAGCTAGACACCGTATGAAAGATGCAACGAATGTCACTCTACCAAGTTAAAATTGTCTTATCATAAGTGCCATTTCAACAAATTAGAAGCAGTACAAGCTAGAAAACAATGCAAGATGCAACCTATATCACACTCCCAAGTTAAATGTGGCTTATGATAGGTGATTGTTGCAGGTTACACAACAATAGTACTTTGATGTAAGAACATGGCATGATAGTGAGATATTGTATGTTCTAGAAACAGGAACACGTGTCTTATTCACAAGTATAATGTGTAAACTAAGCAGATGCAATTCAACAAAATTAGAAGCAATACAAGCTAGACATCATACGTAACATGCAACCACATATAACAGTGCCAAGTTAGAGCGAGCACCTATGATGGTTGGGTAGGGGAGATGTGATCATCATCAACACAACTACGTTGACTGTTTATGCATGTGTTGTCTTGCAAATCTTGTTTGGAGAATGGCGGAGTCAAATCTGTAGAGACCCTCCGTTTCAGTTGGTCAGAAGGAGCACCATCATCGACTGCCTTGCTAATTTCCTTCCGCTTTATTGATTTTGCATTGTCAAGTTAAACGACAAGAAAAAGGAATAAAAATCACTCTTCAGAACTCATTCATGCATGATACTGACGAACACTACTTGGATGTAAAGGCAAACACATGATACGAGGATGGAATATGTACGAAAAACAGGATGGCATGGCATATTCACACATATTTGTGTAAACTAAGCAGAAGCCATTTCAACAAATTAGAAGCAATGCAAGGTAGACACCACATGAAAGATGCAACCAATATGACTCTGCCAAGTTAAAAGCGTCTCATAATAAATGGCATTTCAACAAATTAGACGCAGTACATGCTATAAATCATATGCAAGATGCAACAAATATCAAGCGGCATATACTAAAGGTGTCTCATCATAAGTGATTGATGCAGGATACACAAGAACAGTAGTTTTATGTAAGGACATGGTTAATAGACAGATGTAGTATGTACCAAAAATAGGAAGGCATGCCACATTAACAGGTATAATGTGTAAACTAAGCAGAATAGCAGATGCAATTTAACCAAATTAGAAGAATTACAAGCTAGACACCATATGCAACATGCAACCTCATATCACACTTCCAAGTTAGAGCAAGCACCTGCGATGGTAGTGTAGGGGAAATGTGGTCACCAACTACAGAGATACATTGACTATCTTCATCTAGCCTTGCTGTTTGTTGAGAATCATATGGGGAGGATGATACTGTACTCTTTAAAAGAGTAGCGCGTCTCACACTAACCCACCCGTCTGACTATCTCATCATAAGTGATTGATGAGGGATACACAAGAACATTAGTTTGATGTAATAACATGGTTAATAGACATATGCAGTATGTACCAAAAATAGGAAGGCATGTCATATTCACAATATATGGCTAAGCAGATGCAATTTAACCAATTTAGAAGCAATATACAAGGTAGACACCATATGCAACATGCAACCACATATGACACCATGAAGTTAAAGCAAGCACATGCGATGCTGGTATATGGCGAATGGGGTCATCAACTACAGAGCTACGTTGACGGTCTTCATAGAATGACACTACACTCTTCTTTAGAGCATCAAACTGCGCCTTTCCATACCTCGATGCAGACTAGAGTGACAGCTGTGTTTTCTTTTTAGAATATTGTGGTTGCGATTCTGAAATACCCATGCGTAATAAAACAATAGTGAGAGAGTATGGGTGTAGTTTGTGCACAAGTAGTGCAGTGTAAAAGTATCAGATAGCAGGTGGGTCAAAAATAAATGACGACAGACATATGATAGCTCTACAACATGCATGGCACATGAAATGAGATTCTAGGCTTTTGAAATATGAGCACAGGGATGGCTGGGAAGTGCAGGTAATCCTCCAGCAAACCACCACATGTGGTCCTATGAAAATAACAATCGACTGAAAACAAATAGGTCAGTTGATTTTTTCTGCACCGTCCAATCTACATGGAACGGGCAGATGGCCTTCATCTACCTCCCGCCAGTCACTGTTGATGATCTTCCTTGAACCGCCAGTGACCACCGGCCCAGACCCCTGCCTCCGCCGCCCCGCCCTCCCCTCGACCTCACCCCACCGCTATGCTTGGCAGCGCCCCCCGGCCATCCCTTTAAGCCCGGCGGACCTCCAGATTGGGCGCCAGCAGCTCCTGCGCCACACACACACCTCTAAGATAGACACTGAGGCGCTGATTCCCCGGCGAACAGGCAAACTAGGTGCTCCGCGTGCCTCCGCGGGTGGTGCTTCCTTTAATTGGGAATCAACTGACATTGAATTGAAATCCAGGCAGGCGGCAGACCTCTAGCTAAAGTGAAATAGTAAATGGGGGGAAACCTTGTGCATCGCGAGTTACTTGGAACATCTAGTATCAGAAAGAATGTGCAGTAAGAAGTGGTCAACTAGTTTCCTTCATGGGATGAATACCGTGCGAGCAGACATGTAAGATTTGCAAGAATAAGGGAAGAGGAGTACCAATATCGGCTTGCCATGCTATGTCCTCCTTATGATTTTTCGACGATCTTCTTGTGGTTCGCTGGAAACCAGATGTTGTGGCAGACGGTAGAGCCATGGACGCACCCATGGCCAAGTTGTTGAGTGTGGTGCGGTGGCCCTCTGTCGGCGGTGGAGAAGCAGATCCGAGGCGGCGAACGATGGTGTAGCGGGAATAGCTCCGGTGCGGTGGACGGTTGCGACATTGGAGCAGCAGCGGTGAGGCGCAGGACGGAGGGGTTGAAGTGGCTCGGGTACGATGCACGTCCGCGTCGTGGAGGCAACTCTGCCTCGGCTTCAACTGCTAAGTCCTGGAGGACACTACAGTTGAGGTTGCGGTGGACGACGACATCGGGGTATCTACTCCGGCGTGATGGAGGAGGGCGGCGGTGGATCGGTGCGATGGGGTGGTGGACGGAGGAGGCTGGGGTTTCGCGGCTGGTGGAGAGGGAGTTTTGGCGCCCAGGGAGTATGAATGGGGAATCGGACGGGGGAGGGGGGCAAGCTAAGGGGGAACCATGTTTCCGGGACACGCTTGTTTGAAATTTGGGGCAAGTTACAAACTTTGCCCCCATCTAAAATTTCGGACATGCTGCGGGTCGGGAGTGATTTCGGCCGAGCGCATCGGTGTTTGGGTGGGAGTGAAGTTACAAACCTACCCCGGTTTAGACTTTTGGATGTCGGACCAATAGGCTTCACGGGTCAGAGTTAGGATGGTAATTTCCTTCTACCAAACATTGGTCTCGCGTGGTTTCGGGCGAGGAGAGGCTCTTTAAGCGCTTCGTTCAAAATTTTGAACCAGAAGCATTCACGTTTACAGTATTCTTGAACTATTAGGATTGACCTTAATAGACCTCGTTAAATTTGACCTTGTATGATTGAAAACCTCATTAAATTATGCTCTTCTTTTGAAATTTTGACTCTTGAAAATCCTATAACTACTATTATTTTGGAATGGAGGTGGTAAATTTGAATGTATTTTGTACACGACTATATATTATTATGTACAAAAGCAAAGCAAAGATTGATGCACCCTTAATTTAGGTATGATTTACAAATGCCAGGATCTCGAATTCAAATAATTGAATGCACTTCATGTTGAATTTGAATATTTGAAACCACCTTAAGTTGATTTCAAACGTATGCTAGTTCCTAGCTAGCTATTTAGAATGTTCACTATGTATCTTTTGTATGTATAATGTGCTTTACACACACAACATAAACTATAATCACGTTTATATTTAAATTTCTAAAGCCATGCATTGTCTGGATTTCAAAATACTGACTCTATGGATCAATTATGTCGAATAATACCATACACATGCTCAAATTCGACAGAATATGGATGTTTGATACACCAATGATTGTTCAATACGCGAATCGCAAATATCATGATCCCATCCAAATATTTGGATACAATTTATATTTTAAATTGATGTGTACATTAGTCTTTTACGCGTAGATTCACTCTCCCTCGGCCCCTCCTCACACACGTGTTATCTTTCTCTCTCACACATACACGCACACGCTGTATATCCATTGGCCTTCTCTCTCGCACATCCTCACACTCTCTCCTGAGGTGTCTCTCGCACACACGTTGTCTATATATATCACCCTCCCTCCCTCTGTCTCACAACTATCTACGACTCCTTTCACTAGTCTCTGTCACAAGAACTCTTTCACACGCATAGGCACGCACGATCTACATCGACCCTTTTCTCTATACATATACCTGCCTACGTGTCTCCCGGACGCTTAGGCCTATCTCGCACGCATTGTCGATCTCCACCTCTCTTACTAGTTGACGAATATGATTCTAGCAGAGCATTTAGTAGATATCCCTTACAGCTAGGTTGGATGCATGGTAATAAGAGACAAGGATTTACCTTAGTTCGGGCCCTTGCAATCCAGGAAATACCCTACCCCCGGTCATGTATATTTGTGAGTAGGGTGTGTATAGAATACACTACGTGAATACCAAGGGATTCTATGTATGCTATCGACAAACTAGGCCCCGGGCTTGTATAAACATACCCGGGGCCAAGGGTTACAATTCCTAGCCGGCTTTGTCAGTGGACACAAAGTCCTTCGCGGCTGAGGTTTCTTTGTCTTGTGTGACTAGTCCTCCAGGTTTCTCCGTATAGTGTGTCACGGGTGGACCAATGTGGCGCAGGACGGAACCGATCGGGGGCCTCACCTCGGCCCACCAGACCTCACACACCCCTATCCCTAGGTCTCGGTATCTTGTCACACCCACACATGCATACCAGACACACACACCCCACACACTATTTTTGCTCATGTCTCTCTCCGTCACGCCCAATATGCGGTCCTATCCTCGAGGAACTCGGAGGTCCCACCAAGGCTAGAAGCGCATATTGAGGACGCTTGCAAGGTGGATATCATTACATTGTACCATGTACATAATAGATGGGGATACAGACAATTACATACAATCATCACATGAATACATCAATACATAGCAAACACCATATAGAAGAGCAGAATCCGACTACGGATGAAAACAAACAAAAAACACGAACGACATCCACCCTGCTAGCCTAGGCTGCCGACCCAGAACCTATCCCTTGAACGACGAAGAAGAAGAAGCAGAAGAAGAACTCCAAAAGCAAACAGGCACCGCTCTCACCTCAAATCATCGCGTTACCTGTACCTGCATCTGTTGTTGTAGTAATCTGTGAGCCACGAGGACTCAGCAATCCCATAACCATGGGTACCAAGACTATCAAAGCTTAAAAGGGTATGGAAGGGTAATGTGGTGAGGTTGCAGCAAGCACTAAGCATTGTATGGTGGCTAACTTACGAGTACAAGAATAAGAAGAGTAAACTACGCATAAACGGTCGCAAACTAATAATGATCAAGAAGTGATCCTGAACACCTACCTACGGTTCAAACATAACCCCACCGTGTTCTCTTCCCGAACTCCCTCGAAAAGAGACGATCACGGTTACGCACGCGGTTGCTGTATTTTAATTAAATTTAGTGTCAAGTTCTCTACAACCAGAGGTTATAAATTTCCAAGTCGCCACATAACCGCAGGCACGGCTTCGCGTAAGATTTAACCCTACAGGGGTGTTCCAACCTGGTCCATCACAAACCAACACAAGCTGCGGTGGAAAAACCTCAACCTCAAGAAAACCCGATCAACCTCGAGTCAGCACGAAGTATCCTTGGAATCCCGGTGAACAAGACATTTCGACAATGGTAAACAAGTCCAGCAAGACCTACCGGCGTGCCGACACCATGATAGTAGCCACGCGTCTCTCGTCTTAGGCCACGACCGGATAAGCTATGCATACAGGTACCAAAAGACCCCAGGTTGCCAAGTGGTGGCCCGGCACAGTGCTCTAGTTTTTGGGCCAACACCATCAACCCTGGCCCACCTGTATTATGTTGAATTAAGAATCCCCGGGGATGCGACCCCCTATGCAAAATTAATTAATTAATTCAGTATTATTATGTTGGCAAATATTAAAACCAAAGTTGGGCCTTGCTGGAAGCGTTTATTCAAAGCAAACTGTCAAGAGGGTCCCATAACCCCTGAGCATGTTAGGAACGCTAATCAAGGAACATAACACCGGTATTACGGAAACTAGGGCGGCATGAGTGGAACAAAACACTAGGCAAAAGGCCGGAAACTAGGGTTCCCAGTGACGTCGAGGAGGGCGGAGCTCGCAGGGTCTCCCGCGGGCGGCATCGAGCAGAGGCGGATGGTGGCCAGGGCGACGGAGAAGGAGGGATCGCCGGCAGCGCGGCTGGTGAGCGGCGTGTAACACCCAGATTTTCGCTCCTCGATTTTTCGCTTCGCGGGATTTGACTCCCGTCTTTTTTTCGGTGTTATCGGATTTTCTCTCGCTCTTGGGTATATAAAGATGGTCATTTAGCCTTGCCTTTTCTATCCAACTAGAGATTCTCTCCGATTCAACCTTGCCATCCAAGATGTATTCTCAAGATTTTGCCACTGAAACCCTACTTTCCGATCTACCGGAAGGGAAACCCTAATTTTCTTTGCTCTGTTGCCTCCCAAACTTTTCCCAGAGACTCTCCCTTATCTATAAACCCTGGATATGTAAAAATATTGCCAAATCATTTGCAATATTTTTCATTTAAAATTAATTCCTTTTTCTGCCAGTTAAAGGAATTAAATCCAGAAAAATATCTATCCATTTCCAAAGTTCATGATAACTTGTGGAGATATTCTTTGTGATCATATTGAGCTCCCATAAAAATATTGGCAACAATTAAATGAGGGAAATTGCATTTTCCTATTTAAAGCCAATATTGCATTTTGGGCACTTTCCAAAGGAACTATCATTTTGGTAGCCAGGAAAAATACCAAATATTTTGAGGAGCTTCTCCTGTCCATATATTCACCATTTCCATCAAGATCCCAAGTTCCACAGTTCAATTTTTTAGCACATCTTCCAATTCTTGTTTCTGGACCTATTTTGAGATTGTGAAGCAACTATATTTTATATTGCTTCAAAAATCTTGAAATTAATCCAGGACCTCGCATTCCCTATATGATGTGATTATGCAAAAATTCACATCATTTCATCTAGCCAATTTCTCTCAAAAATTCCATCTAGCTTCTGTCCAGCAGAAAGCTCTGTGAAGGAAGTAACATTTAGGTATGTTCAAATGAGCTAATCTTTTTCCAATGCCTCCATATAGCCAAATAATCATCCTCCCCCAAATTTGGGCCAAATCCATCTAGCAATTTGAGCACAACATCAAGATTTAGTTTCTGGACTAAATTTGCCATTGCTAAGGAAGTGCGTGCAAACTTGGTCCAAATGACCTAAAAATTTGCCAGCATCTACTCCTTCCTACCATCTTTCATTGTGACATGGAACCAGCTCAACACCTCCAGCCATTTCTCTAGACAAGTCCATCTAAGTTTCTTGTCAGAATCTATTTCTACTAATTTCTCCCACATCAGAGCCACCCAGATGGTTCTAGCCACTTCCCTCACTTATTTAAGCAGCGAGGGACGTGTTGGACAAGCTATGGCCAAAAGGCGCACGCCAGATCAGCCAGTGCGCGTGGTGACCGCGTGAGCTGCACGCCAGTACAGCGCTCTGCGCGCCCACCGGGTCGGACAGGACGGCTCGGGCTGCTGCAGCGTGTCCCCTAGTGCCGACTACGTCGCCGCTGTCCACGTATTCCCTCTCCAGCTTCTTCCCCCTCCGGCCACTTCCTCGCCGCGCCGCGACGAGCACTCTGCTCGACCACTGTGCCCGCACATGCGCCGCCGCATCCGGCCGAGCCGAAGCTCCTCGAGCACGCCAGCGCAGCTCCCCTGCTCCTCCGTGACACTCCTTGACAGCCGCAACCCTCCAGCCGCGCCTCCCGAGAGCTCTAGACACCGGCCAGCTCACCGGAGCGGCCGTGCCTATCCGGTGGCCTCGGGCGGCTATAAAAGCCACGGCCGAGCCCTTCCCGAGCATCACCACCTCCCCTCCCCTCACTCGCAGAACCTCCCCGCAATCCCTCTCCCTCCCAGCCTCCAAATCGAGCTCGAGGAGGTCCCTCCCCATCCATGGCCGAAGTCTGCTGCCGCTGCCCTTCTCGGGCCCATGGTCATTCCCCTTCTCCTCCCCCACGGCCACGGCCTTCCCCGGAGCTCGCTAAGCCGCCGCCGCCCTCTTCTTATCCGGGGAGGCTCTGCCGGCGCCGCTCCTGCGAAGCCTCTCGGCCGCCGCGGCCCGACCACTGGAAACGGCAAGGTGAGCCACCCCAGGCGCTCCTGCGGCTACCCTCGGGCACGGCGAGGAGTAGCGGTGCTCCCGCGCTCCCCGGACTTCTCTCTGGAGCAGGGAGGCGACGGCTGCACTGGCGCCCGAGCACTCTGTGCTCCCCGACGCGAGGAAGAGGACGATGACCAGAAGGCAAGAGAAGGGATGAGGTGGGCCCCACTTGTAAGCCTCTAAGGGCTGACCCAGCTGGGCCGTTGACCATTTTAAGTGGAAGCGTATTCCACGAATACGCTTTTCGCTTAGCATGGCGTATTCAGCCACGGCCTTCGGGTAAGATACGTTTTCTGTTGCAGAAAGCGTAATCCCAAAAATGCGCTTTCAATTCTCAGCCCCGGTCAAAACCTCTAGTTTGCGGACGTTCACCCGTTAAGGGCTAAAGTGGACACTATTCTGTCTGCTTTTCTGCTTAACGAACGAACACTCACAACTTCGCGACCGTAAATCCGATTCAGGTGAATCCAAAGCCCACTTCTTCAGTTCGTCGAGCCCGTTCCGATGATGTCACTTACACCATGTTGACACTTTTTTAAAATGCCCATTTTGCCCCTGCCCTATATCCAGCCTTTCCGAGAGGGAACCCTTTCCGGCAAATTTTTCCGCGAGGTGATCGCACTTCTTCCCGGAGTATTCCTTGACCCCCAGGCAAGCCGACCATCTGATATATGCCCTAAAGCATTGCTCTGTGTTATTCTTGCTTGTTTAATTAATGAATATGCCTGTGTTAGAAATAATTAAACTCCTGCTAGTTTGAATTTGCTATTTACATTACCTGCTAATACTCATCGTATTATCGCACTAGTGACTCGTAGATGACAATGTGGAGATAGGTTGTTATGTTGATATACTAGGTTACATCTTGGATTATCGTTATTGTTGCAATGATTAAGAATATGATATAATGACAACCTCCTCCGTCGGCTGGATCGAGTCATAGTGCCACCGAACCGAGCTCATCGAGTGCAACCACACTTGCCTAGATGGGGAGGCCCTAGCTTGGTCTATTGTCCTGTGATGTAGGGTGGAACCCTAATGGTGTCGATCTTTCACGATTGGAGCGGATCCCGCGAAGAACACGAAGAACACGAGAGGGGAAAACGACAGGGAACACTCAAATAGACAAGACACAATCACACATGTGCTAAATCCACATACACAAAAGGGATACAAAGGTCCAAATCCAACAAAAGAGGGTAAAAATGGTAGCTAGTTCATCCCGATCCGGAGAGGAGTCGAGGTCTTGGATATCCCGGAGGATCTTCTCACATGGAGGTCTTGAACTCCATGGGAGTGGTCTCTCTCTCAAGAGTAGAGGTAGGAGCACAGCTCAACTAATGAGCTATCATATTTGCTAACCCTAAAACGTAGGTGGAAGAAGGGTATATATAGTCTAGGGGGCGAAGGGGTACACGGGCCTCAGCCCAAGTCAATGCACGCAGGCAGGGCCGGAAGTTCCGGGCAGGGTCGGATGTTCCGGAGGACGGAAGTTCCGGGCAGGTTTCGGGAATGGTCCGGGCTATCCAGAGAGTTTGCACGGTGGCAGCTGGGCTGGTGTCCGGGGGCCAGAAGTTTCGGGCAGGCCGGATGTTCCGGGGGCCGGAGGGTCCGGTCAGGTTCCGGGCAGGGTCCGGGCTGGACAGAGACTTTGCACGTCCGGACGTCGCCTGGAGTGTCGAGGGCCAGAAGGTCCGGGCTGGCCGGAAGGTCCGAGGGCCGGAGGTTCCGGGCTAGAGGCTGGAAGTTCTGGTCTTTCCAGAAGCTTGTCCATGCTTCTTCTTCCTTCTCTTCCAAGCTTCCCTCGCGGACGGTGTAGTTTTCGTGGAAGGAAATGGGGGAAAAGATGGGGAAGGCTAGATCCACTTGAAACACAACGAATCCATGGATCAAAATCAACAAAACATCATCCAACCAACAAATCACAAAAAAAAATTGGTATGACTATTTTTGGTGGGGATTTTCGAAATTGGGACAAAACGAAGCAAAATTAGGCTAGAAAACGGTGGGGGAGACTCCAAATTCGTGATCAACGTGGCTCTTGGTACCAAGATGATGTAGGGTGGAACCCTAATGGTGTCGATCTTTCACGATTGGAGCGGATCCCGCGAAGAACACGAAGAACATGAGAGGGGAAAACGAGAGGGAACACTCAAATAGACAAGACACAATCACACATGTGCTAAATCCACATACACATAAGGGATACAAAGGTCCAAATCCAACACAAGAGGGTACAAACGGTAGCTAGTTCATCCCGATTCGGAGAGGAGTCGAGGTCTTGGATATCCCGGAGGATCTTCTCACATGGAGGTCTTGAACTCCATGGGAGTGGTCTCTCTCTCTCAAGAGTAGAGATAGGAGCACAGCTCAACTAATGAGCTATCATATTTTCTAACCCTAAAACGTAGGTGGAAGAAGGGTATATATAGTCTAGGGGGCGAAGGGGTACACGGGCCTCAGCCCAAGTCAATGCACGCAGGCAGGGCCGGAAGTTCCGGGCAGGGCCGGATGTTCCGGAGGACGGAAGTTCCGGGCAGGTTCCGGGAAGGGTCCGGGCTATCCAGAGAGTTTGCACGGCGGGAGCTGGGCTGGTTTCCGGGGGCCGGAAGTTCCGGGCAGGCCGGATGTTCCGGGGGCCGGAGGGTCCGGTCAGGTTCCGGGCTGGACAGAGACTTTGCACGTCCGGACGTCGCCTGGAGTGTCGAGGGCCGGAAGTTCCGGGCTGGCCGGAAGGTCCGGGGGCCGGAGGTTCCGGGCTGGAGGCCAGAAGTTCTGGGCTTTCCAGAAGCTTGTCCATGGTTCTTCTTCCTTCTCTTCCAAGCTTCCCTCGCGGACGGTGTAGTTGTACACGTGCGCTGGCACTCCTCCTCTTCGTCCGTGGTGCTCCGACAATACCTATGTATGCACACGAGTGGAGTGTCAAGTAGTATACCATCCTCGAAGGGGTCAAGTGAACACGCGTAAAGGAGATGATTCACCTTTGTGTATGTGGAGTAGATGTCGCACGTGTCACTTGCCAAACAGGCTCTTGACATGGTGATGTCCGTAGGATGCTCTGCATCATCTCCCCCCCCCCCCCTTGGGAAAGATCCTACCTTGGATCAAAAACCAAATCACCATGGGAAAGAGATGGCTTCGCCGTGTAGAAGTGAACGATCACCAAGTACTCTTCATCTTGAGGCTCGAAATGGTCACTCTCCAATGTCGCACCGTCTTGTGATTCCTTCAAAATGACCAAGGACAACAAACACTTGGAAAAACAAATGTGGTTAGCGTTAGTGCAAAACCAAACATTCAAGTGGTGATTCACCCAACAAGTGTAGTCATCAAGCATAGCATATGGTTTGACAAAGAAGTGAGACATGGCATGTAAGCATATTAATTGAGCACAAGCAAAGTCATCATGGAAACAATCATGCAAAGGTGAGGTGAAGATGCTAATGTGTGTGACAAATGAATAAGCATCTACCTCAATGTCATAGCAATCATGCACAAAGTGCTCAACAAAAGGTCGGTGGTAGGCATAGGAATCATTCACAACACCAAATAAAATGAAGTGTCTAAACACATGGGTCAAGTGCAAGACAAACCAAGAATAATGTGCATATGGTGTAGTGAAGATAGTGTGGCACTCAACACAATAGAAAGAGCAAATGTTCATCATGTGTGAGGCAATCAAGTCAAGCATGTAGCAATCAATGGGGCATGGCATATGTGAAGAAAGGACATTGTTGCAATCAAACACATGGAAATAGCATGGGATAATCATGTTCGATGCAACACACAAGGCATATATATCATGAGGCATGGCAATGTGGCAATGACAAGTCAAAACATGAAGATCACTAGCATGTGTGCAATGTGTCATGGTGTAAGCAACACATGAAGTATGATCCACAATATTCATACTCATGGTTTCGGGGTTCTCAAAAGAGAAGGATATCACCTCGAAAGTGTGCTCTTGTGTGTCCTTCACAATGCCGAAGTGGTAGGAAATGTGATGTAGAATCGCGCCGGTCGAAAGTGGCTCACTCTCAAGAGCTCGAATGGTCAACTCACGGGAAGTGGACGTTGACACGATGTTGAAGGATCGTACACATGCACACAACCAAGCAAAGAACGTATGTGCATGGTAGATAAACACATCATCCATTATGATGGTTATCTTCTCTTGCACATAACCATTAGAAGCAAAAGTGCATGAATAATATGATGCAACAATGGATATATTCATGGCACTAGGCATATGGTGCAAAGAAGGAAGACAAGCATGCTTCACATGAAAGATGTTAAAAGCTCCAAACATATGGGAGAAAGCTATGGGGGCAATCTCAATAGCAAGACTAAAAGCATTGTTGCACTCAATACATGGAAAATCATCTAGCATGCGAGAGGCAACATATGGAGCAATTGGACAATATTCAATAGCAATCATGTGCAAAGCAAGGCAATGGTTGTCATCAACCGCATGAAACGAGCAAGTATGTATCATCGGTGATGCAACAAGGCAAGCAATCGTAGTAATCATGTCGTGCAAACTAGTGGAGCGAAGATGCAACGCACTAGAGGAAATCATGGCGATCATGTCATGTGAGCAAATAGTAGGCCTAGGCAAAGCACATGACATATCACGAGCACGAAAGCGAAACATGATCAAAGTATCATCATAGGCATGGGATACATAGCAAACATGGCAATAACAAGGGATATCTCCACCAAGCATGCAAATACACATACAAGTGCTAGAATCATGGATCATGTGTAATGCAAAGCATGGGTCACCAAAGCATGTCATCCAAATGGAAATGAGCATATCATGCAAAGTGAACATGGCAATATGGGCAAAGGATATATAATGGATAATAACCCATAACCATGTGAGGGCCATGTAGAAGAAATGCGCGAAGTCAGTGCGTGGTGGGAGCGGTGGGAATGACAATCCACGGAATCCCAAATCATAATTGCTCTCTAGTGCTCGTTTCGTCAACTCTTGCGCTTGCGAGGTCGACGAGGAAGCATGTGTACCTACACAACATGGGGACAAACGAAACAAAGTGTATGTGCACATCATCCATCATGATGTGTATGTGCACGTTAGAGTTATCACAAATCAAGCATCGCTCAAAGAAATTTGAAGCGCGATATAAGAACATGTCATCCATCATGAAAGAATAGTTGTTATGTATTACACGATGGGGACACAAATTGAGCATGCAAGTATATGGCACATCAATAGCAGTTTTATTCATGGGATGCATATGGTGCACACAATCATTGGGATCATGCAATGGATGGGATCGATCAAAATCTCCTAACATGTATGAGGAAACTATGGGGGTCGCCTCATGAGCAATAGCGGACGCATAATATGGAGAAATTGACAACATGGCAAATAATGCATGTCCGAAGCTAGGTGGTCATGGCATGGCATATGAGAGAAATGATGCAAAGGGAGCATTTCAATATCATCACAAGAAAAGCAAATGCCAATAACCATGGGTTTGTCATCTATGCTATATGTGCAAATTGGGTTAATTTTAATGGCATATGCATAGTCACTACGATGAGATTGCAAATATGACATATGGGAGATCTCATTCATAGCATATGACAAGTCAAGAGGGGTGGCAAACATGATGTGACCGATAGAATTAGCACAAGAAATCCTATGCAACATGGCATCACAACTAATAGACTCCTCATGGCAATCATAAAACTCATCATAAATGGGTAAATCATCGCATGGGAAAATCATACTAGTATGAAGCATGGTAATAGGTGGAACAACATCATGCAAGCAATCAATGTCCATAAGCGGGAGTAGAGCATCACCTTCACCTATGGTACCTTTCTCATTCCACTCATGCGGTGTAGGTGAGGTGGCAAAGACCAAATTGTGGTCATCTTCATCTGGATGGAACCATGTGGGGGGGCATCATAGTCCACCATGGCCATCGTCTTGTCCATAGGAGGGACGAAGTCGTCGAGGGTCGGCGCGTCATCATATATGGGACCTAGCACCAAATGAGAAGACACAATAGAGGTAGGGGTTAAGTCGTTAGAGTTTGAAATGGCCTCACAAGACCTATCAACTATCACACTCTCTATATGTGGTGGCTCACTCACTCCCACAAAGTAGGTGCACTCAAAGTCACATATGGTGGAGTCACTCATCTCACTCAAGTGGTGGGGGTTGTGGCTCTCCTCACATGGGAATTGGGGCAACTCATCATATATGGGGCTAGTGGTGAAGACACTCTCACTCGCAATATGGTGGCATAAGCCACTCAAGTCATCATCACCTTCGCCGTGGATGAAGGCCGAAGATGGCACATCCTCACTCTCGCTGTCTTGGAGCTTGGCCTTCTCGAAGTGTGCTTGGGGTGGAGAAGCCTTAGCCTTCATGTGTTCTTGTTCCGCCTTGAGAGCACCAAAGTAGATGTTGTCGAGGGACTCGTAGTTGTCGAAGAAGATAGTCTAGGAGATGTCGTTGTTCAATCCCATCATGAAGTAGAACTTCATCCAAGTGGGGTCGTCCACACCGGCTCGTCGCAAGGCTTTCTTCATCTCCATGAAGTACTCGTTGAGGGACTTGGATCCTTGTATGGTATTCTCCAATTGGTGAAGAAGATGTTCCATGTAGGCGGAAGGCACAAACTCTCGCCGCATCACTTTCTTCGTCTTGGGCCAACTCATGTTGTAGCTCTTCGAAGGTGTGTGAAGCCACCATGTCGACGCGTAGTCATGGAAGGTACTTGTGGCGCACTTCACTTGATCTTCGGAGGGGACTTAATGTAGCTTGAGGTAGTCGTCCATCTTGTGCTCCCACTCGAGATACTCCTCGGGGTCTTGAGTCCCATAGAAAGGAAGCTCGTGGTCGGTGTCGAGGTCGTAGTAGCTCGTGGAAGTCGCGGACTTGAGCTTGGGGAGCTTCTCTTGAGCGTAATCTTGAGGTGCTTGTTGGCGAAGATGCCGTATGTCCAAAGGCGAAGATGCCTTGAAGTCGCTTGGCGAAGAGGCCAAGGTAGATGGTGAAGTCGTGGAGCGGTGGTTAGTGTTGAGCTCTTGACCTTCACGTTCTCGTCGGTGATGGTGTCAATGCCGATGTGACTTTGCCGGAGATGGTAGCTCGGAAGCATGTGCACTTGAGCGTCTTCTCGAAGATGAGGGAGACCTCTTGGCGGTCTTGATGAGGGCTATTAGCTCCTCCTTGTGAGCTTGCATCTTGGCGTCAATGAAGTTTTTCGTGGCATCGAACTCGTCGTTGTTGGTGTAGACCGAAGTAGATGTGCTTTGCCTATCCATCATGCTCAAGCAAAAATGTGAGTGGAAGAAAGGAAAGAACTAGACCAAATGTACCTTATCCGATGTTGAAGATGGATCAATGATCACTCAATAATGTATTATGGAAGTAGCACAATTGGTACCGGATCTTGTCTATTCTCACACCTACACAAGTAAAGCTTATGGAGTAGCCTGGTGATGATAGTGGCACAAAAATTTGATGCAATTGTTAGTAAGAGTCAATAATGTTGAAAGAGATTCACAAATTCGCAAATGAAACAAGTAGACCAATCGCAAAGAATGGCACACGGAAACGCACACACGGATAGATAAATGGGGTCGTGCAACCAAGGAATGAGCACAAAATGTGGAATCCACGGAAAACGCTCGTGTTGCACAACTCAAGAGAGACGCTAGCACGATTGCTCAAAAGGCGGATACAACACTTGTACACACCCTAGGAAAGACAAAACGTATCGACTTTCTATTCCAAGTATGTTATGTATGTATGGTTCCCGGTGTTTCTCACACGATGATCCAAGATGATCAATGATGGCAATTTGATATGCAATGTGGCGATGCTATGGCTATTGCTTACAAGCTCTTTGTTTTTCTCTTTGCTTAAAAGCTTTTTTTTGGCCAATATGCGCAATGCTCAAACCAAGATGGCAAGTGTGTATATGCAGGAACAATCTTGTGACACAAGAGATGATATGATGATACCAAGATGAGGTATGTATACAATGGAAGGGCGGATCGATAATCACTAAAGTGCACAAGTAACGTTGCCGTCAATACTCAATGGCTAGTCTCGATAGGCAAGTGACGCAAAATGGGCTAGGGGTTAACAATGCAATGGCAAGGAGAATATACAATGGTGTCGTCGAGGTTACCGTCGGTGGTTCTCGTTTGAAAGCAAGGACGGATGATGATGAAGTGGACAATGTCGATGACGACCTCGTGGCGATGATGAGTGGCAGTGTTCTTGATGTCGAACCGTTCCTAATTAGCCGAAACACCTTAGGAAACGGAAAAACCGCAAACTCAAAATCTCAAACGCAAAAGTCAAATGGTGGTAACGGATGAGCGGTGGTGGTTGCGGAAGTATTGGTGGAAACCCGGTCAAATGGGTTAAGGTGGCAGAATAGTATGGTGGGGCTATACATGTTGTCGGAGTGGAAGTCACGGTCCCTAAGTAGCCGAAACACCTTAGGAGACACAAGCCACAACTCAAACAACCTCAAATGCAATGGGGATCAAAATGAATTAGGTTGTGGACGTCTATGGTGGAATAGCGGATGATATGGTGGAGGCCCTATGCCAAAGTTCCAAAAATTTTATGGAGTCAAATGGTGCTGAAACCAAGGTGAGGACCTCGGGCACGTCGATAGCTTCAAAACGAGCCAAAGAACACTCAAATCGGAGTTCGGAGCGAAAAGTTGTGATGAAAATGGTGAAGAAGGGCGATGCTGAATTTCGGGTAAAGTTTCTGGTTAGGCCGGAAGTTCCGGGCTCCGGAAGTTCCAGGGGGTTGCCGGAAGTTCCGGGGGTCGCGGTAGACGTTTGGGGGAAACCGGGGGATTTCGGGTAAACTTTTTGTTTAGCCCGGAAGTTCCGGGGCATGGACGGAAGTTCCGGGTGACGGAAGTTCCGGGGAAGTCCGGAAGTTCCGGGGGTCGTGGAATTTCTTCCGGGACGAACCCTAAATTCCAGATCTGAGAACGGGGGTGGAAAAACACGATTTCCCAGTGCAAAATTGAGAAGATTTCGTGGAAGGAAATGGGGGAAAAGATGGGGAAGGCTAGATCCACTTGAAACACAACGAATCCATGGATCAAAATCAACAAAACATCATCCAACAAACAAATCACAAAAAAAAATTGGTATGACTATTTTTGGTGGGGATTTTCGAAATTGGGATGAAACGAAGCAAAATTAGGCTAGAAAACGGTGGGGGAGACTCCAAATTCGTGATCAACGTGGCTCTTGGTACCAAGATGATGTAGGGTGGAACCCTAATGGTGTCTATCTTTCACGATTGGAGCGGATCCCGCGAAGAACACGAAGAACATGAGAGGGGAAAACGAGAGGGAACACTCAAATAGACAAGGCACAATCACACATGTGCTAAATCAACATACACATAAGGGATACAAAGGTCCAAATCCAACACAAGAGGGTACAAACGGTAGCTAGTTCATCCCGATTCGGAGAGGAGTCGAGGTCTTGGATATCCCGGAGGATCTTCTCACATGGAGGTCTTGAACTCCATGGGAGTGGTCTCTCTCTCTCAAGAGTAGAGGTAGGAGCACAGCTCAACTAATGAGCTATCATATTTTCTAACCCTAAAACGTAGGTGGAAGAAGGGTATATATAGTCTAGGGGGCGAAGGGGTACACGGGCCTCAGCCCAAGTCAATGCACGCAGGCAGGGCCGGAAGTTCCGGGCAGGGCCGGATGTTCCGGAGGACGGAAGTTCCGGGCAGGTTCCGGGAAGGGTCCGGGCTATCCAGAGAGTTTGCACGGCGGGAGCTGGGCTGGTTTCCGGGGGCCGGAAGTTCCGGGCAGGCCGGATGTTCCGGGGGCCGGAGGGTCCGGTCAGGTTCCGGGCTGGACAGAGACTTTGCACGTCCGGACGTCGCCTGGAGTGTCGAGGGCCGGAAGGTCCGGGGGCCAGAGGTTCCGGGCTGGAGGCCGGAAGTTCTGGGCTTTCCAGAAGCTTGTCCATGGTTCTTCTTCCTTCTCTTCCAAGCTTCCCTCGCGGACGGTGTAGTTGTACACGTGCGCTGGCACTCCTCCTCCTCGTCCGTGGTGCTCCGACAATACCTATGTATGCACACGAGTGGAGTGTCAAGTAGTATACCATCCTCGAAGGGGTCAAGTGAACACGCGTAAAGGAGATGATTCACTTTTGTGTATGTGGAGTAGATGTCGCACGTGTCACTTGCCAAACGGGCTCTTGACATGGTGATGTCCGTAGGATGCTCCGCATCATCCTGCCTCTTGTCGGTACTTCCAAAGTGGGAAGGTTATGCGTGCGCGCTACCCTGGCCCGGTAGGCGGCGATAACCTTGTGAGCCCAGTAGTTTGTTTGCGCGTAGTCCCCATTTGGGACAGTTTTGTTCGGCCATGACGGTGGCAGGTGTCACGGGGTGACATAGGGGCCACCCAGGACATGACCCTGTGAGGGTATGATTGTCGGTGGGACTGTAAGAGTGCCAGGCAATAGATAAGTTTTGTTGGAGCAACACCGGTCCATCCGAATGGGAGTATGAGGCCAGGAGCTCCATAATGTGGGTAAAGTGCGCAACCTCTGCAGAGTGTAAATCTATTCGAATAGCTGCATCCTCGGTCATGGGACACAGTTCGTACTAGGTCACACTATTTGGTCCGTGTCGAGTCTGGAGGAACAAACCATATGATGTTAATAATGATCCAGAGAAAGGTATGATTTTATCAGACTTGCAGTACAGATGCATGGACATCGGATGATGTCAGGAATATGAGATGTTAGCCATGGGATGGCTAAGAGAGAAACGGTCGTATGACAGAAATATTTGGATTGGATTTGGATCGGATTCGGATTCGGATATGGATTTGGATCGGATTTGGATTGGATCCTAAGATTATTCGAAGTATGGATTAATTACTTGATATGTTGTATCTTCGTCATACTAATGTTACATTGATAGTTAACATGCTAGATAATTCCTGTTATGATATGATATTGCTAAATAATCCTGCTATGACATGATGATTAATGCTGCTAGATGTTTAATCTTGCTAGATAATCCTGTCATAACATAATAGTTAATACTGTTAAGATAATAAGTGCATGCTTGAATGCCATGGATTGCTTTGCTTGGTGTATATGTTGGTTTGGTTTGCTTGTGAGTACATTCAAAAGTACTCAGCGGCCTTCAATGTGGCCAGGTTCACCTAAGGATCCGACGTCCACTAGCGAGGAGCCGGAGGGTTCGTGGGCTAGAAGAGTAACCCAGTCAGATCCCTGTGGATTGGAGCCGCACCAAGACCATCTTGCCTTAGATAGAGCTTTTCCGCTGCCATCACCATTGTAAAACATCATGTAAGACTTATATATTTCATTAATAGAAATGCCTGTGTTCATGATACTTGTTGTAAAAGCGCATGCCAGAGTGATTTTCCTGGGCTGGTATGTGCGGAGACCGTCTGGCTACAGTGGTATTCAGGCGGGGCGCCACAACGGATGGTATCAGAGCCAGGTTGACTGTAGGTTACCCAAGCCGGATTTTCTTGCCTCTTGATTAGTAGAAAGCCCAGATGGATTTCAGCCATCTTTGCCAGACAGGCACGGCTACTATTGATCATACGGCAATCCCCTAGGTTTTTGTCTCCATCAGACCCCAACTCTCGTGGTCTTTGCCTCCGGTGGGAAATGTCCTTACTAGGCAATGACTCGTGAGCCCTAAACCCCTAGGTAAACCAGATATCCCCACCTTGCTTGCTAACCATGGCATCTCTCTTCTCAAATCTAGTTTCCTTTGGGAAACGCCTATAAATTCCATCTTTCCCTGACAACCCCAGGATCGTTGACTAAGCCACTTTGGCTGTGGTCATGCGTCGAGTGTGGTGTTCCCTAAGGAAGTAGTAGGAGCTTAACCCCAATTGCTACCAGGAGCATTGTGTGGTTTTGCTTCTAAATTCTTAGAGGTGTATCGAGTGCGCTAGGCTAGTTATACTAGTGGATCTTTGGCCACGTGTGTAAGGTCCGCAAAATTTGAGCTTTATTTGCTTTTTGGTTTTCGTGTTCTTGCTTCTTTTGTCGACTCCGTTCTGTCGCTCCGACTGGATCCATCTGCAAGAGCTATCAAAGAAGACCAACACACAACTTGGATAATACCCAATAATCCAAATTCAGTAAGAGTCAAGTCAAGCCAACTACCCGATATTTGGAGCATTATCACCGGATCGGTCAGGAAAGAAGAATGGGTCAGAAGCATACTCTACGTGCTACAGACAAGGTCAGAATATGCCTGAGAGAGCTTGTCTCAGAATTGATCACAAAAGAACAGCCAGATGAGCTATCAGTAATGGACACCAACAGGGACAAATTATTCTATCCTCGACACAAGGATTATTTTAGCCAGTGGGGTGAACCTCGAGTCTTTTCTCAATGGACTCAAGAATCATTTATTACCCCCGGAAGCCATATTTCAAGAATGTGAAGGTGCCGAGAACAACAACAAAACTCTGGTATGTTGATACAAATTTCAAAGTATATTTTGGAATTTATCGGTGCACATACAGAATTTTCTGGGCAAAGTGAACAAAGTTTGCGAGAAATATGGATAAGCTCACGACTGCCCGGAATTAATGAGAATTTCAAGTTCAGTTAAATCGAATGGAATGATCTCCCAACTGTTTACTACTGGCAACACTTGGTTTGAATGCAAAGGGTATTCCGAATTAATTGTCAACGTAAAGTCTGCATCAGTTATGCAACCTCTACAGCAACAATGATCAGGCCAGCAGAAGGACAAGCGGTGTGCATGACCAACATAATACTTTTAGAGAAAGTATGGCCTATACCAAATTTTGACTCCACCATGGGTAAATTGTGCCCGACTGCGTATCACAGTACAAGCCTTTTGGTACAAGGAACCCAGCCTTCGTCCTCAAGCTATCGGAAGGAGCTTACAACGCAAGACTCCCAATCTTCCTTGCTACATCACTTGGTGAAAAAAAAATCTTCTGGGATATGGCACTCCTATCTCCCTCAGCCGCTACCGCGGAAAAACTTCCAGCATAAGGCACCTGACCTTCCTTAGTAAGCAACATGAGGGAAAGCTTCTGAGGTACGATACCCAACCTTCTAGGCAGAAGCTTCGAGCATAAGGTATTCAGGCTTCTTCAGTATGCCGTCATGGCCACAACAATCCTGTCAGAAGCGTGAACTAGTCCAGACACACGTCCGCCTCAGAACTCAGTGGTTGTGAAAGGATTTATCCTACCCCTGCATTTGTTGTGAGCATGCAGTCCAGTGGTTCAGTTCATGCGAGCCACTCGTACACAGGAATGACTGTGTTTAGAGAAACATCGGCCCCATAGTTCAAAGCAAGTATATGAGCACAGCCACCCCTACGAGATATGCAAGAGTAAATTTTGAATACAAGCCCAACAAGATGGGATATGACCAAGGAGCCATGATGGTAGGTCATGACAAGTTCCCCAAAAGGAACCCTCAGGAACAGGGAAGTCTTGAATAAACAATCTCCGCGATGGTCAATGAAGTAAAGCTTCACAGACAAGGTGATATTGCCAATCCTTGTCGGACTCTTGCATATACGGCCACAACAATGCAGCCAGCATGTCATACTCATCATGAATATGGGCCATCAACCAAGACAAGAGGCTATGCTCGGAAAGATGCGCCGAATGATAGCCAAACTATGTTTAGCTCAGAGGTTTTAACAGGAATTACCGAGGATGTATGCATGCAATACCATGCACCAAGATGGATGTCTTGCCCATGAGAGTCGGTGTACGAAGTATCGCAATAAAACCCGAAGCAGCTAGCTCCAAGCCTTGAAAATGAGCTATTCTGTTGATACTACTCGCTACCAACCAACCTCAGGCTACAAACTACCAGGATAGAAGGTTTGCCTGCCAGGAAAGAGAAGGATTCAATGTAGCTGTATGGAAATACAACACATGAGCTGCCAGAAGAGGCAGTTAAAAGGCCAGTGAACCGACAAAGACAAGACAGCGGATGGATCCAAGTCGCACACAGGTATGTCCCCCTTCGCCGGGAGGTAAGCCCAGAAATCTCGAGGACGAGATTTTCTTAAGGGGGGTAGGTTTGTAACACCCTAATTTTCGCTCCTCGATTTTTCCCTTCGCGGGATTTGACTCCCGTCTTTTTTTGGTGTTATCGGATTTTCTCTCGCTCTTGGGTATATGAAGATGGTCATTTAGCCTTGCCTTTCCTATCCAACCAGAGATTCTCTCCGATTCAACCTTGCCATCCAAGATGTATTCTCAAGATTTTGCCACTGAAACCCTACTTTCTGATCTACCGGAAGGGAAACCCTAATTCCTTCCGTTACAAAGGAACCCTAATTTTCTTTGCTCTGTTGCCTCCCAAACTTTTCCCAGAGACTCTCCCTTATCTATAAACCCTGGATATGTAAAAATAATGCCAAGTCATTTGCAATATTTTTCAATTAAAATTAATTCCTTTTTATGCCAGTTAAAGGAATTAAATCCAGAAAAATATGTATCCATCTCCAAAGTTCATGAAAACTTGTGGAGATATTCTTTGTGATCATATTGAGCTCCCATAAAAATATTGGCAATAATTAAATGAGGGAAATTGCATTTTCCTATTTAAAGCCAATATTGCATTTTGGGCACTTTCCAAAGGAACTACCATTTTGGTAGCCAGGAAAAATCGCAAATAATTTGTGGAGATTATCCTATCCATATATTCACCATTTCCATCAAGATCCGAAGTTCCACAGTTCAATTTTTGAGCACATCTTCCAATTCTTGTTTCTGGACCTATTTTGAGATTGTGAAGCAACTATACTTTATATTGCTTCACAAATCATGAAATTAATCCAGGACCTCACATTCCCTATATGATGTGATTATTCAAAAATTCACATCATTTCATCTAGCCAATTTCTCTCAAAAATTCCATCTAGCTTCTGTCCAGCAGAAAGCTCTGTGAAGGAAGTACCATTTAGGTATGTTCAAATGAGCTAAAAAAATTCCAGTGCCTCCATATAGCCAAATAATCATCCTCCCCCAAATTTGGGCCAAATCTATCTAGCCATTTGAGCACAACATCAAGATTTAGTTTCTGGACTAAATTTGGCATTGCAAAGGAAGTGCGTGCAAACTTGGTCCAAATGACCTCAAAATTTGCCAGCATCTACTCCTTCCTACCATCTTTCATTGTGACATGGAACCAGCTCAACACCTCCAGCCATTTCTCCAGACAAGTTCATCTAAGTTTCTTGTCTGAATCTGTTTCTACTAATTTCTCCCACATCAGAGCCCCCTAGATGGTTCTAGCCACTTCCCTCACTTGTTTAAGCAGCGAGGGACGTGTTGGACAAGCTACGTCCGACAGGCGCGCACCAGATCAGCCAGTGCGCGTGGTGACCGCGTGAGCTGCACGCAAGTAAAGCGCTCGCGCGCGCACCGCGTCGGACAAGACGGCTCGGGCTGCTGCAGCGTGTCCCCTAGTGCCGACTACGTCGCCGTTGTCCACGTATTCCCTCTCCAGCTTCATCCCCCTCCGGCCACTTCCACGCCACGCCGCGACGAGCACTCTGCTCCGCCACTGTGCCCGCACATGCGCCGCCGCATCCGGCCGAGCCGAAGCTCCTCGAGCACGCCAGCGCAGCGACCCTGCTCCTCCGTGACACTCCCCGACAGCCGCAACCCTCCAGCCACGCCTCCCGAGAGCTCTAGACACCGACCAGCTAACCGGAGCGGCCGTGCCTATCCGGTGGCCTCGGGCGGCTATAAAAGCCACGGCCGAGCCCTTACCGAGCATCACCACCTCCCCTCCCCTCACTCGCAGAACCTCCCCGCAACCCCTCTCCCTCCCAGCCTCCAAATTGAGCTCGAGGAGCTCCCTCCCCATCCATGGCCGAAGTCTGCCGCCGCTGCCCTTCTCGGCCCCATGGCCATTCCCCATCTCCTCCCCCACGGCCACGGCCTTCCCCGGAGCTCGCTAAGCCGCCGCCGCCCTCTTCTTATCCGGGGAGGCTCTGCCGGCGCGGCTCCCGCGAAGCCTCTCAGCCGCCACGGCCCGACCACTAGAGATGGCGAGGTGAGCCACCCCAGGCGCTCCTGCGGCTACCCTCGGTCGCGGCGAGGAGTAGCGGTGCTCCCGCGCTTGCCGACCGTCTCTCTGGAGCAGGGAGGCGACGGTTGCACCGGCACCTGAGCCCTCAGTGCTCCCCGACGCGAGGAAGAGGACGATGACCAGAAGGCAAGAGAAGGGATGATGCGGGCCCCACTTGTAAGCCTGTAAGGGCTGACCCAGCCGGGCCCGTTGACCATTTTAAGTGGAAGCGTATTCCACGAATACGCTTTCCGCTTAGCAAGGCGTATTCAGCCACGGCCATCGGGTAAGTTACGTTTTCTATTGCAGAAAGCGTAATCCCAAAAATGCGCGTTCAATTCTCAGCCGCCGGCCGAAACCTCTAGTTTGCGGACGTTCACCCGTTAAGGGCTAAAGTGGACACTATTCTGTCTGCTTTTCTGCTTAACGAACGAACGCTCACAACTTCGCGACCGTAACTCCGATTCAATTGAATCCAAAGCCCAATTCTTCAGTTCATCGAGCCTGTTCCGATGATGTCACTTTCACCATGTTGACACTTTCTAAAAATGCCCATTGTGCCCCTGCCCTATATCCAGCCTTTCTGAGAGGGAACCCTTTTCGGCGAATTTTTCTGCGAGGTGATCGCACTTCTTCCCGGAGTATTCCTCGACCCCCAGGCAAGCCGACCATCTGATATATGCCCTAAAGCATTGCTCTGTGTTATTCTTGCTTGTTTAATTAATGAATATACCTGTGTTAGAAATAATTAAACTCCTGCTAGTTATAATTTGCTATTTACATTACCTGCTAATACTCATCGTATTATCGCACTAGTGACTCGTAGGTGACAATGTGGAGATAGGTTGTTATGTTGATATACTAGTTTACATCTTGGATTATCGTTATTGTTGCAATGATTAAGAATATGATATAATGACAACCTCCTCCGTCGGCTGGATCGAGTCATAGTGCCACCGAACCGAGCTCATCGAGTGCAACCACACTTGCCTGGATGGGGAGGCCCTAGCTTGGTCTATTGTCCTGCCTCTTGTCGGTACTTCCAAAGTGGGAAGGTTATGCGTGCGCGGAACCCTGGCCCGGTAGGCGGCGATAACCTTGTGAGCCTAGTAGTTTGTTTGCGCGCAGTCCCCGTTTGGGACAGTTTTGTTCGGCCACGACGGTGGCAGGTGTCACGGGGTGACACAGGGGCCACCCAGGACATGACCCTGGGAGGGTATGATTGTCGGTGGTACCGTAAGAGTGCCAGGCAATAGACAAGTTTTGTTGGAGCAGCACCGGTCCACACGAATGGGAGTATGAGGCCAGTAGCTCCATAGTGTGGGTAAAGTGCGCAACCTCTGCAGAGTGTAAATCTATTCGAATAGCCGCGTCCTTGGTCATGGGACACAGTTCGTACTAGGTCACACTATTTGGTCCGTGTCGAGTCTGGAGGAACAAACCATATGATGTTAATAATGATCCAGAGAAAGGTATGATTTTATCAGACTTGCAGTACAGATGCATGGACATCGGATGATGTCAGGAATATGAGATGTTAGCCATGGGATGGCTAAGAGAGAAACGGTCGTATGACAGAAAGATTTGGATTGGATTTGGATCGGATTTGGATTTGGATCGGATTTGGATTGGATCCTAAGATTATTCGGAGTATGCATTAATTACTTGATATGATGTATCTTCGGCATACTATAGTTACATTGATAGTTAACATGCTAGATAATTCCTGTTATGATATGATATTGCTAAATAATCCTGCTATGACATGATGATTAATGCTGCTAGATGTTTAATCTTGCTAGATAATCCTGTCATAACATAATAATTAATACTGTTAAGATAATAAGTGCATGCTTGAATGCCATGGATTGCTTTGCTTGGTGTATATGTTGGTTTGGTTTGCTTGTGAGTAAATTCAAAAGTACTCTGCAGCCTTCAATGTGGCTAGGTTCACCTAAGGATCCGACGTCCACTAGCGAGGAGCCGAAGCGTTCGTGGGCTAGAAGAGTAACCCAGTCAGATCCCTGTGGATTGGAGCCGCACCAAGACCATGCTGCCTTAGATAGAGCTTTTCCGTTGCCATCACCCTTGTATAACATCATGTAAGACTTATATATTTCATTAATAGAAATGCCTGTGTTCATGATACTTGTTGTAAAAGCGCATGCCAGAGTAATTTTCCTGGGCTGGTATGTGCGGCGACCGTCTGGCTACAGTGGTATTCAGGCGGGGCGCCACAACGGATGGTATCAAAGCCAGGCTAACTGTAGGTTACCCTAGCCGGATTTTCTTGCCTCTTGATTAGTAGAAAGCCTAGATGGATTTCAGCCATCTTTGCCAGACAGGCACGGCTACTATTGATCATACGGCAATCCCCTAGGTTTTTGGCTCCATCAGACCCCAACTCTCGTGGTCTTTGCCTCCGGTGGGAAATGTCCTCACCAGGCAATGACCCGTGAACCCTGAACCCCATGGTAAACCAGATATCCCCACCTTGCTTGCTAACCATGGCATCTCTCTTCTCAAATCTAGTTTCCTTTGGGAAATGCCTATAAATTCCATCTTTCCCCGACAACCCCATGATTGTTGACTAAGCCACTTTGGCTGTGGTCATGCGTCGAGTGTGGTGTTCCCTAAGGAAGTAGTAGGAGCTTAACCCCAATTGCTACCAGGAGCATTGTGTGGTTTTGCTTCTAAATTCTTAGAGATGTATCGAGTGCGCTAGGCTAGTTATACTAGTGGATCTTTGGCCACGTGTGTAAGGTCCGCAAAATTTGAGCTTTATTTGCTTTTTGGTTTTCGTGTTCTTGCTTCTTTTGTCGACTCCGTTCTGTCGCTTCGACTGGATCCATCTTCAAGAGCTATCAAAGAAGACCAACACACAACTTGGATAATACCCAATAATCCAAATTCAGTAAGAGTCAAGTCAAGCCAACGACCCGATATTCGGAGCATTATCACCGGATCGGTCAGGAAAGAAGAATGGGTCAGAAGCATACTCTACGTGCTACAGACAAGGTCAGAATATGCCTGAGAGAGTTTGTCTCAGAATTGATCACAAAAGAACAGCCAGATGAGCTATCAGTAATGGACACCAATGGGGACAAATTATTCCGTCCTCGACACAAGGATTATTTTAGCCACTGGGGTGAACCTCGAGTCTTTTCTCAATGGACTCAAGAATCATTTATTACCCCCGGAAGCCATATGTCAAGAATGTGAAGGTGCCAAGAACAACAACAAAACTCTGGTATGTTGATACAAATTTCAAAGCATATTTTGGAATTTATCGGAGCACATACAGAATTTTCTGGGCAAAGTGAACAAGGTTTGCGAGAAATATGCATAAGCTCACGACTGCCCGGAATTAATGAGAATTTCAAGTTCAGTTAAATCGAATGGAATGATCTGCCAACTATTTACTACTGGCAACACTTGGTTTGAATGCAAAGGGTATTCCGAATTAATTGTCAACATAAAGTCTGCATTAGTTATGCAACCTCTACAGCAACAATGATCAGGCCAGCAGAAGGACAAGCAGTGTGCATGACCAACAGAATACCTTCAGATAAGGTATGGCCTATACCAAATTTTGACTCCGCCATGGGTAAATTTTGGATACTTCGTAAGGAAGCTAGAATCAGCCACAGGCCCGACTGCGTATCACAGTACAAGCCTTTTGGTACAAGGAACCCAGCCTTCTTCCTCGAGCTATCGGAAGGAGCTTACAACGCAAGACTCCCAATCTTCCTTGCTACATCACTTGGTGAAAAAAAAATCTTCTGGGATACGGCACTCCCATCTCCCTCAGCCGCTACCGCGGAAAAACTTCCAGCATAAGGCACCTGACCTTCCTCAGTAAGCAACATGAGGGAAAGCTTCTGAGGTACGATACCCAGCCTTCTTCGGCACACTACCTGGCAGAAGCTTCGAGCATAAGGTATTCAACCTTCTTCAGTATGCCGTCATGGCCACAACAATCCTGTCAGAAGCGTGAACTAGTCCAGACACACGTCCGCCTCAGAACTCAGTGGTTGTGAAAGGATTTATCCTACCCCTGCATTTGTTGTGAGCATGCAGTCCAGTGGATCAGTTCATGCGAGCCACTCGTACACAGGAATGACTGTGTTCAGAGAAACATCGGCCCCATAGTTCAAAGCAAGGATATGAGCACAGCCACCCCTACGAGATATGCAAGAGGAAATTGTGAATACAAGCCCAACAAGATGGGATGTGACCAAGGAGCCATGATGGTAGGTCATGACAAGTTCCCCAAAAGGAACCCTCAGGAACAAGGAAGTCTTGAATAAACAATCTCCGCGATGGTCAATGAAGTAAAGCTTCATAGACAAGGTGATATTGCCAATCCTTGTCGGACTCTTGCATATACGGCCACAACAATGCAGCCAGCATGTCATACTCATCATGAATATGGGCCATCAACCAAGACAACAGGCTATGCTCGGAAAGATGCGCCGAATGATAGCCAAACTATGTTTAGCTCAGAGGTTTTTGTTGGAAATATGCCCTAGAGGCAATAATAAATTGGTTATTATTATATTTCCTTGTTCATGATAATTGTTTATTATCCATGCTATAATTGTATTGATTGGAAACTCAAATACATGTGTGGGTACATAGACAACACTGTGTCCCTAGTAAGCCTCTAGTTAACTAGCTCGTTGATTAAAAGATGGTGAAGGTTTCCTAGCCATGGACATGAGATGTCATTTGATAACGGGATCACATCATTAGGAGAATGATGTCATGGACAAGACCCAAACTATAAACGTAGCATATGATCGTGTCAGTTTATTGCTATTGTTTTCTGCATGTCAAGTATCTGTTCCTATGACCATGAGATCATGCAACTCACTGACACCGGAGGAATACCTTGTGTGTATCAAACGTCGCAACGTAACTGGGTGACTATAAAGATGCTCTACAGGTATCTCCGAGGGTGTCTGTTGGGTTGGCATGGATCAAGACGGGGATTTGTTACTCCGTGTGACGGAGAGGTATCTCAGGGCCCACTCGGTAATACAACATCACAATGAGCCTTGCAAGCAATGTGACTAAAGTGTTAGCCACGAGATCTTGTATTACGGAACGAGTAAAGAGACTTGCCGGTAACGAGATTGAACTAAGTATAGAGATACCGACGATCGAATCTCGGGCAAGTAACATACCGAAGAACAAAGGGAACATCATACGGGATTAACTGAATCCTTGACATAGAGGTTCGACCGATAAAGATCTTCGTAGAATATGTAGGAGCCAATATGGGCATCCAGGTCCCGCTATTGGTTATTGATCGTAGAGGTGTCTCGGTCATGTCTACATAGTTCTCGAACCCGCAGGGTCTACACACTTAACGTTTGGTGACGGTTAGTATAGTTGAGTTATTGTGTTGGTGACCGAAGGTTGTTCGGAGTCCCGGATAAGATCCCGGACATGACGAGGGTCTCCGGAAGAGTCCGGAGGTAAATATTGATATATGTGCTAATAGTGTTTTGATCTCCGGAAGGGTTCCAGAATTCACCGGAATGGGTTCCGGATGTTTACCGAAGTGTTCGGGTGCAGCAACACTTTATATAGGCCAAAGGGGTAAAGCCCACGAGGTATTGGAAAGTGCAAAAGGAAGTTTTGCTGCTGCCTTAAGCGGTACTACCTCTGGTAAGGAAGTACTACCGCGTAAGCGGTACTACCGCTGTGAAGCGGTACTACCGCTTGTACGCGGGACTGCTGGGATCCGAGTTGGACTCTTTCCCTGCGGGCCAAACCGACCTTGTGTGGGCAAAACCGACCTGGAGGAGGCTTTTACTCCAAGTTTAGACCCCAAGGCTCAACATATAAATAGAGGGGAAGGGCTAGCACACGGGACACATCAAGATTTCCCAAGCCGTGTGCCGGCAACTCTAACCCTCTAGTTCCTCCCGTCATAATCTCCGTAGTGCTTGGCGAAGCCCTGCAGAGATTGTTCCTCACCACCATCACCACGCCGTCGTGCTGCCGGAACTCATCTACTACTTCATCATCGCTCGCTGGATAGAGGAGGTGAAGGCGTCATCAAGCCGTACGTGTGTTGAACGCGGAGGTGCCGTCCGTTCGGCACTAGTTCGTGATCGGATCGAGGGACGACTTGCGATTTGGATCGCGGAAACGTTCGACTACATCAACCGTGTTTCTTAACGCTTCCGCTTAGCGATCTACAAGGGTATGTAGATTCACTCTCCCTCTCGTCGATGCTCATCACCATGGATAGATCTTGCGTGTGCGTAGGAAATTTTTTGTTTCCCATGCGACGTTCGCCAACAGTGGTATCAGAGCTAGATCTATGCGTAGATGAGATCTCGAGTAGAACACAAACGAGTTGTGGGCGTGGGTGTATACATATTGCTTGCCGTTACTAGTTGATACTTGATTCGGCGGTATTGTGAGATGAAGCGGCCCTGACCAACATTACTCGTACGCTTACGAGAGACCGGTTCCTTCAACTGACATGTAACTTCGTTGCATAAAGATGGCTAGCGGGTGTCTGTCTCTCTCACTTTAGTTGAATCGATTTCAATGAAGAGGGTTCTTTTAGAAGATCAAAAAGCAATCACTACACCATGTTGTGGTTTTGCGTAGGTAAGAACGGTTCTTGCAAACCCGTAGCAGCCACGTAAAACTTGCAACAACAATTAGAGGACGTCTAACTTGTTTTTGTAGGGTATGTTGTGATGTGATATGGCCAATTACATGATGAGATATATGTGATGTATGAGATGATCATGTGTTGTATAGAATATCACGACTTGCATGTCGATGAGTACGGCAACTGGTAGGAGCCATAGAGTTGTCTTTAATTATTTTCGCCGTTTTGCTTTACTTTATCGCTATGAGTTAGCAATAGTCGTGGAAGCAACAGTCGGCGCGACAACCTTATGGCGACACGTTGATGGAGATCAAGATGATGAAGATCATGGTGTCATGCCGGTGACGATGGAGATCATGCCGGTGCTTTGGAGATGGAGATCAAAAGCACAAGTTCATGGCCATATCATGTCACTTATGATTTGCATGTGATGTTAATCCTTTTATGCATCTTATTTTGCTTAGGACGACGGTAGCATTATAAGGTGATCCCTCACTTAAATTTCAAGATAAAATTGTGTTCTCCCCGAGTGTGCACCGTTGCGAAAGTTTGTCGTTTCGAGACACCACGTGATGATCGGGTGTGATAGACTCTACGTTCACATACAACAGGTGCAAGCCAGTGTTGCACGTGCGGAACACTCGGGTTAAACTTGACGAGCCTAGCATGTACAGACATGGCCTCGGAACACAAGAGACCGAAAGGTCGAACATGAGTCATATAGTAGATATGATCAACATGAAGATGTTCACCATTGAAACCACCTCAACTCACGTGATGATCGGACTTGAGTTGGTGGATTTGGATCATGTTACACTCGAATGATCGGAGGGATGTCAATTTGAGTGGGAGTTTTTAAGTAATATGATTAACTAAACTCATTATCTAGAACAATAGTCTAAGTTGTCTTTGCTATGTTTATGTTGTAGATCATGGCTCGCGCAGTAGCACCCCTGAATTTTAATGCGTTCCTAGAGAAAGCTAAGTTGAAAGATGATGGAAGTAACTTTGTGGACTGGGCCCGTAATCTAAGGATTATCCTTACGGCTTCCCAGAAGGCTTATGTCCTTGATGCACCGCTTGGTGATCCACCCGCTCCAGTTGAGTCTCTAGACGTTGTGAATGCCTGGCAGGCTCGTTCTGAAGATTACTCAATAGTTCAATGTGCAATATTGTATGGCTTAGAACCGGGACTTCAAAGACGTTTTGAACGTCATGGAGCATATGAGATGTTCCAGGAGTTGAAGTTTATCTTTCAGAAGAATGCCCGGATCGAGAGGTATGAGATCTCCGATAAGTTCTATGCTTGCAAGATGGAGGAGAACGGGTCTATCAGTGATCACGTACTCAGAATGTCTGGGTACTCCACCCGTCTGGCTGAATTGGGGATGCCCCTTGAGCCAGAGGCTATCACTGACAGAGTTCTTCAATCATTGCCACCTAGCTACAAGAGCTTCGTGTTGAACTATAACATGCACGGGATGAACAAGTCAGTCGCTGAGCTGTTTGCGATGCTGAAAGCCACTGAGTCTGAAATTCAGAAGGAGCATCAAGTGTTGATGGTCAATAAAACCACTAGTTTCAAGAAAAATGGCAAGGGTAAGAAGGGTAACTCCAAGAAGAGTGGCAAAGCAGTTGCTCCTCCCGTGAAGAAACCCAAGGCTGGACCCAAACCAGAAACTGTGTGCTTTCATTGCAAGGGAACTGGACACTGGAAGCGGAACTGCCCCAAGTATTTGGCTGACAAGAAGGCGGCCAACAACAAACAAGGTATATATGATATACATGTTATTGATGTGTACCTTACCAACTCTCGTTGTAGTGCCTGGGTATTTGATACCGGTGCGGTTGCTCACATTTGCAACTCTAAACAGGAACTGCGGAATAGACGGAGGCTGGCAAAGGACGAAGTGACGATGCGCGTGGGAAATGGTTCCAAGGTTGATGTGATCGCCGTCGGCACGCTCGCTCTTCGATTACCATCGGGATTAGTGATGAACCTGAATAAATGTTATTTGGTGCCTGCGTTAAGCATGAACATTATATATGGATCTTGTTTATTGCGAGACGGTTACTCATTTAAATCAGAGAATAATGGTTGTTCTATTTATATGAGTAATATCTTTTATGGTCATGCACCCGATGTGAGGGGTTTATTCTTATTGAATCTCAATAGTAATGATACACATGTTCATAACATTGATGCCAAAAGATGTAGAATTGATAATGATAATACCACTCTCTTGTGGCACTGCCGTTTAGGTCATATTGGCGTAAAACGCATGAGGAAGCTCCATGCTGATGGACTTTTGGAGTCACTTGATTTTGAATCACTTGACACATGTGAGCCATGCCTCATGGGCAAGATGACTAAAACGCCGTTCTCTGGAACAATGGAACGGGCAAGTGACTTGTTGGAAATCATACATACTGATGTGTGCGGTCCGATGAGCATTGAGGCGCGCGGTGGTTATCATTACTTTCTCACCTTCACTGATGACTTAAGTAGATATGGGTATATTTACTTAATGAAACACAAGTCTGAAACGTTTGAAAAGTTCAAACAATTTCAGAGTGAAGTTGAGAATCATCGTAACAAGAAGATTAAATTCCTACGATCTGATCGAGGAGGAGAATATCTGAGTTATGAGTTTGGCAGTCACTTAAGACAATGTGGAATTGTTTCACAACTGACACCGCCTGGAACACCACAGCGTAATGGTGTGTCCGAACGTCGTAATCGAACCTTATTGGATATGGTGCGATCTATGATGTCTCTTGCCGATTTGCCACTATCGTTTTGGGGTTATGCATTAGAGACAGCTGCATTCACTTTAAATAGGGCACCATCGAAGTCCTTTGAGACAACGCCATATGAACTTTGGTTTGGCAAGAAGCCAAAACTGTCGTTTCTTAAAGTTTGGGGATGTGATGCTTATGTCAAAAAGCTTCAGCCTGAAAAGCTGGAACCCAAAGCGGAGAAATGCGTCTTCATAGGATACCCAAAAGAGACAGTTGGGTATACCTTCTACCTCAGATCCGAAGGCAAAGTGTTTGTCGCTAAAACGGAACATTTCTTGAGAAAGAGTTTCTCTCGAAAGAATTGAGTGGAGGAAGATAGAACTTGATGAGGTTGGTGAACCTTTACTTCAACCTGAAAGTAGCGCAGCGCAGAAAGATGTTTCTGTAGAGCCTACATCAGCTGAAGAGGAAGTTAATGATGATGATCATGAAGCTTTGGATCAAGTTGCTATCGAACCTCATAGGTCGACAAGGACGCGTACTGCTCCTGAGTGGTACGGAAACCCTGTCTTAGAGGTCATGTTGTTGGACAACGATGAACCTACGAGCTATGGGGAAGCGATGATGAGCCCGGATTCCGAGAAGTGGTTAGAGGCCATGAAATCCGAGATGGGATCCATGTATGAAAACAAAGTGTGGACTTTGGAAGTATTACCTGAAGGGCGTAAGGCCATTCAGAACAAATGGATCTTTAAGAGGAAGACGGACGCGGACGGTAATGTCACCGTCTATAAAGCTCGACTTGTGGCAAAGGGTTTTTCACAAGTTCAAGGAGTTGACTACGATGAGACCTTCTCACCCGTAGCGATGCTTAAGTCCGTCAGAATCATGTTAGCAATAGCTGCCTTTTTCGATTATGAAATTTTGCAGATGGATGTCAAAACAGCGTTCCTTAACGGTTTCCTTAAGGAAGAGTTGTATATGATGCAACCAGAAGGTTTTGTCGATCCAGAGAATGCTGACAAAGTTTGCAAACTCCAGCGATCCATTTATGGACTGGTGCAAGCATCTCGGAGTTGGAATCTTCGCTTTGATGAGGTGATCAAAGCGTTCGAGTTTGTACAAGTTTACGGAGAAGCTTGTATTTACAAGAAAGTGAGTGGGAGCTCTATATCGTTTCTAATATTATATGTGGATGACATATTACTGATTGGAAACAATATAGAAATGTTGGAAAGCGTGAAGGAATATTTGAACAAGAGTTTTTCAATGAAGGACCTAGGAGAAGCTGCTTTCATATTAGGCATCAAGATCTATAGAGATAGATCAAGACGCTTAATAGGACTTTCACAAAGCACATACCTTGACAAAGTTTTGAAGAAGTTCAAAATGGATCAGTCCAAGAAGGGGTTCTTGCCTGTTTTGCAAGGTGTGAAGTTGAGTAAGACTCAATGCCCAGTGACTGCAGAAGATAGAGAAAAGATGAGTGTCATCCCCTATGCTTCAGCCATAGGCTCTATGATGTATCCAATGCTGTGCACAAGACCCGATGTCAGCCTTGCCATAAGTATGGCCGGAAGGTTTCAAAGTGATCCAGGAGTGGAACACTGGGCAGCGGTCAAGAATATCCTGAAGTACTTGAAAAGGACTAAGGACATGTTTCTCGTTTATGGAGGTGATCAAGAGCTCGTCGTAAAGGGTTACGTCGATGCAAGCTTTGACACTGATCCGGATGACTCTAAGTCACAAACCGGATACGTATTTATTCTTAACGGGGGTGCGGTTAGCTGGAGCAGTTCCAAGCAAAGCGTGGTAGCTGATTCTACATGCGAAGCGGAGTACATCGCTGCCTCGGAGGCGGCGAAGGAAGGTGTCTGGATGAAGGAGTTCATGACAGATCTTGCAGTAGTGCCTAGTGCGCTTAACCCAATGACTCTGTTTTGTGATAATACTGGTGCCATTGCTCTAGCCAAGGAACCAAGATTTCACAAGAGGACCAGGCACATAAAGCGACGTTTCAATTCCATCCGCGATTACATCAAGGAGGACGACATAAATATTTGCAAAGTACACACGGATCTGAATGTTGAAGATCCGATGACTAAACCTCTTCCAAGGGCTAAACATGAACAACACCAGAACTGCATGGGTGTTCGATTCATTACAATGTAAATCACATAGTGGTGTGAACTAGATTATTGACTCTAGTGCAAGTGGGAGACTGTTGGAAATATGCCCTAGAGGTAATAATAAATTGGTTATTATTATATTTCCTTGTTCATGATAATCGTTTATTATCCATGCTATAATTGTATTGATTGGAAACTCAAATACATGTGTGGGTACATAGACAACACTGTGTCCCTAGTAAGCCTCTAGTTAACTAGCTCGTTGATCAAAAGATGGTGAAGGTTTCCTAGCCATGGACATGAGATGTCATTTGATAACGGGATCACATCATTAGGAGAATGATGTGATGGACAAGACCCAAACTATAAACGTAGCACATGATCGTGTCAGTTTATTGCTATTGTTTTCTGCATGTCAAGTATATGTTCCTATGACCATGAGATCATGCAACTCACTGACACCGGAGGAATACCTTGTGTGTATCAAACGTCGCAACGTAACTAGGTGACTATAAAGATGCTCTACAGGTATCTCCGAGGGTGTCTGTTGGGTTGGCATGGATCAAGACTGGGATTTGTTACTCCATGTGATGGAGAGGTATCTCAGGGCCCACTCGGTAATACAACATCACAATGAGCCTTGCAAGCAATGTGACTAAAGTGTTAGCCACGAGATCTTGTATTACGGAACGAGTAAAGAGACTTGCCGGTAACGAGATTGAACTAAGTATAGAGATACCGACGATCGAATCTCGGGCAAGTAACATACCGAAGAACAAAGGGAACATCATACGGAATTAACTGAATCCTTGACATAGAGGTTCGACCGATAAAGATCTTCGTAGAATATGTAGGAGCCAATATGGGCATCCAGGTCCCGCTATTGGTTATTGATCGTAGAGGTGTCTCGGTCATGTCTACATAGTTCTCGAACCCGCAGGGTGTACACACTTAACGTTTGGTGACGGTTAGTATAGTTGAGTTATTTTGTTGGTGACCGAAGGTTGTTCGGAGTCCCGGATAAGATCCCGGACATGACGAGGGTCTCCGGAAGAGTCCGGAGGTAAAGATTGATATATGTGATAATAGTGTTTTGATCTCCGGAAGGGTTCCGGAATTCACCGGAAGGGGTTCCGGATGTTTACCGAAGTGTTCGGGTGCAGCAACACTTTATATAGGCCTAAGGGGTAAAGCCCACGAGGTATTGGAAAGTGCAAAAGGAAGTTTTGCTGCTGCCTTAAGCGGTACTACCGCTGGTAAGGCAGTACTACCGCGTAAGCGGTACTACCGCTGTGAAGCGGTACTACCGCTCAAGCGGTACTACCGCTTGTACGCGGGACTGCTGGGATCCGAGTTGGACTCTTTCCCTGCGGGCCAAACCGACCTTGTGCAGGCAAAACCGACCAGGAGGAGGCTTTTACTCCAAGGTTAGACCCCAAGGCTCAACATATAAATAGAGGGGAAGGGCTAGCACACGGGACACATCAAGATTTCCCAAGCCGTGTGCCGGCAACTCTAACCCTCTAGTTCCTCCCGTCATAATCTTCGTAGTGCTTGGCGAAGCCCTGCAGAGATTGTTCCTCACCAGCATCACCACGCCGTCGTGCTGCCGGAACTCATCTACTACTTCATCATCGCTCGCTGGATCGAGGAGGTGAAGGCATCATCAAGCCGTACGTGTGTTGAACGCGGAGGTGCCGCCCATTCGGCACTAGTTCGTGATCGGATCGAGGGACGACTTGCGATTTGGATCGCGGAAACGTTCGACTACATCAATCGCGTTTCTTAACGCTTCCGCTTAGCGATCTACAAGGGTATGTAGATTCACTCTCCCTCTCGTAGATGCTCATCACCATGGATAGATCTTGCGTGTGCGTAGGAAAATTTTTGTTTCCCATGCGACGTTCCCCAACAGTTTTAACAGGGATTACCGAGGATGTATGCATGCAATACCATGCACCAAGAAGGATGTCTTGCCCATGAGAGTCGGTGTACGAAGTATCGCAATAAAACCCGAAGCAGCTAGCTTCAAGCCTTGAAAATGAGCTATTCTGTTGATACTACTCGCTACCAACCAACCTCAGGCTACAAACTACCAGGATAGAAGGTTTGCCTGCCAGGAAAGAGAAGGATTCAATGTAGCTATATGGAAATACAACACATGAGCCGCCAGAAGAGGCAGTTAAAAGGCCAGTGAACCGACGAAGACAAGACAGCGGATGGATCCAAGTCGCACACAGGTATGTCCCCCTTCGCTGGGAGGTAAGTCTAGAAATCTCGAGGACTAGATTTTCTTAAGGGGGGTAGGTTTGTAACACCCTGGTTTTCGCTCCTCGATTTTTCCCTTCGCGGGATTTGACTCCCGTCTTTTTTTTGGTGTTATCGGATTTCCTCTCGCTCTTCGGTATATGAAGATGGTCATTTAGCCTTGCCTTTCCTATCCAACCAGAGATTCTCTCCGATTCAACCTTGCCATCCAAGATGTATTCTCAAGATTTTGCCACTGAAACCCTACTTTCTGATCTACCGGAAGGGAAACCCTAATTCCTTCCGTTACAAAGGAACCCTAATTTTCTTTGCTCTGTTGCCTCCCAAACTTTTTCCAGAGACTCTCCCTTATCTATAAACCCTAGATATGTAAAAAATATTGCCAAGTCATTTGCAATATTTTTCATTTAAAATTAATTCCTTTTTCTGCCAGTTAAAGGAATTAAATCCAGAAAAATATGTATCCATCTCCAAAGTTCATGAAAACTTATGGAGATATTCTTTGTGATCATATTGAGCTCCCATAAAAATATTGGCAATAATTAAATGAGGGAAATTGCATTTTCCTATTTAAAGCCAATATTGCATTTTGGGCACTTTCCAAAGGAACTACCATTTTGGTAGCCAGGAAAAATCGCAAATAATTTGTGGATCTTCTCCTATCCATATATTCACCATTTTCATCAAGATCCCAAGTTCCACAGTTCAATTTTTTAGCACATCTTCCAATTCTTGTTTCTGGACCTATTTTGAGATTGTGAAGCAACTATATTTTATATTGCTTCAAAAATCTTGAAATTAATCCAGGAGCTCACATTCCCTATATGATGTGATTATGCAAAAAATTCACATCATTTCATCTAGCCAATTTCTCTCAAAAATTCCATCTAGCTTCTGTCCAGCAGAAAGCTCTGTGAAGGAAGTACCATTTAGGAATGTTCAAATGAGCTAAAAAATTTCCAGTGCCTCCATATAGCCAAATAATCATCCTCCCCCAAATTTGGGCCAAATCCATCTAGCCATTTGAGCACAACATCAAGATTTAGTTTCTGGACTAAATTTGGCATTGCAAAGGAAGTGCGTGCAAACTTGTTCCAAATGACTTCAAAATTTGCCAGCATCTACTCCTTCCTACCATCTTTCATTGTGACATGGAACCAGATCAACACCTCCACCCATTTCTCCAGACAAGTCCATCTAAGTTTCTTGTCAGAATCTGTTTCTACTAATTTCTCCCACATCAGAGCCCCCCAGATGGTTCTAGCCACTTCCCTCACTTGTTTAAGCAGCGGGGAACGTGTTGGACAAGCTACGGCCGACAGGTGCGCGCCAGATCAGCCAGTGCGCGTGGTGACCGCGTGAGCTGCACGCAAGTACAGCGCTCTGCGCGCCCACCGCGTCGGACAGGACGGCTCGGGCTACTGCAGCGTGTCCCCTAGTGCAGACTACGTCGCCGCCGTCCACGTATTCCCTCTCCAGCTTCTTCCCCCTCCGGCCAATTCCTCGCCGCGCCGCGACGAGCACTCTGCTCCGCCACTGTGCCCGCACATGCGCCGCCGCATCCGGCCGAGCCGAAGCTCCTCGAGCACGCCAGCGCAGCGACCCTGCTCCTCCGTGACACTCCCCGACAGCCGCAACCCTCCAGTCGCGCCTCCCGAGAGCTCTAGACACCGGCCAGCTCACCGGAGCGGCCGTGCCTGTCCGGTGGCCTCGGGCGGCTATAAAAGCCACGGCCGATCCCTTCCCGAGCATCACCACCTCCCCTCCCCTCACTCGCAGAACCTCCCCGCAACCCCTCTCCCTCCCAGCCTCCAAATTGAGCTCAAGGAGCTCCCTCCCCATCCATGGCCGAAGTCTACCGCCCCTGCCCTTCTCGGCCCCATGGCCATTCCCCTTCTCCTCCCCCACGGCCACGGCCTTCCCCGGAGCTCGCTAAGCCGCTGCCGCCCTCTTCTTATCCGGGGAGGCTCTGCCGGCGCGGCTCCCGCGAAGCCTCTCGGCCGCCACGGCCCGACCACTGGAGACGGCGAGGTGAGCCACCGCAGGCGCTCCTGCGGCTACCCTCGGTCGCGGCGAGGAGTAGCGGTGCTCCCGCGCTTGCCGGCCGTCTCTCTGGAGCAGGGAGGCGACGGTTGCACCGGCGCCCGAGCCCTCTGTGCTCCCCGACGCGAGGAAGAGGACGATGACTAGAAGGCAAGAGAAGGGATGAGGCGGGCCCTACTTGTAAGCCTCTAAGGGCTGACCCAGCCTGGCCCGTTGACCATTTTAAGTGGAAGCGTATTCCACGAATACGCTTTCCGCTTAGCAAGGCGTATTCAGCCACGGCCTTTGGGTAAGATACGTTTTCTGTTGCAGAAAGCGTAATACCGAAAATGCGCTTTAAATTCTCAGCCGCGGGCTGAAACCTCTAGTTTGTGGACGTTCACCCGTTATGGGCTAAAGTGGACACTATTCTGTCTGCTTTTCTGCTTAACGAACGAACGCTCACAACTTCGCGACCGTAACTCCGATTCAGGTGAATCCAAAGCCCACTTCTTCAGTTCGTCGATCCCGTTCCGATAATGTCACTTTCACCATGTTGACACTTTTTGAAAATGCCCATTTTGCCCCTGCCCTATATCCAGCCTTTCCGAGAGGGAACCCTTTCCGGCGAATTTTTCCGCGAGGTGATTGCACTTCTTCCCGGAGTATTCTTCGACCCCCAGGCAAGCCGACCATCTGATATATGCCCTAAAGCATTGCTCTGTGTTATTCTTGCTTGTTTAATTAATGAATATGCCTGTGTTAGAAATAATTAAACTCCTACTAGTTTGAATTTGCTATTTACATTACCTGCTAATACTCATCGTATTATCGCACTAGTGACTCGTAGGTGACAATGTGGAGATAGGTTGTAATGTTGATATACTAGTTTACATCTTGGATTATCGTTATTGTTGCAATGATTAAGAATATGATATAATGACAACCTCCTCCGTCGGCTGGATCGAGTCATAGTGCCACCGAACCGAGCTCATCGAGTGCAACCACACTTGCCTGGATGGGGAGGCCCTAGCTTGGTCTATTGTCCTGCCTCTTGTCGGTACTTCCAAAAAGGGAAGGTTATGCGTGCGCGCTACCCTGGCCCGGTAGGCGGCGATAACCTTGTGAGCCCAGTAGTTTGTTTGCGCGTAGTCCCCATTTGGGACAGTTTTGGTCAGCCACGACGGTGGCAGGTGTCACGGGGTGACACAGGGGCCACCCAGGACATGACCCTGGGAGGGTATGATTGTCGGTGGGACCGTAAGAGTGCCAGGCAATAGACAACTTTTGTTGGAGCAGCACCGGTCCACCCGAATGGGAGTATGAGGCCAGGAGCTCCATAGTGTGGGTAAAGTGTGCAACCTCTGCAGAGTGTAAATCTATTCGAATAGCCGCGTCCTCGGTCATGGGACACAGTTCGTACTAGGTCACACTATTTGGTCCGTGTCGAGTCTGGAGGAACAAACCATATGATGTTAATAATG
The DNA here is from genome assembly GCA_039707655.1 of Elymus sibiricus. Taxonomy (NCBI): domain Eukaryota; kingdom Viridiplantae; phylum Streptophyta; class Magnoliopsida; order Poales; family Poaceae; genus Elymus; species Elymus sibiricus. The sequence continues at coordinate 166,375,610 of CM077670.1, forward strand.
ATCCAGAGAAAGGTATGATTTTATCAGACTTGCAGTACAGATGCATGGACATCGGATGATGTCAGGAATATGATATGTTAGCTATGGGATGGCTAAGAGAGAAACGGTCGTATGACATAAAGATTTGGATTGGATTTGGATCGGATTTGGATCGGATCCTAAGATTATTCGGAGTATGGATTAATTACTTGATATGTTGTATCTTCATCATACTACAGTTACATTGATAGTTAACCTGCTAGATAATTCCTGTTATGATATGATATTGCTAAATAATCCTGCTATGACATGATGATTAATGCTGCTAGATGTTTAATCTTGCTAGATAATCCTGTCATAACATAATAGTTAATATTGTTAAGATAATAAGTGCATGCTTGAATGGCATGGATTGCTTTGCTTGGTGTATATGTTGGTTTGGTTTGCTTGCGAGTACATTCAAAAGTACACAGTGGCCTTCAATGTGGCCAGGTTCACCTAAGGATCCGACGTCCACTAGCGAGGAGCCGGAGCGTTCGCGGGCTAGAAGAGTAACCCAGTCAGATCCCTGTGGATTGGAGCCGCACCAAGACCATGCTGCCTTAGATAGAGCTTTTCCGCTGCCATCACCCTTGTAAAACATCATGTAAGACTTATATATTTCATTAATAGAAATGCCTGTGTTCATGATACTTGTTGTAAAAGCGCATGCCAGAGTGATTTTCCTGGGCTGGTATGTGCGGCGACCGTCTGGCTACAGTGGTATTCAGGCGGGGTGCCACACGGTGGCTCGAGGCAGCTGCAGGCGCGACGTGCGGGGCTCGCACGGAGGAAGAGGAACCCGGCAGTGGAGCTGACGGAGGAGGGCTTGCCGGGCACGAGTGGCGCGGACATCGGCACGCGCGTAGGGGTGCCTCCCCTGACGGCGCACAGGAGGACGAGGGGATCGGGAGGAGGAAGATGGGGATCGATCGGGCTAGGGTTATAGGCAGCGGTGGTTGGGCCTTGGGCCATTTCGGAGGAAAGGAAAATGGCCAGGAGGTCCTGCTAGCTGGGCTGCTCTCTTCCTTCCCTCTCTTCTATTTTCCAATCACAGAAAATATCAAAGAAGAACAGGAGAAGAAAGGAAGGGTTAGGGATAGAATTTGGCTATGGGGTATTTTTCATGGACTCACAAAAATGAGCTTGATACAGAAAAATAGAAATGAACATGTGTGAGAAGTTTGGATTCGAACGCATTTGAATTACATTCAAATGAGGTTGAATAGGAAGTGGGTGTTGGAAGGTTCCAAAAAAAATGTCGAGATTTTTGGTGGGGCTTGAGAAAATATAAAAGAATCAAGGGCAAAGTTTGGGGACCAAACTTGAAGTAGAAAAGACATGAGAATTTAATTACAAGTGTGTTTATGGGTGATTCCAAAATAATGGAATATTTTATTATAGCTCCCTAATAAATATTGGGAGGATATGTTATAAAGAGAAATCACCATGTGAGTTCCCTCAATTTAAATAGATTGAAGAACTATACAATTTATTTATTTGAGTTGCAAAAATTAATGACATGATGGCATGATGCAATGAAAAGAACAAATAAAAATGCCACGAAACTCGAAATACGTGGAAGGCATCTGGAGCATCGGTCTCGGGCTGCCACACTCTCCCCTTCTCCCTTGCATGCACACACTCAAGACCATCTCTTGTCGAGACACATCCTATTCGTCTCTATCTCTCTAGACCTCTCTCATTTCTCATGCTATCTATCTCTCATCGCACACACACCCCCTCTATCCGCACCTCTCTCGAATACATACACATACCCACTCCAGGCCCTGCCAAATACGTAAACTACACATTCACACATGTTGCATCTTATCTTGTGCTCCATTGATCTAAAAATCCCTCTATTCATGTTTACTTCGCATACAAAATTCCTTTTGAATTAGAACTACGCAAAGTGTGGCCAAAATTTATTTTATAAAATCTACATCTATACAATATTGCAAAGTTATATGGAGTACGAAAGTTAATTGCATGGTGCATCCAATGATATTTATTCCGCATTGTGAATGTTTATATTTTTATACTATGAAGTTAGTCATAATAAAGAGAAACGAAGAGCATCTCTCTCTCCCCATCGCCCCCCTCTCTACGCCTCTTTCACGTACACACACAAACTATCTCTAGGCCCTCTAAAAGTACGCCCCGTCACATTCACACATGTTCCATCTTTCTCTCGCGAGATATACACCGACGATCACTGTATTTGAAGCGAAAGCACGGTACGATCAATTGACTTCACAATAAACTCACTACGGTCACCATATACGTTTTGTGGTTGTTATACAGTCACAGGCTCACCGTAGAGCTCTGTATTTGTTGAAGACATGATTAGTTGACCAGTTAAACAGTCCACAAGGCGCATCTAGTGTTGCATCATCAGCGCTCATTATCTCACTACCATAGGGCCCACCTGCCAGCGGGTATAAGAAGGTAAACAAACGAAAATAAAATATTGCACGGTGGGTATCACTAGTAGAAGAGATTCGAAGTGGCGCGGACAAGGTGGCCTTGTATTGGTATGCTGTGCTGGTTGACTGGTTCTTTTAATACACACGATCTAGTGTGGTGATTATACACACACGCACGCATGCACACGAACTACATGCATGCAACACTCACACGCACACATGCACGCCTGCATGCACACACATGCAGACACGCACGCACGCATGCATGCATGCACTCACCACACGACCAACACACACACTCATGCTCAAGTGCTCAACCTACATGTGCATGCACACACATCAGGCCCTGACACACACATACACAGCCAGGTGGTTCGCACGCAACGGTTCGAGTCTTGTCGCGCCTGCGTAAATTTCTGTTTATCTTATCTCTTTCCTTTGCCAACTGACAAGTGGGACCCACAAGGAACGTGGCAAATTTAACCAATCAACATAGTGCCACGTAGACTATTTGGCCGGTCAACAAAGTGCAATACGATGCTAAACGGTGAGCGAGTGACCGTATAATCACCGTCAAACGTATATAGTGACCCTAATGAGCATATTCTGAAGTCCGATGACCGTATTATGCTTTTGCTTCAAATACAGTGACCGCCAGTGAATTTATCTCTTCTCTCGCTCTCTCCGTGGAGCCGACTAGGCCAACCTCCCATGCCTAAATTGGCACACGCCACCCCAATATTGTTGTACTGGTTTCGTAAGAGCGAACAAGCATTCACGTCTACCGTATAAACTTTAGATATGCGTTACAAATGCTATGATGACGAATACAAATATTTGAATCCACTTTATGCTGAATTTCTCTCTGTAGGCCCTCCAAAAGTACTTCCCTACACGTTCTCGCATGTTATATCTAACAACTATGCAATACAGTACTACTATACTCTAACACCATAAATCATATGTATTGTAAGTTTTAGATCTCATATTGTTACTTCAATTATTCATGTTGCATACATTAAAATTGCGTTGAAATGTATGGCTAGTATCATCTAGTGATCTGAAAGGTCTGACTACACACACACATGACACAAAAAAAGGGCCCACTACAAATTCAAGCATTTCACATCTTTCTCTCGGTCTCTCTGTCAAACCGACTATGCCAAACTACCCTGCCTGTCGCGCGGGAAAAGACCCGGCCTCGCCTGTTTAATTGGGTTTGTATCGATGGATCGCGTGAAACAGCAAAACCAAGTGGTACAAGAGTAGTACAAGACTACCACATAGTACTAGTATAGTAGTACAGTACAAGTTACAGTTCACTAGGCCGCCGTGTCTTGTACTCCTCCGTCGTAAGAGTGGAGCGCTCGCTTTCATAAATGTTCTACTCCCTTTCGCCGACATGTGGGACATCTAGCATCTGGGTCCACGTGCCATGTACGAAATAACAGTGTAGAGCAGCAGGGGGACGCACCCCGGTCGTGGCGCCGCAATAGTAATGAGCAATGAGGTGTCAAATGACAAAGCTGCAGCTTTCCCACAGTATAAGTTGGACGGACAAAGCAACCATCATTTCACTCTTTGCTGAAGTTGCTTCTGCCGTTGTTCTACCTCATGTAGTCATGTGGGACGCGGATCGGCTTGGTACATCACTGACACGTAGGACCGCATGTTAGCAAACCGTGAGGCCAACCTCCCCCGTCTTCCGCGCGGCAAAAGCACCTCCTCTTTACTAATCAAAACCAAGTGGTATGCTTAAGGGCATCCACAATGTGTAGCCAAATGGTAAAATAGCTTTTGGCATCGATGGGAACCACTATGAAGGGTGCTGCAAAAGCCAAAAAAAGAGGGAACCGGAACTCGGTGGTGCGCCGATGCCAAATTGATTGAAGGAATAAAAAAATGCAACCTCTCTCCTCTTTCTCCCTTGCATGGACGCATGCATAGAGCATAGAGTCTACTCCCTTCTACTTTCACAAATCACAAAGCAATGAGGCGTCAAATCACAAAGTCACGGGCGAAGCAACCATAATTTCACTCTTCGCTGAATCCGCTTCTCTATCATCTTCTTCCAGAAACAACCTTTCCCGCAGTAAGCTGGACGGACGAAGCTATTGTGCTACATTTAATAATATAGGAAATCCTGCATCTACTCCAACCTAGGAGTATTTTTAAAGTTCATTTGTCTTTCCTATGACATCAAACACACAATCCTAATCCTATACTCCAATCCAAGCCATTCCCATCCAAAGAGAACAATCCTATATTTTTGTTATTCCTGCATTTTGAGGATCCTGCAAATCAAATAGGCCAAGGTGATTCCGACTGGTGGAGTGGTGGAGCCCAATGGTAACATCTCGTTTGAACATGACTGTTTTTCAAATTTAGCTCGGACATCCACGGCTACGCAACACTCACCAAGTAGTATCAGTTACTCAATAGGCCGGCGAAATGGTTATTTATTAGTGACAAGACCAAACGTACATCCACGGTTACTTATTAGTGACAAGACCAAACGTACATAGAGCATTATATGATTTAAAAATTCTCGTATGCGCATCAATAGGCCGGCGAAAGCCTAGATAAGCGGTACTACTGTACTACTTGTTTGATGGTGTGTGCGAGACATGCCAGGCACGTCCCAGCACCTTCCTTGCCAAGAAGCCTCTCCATGAACGTAGCGTCGGCAGGGTAATGACATGACCCCGGTCCACATTCATGTCGAAGCTGAAGTCACACCCTCCTCATTGATGCAACCGCCGGCGATTCGCCTCCTGGACTATCTTCCTCACAACGCCGCCGGGGACGACCGTCTCCCGCTCTGTTTCGTCGGGACATAGATTGATGAGCGGAGCCAGCCCCGAACTGCACGCCGGCATTTCCGTTGGTTGCACAGGCTGGACGGGTCCCCAACGTGGAAGAGCCTTTCCGACAGTAAACTGGTGCCCGTGTAAGGGTACACGGTCACGTTCAAGTCCCCTTGCGGCAGCTCGAGCTCGAACGACGTGGTCACGTCGCATCCAATGGTCACGGTGACACGACAGTTACTGTCTCCTATGGACTTCCTGGATGCAAAGAAGGCGGTTGTCTTGGCTTCCAGGTGGCACTTCCGAATGACATGACCGTCATCTGCCTCAAGTATGATTAGCGCGATGATTGCGGCCGGAGGGGCGAAGAGGACGCCTTTTCACGGGATTTAGTAGAAAATTCTGCGTCATTATAATCGGGATTTCCATCGATGTATCGCGTGAAGGCAAAGAACCAAGTGTTATCTTCACAATTTTTTTTGATACGCACGCGCGCGTTGGAGCGCACGATTTTAGGAGTTCATCAGGGTGTATTATTGATAATTAAGGAAATGGCGGGCCCCACCCAAGTGAAAATCAGGGGGGGCGATTAATTGGGGATGGAAAGGTCCGTGCGCATTCACCAGGCGAGGATTAAATGGAAAGTAGAGTGGGCCAACGTGCATGCAACCATGTGCTGCTTGTATCGTCAAAGGAGGAGGTGGGGCCACTATAAATACAAGGAAACGGCTGCAGTTATTAATTCGGAAAGAATCAGACTTGGTCGGAAGTTGATTGAGGTTGTGAGAAGGTGATCCGCGCGTTGGCACGTGAGATCGCGGAAGAGTCTTTTCGGATATGAATCCCACCTATAGCATCTAAAAAAACAAATCCCACAGACCGAACGGGTGGGGAGGTCCGGACGTCTGCGACATCAAATTCCGAAACTTTGGTCCCATCCCACCCCACAACTCTCCAGGCTCCAGCCGTCCGGCTTTGCAAACTCCGCACAGTCAAAACCGATTGACCGGTCATCACCGGTACCACTATTCAGACCGGAACCTTCACTGCTCGGTCTACGCCAGCAACTTGCCGGCCGGTCACCACTGCCCCAAAACCCCACCTCCCAGCCCATTCTATCACCTTTCGATCCCCTAGCCCGCATCAGAGGTCCCCTAGTTCGCCGGATAGCCATGGTGTGCAGCAAGATCACCTACTACAAGATGTTGACGCCAGAGCGCCGCGCGGAAATCACAGCGGCGGTAGGCGCCACAGACCTTCGTTCCCAAGCTTGCTTTGAAGTGGGCCAATCCCCGAGTCCTCTGGAGCCGAGCTCTGAGGAGGAAGGCAATCCAATGTTCATGGCGGAGGTCGCAGCGCAGAAGGCCCCCGCGGTGAAGGAGACGATGGACGTCGACTTCGTGCCGGTGTCCGGGTCCCCCATGGTGCAGGCGGACCAGCGGCTCAACCTGGTGATCCTAAAGAAGCACCGGGCGGCGGAGGCTCAACTTGACGGGGAGCGCACGGATGCCACTGCCAACGAGGCCCTCCTGCAGGCGGAACCGGATGTCATGGTCGTGAACCGGGCGGCAGAGGCTCAACTCGACGTGGAGCGCGCGGATGCCGCTGCCATCGAGGCCCTCCTGCAGGCGGAACCGGATGTCATGGTCGTGAACCGGGCGGCGGAGGCTCAACTCGACGCGAAGCGCGTGGATGCCGCTGCCATCGAGGCCCTCCTGCAGGCAGAACCAGATGTCATGGTCGTGAACTAGGCGGCACAGGCTCAACTCGATGCGGATGCCGCTGCCATCGAGGCCCTCCTGCAGGCGGAACCGGATGTCGTGGTCATGAACCGGGCGGCGGAGGCTCAACTTGACACGGAGTGCATGGATGCCACTGCCATCAAGGCCCTCCTGCAGGCGAAACGAGACATCGTGGACTTGAACCGGGCGGCGGAGTCTCAACTCGACGCGGAGCGCGCGGATGCCGCTGCCATTGAGGCCCTCCTGCAGGCGGAACCAAACATCATGGATGTGAACCGGGCGGTGCTCGCGTCCGTGCAGAGCGCCATCACGCTCCGCATGAACGAGTAGCTAGAGGCCGAGGACAAACACGCCGCGAAGACAAACGTCGGCAGCTCCGGCTGGTTCGCGCCGGCAGCCAAAGACGACGAGGCAGGCTCGTTCCGTGAGCAGTGATAGTTTTTCTTTATGTTGTTGTTTTTAGGGATCATTTGCTGTGTAAAACATATTTATATTTAATAAATCGGCCATATAAACATACTGTATCGACGAAAATTAGGTGTCAGCGATTGGATGGCTGAGTTCGGTTTGATCACATGCGGCTTCTCCCTCCGTCCAGGTGTATAAGTCACCTTACGAAAATCAGATATTCCCAAAACGCTTAGGCGCAATGCATTAAATTCCGTCCTCGTTCTCCTCACTGCCTCGTTCATTAGCGAGCGAAAATTTTCTTTGTATTATTTCGTGATTTGAATACAAGCATACTTTCTCAAAAAAGGCGAGCGAAATTTTTTGCCGAACCACGCGCGTGGAGGAAATGGCGATGGCGGGGCGGGCTAGTTTGGCCCATGGTCGGATTGCTGACATGCGTTCCCACATGCAGTGAAATGCCAAGCCAGTTGGCGTTGAGCAGCAGGGTAGATCGACCGTGTGCTGGTCTTATGCAAACGTGACAGGCGTGTTGTGAGTGTTCCTTTTCCTCGTTTTAAACTTGTGAAGATAACCACGATAATCATCTTCTGAGCCCAGGCTCATCTACACCCGCGCTGACGAAAAAAATCAAAACAAATACTAGAAAAATTCAAAAAATTCATTTTTGTTGCATGGCCGATGATTTGATGCATGAGGTCCGCTGCAATTTTCAAATCATTCGGACATCTAAGCAGCTCTTGGCAAAAAAGACAAATTCGGTGTCAGTTAAAAAGTTTACTGTTCATGCACTGTTCTGACCTGATTTATCTTTTTTGCTGAGAGTTGCTCAGATGTCCAAATGATTTGAAAATGGGAGCGGACCTCACGCATCAAATTTTCTACCATGCAAAAAAAATTGGATTTTTTCGAATTCTTTTGAATATTTTGTGAATTTTTTTCTGACCGGGTGCAGATGAGCCTAGGAACCGAATCGCTGCACTCCTCAAAAAAACGAAAAAGACTCTTCCGCGATCGTGCGTGCCAACGCGCGGATCTACTTCTCGCAACCTCAATCAACTTCCGACCAAGTCTGTTTCTTTCTGAATTAATAACTGCAGCCGTTTCCATGTATTTACAGTGGCCCCACCTCCTCCTTTGACGATACAAGCAGCACATGATTGCATGCACGTTGGCTCACTCTACTTTCCATTTAATCCTCGCCTGGTGAATGCGCATGGACCTTTCTATCCCCAATTAATCGCCCCTTCTGATTTTCACTTGGGTGGGGCCCGCCCTTTCCTTAATTATCAATAATACACCCTGATGAACTTACTTAATTAGGACAAGCCCAGCCAGTCGGAAATCGTGCGCTTCGACGCGCGCGCGCGTGTTAGCCATTCCCTCCAAAAAAAGAATTATGGAAGTTCAAAAGGAACTGACAGTGTACATCACACTTGTCGCGTTCACGTTGCACCCCTATACGGTCGGTCCGGCACATCGCTCACCGAATGGAACACGCTTCGTCTTGCGTTTTCGCTTGCTTGCGGGACCGCAGTTGAGAGCAAACCGACGGTAGGCAAACTTTCCCCCTCCATCTCCCCCTCCCCCGCCCGCGTCAGCTGAATTTAGAAGAGAGAGACGACTGATGTAAAAAAACACACTAGAAGCGAGAGACGAGGAGGGAGAGATTGTAGCACGGATTCCAAGAAATTTGTTGAGAGTATGAGGTGGGCCATGTGTTAATAAGCACTCCATACTCTAGTGCAGATGCCTCCGTCCTGGTTTATTGGTCCCCTTCGTATTTTGTGTCAAATTTGGACCTTAGATTTAACTAAATTAATATTAATGCATGTCACCGAAAATAATATCATTGGAATCTATGTTCAAATACGAATCGAACGATATAATTTTTGATGACATGCATTAAAAAAAATTGAGTTGAAATTATGGTCATAATTTGGCACAAAAAACAAAGGTAGTACTAGTACTAGTACTCCTACTGCTATTGGACTGGCTAGACATGGCGAAATCCTAGTAGCAAGTGCATGTGCGAGAACAAACATTCACGTGTTTGAATACAAATTGGAAACCATTTTCTGTTTGAGTACAAATTTATGTACGTGCTTGTACATGGTATATTGTAAATTGAAAAGCGAACGAAGATTGATTGCCCTTTACATATGATTTGCAAATGCTATGATCACCGGTTCAAATATTTGAATCCACTTTAGCTTGAATTCTAATATTTGAAACTTTTTTTAGGTTGGATTCAAGTACCAAGTGTCTTCTTATGCATAATGTGTCTCACACACCCAACATACAGTGTTGTCACGTTTTTTTCTTTAACGGACACTCTGTCTGTATTGCACACCCACTCGATCTCTCTCGGTTTCATCTCAGGGTCTCTCTCTCTTTCTCGCACACACACGCATAGCACCTCTCTTCCTCTTTGTGCATTTCACACATGATCAACCTCTTGAGGTATCGGGATTGTATCTCGCTCATCAGGTCGCTCTTCGACATACGCCTAAGTCAATCTATCATGCATTAATTGTAACCAAGCCTTTCATCTATCTTTTTTAAGCATACATTCATCTTTCTCTACACCCCTATGTACATCGGTCGATCGATCGATCTTCGGACTCACCCTAGTCCTCTTTCAATCGATCTATAGCTAGATGGTACATGACCGACTAGCGTAAACACAAATACGGCCACAGACGTACATATACGGGTGGGGTCTCGAACGCGTACTCGCGCATACGTACGGCCAGGGCTCATGTACATGGAGAGAGGCAACGAACGGCAGCAATGGCTTCATGTTCATCGGCAGCCAACCGGCTAGGTCGAAACGGAGGAAACTGCGCCGTGTTCATCGGGAGCCAAGCGACTGGGTCGGAACGCGTCCTATTCATCGGGAGCCAATCGGCGTGGACAGAACAGCTGGAACGGGGTCCTGCTCATCGACTCGGGGTCTGGCGTACCGCAAAACGGAGGAAACGGCCTTTTGTTCGACCGCCTATGGTCGAAACGGGGTCCTGTTCATCGGCTGGGGGTCTGGCGTACCGCAAAATGGAGGAAACGGACTTTTGTTCGAGTGCCTACGGTCAAAACGGGGTCCTGTTAATCGGGAGGGCTCTGGTGTACCGCAAAACGGAGGAAGTGGACTTCTCCCCAACTACCTATGATCGAAATGGGGGTCCTGTTCATCGGGAGGGGTGTGGCGTACCGCAAAACAGGACTCCACGGGCTACTGTTCATCCACGGTCGACCTCCTCCAGCCTGCACCAGCTATTGTTCATCCACCGTTGACTTCCTCCAGCCTCCACTGGCTACTGTTCATCCAGCCTCCACGGGGTCATGTTCATCCACCCCCAACTGGCTGGCCTCCTCGGGGTCCTGTTCATCCAGTGCCAACCACCTTCACACGGCCATGGTACTGTTCATCCACAGCCAACCCACTGGCTGGGGTGGGGCGTACGAGCGGGCGACAGCACCGGGAACTGTTCATCCACAGCGAACCAACCGGCTAGGTCAACTCACCACGTCTCGCGCAAGGGGCTCAATCGATGTGTCTCGACTCGTTCTAGCTACGTATCGCGCGCACGGTAGTAATGGGCACTGTTCATCGAGAGGCAACCCAACACCGGCTACGTCTCACACATACGGGGGGCTCGACCGGCTTCAGTTAGCAGTGAAGGAATCACTCGGGTTCAGTTAGCAGCGAAGGAATCGCTCAGGTTCAGTTAGCAGCGAATGGATCGATCGGCTTCAGTACGTAGCTAGTGCGATCGCTCGGGTTATGTAAGCGAACGCCTCACTCGGGTTCAGTTAGCGAACGCCTTGCACACACGCACGCTACGAGAGAAACGCGCAAACCACACTGCATCGCTCGGCCCCGACCACCAACCGTAACCGGGAACTCCCTGAAAATTTCCTCGCCCTCACTTCTACCACAATTTTTTATGTCATGGACGGCCCAAAGAATGTCATGCGGGTGCGTCTTCGGCCCGCCCAGGACGAAAAACCCATTTTCTGTCATAATTTTTTGTCATAGAAGTAGGAGCCCACCACATCTATGATGATACGTATTTTTGTCACAATTATTGTCATAGAAGTGTCACAACCATGACAGAAAAAGTTTTCGTTCGGGCCATGAAGTCATGGATGTGTCATTTTTTTGTAGTGGCGTCAGCCTTTTTTACTTATAAATATATAGCCCAGGTCTACGACAAAGCGCATCTTGACCCTTCTCCATAGTCCATACGAGTCCCTCCCTCTACCCCCAGGTCCAACCCCAAGAGCTTTGAGCGATGGCCAGCGATGCGGGATCCTCACGGCGACCTCATGGCCCCATCAGGGGCGACTGGGGGAGCTGCTCCATCACGCACCTCCATCTAGGGCGTCTAGCCACCCAGGGCTATTTGCCAGATTCAAATCTAACTTCTACTCGCTCGGGTTTAACCATCATGGACGGGCAGGCACACACCGAGAGCCACCCTACCCCACGCGGGGACGAGCGGGTATGCTTCGTTTCTTTTCTCCTCCGTGGCCTGGGATTTCCCATTCATCCCTTCCTCCGGGGCTTGCTTGAATTTTACGGGCTACAACTCCACCACCTCACCTCCAATTCCATCTTACACATCGCGGGGTTCGTTGCTCTCTGCGAAATGCACCTCGGATGCGTGGCACACGTCGGGCTATGGTGAAGGTATTTTTGTATAGTGCCCTGCTCCCCAACCGGGGCGCTATTTGAAGTGGGCACAGCCGAGGTCTGTCGAATTGACGGGACCAGCTACTCATCGGGTATCCCCTGAGAGGATTCCGACATCTGGCCATCCGGGTGGTTTTACATAGATGATGTTCCACTATATGATCCAGTTCGGCCCGGGCTCCCAGCATACTCCTCGGAGCCCCCGAAGAAGCGTTACATAGTCCACCTGGCGGCTTAAGTGAAGCGGCTGTCCGACACCGGCCTCACCATTATGGATGTAATGGCAACGGTGATCAAACGGAGAGTCCAACCCCTTCAGCAACGCCAACACCTGTTGTCCATGTACAACGGAACCAATGATGCCCTCCCGATCGATAAAGGAGGATCTCGATGACCAGGCGGCCTTAAGGACCGCACTGGCTGGTATCTACCAGGGCTCAGCGGAGGATTTTGCAAGACGGCAGTTCCGAGACGGGCTGTCTTGTTATAACTCTGCTGATGTAGTAAGTTTTCCTGGATTTTCTTGTCTATCCAAGCTGTTTCATGGTTAATTTTTCTGACCGACCTTTTACTGGGTCCGGACAGAGATGGAGACACTGGGTCAAGGCGTTAAGCAGCCCCGCGCCCGAACCCGAGGTACATCGTCGGGCGGAGGACCCCGTCTTCCATGAAGATGAAGAACTATCCCTTATATACGAGGAGGGGAAGTTCTATATGGAGAGCCTTGACGGCTCAAGGGTAGTCGTCGCCCCCGACGTACCAGGGATGCGGCCGGCCTCATCGGTGAAGCCCCTTACTTCGACTTGAAAGAGAGCTTCTTGTACTGGGGCCCCTAGTCCTCTGACTTCTTCTCCCTAGGGACGATGCTCAAAACGTTCACGCGGAGAACCAACCCCTCAAAGGACCACTCCACTAGAGACACGCGGAGCTCGGGCTCCAGCGGCGACCGTGGAGGCAGGCCGAGATGCTCCCTTCATCCATAGGTAATATCCTTGTTATTGTCTCCTAGAGAACAAAGTCCCAGATTTCAATTCTTTTGATCCATTTGCAGGTAGTCTGCTCCTCCTCCGCCCACAGAGAATACAAGAGACGAGGGGACCTTGGCTCCAGGCAGTGGTGCGGGGCCTCTCCCCACCTCGAGAGCTACTCCCGAAGTACCCCAGTCAGAGAATTCGGGGGCCTGCTCGGCCACCCCGTCCGAGGTTGAGAGCGCCATGAACCACTGAAGACGAAAGGCGTCCCTACGGAATTCTGCCTTTACAAGTCAGGAGTTTAACGCCCTGAGTTCGGTAGACGCCTACCTCGGTGCGACCCATTCTGTCTTTGAGAAGGTAGTGGGTGTTTTATCACAGGGCTTGCAGGTAAGGCCCCGTCCAAGTTTTTTTTGGAGATTTCTTGCGCTCGCCGTACTTTGTTTGCTTGAAGGCAAACTAAACTGCCGATCATGGTAGTAGCCCCTAAGTCTCGATATGGGTGCTAGCGACCGTATCGAGGCTTGTTAGTGAAAAAGACTTGTTCCTTTGACAGGGTGCTTGGGAGAAGAATGACCATCTCGCCGAGGTACTTTCCCAGACAGAAGGGAAGTTGAACGCTGCCCTGACCAAGGTAGAGCACGTGAAAACTTTCACCAGAGAATCGCACGGTAAGTGTTTCCATTTCTCACTGTATTCTTGTGGTGAAAATCCTTGGGTTATGTAACGTCATGATGAATTGTAGTAGCGGAAGCCCTTGGTCACCTGGAGAGGGATCTGAAGTAGGCCTACAAAGATTTGCTCTATACAGAGGCGCAGCGGCAAGCTGGCAAGCATGTGTTAACCCAGAGGAAGGAGGATGCGAGCGCGCTCAGGGCAAAAAATGCCTGGCAGGCTTAGGAGATCGAGAACTTAAAGGCTCAATTAGCCACTGCCGAGGCGAAAAACCAGCAAACCAGTGCAGCAATATTTGGTAACCTTTTGTTTCCATTGTAAAAAATGGTTTCCTGGTTCTATGATTGCTAGATGAGTTTGGTAGGCCAATATGTGATTCCTGGCAACTTCCCTAACTGGTCAGCCCCTGGGGGCCTCTGACCCATTGCCCAAAGATGCTATGACGCATCTGTCTGTGCTGCATGAAAGCGCCTGGAAGTCAATGAAGGCAGTGTTTAAGGCTTTATGGCTAGAGGAGGAGCATGTGCCCGAAGACATGTCAGTCCTGGCCGAGCGTCTTAAGAGAGCTGGGCACCGGATTCAAGCCTGGAAGGTATCGACGTGCCATGAAGGAGTGAGGGAGGCCTGGGCCATGGTCAAGACACGGTACACCGGCATGGATACAACGCACTTGGCCAAGGTAGGACCCATGGGGCCTGACGGGGAAGAAATTAACACCAGCCTGGTTTATGAAGATGTCATGCCTGTGGCTCGCTTTTCTCAGAAAGATTGTGACCTAGATACCTTAATAGATGGACTAGACCGAGCGTAGTTTAATTTTTGTATGACTCTATGTATCGAAGTACTTTACGTCATGAATCAATCTGCACATCCAAACCCTGTCAACCAGCCATCGGCTTCGACCTCCTCGTCCATTGGCCGAGGAGTTCCCCTTACTACTGGCCGAACTAGTCAGACCAGATACTTTGGGTGACCAGGCAATCCGGATATATGGTTCGAAAGACAAGAGTGGGGCAAAGAGTTATGTTATATTACTTTTTGACGTAAGAAACATCTTCCAAGAAAAATAGTTCTTCCAACAGTTCCTTTTCTTGGGTAATTGTGCCGAGCACTTGTGTCTGAAGACGAATGACCTCGGGGATAAAGCCCCTGGTCGGGGTGTAAAAGACCCCTTCCACTGTATTCCTATGCCGTGGCCGACCAATTTGTACATTTAAGACCGCTAGCTTTCGGCTTTGTCCGTCTGAGGTACTGCTCCGGGTGACCCGGGAGTAACAATCACAGTGGTTCTCCCTTTGCCCTTTAGCCGAATAATTGGGAACGTAAAGGGCAAACACATGAGCCGGGCAACCCAGCTTGCCCAAATCTTAAGTAAATTTGGTGCATATGTTGGCTTTATGGGCGATAGGATAAACGGAGTGGAAAAGATGCATGTTATAAAAAACGTGCGGTATGTTGACAGGGCCCGCAAGGGAAGACATGTAAAGATGTCATCGAGGTAGGCAGAGGGCAAAATAATGTTGGATGCAGGAAAAGAAAAGGTATATACAATGGAAGAGGATGCTCGAGTTTTTATCCATAGAAACGTCGAAGTAGCGCGGCATTCCAGGGGTTGGGCTCTAAACGTCCGTCCGTTGGATCTCGGATCCGATAGGCACCTCCAACTAGGATCTGGTCAATGATAAATGGCCTGTCCCATTTGGGCGAAAGTTTATGCTTCTGCTTCTCCGGGTGGCGCCTCATGACCAGATCTCCTATATTGAACTCCTTTGCGCGGACTTCCCTGTTATGGTAGCGTCTCGCTTGCTGCTGATAAATTGCAGAGCGCGCCCAGGCTATGTTGCATTCTTCTTCCAAGGCATCCAAGGCGTCTTGTCGATCTAGCTCAGCCTCCCGTTCCTCATACATGCGTACCCGAGGTGCGTCAAGTATTATGTCGCAGGGGAGTACCGCCTCGGCACCGTATACCATGAAAAATGGGGTGTACCCCGTAGATCGATTTCGTGTGGTGCGTAAACCCCATAGGACGGAATCAAGTTCCTCCACCCATTTGCAGTCCGCCTCTTTAAGTCAGCGTACTAGTTTTGGCTTGATGCCACTGAGAATTAGTCAATTGGTGCATTCTACCTGCCCGTTTGACTGCGGGTGGTAGACTGACGCGTAGTCAAGCTTTATGCCCATATTTACGCACCATGCTATCACCTCTTTGGCAATGAAGTCTGTCTTGTTGTCCAGTATGATACTGTGGGGGATACCCTAATGGTGCACCACTCCGAAAACGAACTCAATTACTGGGACTGCCCCTGCCGAGGTGACTGGTTTTGCTTCGATCCATTTTGTGAACTTGTCTACCATGACAAGTAAATATTTATTTTTTCGTGATCCTCGCTTAAGTGGGCCAACCATGTCGAGCCCCCAGACCGCAAAAGGCCAAGTGATCGGAATAGTCCTGAGGGCTGTAGGGGGCATGTCGCTTTGTTTGGCGAACACCTGATAGCCGGGGCGGCATTGTACTAGAATTTTGGCATCGGCCCCTGCTGTTGGCCAGTAGAAGCTAGCTCGGAATGCCTTACTTACAAAGGTCCGAGCAGCGGTGTGATGCCCGCTCATGCCGGAGTGTATTTCGCTAAGCAACGATCTCCCTTCCTCTTCGGATATACACCGCTGGAGGACGCCCATGGTACTTTGCTCATAGAGCTCACCCTCATGGACTTTATAGGCTTTAGACTGCCTTACGATCCGATGTGCGTCGGTTTGGTCCTCAGGGAGCTCTTTTCGGAGTAGGTAAGGGTGGAGAGGCTCGGTCCAGGGTGCAATGATTGTCATGACCTCGTGAGCCGAAGCCGTTTGCTGGACAGATGACCCTCCGATTACATCTTCCTCCGTTTCGTCATCGGGTGGAAAAAAATGCCTTGCGTCATTTGACGCTGACGTCTCTGTGTTATCCTGCACGACTATGGATGGCTTGAAGAGCCATTTGATGAAGGTTTTTTCCGGTACTTTATCCCCCGTGATGTCGGCGGCCTGGTTGCTATCACGGGGGATATGATGAAATTCAAGCCCCTCGAATCTGGCTGAGATTTTTAGGACTGCATTTCGGTAAGCTGTCATTTTTGGGTCATTTGCTTCAAACTCGCCATTTACCTGGGAGATGGCGAGGTTGGAATCTCCTCAGACTTCGAGGCGTTTAACGCCCATTGAGACTGCTATCTGGAGCCCGTGTAAAAGGGCTTCATATTCGGCCGCATTGTTGGAGTCCATGTACATGATCTGTAGCACGTAGTAGATATTGTCGCCTGTTGGTGACATGAGCACTACTCCAGCCCCTAGCCCAGCAAGCATTTTCGACCCGTCGAAATACATTGTCCAATGTGAACATGTGTTGTACTCTCTAGGGAGTTCGGCCTCTGTCCATTCGGCTACGAAGTCTGCCAGCACCTGAGATTTGATAGCTCGGCGCAGCTGATACGTTATTTCGAAGGGTAAGAGCTTTATGGCCCATTTGGCTATGCGCCCTGTAGCATCCCTATTATTAATTATGTCACTTAAAGGGACTTCGGATGCCATGGTGATTGAGCACTCTTGAAAGTAGTGCCGAAGTTTTCGTGATGCCATAAAGACGGCATAGGCTATCTTCTGATAGTGCGGGTAGCATGTTTTACACGGGGTTAAGACCTCGGAAATGAAATAGACAGGTTTTTGAACTTGGAACTTGTGGCCCTCCGTGTCTCATTTGACCACGAGCACTGCGCTGACCACCTGGTTGGTGGCCGAGATGTATAGTATCATCGGCTCGCCTATGCCTGGCGCGGCTAAGATGGGGTTTGTGGCGAGAAGGGTTTTGATATCTTCCAGGGCAGCTGCTGCCTCATTAGTCCATTCGAAATTCTTGGTCTATTTTAGTAGCCTGTAAAGGGGTAAAGCTTTTTCCCTGAGTCTTGAGATAAAATGACTTAGAGCGGCCACGCAGCCCGCTAGCTTCTGAACATGTTTGAGCTCAGTTGGCACCTCTAGTCGGGCCAGGTCTCGTATCTTTGCCGGATTGGCTTCGATTCCTCGGCTAGACACGATGAAACCGAAGAGTTTGCCTGCGGGTACTCCGAAAACGCACTTTTCTGGGTTGAGCCAGATTTGATACTCCCACAGGCTGTTAAATGTGTCGCGGAGGTTATCGACCATTTGCCCGACGTGCTTGGTTTTGACCACTACATCGTCGACGTAGCCATCAACGGTTTTTCCGATGTGTTTTTCCAAGCATGTTTGGATCATGCGTTGGTACGTTGCCCCGCATTTTTTCAGCCCGAAAGGCATTGTGTTGAAGCAAAACGGCCCGTAGGGCATAATGAAGGCGGTTGCAGCTTGATCGGAATCCTTCATCTTTATTTGATGATACCCCGAGTAGGCGTACAGAAAGCACAATGAATCGTGCCCTGCAGTGGCGTCCATTATCTGATCAATGCGTGGTAGTGGGATGGGGTCTTTAGGGCAAGCCTTGTTAAGGTCTTTAAAATCGACACACGGGCGCCAGGACTTATCCTTCTTGGGTACCATGACTAGATTGGCGAGCCACTCGGGGTGTTTTATGTCTCTTGTAAATCCGGCCTCGAGAAGTTTAGCCAGTTCTTGACCCATCGCTTGACGCTTGGGTTCAGAGAAACACTGAAGTGCTTATTTAATAGGCTTGTATCCCTTTAGAATGTTCAAGCTGTGTTCGGCAAGTCTGCGGGGTATTCCTGGCATGTCTGAAGGATGCCAAGCGAATATATCCCAGTTTTCTCTAAGGAAGTTGTGTAAGGCCTTGTCAATCTCTGGCTCGAGATTCGCCCCGATTGATGCTGTTTTGGCTGGGTCCGTGGCTGGGTCCGTGGGGTGCACTTGAAATTTGACTATGTCGTCGGTCGGCTTGAATGAGGTCGACTTTGGCCGCTTGTCGAGGATGACATCATCTCGGTCAACTTCGGCTCGCAGTGTTGTTAATTCCTCGGTCGTGAAGGCCTCGGGTAGGGATTCTATGGCGAGCGATGCCGTCTTGTTTTTGGCCCTTAGCGCCCTGTCGGGGTTGCTTGCAATCGCAATGATCCCATTGGGGCCCGGCATTATAAGCCTCATGTAGCCGTAGTGTGGAACCTCTTGAAATTTTGAGAAAGCGTCCTGTCCCAGGAGGGCGTGATAGCCATTTTTAAAGGGAACAATATGGAATGTTATTTCTTCGGATCGGTAGTTGTCAGGTGTTCCGAGGACCACGTCCAAAGTGATTTTCCCACTGCAGCGTGCTTCGCGTCTGGGTATTATACCTTTGAAGGTGGTACGACTCTATTCGATGCGTGATTTATCGATTTGCATCTTGTCCAGAGTATTTTCATATATTAAGTTTAGACTGCTACCCCCGTCCATGAGCACCTTCCGAAGACGGTAGCTGCCCATGATTGGGTTGAGAACCAGTGTGGCAGGGCACCTGCTCGGGGCGGACCTCGGTTGATCTTTCTGATCAAAGGTAATGGGCGTGTCTAACCACGCACCCCGGGCGGCTACTTCCTGGATTGAATTGACTTCTCGGAGTGCCCGCTTCCTATGGTTATTGGACGTGAAGGTTTCGTAGATCATCAGGACTTCATCATCACCTGATAGCTCCTCTGAACACCTAGGCGTGGCAGTGAGGAGGGCTAGGCCTCCCATAGCTACTTGCCTCGTCACCCAGCTGTCACGAAGGTTGTGAGTTGGGCTGGTGTTCAAAAGAACGGAGTGGATCAGGCATGGCTGTCGTGCGTTGATCACGGGGTTCATGATGAGGCGCGAACCTGTCGCGTTTCAAGTGGTTGACACAGATCGAATCTGTTCGTTCTTCCTGGGCCAGCCAGGCATCTTTGATGGCGCAAAATCTCGACACCAGGTCGGATAACTCTGAGAGTGTTTGGACATAGCAGCGGGTGAGAGCATTCGAAACGCCTTTATCTCTACAGTCGCACTGAAAGGCTGCTATTATCTCTGAATCCTGGTAATTTGGTATGCCTTCTTTAACTGACGGGACCAAGCCCAGAAGTGCCTGATCGACTCGTCAGGTAACTGTTGCACATAGGCTAGATCCCAAACATTGGAAGGACCTAACTTCGACCTCCGTAGGCTACGGGATCGAAGCCCCGATGTTTTTATCCTGTGAGGGACACGTAGCCGCTGGATAGGCTGAGCTTATTCGAGGATCAGACTTGTCGGTCGTTTCTAGCCGGCCGCTGTCGGAGTTGCTTTCCAAAAAGTACCTCAGCCCTTCACCCTCTACGAGGGCTTCAACCGGGGCGCAAAAAGGGTCAGGGATCATCCCTTGCTTGTGAAGGGGAGGGAACGATCTGGTAATGGGGGTTTTGGGCACAAAAACAGCGCCCTGAGGATTGGGTTCGTTGACCGACGATCCCATCGATCCTTTGCTGATCACACAACGGAACTCTCAATGAAAGCACTAGTGTCGGTGGTAAAACCAGCAGACCTCGGGATAGGGGGTCCCGAGCTGTGGATCTCGGATCAATGGTAATAGGGATGAAGGAGACGGTGTTTACCCAGGTTCGGGCCCTCTCGAAGAGGTAATACCCTACGTACTGCTTTGATTATATTGATGATGAAGTATCGAGTACAAGCTTGATCTACCTCGAGATCGTAAGGAGATGTCTAACCCTAGGGCTAGGTGAATGGTAATTGTGATTCCGTGTCCTCTACAGGCTAAACCCCCTAGCTTATATACACGCCAGGTATGGCATCTAGGGTTACATTGTTGATATCCAGGGATGCGTAGGGAGGCGGTAGGAGATGTCTTGGGGTATACTCCAAGTCTTTGGCAGATGCAATCTTGATCACATTGTGGCTTCCGGAGTCCATCAGAATGAGAACGAGGGCCTTCAGGCCCAGCCCAAGAACTATGGGACGACTAGGAAGGTACCCCCTAGTCCAGGACACTGTCAATCAAGAAGGTCAGAACCATCAACGAGCTATATGCTTTGGCGGATAAGTGTGCACGTGCTGAAGAGGGAAGGCGACTCCCCGGCGAAGATGCTGGCGCCGGGGTTGGATGCACCGACGAAGTTTGCACCAACTCTCGAGGTGATAAAGGGCAATGCACAGTACCGAAGAGGCTAGCAAATTGTGGAAGGATGAGAGTGCGTATAATCCATGGACTCACATTAGTCATAAAGAACTCACATACTTATTGCAAAGCCTATTAGCTCTCGAAGCAAAGTATTACTCGCATGCCCCTAGGGGGGAGGTTGGGAGGAGTTAACCGTCCCACGCCCCCGATCCTAACAACACAAAGACTCAATCAATGATAAATCATGCTCCGACCTCACCGCTAATGTCACGGCCACCACTTTACATGCGTGAGGATTTACTTGCATAAAGACTTACTTCCCTTAACAACATTATTACTACTCAACTTTAATTCTTTTACTAGCATGCCCCAATATTACCACCTCAATATCACAAAACTATTTCAAGGAATCAAACATATCATATTCAATGATCTACAAGTTTTATGTAAGATTTTATGACTAACCATGTGAATGACCAATTCCTGTTAACTCTCTAAATAGATATAAGTGAAGCATGAGAGTTTAATTCTTTCGACAAAAGACCACGCTCTAGAAATATAAGTGAAGCAAAAGAGCATTCTACAAATAACGGTTTTCCAAATGTAGAGAAACGAGCATGCAAACTTCAAAAGATATAAGTGAAGCACATGAAGCATTCTATAAAGCCATACTCAAAAGATATAAGTGAAGTGCACAGAGCATTCTATAAATCAACCAAGGACTATCTCATACCAGCATGGTGCATTACTAAAAGAAAAATAAAAGGAACACGACGCTCCAAGAATTTACGCATATCATGTGAACAAAAGAAAAACCGAGACATACCGATAATTATCAAAGAAGAAAGATGGGATGCCTTCCAGGGCATCCCCAAGCTTAGACGCTTGAGTCTCCTTGAATATTTACTTGGGGTGCCTTTGGCATCCGCAAGCTTGAAGTCTTGCCTCTCCTTATTCTTCTCATATTGATACCTCCTCGTTCTTCGAACACTTCATCCACACAAAACTTAACCGAACTTTTTATTAGAGGGGTTAGTACATCTAACATCAAATCCATCATGTCCTGCTGTAACATTATTGTATAATTATAATCAAACATTACTCACTGTATGCTATCACAATTCTATGGCTCCCAAGTCAATGGGGCTCAACAAGATTTCAAACATAAGCAAATAAAGAAACTTTAACAACAATCTATGAAAACAGGATAGTCTGTAAAGATGCAGATGAAACATATACTTCTGTAACCCCAAAAATTCTGAAACATTAGGACAAAATAAACAATTTTCATAGAAGTACTTTGTAAAAATTTCAGAATTTTTGCATGTTCCAGTAAAATACCAAAATTCAAACACTACAGCAAAAGTTTCTATTTTTGCACAACACACACCAAACAAGCAATTTAAACAACCTAAAGGTAAATCTTGGCACATTATTTTTATAATACAATGGATTTATACAAGGGGATAATTATTTTTGTTGAAAAGTTTCTATAATCAAGGTTCACAAAGTTTCCATGGGCATGAACAAAGTTCAAGGCATGCTCCCACTTCAATGGTGCTCGTCTTTCTCACTTTCACTTTTCCTTTTGAAAAGTTTTAGGTTCCCCTCTATATTTTTTTGTTTTCAATTTTTTAAAAGCACACAACAGAATAAAATGACTCTCCAAAACTTCCAGGTTGTCTCCCAGGCAGTGCTTTCTTTAAAGCCATTAAGCTAGGCATATAGTGCTCAAGTAATTGATCCACCCGGATCCCCAAGGTATATCAAAGCCAATTTTAATTAACAATGATTTGTAATTTAGTATTGAGCACAAAGCAACATATATCATAGAGCAATGGAGTCTAACTCTCTTCCTATGCATCGGCATGTCATAAAAGAACAATTCATGCACACATAATAAAGGCCGATACATAGCATAAGTAGTTTCTTGCAATTTTATCATATTGGAAACATAGAGAGGTGGAGATGTAGTTCCTCCATCATAATAATTGCAAGTAGGAGCAGCAATCACATGCATATTATATTCATCAAAATTATCATGTGCAATAGTAAAACGCAACCCATCAATATAATCCTTAATAAGCGCAAACTTCTCCGATATAGTGTAGATGGGAGAATTCAAAAAGATAATAGGACTATCATGTGTGGGTGCAATAGCAACAATTCCATTCTTAACATAATGAACTATAGCAAGTTCATCTCCATAAGCATCATTCATATTGGCATCATGGCCACAAGCATAGCAAGCATCAATTTCAGCGAAAAGGGATATTTCAAATGAATCCGAGGGATCATAGCAATTATCATAGCATTCATCCTTCGGTAAGCACGAAGGGAAATTAAACAATGTATGAGTTGAAGAGTTACTCTCATTAGAAGGTGGGCACGGGTAGCTAATCCGCTCTTCCTCCTTTTGTTCTTCGCTCTCCTCGTCATCTTTTTCATCTAATGAGCTCACAGTTTCAGCAATTCCTTCTTCCATAGGTTCCTGCAAAATATTAGTCTCTTCTTGGACAATGGAGGCATCCTCAATATATTCTTTAACATAAGCATTAGAAGCATAGTTTTCATAGCAATGTTTAAGTATGGCAAAATTTTCAGATTTGTAAAGAGTAGCATCATACTTTTCAATCAAAGAAGCAATTTCATAGGAACCCTTAAAGGAAACAAATTCTTCAATTTGTTCAATATCATAGTAACTATAAACACCTTTGGCATAAGAAGATAAGATTCCATTATCCTTAAACTCACATTGGTAGGGACGGTGTTTTTTAGGGTCTTTAGAACAACAAGTAAAATCATATATTTTGCATAAATTCCAAGCATAGCATTGCTAACAATTAATTTGATACCTTAAGAGTTTCCCTTTTTGAGACAAGCGGTGTCACACAAAATAAGCATGCTCATCTAATGATTTTCCCTCAACTAAGCTAGTTGGGTTTTCAGCACGAGCACAAGTGGATCGAAGATGATCCAAGTAAAAAGCTTCTGCACTATGAAAGGTTTTGGGTGGTTCTTCAACCATTGGGTTAGCAAGTACAACTAATTTTTTTGGTATTTTACATTTCCTACCCATAACTAAAGATAGAAAACAAGAGCACAAAATAAAAAGTACTTAGTGATAAATTAAACAAGCACACACGAGAATATCAACCCCGCGCTATTGCTCCCTGGCAACGGCTCCAGAAAAAGGTCTTGATAACCCACAAGTATAGGGGATCAATTGTAGCTTTTTAGATAAATAAGAGTGTCGAACCCAATGAGGAGCTAAAGGTAGAATTTATATTCTCTTCAGGTTCTATCGACCACCGATACAACTCTACGCACACTTAACATTTCCTTTACCTAGAACAAGTATGAAACTAGAAGTACTTTGTAAGTGTAATGCTAGAACTACTTTGCAAGAATAAAACTAGAAGTACTTAGCAAGATAATAAAGCTAGGATTACATTGCGAGATAATAAAAGTTACTTGTTTTGTAGAAAGCTTTTTGTAGAACGATGATAAAGATTGTCCATAGATAATTAAATATGACATGTGTGATAATTATTATATGCAATGAGGGAGAGGCATATGCTAACACATTTTCCGTACTTGGATCATATGCACTTATGATTGGAACTCTAGCATGAACGTATTGCAAAACCCTACAGCGGTAATCCCACACGCTTGCGCGACACGGAGGGCACCGTAGGACAGCACCAATTTAACATACAACTCATATCAATCACACCATACCACAATTAACCCTCAGGACAAAAGAAATCTACTCAAATATTATAGGATGGCAACACATCATTGGATAATAATATGTAGCATTAAGCACCATGTTCAAGTAGAGAATTGTAGTGGGAATAGAGAGGTTACACTGCTGCATAGAGGGGGAGAGAGTTGGTGATGATGGTGGCGAAGTTGTTGGTGTAGATCGCCGTCACGATGGTTCCCCCGGCGGCGCTCTGGCGCCACCGAGAGAGAGGAGGAGAGAGCCCCCCTCCTTCTTCTTCTTGCCTGGCCTCCCCCCTAGATGGGAGGAGAGTTACCCCTCTGGTCCATGGCCGCCATGGCTCCCGGAGGGCAGGACCCCTCCGAGATTGGATCTCTCTCTCTCTCTCTCTCTCTCTCTCTCTCTCTGTTTCTCTTCTGTTTCGCGTCCCCTGTTTCTCGCCGAAAACCATTTCTTAAATATCCGTAGATCCGTAACTCCGATTGGGCTGAAAGTTTAACATGATTTATTTCTTGATATAAGCTTCCTTGCGTCCGAAGAAGGACTCCAACCGACTTACGAGGTGGCCACAAGGCAACCCTGCACAGGCTGGGGGCTCGCACCCTGATGCCTTGTGAAGGCTGTGGGCCTCCATTTGCATTGATTCTTCCTCCCAAAAATCACATATATCCCAAAATAAATCTCCGTAAAATTTTATCGCGTTTGGACTTCGTTTGACATGGATTGCCTATGAAACAAAAAACATGCAAAAAACAGGAACTGGCACTGGTCACTGGATCAATATGTTAGTCCCAAAAATAATATAAAATGTTGCCAAAAGTATGTGAAAGTTGTAGAATATTGGCATGAAAAAAATCAAAAATTATAGATACGACAGAGACGTATCACCGTTCCAAGTAAATTTGCATGTGCCACCTCTAATCATTCAAATAATCATCTGTTTTGTGTGCCCGTACCGCTCATGGAGCGAAGGGGCGGTCAATATCTTCCATGCTAAGCAGGTTATTCTCATGATGGGTGTTTATTCACTTGTCATTGCACGAGAGAGGCTGGTAATTGGGATGCCCAGTCCTGTAATCAAAAGCAAAAAAAAAAAACTCCCCCGGAAAGTTGACTGTTTGAAGGGCACCCATGAATTCGGCTATCCATGGCTTGTGTTTGTATGGTTGAGGGGGACTAAACATTTACCTTTCTGCTTGGGAACCACCGATAATGTGTTTAGCATGGAAGATATTGAGATCCTTTGTCGTGACGTTGATAGGAAAAGCACACCACTCAAAATTGTATTCATCTCTGATTTAAGCTTCGAGCTCTAGCACCTCTGCCAATCTATGATTCCCTCTGCGAAGGGCCTATCTATTTACTTTCATGTTATTTACTTTTATTGTTGAGTCATCACCTTCTTATTCAAAGCACCAATCCTGAGAGCGCTATTGTCATTGTTAGTTTAACATGCATTGAGTCTAGTTAATGTTGGATATGAGCATGACTGGATCTTTTCTACCCTGAGTTACAATGTTTAGTCACTGCTTGAACTTCAGAGGTGCTCTACATTTATGTTTTGCAGTCTCAGATAGTGCTAGCGAGATACCATGTTATCATATTTTATCATGATTGTTTTGACAAATTGTTGGTACTGGAGATATGTCATTATTGCTAGCTAGTTGATTATGCCATTGATATGAGTAAATATGAAATCTAAGTATCATTCACATGGTTAGTTCATGATCTTTGCTAAAAACTTGGTTACTATTTAAGCTTATATACAGATACAAGAACAAAAGAGTTCGTAAAAGTTTTTCTTTATCACTTTCAGTTTGTCAACTGAATTGCTGGAGGACAAGCAATGAGTTAAGCTTGGGGGCCTTGATATGTCTCCATCGTATCTACTTTTCCAAACACTTTTGCTCTTGTTTTGGACTCTAATTTGCATGATTTGAATGAAACAAACCCGGATTGATGCTGTTTTCAGCAGAACTACCTTGGTGTTGTTTTTTGTGCAGATATAAAAGTTCTCGGAATCAGACGAAACTTTCTGGATATTTTTTGTTGAATATATAAAAAATACTGGAACGAAGACCTACCGGAGGGGGGCCACCAGTTACCCACAAGGCAACAGGGCACGCCTAACCCCCCAGGGCGCGCACTGATGCCTTGTGGGGCCCACAAGGCTCTGTCTGACCTAATTCCAGCGCTATAAATTCTGTTTCCCCGAGAAAAAAATAAGAGAAGAAGTTTCCTCATGTTTTATGATACAAAGCCATAGCCACCTCCTGTTCTTCATTGGAAGGGCTGTTTTGGAGTCCGTTCGGAGCTCCGGAGAGGGGGATTCGTCGTCGTCGTCATCATCAACCATCCTCCATCAACAATTTCATGATGCTCACCACCGGGAGTGAGTAATTCCTTCGTAGGCTTGTTGGACGGTGATGGAGTTGGATGAGATTTGTCCTATAATCGAGTCAATTTGGTAGGGCTTGATCCCTAGTATCCACTATGTTCTGAGATTGATGTTGCTATGACTTTGCTATGCTTAATGCTTGTTACTAGGGCCCGAGTGCCATGATTTCAGATCTGAACCTATTATGTTTTGATGAATATAAGTGTGTTTTGGATCCTATCTTGCAAGTTGTACGCACCTATTATGTGTTATGATCCACAGACCCAAAAGTGACAACAATTGGGATTCACTCCGGTGATGACCGTAGTATGAGGAGTTCATGTATTCACTATGTGTTAATGCTTTGTTCCGGTTCTCTATTAAAAGGAGGCCTTAATATCCCTTAGTTTCCTTATGGACCCTGCTACCACGGGAGGTTAGGACAAAAGATGTCATGCAAGTTCTTACTATAAGCACATATGACTATATACGGAATACATGCCTACATTACATTGATGAATTGGAGTTATTATGTATCGCTCTAGGTTGTGACTGTTAGATGATGAATGTTATCCAATGCAATTATCCATCGCTGATCCAATCTCTACGCTGTTCTCATATTGATCTTTGCTAAGTTACTTTTGTTGCTGCTGCTGTTACAATCGCTACAAAACTGCTACTCTTACTATTCTTGTTACTATTGCTACTGTTACCGCTGCTATCAAACTATCATATTATTGTGCTACTAAACAATTTGCTGCGGATATTTAGTCTCCAGGTGTGGTTGAATTGACAACTCAACTGCTAAGCTCATAAATATTCTTTGGCTCCCCTTGTGTTGAATCAATAAATTTGGGTGAAATACTACCCTCGAAGACTGTCGCGATCCCCTATACTTGTGGGTTATCAAGACCTTTTTCTGGCACAGTTGCTGGGGAGCATAGCTCTATTTATTGAGTCACTTGGGAATTATATCTGTTGATCACTATGAAGAATCTGAAAGATGCTAGGACCAAGATCGTACCCTTTAAGATGAGGGGAGGTAAGGAACTGCCATCTAGCTCCGCACTTGATTCACCTTCTATTTTAAGTAGGCTTGCGACACCAACACCTGCTATTCATTCTGATATGTCGCAAGTAATTGATGATACTATTTCTATTATAAATGGAACTTGTGATGATGCTGGTACTCTGTTTGATGATACTGTGCCACTAGGTGAATTTCTTGATGAACAAATTGCTAAAGCTAAAGAATTTCATGTTGGAAATATGCCCTAGAGGCAATAATAAATTGGTTATTATCATATTTCTTTGTTCATGATAAATGTTTATTATTCATGCTAGAATTGTATTGACCGGAAACTTAAATACATGTGTGAATACATAAACAACACCGTCTCCCTAGTAAGCCTCTACTAGACTAGCTCGTTGATCAAAGATGGTTAAGGTTTCCTAATCATCGACATGAGTTGTCATTTGATAACAGGATCACATCATTGGGAGAATGATGTGATGGACAGACCCAACCATAAGCTTAGCATCAGATCGTTTAGTTATTTGCTACAACTTTCTTCATGTCAAGTATCTATTCCTTAGACCATGAGATCATGCCACTCTCGGATGCCAGAGGAATACTTTGTGTGCTATCAAACATCACTTCGTAACTGGGTGATCATAAAGGTGCTCTACAGGTATCTCCGAAGGTGTTTGTTGGGTTGCATGGATCTAGACTGGGATTTGTCGCTCCGTATGACGGAGAGATATCTCTAGGCCCTCTCGGTAATACAACATCACAAGAAGCTTGCAAGCATGTGACTAATGATTTTAGTCACGGGATCTTGTATTACGGAACGAGTAAAGAGACTTGCCGGTAACGAGATTGAACTAGGTATGGAGATACCGACGATCGAATCTCGGGCAAGTAGCATATCGCCGGACAAAGGGAATTGCATACGGGATTAACTGAATCCTTGACATTGTGGTTCAACCAATAAAGATCTTCGTTGAATATGTGGGAATCAATATGGGCATCCAGGTCCCGCTATTGATTATTGATTGGAGAGGAGTCTCGGTCATGTCTGCATGTTCCCGAACCTGTAGGGTCGCACGCTTAACGTTCGGTAGCGCTAGGGTAGAAATGAGATATTAATATGGTGAAGTTCGAAGGTTGTTCGGAGTCCCGGATGGGATCCGGGACATCACGAGGAGCTCCGGAATGGTCCGGAGGTAAAGATTTATATATGGGAAGTCATATTTTGGGTTCCGAATAAAGTTCGGTTTTTTCGGTATTGTACCGGGAAGGTTCTAGAAGGTTCCGGAGTGGGGCCCACTTGCATGGGGGGACCCACATGAATGTGGGTAGTGGGGAAAGGCCCCAAAACCCTGGTCTAAGCGAACCAAGATCCCCCCCTTAAAAGAAATAGGATCATATCCCGAAGGGATAAGATCAAGATCCCTAAAAAAGGAGGATAACGATCAGTGGGGAAAGGAAAGGATGGATTTCCTTCCTTCCCCCTTGACCAACGACCCTAGGGGCTTGGAGGGCAAGCCATCAGCCCCCTCCACGCCTATATAAAGGTGGTGAGGCATTGGGGGCAGCCCCCTTCCACCCTTGCCCGTCTCCCTCCCGTTAAACATCCTCCACCTCGCGCAGACGCTTGGCGAAGCCCTGCTGCAGTTTCGCTGCTGCCACCACCACCACGTCGTCGTGTTGGTTCAGATCTCATCTACCTCCTCTCCCTCGCTTGCTGGATCAAGAAGGAGAGGACGCCACCGAGCCGAACGTGTGCTAAACTTGGAGGTGCCGTCCGTTCGGCACTAGATCGGTTGGATCGCGATTGGATCGTAAAGAGTACGACTACATCAACCGCATTTTATACGCTTCCGCTTTCGGTCTACAAGGGTACGTAGACACACTCCCCTCTCATTGCTATGCATCTCCTAGATTAGATCTTGGGTGTTCGTAGGAATTTTTTTGATTTTCATGCAACGTTCCCCATCAGTGGCATCATGAGCTAGGTCTATGCGTAGATGTATTTGCACGAGTAGAACACAAAGAAGTTGTGGGCTTTGATGTTCAAATTGCTTACTTCCTTTGTCTTATTTGGATTCGGCGGTATTGTGGGATGAAGCGGCTCGGACCAACCTTACTTGTCCTCGCACAAGAGACCGGTTCCACTGACTGACATGCAACTTGTATTGCATTAAAGTGACTTTACGGGTGTCTGTCTCTCCCACTTTAGTTGAATCTGATTTGACAAGGGCGGTCCTTGTAGAAGGTTAAAAGGTAACTTGTATATCACCGTTGTGGTTTTGCGTAGATAAGAACGGTTCTTATAGTTTGCCCTAGCAGCTGCGTAAAATTGCAACAACAAAGTAAAGGACGTCTAACTTGTTTTTGCAGGGCATGTTGTGATGTGGTATGGCCAAAACGTGATGTGATATATGTTGATGTATGAGATGATCATGTTTTGTAATAGGTTCACAACTTGCATGTCGATGAGTACAACAACCGCCAGGAGCCATAGGGTTGTCTTTAATTTATTGTATGACCTGCGAGTCAACTATTAACCGCCATGTAATTGCTTTACTTTATCGCTATGCGTTAGCAATAGTTGTAGAAGCAATAGTTAGCGGAGACAACCACATGATGGCACGATGATGGAGATCATGGTGTCATGCTGGTGACGATGGAGATCATGTTGGTGCTTTGGAGATGGAGATCAAAGACACAAAGATGATAATGGCCATATCATGTCACATATTGATTGCATGTGATGTTTATCTTTTTATGCATCTTATTTTTCTTAGGACGATGGTAGCATTATAAGATGATCCCTTCACTTAATTTCAAGATAAAAGTGTTCTCCCTAAGTATGCATCGTTGCGAAAGTTCATCATTTCGAAGCACCACGTGATGATCGGGTGTGATAGACTCTACGTTCGCATACAACGGGTGTAAGCCAGTTTTACACATGCAGAATACTTGGGTTAAACTTGACGAGCCTAGCATGTACAGACATGGCCTCGGAACACGAAGGACCGAAAGGTCGAACATGAGTCATATAGTAGATATGATCAACATGGAGATGTTCACCATTGATGACTGCCCCATCTCACGTGATGATCGGACATGGGTCAGTTGATGTGGATCATGTAACACTTAGACAACTTGAGGGATGTTGATTTAAGTGGGAGTTCTTTAGTAATTGGATTAGAAGAACCAATTATCATGAACTTAGTCTAAATTGTCTTTGCAAATTAATGTTGTAGATCAATGGCTCGCGCTGTAGCTCCCCTGAATTTTAATGCGTTCCTAGAGAAAGAAAAGTGGAAAGATGATGGAAGCAACTATGCGGACTGGGTCTGTAATTTGAGGATTATCGTCACTGCTGCACAGAAAGTTTATGTCCTTGATGCACCGATAGGTGATCCACCCGCTCCTGCAAATCTGGACGCTATGAATGTCTGGCAAACAAGGAATGATGACTACACGATAGTTCAGTGCGCCATGCTTTACGGCTTAGAACTGGGGCTCCAAAGACGTTTTGAGCACCACGGAGCATATGAGATGTTCCAAGAGCTAAAATTGGTATTTCAGGCTCATGCCCGGGTTGAGAGGTATGACACCTCCCACAAGTTCTTTAGCTGTAAGATGGAGGAGAACAGCTTTTAGTGAGAACGTACTCAAAATGTCTGGGTACTATAATCGCTTGAATGAGTTGGGAGTTAATCTTCCAGATGAAGTAGCAATTAATAGGGTTCTCCAGTCACTGCCACCGAGCTACAAAGGCTTTGTGATGAACTATAACATGCAAGGGATGGAAAAGACGATCCCTTAGCTCTTCGCTTTGCTTAAGGTTGCGGAGGTAGAAATCAAGAAAGAACATCAAGTGTTGATGGTCAACAAGACCATCGGTTTCAAGAAGTAAGGCAAGGGAAAGAAAGGGAACTTCAAGAAGAACGGCAAGCCAGTTGCCGCTCCCATGAAGAAACCTAAGGCTGGACCCAAACCTGAGACTGAGTGCTTCTATTGCAAGGGGAATGGTCACTGGAAGCGGAACTGCCCCAAGTACTTGGCAGATAAGAAGGCTGGCAAGGTCAACAAAGGTATATTTGATATACATGTTATTGGTGTGTACCTTAATAGAGCTTGTAGTGGCGCTTGGGTATTTGATATTGGTTCGGTTGCTAATATTTGTAACTCAAAACAGGAGCTGCGGAATAAACGGAGACTAGCTAAGGACGAGGTGACGATGCGCGTCGGAAATGGTTCCAAGGTTGATGTGATCGTCGTCGGCACGCTCCCTCTACGTTTACCTTCGGGATTAGTTTTGAACCTCAATAATTGTTATTTGGTGCCTGCGTTAAGCATGAACATTATATCTGGATCTTGTTTATTGCGAGACGGTTATTCATTTAAGTCAGAGAATAATGGTTGTTCTATTTATATGGATAATATCTTTTATGGCCATGCACCCTTGGTGAATGGTTTATTTCTGTTGAATCTCGATCGTAGTGATACACATATTCATAATATCGATGCCAAAAGATGCAAGGTTAATGATGATAGTACCACATACTTGTGGCACTGCCGCTTAGGTCATATTGGTGTAAAGTGCACGAAGAAACTCCATGCTGATGGACTTTTGGAATCTCTTGATTATGAATCATTTGATACATGTGAACCATGCCTCATGGACAAGATGACTAAAACCCTGTTTTCCGGTACAATGGAGCGGGCAAGTGACTTGTTGGAAATAATACCTACCGATGTATGTGGTCTGATGAGTGTTGAAGCATGCGGTGGATATCATTATTTTCTTACCTTCACGGATGAGTTGAGTAGATATGGATATATTTACTTAATGAAACACAAGTCTGAAACATTTGAAAAGTTCAAGGAGTTTCAAAGTGAAGTAGAGAATCATCGTAATAAAAAAATTAAATTTCTATGATCTGATCTTGGAGGTGAATATTTGAGTTACGAGTTTGGTATGCATTTAAGATAATGTGGAATTGTTTCACAGCTCACGCCACCTGGAACACCACAGCGTAATGGTGTGTCCGAACGTCGTAATCGTACTCTATTGGATATGGTGCGTTCTATGATGTCTCTTACCGATTTGCCACTGTCATTTTGGGGTTATGCATTAGAGACAGCCGCATTCACTTTAAACAGGGCACCGTCTAAATCCGTTGAGACGACACCGTATGAGTTATGGTTTGGCAAGAAACCTAAGCTGTCGTTTCTTAAAGTTTGGGGTTGCGACACTTATGTCAAGTGGCTTCAGCCTGATAAGCTCGAACCCAAAGCGGAGAAGTGCATCTTCATAGGATACCCTAAAGAGACCATTGGGTATACCTTCTATCACAGATCCGAGGGCAAAATCTTTGTTGCTAAGAATGGGTCCTTTCTAGAGAAGGAGTTTCTCTCGAAAGAAGTGAGTGGGAGGAAAATAGAACTTGATGAGGTAATTGTACCTTCTCTCGAATTGGAAAGTAGCACATCACAGAAAGAAGTTCCCGTGATATCTACACCAGCTGAAGAGGGAGCTAATGATGATGATCATGAAACTTCGGATCAAGTTACTACTGAACTTCGTAGGTCGACCAGGGTACGTTCCGCACCAGAGTGGTACGGTAATCCTATCCTGGAAGTCATGTTGTTAGACAACGGCGAACCTACTAACTATGAAGAAGCAATGATGAGCCCGGATTCCGACAAATGGCTTGAGGCCATGAAATCCGAGATAGGATCCATGTATGAGAAAAAGTATGGACTTTGGTGGACTTGCCCGATGATCGGCAAGCCATTGAGAACAAATGGATCTTTAAGAAGAAGACAGACGCTGATGGTAATGTCACCATCTATAAAGCTCGACTTGTCGCAAAGGGTTTCTGACAAATTCAAGGGGTTGACTACGATGAGACTTTCTCACCCGTAGCGATGCTTAAGTCTGTTAGAATTATGTTAGCAATTGCCGCATTTTATGATTATGAA
Source organism: Elymus sibiricus (assembly GCA_039707655.1). Classification (NCBI taxonomy): domain Eukaryota; kingdom Viridiplantae; phylum Streptophyta; class Magnoliopsida; order Poales; family Poaceae; genus Elymus; species Elymus sibiricus. The sequence continues at coordinate 166,409,535 of CM077670.1, forward strand.
ATCTGGCAGATGGACGTGAAAACAGCGTTCCTTAACGGGTTTCTTAAGGAAGAGTTGTATATGATGCAACCGGAAGGTTTTGTCGATCCTAAGGATGCTAACAAAGTATGCAAGCTCCAGCGATCCATCTATGGACTGGTGCAAGCATCTCAGAGTTGGAATATATGCTTTGATGAGGTGATCAAAGCTTTTGGTTTTATACAAACTTACGGAGGAGCTTGTATTTACAAGAAAGTGAGTGGGAGCTCTGTAGCATTTCTAATATTATATGTGGATGACATATTGTTGAATGGAAATGATATAGAATTTCTGGAAAGCATAAAAGGTTATTTGAACAAGAGTTTTTCAATGAAAGACCTGGGTGAAGCTGCTTGCATATTGGGCATTAAAATCTATAGAGATAGATCAAGACGCCTAACAGGACTTTCGCAAAGCACATACCTTGACAAGATTTTGAAGAAGTTCAAAATGGGCCAGTCGAAGAAAGGGTTCTTGCCTGTGTTGCAAGGTGTGAAGTTGAGTAAGACTCAAAGCCCGACCACGGTAGAAGAAAAAGAAAGGATGAAAGTCATCCCCTATGCCTCAGCCATAGGCTCTATAATGTATGCCATGCTGACTACCAGACTTGATATGTGCCTTGCCATAAGTCTGGCAGGAAGGTACCAAAGTGATCCAGGAGTAGATCACTGCACAGCGGTCAAGAATATCCTTAAGTACCTGAAGAGGACTAAGGACATGTTTCTCGTTTATGGAGGTGACGAAGAGCTCGCCGTAAAGGGTTACGTCGACGCTAGCTTCAACGCAGATCCGGATAAGTCTAAGTCGCAAACCGGATACGTATTTATTTTAAATGGTGGAGCAGTCAGTTGGTGCAGTTCCAAGCAAAGCGTCGTAGCAGGATCTACATGTGAAGTGGAATATATAGCTGCTTCGGAAGCAGCGCAAGAAGGAGACTGGATGAAGGAGTTCATATCCGATCTGGGAGTAATACCTAGTGCATCGGATCCAATGACTATCTTTTGTGACAACACTGGAGCTATTGCCTTTGCCAAGGAGCCCAGGTTTCAAAAGAAGACCAAGCACATAAAACGCCGCTTCAACTCCATTCGTGATTACATCAAGGAGGGAGACATAGAACTTTGCAAAGTACATACAGATCTGAATGTGGCAGACCCGTTGACTAAACCTCTTCCACGAGCAAAACATGATCAGCACCAGGACTCCACGGGTGTTAGATTCATTACGATGTAAACTAGATTATTGACTCTAGTGCAAGTGGGAGACTGTTGGAAATATGCCCTAGAGGTAATAATAAATTGGTTATTATCATATTTCCTTGTTCATGATAAATGTTTATTATTCATGCTAGAATTGTATTGACCGGAAACTTAAATACATGTGTGAATATATAAACAACACCGTGTCCCTAATAAGCCTCTACTAGACTAGCTCGTTGATCAAAGATGGTTAAGGTTTCCTAACCATCGACATGAGTTGTCATTTCATAACAGGATCACATCATTGGGAGAATGATGTGATGGACAGACCCAACTGTAAGTTTAGCATCAGATCGGTTAGTTATTTGCTATAGCTTTCTTCATGTCAAGTATCTATTCCTTAGACCATGATATCATGCCACTCCCGGATTCTACAGGAATACTTTGTGTGCTATCAAATGTCAATTCGGAGTCGACTTCGGTGCTAGGATCTTCCCCAGGGAGTTGCCTGCCTTCCTCAGCATGTCGACACTTGTCCGCCAAGGCATACAAGTCGTTGATGGTTCTAACCTTCACGATATTCATCTCAGACCGCATTCTACGATTGCGCACATTCATGTGGAATGCGGTGCAAACAACTGCGGGATGAACATCGAGGATGTTGTGGTGCACACGGCTGAACCTCTGTATGTACTTCTGAAGGGTCTCACCATCTCTCGGGCGGATCACATGCAAATCGCTCTCCTGACCAGGGAGCTTGTGGCCACCCTGGTAGGCACCCACGAATTGATGGCATAGATCCGACCAAGAAGAAATGGAGCCCTCTGGCAAGTTCATCAACCATGATCTGACATTGCGCCTAAGCGCCAACGGAAAGTAGTTGGCTAAAATCTTGTCGTCGCGCCCCCGGCAGCCTGCACCGCGATGGTGTAGATGCCAAGGAACTCTGCTGGGCTGAGTGTGCCGTCGTACTTGTCAGGCAGCTCAGGTTTGAAGGGGCGGGCGGACGGCCAACAAACTTGCCACAGCTCACGAGTAAATGCTGGGCAGCCCACCTCGTAAGGTAAGCACCCAGGGTACCCCGGCACTGGCACGTATGCTGATGGCCCGGCACAGTCGTCTGATAGACGGCATGCCTCCCGGCGCTGCTCAATCTTCATATGGGCGTCTTCGTCGCGCCGTTCATGGAGCACTTGGCGTTGGTCTCGGCGGCCCCGCGGATCCGACGATGCCATGGACATAGTGTCCTGGTCATCCGATCGGCGAGCTTGCAGCTGCTGTGGTTGTTGGCATGGAGGTGACTGCACCGTTGGTGCACCGTCTCCGGCACGGCAGCCAGATGGTACTGCCGGCACTGTGGGTGGTCGTCTGGAGGGGCCCACATCTTGTGTTTTGCCGGGATCGGCAAAATTGATGAGGCTCTGAATGGTGGCCCTCCATTCTTCCATCTTGTCTGGGGCTGGCGGGAAGTTCAAAAGCATTTGAACTCGCGCCATGGCCTCTGCCGCCGTGGTTGGCATGGCGGGAAACACGGAATGGGACGGCGTTCAACTCCTAGCAGGGCTAGGAGGGAGCTCGTCGCGTACCGGTTGCCGCAGTGCATGCTCACCAATGGGTTGGCGTGGTGGTGGTGGAGCCTGAGCATCATGAGGACAATGCTCAGGGCCGGCTTGACGCCGTCCAGGACCACCAGCGCCGTGGGGAAGCGTGGCGCGCCCATCTTGCGATGGTCGTTGCACATGTTCCGCCGCAGCGTTGTTAGACATCGCCGCTCCATCCTTGGACGTCGCGGTGGCGGGGTCTTGGTTCGCACAGGTCCGAATTGTAATACTGGGATGATCGTGCTCACCAGTGGGTTGTTGGAGCTGGCCGTCGGCGCCAACTCCGGTGTGATGGCTGGGATCGCCGGCACAGTGGGGAGGCTGGACATCCGCACCGCCGGCGCCTCCTGCACCGGCCATCCCAACCATAGTGCCCGCGCCGACTGCGCCGACTGCGCCGTCTATGGATGCCTGGGAAGGCCGTTTGGAGGTGGTGGCAGCCGTCGTGGCTTCGGTCTTCTTCTTCGGCGGCATCGACGAAGGTGATGGAGCCGGTACTCAAACTATGAACACTGATTCGTAATATAAGAACCCCTGCCTGGCACGCCAAAGATGTTGTGGGAAAACGACGATCTATGGGATCAAGAGGATCCCTTTGCGGTTTGGCTATGGGATCAATATACTACAAAGAGCAGCGCTAGTAGATATGAGAACAAGCAACGATTTATCCAGGTTCGGGCCGCTGTGAGCGTAAAACCCTACTCATGTTCTGGTGGTTTGATTGTGTATGAGCTCAAAGGTTACAAAGAGCGCAGCTTGCCAGCAAGGTGCGCGGGTGTGACACCCTGGTTTTTCCCAACTTTCTTTTCAAAAATCTACTTGAATTATTATTTTTTGGAATTTGGTTTGAATTTTAATTTGAATGGCTCTATGGACTTAAAACTTGGTAATATTCTTACTTTCCTTTCCCAAGTGACCCAAGCTTCCAAAAAGTTCTCCCAAGTCATGTTATTTCTATTCGTACTCAATTTCAATTTTATCCCAATTTAATATTCCTTTTCCTATTGAAGGAATAACCCTTTGAGCTCTAGGTTGTGAAGCAACCTATATTTCTATCCTCCCAAAAATTCGAAGAAAGTTTCCATAAATTCTTTGGACCATGTGAACCTTGGATATGTAAAAATATTCAAGATTCCATTCTTATGGTGAGTACACCATCCAATCTTTGTTTCTGGCCATAATTTCAGTTTGTGAAGCAACCATATTTTGTGTTGCTCCAAAAATTCTGAAATTAATCCAGGACATTCTTCTACCTATATGATCTCACCCCACCAAATTTTGGCCCATTTCATTTAGCCATTTTCTCCACAAAATTTCTCCATGTTCCTGTCCAGTGGGAAGCCTTGTGAGGGAAGTACCATTTCTACTTATCCAAATGGTATGAAATTTTTATAGCATCTTGACACCACCAAATGACCCACACATACCAAGTTTTAGCTGAAGGAGCCCATCCATGTGAGTGCATCATCATCAATAAGTTTCTGGACCAGAGAGGTAGTTGTGAAGCAACTATATTCTACACCTGTCCAATTGGTCTGAAATTTCTCCAGCATGGGCACCTTCCTACTACACTTCAGTGTGACAAATTTCCTTTCTCAAAACCCTAGCCATTTCTCCCCAGCTTTCTGCCCAAGTTCCTATCCAGAAACTTTTCTGGAGGTTGGCCAGCTGTCCATGCCATCTCTTGTCAAACCAGATGCATAGCAAGACCACCCGTGGAAGAGACTACCACATAGACACGACCGGACGGGCCAGAGCGCACCGCGTGCACTAGTGCACGCGGTGACCACGCGTCTGCTAGGGCAGAGCTCGCGCTCTGAGCGCTGAACTCTCTCGGGCCTCGCAGGCTCTGCACGTTCTCGTTGTCTCGCCGTGTCCAGATGCGCCAGCACCCTCCCAGCCATCCACCCGGCCCTTCTGGAGCCCTCCCGTCACCGGCAGCTTCCTCGCCGGACACCGCCAAGCGCTGCCACACGCGGCACAGTACGGGCACTGTGGCCAAGCTGGCTGGCAGCTTCCTCACCGCTCCGCGCCATAGCCATTAAGGCCCTGCCTCTCCCGTCACCTCCCTACGTGGTCCAGTCGCCAGCTCAACGTCCAGCGCAATGCAGACACCGGCGTTTTCCCCGCGGCAGGATCCGGCTCGGGCACCGCTCGCCTGGCTATAAAAGCCCTTCCCGAGCCTCCCTCTCCTCACCGCTCGCCTTCCCCACCCCTCAATCGCCGCCCCGCACCCAGCCGCAGAGCCGGGGAGCCCTCCTTCCCCATCTTCGGCGAAGAGCTCCCCCACTCTGCCCCTGCTCCTCCAGCTCGACTCCGTCCACCCCAGCCCCAACCGATACCACCGCTGAACTCGTGGTGCTCTGCTGACCCATCCCAGCCCCTCCCCTGCTTGAAACTTCGCTGAAATCGCCAACCCCGACGACCACCGTAGCTCGCCGCCACCTGAGAGGAAGGGGCCAATGCCATCCGGCCATCTCCCGACGAGCTACGGGTACGGGTGTGCTCGCCGTCAAGCAACCGATCCATCCCTGCCCTCGTCCAGTTCCGCCGTGGCCTCTATGCCGGTGAGCTCCACCATTCTCTGTTCCCTCTCCTTCTCTATTTAAATCTTACAAGGGGTCCCACCTGTCAGTGACACTGTGCGTGCCCGAAGCGGTACGTAAGTGGAGGCGTAACCCCACTTTACGCCTTCGAGGTGGCCGCCTCTGGTATTTTCTGATTTCTGTTTAAATTCAAATAAATCCATAATTTTGACTGCCCATTACTTTTAAACCATAAGTCCAAATGATTTCATTCTTTTTGCATTATTTTTCATATGAGCTCCTCTATCTGCTGTAAAATATTGGGATTTTTCTCTGCTGTCTAGAATTTTTGGACAGAGAAAAATGTTTTATGTGATATTTACAAATGGTTTTAAAAATATTTTCCAGAGTGATTTAAGTAGTTGGAGGAGGCTAGGAGTACTCCCACACTCGGGTGCAAGGCAAGCCACAACTCTCATTTGCATAATCGCATTGCAATGCCATGTCTTTTTGATAAATATTCATGCTAAAATTTAGATTATTCATAAATGGTTTATTTTAGCAACATTTGTAGAATTTCTTGGATAGGCTACTGTCATGTTGATGATGGAGTTGTTGGTGACTAGTAGGTTATGGGTTTTATAATTCCATGATGCTAGGAGTTCGGAGATTACCATCTATGATTACTTTGTGATTCTGCATGGCTTTCCGATTATGGCATTAGTAGTAGCAGCTTAGCTATGTTACTCGTTGGACTATTAGTTGATTGTTTCTACAATTGGAGTCATTAGGATACTGGAGTATCAGTTATGATGGAGAAATCATTTGGGGGTAAATTCCTTCATTGTTGATCAAGTGCCACTGAACCAAGCTTTCCCAGTGCAGCCACATCTGTCGGAATGGGACGGCCTTGACTAGATCTAACCTCGTGCCCTTTTACCGGTACCACCAAAGAGGGAAGGTTACGTGTGCGTGCTACCCTGATCAGGTAGACGAAGGTAGCCTTGTGAGCCCGGTTTGGTTATTGAGCTCAGGTCCCCATTTGGGACAGTTTGTTTGGCCAGGACGGTGGCAGGTGTCAAGACTGACACAGGGGCCACCCAGGGCATGACCCGGAAGGGGGAATGATTGTCGGTGGTACGGTGGAGGAGTCGTGGGTTAGGCAAGTTTCGTTGGAGCAGCACCGGTCCACCCGGAGGGGAAGTGTACTGAGGTACGGGACAAGGAGCTCCATGATGTGGGTAAAGTGCGCAACCTCTGCAGAGTGTAAGAATCTATTCGAATAGCCGAGTCCATGGTATTGGACACAGTTCATACCAAGTCACACTGTCTGATCAGCACCAATGAGGGAATGACTTGTTAATGATGGAAGAACTCGTCTCAGTGCAGCTGGTAATCACTTGGTAGAGGGCCGGTGATGATTTAAGTGGTGATCTCGTTAAGGATGGCTAGATGATGTTAAGATGGACCCGAGATGATCATGAAAGTAAATGATAACAAGTTTATTATTTTCTTCCACCCTTTTTATAACAATTGATCCTGGTGTAACCATGATTGCTATGACATTGTTCTGCCTTGATGCTTTTGTTTGTTGTGAGCTTGCGAGTACATTCAAAGTACTCACCTGGCATGTCATGCCAGTTTGCAGGTGCTGCCAGGTTTGCATAGCGTGAGGATTCTGAGTAGCGAGCTAGGATGTGTTCTAGCCAGAGTCCCTGTGGAGTGGAGTTCATCACTGTCAGAGTGGTTCCGCTGCTAGAAGTTATTCCACTGCTACGAGTCGTCCTGCTGCTAGCATAGGGCTACCTTAGTAGGTGTGTTGCTGCCGCACCATTGTACCCTTTGTAATACCAGCAACCTTTGTACCCCAACTATTTGTAATAAAGAGCTGATTTGTTCTATGCCAAGCAATGTCGTATTCCAGAAGACTTGATCTCTGGGCTGGAATACGGGGTGCTCCGGTCCTTCTGAGCCGGGGTGCCACAAGGTTTGGAATCAGCGTAGGTCTGGCTATAGGACACCCTAGCCAACCCAGATGCTAGAAAACCGCTAGTCTAGAGCCCAGCTTGCGTGTGTGATGCATTTGATTGCTGCATCTGTTTGTTCCATAGCATGCATATAGATTTGGCTCACTAACCGGTTGATTTTGTAGATGGCATCCGTTCCGGTTGTATATGACTCAGCTCCTGCACCACTCGGTTTCGCATCCTTGCTTCGCAATGTTTGGCATCTTCTCTATCCCAGTAGAGAGACGCCAAGGTACCAAGTATTCCAGACCCCACTTGCAGGACTGGTACTGGAGTATCAGGCCAGTGTTATCCTGTCAGTTGACCTACCTTTGGGGAAGTGCACCTATAGTCTCCATGGTGGTTTCGCTTCTACACCAGAACGTGCTATCCAACTGGCCGCACTGGCAGGCCTTACTGTTCTTCGTCATCAGGAGAGCGCGATGCAAGAGAATCGTGCCTTCCACTACTATCCCACCATGGCCACCACTCCTAGACGGGTGAGATTTCCTCCTGTTCGCTCGGATGACGACGCAGCTGTGTGATACATCTCCAACGTATCTATAATTTTTGATTGTTCCATGCTGTTATGTTATCAATCTTGGATGTTTTTATATGCATTTACAACAATTATATATCATTTTTTGGGACTAACCTATTAACTTAGTGCCCAGTGCCAGTTGTTGTTTTTTGCCTGTTTTTGGTTTTACAGAATATCAATACCTAACGAAGTCCAAATGCCATGAAACTTTTTGGAGATTTTTTTTCTAGACATAACCAACACTAGAAGCTTCAGGAGAAGGCTAGAAGCCCCAGGAGGTGGCCACGAGCCACCAGGGCGCGCCTAGGGGGCCACCAGGGCGCGCCTGGGGGGGGGGGGCAGGCGCGCCCTGGTCCCTCGTGGGCCCACCTCTGCCTCTTTTGACCTAATTCCACCACTATAAATTCCCAAAAATTGGGAAACCATCAGAAGATTCCACGAAATACTTTTTCCGCCGCTGCAAGTTTCTGTTCTCGAGAGATCCCATATAGGGGCCTTTTCCGGCACTCCGCCGGAGGGGGAATCGATCACGGAGGGGCTCTACATCAACATTGCTGCCCTTCCGATGATGCGTGAGTAGTTTACCACAGACCTTCGGGTCCATAGTTAGTAGCTAGATGGCTTCTTCTCTCTTTTTGATCTTCAATACAATGTTCTCCTCGATGTTCTTGGAGTTCTATCCGATGTAATCACTTTTTGCGGTGTGTTTGTTGGGATCCGATGAATTGTGAGTTTATGATCAGATTATCCATGAATATTATTTGAGTCTTCTCTGATCTCTTTTATGCATGATTATTATAGCTTCGTATTTCTTCTCCGATCTATTGATTTGGTTTGGCCAACTAGATTGATTTATCTTGCCATGGGAAGATGTGCTTTGTAATGGGTTTGATCTTGCGGTGCTCAATCCCAGTGACAGAAAGGGACATGACACGTATGTATCGTTGCTATTAAGGGTAAAAAGATGGGGTTTATTCATGCGGGAGTTTACTTTGTCTACATCATGTCATCTTGCTTAAGGCGTTACTCCGTTCTTTATGGACTTAATACACTAGATGCATGCTGGATAGCGGTCGATGTGTGGAGTAATAGTAGTAGATGCAGGCAGGAGTCGGTCTACTTGTCTCGGACATGATGCCTATATACATGATCATTGCCTTGGATATCATCATGATTATTTGCTTTTCGATCAATTGCCCAACAGTAATTTGTCTACCGACCGTATGCTATTTTCTTGAGAGAAGCCTCTAGTGAAAACTATGGCCCCCGGGTCTATCTAAATCATATATTAAAAACCCTAAAAATACTTTGCTGCACTTTTTCTTTTATTTATTTTATTTTGTATTTTTGTTTCAATCTATCTATCTATCACATACAATTTAATCTTGCAACTTACCACCGAGGGATTGACAACCCCTCGTTTGCGTTTGGTGCAAGGATTTGTTGTTTGTGTGTAGGTACTGCTAACGAGGTGTTGTGTGATTCTCCTACTGGATTGATAACCTTGGTTTCATAACTAAGGGAAATACTTACCTCTACTGTGCTGCATCATCCCTTCCTCTTCGGGGAAAATACCAACGCAAGCTACAACTAGCATGAAGAATTTCTGGCGCCGTTGCCGGGGAGACATCATCAACATCTATCAAGTACCTACGCATAAAACTTACATCTCTGTGCATTTACTTTATTTCCTTTTGCCTCTCGTTTTCATTTTCCCCACCTCTAAATTTTTTTATCGAAAACACAAAAATATTTCTTTTGCTTGTTTGCTTTCTTTTATTACCTTTATGAAAACACACAAGAACAGAAAGTGAAAGTAAAAATTTAAGATCACTATGGATCCTCATCCACTTGCCAATCTTTTCAAAATATCCAATTATAAATAACCAATTGCTAGTAATTTGAGTGCTCTTGATTTTCTCTATGAAGTTTTGCTTGAAAATCATGAATCTGAAAATTGTGATGAAGTGTTAGAAGAAATTTATAAAGTGATTCATGATAGCTCCTTGATTGAAAAGCATGATTGCAATGATGTTACTATAAATTCTATTAATGTGAATTGTGCTAATAATATGCAAAACTACAAGCTTGGTGATGATAATTTTATTATGTCCACTACTTATTGCAATGATCATGATTGGGGTGATAATGCTTCTTATGATCTTGAAAATTTATTTAAGCCTCATGATGAATATGTTATTGATAATAATGTTTGCAATACTATTAAAAGTGGGTTTGGAATAGCGTCAACATTAGGTAATAATAATCCCACTATCTTGGAAGACTATAAATTTCTTATGCATGTGGATCATAGAGAGAATATTGTTTATGATAGCTATATTGTTGATTTTGATTATGATCCTACATATAATTATTATGAAAGAGGAAAATATGGTTGTAGAAATCTTCATGTTACTAAATTGCCTCTCGTTATGTTGAAATTATTAATGCTCCATTCTTCCTATTGGCATATGCTAGATATTGCTGGTCTTGATAATTTGATTGCTTATAAAAAGCCTAGGCATTGGAAGTATGTTAGATTTAAATGTGTTTTTCACATGTTTCATGATGCTCACTTCGTGTTTCAATTACTATCTTTCATGTGAGCATCATTTAAATCTCAAGCCTATCTTAATGGCTATAAAGAAAGAGCTTGTTGGCAGACAACCCAATGAATAAAATAAATTCTTGTGTGTTTTCACATTTATGCTACTGTTATGATTGATTTTTTGTGTTTTTAATTACTGTTTGTGCCAAGTAAAGCCTTTAGGATGATTTGGAAGATAGTATAATTGATGCTGTTTGGAAAACAGAAAGTTTTGCGTCCAGTGCTGGAATTTTGGTTCTGTACTGGAGCGTCAGAAAAACCTGAAATTTTTACACAGTATTGGTATATGAATTTCCCACGTTGTCCTAATTTTTCAGAATTTTTGGAGTTACATAAGTATGGCTTTTCAATAGATTGCTACAGACTGTTCTGTTTTTGACAGATTCTGTTTTTGATGCACTACTTGCTTGTTTTGATGAAACTATGGATTGTATCGGGGGGTATAAGCCATGGAGAAGTTAGAATTCAGTAGGTATAATGCAAAAATAAAATATGAATGGGTTTGCAACAGTACTTAAAGTAGTGATTTATTTTGTTATACTAACGGATCTCACGAAGGTTTTGTTGAGTTTTGTGTGATTGAAGTTTTCAACTTTTGGGTGAGATCACGATGGATGAAGGAATAAAAGGAGTAGCAAGAGCCTAAGCTTGGGGATGCCCGAGGCACCACAAGGTAATATTCAAGTAAGACTCAAGCGTCTAAGCTTGGGGATGCCCCGGAAGGCATCCCCTCTTTCTTCTACCAACCATCGGTAATTTTACTTGGAGCTATATTTTTATTCGTCACATGTTATGAGTTTTGCTTGGAGCGTCGTGTATTATATGAGTCTTTGCTTTGTTTTCTTTTTAGTTTGTTACAATCATCCTTCCTGGACACACCAATTTGAGAGAGCCACACATTCATCATAATTTGTTAGAATACTCTATGTGCTTCACTTAATTTTTTTTGAGCTAGGCAGTTGCTCTAGTGCTTCACTTAAATCTTTTTGAGCACGGCGGTGGCTAAATTTTGAAGAAATAAACTCTCATGCTTCACTTATATTATTTTGAGAGTTGATAAGATTAAAATTTTGAAGAAATATTTGCACTCTCATGCTTCACTTATATCTTTTTGAGAGTTGATGATAGTAATGGTAATTTGCACAAGATATGAATTTGGTCCCAAAGTGATGAATATTCAAGAGGGATATAATAAAAAATTTCATATAGATCATTGGATATGATAAGTGTGATTCCTTGCAATAGTTTTGCGATATGCAGATGATAGTATGTGAGACATGTTAGTGAGTAATTGTGATTTAGTAAGAATATTAGTGTTAAGGTTTGTGATTCCCTATGCATGCACATCAAGTCAATAGTTATGCAACGAAATTACATCCTACTTATGGTGCATTATTCGGTGTTAGTTATGTTCAATGCATGTTTATGACCGTTTTCGCTTTTTGGTTGGTTGCTTCTCAATCTATTTGCTAGCCTTCATTTGTACTAAGCGGAAATACTGCTTGTGCATCCAAACTCCTTAAACCCAAGTTGTTCCAAGTAAATTTGCGTGTGCCAACTCTAATTTTCAAAATAATATTCCGTTTTGTGTGCCTGTACCGCTCATGAAGCGGCAGGGGGTGGCCATTATTTTCCATGCTAGGTGTGTTATTCTCATGATGAGTGTTTATTCACTTGCCATTGCACAAGAGAGTGGCTGGTAATATGGATGCCCAGTCCCACAATGAAAGAAAAATTAATAACAACAAAATTCCTTGGAAAGTGTTGGTATGGAGGGCACCCGTGAATACGGCTAGCCATGGATTGTGAAAGAATGGTGGAAAGGAAATAAACTTTACTTTCTGTTTGGGAACCACCTATGATGTGTCTAGCATGGAAAATATTGGGAATTCTCGGTCGTTTTCGTTGACAGGAAAAGCATGCCACTCAAAAAAAATTATCTCTCTAATTTAAGCCTTGAGCTCTAGCACATTAGCAAATCTCTGCTTCCCTCTGCGAAGGGCCTATCTATTTACTTTTATGCAATTTTTATTTTTATTTGAGTCTCCATCTTCTCTTATAAAGCACCAACTAGAGAGCACTATTGTCATACTCGTGCATTGGATGTAGCTAATATTGAGTGTGTTTCATGAATGGATCAATGATTGAGCATAATGGGCTAGGGATAACTTTCTTTAGCATTGATATTTTGAAAGACATGGTTGCTTGTTAATATGCTTGAGTATTTATATCTTCTTGTCAAACTATAGACTATTGCTTTGAATCATTCAAGTCCAAATGTCCATGCTATAAAAGAGAAGAATATATGATGAATATGATAGGCAGCATTCCACATAAAAAATTCTATTTTTATCATTTACCTACTCGAGGACGAGCAGGAATTAAGCTTTGGGATGCTGATACGTGTCCAATGTATCTATAATTTTTGATTGTTCCATGCTATTATACTATCAATCTTGGATGTTTTTATATGCATTTACAGCAATTATATATCATTTTTTGGGACTAACCTATTAACTTAGTGCACAGTGCCAGTTGCTGTTTTCTGCCTGTTTTTGGTTTTACAGAATATCAATACCAAACGAAGTCCAAATGCCACAAAACTTTTTGGAGATTTTTTCTAGACATAACCAACACTAGAAGCTTCGGGAGAAGGCCAGAAGCCCCAGGAGGTGCCCCCCCCCCCCCCGCAGGCGCGCCCTAGTGCCTCGTGGGCCCACCTCTACCTCTTTTGACCTAATTCCACCACTATAAATTCCCAAAAATCGGGAAACCATCAGAGGAGTCCATGAAATACTTTTTCCGCCGCCGCAAGTTTCTATTCTCGAGAGATCCCATCTAGGGGCCTTTTCCGGCACTCTGCCGGAGGGGGAATCGATCAGGGAGGGGCTCTACATCAACCTTGCTGCCCTTCCGATGATGCGTGAGTAGTTTACCATAGACCTTCGGGTCCATAGTTAGTAGCTAGATGGCTTCTTCTCTCTCTTTGATCTTCAATACAATGTTTTCCTCTATGTTCTTGGAGTTCTATCCGATGTAATCACTTTTTGCGGTGTGTTTGTTGGGATCCGATGAATTGTGAGTTTATGATTAGATTATCCATGAATATTATTTGAGTCTTCTCTGATCTCTTTTATGCATGATTATTATAGCTTCGTATTTCTTCTCTGATCTATTGATTTGGTTTGGCCAACTAGATTGATTTATCTTGCCATGGGAAGAGGTGCTTTGTAATGGGTTCGATCTTGCGGTGCTCAATCCCAGTGACAGAAAGGGACATGACACGTATGTATCGTTGCTATTAAGGGTAAAAGATGGGGTTTATTCATGCGTGAGTTTACTTTGTCTACTTCGTGTCAGCTTGCTTAAGGCGTTACTCCGTTCTTTATGGACTTAATACACTAGATGCATGCTGGATAGCGGTCGATGCATGGAGTAATAGTAGTAGATGCAGGCAGGAGTCGGTCTACTTGTCTCGGACGTGATGCCTATATACATGATCATTGCCTTGGATATCGTCATGATTATTTGCTTTTCTATCAATTGCCCAACAGTAATTTGTCTACCCACCGTATGCTATTTTCTTTAGAGAAGCCTCTATTGAAAACTATGGCCCCCGGGTCTATCTAAATCATATATTAAAAACCCTAAAAATACTTTGCTGCACTTTTTCTTTTATTTATTTTATTTTGTATTTTTGTTTCAATCTATCTATCTATCACATACAATTTAATCTTGCAACTTACCGCCGAGGGATTGACAACCCCTCGTTTGCATTGGGTGCAAGGATTTGTTGTTTGTGTGCAGGTACTGCTAACGAGGTGTTGCGTGATTCTCCTACTGGATTGATAACCTTGGTTTCATAACTAAGGGAAATACTTACCTCTACTGTGCTGCATCATCCCTTCCTCTTCGAGGAAAATACCAACGCAAGCTACAAGTAGCACTGTGGCATACATGTCTCGTTACATGGTAGCAGAATACGTCCTCATTGTTGAACTGGTCAGAGATGCAACCCGTGCCCGAAGAGCGCTTGATATGGCCTTAGCTCCGTCAACCCCTCCGCCAGCTCCTTCGCTCTCCAGTAACCCGCCACCCGATCATAGTACCTAAGCACTTGCGAGGTTCATGTCGCATGAGTTGTGGTAGCACCAAAGGTTGTAAATTACCCTGAGTAGCAATAAAGTGTGGTTTTTGCAAGCTCGGTGTTTTTCAATGAGCAGTTTTTATTTGCCTTTTTATTTTGCTTCTTGGTGTTACATTGCTTTTTGCTCCTCGGTGCCACATTTTTTTTCCTATGGAAGTTGCTCATCAACCGCCGTCGGACTTAAGGAATCAGTAAGGATTTCAAAGATTTGGAAGCTCAGCTGAACATTATGGATTTATCAGTTGACGGTCTTGGATTGGAATATCTGGTTTGCACGCAAGGAATATCCTGGATTGGTTATCAGCATCAAGCCTACCCCGGTGTGTAACCATTATAGCCGTAAGGAACCAGTAGGAAGATAGTCAGAGTACAAGATCAACCGGGTTAAGGGTATGGATCATATACAAAGTTTGGTTCTGCTTAAGTAAAATATGTTATGCCCCGGAAGAAGACAAGAATGTGCCAGGTATTTCGTACTCAGCAAGAAGGATAGTTAGACAAACTTATTTCAAGCAACCGCACAACGGTAGTGTGAGGATGTACAGCGCAGGGAGAAACTTCGGGTGTAAGCAACCCAGTCTCTCTCCACACGCTACCAAGAGAAGCTTACGATGCATGGCTCCGTCAATCTTCCTCAGTATGGTATGTGGATGGCTTTCAGCATAAGATACCCTGCCTTCCTCGACAAGCTACTGATACGTCTCCAATGTATCTATAATTTATGAAGTATTCATGCCATGTTTATTATAGTTTTGTATGATTTTGGTGCACTTTTATATGGATTTTATATGATTTTCATGGACTAACATATTGACCTAGTGCCCAGTGCCAGTTGCTGTTTTCTGCTTGTTTTTGGTTTTCCAGAAAATCCATATCAAACGAAGTCCAAATGCAGCGAAACTTTTTGACGATTTTTTCTGGAAGTAAACAGACCCAGGAAGCTTCGGAGGAGCAGCAGAAGAGCCACAAGGGCCCTCTGAGCCACCTGGGCGCACCCTGGTGCCTCATGGGCCCCCTGTGGCACCTCTTCGCGTGATTCCAACGCTGAAAAATCCTATATATTCAGAAACCCCCGAAAGTTAACCTGGATGAGTTTTTACGCCGCCGCAAGCCTCTGTACCTCCACGATCTAATCTACAGCCCTTTTCCGGCACCCTGTCGGAGGGGGGAATCATCACTGGAGGCCATCTTCATCATCCCGGCGGTCTCCATGACGAGGAGGGAGTAGTTCACCCTCGGGGCTGAGGGTTTGTATCAGTAGCTATGTGCTTTATCTCTCTCTCTCTCGTGTTCTTGATTTGGCACGATCTTGATGTATCGCGAGCTTTGTTAATATAGTTGGATCATATGGTGTTTCTTCCCTCTCTATCCTTGTTGTGATGAATCGAATATGTTCCCTTTGAGGTTTCGTTATTGTTGGATTGAATATTTCAGATTTGAGAACACTTGATGTATGTCTTGCATAGGAATAGCCGTGGTTACAATGGGGTATTATATTGACTCACTTGATATATGTTTTGGCACTCAACTCGCGGATTCCCGTGGTGACATTGGGGTAATCTATGCATAGGGGTTGATGCACGTTTTCATTATCTTTTCTCCGATAGAAACTTTGGGGTGCTCCTTGGAGTTCTTTGTGTGGATTGAATATTATGATTATGAAGTTGTTTGATGCATATCGTATAATCAACTCACGGATACTTGTGGTGACATTGGAGTATCTAGGTGACATTAGAGTTGGTTGATGTGTATCATATGGTGTTATTTTAGTATGAACTCTAGGGCTGTTTGTGACACCTATAGGAATAGCTCAATAGATCAATCGGAAAAGGATAACTTTGAGGTGGTTTCGTACCCTACAGACAATTTCTATCTTATGTTCTCCACTGATAGGAACTTGGGAGTGATTCTTTATTGCACGTTGAGGGATGGTTATATGATCCAATTATGTTAGCATTGTTGAGAGATTGCACTAGTGAAAGTATGAACCCTAGGCCTTGTTTTTAAGCATTGCAATACCGTTTGTGCTCAATTTTGTTACTTGCTACCTTGCTGATTTTATATTTTCAGATTACAAAAACCTATATCTACTATCCATACTACACTTTTATCACCATCTCTTCGCCGAACTAGTGCACATATACAAGTTACCATTGTATTGGGTGTGTTGGGGACCCATGAGATTTCTTGTATTTGGTTGCAGGGTTGTTTGAGAGATACCATCTTCAACCTACGCCTCCCACGGATTGATAAACCTTAGGTCATCCACTTGAGGGAAAATTGCTACTATCCTACAAAACTCTGCGCTTGGAGGCCCAACACGAGTCTACAAGAATAAGTTGTGTAGTAGACATCAAGCTCTTTTCTGGCGCCGTTGCCGGGGAGGTTAGTGCTTGAAGGTATATCTTTAGATCTTGCAATCGAATCTTTTAGTTTCTTGTTTATCACTAGTTTGGTTTATAAAAGAAAACTACAAAAAAATGGAATTGAGGTTGCCTCATATTATTCATCTTTATAATGTCTTTCTTGAAAATAAGGATTCCGATAATTGTGCTCAATTGATAGAAGAAGAATTCAAAAAAATGTTTGGCATAAAATCTTTGAATGATGAGCATGATTGCAATGTTGTTAGTATGAATTCTATGAATATCCATGATGCTAATGATATGCAAAGCTACAAGCTTGGGGATGCTATGTTTGAAGAAGATGATATTTTTAGTCCCGCAAGTTTTGATGAGAAAATTTATTATGATGATAGCATGCCTCCTATTTATGATGTTTATATTGATAAAAGTGGATTTGGAGAGGTCACAACTTTATTTAATGATAATTCCACTATTTTGGAAGAGGTTTCAATTGAATATGACAACAAAGTTGCTATCTATGATGATTATTGTGATGACATGTATGCTATAAAGAATAATGATAACTATGAAACTTGTCATCATGATTTTAATTTTCAATTGGATTATGCCAATCAAGTATCTCATGGTAGTTATTTTGTTGAGTTTGCTCCCACTATTATGAATGAGAAGAAAATTGCTTATGTGGAGAGTAATAAAATTTCTATGCTTGTAGATCATGAAAAGAATGATTTACGTGAAAGTTATATTGTTGAATTCATTCATGGTGCTATTGAAAATTATTATGAGACAGGATCATATGCTTGTAGGTGTTGCAATAATCTCAAGTTTCCTCTCTATGTGTTGAAAGTTTTGAAGTTATGCTTGTTTTGCCTTCCTATGCTAGTTGATTCTTGCTCCCATAAACTATTTGCTCACAAAATCCCCATGCATAGGAAGTGTGTTAGGCTTAAATGTGCTAGTCATATGCTTCACGATGCTCTCGTTACTTTTCAATTCTTTACTTTTATGCGAGCATCACTGAAATCATCATGCCTAGCTAAAAAGGCATTAAAGAAAAGCGCTTGTTGGGAGACAACCCAATACTTATACCTTCTATTTTTGTGTGTTCACATGATTAAGCTACTGTGGTAATCATGTTTTATATGTTTTCTTTCAATAATGTGCCAAGTAAA
Organism: Elymus sibiricus; assembly: GCA_039707655.1. Taxonomy (NCBI): domain Eukaryota; kingdom Viridiplantae; phylum Streptophyta; class Magnoliopsida; order Poales; family Poaceae; genus Elymus; species Elymus sibiricus. Next base: position 166,427,718 of record CM077670.1, read on the forward strand.
GCCTTTGGGATAGTGTGGATACTTGTTGATTCGATTCTGTGCAAAAACAGAAACTTTTGTGTCCAGTGCTGGAATTTCTATTCTGTACTGGAGCGTGAGAAAATTCTGACATTTTTACAGAGCATTTGTTTACAAATTGTTTACGTTTTCCTAATTTTTCAGAATTTTTGGAGGTACATCAGTATGGTTTTTGAATCGCTCACTTCATGCTGTTCTGTTTTTGGCAGATTCTGTTTTTGGTGCATAGTTGGCTTGTTTTAGTGTTTCCATAGCTTATATTGAGTAATATAAATTGTGGAAATGATAGAATACAGTAGGAATTATTTGATAACAATTATGAATCTTGTCTTGACAGTACCTAAGTGAATGATTTATTTTTATCATACTAACCTATCTCACAAGTTCCGTTAAGTTTTGTGTGATTGAAGTTTTCAAGTTTTGGGTGAGATATCGATATGTGGAGAATAAGGAGTGGTAAGTCCCTAAGCTTGGGGATGCCCAAGGCACCCCAAGGTAATACTCAAGGAAGACTCAAGCGTCTAAGCTTGGGGATGCCCCGGAAGGCATCCCCTCTTTCGTCTTCAACATTATCGGTAACCTCACTTGGAGCTATATTTTTATTCGTCACATAATATGAGTTTTGCTTGGAGCTTCATTTTATTCTGTTTATATTTGCTTGCTGTTATCAATAATCATGTTTTGTATCTTTTATTTCAATAAAATTCCAAGTATAGCCTTTACCATGCTCAGTTTGCAAGTTTATGTGTTGCTGTTTGAAAACAGAAAGTTTTTTGTTATGTCCAGAATATTCCTGAATAGTCAGAACATGATAAAAATCTGAAATTTTTACAAAGTAAGCATGCATGAGTTCTCTGTCACGTGGGAATTTTTCATAATTTTGGGAGTTAGTGAAGTATGGATTCTTATTCCCCTTTTACAGACTGTTCTGTTTTGGCAGATTTCGGTTATAGTTGCATTGTTTGCATATGTTGCTTGTTTAATGTTTCTATTTTTGGATAGGAGTATTAAATATGAAGAGGCATTTAGTATGCAATGTTTAATTATAATTTTTGTGATTTTCCACAGTAGAGAATGTTGAGGTTTTGAGTTGATTTATACTAACTTATCTCACGAGTTCTTGTTGAGTTTTGTGTGGATGAAGTTTTTAAGATTTAGGAGAAGCCATGATATGAGAGGAATTAAGGAGACACAAAAGCCCAAGCTTGGGGATGCCCAAGGCACCCCAAGATAACATTATAAGAAGTTTCAAGCAACTAGGCTTGGGGATGCCCCGTTAGGCGTCCCACCTTTCTTCGTCAACACCTATTGGTTAGCCTAAGTTTTTGCTTCTTCACATGAGATGTGCTATTCTTGGAATGTCATTTTATTTTGTTTTCTTTGCTGTTTGAATAAAATACTTAAGATCTGAAATTTTTAAATGAGAGAGAGTCCTCACATAGCTACCTAATTACTTAACTACTCATTTGGTCTTCACTTATATCTTTTTGGAGTAGTTTGTCATTTACTCTTGTTCTTCACTTATATCCTATGAGTAAATTGTTGAAACGAATTGAATATCATAAAGTTGAAATTTCTATACTTCATATGCTTGTCCCATGGGGAGTAGTGACTTCACATATAGGAAGTATAAGTGGTAAAATTTATTGAAAGTTAACAAACATATCATTGGTCACTTGAACAATTCATGAAAGAATTTTGAAGGAAGAGAAATTACACATATAAATATACTATCTTGGACATCTTCTATCATTGTGAGCCCCCATTAATTATTTTCAAGCTTGATCAAGTAGTTGACATTGGACAAGGAAGACAACGTAATGAGTTATGTTTGTATATATTCACATAGAAGTTATATTGTCATGGATCCTCTAACATGTGGTGCTTGCTTAGGATCTTTTGCTAGCCAAAAATTCGTACTAAGTAGAGATACTACTTGTGCATCCAAAAACCCTTAAACCCAGTTTCTTCCCATGAGTGTCCACCATATCTACCTATGGATTGAATAAGATCCTTCAAGTAAGTTGTCATCGGTGCAAAAAGCAATAAAAATTGCTCCTTAAATATGTATGATCTTTTATTGCAAGGGAAAATAAGCGTTGTACGAACTTGTGATGGTAAAGAAATAAAAGCGACGGACTGCATAATAAAGGTTGCTATCACAAGGGGCAATATAACGTGACGTTCCTTTGCATTAAGGGCTTGTGCATCCAACAACAAAAAGCGCATGACAACCTTTGCTTCCCTCTGCGAAGGGCCTATCTTTTACTTTTCTATACTTACTTTTATGCAAGAGTCATTAATGTTCATCCCTATTCCGCTCTATTTATTCTTTAGTTGGCAAGCATTATGTGGTAGGGAAAGATCCAGGCACATATATCTAGTTGAATATAGGTGATCATGAGTTATTATTGTTGACATTATCCCTGAGATAAATAAGTTGGGAGGCGAAACATTAAGCCCCATATCTTCCTATGTGTTTGACTGAAACGGTTTGTTCTAAAAATATGCTTTGAGTGTCAGCAATCATGGAAGAATAAAAGATGGTTGAGTATGTGGAATTTGCTAGATCAAGGCTCTTACATAGACCCTTCCGGAAAATAAGATGAATTGCAATTGTTTGATGACTGAGAACATAGTTTGTTAGTTTTCAAGAAAGTTTATGGCCTATACTTTAAACATGTGAATAGCTTGCTACTTGATCATGAGAAGTTTTATGAGATGAGCTACTGATTATGATATATATTGATGCTAGAAAAAGTGATTGAAATTATCATTGATTAAACTTATGCACTATGCTAGCATTCACACTTCATAATTTTTTTTCTCATTTACCTACTCGAGGACGAGCAGGAATTAAGCTTGAGGATGCTGATACGTCTCCAACGTATCTATAATTTATGAAGTATTCATGCCATGTTTATTATAGTTTTGTATGATTTTGGTGCACTTTTATATGGATTTTATATGATTTTCATGGACTAACATATTGACCTAGTGCCCAGTGCCAGTTGCTATTTTCTGCTTGTTTTTGGTTTTCCAGAAAATCCATATCAAACGAAGTCCAAATGCAGCGAAACTTTTTGACGATTTTTTCTAGAAGGAAACAGACCCAGGAAGCTTCGGAGGAGCAGCAGAAGAGCCACAGGGGCCCAACGAGCCACATGGGCGCGCCTGCCCCCCAGGTGTGCCCTAGTGCCTCGTGGGCCCCCTGTGGCACCTCTTCACGTGATTCCAACGCTGAAAAATCCTATATATTCAGAAACCCCCGAAAGTTAAACTGGATGAGTTTTTACGCCGCCGCAAGCCTCTGTACCTCCACGATCTAATCGGCAGCCCTTTTCCGGCACCCTGCTGGAGGGGGGAATCATCATCGGAGGCCATCTTCATCATCCCGGCGGTCTCCATGACGAGGAGGGAGTAGTTCACCCTCGGGGCTGAGGGTTTGTACCAGTAGCTATGTGCTTTATCTCTCTCTCTCTCTCTCATGTTCTTGATTTGGCACGATCTTGATGTATCGCGAGCTTTGTTAATATAGTTGGATCATATGGTGTTTCTTCCCTCTCTATCCTTGTTGTGATGAATTGATTCTTTTCCCTTTGAGGTTTCATTATTGTTGGATTGAATATTTCAGATTTGAGAACACTTGATGTATGTCTTGCATATGAATACCCGTGGTGACAATGGGGTATTATATTGACTCACTTGATATATGTTTTGGCACTCAACTCGCGGATTCCCGTGGTGACATTGGGGTAATCTATGCATAGGGGTTGATGCACGTTTTCATTATCTTTTCTCCGATAGAAACTTTGGGGTGCTCCTTGGAGTTCTTTGTGTGGATTGAATATTATGATTATGAAGTTGTTTGATGCATATCGTATAATTAACTCACGGATACTTGTGGTGACATTGGAGTATCTAGGTGACATTAGAGTTCGTTGATGTGTATCATATGGTGTTATTTTAGTACGAACTCTAGGGCTGTTTGTGACACCTATAGGAATAGCTCAATAGATCGATCAGAAAGGATAACTTTGAGGTGGTTTCGTACCCTACAAACAATTTCTATCTTATGTTCTCCGCTGATAGGAACTTGGGAGTGATTCTTTATTGCACGTTGAGGGATGGTTATATGATCCAATTATGTTAGCATTGTTTAGAGATTGCACTAGTGAAAGTATGAACCCTAGGCCTTGTTTTTAAGCATTGCAATACCGTTTGTGCTCACTTTTGTTACTTGCTACCTTGCTGTTTTTATATTTTCAGATTACAAAAACCTATATCTACTATCCATACTACACTTTTATCACCATCTCTTCACCGAACTAGTGCACCTATACAATTTACCATTGTATTGGGTGTGTTGGGGACACAAGAGATTTCTTGTATTTGGTTGCAGGGTTGTTTGAGAGATACCATCTTCAACCTACGCCTCCCACGGATTGATAAACCTTAGGTCATCCACTTGAGGGAAAATTACTACTGTCCTACAAAACTCTGCGCTTGGAGGCCCAACACGAGTCTACAAGAATAAGTTGTGTAGTAGACATCAGCTACCATGGAAAGCTTCCGGTATAAGGCATTGAATCTTCCCCGGTAAGCAACTAGGGGGAGGAGCTTCTGAAGCACGGTACCCAGTCCTCTTCAGCACGCTACCCTGGCAAAAGCTTTGAACATAAGCTACCCAACCTTCTTCAGCACGGTACCTCGATGGCGTACAATCCAAGCTATTCAACCATGGTCAGCACAACACTGCCAACAGTTAGAAACAGTGGCACACACAATTATATAGTACATTGACAGTGCATCCCAAGAGTCCAGCTCGCAACTGTTTGGTTAAAACCACGAACTGATCAGGACACAAGTGTCTGCCACGAAAGCAAGGGGTTCAGCTATTCACACTTTCATATATATTGTGAGCATCTTGGCCAAGTCATGCAGGCCACCTATACAAGGAGCAACTATGTTCAAGCAGGACTACCGAAGGGAGGTGAGAATCCAACACCTATATAAGTTCCGCAAGAGAAAGAAGGCCAGTATACACCTCAGTGTGTTGCAAAGACTGGCAAGTTGTGAAGTAAGACGACTTGGAACATCAATTTTGACAGCGGATATCAAGTCCAGTATCCACGGCCGACAATGTGATACCATCTACCTGTGTCACCATCTTGCATGATGGGCCACAACAGTAAGTTCAATATGAGTACCTATGAACCTGGTATATGATCTTGATGAACCCTTGCCTACTTTTCCGGTAAAGGCACCACGCCTGTGTTCTGAGCTGTTTTCGGCCGTCCGGGGTGGATACCGATTTTATATTTCTCTTCTCAACAACTGGCCCATGCTCTGAGCTGCTTTCCAGCCGTCTCAGGCAGCTGTTGAATTTCTTTTTGTAGTAGTGACTCTACGCTCTGAGCTGTTCTTCGGCCGTCTTAGGGAACTGCTATATTCTTCTTATCAACCTTGCCTCATCCTCTGAGATGCTTTCTAGCCGTCTTGAGCTAGGGTTGAGTTATTTCAGTAATGCCCCAGATCTGAGTTGTGAAGACCATTCTGGTGGCTACTGATTTATTTGCTGATCTCATGCAAGGGGTTCGGATGATCATTGCCTCACGGTTAAAGCTTAAGAGATGATAGACTCGCCATGAAGGCATAGGTTAAGGATAAGGTATGTCTGCTGAAATGTCGCACCTATGGTCACAAGAAGAGTTAAGGATATATGGTCAAATGCTTGCGGCAAAGGGTTCAGACAAAAGTAATGAAGGGCAAGATCGACAATACCGGGATATCATATCAATGTAACTTTCTGGTCCAGCTGCATGCGCTCGAAGTTGTTAGTAGCACATATTTAAGTCCGTCATGTTAGAGCTAAGATTTATTGGCCAGCTCAGCAGTACGACTCCAGTGACCGGATTGAAATATCACACGGCTTATGGATATACCGACAGGATTAGCACTCAGAATGCTAAACAACAATCTCGGATTATGTGCTCTCACATATGGTACCCGGTCATGAACAAGATACTTCCGATAGAGCCACCATCATTCAAGTCTTTAGAAGCGGTTACCCCTTTATACTAGATTATGGCAAGAGACAGTCGAATCGCCGGTACGGATTTGACATATAAGGTCGGCCCGGATGGTTCAGATCTCCCACAAGTGGTCAGATTCAGCCAAGAGAAACGTTGTGATTCCAGTGCTGTTCCGAACCCGGGGAACACGCATCTAGTAACCCGATGCAATAGTTAAAAGCTTCGCAGAAGTCATTTGTTCATCACCTCATGGAATACTATCGGTGCTGGAGGGAAGTATGACGTGTCGAGCGGAAATCACTCCCGGATATATGGAAAGATTGACATCTTCCCGTTATGATAACATTTACCAACCGATATGACAGGGTTGGAGTTAGCATACTGATGAACACACAAGTAAAGACCTGTCAGAATGTGGGTATGGTAAAGCAAACATCCCCGAGCCAGGCAGTCGGGTCTCAAGAGATTCAGTGGAAGTATTATATAAAGGAAAAAAAAGGGACACCCGAGTTGAAGCTGGTTTCCTTAGGTCAGTATAGTCATACCTGGTCAATGAGCAACCAAATCTCGAGGATGAGATTTATCCTAAGGGGGATTTTCGGGGGGATGACCCCCGGGCAGGCAACGGAGCCCGGACCCCTTTTCAAAATATCGGAGCATGCCAAGCCCCTCAATCCGGCTTGCCTACTCGCCGACTCCCCAGCGCGAGCTGGCTCGGCACGGCGACCCGGCCCAGCCGGCTGGCCACGAGAGGACAATCCCTCACGACAAGGCAAGCGTGGCTACAGCGCTCCCTCCTTTGCGCCAGCCCAAGCGGGCGTGGCTACAGCGCACCCTGCGCCCCCGCCCGGGGCGGGCGGTGTACGGGCGGCACGATCCTGTAGCTGGGCGGTGCCAGCCGCCCTGTGACGTAGGACAAGACATGCCACAGTGCCGCGCAGCCGACCGGACCCGTGCCCGGCGGCCCTGGCACGGCCCGCGCCTGACGGACCCGGCAAGACCCGCACCCGGCGGACCCAGCGGCCCCCACCGCCGGCTCCCAGACGATGACACCAGGGCCCCATGCCCATGTAATTTACCCATGTAACCCTGGGGGGTCGGCCTATAAGACCCCCCAGGAGGCCTCCATGCAGAGGGATCGACTAGTCGCGCACGTTACACTTACACATGCACACACACACTTGCAGGAGAGGCAGGACGGCGGCCTAGCCCCTTCTTCCTCCTCCACCCAAACAGCTCCAGGAGCAACCTTGTAGCCCTTGTGCACTCCATACTCCATTCGGCAGGACTAGGGGTGTTACCTCTCCGGAGGGCCCCGAACCTGGGTACGTCTTGTGTGTCACACTTGCGCGTGCCGACCTCGCCTCTGGAGCCCCCCGACGGCCTCACGTAGCCCCCCATTTTTAGCCATCTCATGGCATCTGCCATGAGATTACCATGACAGTTGGTTCCCACCGTGGGGCTGCTCGTGGCGCCGGCCGGAGTCAAATTCCAGACGAGGCCCTTCACCAGCTCCGGCGAGCGCATCATGCACGGTTTGATCCGCGCGCCCCGCGCGGCCGACTAGGCCGGCTGCGACGTCGCGCCCGGCGTGGACACTGCCTGCCCCACAGGCCGCTCCATCGTCCCTTTCGGCACGCTGCGCGTCTTCGTCGCGCTCGTCCCCGACGTGTTCCCCAGCGAGGTGCGCAGCTTCACCGACTCGCCTGTCCTCGTTGGTTGCGCCATCTCCAACGACGTCGCGAACCTCTGCAGCCGCGTGGAGGTGCTGACCATCGGCACTAGCTCTGGCTCCTCGCGCAGCAAGGAGAAGGCCGCCGCGGCTGCCGCTTCCACGGCTGCGGCTCCGCCACGCCGGGTTGACCCTCTCCGCGAGACGATCCGGAGCCTACAAGCCCCCATCACGCCCGACGCCGACACGGCGGCCGCAGCGGCTCAGCTCAACGAGGACCATCAGCATCTGCTGGTTGAGGCCACGGAGCTCGCGGCAACGCGGCGCCGGCTGGAGTCTACCCAGCGAGAGTACGACAGCGCCCACGGCTTCATGCCGGCCGCCACCGAGCCCAGCCGGGTCGCGGAAGTACGGATCCATGGGGGTGCGATCGGCCGTGCGCTAGGCGCAGGCCAGCCCGTGTACGACACCCCCGTCAAGAACATGCGCACGGCGCAGGCGGCCATGGCGGATCTCGAATTCTTGGAGGGCGAGGAGCTGCTGCAGCAGCAGCAGTGCATCCGCGACCTCATCACCGCGGCGAACGAGCAGCAGAAGCACTTCGACCCGGCCCAGCCATCCGCCTTCGCCTCAGGAAAAACCGGGAACCCGGAGAGGGCCCTCCGGGATGCGCAGCAGACGTCCTCCCACGCCACTAGCGCGAGCCGCTCTGGCCGGCACCGGTCTGGTCGGAGCCGGCACAATCGTGCCGCAACCGCTGGAGACGGCGTTGCCGACCAGACAACTGGCGACGGCCGGGTTTAGCCGCCGGAGCCCCCCGTGCGGTCGGCTCGGTGGCTCGAGCCGGCCCCAGAAGCCCCTACACCCCGCGGTCCCGTGGCTGACCGGCTCGGTCCCCGCGGTCCCGTGGCTGATCGGCTCGGTCCCCGCGGTCCCGTGGCTGACCGGCTCGGTCCCCGCGAGCCCTACGACGAAAACGACCGCCTCGACCGGCTGGCGCGCTCCACGGCCCTGGAGGAGGAGAGCTTTGTCAGCCATTCGCGAGGAGCCCTTCCCCAAAGGCTTCTCACTGCCCCACGACTCCCCCAAGTACAACGGCGTCACCAAGCCGGAGTACTGGCTAACTGACTACACCACGGCTGTCGGCATAGCCGGCGGCAACCGGCGTGTGGCTGTTTGATACGTCCCCCTCATGCTGCTCGGCTCGGCCTGGACGTGGCTTAACAGCCTGCGAGCCGGCAGCGTGAACTCCTGGTTGGATTTCGAAGACATGTTTATCCGCAACTTCACCAGCACCTACAAGCGCCCCGGCAAGCCTCGCCAGCTCTCCATGTGCATCCAGAAGCCAGGCGAGCCCCTTCGCGACTTCCTCACGCGGTGGACGGAGCTGCGCAACTCCTGTGAGGGGGTCCACGAGGTCCAGGCCATCCAGTAATTCATCGACGGATGCCAAGACGGCACTCTGGTCAAGCACCGGCTGGTGTGCGATGAGCCGGACACCCTGGCGGAGCTCATGGCCGTGGCGGACAAGTACGCTACGGCCGACTCCATGATGAATGTGAAGGTCACGATCGACGCAGACGGCAAGCTCCTCCCGGTCCAGCCGGCGCCCCTCAAGCCGGCTGGCGACAACAACCAGCGCCGGCAAGACAACAACAACAACAACAATGGCAAGCGCAGGAACGACCAGTAGGCGCCCCGCTACGACAACCAGCAGGTCGCCGCGGTGGAAGGGGAGCAGCCGGCCGAACAAGGCCCCAGCCGGCGCCCGCGCACCGGCAAGGCCGCCTGGCAGCCCAAGCTGTCCTTCGAGGAGATGCTCGACGCCCCCTGCAAGAACCACAGCGGCGCAAAGCCGTCGATGCACACGCTCCGGCAGTGCAGCTTCACCCAGCGCCTGTTGAAGGGCAACCTTCCACCCCCGCCACCCGGAGCTGGCCCGCAGCAGCCGCCGCTTCCCCCGCCCACGCCGCCACGCGGCGCCCTCGCCGACAACGCTTTCCTGCGCCCGGACGCGTCCTACGTCGTCTTCACCAGCGAGGGCGATGACAAGCACGCCAAGCGCAAGCACCAGGTCGAGGTGAACGCTGTCGTCCCTCCGGTCCCCCAGTACATGCATTGGTCCGATCGGCCGGTCAGCTGAACCCAGGAGGACCACCCGGCCGTCATGCCCATGCCGGGTGGCTACGCCCTTGTGCTCGACCCCACCTTCGTCTCCGAGAAGCGCACCTACCGTTTTTCGCAGGTGCTGATCGACTGCGGCACCAGCATCAACATCCTGTACCGCGACACCATGAACAAGCTCGGCATCGAGGCGCGACAGCTGGAGCCGACCCGGACGGTGTTCCACGGCATCGTGCCGGGTCTCTCCTACTCTCCGATCGGCTGGATCCGGCTTGACGTCCTGTTTGGCTCTAGCAGCCATTTCCGCCGCGAGCCGATCTGGTTCGAGGTGGTTGACCTGGCCAGCCCCTACCACGCGCTGCTGGGCCGGCCCGCGATGGCCAAATTCATGGCGGTCCCCCACTACGCCTACCTGAAGTTGAAAATGCCGGGTCCCAAGGGCCTCATCACCATCGTCGGTGACTACAAGAAGTCCCTCGAGTGCGCCAAAGCCGGCTCCCAGCTGGCCGAGTCACTGGTTATCGCCGAGGAGATGCGCCAGCTCGATCGGATCATGGCGCTGGCTGGTGCGCAGCCGGCCGTGCCGACTCCGCCCAAGCCGGCCGCCAACGAGGCCTTCTTCCAGCCGTCAAAAGACACGAAGAGGGTCCCGCTCGACCCGGCCGACCCCAGCTCCAGCAAGTATGTTGTCGTGGGCACCCGCCTCGACAGCAAATAGGGAGGCGAGCTCGTCGACTTCCTTCGTGAGAATCAGGACATCTTCGCATGGTCTCCCAAAGACATGTCGGGTGTTCCGAGGGAGTTCGCCGAGCACAAACTTCACGTCTGCAAGGACGCCAAGCCTGTCCGACAGCGCACCCACTGGGGCGATGGTGAGTCGGATGTTGACGAGAACATCGTCGTGGACACGTCGCCCCAGGCCGACCCAGCAGGAGGAGGCGAGGGCGGCGGAGAGGGGCCTGAGGCGGAGTCTGCACCGTCCAGCCAAGCGCAGCCGACGCTAGCCCCGGGGGCCGCGACCGGGGATGCTGGTGCCTTGGTGGTCGTTCCGCCCCAACCCGCTACGCACTCCGAGCGGCTGGGTGGAAGCGGATCCGGCGCGGGGACCGCGATGGGTGCCGCGATGCAGCAGCCGTGGGTGAACGTCGGCGAGGCTGTGGTCGGGCCGTGCACCCGGGAGGACGAGGCAGCGAGTGCCCTGCGCTTGCAGCTTCGCGGGCGGAGCGAGCATCTGCAGGCCTTCGTCCGGGAAGACTAGGAGTGGGCGCGGAAGCTGGAGCAGGCGGTTGTGGTGAGTTTTTACTTTCTGCTTGTCTTGGCCGCTGAACAGTGGGGGCGCGACAGCGTACCCACTGGGTGTAGCCCCCGAGGCCCGGGCCAGCTACGGAGCAGCCGGGTCGGGTCTTTATGTGCGTTTTTGCATTCTTCTAACTTTTGTCTTCAAGCAGCATTTGTACGACCTGCGGGCCAGCGCGTACAACCGGCTTCTGGAGCGGTTCCGCGAGGTCAAGGCCCAGCTTGTCATCAAGGAAGAGGAGCTGCGCCAGGTCCGAGGTACGACTTGCATGCCTTCAGTGGGGGCGTGCTAGCGCACCCACTGGGTGTAGCCCCCGAGGTTCGGGCCGGACTGCGGAGCAGCCGGGTTGAATCATAAAGCTTGTCTTTTTCATCTTTTCCTTGCTTCCGGCGTCTGACCGGGAATCTCGTCGTGAAGCCCACGCAGCCGAGGTGCCGGGTCTCTGAGGCCGGCTTGCCGAAGCCGGCCTGCAGCGCGATCTTGCTGCCGCCGACCACGACCGGCTCCGGGCCGAGGTGGACCGGCTGGTGGCCAAGAAGGCCAAGACGGAGGATGCCCACTAGGCGGAGCTGGGCCGGCTGGCGAAAGAGCGTGGCAAGGCAGCCGAGGAGATGGCGAACGCCTGCAGGAGGAGTGCCTAGCTCGAGAAGGATCTTTTGGCCCAGGCCCACGCGTCGGCCCTGTGGGAGAACGGGATGCTGGGCGAGGCGCAGCACCTCGATGAGGCCTTCACCCGTCAGTGCTATCTTTTCTTTGGTCCGGCTGGCCTAGCCGGCAAGTTGTTTTCTTTTGGCTGATTTGTTTCCTTCCTTTGCCAGGAGTCTTCCCAGAGACGCAGGAGGCGGCCGATGCGGCCGTGCACGCCCACCGGGCGGACCAGCGCGCGTCAGGGGCGGAGATCGATGATTACACCGCCTGGACCCTCTCGGAGATTGTCCTTGCCAGTGACGCCCATCTTGGAAAAATGGAGGGGCACATGCGCCGTCTGTTCGAGGCCGGGGTGAGCATGGCGAGCAGCCTCTAGCCGGGTGCGGTGGTGTCGAACAGCGTCAGCCGGCTAGCGCGGTGGCTGGAAGCCGGAGTGGAGCGACTCGGCGCGTGAAGGGCCTCCGCGGCCCGCGCCGGCGCGGAGACGGCGCTGTGTTTCGTCGTATCTTGGTATCCGGGCGTGGTCCTCGACCGCCTGGTGGCGCAGCGGGCCGACGCGGAGGATGACTTGGTGGCGCGGGTGCAACAGATCACCGGGCGGGCCAGCTACCTCGCCTCGTTCGCCTCGCACAACGAGTTCGTCCTGGAGCGGACGGAGGACGGTGAGGAGCTCCCCGCCGACGAGTTCGGCCTGCTGCTCAACGACCCAGACGGCAGCTCAGCCGAGACGGGGGTTTATGCCGACGACGAGGCCGACCCGGACGACGCCGCCAGGACCGAGGGGCCGAAGTGCCCTGGGCCCGACCCGGCGGCCGCGTCCACCTCAGCCGAGTCGACGCCGACCGGAGCTGACGCGGGTGCCGCTTAGGACCTTTTTCTTTTCATCTTGTTCCTTCCTGTACTCAAACTTGGTTTGGTAGCAGGTCCACCCACTGGGGGTGTAGTTTCATGTAATGGACTTGTGGCCGCGGGCCCTTGCTGTTTATAAATTTTGCATGCAATTTCGCTTGTGTTGTTCGGCATTGGGCCTTTTCTTGTTCGTCTTTTCTTTGGACTTCCTTCCCGCTAGCCGGACAGCCGAGTGGCGGTCTGTGGCTAGGACGGGGATTCGGCCTTGAGAGGGGACGTACAATACTTAGGCTTTTTCACACGTTGAGCGCGAACGAAACACCCAGTGGGCCGGCTGGCGGCAGGCGGCGAAGCCGGCTGGTCCACAGCCGGTCGTGCGACGAATTAGTGAGAAAGGGCGGTGGGACCGGGTTGGCCGAGCTGGGCTCTCCTCCTTAGCCATTCTTGCGTGACGATGCTTCTGGCCTTTGACTCTTGTCGGCCGGACAGCCGGGAGCCGGTCTGTGGCTTGGGGCAAAGAGAGGGCTTTGGCGGCTCGTATGCTTCGAAATGGACTAAGGAAAATGGCGAGGCGCGGTCTAGCCGGCTAGCCCCCGAGCCCCCGAGCCGGACGCGCCGACTCGGCGGGAGAATTGAAAACGGGGAAGTGCATAGACACAAAGCTTGCTAAAAACGGAAGAGGTAGCCCCCGAGTGTCGTGCGGGGGGACTTGCTGCTTTCATTGAACCCAAAAGGTAGTGGTACATACGTGCATGCGTTCAATTGTAAAACGGACGGAGGAGCTCCGCATTCTAGGGCCGGCTAGACTCCTTGCCAGCTGCATCTCTCTTGCGCTTGTTCGGCTTGTGCGCGTCGATGAGGTAGTATGCGTTCTGGTCGCAGAGAGTCTTGCTGATGATGAAGGGGCCCTCCCAAGGAGAGGCCAGCTTGTGCTGGCCGGCTGTCCGCTGGACGAGCCGGAGCACGAGGTCACCCTCGCGGAACGCGAGGGTCTTGATCTTCTTGCTGTGGTAGTGGCGCATGCCTTGTTGGTAGATGGCTGACCGGCTGAGGGCCAGGAGGCGCGCCTCCTCGAGCAGGTCGACGCCGTCTTCGCATGCCTCCTTTGCCTCGGCTTCTGTGTACATGGCCATCCGGGGCGAGTCGAACTCGACGTCGGTGGGAATAATTGCTTCGGCTCCGTGGACGAGGAAGAACGGGGTGAACCTGGTTGATCGGTTGGGTATCGTCCGGAGACTCCAGAGGACGGCTGGCAGCTCATCGAGCCAGCTGCTGGGTGAGCGCACGAGTGGCTCGATGAGTCGCGCCTTGATGCCGGCTAGGATGAGGCCGTTTGCCCGCTCGGCCTGGCCGTTCGACTGGGGATGTGCGACGGAGGCCAAGTTGAGTCGGATGCCGGATGCGGAGCAGTATTAGGCCAGCGCGCCCTTGGCAAAGTTGGTGTCGTTGTCCGTGATGATGCTGTGGGGAACGCTATAGCGAACCACGATATCCTTGATGAACCGGACGGCCATGGGCCCGTCGAGCTTCTTGATCGGCCTTGCCTCGATCCACTTGGTGAACTTGTCGACGGCAACTAGCAAATGCGTCATGCCGCCTTGGGCGGTCTTGAAGGGCCCCACCATGTCGAGCCCCCAGATGGCAAAGGGCCACGTGATTGGGATGGTTTGGAGGGCTGTGGCCGGCTGGTGGCTGCGCTTGCTGAAGCGTTGGCAGCCCTCGCATTTGAGGACCAGCTGCTCGGCATCTTGCAGGAACGTGGGCCAGTAGAAACCATGGCGGAAAGCCTTGGCCACCAAGGACCTCGAGGCGGCGTGGTGCCCGCACTCGCCCTGGTGGATGTCGAGGAGGATCTCGATCCCTTTGTCCTACTCGATGCAGCGCTGGAACACGCCTGTCGTGCTGCGCTTGACGAGCTCATGGCTAATGATGTTGTAGGCGGACGCTTGCCGCTGCACTTGCCGGGCTTTGGTCTCGTCGCTGGGAAGGTTGCCGTCTTCCAAGAAGGCGAGGATCGGCCGAGCCCAGGACAGCGCCGTCACCACTGAGAGGACGGCCACCGGGATGGGATCCGGGACGGCAGCCCCCGAGCCAGAGCCGGCAGTCCCCGAGCCGGAGCCGGCAGTCCCCGAGCCAGTGCCGGTAGTCCCCGAGCTTGGGCCGGGAACTCCAGGGTTGGGGGGCGCGTCTGGGTCGTCCGGGACGAAGATGGATTCCGACTCGGGAGACGGCTTGATGGACGGCTTCCACAGGTGCTCGAGGGAGACGCTGGATGGGATGGCTTGCCGGGTGAAGCCCACTTTAGCTAGTGTGTCAGCCGCTTCGTTGTCCACGCGGGGGACATGGAGGAACTCGCAACCGTCGAACCCGCTGGAGAGCTGCTGGACCAGGAAGCGGTAGCTGGCCATGTTGGCGTCTCTGGCGTCCCAGTCGCCGGAAACTTGCTGCACCACTAGGTCCAAGTCGCTGTAGCAGAGGATGCGCCGGATGCTGATCTCCCTGGCCAGCCAGATGCCGCCCCACCCCTCCTCCTTCAACCCGGCCTTGGAGATGTAGTTCACCCGCTGGGCGATCCCGGCCGGCTCCAGCTCCTTGGTCGACATCCGGGTCGGGTCGTGCCGGCCGCTCATGTCGCAGATCCGGTGCGCTCGGCGCTGCAGCGGCAGCACCCGGCGGGCGATGAAGGCCGCGATGAGATCAGCCGGCACCAGCCCCTCGCGCGCCGTCATCTCCCCGACCCGGCTGCAGATGTTTAAGAGCTCCTGTGGCGGCCTCTTGGGGAAGTAGCCCCAATTCGGCTTGTCGAGCGGCGGCGTGTCGACGAACGGCGGGAGATTGATGACATCCACCGCCGGGTCGACGTTTCGCACGTAGAAGAAAGTCATCTGCCTCTTTTTGGCCGAGTCCTCGAGTGGCAGCTTGGGAAACGGCCCGTTCGGCCGGCCAGCGACCACCGCAACCCCGCAGTCGGACATAACGCCGGCCGATGCCCCCTGCTGCTTGAGTAAGAACATCTTCGCCCACAAATCCACGTTTGGCAGCATGCCGAGGTAGCCCTCGCAGAGCGTGGCGAAGCCCGCGATCTACAGCACGGCGTTGGCGCCGAGATGGTGCGGCTGCAGCCCGAAGAAGTCGAGGAAGCCGCGGAAGAAGAGGCTCGCGGGGAGGCCGAACCTGCGCTCGAAATGCAAGTAGAAGACGAGGTGCTCGCCCTCCCGCGGCCATGGCACCCTCTCCGAGCCAGGCGCGCGCGCGTCTAGCACCTCCGCCGGCAACAACCGCTTCGTGCGGCGGAGATACCGGATGTCTGCCTCGCTCGTAATGGAGCCCTCCCAAGAGCCTTTCGGCAGCGCCTTTGGAGGGCTCTCCGGGCGTGAAGGTGCGGCGACGAAGAAGAGGAGGAAGGGGAGAGTTGCGCATTGTGGGCCTCTGGTCGCGGTGCACAGCGGCCGGCGCAAGAGCGCGCGGCGGCAACACCTTGCCTGAGCGTGGCAAAGAAGAAGAAAAAGAGGAGCGAGGGGCCGGGGTGCGTGCGTGGGCGTTTCCGTCGCGCTCCCTCCCTCTCATTTATAGCCACGGCAGTGCATGGGGGAGTGGGATCGTCTGCGCCCACGATCCCCACTTCCCCGCACTGTGCGGGCATGTTCCCCGCGCGCATTAACTGCGTGGGGAAGCGCAACCGTCCAGGGTCGCCACAATAAATCCCCCGCGCGCGGGCCGAGGGCGTGGCGTGGTGGGGCCCGGTCCGCCGTCGCGTCCCTTCGTGAGCGTGGCCTGGCAGGCCTCGCCCGCAGTGAAACTGCACGTGGCGGTCCGTCGAACAGCGGCAGGCGCGAATCGTCATACGAAACAAGACTCAGCCGACGGACGCTTCCGTTTCCCGCCCCGGCCGGGGTGCCGCGATCCGGCTTCCAGAAGCCAGCGCCCAGCGGGTGTTCCCAGCGTCCGCTCCCGCGTTGCCGGCATGCGGATGGATGGTCCCACCCGGCCGGACTCCTGCACTTCACCAACAAACCGACTCCCCAGGGGTGTAAGCTGCGAAGGCCCCCCTGCTTGGAGCCGGCGAGCCTTCACAGCTTCGGGGACTACTGTCGGGGGGATGACCCCCGGGCAGGCAACGGATCCCGGACCCCTTTTCAAAATATCGGAGCAGGCCAAGCCCCTCAATCCGGCTGGCCTACTCACCGGCTCCCCAGCGCGAGCCGGCTTGGCACGGCGACTCGGCCCAGCCGGTTGGCCCATGCCGGCTGGCCACGAGAGGACAATCCCTCACGACAAGGCAGGCGTGGCTACATCGCTCCCTCCTTTGTGCCGGCCCAAGCCAGCGTGGCTACAGCGCACCCTGCGCCCCAGCCCGGGGCGGGCGGTGTACGGGCGGCGCGATCCTATAGCTGGGCAGCGCCAGCCGCCCTGTGACGTAGGACAAGACATGCCACAGTGTCGGGTAGCCGACTGGACCCGTGCCCGGCGGCCCCGGCACGGCCCGCGCCCGACGGACCCGGCAAGACCTGCACCCGGCGTACCCGGCGACCCGGCGGCCCCCACCGCCGGCTCCCAGACAATGACACCAGGGCCCCATGCCCTTGTAATTTACCCATGTAACCCTGGGGGGTCGGCCTATAAGAACCACCAGGAGGCATCCATGCAGAGGGGTTGACCAGTCGCGCACGTTACCCTTACGCGCGCACACACACACACTCGCAGGAGAGGCAGGACGGCGGCCTAGCCCCTTCTTCCTCCTCCACCCAAACAGCTCCAGGAGCAACCATGTAGCCCTTGTGCACTCCATACTCCATTTGGCAGGACTAGGGGTGTTACCTCTCCGGAGGGCCCCGAACCTGGGTACGTCTCGTGTGTCACACTTGCGCGTGCCAACCTCGCCTCTGGAGCCCCCCGGCGTCCTCACGTAGCCCCCCATTTTTAGCCATCTCATGGCATCTGCCGTGAGAATACCATGACAGGGGTAGGTTTGTGACACCCTGGTTTTTCCCAACTTTCTTTTCAAAAATCTTCTTTAATATTTTTTTTTGGAATTTGGTTTGAATTTTAATTGGAATGGCTCTATGGACTTAAAACTTGGGAATATTCTAACTTGCCTTTCCCAAGTGACCCAAGCTTCCAAAAACTTCTCCCAAGTCATGTTATTTCTATTCCTACTCAATTTCAATTTTATCCCAATTTAATATTCCTTTTCCTATTAAAGGAATAACCCTTCGAGCTCTAGGTTGTGAAGCAACCTATATTTCCATCCTCCCAAAAATTCTAATAAAATTCCCATAAATTCTTTGGACCATGTGAACCTTGGATATGTAAAAATATTCAAGATTCCATTCTTATGGTGAGTACACCATCCAATCTTTGTTTCTGGCCATAATTTCAGTTTGTGAAGCAACCATATTTTGTGTTGCTCCAAAAATTCTGAAATTAATCCAGGACATTCTTCTACCTATATGATCTCACCCCACCAAATTTTGGCCCATTTCATTTAGCCATTTTATCCACAAAACTTCCCCAAGTTCCTGTCCAGTGGGAAGCCTTGTGAAGGAAGTACCATTTCTACTTATCCAAATGGTATGAAATTTTTATAGCATCTTGACACCACCAAATGACCCACAAATACCAAGTTTCAGCACAAGGAGCCCATCCATGTGAGTGCATCATCATCAATAAGTTTCTAGACCAGAGAGGTCGTTGTGAAGCAACTATATTCTACACCTGTCCAATTGGTCTGAAATTTCTCCAGCATGGGCACCTTCCTACTACACTTCAGTGTGACAAATTTCCTTTCTCAAAACCCTAGCCATTTCTCCCCATCTTTCTGCCGAAGTTTCTATCCAGAAACTTTTCTGGAGGTTGGCCAGCTGTCCATGCCATCTCTTGTCAAACCAGATGCACAGCAAGGCCACCTGTGGAAGAGACTACCGCATAGACACGACCGGACGGGCCAGAGCGCACCGCGTGCGCTAGTGCACGCGGTGACCATGCGTCTGCCAGGGAAGAGCTCGCGCTCTAAGCGCCGAACTCTCTCGGGCCTCGCGGGCTCTGCACGTTCTCGTCGTCTCACCGTGTCCAGATGCGCCAGCACCCTCCCAGCCGTCCACCTGGCCCTTCTGGAGCCCTTCCATCGCCGGCAGCTTCCTCGCCGGACACCGCCAAGCGTCGCCACGCGCGGCACAGTACGGGCACTGTGGCCGCGCTGGCTGGCAGCTTCCTCGCCGCTCCGCGCCATCGCCATTAAGGCCCTGCCTCTCCCATCACCTCCCTACGTGGTCTAGTCGCCAGCTCGACGTCCAGCGCAACGCGAACGCCGGCGTTTTCCCCGCGGCAGGATCTGGCTCGGGCACCGCTTGCCTGGCTATAAAAGCCCTTCCAGAGCCTCCCTCTCCTCACCGCTCGCCCTCCCCACTGCTCAATCGCCGACCCACATCCAGCCGCAGAGGCGGGGAGCCCTCCTTCCCCATCTCCGGCGAAGAGCTCCGCCGCTCTGCCCCAGCTCCTCCAGCTCGACTCCATCCACCCCAACCCCAACCGAGACCACCGCTAAACTCGTAGTGCTCTCCTGACCCATCCCAACCCCTCCCCTGCTCAAAACTTTGCCAGAATCGCTGACCCCGACGACCACCGTAGCTCACCGCCGCCTGAAAGGAAGGGGCCGACGCCGTCCGGCAATCTCTCGACGAGCTACTGGTACGGGTGTGTTCGCCGTCGAGCAACCGATCCATCCCTGCCCTCGCCCAGCTCCGCCGTGGCCTCTACGCTGGTGAGCATCGCCGGTGAACTCCGCCGTTCTCTGTTCCCTCTCCTTCTCTATTTAAATCTGACAAGGGGTCCCACCTATAAGAGACACTGTGCGCGCCCGAAGCGGTGCGTAAGTGGAGGCGTACCCCACTTTACGTCTTCGACGTGGCCGCCTTTGGTATTTTCTGATTTCTGTTTAAATTCAAATAAATCCGGAATTTTGACCAAACTTTGATTGCCCATTACTTTTAAACCATAAGTCCAAATGAGTTCATTCCTTTTGCATTATTTTTCTTATGAGCTCCTCTATCTGCTGTAAAATTTTGGGATTTTTCTCTGCTGTCTAGAATTTTTGGATAGAGGAAAATGCTTTATGTGATATT
Source organism: Elymus sibiricus (assembly GCA_039707655.1). NCBI lineage: Eukaryota > Viridiplantae > Streptophyta > Magnoliopsida > Poales > Poaceae > Elymus > Elymus sibiricus. The sequence continues at coordinate 166,447,482 of CM077670.1, forward strand.
TACAAATGGTTTTAAAAATATTTTCCAGAGTGATTTAAGTAGTTGGAGGAGGCTAGGAGTACTCCCACACTCCTTGGGTGCAAGGCAAGCCACAACCCTCATTTGCAAAATCGCATTGCAATGCCATGTCTTTTTTATAAATATTCATGCTAAAATTTGGATTATTCATAAATGGTTTATTTTTGCAACATTTGTAGAATTTCTTGGATATGCTACTGTCATGTTGATGATGGAGTTATTGGTGACCAGTAGGTTATGGGTTTGATAATGCCGTGATGCTAGGAGTTCGGAGATTAGCGTCTATGATTACTTTGTGTTTCTGCATGGCTTTCCGATTATGGCATTAGTAGTAGTAGCTTAGCTATGTTACTCGTTGGACTATTAGTTGATTGTTTCTACAATTGGAGTCATTGTGATACTGGAGTATCAGTTATGACGGAGAAATCATTTGGGGGTAAATTCCTTCATTGTTGATCAAGTGCCACTAAACCGAGCTTTCCCAGTGCAGCCACATCTGCCGAAATGGGACGGCCTTGACTGGGTCTAACCTCTTGCCCTTTTACCAGTACCACCAAAGAGGGAAGGTTACGTGTGCGTGCTACGCTGATCAGGTAGACGGCGGTAACCTTGTGAGCCTGGTTTGGTTATTGAGCTCAGGTCCCCATTTGGGACATTTTGTTTGGCCACGACGGTGGCAGGTGTCAAGAGTGACATAGGGGCCACCCAGGGCATGACCAAGGGGGAATGATTGTCGGTGGTATGGTGGAGGAGTCGCGGGTTAGGCAAGTTTCGTTGGAGCAGCACCGGTCCACCCGGAGGGGAAGTGTACTGAGGTACGGGACAAGGAGCTCCATGATGTGGGTAAAGTGCGCAACCTCTGCAGAGTGTAAGAATGTATTCGAATAGCCGAGTCCATAGTATTGGACACAGTTCATACTAAGTCACACTGTCTGATCAGCACCAATGAGGGAATGACTTGTTAATGATGGAAGAACTCGTCTCAGTGCAGCTGGTAATCACTTGGCAGAGGGCCGGTGATGATTTAAGTGGTGATCTCGTTAAGGATGGCTAGATGATGTTAAGATGGACCCGAGATGATCATGAAAGTAAATGATAACATGTTTATTATTTTCTTCCACCCTTTTTATAACAATTGATCCTGATGTAACCATGATTGCTATGACATTGTTCTGCCTTGATGCTTTTGTTTGTTGTGAGCTTGCGAGTACATTCAAAGTACTCACCTGGCATGTCATGCCAGTTTGCAGGTGCTGCCAGGTTTGCATAGCGCGAGGATTCCGAGTAGCGAGCTAGGATGTGTTCTAGCCAGAGTCCCTGCGGAGTGGTGTTCACCACTGTCAGAGTGGTTCCACTGCTAGAAGTTATTCCACTGCTACGAGTCGTCCTGCTGCTAGCATAGGGCTACCTTAGTAGGTGTGGTGCTGCCGCACCATTGTACCCTTTGTAATACCACCAACCTTTGTACCCCAACTATCTGTAATAAAGAGCTGATTTGTTCTATGCCAAGCAATGCCGTATTCCAGAAGACTTGATCTCTGGGCTGGAATACGGGGTGCTCCGGTCTTTCTGAGCCGGGGTGCCACAGCGGGAAGTGCAGCTACAGCGTGTAATTAAACTAAGAGTCGAGCGTTCTAAGTGTAGGCGTGGGCCTCCTTTTATAGGCCAAGGGGTTACCACAATGGCTAATATGGTCATTTACAGGGTATGAATAGTGACTTGCACCGTCACCACGTCTATCTCAAGACGGGGTAGGACAAGTGCATTAAATGCACCGTTAGGCGCTACGTTGGGGAGGCGAGGCTTTGGGCAAAAGATTTGTACCACCGGTGCTGGCACCCTCCTGTTATCTTGACACGTCCCTGGAACGGGTGTCATTAATGTTAATCTCTGCGTGGCATGCCGACACATGCCCTGGCCAGCTATGTTGACTGCCTGCCCGCTCGACACCTATCATTCGTGCTTATCTAGCCAATGATGAGGTGGAGCGGTAACGGGGCAGAACATGCCTGCTGGCACGGAGCTTCCCGGGCCTTTGCTTGCCGGCAAGGAGCTTGCCGGCAACCGGAGTCTTGGTCTTCACCTTGCCGGTATGAAGCTTGCCGGCAAGGGCAATGTTGATCTTCAGTACTAGAATAGTACTTCTCAATGACCTGCCTTGAGGCCTTCTTCACGGTCTTGTTTAATCTTTGTCTTGAGTCAAAACGACCCTCCGGCAAGCCCTTGCCGTTAGGAAGGCTAAAACTGCCTGTGCACAAGTCAGGGTACAAGGGCACCCATGCTTTAGTACACCGACATCCATCTTGATTGCAAAGCTGAATGTGAAGTGCAGGATCGACAGGCCATGGCGCGGACTAACTTTTCTGCAGGTCGATCTTCATCATGGACACCGCGTGCTTCTTCTACTACCATATGTCCTCCAGCACCGCCTACTTCAGCCGCCAACTCCAACCGTGATACAAGAAAACAGGCACCACCACCACCATCCGCCAAGAGCACACCTTCCAGTTCCGCGCAGAGCTCTTCTTCATCCATGGCATCAACAGGGCAAACACATGATATCATATGTCGTTGTTGCAAGGGTGGAGGTCACTATGCGAGAGAACGTCCATCCAAGCGTGTGATGATTGCTACTGAGGATGGTGGGTACGAGTCCGCTAGTGACTATGATGAGGAGACTTTGGCTCTTATTGCAAGTGAAGAACGGGGTGGAGATGATTCTGAACAAGAGACGCAATACATGGCTACTGAAGACGCTGACAGGTATGAAAGTTTAGTTGCTCAACGTGTTTTGAGTGTCCAGATAAAACAGGCCGAGCAAAATCAGAGGCACAATTTGTTCCATACAAAGGGAGTTGTGAAGGACCGTTCTATTCGCGTCATCATCGATGGAGGGAGTTGCAACAACTTGGTGTCGTGGGTAAACGATGATCTATGGGACAGAAAGGGTCCCCTTTGCGGTTCAGCTATGGGATCGGTGTGCTACAAAGAGCAGGGTTGATAGATGCAAGAACAAGCAACGATTTATCCAGGTTTGGGCCGCTGTGAGCGTAAAACCCTACTCCTGCTTTGGTGGTTCGATTGTATATGAGCTCAAGTTACACGGAGCGCAGCTTGCCGGCTTGGTGCGCGGGAAGTGCGGCTACAATACGTAATTGAACTAGGTGTCGACCATTCTAACTGTAGCCGTGGGCCTCCTTTTATAGGCCAAGGGGTTACCACAATGGCTAATACGGTCATTACAGGGTATGAACAGGAGTTGCACTATCATCAAGTCTATCTCCTAACGGGGTAGGACAAATACATTAAATGCACCATTAGGTGCTACACTGGGGAGGCAAGGCCTTGGCGAAAAGATCTGTACCACCTGTCTAGCCGGCCTCCCGTTATCTTGACACAACCCAGGGATGGGTGTCATTAAAGTTAACCCTTGCGTGGCACGCCGACACGTGCCCTAACCAGCTGTGTTTGACTGTCTGCCCGTTCGACACCTATCATACGTGCTTATCTAGCCGATGATGAGGTGGAGCGGTAATGAGACAGATAGAGCCTTGCTGGGCCTTTGCTTGCCGGCAAGTGGCTTGCCGGGTCTTGGCCTGTCGGTTTCCTACCTTGCCGGTGCGAAGCTTGCCGGCAAGGGTAGTCTTGATCTCCAGTACTAAACTAGTACTTCTTGATGACCTGCCTGGAGGTCTTCTTCATGGTCTTGTTAATCTAATCTTGAGTCTTGATGGAAGCAATCCTCCGGCAAGCCCTTGCCATCAGGAAGGCTACAACTGCCTCTGCACAAGTCAAGGTACGAAGGCACCCATGTCTTAGTACACCAACAGGATCCCCCGGGCCTGGGCCATTCACGCATGCGAGGCATCATTGGGCTAGGCCCAAACAGTGCACAGGCACGCGTGGTAGAGGATAACTACCATAATCTTCTCTTTTACCACGCCCCCACGACGCGCATTAAATGCGGACGTGGGAGAGGTGGAACGAAACGGCCGCGGGGGGTAGTGCGCCTGAAAAGCGCAGCCACGTAGGACAGTAAAGAGATAGCCTCCGCGCCTTCCCCATAAAAAGGAAACCACGAGGGGCGCTGCTCATTTACCCCCTTCTCCCAATCTAGCCACCCGTCGTCGTCATCTTCCTTGCGCAAGAACAGAGCACCTCTTCTTCCACCGCCGCGCCGTGCCTCCACCTGCCTCCAAATCCGCCCTCCCCAAGGCAACCATGTCTCCCATGAAGAACCAAAACAAGCCGAAGAAGGCGGTCGACCCCAACGTAGAGGCGAGGAAGTTGGAGCTGGCAGCGGCGCGAACGGACAATGTCATCTTCAATCCGGTGCTGGATGAGAGTGATTTGGTGGAGCGGTACTCGATCATGTGGGGGAAGGGGACGACCGCCCACACCGCGCCAGAAGTCCTTCCCGGCTCCGTCAAATCTGGCGAAGACAAGTACCCTTTCTTCTCTGCCTATATCTACTGCAGCCTTGTCCCGCCTTTCTCCGAGTTCTTCGTACAGATCATGTACACCTACGGGTTCCATATCTTAGACTTCACCCCCAACGCCATGACTTGTGTGGCTATCTTCGTGCATATGTGCGAAAACTTTGTTGGAGTAATACCCAGTGTAGCCCTCTTCCGCCATTATTTCACTCCACGCATCGAGGCAGATGCCCTCTCCGGCGGCATTACCTGGATCCCCAGGGACAAGGATGTTTATCTCCAGGGAAAACTCCATTTGAAGTGGAACGAGTGGCGTGGGGAATGGTGCTTGATCAAGGACGCTGATTTCCCAGATTTCTGCAAGCCCAGATCAGAAAAAGTGGTGCACGGCAAAGACTGAAGCTCTTTTGACACCGACGACAAGAAGCTCACAATCGCCACGACACGCATCCTCTGTCTCAGAGCTGCCGGCCTTACCATCGAAATGGTGGGGGCCGATTTCCTTTGCCGCCGCATCGCTCTTCTCCAGAACAAGGGCAGACCCGCCTGGGATTACAAGAACGCAACAGATATCATGCGGGTGCGGACTGGGCTCCACGCCAACCTGACGGTGCTGCAACACACGGTGCTATACCACCAGCTCTTCCGCGCCACCGGCAAATTCAAGCTGCCGGCAAGCGTGGTACCCTTGTGCAACAACTCCGCCAGGGACTCCATCACTGCAATGATGCCAGCTTGCAATGCCCACGGCATTGAAGGCAGTTGGCAAGTACCACCTAAAGACGCAGTGCAAGAATGGTTTGATACACTGGTGGAGAAGCCCATCAGGGAGGAGAAGGACCTCATCCCCGACACCACCGACGAGGAGTTGGCGCACATCGCCAACAGGGCGGCAGAGGCGAGAGTGGCTGAAGGCCCCGGCGGCTCTGGGTCCGCGGCAGCCAATGTTGATGAAGAGTCCGATGATGAAACGGCAGAGGAGCCACCGGAGGAACTTGCCAGAGAACAAGAGGAACAGGGCGAAGAGACTGCTGAAGAGCAAGGACATAGGGAGCCCCCTGCTCCCCTCATTCCGGCAAGGAAGCCTCGCGTCCTCCGAAAAGCTGTCTCCGGAGAGCCAGTCTGTGGAGCATCTTCAGGCGACGAAATAGCCGACAAGAAGGCAGCCGGCAAGGCCACCGTACGGCAAGGATCCCGATGGCAAGCCCCTCAACAGCAGCGAGTGTGGCATACCTCTACGAGGAAAACAGCCGCATTGGCCGTCGGAGCAGGCAAGTCTTCTCGACCTACCGTGCCTGCGGCAACCAAACGAGCCAGAACTTCTACCCCGCCTCCTTCCTCTGGCACCAGACCCGAGAGCTTATATGATCTCTCCATCCTTAGCGACGAGGAGGAGGAAGAAGAGTACGTGTCTATATCCACTTTCATCAATTCTTGATTGATTTCCGGTTGTTGCTAATCTGACTTGCCCCGCCCTGCCTTGATTTGACAGCGACGGGGAGACCTTGGCACAAAGGATGGCCAAGAGGGCGAGGACCGCAACAGAGGAAGAACTGGCGACAAGCATAGCGCCAGGTGATGACGTCGTGGATACCAGCCCTCAGCGCAGCCCCCAGCGTGAGGCCACTATTCACTTTCCTTTGGCAAGTGTTGGTGTTGAGATATTCACCACTGCCATTGGCATGGGAGCAGGTGAAGAGTGCCACGAGGAGGAACGCCCGGGGGCAAATCCAACTGGGAGGTATCCGTCAACCGCTGCCCCGGCAAGCGGCTCTCCAGCAAGGACCTCCACAGACAAGCATGTTCGCGCTGATGAAGTGCCAGCAACTGAGGCTACCGGCAACCAGGCAACGACAACCCAGGTTGTTGGAGGAGAAACTGTTCCTCCTCTACAGTCTCAGTCCGGTAAGCCTTCTGCCGTCAAGTACTTTTCTCTTTTAATCTTCTTTTTTGTTTTCTTGAACTTGATCTTCTCTCTTCTCCATTCTCTCAGATCTGCCTCCATCAGATGAAATGGATGTTGACGCCACCATCGAGGAGATAGTGAAGGACGCTATTGACAAGGCCAACAACATTGCTGCTGATGAGGCCGTCAGGATGACTGACGAGGAGGCCGCCAAGGCCGCTCATTAAGAGGCCGCCAAGGATACCGCTGAGGAGGGCGGCAACAAGAGTGTCGAGGCCACTAGAGACATCTTTCTCCCAGGAGCGCCAAGCGCTGACTCGGCCATGAGGGCGATCTTGACCAGCAAGGAGGCCGTTGACGATCACCCCTCGATATCTGAAGAGCCCTTCTCAAGCAGATATCTAAAGGTTGGCAACAACTTGTTCGTCAGCATCCTTGGGATGTCAAGCATTGGGGCGCCTACCGAAGGAGAAGTCTTGGATGATGAGATCATTGCCGCTGCCGGGCTCAAAGTCATCGATGAGTCGCACGACAACATCTACTAGACTAAGGAGCAGCAGCTCCTCAAGGCCATGGGTGAGAACTTCCAGAAGCTCCAGGCGTGTTATCGCAACAGAACGGAGAACTTGGACTCCAGGGCTGCAGTCCTCGACAAGGCGGAAGAGGAGTTCAAGAAACAGGTGGAGGAAACGCAAATCTGGTATGCAGAATGCCTCCAAGAGCTCCATGAATGCCAAACCCAGCTTGCCAAGGCCAAGGAATAGTTCGTTTTGGAGAAGGTGGAGGTCGACAAGGCACAAGAGGAGGCTGCGCAGAGGATAGCAGCAGCCGATGCAGAATTAAACGAGCGTAAGATTGGTCTTGATGCTCATGAGGAAGAGCTTGCCGCTCATGAGGCAGAGCTTGCTGCTAAGCTTCGTGGCAAGGATGACGAGATCCAGGCTCTCATTGCACGGTAGACCCAGGAGCTGGAGCGTGGGCATAAAGAGGCAATCGAAGCTCAAGCCGCGAAGCATGCCAGCAAGATCAAGGAGGCCGTCGATGCTGCCGAAGCCGCAGAGGCCGCCAAGAACGAGCTAGAAGGCAAAGTGCAAAAGCTCGAGGCAGATCTTGCTCCCAATTGCAAGGAGATCCTGGCACTAAAAGCAGATATAGAGAATGCAACTCACACCTTGGCGGAGCTGCAAAACTCAGTGTCCGCCAAGGGCCAAGAGCTCACCAGGGCCAATGATGTTATTGCAGATCACAAGATGAAGCTGACTTCCTTGGAGAAATCCCTAGACGCCGCCAAGGAGCGTGAGGAGATCCTGATGAAGGACCTCCAAGACGAGAGGGCCTTGGTCGCGAGCACCGCCAACACCTTCAACGAGCTCAAGAACGCCTACTAGCTTTGGACTGATCGTCTTGTGGTTGCTGCGGAAAACCTCACTGCACAACTTTCCGCTATGGGCTTGCCGGAATACCACTACTCCAGCACCGAAGGGGACACCGCCAGTGCCAAGCTTACTCTTTTCTTCGAAAGCTTGATTGGGGCGCTAGAAAAGCACCACGAAGCTTGAGCCGCACACCTTGCCAGAGAATCCCGCAAGCTTTGCCGGGTCATCCTATTCAAGGTGCTCATCAAGGTAGTGTACCGGAACCCAAGCATTGATCTCTCCAAAGTCTTCACCAGCTTGCCGAAGGGAGCCGATACCAAGGCCGCCGGAGAGCTTGTCGTGCCCATCGCCGACAGGGTCGGCCAGATCCCCAGGACAGAAGGCCAGCACAAGCACTAATTCTTCTCATACCATCTTGTTGCAAGTGTAGTCTATGTAAAAGACAAATCTATCTTAGAATTGTACTGTGCTTTTGATGTAATATGACTTGTGTTTTGAATGGATGTATGCATGCTATTCCTCTTGTCTTATTCTGTCTTTGCATGATTTCTGTACCCTACGCTTGCCAGAATCTTGCCGGTGTGCACACTTTTGCCGCGAGCGCTTGAGGAACGGATCCTTAGCAGCTTGCCGGAAGTGCCGCTGCCGGCAAGGTTACACTTGACGATCACAACGCAGCCACTTAAGTTGTTGAGCGGACTTGAAACAAAGTAAGAGCGTAGCTGACCACGACAAGGTTCCTTAGCATGCAGGTTTCTCATACAAAGGCCAAAATCGTTCAAGGAGAAATTGCAACTACAACAAAGAATTTGTTTCAAAGTTTTTCAACTTAGCTTTTTCTTTGCTGTACTTCTTGTCATAGAATGATGTCTTGAACGTCATTTGGTATCCATACCATCACTCCCCCGGGAAACTTGCAAGCGAGGAACACTTCATTCCTTTAAGAAAAAGAAAGAAGAGAAAAGAGGAGGTTGGAACCTTGACGGTTCGTTTATCATCTTATGCAAGGTAGAATGTAACGCAACACTGCCTACAACATACAAATAAATATGTACTTTGACAAAGAGTTGTGAAACACTTAACTTTTATTCACTGTGCACGGGGTCTGTGCCCGGCTCTGTACAAAGGATTACATGCCTTGCCAGCAAACTTGTACAAAAGAGGTTGCCGGGAAGCCCGGCAACCGCGCCTTACGGGTAAACCTTGCGAAGATGATCAATATCCCATGAGTTGAGCACAGGAGTGCCATCTTCAGTCTCTAGGCAGACTACGCCGGGCCTAGTGACCTGTACCATCCGGTAAGGGCCTTCCCACTTCGGCGTCAACTTGTTTTGACCCTTCGTGGACTAGATCCGGTGAAGGACAAGGTCGCCTTCCTCAAGGTTCCTGGCGTTAACTTTGCAGCTATGGTAGCGGCGCAAAGCTTGCTGGTACCGTGCAGCACGGACAGCAGCCCGGAAACGATCTTCCTCAAGGAGCGTGGCATCATCTTGCTGTAGCTCATCTTGATCCTCCTCATCGAAGGCCAAAACTCAAGGTGACCCATATCTGAGTTCCGTGGGGAGCATCGCTTCTGCACCATATACAAGGGAGAAGGGTGTCTGGCCAGTGGCTCGACTTGGTGTTGTTCTGATTGACCAAAGAACCGTCGACAACTCTTCCACGCAGCGCCTTCCACACTTGTGTAGCCTATCGGAAGTTCTGGTCCTGAGACCACACAGCACTTCTACATTTGCCCTCTCTCCTTGTCCATTGCTCCTTGGGTGAGCAACAGAGGCATAGCAGATCTTGTTTCCAAGTTCTTGGCAATATGCTTGAAGGCGCGGCTCATGAACTGGGTGCCGTTGTCGGTGATGATCCTATTGGGTACACCAAAAGGAGCAACCAATCCTTTGAGAAACTTGATAGCTGACTGTGCCGTCACCTTTCTCATTGGCTCTACCTCAGGCCACTTTGTAAACTTGTCGATTGCCACGTACAAGAATTCAAAGCCCCCGGTAGCACGGGGGAAGTGGCCGATGATGTCGAGCCCCCAGACCGAGAAAGGCCAGGAGAGAGGGATGGTTTGGAGGGCTTGAGCTGGCTGGTGGATGTCCTTGGAGTGGAACTGGCATGCTTCGCATCTGATGACCACCGCCAAGGCGTCTAGAAGGGCTGTTGGCCACTAGAATCCTTGACAGAACGCCTTGCCGACAAGCGCGCACGACCCAATATGAGAGCCATACATTCCTTCATGTATCTCTTCCAACAGCCTCTGTCCATCTTCCCAGCAAATGCACTTCAATTACACCCCGTTTGGTGTTTTCTTTTACAAAATGTTGTCAACAAATTTGTACATCCTTGATTGACAGGCTACTCTTTCTGCGTCTTCTTGCTCATCGGGGAGATCTCCTGTTTGAAGGTATTGGACAATTGGTTGTGCCCATGTTGGAGCCTATGGCTCGATGACAAGGACTAAAGGTACTTCTTCCTCTGTGGGAGCGCTTGCTTCGACGGCAAGAATCTGGCTTGCCGGAAGCTGCGGCTCACTGGCCAAGGGGGTATTGCGGTGGTATCTACTTTCTTGGCGGCTGTTGGTAGCTCTGCCAGAAAGTAACCACCAACGTCTTGCTTTCTTTTCTTCGCCAGCCTTGATGGTGTAACAGATGGCTGAGTCAGTTGTAGCACAAAATTTCCTGGCTCCACAGGAGATCTCTTGGCGGCAAGCTTGGACAGGTCATCGGCAATTTCATTCTGGGCACGAGGAACGTGCTCTGCTTGCAGACCATCAAAGTGCTCTTCTAACTTCCTCACTTCATCAACATAGGCCTCCATCAAGGGGCTTCGGTAATCCTTGTTAATCTGCCTCGCCACAAGCTGCGAGTCGCCACTGATAATCAACTTTTGAATACCAAGGTCGATTGCAATGCGTAGGCCGGTAAGCAAAACCTCGTACTCAGCAGTGTTATTGGTGGCCTGCTCCTTGGGAAAATGCATCTGAAGCACGTACTTGAGGTGCTCTCTGGTGGGTGCTATAAGCAACACACCGGCACCATCGCCTTTCAGCGTGAAAGCACTGTCAAAGTACATGATCCAATGGTCAACGGTTTCCTTGTCGGGGAGAGAGGTCTCTAGGATTTCTTCTTCTGGCATTGGGGTCCATTCTGCAATGAATTCCGCCAAAGCTTTGCTCTGAATTGTTGAGGTACTCTCAAACTTCAAATCAAAGCTTGACAGCTCCAATGCTCACTCCACAATCCTGTCGATAGCTTCTGGATTTCTCAGAATACATTGCAAAGGAAAGCGAGTGATGACAGTGACTGGGTGTGCTTGAAAGTAGTGGCGCAGCTTCCTTGAGGGCATGAGAAGGCCAAAGAGCAACTTTTGCACACCAGAATACCTTGACCTAGCCCCTTGCAGGAGAGAGCTGACAAAGTAGACTAGGCACTACACCATCTTCTTCTTCTACACGACTGGTAGATCTGACTCACTTGCTTACACAATCTCAGGCTTGTCGGCACCTGACCTTGCCGAAGAAGATTCTAGCTTGTCGGGTCGTGGCTCTGCGGCTGCTGCCTCCTCTTCATCTGCCACTCTTTCAGCCACAAGTGCAGCACTAACCACTTGATTCGTTACCCTAAGTATAGTCTCTTGCGTCCTAGGCTCAACTAGGACTGGCGGAGAGGACAAGTACTCCTTCAAATCTTGGAGCGCGGCCTTCGCTTCCAGAGCCCAGTTCATTGGGCCTGCCTTTTTCAATATTTTGAAAAATGGCAAGGCGCGCTCTGCTGATTTGGAGATGAACCTGCTGAGGGCGGCAACGCAGCCGGCAAAACGCCTGACGTCCTTGACGCGTCTTGGTGCTTCAATCTGCTCAATTGCTTTGATCTTGTCAGGGTTGGCTTCAATCCCTCTCTGAGATACAAAGAACCCAAGAAGCTTGCCGGACGGAACACCGAACACGCACTTCTCGGGGTTGAGCTTCAAGTTGAGTTTGCGCAAGTTTGCCAATGTTTCTTCCAAATCTTGGATCAGTGTTGACTTGTCTTTGGTTTTGACCACAATATCATCCATGCAGGCTTCCACATTTCTGTGCAACTATGGCTCAAAACCAATCTGAACTGCTCTGGCAAATGTTGCCCTTGCACTCTTCAACCCGAAGGGCATACATAAGAAGCAGTACATGCCACACGGGGTGATGAACGCCATTTTGTCCTCATCTTCCTTGGCCATAAAGATCTGATGATAACCAGAATAGGCGTCAAGAAAAGAGAGTAACTCACAGTCGGCAGTGGAGTCCACAATCTGGTCGATGCACGGCAAAGGGAAAGGGTCCTTTGGACAAGCTTTATTTATATCAGTGAAGTTGATACAAAGCCTCCACTTCCCATTCGCCTTGCACACTACCACTCAATTGGCTAACCACATGGGGTGTAACACTCCTCTCACCAGGCCTGCTGCTTCCAACTTCTTGATCTCAACTTCTTGATCTCTTCGGCAATAAACTCTTGCCGCTCCAAGGCTTGCTTTCTGACCTTCTGCTTGATGGGTCTCGCATGAGGGTAGACAGCAAGGTGGTGCTCAATTACCTCCCTTGGAACACCAAGGATGTCAGATGCTTGCCAGGCAAACACATCGACATTTGCCCGTAAGAAGGCAACCAGCGCGCTTTCCTATTTGTCACTGAGAGTGGCACTTATGGAAAAAGTGTCAATTGTCCCATCTTCCCTTGCAGAGACTTGCTTGGTTGCCGGTGCAGAGGCCTTGGCTTTCTTGCTCTTGCCGGTAGAGCTCTCTAGTATGTCCTCAACAGGCATGCTGCACTCTAAAGTGCGCTTCCCGGAGTCCTTATCAGAGGTCTTGCCGGTCTTCTTCTTCTTTCCTCCTCCGGGAGCTTTGCCGGCAGGAGCATGTACCTCTATGGCAGATGCTGCCACTGCCTCCCGGTAGAGCTTGTCGGCGCAAATTATTGTGTCTTTCTGGTTGGACTTGATGGTGAGAATGCCCATCAGCCCCGGCATCTTGATGACGTTGTACGCATAGTGTGACGCAGCCATGAACTTTGCCAGCGCCAGGCGGCCCAGAATTCCATTGTATGGTAGCGGCATCTTGACGACGTTGAAGACAATCTTCTCCGTCCGGTAGTTGAGCTCGCTGCCAAATGTGACCGGCAATGTGATCTGGCCCTTTGGCTTGTTCATCCCCGGACTAATCCCTTGGAAAGTACCTGTTTCCTCGAGATCCTTGTCGGGGATCTGCAGCCTCTTGATCACATTGGGAGAGATCAAGTTCAAGCCGGCCCCACCGTCAACCAGCATCTTTGTCACCTTGAGGTTGCGGATTGTTGGTGAGACCAACAACGGCAAACACCCCACCACAGTGGTGCGATCAGGGTGATCCTCGATGTCAAAGACGATGGGCGTGTGTGACCACTTGAGTGGCTTCTGTGCTTCTATCACCGGCTCCGCGGCATTCACCTCATGGACCCATTGCTTCAGTTGCCGGTGCGAGGAATGCAAAGATGTGCCTCCATCAACACACATGGCGTCCATTGCGTTCTGGAACTCCTTGTTGGACCCATCTTCATCCTCATCATCATCGTCCCCTTTCTGGCCCTGAGCGGCCTTCTCTTTCCACTGCTTGACCCTGCCGCGGCGGCCTCCATGGCCACCACGGTTTTGCTTGCCGGACCCACCGGCACCATCTTGGCCCTTCTCCTTGTCGTGCTTCTCGTATTCAGCTTTCTGCTTCTTGGCAAGCTGCTCCACTTGCCGGCACTCCTAGAGATCATGGCCCTTGGTACGGTGGATCTTGCAATACTGCCACCGGTCTTGCCACCCTTATCGCCTGCCGTGGCCTCCTGGCAGTCAGTGCATCCGGCAACCTCCTTGCCGGGGCTTTCTGCCTTGGGCTTCTTGGCAGTGTTGGCATCACCGGGGCTTTCGACAGCCATTACTGACTTGCCTTTGCGCTTCCTGTTGCACTTCTGGCCCTTCTTCCACGGGGTTGATGCGTCGTCTGCGTCATCGTCCTAAGAGTCGCTTCCCCTCTTCAGCACGTGCACACTTATCCGCCAAAGCGTATAGCTCGTTGATGGTTCTGACCTTCTCGATGTTCATCTTAGATCGCATTCTGTGGTTGCGCACGTTCGTGTGGAACACGGCACAAACAACTGCGGGATGAACATCGGGGATGTTGTGGGGCACACGGCTGAACCTTTGTATATAATTGCGGGGGGGCTCGCCATCTCTCTGGGGTATCACATGCAGATCGCTAGCTTGACCAGGGAGCTTGTGGCCACCCTGGTAAGCACCAACAAAGCAATGGCACAGGTCTGACCAAGAAGAAAGGGAGCCCTCCGGCAAATTCATCAACCACGACCTGACATTGGACTTGAGCGCCAACGGGAAGTAGTTGGCCAGTATCTTGTCGTCCCGCCCCCCAGCAGCCTGCACCGCAATGGTGTAGATGCCAAGGACCTCTGATGGACTGCTACTTGTGAGCTGCGTTGGTAATTCCCTGAAGAGGAAGGGAGGTGCAGTACAATAAAGATAAGTATTTCCCTCAGTTATGAAACCAAGGTTATTAATCCAGTAGGATAATCACGCAACACCTCGTTAGCAGCACCTGCACACAAAACAACAAATCCTTGCACCCAACGCAATCAAGGGGTTGTCAATCCCTCGGCGGTAAGTTGCAAGATTAAATTGTATGTGATAGATAGATAGATTGAAAAAAAATACAAAAAATAAAATAAATAAAAGAAAAGTGCAGCAAATATTTTTAGGGTTTTAGTATATGATTTAGATAGACCCGGGGGCCATAGTTTTCACTAGAGGCTTCTCTCAAGAAAATAGAATACGGTGGGTAAACAAATTACTGTTGGGCAATTGATAGAAAAGCAAATAATCATGACGATATCCAAGGCAATGATCATGTATATAGGCATCACGTCCGAGACAAGTATACCGACTCCTGCCTGCATCTACTACTATTACTCCACACATCGACCGCTATCCAGCATGCATCTAGTGTATTAAGTCCATAAAGAACGGAGTAACGCCTTAAGCAAGCTGACATGATGTAGACAAAGGAAAATCACGCATGAATAAACCCCATCTTTTTACCCTTAATAGCAACGATACATACGTGTCATGTAACTTTCTGTCACTGGGATTGAGCACCGCAAGATCGAACCCATTACAAAGCACCTCTTCCCATGGCAAGATAAATCAATCTAGTTAGCCAAACCAAATCAATAGATCAGAGAAGAAATACGAAGCTATAATAATCATGCATAAAAGAGATTAGAGAAGACTCAAATAATATTCATGGATAATCTGATCATAAACTCACAATTCATCGGATCCCAACAAACACACCGCAAAAAGTGATTACATCGGATAGAACTCCAAGAACATTGAGGAGAACATTGTATTGAAGATCAAAAAGAGAGAAGAAGTCATCTAGCTACTAACTATGGACCCGAAGGTCTGTGGTAAACTACTCACGCATCATCGGAAGGGTAGCAAGGTTGATGTAGAGCCCCTCCGTGATCGATTCCCCCTCCGGCGGAGTGCCGGAAAAGGCCTCCAGGTGGGATCTCTCGAGAACAGAAACTTGCGGCGGCGGAAAAAGTATTTCGTAGACTCCCCTGAGGGTTTCTGATTTTTTTGGGAATTTATAGTGGTGGAATTAGGTCAAACGGAGCTGGGGTGGGCCCACGACGCACCATGGCGCGCCTGCCCCCCCAGGCACGCCCTGGTGGCTCGTGGCCACCTCCTCTGGCGTCTAGTCTTCTCCCAAAGCTTCTAGTGTTGTATATGTCCAGAAAAAAATCTCCAAAAAGTTTCGTGGCATTTGGACTTCGTTTGGTATTGATTTTCTGTAAAACCAAAAACAGGCAAAAAACAGCAACTGGCACTGGGCACTAAGTTAATAGGTTAGTCCCAAAAAATGATATATAATTGCTGTAAATGCTTATAAAAACATCCAAGATTGATAATATAACAGCATGGAACAATAAAAAATTATAGACACGTTGGAGACGTATCAGCATCCCCAAGCTTAATTCCTGCTCGTCCTCGAGTAGGTAAATGATAAAAACAGAATTTTTGATGAGGAATGCTGCCTATCATATTCATCATATATTCTTTTATTTTATAGCATGGACATTGGACTTGAATGATTCAAAGCAATAGTCTATAGTTTGACATGAAGATATAAATACTCAAGCATGCTAACAAGCAACCATGTTTTTCAAAATATCAACGCTAAAGAAAGTTATCCCTAGCCCATTATGCTCAATCATTGATCCCTTCATGAAACACACTCAAATATTAGCTACACACAATGCACAAGTATGACAATAGTGCTCTCTAGTTGGTGCTTTATAAGAGAAGATGGAGACTCAAGAAAAATAAAAATTGCATAAAAGTAAATAGATAGGCCCTTCGCAGAGGGAAGCAGAGATTTGTCAAATGTGCCAGAGCTCAAAACTTAAATTAGAGAGATAAAAATATTTTGAGAAGCATGCTTTTCTTGTTAACAAAAATGACCGAGAATTCCCAATATCTTCCATGCTAGACATATCATAGGCGGTTCCCAAATAGAAAGTAAAGTTTATTTCCTTTCCACCATTCTTTCACAATCCATGGCTAGCCGTATCCACGGGTGCCCTCCATACCATCACTTTCCACGGAATTTTGTTGTTATTAATTTTTTGATTTCATTGTGGGACTGGGCATCCCTAATACCAGCCACTCTCTCGTGCAATGACAAGTGAATAAACACTCATCGTGAGAATAACACACCTAGCATGGAAAATATTGGCCACCCCCTGCCGCTTCATGAGCGGTACGGGCACACAAAACAGAAAAATTATTTTGAAAATTAGAGTTGGCACACGCAAATTTACTTGGAACGGCATGGAAATACCGCATATAGCTAGATATAGTGGACTCATTTGGCACAACTTGGGTTTAAGGAGTTTGGATGCACAAGCAGTATTTCCGCTTAGTACAAATGAAGGCTAACAAAAGATTGAGAAGCAACCAACCAAAAAACGAAAATGGTCATAAACATGCATTGAACATAACTAACACCGAATAATGCACCATAAGTAGGATATAATTTCGTTGCATAACTATTGACTTAATGTGCATGCATAGGGAATCACAAACCTAAACACTAATATTCTTACTAAATCACAATTACTCACTAACATGACTCACATATTATCATTTCCATATCACAAAACTATTGCAAGGAATCACACTCATCATATCCAATGATCTATATGAAAGTTTTTACTATATCCCTCTTCAATATTCATATCTTGTGCAAATTACTGTTACTATTATCAACTCTCAAAAAGATATAAGTGAAGCATGAGAGTTTATTTCTTCAAAATTTTAATCTTGTCAACTCTCAAAATAATATAAGTGAAGCATGAGAGTTTATTTCTTCAAAATTTAGCCACCGCCGTGCTCAAAAAGATTTAAGTGAAGCACTAGAGCAACTGCCTAGCTCAAAAAATTTAAGTGAAGCACATAGACTATTCTAACAAATTATGATGAACGTGTGGCTCTCTCAAAATAGGTGTGTTCAGCAAGGATGATTGTGAAAAACTAAAAAGAAAACAAAGCAAAGACTCATATAATACACGACGCTCCAAGCAAAACACATATCATGTGACGAATAAAAATATAGCTCCAAGTAAAATTACCGATGGTTGGTAGAAGAAAGAGGGGATGCCTTCCGGGGCATCCCCAAGCTTAGACGCTTGAGTATTCCTTGAATATTACCTTGGGGTGCCATGGACATCCCCAAGCTTAGGCTCTTGCCACTCCTTATTGCTTCATCCATCGTGATCTCACCCAAAACTTGAAAACTTCAATCACACAAAACTCAACAAAACCTTCATGAGATCCGTTAGTATAACAAAATAAATCACCACTTTAAGTACTGTTGAAAACCCATTCATATTTTATTTTTGCATTATACCTACTGTATTCTAACTTATCCATGGCTTATACCCTCCGATACAATCCATAGTTTCATCAAAACAAGCAATCAACACATCAAAAACAGAATCTGTGAAAAACAGAACAGTCTGTAGCAATCTATTTAAAAGCCATACTTTTGTAACTCCAAAAATTCTTAAAAATTAGGACAACGTGGGAAATTCATATACCAATACTGTTTAAAAATTTCAGATTTTTCTTACGCTCTAGTACAGAAGCAAAATTCCAGCACTGGACGCAAAACTTTCTGTTTTCCAAACAGCATCAATTATACTATCTTCCAAATCACCCCAAAGGTTTTACTTGGCACAAACACTAATTAAAAACATAAAAACACAATCATAAAAGTAGCATGAAAGTGAAAACTCACAATAACAGAAACAAAAGATACAAATTTATTTTATTCATTGGGTTGCCTCCCAACAAGCGCTATTGTTTTATGCCCCTAGCTAGGCATAATGCATATTTTCAAGTGTTGTCATCCTTCAAGTTGATTCCATAGGTGGCCCTCATAATGAATTAATATGGTGCTTTAATTATTTTCGTAGGGAAATGCTCCATACCCTTTTTTAGTGGAAACTGAAATTTTATATTCCCTTCTTTCATATCAATAACGGCACCTATGGTTCGTAAGAACGGTCTACCAAGTATTATGGGGCATGAAGGATTGCATTCAATGTCAAGTACAATAAAATCAATGGGCACATAGTTCCTATTTGCAAGAATAAGAACATCATTAATTCTACCCAAAGGCTTTTTAATAGTAGAATCCGCAAGATGCAAATTAAGAGAACATTCATCTATATTGGTAAAACCTAGCACATCACATAGAGATTTTGGAGTTGTGGAAACGCTAGCACCCAAATCACATAAAGAATTGCACTCATAATTTTTAATTTTAACTTTAATGGTGGGTTCCCACTCATCATATAATTTACTATGAATTGAAATTTCTAGTTCTAGCTTTTCTTCTAACGCTTTCATCATTGCTTCTACGATGTGTTTAGTAAAAGCCTTGCTTTGCTCATAAGCGTTGGGTGAATTTAGCATGGATTGTAACAAAGAAATACATTCAATCAAGGAACAATTGTCATAATTAAAATCTTTGTAATCCAAGAGAGTGGGCACATCCCTATTTAAAGTTTTTACCTCTCCAAACCCACTTTTAGCAATTTTCTTATCAAGATTTTCACCCTCCGAATTATGGGGACGCTCTTTAGCTAAAGTTGACTCTTCTTCAGTCCCCTTTTCATCAAGTTTTATATTGCTAAACAAAGAATCAATAGATGAAACACCAATCATTTTAATATCCTCATCATTACTACGATAAAAACCGGGAGGAATCGCTTTTTCTAAAAATTCTCGTTTAGCTTTAAGCATAGCGGTTCTTTTCTTACTATCATCCATGGAGACATACAAAGCTTTAATTGATTCATTAATATCAATTTTGGGTGGCAAAATTTTAGTCTTAAGATTTTCCCCATCATGAATAATTCTATCAATGCTCCTAGACATATCATCAAGTTTACTCAATTTTTCTTCTATCGTAGTGTTGAAAACTTTTTGAGCATTAATAAATTCTTTAATATTACTTTCAAGATCAGAGGGCATCCTATTATTATTATAAGAATTACCATAAGGATTGCCGTAATTATTAGAGGAATTTCCAGGAAACGGTCTAGCATTGAAATTACCTCTATAAGCATTATTATTAAAATTGTTTCGCGAGACAAAATTCACATATACGGGATCATTATTTTGCTCAATCAAGGTAGACAAAGGCACATCATTAGGATCAATAGGAGCATTTTTGCTAGCAACCAATTTCATAAGCGCATCAACTTTATCACTCAAAGTATTAATTTCTTCAATAGAATTCCCTTTTTTACTAGTAGGAACTCTTTCAGTATGCCATTGTGAATAATTTGCCATAATATTGTCAAGCAATTTAGTTGCTTCTCCCAAAGTAATTTCCATAAAAGTACCACCCGCGGCGGAATCTAAAAGATTTCTAGAAACAAAATTTAATCCCGCATAAATTTTTTGTATGATCATCCATAAATTTAAACCATGAGTGGGGCAATTTCTTATCATTAATTTCATCCTCTCCCAAGATTGGGCAACATGTTCATGATCAAGTTTCTTAAAATTCATAATTTGATATCTAAGAGAAATAATTTTCGCGGGAGGAAAATACTTAGTAATAAAAGCATCTTTACACCTATCCCAAGAATCGATACTATTTCGTGGTAAAGATGAAAACCAAATTTTTGCATGATCCCGCAATGAGAATGGGAATAATTTTAATTTCAAAATATCATTATCCACATCTTTTTTCTTTTGCATATCACACAATTCTACGAAAGTGTTAAGATGGGATGCAGCATCTTCATTAGGACTACCAAAAAATTGTTCTTTCATAACAGGATTTAGCAAAGCGGCATTAATATCACAAGTCTCCGCACTAGCGGTGGGATGAGTAATTGGAGTACTAATAAAATCATTATTATTAGTATTGGAAAAATCACACAATTTTGTATTTTCTTGAGACATCGTGGCTACGCAAATAAGATAACAATCAAGCAAACAAGAAAAAGGCAAACGAAAAATATTTTTGTAAAAACTTTTTAGAAGTGGGGGAGATGAAAACGAGAGGCAAATGCAAATAAAGTAAATGCAAGGAGATGAGAGTTTTATGCGTAGGTACTTGATAGATGTTGATGATGTCTCCCCGGCAACGGCGCCAGAAATTCTTCCTGCTACTTGTGAGCTGCGTTGGTAATTCCCTGAAGAGGAAGGGAGATGTAGTACAGTAGAGATAAGTATTTCCCTCAGTTATGAAACCAAGGTTATCAATCCGGTAGGAGAATCATGCAACACCTCGTTAGCAGCACCTGCACAGAAAACAACAAATCCTTGCATCCAACGCAATCAAGGGGTTGTCAATCCCTCGGCGGTAAGTTGCAAGATTAAATTGTATGTGATAGATAGATAGATTGAAACAAAAATACAAAAAATAAAATAAATAAAAGAAAAGTGCAGCAAATATTTTTAGGGTTTTAGTATATGATTTAGATAGACCCGGGGGCCATAGTTTTCACTAGAGGCTTCTCTCAAGAAAATAGCATACGGTGGGTAAACAAATTACTATTGGGCTATTGATAGAAAAGCACATAATCATGACGATATCCAAGGCAATGATCATGTATATAGGCATCACGTCCGAGACAAGTATACTGACTCCTGCCTACATCTACTACTATTACTCCACACATCGACCGCTATCCAGCATGCATCAAGTGTATTAAGTCCATAAAGAACGGAGTAATGCCTTAAGCAAGATGACATGATGTAGACAAAGTAAACTCACGCATGAATAAACCCCATCTTTTTACCCTTAATAGCAATGATACATACGTGTCATGTCCCTTTCTGTCACTGGGATTGAGCACCGCAAGATCGAACCCATTACAAAGCACCTCTTCCCATGGCAAGATAAATCAATCTAGTTGGCCAAACCAAGTCAATAGATCGGAGAAGAAATACGAAGCTATAATAATCATGAATGAAAGAGATCAGAGAAGACTCAAATAATATTCATGGATAATCTGATCATAAACTCACAATTCATCGGATCCCAACAAACACACCGCAAAAAGTGATTACATCGGATAGAACTCCAAGAACATCGAGTAGAACATTGTATTGAGGATCAAAAAGAGAGAAGAAGCCATCTAGATACTAACTATGGACCCGAAGGTCTATGGTAAACTACTCACGCATCATCGGAAGGGCAGCAAGGTTGATGTAGAGCCCCTCCGTGATCGATTCCCCCTCCGGCGGAGTGCCGGAAAAGGCCTCCAGATGGGATCTCTCGAGAACAGAAACTTGCGGCGGCGGAAAAAGTATTTCGTGGACTCCCCTGAGGGTTTCTGATTTTTTGGGAATTTATAGTGGTGGAATTAGGTCAAACGGAGCTGGGGTGGGCCCACGAGGCACCAGGGCGCGCCTGCCCCCCCAGGCGCGCCCTGGTGGCTCGTGGCCACCTCCTCTGGCGTCTGGTCTTCTCCCGAAGCTTCTAGTGTTGTATATGTCCAGAAAAAAATCTCCAAAAAGTTTCATGGCATTTGGACTTCGTTTGGTATTGATTTTCTGTAAAACCAAAAACAGGCAGAAAACAGCAACTGGCACTGGGCACTAAGTTAATAGGTTAGTCCCAAAAAATGATATATAATTGTTGTAAATGCTTATAAAAACATCCAAGATTGATAATATAACAGCATGGAACAATAAAAAATTATAGATACGTTGGAGACGTATCACGGACTGAGCGTGCCGTCGTACCTATCGGGCAGCTCTGGCTTGAAAGCACGGTGGACGGCCAGCAAACCTGCCACAGCTCATGAGTAAACGCTGGGTAGCCTACCTCGTAAGGTAAACACCCATGGTACCCTGGCACTGGCATGTCTACTGCTGGCCCGGCACGGTCATCTGATAGACGGCGTGCCTCCCGGCGCCGCTCGATCTTTGTACGAGCGTCCTCGATGTGCCATTCGTGGAGCACTTGGCGCTGATCTTGGCGACCCCGCGGATCCGACGACGCCATGGACATCACGTCCTGGTCATCTGATCGGCAAGCTTGCTACCGCAGTGGTTGTTGACGTGGAGGCGACTGCACCGTTGGCACACCGTCTTCGGCATGGCAGCCAGATGGTCCTACCGGCACTGTGGGTGGTCGTCTGGAGGGTCCCACCTCCGGTGTCTTGCCGGGATCGGCAAAACTGATGAGACTCTGGATGGTGGCCCTCCATTCGTCCATCTTGTCAGGAGCTGGCGGGAAGTTCAAAAGCATTTGAACCCGCGCCATGGCTTCTGCCGCCGTGGTTGGCATGGCGGGAAGCATAGAACGAGACGGGGTTCGACTTCTAACAGAGCTAGAAGGAACTCCACCACGTACCTGCTGCCACGGCGCATGCTCACCAATGGGTTGGCATCGTGGTGGTGGTGCCTGAACATCATGGGGACGATGCTCAGGGCTGGCTTGACGCCGTTCAGGGCCACCAGCACCATGGGGAACCGTCCCACCGCAGCGCTGTTGGACGTTGCCGCTCCATCCTTGGACGTCATGGCGGCTGGGTCCTAGCTCGCAACGGTCCAAACCGTATTGCTACGGTGACTGCGCCATCTCCGGTGTGGCGACTGCGATCGCCGGAACGGTGAGGATGCTGGACACCCGCACCGCCGGCGCCTCCTGCCCCGGCCGTCCCAGCCGTAGCGCCCGCGCCGGCTGCGCCGCCTGTGCCGCCTGTCGACGCCTGGGAAGGCCACTTGGAGGTGGTGGGAGCCGTCGCGGCTCCGCTCTTCTTCTTCGGCACCATCGATGATGGTGATGGTGCTAGTACTCACACTATGAAGACTGATTCATAACACGCGACCCCCTGCCTGGCGCGCCAAATATGTCGTGGGAAAACGACGATCTATGGGACCGAAAGGGCCCCTTTGCGGTTCGGCGACGGGATCGGTGTGCTACAAAGAGCAGGGTTGATAGATGCAGGAACAAGCAACGATTTATCTAGGTTCGGGCCGCTATGAGCGTAAAACCCTACTCCTGCTTTGGTGGTTCGATTGTATATGAGCTCATGTTACAAGGAGCGCAACTTGCCGGCCAGGTGCGTGGGAAGTGCAGCAACAACGCGTAATTGAACTAGGTGTCAACCATTCTAACTATAGTCATGGGCCTCCTTTTATAGGCCAAGGGGTTACCACAATGGCTAATACGGTCATTACAGGGTATGAACAGGAGTTGCATTGTCATCAAGTCTATCTCCTAACAGGGTAGGACAAATGCATTAAATACACCGTTAGGTGCTACGCTGGGGAGGCGAGGCCTTGGCGAAAAGATCTGTACCACCTGTCCAGCCGGCCTCCCGTTATCTTGACACGACCCAGGGATGGGTGTCATTAAAGTTAACCCTTGCGTGGCACGCCGACACGTGCCCCGACCAGCTGTGTTTGACAGTCTGCCCGTTCGACACCTATCATACGTGCTTATCTAGCCGATGATGAGGTGGAGCGGTAATGAGACAGACAGAGCCTGCTGGCACGGAGCTTGCTGGGCCTTCGCTTGCCGGTGATAACCCACAAGTATAGGGGATCGCAACAGTTTTCGTGGGTAGTATTTCACCCAGATTTATTGATTCGACACAAGGGGAGCCAAAGAATATTTACGAGTATTAGCAGCTGAGTTGTCAATTCAACCACACCTGGAGAACTAAATATCTGCAACAAAGTATTTAGTAGCACAGTAGTATGATAGTTTTAATAGTAGTAGTAACAGTAGCTACAGTAACAGAAGCAATTTTGTAGTGATTGTAACAGCAGCAGTAGCAAAGTAACTTAGCAAAGATTAATATGCGAAAAGCATAGGCATTGGATCGGTGATGGATAATTATGTTAGATACCATTCATCATGTAACAGTCACAACCTAGGGCGATACACAATAGATCCAATTCATCAATGTAATGTAGGCATGTATTCCGTATATAGTCATACGTGCTTATAGTAAGAACTTGCATGACATCTTTTGTCCTACCCTCCCGTGGCAGCGGGGTCCATAAGGAAATATATGGGATATTAAGGCCGCCTTTTATTAGAGAACCAGAACAAAGCATTAGCACATAGTAAATACATGAACTCCTCAAACTACGGTAATCACCAGAAAGAATCCCAATTATTGTCACGTGGGGGTATGCGGATCATAACACGTAATAGGTTCATATAACTTGCAAGATAGGATCAAGAACAAAAATATATTCATGAAAACATAGAGGGTTTAAGATCTGAAATCATGGCACTCGGGCCCTAGTGACAAGCATTAAGCATAGCAAAGTCATAGCAACATCAATCTCAGAACATAGTTGATACTAGGGATCAAAGCCCTAACAAATTGACTCGATTACATGATAAATCTCATCCAACCCATCACCGTCCAGCAAGCCTACAGGGAAATTACTGACACACGGTGGTGAGCATCATGAAATTGGTGATGGAGGATGGTTGATGATGACGACGGCGTCGAATCCCCCTCTCCGGAGCCCCGAACGGACTCCAGATCAGCCCTCCCGATGAAGAACATGAGTTGGCGGCGGCTCCGTATCGTAAAATGCGATGAAACTTCTTCTCCTCTTATTTTCTCGGGGAAAGTGAATTTATAGCATTGGAATTAGGTCAGACGGCCGCCTGTGGGCCCCACAAGGCATCAGGGCGCGCCCTAGGGGGTGTCGCGCCCTATTGCCTTGTGGGCAACATGTGTCCCCTCTTCTGTTGATTCTTGCGCCAGTAATTTTTATTTATTCCATAAACAATCTCCAAAAAGTTTCGTCCAATTCCTAGAACTTTGATTTCTACACAAAAACAACACCATGGTAGTTCTGCTGAAAACAGCGCTAGTCCGGGTTAGTATCATTCAAATCATGCAAATTAGAGTTCAAAACAAGAGCAAATGTGTTTGGAAAAGTAGATACGACGGAGACGTATCAACTCCCCCAAGCTTAACTTATTGCCTGTCCTCAAGCAATTCAGTTAACAAACTGAAAGTGAGAAAGAAAAACTTTTACGAACTCTTTTGTCCTTGTATCCGTATATAAGCTTAAATAGTACCCAAGTTTTCAGCAAAGTGAGAAAGAAAAACTTTTATGAACTAATCATGCTCATAATAACACTTAGAAATTATATTTACTCATATCAATGGCATAATCAACTAGCGAGCAATAATAACATATCTCAAATGCCAACAATTTTTCAAAACAATCAATATATAATATGATAACATGGTATCTCGCTAGCCCTTTCTGAGACCGCAAAACATAAATGCAGAGCACCTCCAAAGTACAAGCAGCGACTAAACATTGTAATTCTGGGTAGAAGCGTTCCAGTCATGATGTACCAAACATTAACTATACTCAATGCATAAGGATGACAATTGTGCTCTCAGGATTGGTGCTTATAATGAGAAGGTGAGACTCAAGAATAAAAGTAAAATAACATAAAAGTAAATGGATAGGCCCTTCGCAGAGGGAAGCATGGATTTGCAGAGGTGCCAGAGCTCGAAGCTTAAATCAGAGATGAAAAAAATAATTTTGGGAGGTGTACTTTTCTTGTCAACGTCACGACCGAGAGTTTTCAATATCTTCCATGCTAAACACATTATAGGCGGTTACCAAGCGGAAAGGTAAAGTTTACTCCCCCTCCACCATACCAACACAAGCCATGGCTAGCCGAATCCTCGGGTGCCCTCCATACCAACAACTTTCCGGGGGAGTTTGTTTGCATTATGTAATTTCGATTTTCAGCATAGGACTTGGCATCCCAATTACCAGCCTCTCTCGTGCAATGACAAGTGAATAAACACTCATCTGAGAATAACCCGCTTAGCATGGAAGATACTGACCGCCCCCCTGTCGCTCCATGAGCAGTACGGGCACACAAAATGGATGTTTATTTGAATGATTAGAGGTGGCAAATGCAAATTTACTTGGAACGGCAGAGTAATACCACATATAGGTAGATATAGTGGACTCATCTGGAACAACTTTGGTTTAAGGATTTTGGATGCACAAGCAGTATTCCCGCTTAGTACAGGCGAAGGCTAGCAAATAGATTGAGAAGCGACCAACTAGAGAGCGAAAACGGTCATGATCATACATTGAGAATAATTAACATTGAATACTAGCATGAATAGGATATAGACACCCTGAACATAAATATCGTGTAGGCTATGTTGGTTTTGAATCAACTACATGCATGAACATGTGCCAAGTCAAGCCACTTGAAACATTCAGAGGAGGATACCATATTAACATACTACATGATAACCATTTTAATGCATGTTGACATCCAAGATAAATCATTATCCACTCCTACCTACTTAAGCATTGCATGAGCAACTATAATCTCTAATTGTCATCACAAACATGTTTACTCATAATATGCTGAATCATGGATACTGAGTTAAACATATTTACAAAAACAAAACCAAGAAAAGTTCATACCAGCTTTTCCTTGCCACAGTCACTTCATCAAATCATCGTCATTATTGCCTCTCACTTGCATGACCGAATGATGTGAAAATAATAATAGTGCAAGAGTGTCGTGGACTAAGCTGGAACCTGCAAACATTTTATTCAAGGGAGAAGACAAGGTAATATTGGCTCTTCGTTAGATCAACAATAAAGCATATGAGAGCCACTCAACATTTTCATCGTGGTCTTCTCCCTATGACGACTCAATGAAAAGGAAAGAAATTCAGAGAAACACACTGAAATATTTTTGGAGTTTTTAGTTTTTCTGAAGAAAACAAACTAAAGAAGAAAAACGAAAAGCGAGAAAAACAATTTACACGGGAGAACTCCCAACAAACAAGAAAAGAATAAATGAGAAATCTTTTTGGGTTTTCTTTTAGTACTACAAACTAACAAACAAGAAAGAAAAACTGAAAAGAAGCGAGAAATATTTTTGGATTTTTGAAATTTAGCAAACACACAAGAAGAAAGCGAAAATAAAACTAACATGGATGATACAATGAAAAAGGATGAACACCGACAACTGGAATGAATGAGTGAACATGAATGTAATGTCGGTGAGAGATACGTACTCCCCCAAGCTTAGGCTTTTGGCCTAGCTTGGTAATCACCACCCGTAGTATCCATCAGGACCAGGCGGATATTACTGGGGCGGAGGCACTTGAGGGTCCCACCGCTGGACCTCGTTCTCCGCTGCGGCCAGCTCATTCCTGTAAGCTGTGATGTCTGCCGGCATGATGGTGTATCCATTCCTGGCATGACAGTCAAACAAAGAGGGTGCAGGCAACAGAATAATATCGCGAGTTCTCTCGCTGAAAATCAGGTTATAACGAATATATTGAGGAGGTTCAGGTTCATCAATAAAGTGGTGATCGATCATGCACTGTTGGTCTAAATAAACCTTAGGAAGCAAGTAGTCATTTGGGCGGATAGCAACACTAAAATGTTTCGCAAGACGCGAAGCATAAATACCGCCATGGACTTTACCCTTAGTCCTGTTGGTGTGCAGGCGGCGTGCAATGATTGCTCCCAAGCTAAAAGTGTTTTCACCGTGAATAGCACAACGCAAGATGGCGAGGTCAGGGGCATTGAGCGTACCACCTTACTCCCTGGCAGTCAAGCATTTCCCTATGAATAAAGCAAAGTAGTGCACAGCAGGAAAATGCAAGCTAGTAACACGGGCTTTCAACACGCCCCTAAATTCCCCCATAGTCAAAGTGCGAAGGAAGTCCTCGAACTCCTCAGGCTGAGGCTCCCTCAAATCCCCATCAGAAGGGATCAAGCATATCTCACAAAACTCATCTAGCCTTAACTCATGATGTTCAGCATATAAATCAAAATGCACCATGTGGATACCAAGCCTAGGCACGAAATAAAAAATTTGCACAAAGGAATTTGTAAGGATGTGGTGCTGGTCACACTCATCTACGAGGAAGTCGGTCAGCCCGGCATTCGCAACAAATTGTGCGAACTCTTGACGGAACCCGGCTTTGTTCATGAAGGTGTTGTGCGGCCACTCGCACGGTCGGACCTCCGTCCTGCGCGGAATGTTGAGGTCATCGTCATAGGCATCACCAAGGACACCCTTGGAGCTCCGGCTCGAAAAACCCCTCCAAAGAAAGTTCATTTTCCTAAGAACAAATTTCTGAAAAATTTTGCACCACAAAAAGATGTTAACAAAACTTCACAAGATTGATAGAAACTACTCATACAAGTGCCTAGAGGCCATATTAGGATTGAAACTACTTAGAACTCAAAGAATTTAACATGCAAGCTCATTTTCAGTAGCACCAATAGCAGCAATGTATGCAAAATATATTCCACTAAAGCAAAAGCTAATTGGAGCAATGGGAGAGTCACATACCAAGGAGCAATCCCTCAAAACAGTTTCGGAAACGGAGCTCCAAGCAAGGAGATCGAAAATCTCAGGTTTGGGAGCAAGAACACGAGAGAGAGAGCTACCACGATTTTTTCTGGAGGTAGGAGATGAAGTGGGCCGCATAGATAAGTGAGTGGGTCCCTGTGGTACCCACAAGGCATCTTGGCGCGCCCTGGGGGGTGGCCGCGCCCTGTTGCCTTGTGGGCAACAGGTGCACCCCCTGGGTTGTTCTTAGTGCCAAAAATTCTTATATATTCCAGAAAAAATCATGTTAAATTTTATTGCATTCTAAGAATTTTTATTTTTGGGCCATTTTTTATTGCACGAATAATTCAGAAAATAGGATAATCATAGAATTTTATTTTATTAAACTATAAATAACAGAAAGCAAATTATGGTTATAGAAAGTTGTGCTTACTAAATTCATCGACCACATACCCCTAAAAAAGAATCCATTAATAAGGTTGATCAAGTCTTATTAACAAACTATTTTCGAGTGACATGAAACCAAAGAATTTTCGTATAACACTAAGTTACCTCTATGGGGATATGCATCTCCCCAACAATAAGAATTTCATATTTCTTTTTGACAGTAGGAAGAGGAAATTTGAATCCCCCAATAGTGATTGTTGAAACTTTTTCAATACAATTTATACCATTCACTGAACTTTGTTTCTTCGGGAAATAAACCGTATGCTCATTACCATTGACATGAAAAGTACCTTGCTTTTATTGCAATCAATAACAGCCCCTGCAGTATTCAAAAAGGGTCTTCCAAGGATAATCGACATGTTGTCATCCTCGGGCATATCAAGTATAACAAAGTCTGTTGATTTATCAATCATTTGCAAAGATATTTCAGTGGGTGTGAGCTTATTCAAATCAAGTCTTCTATATAAAGAGAAAGGCATAACACTAACACCGGCTCCCAAATCACATAAGACAGTTTTAACATAGCTTCTTTTAATGGAGCAAGGTATAGTAGGTATTCCAGGATCTCCTAACTTTTTAGGAACTCCACCCTTAAAAGAATAATTTGCAAGCATGGTGGAAATTTCAGCCTCAGGTATCTTCCTTTTATTAGTGACAATATCTTTCATATATTTAGCATAGGGAGACATTTTCAACATATCAATCAAGCAAGTGCGCAAAAAGACAGGTCTAAGCATTTCAACAAAGTGCTCAAAATCTTCCTCATCCTTGTTTTTAGATGGTTTAGTAGGAAAGGCATAGGTTTTTGAACCCATGGTTCTCTTTCTTTCCCATGTTTTCCAGCAACGAAGTCTCTTTTATCATATCTTTTATTCTTAGGAGGTGGGTTATCAAGATCAACAGCAGGTTCTATTTCTACATCATTATCTGGTTGAGCATCAACATG
This sequence comes from Elymus sibiricus, assembly GCA_039707655.1. Lineage (NCBI taxonomy): Eukaryota > Viridiplantae > Streptophyta > Magnoliopsida > Poales > Poaceae > Elymus > Elymus sibiricus. The sequence goes on from CM077670.1 coordinate 166,477,560, forward strand.
AACATCTTCATTATCATTATCATTATCATTATCACTAGGTGTATGTTCATTACCAGATTGTGTCTCAGCATCAGAAATAGAAGTATCATTATGATTCTCAGGAGGTTTTTCTATCTCAGGTTCACTAGAAGCATGCAAAGTCCTATCATTTTTCTTTTTCTTTTTATTTTTCTTCTTAGATGGACTATATGCATCAATATTATTTCTTTGAGAATCTTGTTCAATTCTTTTAGGATGACCATCAGGATATAGAGGATCCTGAGTCATTCTACCTCCTCTAGTAACAACTCTAACAGCATGATCATTCATTTTATTATTCATCTCATCAAGCAAATCATTTTTTGACTTAGCTATTTGTTCTAACTCAGTCTGAACCATAGAAGCATGTTTACTCAAGCATTTAACATCATTAGCAGTTCTAAACATCAAATCACTCAAGCGTTCAATCATGATGGCATTTCGTTTCAATTGATTGCTAACATACATATTAAAGTGTTCTTGCTTAATGATGTAATTATCAAATTCATACAAGCATTGGCTAGCAGATTTATTATAGGGAATATCACTTTCATCAAATCTAGTGAGAGAATTTACCTCTACTACCTGAGTCGGGATATCAAGTCCATGTATTTCTTCAATAGGTGGTAGATTCTTAACATCTTCAGCTTTAATACCTTTTTCCTTCATAGATTTCTTAGCTTCTTGCATATCTTCTGGACTGAGGAATAGAATACCTCTCTTCTTCAGACTTGGCTTAGGTGGTGCTTCAGGAAGTCTCCAATCATCGGCATTCCTCAATATATTATTCAATAGTTCTTCAGCCTGTCCAACAGTTTGTTCCCTGAAAACACAACCAGCAGAACTATCTAGGTAGTCCCTAGAAGCATCGGTTAGTCCATTATAAAAGATATCAAGTATTTCATTCTTCTTAAGAGGATGATCAGGCAAAGCATTAAGTAATTGGAGAAGCCTCCCCCAAGCTTGAGGGAGATTCTCTTCTTCAATTTGCACAAAGTTAAATATTTCCTATAAGGCAGCTTGTTTCTAATGAGCAGGAAAATATTTTTCAGAGAAGTAATATATCATATCCTGAGGACTACGCACACAACCAGGAGCAAGAGTATTAAACCATTTCTTAGCATCACCCTTTAATGAGAAAGGAAACAATTTAAGAATATAATAGTAACGAATTTTTTCCTCATGAGCAAATAGGGTGGCAATATCATTCAACTTAGTAAGGTGTGCCACAATAGTTTCAGTTTCATAACCATGAAAAGTATCAGATTCAACCAAAGTAATTAACTCAGGATCGATAGAGAATTCATAATCCTTATCAGTAACAAATATGGGATAGGTAGCAAACTTAGGATCATATTTCATTCTCTCCCTCATAGATTTTTCTTTCAACTCAGTAAGCAATTTTCTAACTTCATCTCTATCATTACAGGCAAGAATTGCCCTAGCTGTCTCTCTATCAAAAACATAACCATCAGGTATCTTAGGCATTTCAACTCTAGTAGGAGGACTAGGCATAATAGGTGAATCATAATATTCAAGGGTTTCAACATTTTCAGTTTCTTTAGCTCTGGCAATTTGTTCATCAAGAAATTCACCAAGTGGCACAATATTATCAAGCATAGTACTAGCATCATCAATAGTTTCATTCATAGCAGAAGTAATATCATCAATAACTTGCGACACATCAGAATGAATAGCAGGTGGTGGTGTCGCAAGCCTACTCAAAACAGAAGGTGAATCAAGTGCAGAGTGTGATGGCGTTCCTTACCTCCTCTAGTCATGGAGGGGACGATCTTGGTCTTAGAGTCATTCAGATTCTTCATAGTGATCAACATATATAAATCCCAAGTGACTCAACAAATAGAGCTATGCTCCTCGGCAACGGTGCCAGAAAAAGGTCTCGATAACCCACAAGTATAGGGGATCACAACAGTTTTTGCGGGTAGTATTTCACCCAGATTTATTGATTCGACACAAGGGGAGCCAAAGAATATTTGCAAGTATTAGCAGTTGAGTTGTCAATTCAACCACACCTGGAGAACTAAATATCTGCAGCAAAGTGTTTAGTAGCACAGTAGTATGATAGTTTTAATAGCACTCGTAATAGTAGCAACAGTAACAGAAGCAGTTTTGTAGTGATTGTAACAGCAGCAGTAGCAAAGTAACTTAGCAAAGATCAATATGCGAAAAGCATAGGCATTGGATCGGTGATGGATAATTATGTTACATGACATTCATCATGTAACAGTCACAACCTAGGGCGATACACAATAGCTCCAATTCATCAATGTAATGTAGGCATGTATTCTGTATATAGTCATACGTGCTTATAGTAAGAACTTGCATGACATCTTTTGTCCTACCCTCCCGTGGCAGCGGGGTCCATAAGGAAATCTAAGGGATATTAAGGCCTCCTTTTAATAGAGAACCAGAACAAAGCATTAGCACATAGAGAATACATGAACTCCTCAAACTACGGTAATCACCGGAAAGAATCCCAATTATTGTCACCTTGGGGTATGCGGATCATAACACGTAATAGGTGCATATAACTTGCAAGATAAGATCAAGAACACAAATATATTCATGAAAACATAGAGGGTTCAGATCTGAAATCATGGCACTCGGGCCCTAGTGACAAGCATTAAGCATAGCAAAGTCATAGCAACATCAATCTCAGAACATAGTGGATAGTAGGGATCAAAGCCCTAACAAATTGACTCGATTACATGATAAATCTCATCCAAGCCATCACCGTCCAGCAAGCCTACGGGGAAATTACTGACACACGGTGGTGAGCATCATGAAATTGGTGATGGAGGATGGTTGATGATGACGACGGCGTCGAATCCCCCTCTCCGGAGCCCCGAACGGACTCCAGATCAGCCCTCCCGATGAAGAACAGGGGGTGGCGGCGGGTCCGTATCGTAAAACGTGATGAAACTTCTTCTCCTCTTTTTTTCATGGGGAAAGTGAATTTATAGCGTTGGAATTAGGTCAGACGGCTGCCTGTGGGCCCCGCAAGGCATCAGGGCGCGCCCTAGGGGGGGTCGCGCCCTGTTACCTTGTGGGCAATAGGTGGCCCCTCTTCTGTTGATTCTTGCGCTAGTAATTTTTATTTATTCCATAAAAAATCTCCAAAAAGTTTTGTCCAATTCCGAGAACTTTGATTTCTGCACAAAAACAACACCATGGTAGTTCTGCTGAAAACAGTGTCAGTCCGGGTTAGTTTCATTCAAATCATGCAAATTAGAGTCCAAAACAAGAGCAAAAGTATTTGGAAAAGTGATACGACGGAGACGTATCAGCCGGCAAGTAGCTTGTCGGGTCTTGGCTTGTCGGTTTCCTACCTTGCCGGTGCGAAGCTTGCCGGCAAGGGTAGTCTTTATCTCCAGTACTAAACTAGTACTTCTCGATGACCTGCCTGGGGGTCTTCTTCATGGTCTTGTTAATCTAATCTTGAGTCTTGACAGAAGCAATCCTCTGGCAAGCCCTGCCGTCAGGAAGGCTTCAACTGCCTGTGCACAAGTCAGGGTACGAAGGCACCCATGTCTTAGTTCACTGACACTTGGCTAGCATGGAGATGGTGGAGAAGCTGTCTCTCACCACCAGACCACATCCTCATCCTTACTACATATAATGGTTCAACAACAGCGGCAAGGTTAAGGGAACACGCACTGTTCATGTGCATTTTAGTATCGCTGCATATGCTGATTATGTTGATTGTGATGTGGTACCCATGCAAGCATGCTCCCTATTACTTGGTAGACCATGGCAATTCGATAAAAATACTATACACCATGGTAGGAAAAATCAGTATACTCTTGTTCATTAGGATAAACATATTACTTTGCTTCCTATGTCTCCTGAACACATTTTGAAAGATGATCTTAATAGAGCTAGTAAAGAAAAACAGGAGCAAAAGAAGAGTGAAAATCAGATTGTCGCAAAAGAATTTGAGCAACAACTTAAGCCTAATAACAAACCATCTTCTAGTGTTGCCTCTAAAATTAAATAGAAAAGTGGATATTTACTTGCCACCAAATCTGATATTGATGATCTAGATTTTAGCAAATCTGTTTGCTAGACTTTTGTGTGCAAAGAGGTATTATTTTCATTCGAGGACGTGCCTCCCTCTTTGCCTCCTACTGTCACTAACATTTTTGAGGAGTTCGCTGTGTCTTTCCACAAGACGTGCGATCGGGATTACCACCTATTTGAGGGATTGCGCATCAGATTGACTTAATTCCCGGTGATTCGCTGCCCAACCATGTGCCATACCGTACCAATCCAAGGGAGACGAAGGAGATTATGTGTCAGGTATAGGAGCTGCTCAACAAAGGTTATATACGCGAATCCCTTAGTCCTTGTGTTGTTCCTATTATTCTAGTGCCAAAAAAGGATGGTAAATCGCGTATGTGTGTTGATTGTAGATCCATTAATAATATTAATATTTGCTATTGTCATCCTATTCCTAGGCTAGATGATATGCTTGATGAATTAAGTGGTTCTACCATATTCTCCAAAGTTGATTTGCATAGTTGATACCATCAAATTCATATGAAATTGGGAGATGAATGGAAAACAGCATTTAGAACTAAGTTTGGCTTATATGAGTGGTTAGTCATGCCTTTTGGGTTAACTAATGCACCTAGCACTTTCATGTGAATGAATGAAGTTTTACATGCTTTCATTGGACGATTTGTGGTAGTCTATTTTGATGATATAATGATTTATAGCAGATGTTTGGAGGAACATTTGGAATATTTACGTGCTATTTTTATTGCTCTACATGATGCACGTTTGTTTGGTAACCTTGGGAAGTGAACCTTTTGCACCAACCGAGTATCTTTTCTTGGTTATGTTGTTACTCCACAGGGAATGGAAGTTGATAAAGCCAAGGTTGAAGCTATTGAGAGTTGGCCGCAGCCCAAAACGGTCACACAAGTGAGGAGTTTTCTTGGCCTCGCTGGTTTCTATAGGCGTTTTGTGAGTGATTTTAGCACTACTGCACCTCTCAATGAGCTTACAAAGAAGGATGTGCCTTTTGTTTGGGGTACCGCATAGGAAGAAGCCTTCACGGTATTAAAACACTGGTACAGCAAGCTGCTATACAAACGGTTTTTACCCCCTTTCCGCGACAGAGTTTTAAACCGTCGCCTTGCCTGTGTGTGCGATAGGGGGGTCCTTCCCATACGACCCAGAAACCGTCGGCGATAGGGAGCACGCAAGCATACGTTTCACAGAACTAAGCATATGCGATGCCCGCATCTTTCCCAGACGCTCGTCGTCACACAACTGTTTGTGATCTATCGAATATCCCAAACGCTCCATCCTTGCTACTCGTGTGTGCTCGCATTACCATCACACTCGGTATTCTGTGGTGCAACGTTTACGATGCGCGCCCCATCACAAATAGTTCACGATAGTAAAACGTGTATGACAAGGAGACTATCACACACATTCACTTCTCCCAAACCGTATGCGGTATATAATTAAGAAGATTAGCTAATCATTGTTCGAGTGTCGGATAGGATTACGAAACGTCGGACTGTCGTACCAGTGTCGTACAGGATAACTATCGCACACGCTATTCTGTGGTGCAAACATTTACGATGTGTACGACATCAGAAATAGTTCATGATTGTAAAGCATGTACAATAAGGCGACTATCACAAACATTTAGTTTGCTCGCACCATTTGTGATATTTTCTAACATCACACACGCTTTGCAAACGGCAACTGTGTGCATGGTCGCACACGTTTCCTCTCTGTGAACCGTGTCAGATTATGATGTATATCACACACATTGTGCTTTACAGACCGTGTGCATCGTAATGACCCGCAGAGCGTATTTTCACCCTAATTTAATTGCTGCTATTTAAAATTGTACCGAATTTGAATTTGAAAGTAGGCTATAACTTTATTCATATCCATCAGGTTCAATAACCAATGCATTATTTGATTCACAGGTACATATGTTCAATAGTTACATAAAAAAGAATTACAAATGCACCAAATAAAGAATGATGAACCAGGGTTGTATACTTGTACTATTAAAGACGGTAAAGAAAGAGGCAAAAGACATTCCGGTTGCTGAACAAGGTGAAGCGGAATGCCCATATTGTGCCCTCCTCCATGCAGAAGGCACGCACAACTCTAGTCCAACCCCTTGTGATGGCCGACCGCCCATCCTTCACTGTCTTCATGAGGACATCTAGATAGTCATTGTGTTCTGGTAGAAATACTTTAACCTTTGCATGCTCACCAATCATGTAGTTTGAGAAGTAATCTTGAGTAAACTACTTTGGGAACCACTGCAAAGGAAAAATGATTCAGGCATTGTCATCTAACACAACTCATTATGGGCAGTAAAAAGAAGGTTGCAGAGTTCTTACTTACCATCCTGCAGTTCACTATTGTCTTGGATAAAGTGTAAACAAATAGTTTAATTGCCATCTTTTGACCCATTTTACTAGCAATCTTTATCAGTTTCCTCACCTGATGCTGGTTCATGAATATCTCATTGCCCCATACGCAAAAAGGGTCGAAGCGCGGATCTTTACCAATGACATATGTACCTAAAAGCACCAAGCTAATATTAGAAGCTAAACAGCAATTGCACAATGATGTAGTACAACACTCCCTCCGTCCCATTATATAAGATCTTATTACATCCAATATACTCACATATTGGATGAATTAACATCTTATATTATGGGGCGGAGAGAGTTTATTACATTGTTCCAAATATCGGCCGATTAACTGCAGTTAACTGCTGTTGTGTTGTTGTTGTTGCTGCTCTTCTATGTATATCTAGACATCATCAGAACATTAAGGTATCACTCTTCCTTGTTGCTATGTAGCCTAGGATTGCATATTTAGACATTCAGTACAATGCATGTTGCTATGTAGCCTCAGATATATTAGATGTGGCCCTAGTTAACCTACGGATAAATGGGTTACAGATATATTCAGTTAAATGTCCGATTGGCCAATTAATCCCTTATCAGCCCCCGGCCTATATGGTACCAGCTACCGATATCCTGAACAATGAGTATATATATATAAGCCATGGGATGAAACTAACCTCATTGGAAAATAGCAGTCATTCCCAATATAGTCCTGTCTAAGTACATCGAAAGGCATGTTAAGCACAACAGGCTAAACATCAATCAAATATATCCATGGTAGACAACATAATCTCCAAATGATAGCTTCGGTGTGCAGGTTTAATCATGCTAGTTAAGCAAAACAAGAAGTGGAAAGGTGTTTTAACTGCACAGTTCATACTTGCACATATAGAACATCACATTGTGAATAACTAAAATAAACAAGGCATACTACGAACAACCAAAGATAGCAATTGAAACTGGACATATGCTAACTACAACCAACCGAACATCCAAAAACCGTTAAAAGAGGCATATGCTCGCTACAACAGGCTTAACAGCAACCAAATAGTCATTCATATTGGTATTATTGAAACTGGTATTGATGAAATTGAACTGCACAGTTCATACTTGCACATATAGAACATCACTTTGTGTATAACTGAAATAACCAAGGCGTACTACGAACAACCAAAGATAGCAATTGAAACTGGACATATGCTAACTACAAACAACCAAACAAACAAAAACTGTTAAAAGAGGCATATGCTAGCTATAACAGGCTTAACAGCAAGCAAATATAGTCATTCATATTAGTATTGTTGAAACTAGTATTGATGAAATTGTACTGCACACTAAATAGTTGCACATATAGAGCATCATACTATGAATAACTGAAATAAACAAGGCATACTGCAAACAACCAAATATAGCAATTAAAACTGGACATATTCTCACTACAAAAGGGGCTCGACAAAACAAATCATGGGTTCCCCCCTGTGAGGAGGCATGGCAAAACAAATCATGGGTTTCCTCACTTGTCACAGATGGGCTCCTTCCCACGGGAGGAGCACGGACTCTGGGTGCGCTCCATGTTGTCGCAGATGGGCTCCTTCTCCTTGGAAGAGCATGGTTGTAGGGTGCCCTCCTTGATGTCACGGATGGGCTCTTTCCCCTTGGAAGAGGCGGAGAGGGTGCCCTCCTCGTGGTCGCCGTCGATGAGGTCTAACTTGATAGCTGAGGATCCCAAGCCATCGTCACAGAACGTGTCCTTCATAAATGACAAAAGGGGCTCGATGGCGATGTAGGATGGCAAATTCTTGACAGCGAGCCAGAGGAGATCAGCGGCGGGGCCATGGATGAGATCGACGGCGGTTGAACCCGAGTGGTTGGGGGTGGGCCACTTAACTTGTGACATAGCCCGTGTCAGGCCATCGCTGTCGACGACCTCGATGTCGTAGCCGGTGTCTGCGACATACCAGCATACTCTAGCCCGCTGATTGAGAGCATGTGACCAGTAATCGTTGTCAGCTTCCTCGGCAGCCACCTCGCCGACATCGGGCGAAGAGGCCGCGATAAACCTCTTTTGGGCCATTAGCTCCTGGAGCTCCACGGGAAGCGTAGCCGGGCTTAGGCTGCGACGCTCTGGAGTGAGGGAGGGGATGGGGATGGGGATCTGTGGGAAAGGGGGTGTTTGGCAGGTGTCATCTAAGAAACTCGGGCCGGCTAGGGTATGGAGATTGGTGGGTAACCTGCACGGGCAAACCGGCAGATGTTGACGATGGAGGCGGTGCGGCGGCGGCTGCGGCCGCGGTGACCTTGCTAAGGTTTCGAGCGAGGGAGGGGTGGTGTGTGTGTGTGTGTGTGTGCGCGCGCGTGCGCGTGGAGTTTTTGGGGTGTGTGTGTGGAGGGGGGCAAGGTGGTGTTTGAGGAAATGACACGGCTACTGAAAATTTTACTCGGCGAGAGTAAAATGCCGGGGCTACTGAAAATTTGGATGAAGGGATTGAGCAACAAACATCGCACACGGTCCAAACATAACAACCGTGTGCTATCAAACAGAAAAACCCTCCAGGCGGCTAGATATTTTTGAGGGATGCTGGCGGGAGCGGGAGCAAACAACATCGCACACGGTCGGAACATGATAACCGTGTGCTATCAAACAGAAAAACCCTCCAGGCGGGTAGATATTTTTTAGGGATGCAGGCGGGAGCGGGGGCAAAAAACATCGCACACGGTCGAAACATCATAATCGTGTGCTATCAAACAGAAAAACCTTCCAGGCGGGTAGATATTTTTGAGATTGCGAGGGAAGCCTCATGGAGCACAATCTACTATGCTGATGTGGGTGACAGGGGCACGGGCGTGGTACGCGGGTAGTCTGAGGGAACCGTGCGTGTTGTGTGGCCAAAAAAACACGGGAAAGGGTCAGAACACAAACACACTTGCATGTGGACCAAATATATGTATGAGAACGCTGGTTTGATGTTCAAATACCCAATGCACAACTTTAATCTGGCACCTGTCTCACAAAGCACACAGTATTGCTAGTGCGCCATCCACCCCCCCACACACACACTACGTGTCGGTAGGAGGGGAATCCTAGCTATGAACGCATGCTGCCAAATAGCTAGGTCTGACATATCTCACCCTACCGCAACACTAAACCTATAGGAGTCCATCCTGGTCAAACCCCCCTTTCGCTTCCGGTCAAAGGTGGACCGTGTGCGGGCCCACAAATGTGTGCTTGTGGCGCGAGATGGGTGAGAGACCACATACGAACCACCTGCAAGTGGCCCAATTATATGTATGAAAAGGGTGGTGTGATATTTAAATACCCAATTCACAACTTTGATGTGGCACATGTGCCTCACGAATTAACCGGACATCCCCGACCCCACGGAGGTTCAGGAAGTGCGAAGTCTATAATCCCACCCCACCCCCACACACACACACTTTGAGTCGGTGGGAGAGGGCATCTCACCAAGACGTAGTGTAACACGGACCAAGAAGAATCCACCTTGGTCGTATAACCTCTCTTGTTGTTGGTCAAAGTGATGGACATCCACGCGACCCCACAGATGGGCTAGCTCGCCGATAACCACGCAAGGGAGTAGTGCCCGAAAACAACCACTGCGTGCATGTGGCCCAAACATATGTATGGAAGTGTAGTGTGGTGTGTTTGAATACCCAATGCACAACTTTGATGTGGCATCGTGCTTTGGAACCAGAAAGTCCCCAGACGGAGCGAGGAGGGTTCACGACGCGTACTATATATGTCACCCCACTTCGAGCCGGTGACGGGGATTCATGCGTACGCATGCGCTCAAACTTAGGTCTGGAATCTCACCATGACCTACTATATAGTAACATGAACCAAAGAAGAAGAATCCACCCTGGTAACCTCTCTCGTTATCGGTCGAAGTGATGGACGTCCACACGGGCCCACGAATATATAGGCTTGCCGTCGATAACCACGCGAGGGGGAGTACTATCCGAAGACAACCACTGCATGCATGCATGTGTAGTCCCAAACATATGTATATGGAGGTGATGCATGCATGTTTGAATATGATGCACAACATTGATGTGGCGCCGGTGTCGAAAATCGTACAGTCCCCACACAGAGCGAGATCGGTTAAAGACGCGTCGTGTGCTGCCCCCCCCCCCCCCCCCACTTCGATCCGGTGGGAGGGATTCATGCGTACACATGCATGTGCTCAAACTATATATATTATGTAATCTCACAGCACGACCTATACTGTAAGACAAACCAAAAATTAATCCCCTCCTAAGTTAAATTAACCTCTCTCACTGTCGGTCAAAGTGATGGACTAGCGGGCCCACAGATGGAAAGCATCGATATCGCCGATAACCGTGTGAGTGAGTGCCAGAGGACAACCACCATCGCTTGCATGTGGGCCAAAACGTATGTACATACGGAGGTGTGTGGTTGTTGTGATGTTTGAATACCCAAAATGCACAACTTTGATGTGGCACCTGCCTCGGAAACCATAAAGTCCCCACACAGAGCGAGGTTCATGACGCGTAGTATATGATGGTCCGATCCACCCTCTTCGACGCGTACTATATATACTCCTACCGTAACACAAACCAAAAAGAATCCTCCTTGTCGGTAAAATTAATTAACCTTTCTCTCGTTGGGTCGAAATGATGGACGACGACCTCGTGGGCCCATAGATGGAAGCGTCGCACGCGAGTGACTGACTTGTAGGACAACCACCGCTTGCATGTGGCCCAAAGAGGTGTTTGTGTGATGTTTGAATACCCAATGCACAACTTTCATGTGGCACCTGCCTCGGAAAGCAGAAAGTCCCCACACGGAGCGAGGTTCATGACGCGTAGTATATGCTGGTTGATCCCCTCCCCCCTCTTCGACGCGTACTATATACTCCTACCATAACATAAACCAAAAAGAATCATCCTTATTGGTCAAATTAACCTCTCTCGATGTAGGTCAAAGTGATGGACGACGACCTCGCGGGCCATAGAAAGTGTCACGCGTGAGTGAGTGTCCTAGGACAACCACCGCCTGCATGCCCAAAGAGGTGTTGTGTGATGTTTGAATGTACCCACTGCACAACTTTGATGTGGCACATGCTTCGCAAACCGGAAATGCCCTACACAGAGGTTCACGAAGTGTCGTAGTCCCCCTCACTTCAAGCCGGTGGGAGGGATTCATGTGTACGGACGTGCTCGAACTTTGATCTGGAATCTCACCATGATCCACACCGTAACTCATCCCAAGATGAATCCACATTTGGTCAAATGCCTCTCGATGTCGGTGAAAAGTGATAACCTTCGCGGGCTAACGAATGGGCGCATCACTGATAACCGCACGAGGGAGTGTCCGAGGACCACCATGCATGCATGTGGCCCAAACATGTATGTATGAAAGGGCTGTGTAATGTTTCAAATAACCAATTCATGACTTTGATGTGGCACCTGCCTCACAAAACGGTCAACCCGACACGGTGGCTCATGACTCGTAGTGTACTGCCGGACCCCCCCCCCCCCCGACACACACACACACACACCGCACCACCACCGCCACTACGAGGCATGCTAAACTTTTTCTGCGGTGAACATATGTGACCAAAGTAGCGTCGTGTTAAAATTTGGAAGATAAAAATCAGAGATCATTCGGACATTTTTATACCTTGATTGATTTCCTAGGGATATAATGTTCAAAAATCAAATTTGAGCTAGATGCACACGTGATAGTGCACCAAAATGGATTGGAAAATCATATGTGTGTCCCTGGGTGCATGTTTATATAGTCCCCATGCAAGAAATTACAAACATTGAGAATCTTGATTTTTAAAATCCAGTAAATCCAAAAATTAGTTGAAATTCATGAAACTTATCGTGGTGTCATATGGACACCAATAGACTGTGATATTGTATTTTTTTGTCAAATTTGAGACAAGTTTTGATATATTCTTCTTACAAAAGGGAGATTATTAATAATTGGCAACCAATATCGCAAACGGATTATTTATTCGTACCATGGGCATTAGACCAACAATGTACGTGTCATGCTTCGGTTAAGTAATAAAGCGGCAGAATTAATCATCAAAAACGAAAAACAATATACGTGCCACCACGCGTCCTGTGTGAATTGACGGGACACATGTGAGCAGGCGTGAGTTGACGGGACGCATGTGAGCAGTCCGCCGCGTAGGCAGACCAGGAGGTGTGCGGGCAGGTGTGTGAATTGACGGGAGGCGTGTTCGCTGCGCAGTGTTACCGGGAGGCGTGCGAGTAGCAGTGTGAAATGAAGGTAGGCATGCCAGCAGTCCGCTGCGCAGGCTCACTGGGAGGCGAGCCAGCCCTTTGACTGCCGCCCGCCTCGCTCCCACTGCTCCATATTAATGGCTCGCCCGAGCCGCTGGTCATAAGAGGCAGCCGCACCCCCCATTCTCGCTACACACACAATCCTCTCTTTCCGCCTACATCCTCAAAGCCACTCTCAGTCATCACCGCCGTTAGTGTATGAGGATGCCGCCGAAGCGCACCATCGGAGGGAGTGGCGACGCAGGGGCTGTTGAAGCACCTGAGCATGGCGTCAAGCTGGAGATAGAGGTTGCCGTCGCCACCGACGAGGTCTCACGCGGGCAGAAGCGCGACGTTGACATCGTCGACGGCGTCGTGCTTCCACTGCCGGAGCCGGAGGTCCACAGTGACTCCGGTGACGACTCCGACGACCACTCCGGCGACGACTCCGACGACGACGGAGAACCGGTTAGTCATCTAAACCCATTTGTGTGGCAAATATATCCTAGGGTTTCTCTGGTTTGTCCTGCCTCCCCCTTTTTGGAATAGAAACCCTATGGTTATGTTCTCTCAATCCATGAAATCTGAATTAGATTCGATAGATCTGTGTAGTGTATTGATTGTTTGAATGGTACAAATAATAAGTGATTAATTGTTTCTTCTGTACAAATGATTTCTGCTAATAATCCGACTAGAGTTAGTGTTGCTAATAATTCCTAGCCAGATCTTGACAATTGATTTTGAATGTCGTACATATATGCTTGTGCCAATTTTTTTTCTAGATTGGTATGTACATATATGATTCTGCTAAAAAATCGAACCAAAATCTTTGGATCTGTCTAAAAAATAGCCATAAAATCCTAATCCTACTTTACGTCATGTAAATTGGTTTGATGCCAAAAGTCGTTGGCATGCCAAATTTTGGCAACTCCCAAATGTTCGCTAGAGATTAGTTTGCATTCCATTGTTCATTGCCAATCTCACAAAAGGTTGCCAAGTGTTGGCAACTTTTGATTTTGCCAAATGTCGGTGGCAAACCAAACTTTTGATTCTGCCAAATGTTGGTAGCAAACCAATCAGACTCTTAATTTTGTTACACTAAGTTGTGTGCTCTCTATTTATGCATTTCTTTCATCAAGATCACTTGATGATTTAGGGTTCACGTTGTCACAGGATATATTATGTTTCATAAACTCTTCCTGCTGAATTCGCATTATTATAAAATATACTGACGCCACATTTTTTACTATATGTATAGGTGCTATCTGACGATGTCGACAACGACGATGAAGATGGCTAGAGGAGGTTCAAGAGGCAAAAGCTCAGGGTGCTTTATGCGGGACTGCATAACTAGCGTGTGAGGACCTGAAATATGGGTTTTGGATGCCCGTTTTGCAACCAAAAGCTTCATCACGAGTATGAAAGTGTTCTGGCGCATGCAAGAGGACGAGCCGTTGGCTCCTTCAAGCAGAAGTATTCTCGCAGGGTGGCAGACGCCGCGTGCGCTGAGTACCTGGAGAAGCTTCACCTTCGTGCAGGCCTGTTGGCAGATGAGATGTGGGATTGAACTATATATGGCTATGTAGTGTCTTAATTATAACTATGCTTGAGTATGCTTAATATCGGTTGAACTATATATTGTTGAACTATGCTTGAGTACGCTTATTATCTATGCCTGAGTATGCTTATGTCTATGTTTACTTATGTCTACATGTGGGATGAGTATGCAATCAGTTTGGTTGATGGAATTTTATGCATATTGGGGTGAATGTTTAGCGTGGGTAAAAATTTCAGATTCAAACGACAAAGGAAATGTGGACCCACCCTGAAACTTGGTGTTTTTCCTAGATTGGAACCGTGTGCGATGACTTTCATTATGCTGCGGCATGTGTGTTCTGATTGGCCAGAATGCATCCCCACGGATCGCACGTCTGCACCGTAGGATGTACACAGATCGAACGGCACTCCGTATCACCCTCACACCGGACTGATGTTTTTTTTAAAATACATCGGAGTGATGTTAATCACACACGGTTGGCTCTACCAAACCGTTGCCTCCGAAACGCTTTGTGGGACAGAAAACCCTCACCACCCAATTCAAAAAGGAAAAAAGAAAACCCTCACCATCCCCACGTCACAAAACCCTCTCCCTGCCCGACACCCCCCTCCGGTGTCCATTCGCACATGCACTCCTCCGCGACTCTGCATGTCACCACGTATCGCCGCAGCAACCACGTAGCTCGACGCTTGTCGCCGCCGCCAGCTGCCGGCAAACCCCACCACATTTCACCATTGCCGCTTGCCACCGCCTAACGCCATCGACTTTCTTAATGCTGCTCACCATCGACCCAGCTCCGCTTGATTGGGGAATCTGCGGTAGTGGGGTTTTTTTCTCATGGAGAACCAGGTAACTAATTTACTAAAATATTTGCTCATCTCTTATCCCAGTCCCTCTGCCCCTTTTAATCACCCTGCCGAAATCACCGTGAATTCTTTTTTCTTCTAGCTGATTCAAGGGTTTTCTTTCATTCATAGAGTGTACAGTGCATGGAGACATCAGGCCTATGCGGCCTCGGCCAGACAGCCGAGGAGTTCCATCACACCGTACCAGATGACTTCAGGTGGCGCATGGTATGTTCAATCTCACCCTACCTCGGTTGGCATGACCTACTTTTCTGAACATATACTATATATTGCTGCATTTGGATAAAAGGTGCCACATGCAGCATACACGTCAAAGGGGATTTTTCTTCTTTCTATATTAGGCAAATTAATGCTGTAATGTTCTTTCGATTACTCTCATATTTACATGACATCATGGTTACACTATCTGTTTAATTATAAATTTGTGTCCTTTGATTTCAACTGTTGTGTACTGTTCTTTCAATTACTCCCATATTTGCATGTTACCCTATTCTTTAACAATCTTATCATTTCCTGTAGTACATCCCTTGCTTTGCAACAGCAACTGTAGTACACAATCTTGGCCTTTACATAACTGAAGACTGCAGGAATGTCATACTGAACACAAACCATGGATTTACAATCATTGTTTCCGTAAAACTTGATGAACATGGTCACTCCTATTTTGGCGCGGGCCTTTGGACAGAAATTTCTAAGTTTTATGTAGTGAAAGCTGGCACTAAAATTGCACTGCACCTAAAAGAGCCTGGTCATATGATACATGCTAACTTCCCCGACGATATCATCCGTCCAGACTTTGTTCAAAGTAAGTGTTCTTTTCAAGTATCTGCATGTTGACTTACCTAGCAATATCAAAGTAATTGTGTAGTATTTAAGCAACCAATAGGGATTCCATTTTCTGACACTGTTAGGTCTGTTCTACCTAGTAACTTCTAGTTACCAATACACTTTTCTTCTGCCCTGTTCTAACTAAATATTCCATATCCTCCCACTCCTCCACTCCTATCAGATAGCGTCGCCGCCGAGGAGACTCCGAAGGTGGAGGACGAGGCTGCCAACAAGCAGAGGCGGGTCGAGCAAGAACCGCAAGTGACTCCGGCAGGCCTAGACTTCATCAGTAGCCTCCCCGATGATATGTTGATCGTCATCATCTCCCTCCTCCCAATCAAATATGGCGCGCGGACTACCGTCCTTTCCCGGCGGTGGCGCCCCCTATGGCACTCCACCCCTCTTGACCTCATCGACGTCCACAAGCTCTGCCATGGCTATCGCAAAAGCTTGGACACATTGTCCCAGATCCTCGACAGGCACCCTGGCCCAATCAGAGGCCCTATCACGGGCAAGTTCTGTTCCAACGGCAAGGACCGAGCCAAGCTTGACGAGTGGTTCCGATCCCCCACCCTAGATCACCTTGAGGAGCTCAGTTTTAATGATGGACATATGCGCTTGCTGCCACCGTCCGGGCTCCGCCTCGCGCCCACGCTGCGGCTCTCCAGGTTCATGAACTACCATTTGCCCCCGATTAATGACGCGCCCGCTCTTTTTCTCCCTCGACTGAAGCACCTCGAGCTCGTCGCCGTCTGCATCCCCAAGGATGACATGGAGCGCCTGCTCCACTGCTGTACTGCACTCGAGTACCTTCGTCTTCAGGCGATCAATGGGTTGAGTTGTTGGGCCATTGGGAACCGGGGTTCCACGGCCCGTATTCCTGGGGCCCAAGAAGCGACGCTTGGCGAAGGCCCAAGGCGTGGCCCAACTGCGGGCGCCGCGAAGTGAAGACACCTCGTGAGGCTCCAGCCTCACGAGGACCCCTCCTCAAGGAGCAAACCACCCAGACCTAGCCGCAGCAGCGGCACGAAGCCTCGCGAGGCGGCCTCCCGAGGTGGCCACCCGAGGCGGCCACCTGAGGCCATCCGAGCCTGGCACCAGCCGCGCGGTCTTGTGCCCACCATGTGGGTGACGCGCTTGGCGACGAACGGCGGCAGAGGCCGCGCCAACGGGCACGGACAGAGAGGGTTTCCGCTTTGGTGCTAAAGGGGCAGCACTAGCTGCCCTCCTCCAAAGCAAGTCCCAAGGACTGTCCGTTTGGTGAAAGAAGGCCAAGACAGCAAGGTGCGCAGGGCGGAGGTCATCACCGAGCCAACCGGCGCGTCATGGATCATGCTTTTGTAGGCGAAGACCAATTTTAGTCAGGATAGCCTGGGCGCCTGTCCCCTTTCAAAACCCGCCAATGTGTGGCTACCCTTCCCGCCGAGATTTTCAGGGGAAGAGGACCAGGGCGGCTATAAAAGGGGCAGCGCAGCCATTGTAGAGAGGATCGATTCCTTGGTCTCCTATCTTGTGTGCGAGGACTCCCTTGCCCACAATAATCCCAACACAAGAAGGAGTAGGGTTTTACACCGCAAGGTGGCCCGAACCTGGGTAACCGCTATGTCCCCTGTCGTACTCTGCGCTAGCGTGCTCTCACCATAGCATCGCCGTGGTCACCCTTGGATCGGTAGGAATGAGCTTGCCCCCAGTGTTTGAACCTTTGGGTCCCCGGAGCCCCGATTCCGACATTTGGCGTGACAGGTAGGGGGCTAGCTTCGGTTCTCCCCACTTACTCACCGCCATGGCCGACGCTCGTCATGAGCACTACGCGCGCAGAGCTGCCAGGGTGGCCCAGACGGAGCTGGTCGCCCGAGACGACCGTCGACGCCGCGCCCCGGCTGCCGCCACCGACCCCGCTGCATGGGAGCAGCAGGCTTCCTCCCTCCACCCATTCGTGCAGCAGGACGGCCACACTGCCACGGCCTCCTCGCTCGCCCACCGCGAAGCGCCGGCCCCGCAGGCCGCGCTTCTCATGGCGCGTGAGCTCCTGCACTACCTGTAACACCCCGATTTTTGGCCCTTTCTTTTTCTTTTGGGTTTCTTCGAATTTTTATTTGGAGTTCTTTTTCCATGGCAATGTGGTCTTGAAACCTGGGAAGATCTTCTCTCCTGCCACTTCCTAGTGGCTTGTCACTCTCAACTCCATCGCAAGACCATGTCCTTTCCATCTTAGCCCAACTCCAATATTTATTTCTTGGGAATATTCCTTTTTCTATTAAAGGAATAACCCCGTTTGCTCTAGGTTGTGAAGCAACCTATATTTCTGTCTTCCCTAAAATTCCTACAAAATTCTCATAAATTCTTTGGATCGTATCTTCCACAAATATGCCAAAACCCATCCTTGCCTAGTTCAAAAATAATTCTGGAATATTCATTTCCCATTCTGTCCAATATGGCACTTTGTGAAGGAAGTGCTACTTATCTTTTCTAGATTGCCCTCAAATTTTTGGGCACTATATCATATCCAAATTATTGCCACATGCCAAAATTCAGCTTCATTTGCCTAGTAAATCTTCCTCAGCAAATTCCCAAAGTTTTTGACTAGAGAGAACTTTGTGAAGGAAGTACTAGCTAGGATTATCCAAATGAGTTGAAATTTTGGTAGATCATTTATATGATCAAATCATGACTCTCCACCAAATTTCATATCCATCCAACAATCTATGTGAGCACAACATCCAATCGTGGTTTCTGGTCACAATTTCAGTTTGTGAAGCAACTATATTTTATATTGCTTCAAAAATTCTGAAATTAATCCAGAACCTAAATATCCATAAATAATGTGAGCATGCCAAAATTCACATTATTTTGCCAAGCCATTTTCTCTGCAAAATTCCCCCAAGTTTTTGTCCAGTGGGTATCATTGTGAAGGAAGTACCATTTTGGTTTATCCAAATGGGATGAAATTTTTTATGGCACCTTCATATGCCCAAATCATCACCCTCCACCAACTTTCAGCCCAAGACAACACACCATGTGAGTGCTACTTCCTGATCTAGTTTCTGGACCAGTTTTTGCAGTTGCAAAGCAACTAGGTTAAATACTTGTCCAAATCCCCTCAAAATTCACAGGATCATAGTCCTTCCTACCATAAACCTCTGAGACATCTGGTTTACTATTAACCTAGCCCATTTGATCACTACTTCCTGCTTAAGTTTGCAACAGCAAAGTTCAGTCGACCTCTCCCATCCACCCACAGTGCCTTTCTTCGATCTATCACCTCAGGTAGGACCCTCTTAGGCGAGACAACACGCTAGACATCGTTTGGTTGGCCAGAGTGCACCGCGTGCGCCTGTGCACGCGGTGACCACGCGGTCTGGCACGCCGAAAGCGTGCTCTGGCCGTCGGGGCCCTCTGCCGCCGTCCAAACCAAGCCGTATCGCCACCGCACCATGTCCTCTGAGTTGCTCCCACTCTCCTGCGTCCGAGTGTACTCTCTGGACCCCTCCCCCTCTCCTCTTTCCTCTCCGGCGACCACGCCATCCCGGGATGCCCGCGACCGTCGTCGCTTTGTCGTTGTCTTCTTCCTCCCCGCGGTACCTTTGCACCGAATACACCTCCCCTAGCCCTCTCTCCCCCTCCGCGCGTGCGCGCGTGCACTCGGTCATGCCAGAGAGCATCAACCGCTAGCCCCCGTCGGCTTCCGGCGAAGGCATCGTCGCCCGGCTATATATAGCCATCCCCGCGGCCCCCCGACCTCACCAAGCTTCCTCACCGCTCTCCTCTAGCCTCCCCAGCCTCTCCTCCGAGCTCGAGCAGCTCTCCACGGTCGCCAATGCCACCATGGCCGCCCCCGAGCTCCTCCTAAATTGGCTCAATGCCGAGCCTCCCTCCTCCTCTAACCACCCGAGACTCCCACTGCCACCTCTGAGCTCGCCCCGCAGCCTCTCCTTTCCTCCCGTGTCCCATGGAGCCTTCCCCAAAACCGCCCGAGCCGCCGTCCGCCTCGGTCGTTCCCCTGCTCGTCTCGGTCCTCCTCGGCATCCATGCTATGCGGGGATGGATGCGGCTCGGTCCCACGAGCTCGCCGGTGGTCGGAGCACGGCAAATGGTGGCCGGAGCCACCGGCTGTCGTCGCCGGAGTTCGCCTCTGCTCCGGCCAGGCGCGGGCGAGAGCAAGACGGCGACCCCCCCTCCAGCTGGCCAGCGTGGACCCCAGCGGCCCCACCTGTCATTCAGAGAAGCCCCGGGCCCGCGCGGTTAAGTGGAAGCGTATTCCACTGGAATACGTTTTCTGTTTCTGAAAGCGTATTTTTCCTCTGTTCTGGAGCAAAGTGCGCTTTCACTTTTTGAAAACATATTCAGTGAAGTACGCCTTCTGATTTAACCGCCGGCCGAAACGGTTAAATTGCGGACGTTCGTCCGTTAGCAGCAGAAATGAATATTTTTATTTAATTTTCTGCCTAACGAACGAACGGCCGTAACTCCACGACCGTAACTCCGAATCGGGTGATTCCAAAGCCCACAATCTCAGTTCGTCGAGCCCGTTCCGATGGTATCATTTTCACCATGTTGTAACATTCTGAAAATGACCATTTTGCCCCTACCCTTATTCAGCCCCCTCCGAGAGGGAAACTTTTCCGGCGATTCTTTCCGCGAGTTCATCGCACTTCTTCCCGGTGAATCCTTCACCCAAGGCAAGCCACGACAGCCACTTGCATGATGGCATCGCAATAGCCATGGTTTCCACGTGAATATTTAATAATTGTTTGTTCATTTAATTATTTTGTGGATGCTATGTATATGTCTGTGAATCCATGCTCATTGCTTATGCCATGGTCATTTTCATCTAGTAAGTTAAATGATTATTTGCTAGTATTATTATTATCATGTTAGTTCTCAGATTTATTTTCCAATGCTAGTGCTAACGATAAGCTCATTTGAATAGTTAGGGTTTGTTATGAAAATACTTGTTATATTCGTGATCGTCATTATGCCATGCTCATTTGTATTCCGTAGACTTCATGATTTATCATTGTTGATGCTATGTTATGTTGCCCATCCATGGTTACACTGGTATCAAGCTCATATGCATTATCATGCTATTTTTATTATGACTCAGCTCCTCACCATTCAAGTTGAACCTGACATTAATCGAACTTGAACAAATCTGTTGGCTGAGTCATGGTGCCACCGAATCGAGCTCACCAGTGCAACCACACTTGCCTGGATGGGGAGGCCCTAATGCGGTCTATTGTCATGCCTCTCGCCGAAACCTCCAACTAGGGAAGGTTATGGGTGCGCGCTACCCTGATCAGGTAGTCGACCATAAGCCTTGAGTGCCCATGTTGTATGGCACCGAGGTCCCCGTTTGGGACGATGTTTATGTTTGACCACGACGGTGGCAGCCACAAAGGTGGCGGATGTCACGAGTTGACATCAGGGGCAACCCAGGACATAGCCCAAAGGGGAGTTTGTCGGGAGTGGCCGGGAGAGTGTCATGCAATAGATTGGTTTTGTCGGAATGTCGTTGGTCCACCCGAATGGGAGTATGAGGCCATGAGTTCCGTGGTGTGCGTACAGTGTACTAACCTCTGCAGAGTGTATAATCTATCGATAGCCGCATCCTCGGTCATGGACACAGTTCGTAGTTGGTCACACTATGGGTCAACAGAAATAATAACCTGGATAATAACAACCCCGGTTCGATGAGGAAAGAAGTTGGTTGATCTTTATGTGGTCATGCGATGATCACAGGTAGAGATCAAGCTCCGTGTGGTCATGTGATGATAACGATGGTATAGTTGATACCGAGCTTGGTTGATCCTGAGGTGATCGTGTGATGATCACGATGGTAAGTTTGTGGTTACGAGATAACCTCCGAGCAGAGTAAGTTGGTCCATGTGACCTTAAATGTCGACCCCCGTGCATGTTAGTGCCAGTATCATCTTGTTCATATCATGAATTATATGTACATGCCATGCTCATGTTGTTGCCATGCTCATGTTGTTCTAGTAGTACCGTGTTCATCATTGATGATTAACTTGTAAATGCCATGCTGTTGTTTGTCTTGATTGCTTTGGTTGCTGTGAGCTTGCGAGTACATTCAAAGTACTCACCTAGCGTGTCATGCCAGATTGCAGGTGATGCCGTGTCTGCTTGCTTGTCGAGGATCTCGAGGTTGCGCTCTAGGATACGTCCCAGCCAGAGTCCCTGCGGAGTGGAGTTCATCACCGTCGTCGTTGTTCCGCTGCTAGAGTTCATTCCGCTTCGAGATGTTCCGCTGCTAGCATAGAGCTACCTTAGCAGGCGAAGTGTCGCCGTGCCCCCGTAACCTTCGTGCCTTCAGAACCTTTGTACCCGTGTTATTTGTAATAAAGAGCCAATTTATTCTATGCCAAGCAGTGCCGTATTCTAGAAGACTTGATCTCTGGGCTGGAATACGGGGTGTTCCGGTCTCTCTGAGCCGGGGTGCCACAAGGCTTGGTATCAGAGCCAGGTCTGGCTGTAGGATGCCCTAGTCAGCGCGAGCGTTAGAAACCGGTAGTTCTGAGTCTAGCATGCTTGCTGCATTTGTTTGTTGCATAGCATGCATATAGACTCATTATCTTGTCGCTAATGGTTGATCTTGTGAGTGTAGGTTGCATCGGTTTTGATCCACTACCTGCACCCTCCAGTTTTGCATACCTGCTCTTTGGTGTTTGGTGTCATCTCTGTCCCAGCGGAGTGATGCCAAGGTACCTAGTGGTGTCGATCACTTGCAGGATTGATGCACAGGTATCGCACCAATATTTTCTTCAGCCCCACCTATTGTTTCGGTGGTAGACATATTTCAACCCTGGATCTTGCCATCCAACCTGCAGTTTGGCAACCCTTACTGATCTCTGTTATCAGGAATGGGCAATGTCAGCAGACCCTGCTTTCCCCCGCTGCCCTATCTTATTACTCTTTCCCTGGACGAGTACGGTCCCCTTCCGTACGCTTGATGATGATGTGGTCGTGACATCCGTGTCTCGCTACATGATCACCGAATCCGTCCTCACCCCTAAGCCCGTCCAGATGCAACCGGTGCTGATCCGGCGCTTGGTGTAGCTCTGCTCACACCAACCCCTCCACACGCTGATCCATTTTCGTGCACACCGTCACAACATATTAGATCGTAGTACCGGGGTTCCCTCGAGAATTGTGTGCTTAAGCAGGCATGCATAGTGAGGAGAATAGCCGTAAAATGTGATGTTGTTTGTATGTAATCTTAATGCTGTGTGTGCTTTTGTTTTAGTCGTTTCTTTTGACTTCTTTCTTTGGGCCCTCGGTGTTACCATATTTCCCCTTATGAAAGTTGCTCATCAACCGACACCGGACTCGAAGAATCAGTGAGGAATTCAAATATTCTGAAGCTCAGCTAAACATTATGAAACTCTTAGCCGGCTGCATTATATTGGGAATATCTGATCTGAATGAAAATGCTATCCTGGATTGACTATCAGCATCAAGTTTACATCAGTGGAGCAACCTTCACAGCAGTAATGAACCAGCTGGAAGACAATTTGTGTGCAAGACAACAGTACATTTCCAGTCAAAGGAATACCAAAGGGATATTTATATATGGCATTCAGTCGGCATAGAGAAGCTTCTGATGTAAACAACCCACTCTTCCTCCGCACGCTACCAGGGAAGCTTACGACGCAAGGTTCCGCAGTCTTCCTCAGTACGATATGTGGATAACTTCCAGTGTAAGATACTCAGTCTTCTTCGGTAAGCTACCACAGAAAGCTTCCAGCATAAGTCAGCAAATCTTCCTCAGCAAGCAACCAAGGGAGAAGCTTCTGAAGTACGATACCCAGTCTTCTTCAGCACGCTATCCCGGCAAAAGCTTCGAGCATAAGCTATCCAGTTTTCCTCAGCACGCTACTCTCGATGGCTTCCAACACAAGCTATCCAGTGTTCGTCAGTACGGCACTACACACAACCATCGACATTAGTACAAGATGTTACACAGTGAGTTGGCAGCATATAGCAGTGCATCCCAAGAATCAGATCCGCAACAGTTTGTCAGAAACAAGAATCAGTCAGCACACAAGTGTCTACCTCGGGAATCAAATGCCCAGATACACATGCTTCCATATATATATTGTGAGCATGCTGCCAAGGTCATGCAAGTCACTCGTACGATGGTGCAAACACGGTGAGAATCCGACAACCACAGGAAGAGGAAGAAAGCCAGTATACACCTCGGTGTGATGCAATGTCTGACAAGCTATGAAGTAAGACAATGTTGGGGCAACAATCTTGACAGTGAATATCAAGGCCAGCTTCCTCTCAACCGACAAAGTGATATCATTAGCCTCTGTCACTATCATGTATGATTGACCACAACAGTGAGCTCTATACAAGTGACTGTGAACCTGGTATATGATCATGATGAACCCTTGCTGGTAACGGCACCATGCCTGTGTTCTGAGCTGCTTTCGGCCGTTCAGGGTGGATGCTGCCTTTATATTTCTCTTTTCAACAACTGGCCCGTGCTGCTTTTCGGCCGTCTCGGGCAGCTGTTGAGTTTCTTTTTGTAGCAGCGACCCTATGCTCTGAGCTGTTCTTCGGCCGTCTTAGGGAACTGCTACATTCTTCTTATCAACATCGCCTCATGCTCTGAGCTGCTTTTCAGCCGTCGTGAGCCATGGTTGAGTTATTTCAGTAATGTCCCAGATCTGAGTTGTAAAGACCGTTCTGGTGGCTACTAATTTATTTGCCGATTTCTTGCAAAGGTTCGGATGATCATTGCCATACAGTTAGAGCTTGTGAGATAATAAACTTGCCAGTTAAACGTTGCTGTACTGCCTGAGGATAAGGATAAAGTATGTTCACCGGAATATTACACCTGGCAACACCTATGGCCACACGAAGAATTAAAGATATCTATGGCCAAGCTCTTTCAACAAAAGATTCAGAAGAAGAGAACAATAATGAAGGACCAAGACCGGCAATACAGGTATGATAATTGTGGCATGAACAGCATGGTACAGATACCCAAGACAGTCTGTTTCCGTATTGATCACCCTGAACAGACACCCAAGGGGTCTACTCTGTTTGTAAGGACCTCATATCAAGGTGACAGTTGAATCGTCAATACGGATCCGAGACAAAAAAGTCAGCAAGATTCAGAACTACCTACAGGCAGTCAGATTCCGCCAAGAGAATGGTTATGATTCTCAGTATTGTTTTGAACCCGGAGAATATGCATCTACTCAAGCAACCCGAGGCAATGACCAAATGTTTCATGTACATCAAGGAAATTTGTTCACAACTCCATTGATACTATCGATGCTGGATAGAATAATGTCACGTCGAATGGAAGTCATTCCTGGACTTATGGAAATCCCGGTTATGATAATATCAGACAAGCCAGTAGACATAAAAGAAAAGAAAGTCAGAGTAAGGATGAACATATGAAGGAAGACCTGTCAGAATGCTGGATACGGTGAAGCAAACCACCCCAAAGCAAGGCAGTCAGTCAGATGCAATTCAGAGGGAACATCAAGGAAAAGGATACCCGAGTTGGAAACGGTTTCCTTAAGTCAGAATATTCATACCTGTTCCCTGAGCAACCAAATCTCAAGGACGATATTTATCGTAAGGGGGGTAGGTTTGTAACACCCCGATTTTTGGCCCTTTCTTTTTCTTTTGGGTTTCTGTGAATTTTTATTTGGAGTTCTTTTTCCGTGGCTATGTGGTCTTGAAACCTGGGAAGATCTTCTCTCCTGCCACTTCCTAGTGGCTTGTCACTCTCAACTCCATCTCAAAACCATGTCCTTTCCATCTTATCCCAACCCCAATATTTATTTCTTGGGAATATTCCTATTTCCATTAAAGGAATAACCCCGTTTGCTCTAGGTTGTGAAGCAACCTATATTTCTGTCTTCCCTAAAATTCCTACAAAATTCTCATAATTTTTTTGGATCATACCTTCCACAAATATGCCAAAACCCATCCTTGACTAGTTCAAAAATAATTCTGGAATATTCATTTCCCATTCTGTCCAATATGGCACTTTGTGAAGTGCTACTTATCTTTTCTTGATTGGCCTCAAAAATTTTGGGCACTCTCTCATATCCAAATTATTGCCACATGCCAAAATTCAGCTTCATTTGCCTAGTAAATCTTCCTCAGCAAATTCCCAAAGTTTCTGACTAGAGAGAAGCTTTGTGAAGGAAGTACTAGCTAGGATTATCCAAATGAGTTGAAATTTTGGTAGATCATTTATATGATCAAATCATGACTCTCCACCAAATTTCATATCCATCCAACAATCTATGTGAGCACAACATCCAATCGTGATTTCTGGTCACAATTTCAGTTTGTGAAGCAACTATATTTTATATTGCTTCAAAAATTCTGAAATTAATCCAGAACCTAAATATCCATAAATAATGTGAGCATGCCAAAATTCACATTATTTTGCCAAGCCATTTTCTCTGCAAAATTCCCCCATGTTTCTGTCCAGTGGGTATCATTGTGAAGGAAGTACCATTTTGGTTTATCCAAATGGGATGAAATTTATTATGGCACCTTCATATGCCCTAATCATCACCCTCCACCAATTTTCAGCCTAAGACAACACACCATGTGAGTGCTACTTCCTGATCTAGTTTCTGGACCAGTTTTTGCAGTTGCAAAGCAACTAGGTTAAATACTTGTCCAAATCCCCTCAAAATTCACAGGATCATAGTCCTTCCTACCATAAACCTCTGAGACATTCTGGTTTACTCTTAACCTAGCCCATTTGATCACTACTTCTTGCTTAAGTTTGCAACAGCAAAGTTCAGTCGCCCTCTCCCATCCACCCACAGTGCCTTTCTTCGATCTATCACCTCAGGTAGGACCCTCTTAGTAGAGACAACATGCTAGAAATCGTTTGGTTGGCCAGAGTGCACCGCGTGCGCCTGTGCACGCGGTGACCACGCGGTCTGGCACGCCGAAAGCGTGCTCTGGCCGTCGGGGCCCTCTGCCGCCGTCCAAACCACGCCGTAGCGCCACCGCACCATGTCCTCTGAGTTGCTCCCACTCTCCTGCGTCCGCGTGTACTCTCTGGACCCCTCCCCCTCTCCTCTTTCCTCTCCGGCGAGCACGCCATCCCGGGATGCCCGCGGCCGTCGTCGCTTTGCCGTTGTCTTCTTCCTCCCCGCGGTACCTTTGCACTGAATACACCTCCCCTAGTCCTCTCTCCCCCTCCGCGCGTGCGCGCGTGCACTCGGTCGTGCCAGAGAGCATCAACCGCGAGCTCCCGTCGGCTTCCGGCGAAGGCATCATCGCCCGGCTATATATAGCCATCCCCGCAGCCCCCCGACCTCACCAAGCTTCCTCACCGCTCTCCTCTAGCCTCCCCAGCCTCTCCTCCGAGCTCGAGCAGCTCTCCATGGTCGCCAATGCTGCCATGGCCACCGTCGAGCTCCTCCTAAATTGGCTCAATGCCGAGCGTCCCTCCTCCTCTAACCGCCACCGAGACTCTCACTGCCACCTCTGAGCTCGCCCCGCAGCCTCTCCTTTCCTCCCGTTCCCCATGGAGCCTTCCCCAAAACCGCCCGAGCCGCCGTTTGCCTCGATCGTTGCCCTGCTCGTCTCGGTCCTCCTCGGCATCCGTGCTATGCGGGGATGGATGCGGCTCGGTCCCACGAGCTCGCCGGTGGTCGGAGCACGGCAAATGGTGGCCGGAGCCACCGACTGTCATCGCCGGAGTTCGCCTCTGCTCCGGCCAGGCGCGGGAGATAGGAAGACGGCGACCCCCCGTACAGCTGGCCTGCGTGGACCCCAGAGGCCCCACCTGTCACTCAAAGAAGCCCCGGGCCCGCGCGGTTAAGTGGAAGCGTATTCCACTGGAATACGTTTTCTGTTTCTGAAAGCGTATTTTTCCTCTGTTCTGGAGCAAAGTGCGCTTTCACTTTTTGAAAACATATTCAGAGAAGTACGCCTTCTGTTTTAACCGCCGGCCGAAACGGTTAAATTGCGGACGTTTGTCCGTTAGCAGCAGAAATGAATATTTTTATTTAATTTTCTGCCTAATGAACGAACGGCCGTAACTCCGCGACCGTAACTCCGAATCAGGTGATTCCAAAGCCCACGATCTCAGTTCGTCGAGGCCGTTCCGATGGTATCATTTTCACCATGTTGTAACATTCTGAAAATGACCATTTTGCCCCTGCCCTTATTCAGCCCCCTTCGAGAGGGAAACTTTTCCAGCGATTCTTTCCGCGAGTTCATCGCACTTCTTCCCGGTGAATCCTTCACCCCCAGGCAAGCCACGACAGCCACTTGCATGATGGCATCGCAATAGCCATGGTTTCCACTTGAATATTTAATAATTGTTTGTTCATTTAATTATTTTGTGAATGCTATGTATATGTTTGTGAATCCATGCTCATTGCTTATGCCATGGTCATTTTCATCTAGTAAGTTAAATGATTATTTGCTAGTATTATTAGTATCATGTTAGTTCTCAGATTTATTTTCCGATGCTAGTGATAACGATATGCTCATTTGAGTAGTTAGGGTTTGTTATGAAAATACTTGTTATATTCGTGATCGTCATTATGCCATGCTCATTTGTATTCCGTAGACTTCATGATTTATCATTGTTGATGCTATGTTATGTTGCCCATCCATGGTTACACTGGTATCATGCTCATATGCATTATCATGCTATTTTTATTATGACTCAGCTTCTCACCATTCAGGTTGAACCTGACATTAATCGAACTTGAACAAATTTGTTGGCTGAGTCATGGTGCCACCGAATCGAGCTCACCAGTGCAACCACACTTGCCTGGATGGGGAGGCCCTAATGCGGTCTATTGTCATGCCTCTCGTCGGAACCTCCAACTAGGGAAGGTTATGGGTGCGCGCTACCCTGATCAGGTAGGCGACCATAAGCCTTGAGTGCCCGTGTTGTATGGCGCCGAGGTCCCCGTTTGGGACGATGTTTATGTTTGGCCACGACGGTGGCAGCCACAAAGGTGGCGGATGTCACGAGTTGACATCAGGGGCAACCCAGGACATAGCCCAAAGGGGAGTTTGTCGGGAGTGGCCGGGAGAGTGTCATGCAATAGATTGGTTTTGTCAGAATGTCGTTGGTCCACCCGAATGGGAGTACGAGGCCATGAGTTCCGTGGTGTGGGTACAGTGTACTAACCTCTGCAGAGTGTATAATCTATCAATAGCCGCGTCCTCGGTCATGGACACAGTTCGTAGTAGGTCACACTATGGGTCAACAGAAATAATAACCTGGATAATAACAACCCCGGTTCGATGAGGAAAGAAGTTGGTTGATCTTTATGTGGTCATGCGATGATCACAGGTAGAGATCAAGCTCCGTGTGGTCATGTGATGATCACGATGGTATAGTTGATACCGAGCTTGGTTGATCCTGAGGTGATCGTGTGATGATCACGATGGTAAGTTTGTGGTTACGAGATAACCTCCGAGCAGAGTAAGTTGGTCCATGAGACTTTAATGTCGACCCTCGTGCATGTTAGTGCTAGTATCATCTTGTTCATATCATGAATTATATGTACATGCCATGCTCATGTTGTTCTAGTAGTACCGTGTTCATCATTGATGATTAACCTATAAATGCCATGCTGTTGTTTGTCTTGATTGATTTGGTTGTTGTGAGCTTGCGAGTACATTCAAAGTACTCACCTGGCATGTCATGCCAGATTGCAGGTGATGCCGTGTTTGCTTGCTTGTCGAGGATCTCGAGGTTGCGCTCTAGGATACGTCCCAGCCAGAGTCCCTGCGGAGTGGAGTTCATCACCGTCGTCGTTGTTCCGCTGCTAGAGTTCATTCCGCTTCGAGATGTTCCGCTGCTAGCATAGAGCTACCTTAGCAGGCGAAGTGTCGCCGTGCCCCCGTAACCTTCGTGCCTTCAGAACCTTTGTACCCGTGTTATTTGTAATAAAGAGCCGATTTGTTCTATGCCAAGCAGTGCCGTATTCCAGAAGACTTGATCTCTGGGCTGGAATACGGGGTGTTCCGGTCTCTCTGAGCCGGGGTGCCACACTACCACCCCACCGACACTGGCTACGATGCCTGGCTCGCCCGCATCACCGAGCTCATCAACGCCGCCGGAGATGCCCCGGCGCCCTCTCACTCGCTCCACCCTCCGCCGTCTCGTGCTGGAGACATGGCGTATGGTGCGCCGCCGCCACCTCCTCTGCCTAGCGAGGGTGCCAGGCGCCACCGCGGCACGTCTTCGCCAGACCATGGCGAGCCTAGCTGCCAGATCGTCCAGCGCGCGCCGCCCGACACGCGCGCGCTCCTCGAGTGGCAGCGCCAGCGCCAAGACCGGACCATCCAGGAGGTCGCAGCAGCCGGCCGCCAGAACCGTGCCGCCCTTGCTGGTGCATTCCCTGCAGCTGCTGGGGCTACCGCGCCTTCACCCGCGAGCTGCGCCATGTGGTGCGGCCCACCAAGTTCAAGCCGGACCTGCCTCCGCGCTATGACGGCACCCCCAACCCCACAGAATTCCTGTAGCTCTGTGCCCTGAGCATCGAGGCAGCGAACGGCGACGACAAGGTCATGGCGAACTGGTTTCCCATGGCCCTCAAGGATGGCCCGCCCTCATGGCTCATGAACCTCCCCGAGGCGTCCATCTCCTCGTGGGCCGAGCTCTGCCAGCAATTTGTCGCCAAGTTCAAGGGCACGCACGAGCGCTCCCTCACGCTCAATGACCTGCGCGACATGCACCAGCGCCCTGATGAGACTCTCCGCAAGTACATCCAGCGTTTTAGCCAAGTGCGCAAGAAGATCCCGCGTGCCTCCGAGGCCGCCATCATCTCCACGTTCTCCTCCGGCGTCGCGGATGTCCGGATGCACGAGAAGTTCGCCATCAACGATGAGCTTGACTCCATGCTCGAGCTGTTTGACCTCGCTGACAGGTGCGCCAAGGCCGAAGAAGGCCGTCTCTTCGCCCACAACGACCCCGATGTGGCGCCAGACGGCGCCATGGAACAAGGACACCAAGCGCAAGGGCCCTGCCGTGCTCATGGCAGAGCCCGAGCAGAAGCGTGGCGGTGAGCGTGATGAGCCCAAGAAGGACAGCCGCCCTCTCTGCGCCTACCACAACTCGCACTCCCACAGCACCGAGGACTGCCATGAGCTCAAGCTGCTTTGCGACGAGCGCCTG
Source organism: Elymus sibiricus (assembly GCA_039707655.1). Lineage (NCBI taxonomy): Eukaryota > Viridiplantae > Streptophyta > Magnoliopsida > Poales > Poaceae > Elymus > Elymus sibiricus. Next base: position 166,508,679 of record CM077670.1, read on the forward strand.
GGCCATCGCGGCGACCGCAACGATCGCGGCGCCGGTGGCAGAGGCGGCCGCAATGGCAACTGCTGGGGAGACCACAACAGCAACGGCAACTTCCGGCAGGGCTGGCGCGGCCAGCCTCGCGAGGCCAACCCTTAGACCAACGCCGCTCTTCCACCGTTGCCGCCGCCACCACGAAGGAACAACGGCAACCAGCCTGACGAGGGCGCTGGGGGCTACCAGGAGCCTCGCGGAGTGGCTTGCATCCTTGGCGGGGCCCAGGCTCCCGCGTCCAACCGCCACTTCAAGCTGTTCTCTCGCGAGGTGAACGCTGCCCTCCCGAGGCCTAAGGCCTCTCGGCCCCTCAAGTGGTCGCAGTACGCAATCACTTTCGATTCCAAGGATCACCCCATGTCTTCAAGCGCTGCGGGCACAATCCCCATGCTGTGCACCCCCACCATCAACAATGTCACCGTCACCAAGACGCTCATCGACGATGGCAGTGGCCTCAACGTGATCTCCATCGAGACCTTCGAGCTGCTCCAAGTGCCCTACGAACAGCTGATGCCGACTAGGCCCTTCTCCGGAGTGACTGATGGCTCCACCATCCCTCTGGGGCAAGTGCGCCTTCCCATCACCTTTGGCACCCGCAAGAACTACCACACTGAGCTCATCGACATCGACGTGGAGCACATCGGCCTGCCGTACAACGCCATCCTGGGCTACCCGGCGCTCGCCAAGTTTGTGGCGGTGACCCATCACACCTACAACGTCCTCAAGATGCCGGGCTGCAGCGGCATCATCACCGTATGCTGTGATGAGAAGGACGCGGTTCGCTCCCTCGAGAGCGCCTACAAGGCTGCCGCCACCGCCTACCCTGCCGACGAGGACGACGCCGCGCCTCATGAGGCCGCACCCACGAAGAAGAAGCAGCTATTCTCTTAGGACTGCGCCGAGACGAAGAAAGTGTCGGGGGACGGCAGCGGCTCAGGCCCTGCCTTCACCATCGGCACCGGCCTCTCTCCTGCAAAGGAAGACGCGCTCGTCACCTTCCTTCGGGCAAATTCAGATATTTTCGCCTGGACAGCTTCTGATTTGTCTGGTGTGCCGAGGTAGGTGATCGAGCACCACTTAGGGGTGTGCCCCAACGGACGCCCCATGAAATAGAAGGCACGGCGCCAGGCGCCAGAGAATCAAGAGTTCATCGTCAAAGAAGTTCAGAAGCTACAAGAAGCTAGAGTCATCCGTGAGGTGTGCCATCCCGAGTGGCTCGTCAACCTAGTCGTGGTGCCCAAGAAGTGTGGCAAGGAGCGAATGTGCGTCCACTTCACGAGCCTCAACAAGTTCTGCCCTCAAGATCCCTTCCCACTGCCTCGCATCGACCAGATCATGGACTCCACCACCGAGTGTGAGTTGCTATGCTTCCTAGATGCCTTCTCAGGCTACCACCAGATCAAGATGGCAACTGAAGACGTGGAGAAAACGGCCTTCATCACCCCGTGCGGCATATACTGCTACATCTGCATGCCCTTCGGCCTCAGGAGCGCAGGAGCCACCTTCCAGAGGCTGATGCGTATCGCCTTGGGGCCCCAGATGGGGAGAAACGCTGAGGCCTATGTCGATGACATCGTGGTTAAGACTCGCGAGGCCTGGTCCCTCATTGCGGATCTTGAAGAAACGTTCAACAACCTGCGCAAGGTCAACCTCAAGCTCAACCCAGACAAGTGCGTCTTCAGAGTTCCTTCCGGCAAGCTGCTTGGCTTCCTGGTCTCCCACCGCGGCATTGAGGCCAATCCCGAGAAGATCAAGGCCATCGAGAAGATGCGTCCTCCCCAAAACCTCAAGGAAATGCAGCGCTTGGCGGGATGCATGGCCTCGCTTTGGCAATTTATCTCCAAGTTCGGCGAGCGAGCCCTGCCATTCTTCAAGCTCATGAAGAGATCCGGCCCCTTCAAGTGGACTCCCGAGGCTGATGCGGCCTTCGAAGGCCTCAAGAGGTATCTCATGAGCTCGCCGATCATGGTCGCGCCATGCTCTCGCGAGTCCTCGCTCCTATACTTGGCAGCCACTCCCCAGACGGCCAGCGCGGCCCTGGTGGCAGTTTGAGAAGAGCGCATCTGCGCACAGAAGAAGCCTGCCACGCTGGTGCCACTCGAGGTCGCGCTGTCGCCTGCTGACGTCTCGCCTAAGGAGGCCCTTGGCGCGTCGCCTCCCGAGGCCGCGCCTCCTTCTGCCAAGGGTCCTCCTCAGGAGGCCTCCGATGAACACCTCCCGAGCCCTTCGAGCCTCATGAGCCTCTTAGGCCCCCCGGAGAGCAAGCTGCCATAGCAACTACACGCCTCGTCGAGCAGCCGGTGTACTTCGTCAGCACGGTGTTGCGGGATGCGCGCGAGCGCTACCCCATGCAGCAGAGGCTCCTCCTCGCGCTCCTCGTCGCTTCGAGGAAGCTGCGCCACTACTTCTAGGGCCATCCCATCAAGGAGATCTCATCTTACCCCCTGGAGCAAGTCCTACGCAGCCCCAATGCCGCTGGCTGGGTCGCCGAGTGGAACATTGAGCTGCAGGCCTTCAAGCTGGAATTCTGCACCACAAGGGTGATCAAGGGTGCAGCCCTGGCTGACTTCGTAGCGGAATGGACGGATCCACACCCGGAGGAGCCTCGCGAGGACGAATCCCTCTTGCCTGGGGACGAGGCGCCTGGCGACTGGACCATGCACTTCGATGGTGCCTTCTCCCGGTAGGGCGCGGGGGTTGGTGTCATGCTCACTTCGCTGATAGGAGACAAGCTCTACTACGTTGTCCAACTCTGCTTCAAGCGCGACGACAAGGTCTCCAACAACATCGCGGAGTATGAAGGCCTCATCACCGGCCTCAAGGCTGCTTTCGCTCTCGGCATCAAGAGCCTCACCATCAAGGGTGATTCGCAGCAGCTCGTCAACTTCTCCAAAAAAATCTACAAGCCCAAGGAAGAGCACATGGCCGCCTATCTGGAAGAGGTAAGCAAGCTTGAGAAGCGTTTCCTTGGCCTGGAGCTCCAGCACGTCCCCCACGGTAGCAACAAGGGAGCCGACAACATCGCCATGCAAGCATCTCGCCATGAGCCTCAAATCCCCGGCGTCTTCGAGGAAAGGTTCCTGAAGCCATCAGCTACACCACCTGCCGTGAGCACCACGCTGCTTCACGAAGAGCTTCCACCCGCACCACCCACGGACACACCAGACTGCGGCCTAGCCTCGGGTGCCCGCCTGCTGCTGGCGCTGGAGCCGTAAGCGGATAGCTGGGCCGCTGAGTTCAAGGCCTACTTTCTTCATGGCACCCTCCCGGAGAAGGACTCAGAGGCTCGTCAGGACGGCTCATGAGAGGCCGACCTACTACTCCTCGAGGAAGCCCATCGCCAGGCCGCCCTACGCGCCGCAAGATACCAGCAGGCTTTTCGTCGCTATCATGGCCACAACATACGCCCACGCACCCTCGAAGCTGGCGATCTCGTCCTGAGAAGGATCCTCTCTAGAGAGGGACTCCACAAACTCTCACCCATGTGGGAAGGCCCTTTCAGGGTTGCTCATGTCTCCCAGCCCGGCGCCGCCCGACTGGACACGGAGGAGGGTGTTCCTGTGCCCAACACATGGAACATCCAACACCTCCGCAAGTTCAACCCATGACCCTCACGCGTATGAATGAAATGGAGCTATACACGCTCCGGAGCCTCTCATTGCGTTCGCCTGATGGGCTCGCGAGAGTTCCCGCCCCTGCCCCAGTGGAAGCCCCATGCTCAGCGCTGGCGGAATGATCGAACTGAGGGCGCCCCCCGGGCTGCACCAACCTCAAGCTGACCCGTGCCGGACACGGCAGCCTCTTCTCTTTTGGATGTGAAACTGAGGGCGCCCCACGGGCTTCACCAACCTCAAGCTGACCTGTGCCGGACACGGCAGCCGCATCTTTTTTGGTTGTGTAATGAACCTTATTATTATGCTCCAGTAAATCTTTATTTCCTAAGATATTTTATGTGTTTGGTAAGCTGCCTACCTCAGGAGCCATGCGTGCTCGCGACCTTCCTCCTGCGCATCACGTGAGCGGGGGCTGGGCACGGTGTGCCTGTGCTCGGGTTAGTCCCAGCAGCGCCGCAAAACCCAAGTGACTAAGCTCTGGCTCATGGGCCCGCTCCCGTGCACGCCACCTCACCAAGGTCCTTGGTGCCTTGTCTCCTCGCGTGACACCCACGAGCAAGCTAGCAAGCATGCACTGCTCCCCCTTTTGTGAAACCTATTGATATGCAGTTGTCACAGGAACAAGGCACGCAGAAGGCCTCGCGAGCACTGCCTCACGAGGTAACTCACGACAAGACGCCTCCGTAAGCCCTCAGGAAGCCTCGCGAGCGCTACCTCACGAGCCAACCTGCGGCGGCTGTCTCCACCAAGTGCTAGCGGGAGGCCTCACGAGCAAGAGCGTTGCGAGGCACACTCCGCGGCCATGACACGCCAAGCGACACTCACGAAAAAGCTAAGTACAAAACACCTCATGAGCCGCTCTCGGCGCCTCTCGAGCTCTCCTCTCCCCGCAACCTCGCTGAGTGCTGATGTTTCCTCCTCCACGCAAGCCGCTTGCATGTTAAAGGGGGGCTTCCAGAGCATCGCGCCTCGGGAGCCCTTACCGCCTCTAAGTGCCCTATACCTCCTGGCCTTGTCCATGCAACGCGACCTGACATACCAGCGACGGCTGTAGCCCGCTCGGGGGCTGGGTTCTGACGACGTAGAGCACCAAGGCAAGTAAAGAAGGGAAAATAGGCCTCACGAGAGGGCCTCACGAGGAAACACACATTGCAGCAAATCACAAAGTACTTAAACACAAAGAGACATTGTTTTTTTACGCCCCTACGAGGCTACTTTGATCTGTTACAGGAGCAAAAGAGAGGAGCCAAGGCGGAGCATGGCGCATCTTCAAGATCCGACTCGGGCGCTACCTGCGCCTAGTCGCAATCTTCGTCTTCACTCTTGATGCATGGGGAATTTTCATCGCTTTCGCCCCCGCTGGTGGAGTCGGTGCCGCCGTCGCTGCCGCCCTCGCTGGAGGAGTCAGAGCTGATGCCGCTCTCACTCTCCGCGCAGCACTCCATGTGGCTACCGGAGACCCCGAAGAACTTCACGAAGAGTGTGGTGGCTCCGTCGTAATTGAACTGGAGGAGATGCCCCCGCCTTAGGCCACGGGCGCGGGCGAACGACTTCCACCCCCGCTTCAGGAACATGAAGCCGGCAGGGGAGAATTTAGTCGCCACCCAGGAGGGGCCGTTGCAGCAGCCATCCGCCTGTAGCCACAGGCCCAAGGGCCCGCCGTCCTCCATCGCTCTCGCAAAGGAGTCTGGGAGCCGGTGCCAACTACAGGGCCGATGATGCAGCCCCACGATGAACTCATGCACTGCCTCCACCGTGTGGACCCCCGCCTGGGGAGGAAGGGCGGCCGCTCCGCTGCACCCGCCTCGGTCGCGGGCGCCGTGGCCTCCATGACTGCGGGCGGCGACCCTTCCGTGGATGCTAGGGCTGGGTGCGGCGGCCGCCGAGGAGCGCGTTCGGCCCCGGGGGGAACTCTCACGGCAGTAGCGGATGCGCGGGCTCTCCCTCTACCCCTCGCCATCGCAGTAGTGGTCCCGAAAAAAAGCAAGGAAGGGTGAAAGGTTGAAGAAAGGGAGAGGCAGAGGTAGAAGATGACTGAGGAAGGCCTCAACCCTTCCCCCGCTCCTTTTATAACACCCTATGGGGCCGCCCTCCCTGCCGCTCCGCCTTCTTCGACACCGGGAACCGAGGAAGCAGGAGGGAAGCAATGATAGCCCTGTGCCCCACGTGGGCAGTCTTTATGGCAGGCACAAGCGGTTACCGAGTCATAGTGGGGGAAGTGGGGGCGTCCCAACTCCCGTCGCACACCACGCATTGAACCTAGGCCCCTCAAGCTCGTCGCCGTCTGCATCCCCAAGGATGACATGGAGCGCTTGCTCCGCGGGTGTACTGCACTCGAGTACCTTCGTCTTCAGGTGATCAATGGGTTGAGTTATCGGGCCATTGGGAAACGGTGTACCACGGTCCATCTGCCTACGGCCCAGGAAGCGACGCTTGGCGAAGGCCCAAGGCGCGGCCCAACTGCGGGCGCCATGAAGCGAAGACACCTCGCATGGCTCTAGCCTCACGAGGACCCCTCCTCAAGGAGCAAACCACCCAGACCTAGCGGCAGCAGCGGCAGGAAGCCTCGCGAGGCGGCCCCGCGAGGTGGCCGCCCGAGGCCATCCAAGCCTGGCGCCAGCCGCGCGGTCTTGTGCCCACCACATGGGTGACGCGCTTGGCGATGAACGGCGGCAGAGGCCGCGCCAGCAGGCGCGGACAGAGAGGGTTTCGTCTTTGGTGCCAAATGGGCAGCACCAGCTGCCCTCCTCCAAAGCAAGTCCCAAGGACTGCCCGTTTGGTGAAAGAAGGCCAAGACAGCAAGGCGCGTAGGGTGGAGGTCATCACCGAGTCCACCGGCGCGTTGATACGTCTCCAACATATCTATAATTTTTGATTGTTCCATGCTATTATAGTATCAATCTTGGATGTTTTATATGCAATTATATATCATTTTTTGGGACTAACCTATTAACTCAGTGCCCAGTGCCAGTTGTTGTTTTCTGCTTGTTTTTGCCTTTTCAGTAAATCATTATCAAAAAGTGTCCAAATGAGAAAAAAACTTTGGATTAATTTTTTCTGGACCAGAAGAGACCCAGGAAGCTTCAGGAGAAGACCAGAAGAGCCACAAGGGGGGTAGGGCGCGCCCCCCAGGCTTGTGGGCCCCTCGTGGCACCTCTTGACCTAATTCCAACGCTATAAATTCCCAAATATTCCCAAACCAACAGAGAGACAGAAGAGAAAACCTTTCCGCCGCCGCAAGCCTCTGTTCTTCCGCGATCCCATCTGGAGGCCTTTTCCAGTACTCTGCCGGAGGGGGAATTGATCACGGAGGGCTTCTACATCAACCTTGCTGCCCTTCCGATGATGTGTGAGTAGTTTACCACAGACCTACGGGTCCATAGCTAGTAGCTAGATGGCTTCTTCTCTCTCTTTGATCTTCAATACCATGTTCTCCTCGATGTTCTTGGAGTTCTATCCGATGTAATCTTCTTTTGCAATGTGTTTGTTGGGATCTGATGAATTGTGAGTTTATGATCAGATTATTCATGAGAAATATTTGAGTCTTCTTTGAACTCTTTTATGCATGATTATTATAGCTTTGTATTTCTCTCCGATCTATCTATTTGGTTTGGCCTACTAGATTGATTTGTCTTGCAATGGGAGAGGTGCTTTGTGATGGGTTCAATCTTGCGGTGCTCAATCCCAGTGACAGAAGGGGACATGACAAGTATTTGTATAGTTGCCATTAAGGATAAAAATATTGGGTTTAATCATATTGCTTGAGTTTACTTTGTCTACATCATGTCATCTTGCTTAAAGCGTTACTCTGTTTCATACTTAATACCCTAGATGCATGCTGGATAGCGGTCGATGGGTGGAGTAATAGTAGTAGATGCAGGCAGGAGTCGGTCTAGTTGTCTCAGACGTGATGCATATATACATGATCATTGCCATGAATCCATCATAATTATTTGCTTTTCTGTCAATTGCCCAACAGTAATTTGTTTACCCACCGTATGCTATGTGTTCGAGAGAGAAGCCTCTAGTGAAAACTATGGCCCCCGGTCTACTTTATCATATATTAAAAACCTAAAAATACCTTGCTGCAATTTATTTACTTTTATTGTATTTTATTTTATCTATTTATCTCTACAAGATTTAATCCTTGCAAATAACCGCTAGGAGGATTGACAACCCTCTTATTTGCGTTGGGTGCAAGTGTTTGCTCTTGTGTGTGCAGGTGCGCTTAACGGAATTTTGCTTGGTTCTCCTACTGGATTGATAACCTTGGTTCTTAACTGAGGGAAATACTTATCTCTACTGTACTGCATCATCCTCTCTTCTTCGGGGAAATACCAACGCATACTACATGTAGCAGGAAAAATTTCTGGCGCCGTTGCCGGGGAGACATCATCAAAATTACCAAGTACCTTTGCACAAACTATCATCCACTTGCATTTATTTTATTTGCCTTTTATTTGCATTTGCCTCTCATTTTCATCTCCCCCACTTCTAATTTTTTTTTCCAAAAACACAAAAATATTTTTATTTGTTTGTTTGCTTGTTTGCTTCACTATTATGGCTAGTTCTTCGCTTGTTACTATTACCCCAAAAAATGAAGTGCTTAATTTTAAACAAAGGTGAGGAGAGAATTTAAAAAATGCTTGGTATAGGATTTGCGATGCTCAAAATAGATCAACTCGTAAGCAATCTACTACCGTTCTTCTTCGAAATTTTTATGTGGGAATTACTACTTGGTATAGATTTGTGCTTGACACTATTACCGGAGGGAATTTCTTGATGTGTCCCACTTCGGATGCTTTCAATGCTATGGGAAATTTAGTGGGTTCACCCCCTATTATTATTAATGAAACAACATTGACTTTGGAACATGTTATACAAGGATTAGAAGCTTTTGAAAATAAGATACCTACTATTGAACATCTTGAAAATCTAGATAAAAAGATCCATAATCATATCACTCAATTTGGTTCCAAGGTGGGAATTGCTTTGAAAACTTTAAAGGAAAAGGAACTGATAATTAACGATAGGATAGAACAAGGCCCCGCTAGAATTGATAAGTTATAAGAGATTATCAATAACTTAGGTTCCGCTTTTTCCTCCGCTAAAAACATTGATAGGACTCCTCCTAATAAAAATTGCAAGTTCATATATGTTCCCAAGATTAAGGGCGCTACTTCTAGTAAAGGGAGCGAGGATCTTAGAATGATTGGCGTGCAACCCAATTTCATTGATATAATTACGGAACCTATCCATAAAAGTAAAATTCTTGATTTTGTGCCTAAAAGTGTGATGATGAGAAACTCCTATGTTAAATCTACTAGAAAAAATAGATGTGTAATTGAGGAGTTGGAAACCAAGGATGACAACACTTGAAACTATGCATTATGCCTAGCTAGGGGCATAAAACAATAGCGCTTGTTGGGAGGCAACCCAATGAATAAAATAATTTTTTTCTTTTTCTTTCTGTTCTTGAGTGTTTACAAAATTATTGCCTCTGTTATGATTGTATTTTTATGTTTTAATTAGTGTTTGTGCCAAGTAATGCCTTTGGGATGATTTGGAAGATAGTATGATAGATGCTGTTGGAAAACAGAAACTTTTGCGTCCAGTGCTGGAAATTTGTTTTTTCTCTGGAGCGTCAGAACCTTCTAAATTTTTTACACAGTATTGATATATGAATTTCCCAGATTTTAATAATTTTAAGAATTTTTGGAGTTACAGAAGTATGACGTTAATTCATATCTTTACAGACTGTTCTGTTTTAGACAGACTCTGTTTTTGTTGCATAGTTGCTTATTTTGATGAATCTATGGATCGTATCGGGGGGTATGAGTCATGGAGAAGTTGGAGTACAGTAGCATTATGCCAATATTAAATATGAATCAATTTACAACAGTACCTAAAGTTTAAGATTTGTTTGTTATACTAACGGATCTCACGAGGTTTCTGTTGAGTTTTGTGTGCTGAAGTTTTCAAGTTTTGGGTGAGACTACGATGGAAAAAGGAATAAGGAGTGGCCAGAGCCTAAGCTTGGGGATGCCCAAGGCACCCCAAGGTAATATTCTAGGAAAACTCAAGCTTCTAAGCTTGGGGATGCCCTGGAAGGCATCCCCTCTTTCGTCTACAATCTATCGGTAACTCACTTGGAGCTATATTTTATTCAACACATGATATTTGTTTTACTTGGTGTTTCCTGTGATATAGTTTGTTTACTTTTTAGTTTGTCACAATCATCTTTGCTGAACACACCTTTTTGAGAGGGATACACATTATTCGTGATTTGTTAGAATACTCTATGTGCTTCACTTATATCTTTTGAGCTAGGCAGTTGCTCTAGTGCTTCACTTATATCTTTTAGAGCACGGCGGTCGTTATATTTTAAAGAAATAGTTGCACTCTCATGCTTCACTTATATATTTTTGAGAGTCTAATAAGTAGCAATGGTAATATGCACGGGTTATGAATTTGGTTCTGATATGATAGGTATTCAAGAGGGATATAATAAAAACATTCATGTAGATCACTGAATATGATAAGTTTGATTCCTTGCAATAGTTTTGCGATATTAAGATGGTAATATGTGGGAGGTATTAGTAGATAATTGTGGTTTAGTAATAATATTGGTGTTAAGGTTTTTAATTCCCGAAGCATGCACGTATGATCTGTCGTTATGCTAAGAAGTTGGAGCATGATTTATTCTTGATTGTCTTCCTTTGTGTGGCGGTCGGGGGCGCGCGATGGTTAACTCCTACCAACCTCCCCCCTAGGGGCATGCGTAGTAGTACTTTGCTTTGAGGGCTAATAAATTTTCGCAATAAGTATGTGAGTTCTTTATGACTAATGTGAGTCCATGGATTATACGCACTCTCACCCTTCCGCAATTTGCTAGCATCTTCGGTACCGTGCATTGCCCTTTCTCACATCGAGAGTTGATGCAAACTTCGCCGGTGCATCCAAACCCCATGATATGATACACTCTATCACACATAAGCCTCTTTACATCTTCCTCAAAACAGCCACCATACCTACCTATCATGGCATTTCCATAGCCATTCCGAGATATATTGCCATGCAACTTCCACCGTTCCATTTTTATGACACACATCGTCATTATCATATTGCTTTGCATGATCATATAGCTGACATAGTATTTGTGGCTCAATCACCGTTCATCATTTTTATACATGTTACGCTAGCATCATTGCACATCCTGGTACACTGCCAGAGGCATTCATATAGAGTCATACTTTTGTTCTAGTATCGAGTTGTAATATTGAGTTGTAAGTTAATAAAAGTGTGATGATCATCATTATTAGAGCATTGTTCCAGTGACGAAAGGATGATGGAGACCATGATTCCCCCACAAGTCGGGATGAGACTTCGGACGAAAAAATAAAAAATAAAACAATAATAATAATAAAAGAGAGGCCAAAAAGAGCCATGAAAAAAAAATGAGAGAAAAAGAGAGAAGGGGCAATGTTACTATCCTTTTTCCACACTTGTGCTTCAGAGTAGCACCATGATTTTCATATAGAGAGTCTCTTATTTTGTCACTTCCATATACTAGTGGGAATTTTTCATTATAGAACTTGGCTTGTATATTCCGATGATGGGCTTCCTCAAATGCCCGAGGTCTTCATGAGCAAGCAAGTTGGATGCACACCCACTTAGTTTTCATGTTGAGCTTTCATACACTTATAGCTCTTAGTGCATCCATTGCATGGCAATCCCTACTCCTCACATTGACATCGATTGATGGGCATCTCCATAGCCCGTTGATTAGCCTCGTTGATGTGAGACGATCTTCTTATTTTTGACTTCCCCTTATTGATCTCTACCACCACACTCTATTGCACCTATAGTGCTATATCCATGGCTTGCGCTCATGTATTGCACGAGAGTTGAAAAAGCTGAAGTGCATTAAAAAGTTTGAACCAATTTCTTGGCTAAAACCGGGGTTGTTCATGATAAATATTTTGTGTTAAGATGATGGAGCATGACAGGATTGTATGATTTTGTAGGGATAACCTTGTTTAGCATTTTTATTTTGAAAGACATGATTGTTTATTAGTATGCCTGAGTATTGATGTCTTTATATCAAATTATAGACTATTGCTTTGAATCATTCGGATCTTATTATTCATACCGTAAGAGAAAGATTACATGATGAAACATGATAGGTAGCATGCCACATCAAAAATTCTGTTTTTATCATTTACCTACTCAAGGACAAGCAGGAATTAAGCTTGGGGATGCTTGATACGTCTCGAACGTATCTATATTTTTTTATTGTTCCATGCTATTATAGTATCAATCTTGGATGTTTTATATGCAATTATATGCCATTATATATCATTTTTTGGGACTAACCTATTAACTCAGTGCCCAGTGCCAGTTGTTGTTTTCTGCTTGTTTTTGCCTTTTCATAAAATCATTATCAAAAAGTGTCCAAACGAGAAAAAAACTTTGGATTAATTTTTTCTGGACCAGAAGAGACCCAGGAAGCTTCGGGAGAAGACCAGAAGAGCTACGAGGAGGCGGCAAGCCTGGAAGGCGCGCCCAGGGGGGTAGAGCGCGCCCCCCAGGCTTGTGGGCCCCTCGTGGCACCTCCTGACCTAATTCCAACGCTATAAATTCCCAAATATTCCCAAACCAACAAAGAGATAGAAGAGAAACCCTTTCCGCCGCCGCAAGCCTCTGTTCTTCCACGATCCCATCTGGAGGCCTTTTCTGGTACTCTGCCTTAGGGGGAATCGATCACGGAGGGCTTCTACATCAACCTTGCTGCCCTTCCGATGATGTGTGAGTAGTTTACCACAGACCTATAGGTCCATAGCTAGTAGCTAGATGGCTTCTTCTCTCTCTTTGATCTTCAATACCATGTTCTCCTCGATGTTCTTGGAGTTTTATCCGATGTAATCTTCTTTTGCGGTGTGTTTGTTGGGATCCGATGAATTGTGAGTTTATGATCAGATTATTCATGAGAAATATTTGAGTCTTCTCTGAACTCTTTTATGCATGATTATTATAGCTTTGTATTTCTCTTCGATCTATCGATTTGGTTTGTCTACAAGATTGATTTGTCTTGCAATGGGAGAGGTGCTTTGTGATGGGTTCAATCTTGCGGTGCTCAATCCCAGTGACAGAAGGGGACATGACACATATTTTTATTGTTGCCATTAAGGATAAAAAGATGGGGTTTAATCATATTGCTTGATTTACTTTGTCTACATCATGTCATCTTGCTTAAAGCGTTACTCTGTTTCATACTTAATACCCTAGATGCATGCTGGATAGCGGTCGATGGGTGGAGTAATAGTAGTAGATGCAGGCAGGAGTCGGTCTACTTGTCTCGGACGTGATGCCTATATACATGATCATTGCCATGAATCTATCATAATTATTCGCTTTTCTATCAATTGCCCAACAGTAATTTGTTTACCCACCGTACGCTATGTGTTCGAGAGAGAAGCCTCTAGTGAAAACTATGGCCCCCGGTCTACTTTATCATATATTAAAAACCTAAAAATACCTTGCTGCAATTTATTTACTTTTATTTTAATTAGTATTTTAGTTTATCTATTTATCTCTATAAGATTTAATTCTTGCAAATAACCGCTAAGAGGATTGACAACCCTGTTATTTGCGTTGGCTGCAAGTGTTTGCTCTTGTGTGTGCAGGTGCGCTTAACGGAATTTTGCTTGGTTCTCCTACTGGATTGATAACCTTGGTTCTTAACTAAGGGAAATACGTATCTCTACTGTACTGCATCATCCTCTCCTCTTCGGGGAAATACCAACGCAGACTACAAGTAGCACGCGTCATGGATCATGCTTTTGCAGGCAAAGACCAACTTTAGTCAGGATAGCCTGGGTGCCTATCCCCTTTCAAAACCAGCCAATGTGTGGCTACCGTTCCCGCCGAGATTTTTAGGGGAAGAGGACCAGGGCGGCTATAAAAGGGGCAGCGCAGCCATTGTAGAGAGGATCGATTCCTTGGTCTCCTAACTTGTACACGAGGGCTCCCTTGCCCATAATAATCCCAACACAAGCAGGAGTAGGGTTTTACACCGCAAGGTGGCCCGAACCTGGGTAACCGTTGTCTCCCCTATCATGCTCTGTGCTAGCGTGCTCTCGCCATACCCTCGCCATGGTCACCCATGGATCGGTAGGAACGAGCTTGCCCCCAGTGTTCGAACTTTTGGGTCCCCCGAGCCCTAATTTCGACACTGGGCACGGTGTGCCTGTGCTCGAATATATAGGCTTGCCGAAGACACTGGGCAGGGGGAGTACTGTCCGAAGACAACCACTGGGCAGGGGGAGTACTGTCCGAAGACAACCACTGCATGCATGCATGTGTAGTCCCTAACATATGTATATGGAGGTGATGCATGCATGTTTGCATACCATGCACAACATGGTGGCTCACGACTGGTAGTGTACTGCCGGACCCCCCCCCCCCCCGACACACACACACACCGCACCACCACTGCCACTACGAGGCATGCTAAACTTTTTCGCGGTGAACATATGTGACCAAAGGAGTGACGTGTTAAAATTTGGAAGAAAAAAATCAGAGATCATTCGGACGTTTGTATACATTGATTGATTTCCGAGGGATATAATGTGCAAAAATCAAATTTGAGCTACATGCACACGTGATAGTGCACCAAAATGGATTGGAAAAGCATATGTGTGTCCCTGGGTGCATGTTTATATAGTCCCCATCCAAGAAATTTCAAACATTGAGAATCTTGATTTTTAAAATCTAGTAAATCCAAAACTTAGTTGAAATTCATGAAACTTATCGTGGTGTCATATGGACACCAATAGACTGTGATATTGTATTTTTTTGTCAAATTTGAGACAAGTTTTGATATATTCTTCTTACAAACGGGAGATTATTAATAATAGGCAACCAATATCGCAAACGGATTATTTATTCATACCATGGGCGTTAGACCAACAATGTACATGCCATGCTTCGGTAAAGTAATAAAGCGGCAGAATTAATCATCAAAAAAGAAAAACAATATACGTGCCGCCACGCGTCCCGTGTGCCGTGCGAGTAGGCGTGAGTTGATGGGATGCATGCGAGCAGTCCGCCGCGCAGGCAGACCGGGAGGCGTGCGGGCAGGTGTGTGAATTGACGGGAGGCGTGTTCGCTACGCAGTGTCACCGGGAGGCGTGCAAGTAGCTGTGTGAAATGAAGGTAGGCATGCCAGCAGTCCGCTGCGCAGGCTCACCAGGAGGCGAGCCAGCCCTTTGACCACCGCCTGCCTCGCTCCCACTGCTCCATATTCATGGCGTGCCCGAGCCACTGGTCATAAGAGGCGGCCGCACCCCCCATTCTCGCTACACACACAATCCTATCTCTCCGCCTGCATCCTCGACGCCGCTCTCAGTCGTCACCGTCGTTAGTGTATGAGGATGCCGCCGAAGCGCACCATCGGAGGGAGTGGCGACGCCGGGGCTGTTGAAGCACCTGAGCACGGCGTCAAGCTGGAGACAGAGGTTGCCGTCGCCACCGACGAGGTCTCACGTGGGCAGAAGCGCGACGTTGACGTCGTCGACGGCGTCGTGCTTCCACTGCCGGAGCCGGAGGTCCACAGCGACTCCGGCGACGACTCCGACGACCACTCCGGGGACGACTTCGACGACGACGGAGAACCGGTTAGTCATCTATACCCATTTATGTGGCAAATATATCCAAGGGTTTCTCTGGTTAGTCTTGCCTCCCCCTTTTTGGAATAGAAACCCTACGGTTATGTTCTCTCAATCCATGAAATCTGAGTTAGATTCGATAGATCTGTGTAGTGTGTTGATTGTTTGAATGGTACAAATGATAAGTGATTAATTGTTTATTCTATACAAATGATTTCTGCTAATAATCTGGCTAGGGTTAGTGTTGCTAATAATTCCTAGCCAGATCTTCACAATTGATTTTGAATGTCATACATACATGCTTGTTCCAATTTTTTCCAGATTGGTATGTACATATATGATTGTGCTAAAAAAAATCTTTGGATCTGTCTAAAAAATAGCCATAAAATCCTAATCCTACTTTACGTCATGTAAATTGGTTTGATGCCAAAAGTCGTTGGCATGCCAAATGTAACACCCCCAGTGTCATGCTACAGTGATCTCATGCTAATGATGCCTTGTCACCATGTTTGCTAGGCCAAATTGCCATTCAATAAAAATCAAAGTCAAATTCAAAATTCAAATTGCAAGCGATATTTAAAGTTTCACAAACATAGTTGCAAAATAGTTCATAATATGGCAAATATTCACTAAGTAATTGTCATGGTGAAACCAACCTCATTTGGATTCCCAAACTGCCCCTTGATTTTAAAACAGTGGCCCAGCAGCACTTTTCAGCCCTTTTAAATGCCAGCATAATTCACATGGATTCCATTTGGCCCCAAACTTTTTTGTGCAACCTAATAATATTGTGCTTTATTTATGTACAAAGTTTCACATTTAACAAAATTCATTTAGTAGCTAAAATAAATAGAAAACAGTAGCTAAACTGGAAACAGAAAAAGAAAAAAGAAAATGCCTAAACGCTACTGTGCCGGTGGGCTCTAGGTCAGCAGTGACCGGCCCAGCCCGTTAACCCCCGGTCGTCCCTAACCTCGGGCTCTCTCTCCCCGCGTGTCAACTGCGTGCGCGCCCGAGCGCGATGGCACCGCGCGGATGTTGACACGGCAGCGCTACAGCGCCGGAGAAGCCCTACAAGGCCTCCCCCGACCCCTCAGCTAACCCTAGCTCCCCCTCGTTCCCTTCGGTTGCCCTCTCCCTCTCTGTCTCATTCGCCCGAGTGCGGTCGCCAACGCGCCGCCGTCGATCCCGCGGCCACCAACCACCCTGCGCCGTACGGAGATGTCCAGGAGGACCACTATCGTCGTCCATGTCGGTTCCGTCCTTCGGTTCGAGCCGGAGAGCTCCCTGCCGTCGCCATCGAGCCCTTCTCCACCTTCGGCCGCCGCACGACCTCGCCGTCGATCTGCAGTGCCGCGACCACCCCGGCCTCCCCGCGCTTCCCCTCGACCTCGATGTGAGCCACCGCACGATTCCCCCTTCATTTTGAGCTCGGTTTCGAGCGCTAGAGAGCTTTTGCCGTTGCCTAGCTCTGGCCGCCGTCTGCCGCTGTCGTTGCCGTCTCTCCGGCCACCCCCGATTGCAGCCGACAGCGCCCCTAGATGCGCGGCAGCGCACTGACCCCGTAGAGCCCATCCACCGCTCATATGGTCACCGGAATCGACCGGGCGGTCGTCGCCGTCGCGCCGGCTGGCCGCCGGTGTTCAGTCGCTGGCCTAATCGGCCATTAGGGCCTAACTAACCTGCTAACCCCCCCTGTTAACACTCAGTGACACCGGGCCCCGCACTTCAAATTAGGAGCTAATAAATGGTTAAGTTAATCTAACTAAACTGACATGTGGGGCCCATGTTTATTGTTCAAATGGATAAGATGGGTCCAGTCAGCGTGCTGACTCAGCAGGGGCCCCACCAGTCAGCCTCTGCTGACTGGGCAGTTGACCCAGTCAACTGGGCCCCACTGTCAGCCTCTTATACACACCTCTGGGTACACTTTTGTGTACCCATAGCATTTTTTACTGTTATAATTCGAATTTAAAATAAATTCCTATAATTCCAGAAATTCAATAAAACTTTGAAAAATCATATAAAATAATCCGTAACTCGGATGAAAATGTTTTCTATATGAAAAATGATCAGAAAAATAAGACGAATCAGAATATGCCATCCACATACCTGTCACATGCCTCCAACAATGCAAACATGGAACCTTCCCCTCCGGATCGTCTGTCCGATAATTGCCTAAAGCCGGGAAAATGTTCCCAGATATTTTCCCGCTCCACCTATAACACTTAGCACTGTATTAGGTCACCCCCAACACAGCATATTGCCATGTCATGCATCTGTGTTGCATTTGTTTGCTTTATATTTATAGTTTCTTCCCCCTCTTCTCTCCGGTAGACCCCGAGACGGACGCTGCTCCTGAGTACGACTACGTCGTTGACGACCCCTCTTTCACCGCAGAGCTTCCAGGCAAGCAAAACCCCCTTGATCATTCCTATATCGCCCATTGTTTCTCTCCCGTGCTTGCATTAGATTTTGCTACTGTTGTTCAATAACTCCTATTCTAATGCATAGCCTGATTTTGTAATCTGCTGTTGATACTTTACCTGTTGTCCTATATGCTTAGATAGGCTGGTTAGTGGTCCATCAGTGGCCCCGCACCCTTGTCCGTGTTGCCTCGCTTTGTTACCGGAAGATTCGATCAATGTGATCGACGTGCAGAGACCGACACATCACCGCACACCCCCTTAGTTGTACGACTCTGCAGAGCTACTATCGAGTGCCGAGGGTGATACCTCCTACCTCACTCCTGATGATATCTCTGTACCGTAGCTAGTCGGTTGTGGGTCATCGAGGGTGATTCCTCTTTCACCACCTCCGATGATGCCTCTGTCGTGCAACCCCTCATGTGTGAACCCATTGAGGGTGATTCCTCCAAGTTCACCTTGACGGATACATCGAGAAAGAATCCATCGAGGGTGATTCCTCGGATTCCCCCTTGATGTTATGGACACACGGATACCTTGACTTTACCTCAGTGCCTTGTTGAAGTCGGGTCGACCCCGAGGGGTACCCGCGAGAGATGTGAAGTCGGGTTGACCGCGAGGGTACCCGCGAGAGAATTACGTGGGACGGCCGGGCAGGCAGACCACCCTAGAGAGGGATGGGCCTAACCCTTGCTGTAAGTCCACGAGACGGGGCGTCACAAGTTGGTATCAGAGGCAACTACCTGTAGGAAGCCCCTTTCCAACTCCTTGGCCGAAGTTGAGTCTAGTCTTTGAAAAACAATTTTTCTAACTATGTTGTGTGGCTTACGGGCCCACATCGCCAATGGATGGGATTAGGATCTTTTATTCCTCTCCTTTACTCTGGGACTCTGATCTCTCTTCTTTTCGGGTTAAAGATTTTGCTAACTCTAACTCTAGGTTCTTGTAACTGCTTCCTCCCGGAGAGCCCCTCGTTCCAGATGACCGCTTGATTCATCAGAAGATTTCGAAGATACTCTTCGATGTTTTCCCCGGGACCCTTGTGCCCATCGCCTTTGCAATTCCCTACCACCGATAAATCCTTATGGATAACCACATACACTTGTTGTTCATACATTAATCCCCAGTTGTTCATGTGTTTCACAAAATCCTTCGAAATGCTATTCGATCTTCCAAAATCCTCTACAGCCTATTGCTCTTGAAATTCGTGCCTGCTTGCATTATGGTTAATTCCATATGTCTAGTAGTCTTGGTTGACATCCCTTGTCATTGCCATTTTGAGCCTAATGATTCAATGTGTCTGCGAATACTCGCAATCATCAAATGATCCTTAGAAATTATCCTTCCGGTTCAGAAATCATTCCAGATATGAACTGGTTCTTGGCCAATCAAGTTTTCGTCGGTTGTGCATCTAATTCTATTCAACTTACTCATATTTGATCAGAGCATCTTATTATGATACACCGATCTGGAAGTCATAATTCCTTAGTATTTAAGCGTCAAATTATTCAGATGTTTCTATAGTCCAATGCCTTTGCATTCTTTCTTCTTCTGGTTGAGTACCGATACTCACATCAGATCCTTTGTGGAGTGCCAGATCCTTTGTTGGATTATTATCCGAAAGTGTCCTTCATATTGAATAACCTTGTGAGTTCTTCCCCTGATACATAATGCCTTTGGTAAATTGTATCCTCTGCTATTGTCAACCATGCTCTGCTATCGAGCTTGTGTTATTTACTCTTGAAGTTTGTGGTATATGTTCCTAAGATCCCCCGACGGGTTGAACCTATGCCTTCCCTAATCTGTGTACACCCAGAAGTATGTGGGTTATACTCTACTGGCGTTATGTCAGATAAAATTTCAACACTACAACTTCTTTGAAAACGAGAAGTGAATGAAAGGTTATGCATTGAAGAAGTGGGAGTCAACCTTGAACTTTGTGTTCATGCCCATGAAAATGATGTAGACCGTCACAGAAGCTTCTTGTAAAATATTTAATCATTTGAATAATTCTTCCGGTATCATTAAATTTGATCCCTTGCAGTTATGGTTCCAACCATGCTATCCTTATTCAATATATCTGAAAGGAATCCATTCCAGTGCCTCGTCTATTTTTCGACAAGGTTAAAGTATTTATTGTCGCGGGACAACGACCTAGTTCAGCTTCTATTATGTTCTACCTTCGAGTATCACCCTCTGATATCTCAAGGATAACGTGCCATTGCACTACATCTTATGAATTTTTGATGAAGTAATACCTTTCCCTGCCTTAGTCATTCCATGGGTTCTAGGTTGTTGTCAACCAAGAACACCGATTCATGAATCGAATCCGCACTACAATTCAATACCCCTAGTAATTTGTTGCTGGGAAATTTAATACTCCATCGTGTCATTCCTTGCCTGATTGGCTACATCATTATCATGCTAATTTTAACTATGCTACCTGGTCCTTCTTTCTGGAGCACAATTTTCGACGATGAGCTAAGCTTACGTCAAGCTTCTTCGTCATATCATTTCACCTTGAATAGCTAGATTGATTCTGAGCTTGCATCTTATCTCTTGATCCCATAACTTTCCACTTCATCATTCCCTTGCTTGATGCTGTCGCTGTTCGATTGCATCCTCTTGAAACCTTTCCACAAAATGTGTTGTGATCATCGTCAACATTTTGACTTCCTCCAAGATGTGAATCGAATTCATGATAAGAAATATCATCCTTGCCCCTCGATAATTTGTGTTGCCATCGACAACATCCTTGCTTTCCTTCCAACCCAGACTTGGTCATGTTTTGGTTATACCTGAAGTTCCTTGCTATTCTTGAAATTGTTACTTCTATATTTCTTGTGATCTTCACACCCAACCTTTACTTGAAACACCATATTATTGCTACCCCGAAGCATGATTGTGGTATTCCGAACATCAAAAGGAACATTGGATGCATAATGCTAAATGTTTCTTGATAAATTATCCAAACACCATTATATGGGTAACATCATGAATTTCCTCGCCCCTTTATCTAAATGGTTTTGTACTTGCTGTCCTGTCATGTATATCATGCTCTGCTTTTCCTTGGGAAGGATATACACCTAATACTTTGGTATAATCATATTTTCCTTTCCATTGGTCTGTTTAATCTGATAATCACATTTTCCTTTCCATTGGTCTGTTTAACCTTTCTTGTAATCTAACTTATCTGAGCAGTGACAATTCCCTGCTTATGTAAACACCACGGTGTACAACTTTGTCAGTAAGACCCTGTTACTATTGTTGATGACATTCCGGTAACACCGGTGGATGAGAACTTTGCCTATTGGTCCGCCTCATTTCAATGAGTAGGAAAATGGTTCTCTTCATCTCCCGCCCTTGGTACCGACGTTGTCGTCGACATAGCTGACAAGCTATCCTCTGACATGCCTTACTATCATGACCGTGCAACATGTCACCGCCCTTCCTACTCTTAAATCACACTAACCACAGATCCACAAGATTGAAACCCGACTCTCCTGTACATCCCTGTTTCCAAAGTTATTCCTCGCGCTTGGCTTCGTATGTAATTCACGAGCCACATTCCTAGAGATGATCAATTCTGGTATCAGACGCAATACTTATTCCCGTTGCTTTGAACCCCTTTCACACTCTGTTTCAGGCATCGAGCAATTGCATTTCCGCTTTAAACTCCTTATTGTACCTTCTTACCTTGCTCTCGATGTTTTCTCAAGTTTCAATTCGAGAGATACCTTCTGCCACATTCCCTGAGTTATCCACCAGATAATCAACCTTGTAAACGTCCGTCCTTCTGTATTTACCCCATGTCCTTTTCGTAAGTATGATGGAGTTCCCGAAGAAAGGATGACGACTTCATCATGATGCCCGAATGCAGAGAAAATGAAGACATCAACGTAATGGATCAACCTCTTCGATGAGAGCTACAAGAACAAGAAGATTAGTTAGAATTTCGTTACCAAACATTTCCCCCTCACTCTACCTCTTAAATCTTGGGATGAGATTTCTTGTAGTGGAGGAGATTTGTAACACCCCCAGTGTCATGCTACAGTGATCTCATGCCAATGATGCCTTGTCACCATGTTTGCTAGGCCAAATTGCCATTCGATAAAAATCAAAGTCAAATTCAAAATTCAAAATGCAAGTGAAATTTAAAGTTTCACAAAAATAGTTGCAAAATAGTTCATAATATGGCAAATATTCACTAAGTAATTGTCATGGTGAAACCAACCTCATTTGGATTCCCAAAATGCCCCTGGATTTTAAAATAGTGGCCCAGCAGCACTTTTTCAGGCCTTTTAAATGCCAGCATAATTCACATGGATTCCATTTGGCCCCAAACTTTTTTGTGCAACCTAATAATATTGTGCTTGATTTATGTGCAAAGTTTCACATTTAACAAAATTCATTTAGTAGCTAAAATAAATAGAAAACAGTAGCTAAAGTGGAAACAGAAAAGGAAAAAGAAAATGCCTAAACACTACTGTGCCGGTGGGCTCTAGGTCAGCAGTGACCGGCCCAACTCGTTAACCCCCGGTCGTCCCTAACCTCACGCTCTCTCCCCCCGCGTGTCAACTGCGCGTGTGCCCGAGCGCCATGGCGCCGCGCCGGAGAAGCCCTACAAGGCCTCCCCCGACCCCTCTGCTAACCCTAGCCCCCCCCCCCTCGTTCCCTTTGCTTGCCCTCTCCCTCTCTGTCTCATTCGCCCGAGCGCGGTCGCCGACGCGCCGCCGTCGATCCCGCAGCCACCAGCCACCCCGCGCCACACGGAGATGTCCAGGAGGACCGCCGTCGTCGTCCACGTTGGCTCCGTCCTTCGGTTCGAGCTGGAGAGCTCCCTACCGTCGCAATCGAGCCCTTCTCCGCCTTCGGCCGCCGCACGACCTCGCCGTCGATCTGCAGCGCCGCGACCACCCCGGCCTCCCCGAGCTTCCCCTCGGCCTCGATGTGAGCCACCGCATGATTCCCCCTTCATTTCGAGTGCGGTTTCGAGCGCTAGCGAGCTTTTGTCGTTGCCTAGCTCCGGCCGCCGTCTGCCGCTATCGTTGCCGTCGCTTCGGTCACCCCCGATTGCAGCCGACAGCGCCACTAGATGCGCGGCAGCGCAATGACCCCGTAGAGCCCATCCACCGCTCATATGGTCGCCGGAATCGACCGGGCGGTCGTCGCCGTCGCGTCGGCTGGCCGTCGGCGTTCAGTTGCCGGCCTAATCAGCCATTAGGGCCTAACTAACCTGCTAACCCCCCCCCCGTTAACACTGACTGACACCGGGCCCCGCACTTTTAATTAGGAGCAAATAAACGGTTAAGTTAATCTAACTAAACTGACATGTGGGGCCCATGTTTACTGTTCAAATGGATAAGATGGGTCCAGTAAGCGTGCTGACTCAGCAGGGGCCCCACCAGTCAGCCTCTGCTGACTAGGCAGTTGACCCAGTCAACTGGGCCCCACTGTCAGCCTCTTATACACACCTCTGGGTACACTTTTGTGTACCCATAGCATTTTTTACTGTTATAATTCGAATTTAAAATAAATTCCTATAATTCCAGAAATTCAATAAAACTTTGAAAAATCATATAAAATAATCCGTAACTCGGATGAAAATGTTTTCTATATGAAAAATGATCAGAAAAATAAGACGAATCAGAATATGCCATCCACATACCTGTCACATGCCTCCAACACTGCAAACATGGAACCTTCCCCTCCGGATCGTCTGTCCGATAATTGCCTAAAGCCGGGAAAATGTTCCCAGATATTTTCCCGCTCCGCCTATAACACTTAGCACTGCATTAGGTCACCCCCAACACAGCATATTGCCATGTCATGCATTTGTGTTGCATTTGTTTGCTTTATATTTATTGTTTCTTCCCCCCTCTTCTCTCCGGTAGACCCCGAGACGGACGCTGCTCCCGAGTTAGACTACGTTGTCGATGACCCCTCTTTCACCGCAGAGCTTCGAGGCAAGCAAAACCCCCTTGATCATTCCTATATCGCCCATTCTTTCTCTCCCGTGCTTTCATTAGATTTTTCTACTGTTGTTCAATAACTCCTATTCTAATGCATAGCCTGATTTTGTAACCTGCTGTTGATACTTTACATGTTCTCCTATATGCATAGATAGGCTGGTTAGTGATCCATCAGTGGCCCCTCACCCTTGTCCGTGTTGCCTCGCTTTGTTACCGGAAGATTCAATCAATGTGATCGACGTGCAGAGACCGACACATCACCGGACACCCCCTTAGTTGTACGATTCTGCAGAGCTACTATCGAGGGCCGAGTGTGATACCTCATACCTCACTCCTGATGATATCTCTGTACCGTAGCTAGTCGGTTGTGGGTCATCGAGGGTGATTCCTCTTTCACCACCTCCGATGATGCCTCTGTCGTGCAACCCCTCAAGTGTGAACCCATTGAGGGTGATTCCTCCAAGTTCACCTTGACGGATACATCGAGAAGGAATCCATCGAGGGTGATTCCTCGGATTCCCCCTTGATGTTATGGACACACGGATACCTTAACTTTATCTCAGTCCCATGTTGATGTCGGGTCGACCCCGAGGGGTGCCCGTGAGAGATGTGAAGTCGGGTTGACCGCGAGGGTACCCGCGAGAGAATTACGTGGCACGGCCGGGCAGGCAGACCGCCCTAGAGAGGGATGGGCCTGACCCTTGCCGTAAGTCCATGAGACGGGGGGACAGGTGCACTGATCATCACTGCGGGCTCCCAACACACTAATGGGTTTGGATATGTGGCCTGAGTAGGCCTCTGGCCTTTTCGCACTAACCACCACACGGGAATAGTATGGGCACTCGGCGTCGTATGTTTCAGCCGAAGTTCTTCAGACGTCAGCAACTGAGCGGCATGCGCCCGGGTGGACCGTGATAGACTATGTGTGTATACAGCGACTAGGTCTGGTCCTGGCCGCCCACGCAACGTGCAGGAGTGCAAAGGACGATGGGCCCAACTCCCCTGAGCGCTTAGGATTTAGACCGGCGTCCTGGCCTCTCTGCTGAGCCTAGGTAGGGCTACGTCGTGTCGATCAGCTGAGGCCGGGCATGACCCGAGTAAGTGTGTCCGGCCAGAGTTAATCGAGTGTGTTGGGTAAGTTGGTGCACCCCTGCAGGGAAGTATATCTTTTCGAATAGCCGTGTCCACGGTAACGGACGCTCGGAGAGTATCCCGATCTACTACAACTAGAACTGGATACTTGTGGAACTTAATAATATGTTGGCTTCGGGATCGCTTTCTCGTAGGGAGTCGAGGAAGGATCTCTGGGTGTTGCTACTACTTACTTATTACTTTATAATATGCTAATCTGCACTCTTCAAATGCTGCAAGATGCTGCAAGATTCTAGTCTTCGATAGGCTAGGCCTTCCCCTCTATTCTGGCATTTCTACAGTATAGTCCATAGATACAGCCCCTTCATTTGATACCGAGGCATAAATAGAATAGTTCTGATGTAAGTCTTGCGAGTACTTTGGATGAGTACTCACGGTTGTTTTGCTACCTTTTTCCCCTCTACCCGATTGCTGCGATCAGATGACAGTGCCCAGGAGCCAGCTGATCCCGCCGACGACTACTACTACACCGACGGAGCCTACTATTACATGGAGACCGCCGACCAGGAGTAGTTTCGGAGGCTCCCAGGCAGGAGGCCTGCGCCTTTCGATCTACATGTCGTTGTTTTGCTCAGCCTTCTTAAGGCAACCTTTGTCTAATTATGTCTGTACTCAGATACTGATGCTTCCACTGACTCTTGTGTACTCAAGCTTATGTATTCGAGCCCTCGAGGCCCCTGGCTTGTAATATAAAGCTTGTATTATTTTATTTGGTGTCTATAAAGCTTGTATTATTTTATTTGGTGTCTAGAGTTGTGTTGTGATATCTTCCCGTGAGTCCCTTGGCTTGATCGTGCGCATTTGCGTGTATGATTAGTGCACGGTCGAGTCGGGGGCGTCACACCAAATTTTGGCAACTCCTAAATGTTCACTAGAGATTAGTTTGCATTCCATTGTTCATTGTCAATCTCACAAAAGGTTGCCAAGTGTTGGCAACTTTTGATTTTGCCAAATGTCGGTGGCAAACCAAACTTTTGATTCTGCCAAATGTTGGTAGCAAACCAATCAGACTCTTAATTTTGTTGCACTAAGTTGTGTGCTCTCTCTTTATGCATTTCTTTCATCAAGATCACTTGATGATTTAGGGTTCACGCTGTCACAGGATATATTATGTTTCATAAACTCTTCCTGCTAAATTCGCATTATTATAAAATATACTGATGCCACATTTTTACTATATGTATAGGTGCTATCTGACGATGTCCACAGCGAGGACGAAGATGGCAGAGGAGGTTCAAGAGGCAAAAGCTCAGGGAGCTTTATGCGGGACTGCATAACAGGCGTGTGAGGACCTGGAATATGGGCTTTGGATGCCCGTTTTGCAACCAAAAGCTTCATCACGAGTATGAAAGTGTTCTGGCGCATGCAAGAGGACGAGCCGTTGGCTCCTTCAAGCAGAAGTATTCTCGCAGGGTGGCGCACGCCGCGTACGCTGAGTACATGGAGAAGCTTCACCTTCGTGCAGGCCTGTCGGCAGATGAGATGTGGGATTGAACTATATATGGCTATGTAGTGTCTTAATTATAACTATGCTTGAGTATGCTTAATATCGGTTGAACTATATATGGTTGAACTATGCTTGAGTACGCTTATTATCTATGCCTGGGTATGCTTATATCTATGTTCACTTATGTCCACATGTGGGATGAGTATGCAATCAGTTTGGTTGATGGAATTTTATGCATATTAGGGTGAATGTTTAGCGTGGGTAAAAATTTCAGATTCAACCGACGAAGGAAATGTGGACCCACCCTGAAACTTGGTGATTTTCCCAGATTGGAACCGCGTGCGATAACTTTCATTGTGCCGCGGCATGTGTGTTCTGATTGGCCAGAATGCATCCCCACGGATCGCACGTCTGCACCGTAGGATGTACACAGATCGAACGGCACTCCGTATCACCCTCACACCGGACTTATGTTTTTTTTAAAATACACCGGAGCGATGTTAATCACACATGGTTGGCTCTACCAAACCGTTGCCTCGAAAACGCTTTGTGGGACAGAAAACCACCACCCAATTCAAAAAGGAGAAAAGAAAACCCTCACCATCCCCACGTCACAAAACCCTCTCCCCACCCACCACCCCCCGGTCCCCATTCGCACCTGCACTCCTCCGCGACTCTGCATGTCACCGCGTATCGCCGCGGAAACCACGTAGCTCGATGCCTGTCGCCGCCGTTGGCTGCCGGCAAACCCCACCGCATTTCGCCACTGCCGCTTGCCGCCGCCTATCACCA
This sequence comes from Elymus sibiricus, assembly GCA_039707655.1. Classification (NCBI taxonomy): domain Eukaryota; kingdom Viridiplantae; phylum Streptophyta; class Magnoliopsida; order Poales; family Poaceae; genus Elymus; species Elymus sibiricus. Next base: position 166,535,781 of record CM077670.1, read on the forward strand.
TCGACTTTCTCGACGCTGCTCGCCGTCGACCTAGCTCCACCCGGTTGGGGAATCTGTGGTATTTGATTTTTTTTTCTCATGGAGAACCCAATAACTAATTTACTAAAATATTTGCTCATCTCTTATCCCAGTCCCTCTGCCCCTTTTAATCACCCGGCCGAAATCGCCATGAATTCTTTTTTCTTCTAGCTGATTCGAGGGTTTTCTTTCATTCATAGAGTGTACAGTGCACGGAGACATCAGGCCTATGCGGCCTCGGCCAGACAGTCGAGGAGTTCCATCTCACCGTACCAGATGACTTTAGGAGGCGCACGGTATGTTCAATCTCACCCTACCTCGGTTGGCATGACCTACTTTTCTGAACATATACTATACATTGCGGCATTTGGATAAAAGGTGCCACATGCAGCATACACGTCAAAGGGGATTTTTCTTCTTTCTATATTAGGCAAATTAATGTTGTAATGTTCTTTCGATTACTCTCATATTTGCATGACATCATGGTTACACTATCTGTTTAATTATAAATTTGTGTCCTTTGCTTTCAACTGCTGTGTACTGTTCTTTCAATTACTCCCATATTTGCATGTTACCCTGTTCTTTAACAATCTTATCATTTACTGCAGTACATCCCTTACTTTGCAACAGCAAGTGTAGTACACAATCTTGGCCTTTACATAACTGAAGACTCTAGGAATGTCATATTGAACACAAACCATGGATTTACAATCATTGTTTCCGTAAAACTTGATGAACATGGTCACTCCTATTTTGGCGCGGGCCTTTGGACAGAAATTTCTAAGTTTTATGTAGTGAAAGCTGGCACTAAAAGTGCACTGCCCCCAAAAGAGCCTAGTCATATGATACATGCTAACTTCCCCGACGATATCATCCGTCCAGACTTTGTTCGAAGTAAGTGTTCTTTTCAAGTATCTGCATGTTGACTTACCTAGAAATATCAAAGTAATTGTGTAGTATTTAAGCAACCAATAGGGATTCCATTTTCTAACTCTGATAAGTCTGTTCCTACCTAGTAACTTCTAGTTACCAATACACTTTTCTTCTGCCCTGTTCTAACTAAATATTCCCTATCCTCCCACTCCTCCACTCCTATCAGATAGCGTCGCCGCCGAGGAGACTACGGAGGTGGAGGACGAGGCTGCGAACAACCAGAGGCAGGTCGAGCAAGAACCGCAAGCGACTCCGGCGGGCCTAGACTTCATTAGCAGCCTCCCTGATGATATGTTGATCGTCATCATCTCCCTCCTCCCAATCAAATATTGCGCGCAGACAACTATCCTTTCCCAGCGGTGGCGCCCCCTATGGCCCTCCACCCCTCTCGACCTCATCGACGTCCACAAGCTCTGCCATGGCTATCGCAAAAGCTTGGATGCATTGTCCCGGATCCTCGGCAGGCACCCTGGCCCAATCAGAGGCCATATCACGGGCAAGTTCCGTTCCAACGGCAAGGACCGAGCCAAGCTTGACGAGTGGTTCCGATCCCCCACCCTACATCACCTCGAGGAGCTCAGTTTTAATGATGGACATATGCGCTTGCTGCCACCGTCCGCGCTCCACCTCGTGCCCACACTGCGGCTCGCCAGGTTCATGAACTGCCATTTGCCCCCGATTAATGATGCGCCTGCTCTTTTTCTCCCTCGACTGAAGCTCCTCAAGCTAGTCGCCATCTGCATCCCCAAGGATGACATGGAGCGCCTGCTCCGCGGCTGTACTGCACTCGAGTACCTTCGTCTTCAGGCGATCAATGGGTTGAGTAGCTTCCACATCACCTCCATGACTCTCCGGACAATTTATGTGCGTTGCTGGTGCTGCAACAAGAGATCACGGAAGGTGTATCACAGTATGGTCATTGAGGACACACCTTTACTTGAGAGATTACTTGTAGTTGATCAACAAGGTCCAACAAGATCAGTGTCATTTCTGCGCTGAAATTGACAGTGGTGGGCTACTCGTCTGTCAAATTCTTCGAACATGTTATTGGATCCACACCCGTTCAGCTACAAAAGTTGCCTTCTTCTTCTCCTTCTTGAAATTAACATTTTTTCTAATTTTGAAGATGCATGTTCGTCTGTCATCCAGAAAATGAACCCGACAAGCTTGACCCCGTATCTGTGCACAGTGAAGGTCTTCGCACTAGAATCTATCGTCCCCAACCTGGACAAAGTTGTCAGTTTCCTGAGATGCTTTCCTTGCCTGGAGAAGCTATATATCAAGGTGATGCTCCTTTCCTATTAAATGTTAACCATAAGGGAGTTCAATTTGTTGGTACCTTTTCCCAAGTTTACAATGACGAATGTACTACGATTTTTGAAGGAAGTTTGGAGGATTTTAGTACATAGATGTTTTTTCCCTATAGTGGTTGCTTGGTTCATAAGGTTACAATCCATATGAATTTGTCCTTTGGATTCATTTGTACTAGTTTTCATATGGAAATTTCCATCCACTCCAACCTCTTGGGAAGAAGCCTACGTTTTTCTAGACTATAATCAAATGCCCATGTTAATCATGTAGGATCGACGATGGCATGTCACTCTATTCGTGTATTTTAGAAATCTTGCAAATCAAAGAGGCATGTAGTAGTGTTCAAAACTGCGTTTAGGCACTAATACATTCTCTTCTTTTGCAAATAAGATTAGGCCCGGTAGTGGATATTGTGATACAATATAACAACCACATTGAATGCCTTGATCTGCATCTCTCAGAAATTACTTTGAACTCCTACCGAGGGACCTTACCGGAGATTATATTCACCAGGTTCTTTGTTGTGAGATCAAGGGTGCTAAAGGTAATGAGGTTTGCCCTACATTTGCTTCGCAAAACTGAATGGTTTGCTGATAAGTGCCGGCGGCTACGGCAGAATGGAAAAGGCTCTGCAGAAGCTGAATTTCATTTTGGAAGTTCAGTTGACAGAGTAACCGAAAGTCATTATGTCAAGCCCATACATGACTTGTCAGTGGCTGATCCCTTTGCAGAAATGTTGAGGTTTCGAAAAGGGTGTTACAAGTTGTAATATCAGTTTGAACCTCTCATATGTCCATGTTTAGCTGATCAGCACAAGCGTCTGCAGCTGCATGAGCTGAATTTCATTTCTAATATCAGTTTGAATCTTGTAATCTTCGAATTTGAGCCTTCTAACTCTGGAATTTGAACCTTGTAATATTTTGGGCTTTTGTGGTACAATCGTTGAAATGGCATCGTATGAGACTCGTATATTGGTAGTACTATTTTGACCTTTATATGCAATGGACGATTAATATCTGGACCTCAATGGACTTGATTTTATTTACCATTCTCGAATGTGTTTCCCCTGTCGATCTCATCGCAAACGATCTATATTGCGGACTCGACAGTGATCTTCGAAATTAATGTACATAGTTGGTTTCTTCAACTGTGTGCCCAGAATTATCGCACTCGAGTTTCCATCATTACCCATCTATGTAACTTTGACCTCATCACCCATGGGTAAACTTGGCGCCTCTTCGAGCCCACGCGTGGCAAACGAAACGCGTGTGGGGTGCTCAAGCGTGCACTGGAATCCTCCGCTAGGAACGCGGTGACAAGACGTCATGATTACAGGCCGTCCGCCCCCCATTTATTACAGCGGCCATTTAACCCTTGTGTCTCTTCAACCTTTCAATCACACCCCAGTATTGCAAGAAGCACACCCACGACGACAAATACAGAGAGGGTATCTTGCATAGCTCCAATGGCGCTCCCAGTGGCTGCCGACGACGAGCGGCAGTTCACCATGCATGCCGCAGTGGACACCCACAGAAGGTTCACGGAGCTTTCGGTGGTGTACACCAACAACCCGATCTGGGTGGAGAACTCCATCCACACTATGGAGTTGTTGCTTGCTGCGTAGAAGTACAAGGTGGTCGGGTTCGACCTCGAGTACACCCGCGCTCGTGCTGGGTCTCGTCACAAGGTCGCCGTTGCCCAGATGTGCATGCGCAATCACGTCCTTGTCTACCACTACTGCCTGGCCACAAGGCCTTGCGAGCGTTTCGCCAGGTTTGTCAACAGCCGCCACTACATGTTTGCTACGGTGGACATCACCAACGATGTAAAGGTGCTCAAGAATTCGGGCATCGCCTGCCAAAATCTTGTCGACATCCATGGCCAATACAAGATCTGGAGCAGCAAGAAGCATGAGAAGGACTCAGTGGTTCACCTCGCTGAGGCCATCATCGACCCCTACTACAGAGACATGAAGGATTCTTGCAACAAGGACAAGCGTGCCTGGCACTCGGCCTGGATGGAGAAACTCGACGAAGCTCACGTTGTGTACACGGCCAAGCAGGCGTACACGAGCTACGAGATGTACAGGCGGATCGTTGACATGAGGAAGTGCCTCCTTCTTCCCCAAAACAGCCAGTGATGATCCAGCCGGAAGCAGAGCAATGGCAAGCGTCGTCACAACAAGAATTAGATGATTAGATGATCGTTTCTCCTAGTTTAGTGTGCATGTAATTGTTTACTTTGGTGTGTGTAGTCAGTTATGTAATTGGAAGTTTAATTTGGTTATGCAATCATGTTCTTATAAGTATATATGTTGTTGTTGTGTAGACAGAGCGTAGATGTTGTGCGGACAGAGCAAATCACATCGGCCACGGGCTAAACTAGGGAACCCGTCGGTGATGATTTCATCAATCGTTGACAATTGTATACCAGCAAGCGTTTGCCCACAACACACACGAGTTATTAGCAGGAATCATCCGTGTTGTTCTCCGTCTTCCCACACATTTTGGATTACTGACATGTTTGCCGCGTATCACACACATCTTGTTAAGTTGAACCGTTTCTGTTGTGTTGGGTAATCGCAAACAGTTCATCCGAGTGAACCGCATGCCGTATATCGCACACACCTTGATCTGCCTGACCGTTTCTGTTGTGTTGGGTAATCACAAATAGTTCATCCGAGTTAATTGTATGCCGTGTATCGCACACACCTCGAACTGGCTGACCGTGTTTGTTGTTCTGGCTTATCGCAAATAGTTCATATGGATCAACTGTATGCCATGTATTGCACACGCGTCTCTAATCTGAATCGTGCTTGATGTCTCTGGCATCGCACACAGTTCATCTTATTGGTGACGGTTTTATTACGACACCGTTTGCGATTCATGCATCGCACACAGTTTGGTCGCGGGGTCTCTGATTCATGTTTTACGTTAGCGGTCGCCTGCAGTAGTGAAAGATAAGTTAACACATGCTCCTTTACTCCAACTTCCTGATTTTAATAAGACTTTTGAGCTTGAATGTGATGCTAGTGGAATTGGATTAGGAGGTGTGTTATTACAAGATGGTAAACCTATTGCATACTTTTCTGAAAAATTGAGTGGGCCTAGTCTAAACTATTCTACTTATGATAAAGAATTATATGCTCCTCTTCGGACTTTAGAAACTTGGCAACATTATTTATGGGCCAAAGAATTTGTTATACATTCTGATCATGAATCTTTGAAACATATTAAAAGTCAAGCAAAACTGAACCATAGACATGCTAAATGGGTTGAATTTATTGAGACTTTCCCTTATGTCATTAAACACAAGAAGGGTAAAGAAAATGTTATTGCTGATGTGTTGTCTCGTTGCTATACTATGCTTTCACAACTTGACTTTAAAATATTTGGTTTGGAGACCATCAAATATCAATATGTGCATGATGTTGAATTTAAAGATGTAATGCAGAATTGTAAAGGAAGAACATGGAACAAGTTCGTCATTAATGATGGATTTGTGTTCCGTGCTAACAAGCTATGCATTCCAGCTAGCTCCGTTCATCTTTTGTTGTTACAGGAGGCGCATGGAGGAGGTTTAATGGGACACTTTGGCGTGAAGAAGACGGAGGACGTACTTGCTACACATTTCTTTTGGCCAAAGATGAGACGGGATGTTGAGCGTTTTGTTGCTCGCTGCACTACATGTCGAAAAGCTAAGTCATGACTCAATCCTCATGGTTTATATATGCCTTTGCCCGTACCTAGTGTTCCGTGAGGATATATCTATGGATTTTGTTTTAGGATTACCTTGAACAAACAAGGGGAGGGATAGCATATTTGTTGTCGTGGATAGATTTTCGAAAATGGCACACTTTATACCATGTCATAAAAGCGATGATGCTCCTAATGTTGTTGATTTGTTCTTTCGTGAAATTATTCACTTGCATGGCGTGCCAAATACTATTGTTTCAGATCATGATACTAAGTTTCTTAGCCACTTTTGGAGATGTTTATGGGATAATTTGGGGACTAAACTACTTTTTAGTACTACATGTGAAAGCGCAGGTTTACTCCTAGAGGGGGGGTGAATGTGAGATTTTTAGAAATTCATCAGACTCTGAAGATTTTGACGAAAATTAGAGTGATGAAATAGAAACAGAGGCGAAACTAGATCGACACAGATACAAGTAGCATGCATATGAAATACATACAAGTGAAGAACATGGGATCATACAGGTAGACATGCATGAGGAAGATGAACTGAAGAAATGAAAAACAACATGATGAAAGTCTTCAGTTCAAATTCTTTAGAAAAGTAAAGCACAAGTTTTTCAGTAGCGGAATTGCATAAAGGTAAAGGGTGAGGAATTTGAAACCAGTTGGGCTCGATGAAGACACACCGATTTGGTAGACCAGTTCCAGTTACTGTATCAACTGTACATTTGGTTGAGGCGTCTGAGTCTTACCTCAAAGGACACTTAGTCCTCACCGTATTCCTCTTGAGCTAAGGTCACTTAGACCTCGCCCAATCACTCGTGGTAAGTCTTCAAGGTAGACTTCCAAAACCTTCATAGACTTGTTCACCGGCATGCCACAATTACTCTTGGGTGCTCAGAACATGACGCCTAACCGTCTGGAAGAATGACAGTCTTCAAAGGTAACAAGCGTCGGAACACACAGATCAACTTCTTTAGTGATGCTCAATCACTTTGGCTTTGGTTGGGTTTTTCCTCACTTGGGTTCTCACAAAGTCGTCAGAGGAAGGGTTGCTCTCAAATGACAAGTGTCAATCTCTCTCTAGAGCAGCCAACCTACTAGTGGTTGTGGGGGCGGCTATTTATAGCCAGGGGGAAACCCGACATGAATTGTCATAAATGCCCTTCTCAGACATGACCATTGTCAGGATAAGAATCCACTCGACAGCTGGCACGCGGCGCAGCAACGGTCGGAAAATTGAACTCTCAATTTCGTCAAGGCACTCAATTTTCTCACGATAGGCAGATCGCACTGGCGAAATCCTAACTCCTCAGCCTGACGTAATTCGTCAATGACCAGATGAATTGTGTCACTATTGCTAGCAAATTCTTCAACTGTTCCGGAGATTTCCAAAGGCTTGCCTCGAAGCGGCTGCAATGTGTATAGGTTTGAGCATCGCTTTGCGGTATGATAAATGTTTCACCTTGACCCCCTTTAACAATACAGTTTTTCATATGACTCAAATAAGAAGAAAAGAAACTATGAAAACAAAGTCTTGACATCAATTTCTTCACAGGCCGCACCAAATTCTTCACTTGAAGAAATACATTTTTAGGGGTCGACTTCCGTGGTTAAACCAAGTCTTCAGGGACTGTTTTTACCTGTGTACACTGATACGTCCAATCTGCATCATGATTTCCTACTGTTATTTATAATGTATTTGATCATTATTTCACTTTATGATGCAATTCTTATGCCTTTTCTCTCTTAATTTGCAAGATTTATATGAAGAGGGAGAATACCGGCAGCTGGAATTCTAGACCTGAAATAGCTACAGCAGAGATACATATTCTACAAAGCTGCAATTGACTTGAAACTTCATGGAGATTTTTTAATGAATATATGAAAAATACTGGAGAAAATAAATACTGGAGGGGACCCACCAGTTGCCCGCAAGGCAATAGGGCGCCCCCCCTGGGCACACCCTGATGCCTTGTGGGGCCCCTGGCTGGCATCTGGCCCCCTCCTTCTGCTATATAAGCTCATTTGCCCTAAAAAAATTATAGAGAAGACTTTCGGGATGAAGCGCCGCCGTCTCGAGGCGGAACCTGGGCAGGAGCAATTTTGCTCTCCGGCGGAGCGATTCCGCGGGGGATACTTCCCTCCAGGAGGGGGAAATCGAAGCCATCGACATCGCCAACGATCCTCTCATCATGGGAGGACCAATCTTCATCAACATCTTCACCAGCACCAGCTCATCTCAAACCCTAGTTCATCTCTTGTATTCAATCTTTGTCTCAAAACCTCAGATTGATACCTATGGGTTGCTAGTAGTGTTGATTACATATTGTTGATGCTAGTTGGTTTATTTGGTGGAAGATTATATGTTCAGATCCTTAATGATATTGAATACCCCTCTGATCTTGGACATGAATATGATTTGTGAGTAGTTACTTTTGGTCTTGAGGACATGGGAGAAGTCTTGTCAGAAGTAATCATGTGAATTTGGTATTCATTCGATATTTTGATGATATGTATGTTGTTGCTTCCTTTAGCGGTGTCGTGTGAACGTCGACTACATGACACTTCACCATCTTTGGGCCTAAGGGAAGGCATTTTAGAGTAGTAATTATATGATGGGTTGCTAGAGTGACAGAAGTTTAAACCCTAGTTTATGCGCTATTCCGTAAGGGCTGATTTGGATCCATATGTTTCATGCTATGGTTAGATTTATCTTAATTCTTCTTTCGTAGTTGCGGATGCTTGCGAGAGGGGGTAATCATAAGTGGGAGGCTTGTTCAAGTAAGAACATCACCCAAGCACCGGTCCACCACATATTAAATTATCAAAGTAGCGAACGTGAATCAAACCAACATGATAAAAGTGACTAGATGAAATTCCCATGTGTCCTCGAGAACGATTTGCTCATTATAAGAGTTCGTTCCGGCTTGTCCTTTGCTATAAAAAGGATTCGGCCCCCTTGCTGCACTTTATTATACTTGTTACTTGTTACTTGTTATGAATTATCTTGCTATCAAAACTATCTGTTACCGCTACTTTCAGTACTTGCAGAGAATACCTTGCTAAAAACCACTTGTCATTTCCTTCTGCTCCTCGTTGGGTTCGACATTCTTACTTATCGAAAGGACTACAATTGATCCCCTATACTTGTGGGTCATCAAGAGTCTTTTCTGGTGCCGTTGCCGGGGAGTGAAGCGCCTTTGGTGAGTGGAATTTGGTAAGAAAACATTTATATTATGTGCTGAAATTTATTGTCACTTGTCACTATGGAAAGTAATCCTTTGAGGGGCTTGTTCGGGGTATCTTCACCTCGACCAGAAGCATTGAGAGTTGCTCCTCAACCTACTGAACCTACTGAAAATATTTGTTATGAATTTCCGTTGGGTATGATAGAGAAACTGCTAGCTAATCCTTATGCAGGAGATGGAATGGTGCATCCTGATGTGCACTTGATATATGTGGATGAAATTTGTGGATTGTTTAAGCTTGCAGGTTTATCTGGAGATGGAGTTAATAAGAAAGTATTCCCTTTATCTTTGGAGGGAAAGGCATTGACATGGTATAGGCTATGTGATGATACTGGAACATGGGATTAGAACCGGTTGAAGCTGGAATTCCACCAGAAATTTTATCCTATGCATTTGGTTCATCGTGGTCGGAATTATATATATAATTTTTGGCCTCGTGAAGGAGAAAGTATCACTCAAGCTTGGGGGAGGCTTATGTATATGTTGCACACATGCCCCAATCATGAGCTCTCAAGAGAAATAATTATTCAAAACTTTTAAGCTCGGCTTTCTCATAATGATCAATCCATGCTCGATACTTCTTCTGCTGGTTCCTTTATGAAGAGAACTACTGAATTCAGATGGGATCTTCTAGAAAGAATTAAACGTAACTCTGAAGATTGGGAAACCGACAAAGGTAAAGAGTCAGGTATAAATCTTGAGTTTGATTGTGTTAAATCTTTTATGGAAACTGATGTTTTTCATAAGTTTAGTACTAAATATGAACTTGACTCTGAGATAGTAGCTACCTTTTGTGAATCTTTTGCTGCTCATGTTGATCTCCCTAAGGAGAAATCGTTTAAGTATCATCCACCCATTGAATTAAATGAAGAACATGTTAGTGTTAAAGAAGAAACAATTGTTTACAATGTTGATCCAGTTGTGCCTACTGCTTATATTGAGAAACCTCCTTTCCCAGTTAGGATTAAGGAACATGCTTAAGTTTCAACTGTGGTTAACAAAAGTAATATAAGAACACATAGACCTTCTGAACAAATTAAAGTTGAACCTAATATTGCAATGGTTAAAGATCTTTTGGTTGATGATATTGATGGGCATGTTATTTACTTTTGTGATGAGGTTGCTAGAATTGCTAAACCTGTTTGAAATGAACGAGACATGTTAGACAAGAACAAGCCCGTAGTTGGCATGCCTGTTGTACCTGTTAAGATTGGAGATCATTGCTATCATGGTTTATGTGATATGGGTGCTAGTGTGAGTGCTATTTCGTTTTCTTTATATCAAGAAGTAATGCATGATATTGCACCTGTTGAGATTGAAGATATTGATGTTACTATTAAGCTTGCAAACACAGATACTATTACACCACTTGGGATTGTTAGAGATGTTGAAGTCTTGTGTGGTAAAATCAAATACCCTACCGATTTCTTAGTACTTGGTTCACAACAAGATATTTTTTGTCCCATTATATTTGGTAGACCCTTCTTGAATACCGTTAATGCTGAAATTGATTGTGTTAAAGAGAAAGTTAGGGTTAAGTTTGGTGATATATCTCATGAATTTAATTTCTCTAAGTTTCATAGCCAACCTCATGATAAAGAATTACCCAATAAAGATGAAATTATAGGTGTTGCTTCTATTGCTGTGCCTCCTACTGATCCTTTAGAACAATATTTGCTAGATCATGAGAATGATATGCATATGAATGAAAGAAATGAAATAGATGAGTTGTTCTTTAAGCAAGCACCTATCCTTAAACATAATTTGCCTGTTGAAACTTTGGGAGATCCTCTTCCACCGAAGAGTGATCCTGTGTTTGAATTAAAACAATTACCTGATACGCTTAAATATGCTTATCTTGATGAAAAGAAGATATATCCTGTTATTATTAGTGCTAACCTTTCAGAGCATGAAGAAAAGAGATTACTTAAAACTCTGAAGAAACACCGTGCTGCTATTGGATATACTCTCGATGATCTTAAGGGCATTAGTCCCACTCTATGTCAGCATAAAATTCATATGGAGCCAGATGCTAAACCCGTTGTTGATCATCAAAGAAAGCTGAATTCTAAAATGAAGGATGTGGTAAGAACTGAAATATTAAAGCTTCTGGAGGCAGGTATAATTTATCCCACAGCTGATAGTAGATGGGTAAGTCCTGTTCATTGTGTCCCTAAGAAAGGAGGTACTACTGTTGTTCCTAATGATAAAAACGAACTTATCCCACAAAGAATTGTAACTAGTTATAGGATGGTAATTGATTTCAGGAAATTAAATAAAGGTACTAGGAAAGATCATTACCCCTTGCCTTTTATTGATAAAATGTTAGAAAGATTATCTAAGCATACACACTTCTGCTTCCTAGATGGTTATTCTGGTTTCTCTCAAATACCTGTATCACCAGAAGATCAAGAGAAAACCACATTTACTTGTCCTTTTGGAACTTATGTTTATCGTCGTATGCCTTGTGGTTTATGTAATGCACCTGCTACCTTTCAAAGATGTATGACTGCTATATTCTCTGACTTTTGTGAAAAAATTGTTGAGGTTTTCATGGATAATTTTTCCGTTTACGGAACTTCTTTTGGCGATTGCTTAAGCAACCTAGATCGAGTTTTGCAGAGATGTGAAGAAACTAATCTTGTCTTGAATTGGGAGAAGTGTCACTTTATGGTGAATGAAGGTATAGTCCTTGGGCATATATTTTTTGAAAGAGGTATTGAAGTTGATAAAGCTAAAGTTGATGCAATTGAGAAAATGCCATGTCCTAAAGATATCAAAGGTATAAGAAGTTTCCTAGGTCATGCTGGTTTCTATAGAAGGTTTATCAAAGACTTCTCTAAATTTTCTAGGCCTCTTACTAATCTTTTGCAAAAAGATGTTCCATTTTTTTATGATGATTGCGTAGAAGCCTTTGAAATACTTAAGAAAGGCTTAATTTCTGCACCTATTGTTCAACCACCTGATTGGAACCTACCCTTTGAAATTATGTGTGATGCTAGTGATTATGTTGTTGGTGCTGTTCTAGGACAAAGAATTGATAAGAAATTGAATGTTATTCATTATGCTAGTAAAACTCTATACAGTGCTCAGAGAAATTATGCTACTACTGAGAAAGAATTTTTAGCAGTTGTGTTTGCATGTGATAAATTCAGATCTTACATTGTTGATTCTAAAGTTACTATTCACACTGACCATGCTACTATTAAATATCTTATGGAAAAGAAAGATGCTAAACCTAGACTTATTAGGTGGGTTCTTTTGCTACAAGAATTTGATTTGCATATTGTTGATAGAAAGGGAGCTGAGAATCCCGTAGCAGATAATTTGTCTAGAATGGAAAATGTTCTTGATGACCCACTCCCTATTAATGATGATTTACCAGATGAACAATTAGCTGCAATAAATGCTTGTCGTAACACTCCGTGGTATGCAGATTATGCTAATTACATTGTGGCTAAATATATACCACCTAGTTTCACATACCAACAAAAGAAAAAGTTCTTCTTTGATTTAAGGCATTACTTTTGGGATGACCCACATTTATATAAAGAAGGAGTAGATGGTATTATTAGACGTTGTGTACCTGAGCATGAACAGGAACAAATCCTACGGAAGTGTCACTCCGAGGCATACGGAGGACACCATGTGGGAGACAGAACTGCACATAAGGTATTACAATCTGGTTTTTATTGGCCTACTCTCTTCAAAGATGCACGTAAGTTTGTCCTTTCTTGTGATGAATGTCAAAGAATTGGTAATGCTGGTAGACGTCAGGAAATGCCTATGAATTATTCACTTGTTAGGCTTCTCTCGAGAAAATAGCATACGGTGGGTAGACAAATTACTGTTGGGCAATTGATAGAAAAGCAAATAATCATGACGATATCCAAGGCAATGATCATGTATATAAGCATCACGTCTGAGACAAGTAGACCGACTCCTGCCTGCATCTACTACTATTACTCCACACATCGACCGCTATCCAGCATGCATCTAGTGTATTAAGTCCATAAAGAACGGAGTAACGCCTTAAGAACGATGACATGATGTAGACAAGATAAACTCATGTATGAATAAACCCCATCTTTTTACCCTTAATAGCAATGATACATACGTGTCATGTCCCTTTCTGTCACTGGGATTGAGCACTGTAAGATCGAACCCATTACAAAGCACCTCTTCCCATGGCAAGATAAATCAACTCAGTTGGCCAAACCAAATCAATAGATCGGAGAAGAAATACGAGGCTATAATAATCATGCATAAAAGAGTGCAGCAAAGACTCAAATAATATTCATGGATAATCTGATCATAAACTCACAATTCATCGGATCCCAACAAACACACCGCAAAAAGTGATTACATCGGATAGAACTCCAAGAACATCGAGGAGAACATTGTATTGAAGATCAGAAAGAGAGAAGAAGCCATCTAGCTACTGCCTATGGACCCGAAGGTCTGTGGTAAACTACTCACGCATCATCGGAAGGGCGGGAAGGTTGATGTAGAGCCCCTCCGTGATCGATTCCCCCTGCGGCGGAGTACCGGAGAAGGCCTCCAGATGGGATCTCTCGAGAACAGAAACTTGCGGCAGCGTAAAAAGTATTTCGTGGACTCTCCTGAGGGTTTCTGATTTTTTTCCTGAATTTATAGTGGTGGAATTAGGTCAAACGGAGCTGGGGTGGGCCCACGAGGCACTTGGGCGTGCCTGCCCCCCCAGGCACGCCCTGGTGGCTCGTGGCCACCTCCTCTGGCGTCTGGTCCTCTCCCAAAGCTTCTAGTGTTTATCTTGTCCAGTAAAAAATCTCCAAAAAGGTTCGTGGCATTTGGACTTCGTTTGGTATTGATTTTCTGTAAAACAAAAACAGGGCAGAAAACAGCAACTGGCACTGGGCACTAAGTTAATAGGCTAGTCTCCAAAAATGATATATAATTGCTATAAATGTATATAAAAACATCTAAGATTGATAATATAATAGCATGGAACAATCAAAAATTATAGATACGTTGGAGACGTATCAGTTTCCCGCCGTCACCCAGCACTTGCGCATAAGCCTAGGCGGCGAGCGACACACCGAGGCACAAGCACAACCTATAGCCCCTCTACCTTTTCCAAGCATGCCAACCCACCGAACTGCTACCTCTGCCATCAACCTCCTCAATGAGGAAAATGAGCAGGCGCCACGGCCAGTCGAGGCCGAGGGCATCCCCGGCAACGCGATGGACGACGCCGTGCTGCGACTCATCGCCAGGGTTGAGCAGACCCTTGGTGCAAGGCGCGCCCGCGCCACGGATCAAGCTAGCCGCGTCAGCGCCGAGAGGCTACAGCTCGCCGCACAACAAGATCGGTGGTGCACCGCAGAGCGAGATAGGTGCGTCTGCCCCGACGGGCTGCGGCACGACACATAGCGAGACCGATGGAGCGCCGCAAAGCGAGAGGCGCGGCGCGCCGCACAGCAAGAGCGGTTCCATCGGCGCTTGCCTGCTGTCGACATGGTGTTTCAGCTGGGTACACATCCCGTCAGTAGCCGCATTCCTCGCTAGGAGTGGGCAGAGGCTGTCTGCGCCGTACTTGCACCAGAGGCCGGCCGTGCCGTCCTTGCACCGGACGCCGGCCGCGCCGTTCGCCTTGTCCGTGGCCCACTCGATGCCAACGCGCTGGTCACTAGGCTCGAGCGCCTCCTTGGCCCAGGTGTCCGCCTAGGTGCAGTAGAGGAACATGGCTGTCGCATCCTCGAGCTGGTGATCTCTGATGAAATAGCCAACTTGGAGCTCGAGATCGCGCTCCAGATGTACCGCGAGCGTGTCAACTACTTGGACGAACGCCTGCACGAGTTCAGGCAGAACCAAGAGCTACCGTAGGCAAGGGTTGGTGGTCATGGATGCGTTTTATTTTGTTGAGTCATTTTGACGTTGATCGCTATGTATTCACAACAATCATAATATTGCTCTGTTTATTGCTCTTGTTGCTCTGTTTCAATGTGTGTACTCTGTTTTCGTTCTTATATATTGTTCTATTTCAATGTGTCTATGCTTTCCATAATGTACATGTGGATGGTAATAGCTAGATAGAAATTAGTACAAAAACAGACAGAAATATGAAATTCATAACATATACATGATGATACTTAACTACTACGTATAATGCATAAAACTGAAAATGAACAATACTAAAACTCCTGACTAATAATCCCTCCTTAGGGGGCCAGTATTCCGGCAGCCCCTCGCCAGCAGCTCCCTGGTGTGCGGCGGCTTCCCGGCGCGGATGGAGTTCTCCGCCTCGCCGCGCTCGACGTGACGATCTGCCTCTTGCTGGCGGACGCGCGCGAACGATCTTGCCATTTTGGTGGGCGCCCACCGGAGCTCCTCGTCGGTAGCACGCAGAAGCTTATTGGCCCACCTCCATGCAGCGATGAGGCACCTAGCGCCTTTGGCCTTCCTGGCAAAGTAACGGCCGTCTTCGTACACCTCCTCTGCACGTCGATGCGCCTGCCGCCAAAGCTCCAGTGCCTCCTTTTCCCAGGTGGCCTCACGGGCTTCACGGGCCGCCTGGTACCTAGCTTCCTCCTCCGCCATATCCTTCTTGAACGCCACTTGCCTAGCTTTCTCAGCCGGCGACAACACCTTCTACTTACAAAGATTGTACTGGCCCCAAAACCACTCCAAAGTTGGGGGGTCCGGCACAACTTCGTCTAGTGGCGCATAGGGGCCTCCTCGTCGCTGCTCTGCGCCTTGACGTCCTCGCGGGGCGGCGCCTCCTCCTCGGCGCTTGTGCAGATCGGTGGTGCCATGGTAGAGTTTTGTGAGAGAGAGGGGGGCGAGCGAGGAGAGAATGTAGATGAGAATGCAGGCAGGACGACGTGTGCGGGGTAGTATTTATTGGCGGCCAGAATCTAGATCGGCGGGAGCAGTACACGCGCCGGTCACAGGAATTTACGAGTGCTAAAGCTTGAATTATACACAATTCCCTGAGCAAAAGCCGTGTGTGAAATAAATTGTTGACGGTTCCCATGACCGAACCGCGTCTGATTAATAAACCGCGCCACTCACCTTCCAAACCTCAGGGCGTGAAACAGAGTGCCAATCAAGTGGGGCCCAGCTGTCTTGCCAGATATTTACATTTTCTTTCCAAATGTTCTGCATGAATGCTTATTTCGTGTTACCATGATATTATTGTAAAATGTAATACATAAATGATTTTTCCAACCCATGATAATATGCTGTTGCATGTACATGTAGTTCAAATTTGAATTACGGCCATTAAATGGTTACAAACTCACTTAATGTCTCAAAAATGTCAAATGACCCCTGAAAATTTCCAAATTTAAACATGAAAGTTGTATTCGTGCATGTTAACGGTAGAAAAAATGCCAAGCCATAAGAGGAAGCGACTGTTGATTCGTCATCAAACATGCATATTCTTCCCTCTCGGAACCACGAGTCTTCTCGTGAGATGCTCCGATTTGTGAGAGGTGTGTGCCAAAACTTTCAACAAACATGCCAATTTTTTTACCACGGCATCTTGGTGCCATTTCATGAAATCAAGCATGGTTTCATGTTTTTCTGATCATTTTTGAATTTTTTGGAATTTAAAAGCCATGGTTCTCAATGTTTGTGTCCAAGCCGTGACACCAATATGTTTGAAAATTCCATCCAATTTACTGCACAGGGCATTAAATCGCACACAAGTAAACAAATATGATTTTCCAACCCATGATGGTTTGCTGTTGCATGTACATGTAGTTCAAATTTGAGTTACGGCCATTAAGTGGCTAGAAACTCACTTAATGTCTTAAAAAGGTCAAATAAACCCTAAAATTTTCCAAAACTTAACATGTCCGTTGTATTAGTACATGTTAATGATACAAAAAAAATTCAGGGTCATACGAGGAAGCGAGCACCGGTTCGTCATCAAACATGCATTGTCGTTCCCTCTCGGAACCACGTGTCTTCTCGTGAGATGCTCCGATTTGTGAGAGGTGTGTGTCAAAACTTTCATCAAAGTGGCCAATTATTTTACCACATCATCTTGGTGCCATGACATGAAATCAAGCAAGGTTTCATGTATGTCTGATCATTTCTGAATTTTTTGGAATTTAAAAGCCATGGTTCTCACTGTTTGTGTCCAAGCCGTGACACCAATATGTTTAAAAATTCCTTTCAATTTACTACACAGGGCATTAACTTGCACACAAGGACACAAATATGATTTTTCCAACCCATGATGGTTTGCTGTTGCATGTACATGTAGTTCAAATTTGAATTACGGCCATTATATGGCTAGAAAATCACTTAATGTCTTAAAGAGGTCAAATCAACCCTGAAAATTTCCAAAAATTAACATGTCCGTTGTATTAGTGCATGTTAAAGATACAAAAAAATTAAGGGTCATACGACGAAGCGAGCGCAGGTTCGTCATCAAACATGCATTGTTCCCTCTCGGAACCACGTGTCTTCTCGTGAGATGCTCCAATTTGTGAGAGGTGTGTGTCAAAACTTTCGCCAAAGTGGCCAATTATTTTACCACAACATCTTGGTGCCATGACATGACATCAAGCAAGGTTTCATGTATTTCTGACCATTTTTGATTTTTTGGAATTTAAAAACCATGGTACTGAATGTTTGTGTCCAAGCCGTGACACCAATATGTTTGAAAATTTCTTCCAATTTACAGCACAGGACATTAGCTCACACACAAGTACACAAATATGATTTTCCAACCCATGATGGTTTGCTGTTGCATGTACATGCAGTTCAAATTTGAATTACGACCATTATATGGCTAGAAACTCACTTAATGTCTTAAAAAGGTCAAATGAACACTGAAAAATTCCAAAATTTAACATGTCTGTTGTATTACTGCATGTTAACGATACAAAAAAATTCAGGGTCATACGACGAAGCGAGCGTTGTTTCGTCATCAAACATGCATTGTCGTTCCCTCTCAGAACCACATGTCTTCTCGTGAGATGCTCCGATTTGTGAGAGGTGTGTGTCAAAACTTTCGTCAAAGTGGTCAATTCTTTTACCACATCATCCAGGTGCCATGACATGAAATCAAGCAAGGTTTCATGTATTTCTGATCATTTTTGAATTTTTTGGAATTTAAAAGCCATGGTTCTCAATGTTTGTGTCCAAGCCGTGACACCAATATGTTTGAAAATTCCTTCCAATTTACTGCACAGGGCATTAACTTGCACACAAGGACACAAATATGATTTTCCAACCCATTATGGTTTGCTGTTGCATGTACATGTAGTTCAAATTTGAGTTACGGCCATTAAATGGCTAGAAACTCACTTAATGTCTTAAAAAGGTCAAATGAACCCTGAAAATTTCCAAAACTTAACATGCCCGTCGTATTAGTGCATGTTTACGATACAAAAAAAATTGTAAAATTTCCATCGCCATCCATTGCCACTTGATGGAAATATTCCCTAGAGGCAATAATAAAGTTGTTATTATTTTATATTTCCTTGTTCATGATAATGGTTTATTATTCATGCTAGAATTGTATTGACCGGAAACTTAAATACATGTGTGAATACATAAACAAATACCGTGTCCCTAGTGAGCCTCTACTAGACTAGCTCGTTGATCAAAGATGGTTAAGGTTTCCTAACCATAGACATGAGTTGTCATTTGATAATGGGATCACATCATTAGGAGAATGATGTGATGGACAAGACCCATCTGTTAGCTTAGCATATGATCGTTCTGTTTATTGCTACTGCTTTCTTGAATGTCAAATACAAGTTCCTCCGACCATGAGATCATGCAACTCCCGGATACCGGAGGAATACCTTGTGTGCTATCAAACATCACAACGTAACTGGGTGATCATAAAGATGCGCTACAGGTATCTCCGAAGGTGTCTGTTGAGTTGGCATGGATCGAGACTGGGATTTGTCACTCCGTGTTTCGGAGAGGTGTCTCTGGGCCCTCTCGGTAATGCACATCATAAGAAGCTTGCAAGCAAAGTGACTAAGGAGTTAGTTACGGGATGATGTATTACGGAACGAGTAAAGAGACTTTCCGGTAACAAGATTGAACTAGGTATGGAGATACCGACGATCGAATCTCGGGCAAGTAACATACCGACGGACAAAGGGAATTACGTATGTTGTCATTGCGGTTCGACCGATAAGATCTTCATGGAATATGTAGGAATCAATATGGGCATCCAGGTTCCGCTATTGATTATTGACCGGAGAGGCGTCTCGGTCATGTCTACATCATTCCCGAACCCGTAGGGTCCGCATGCTTAACGTTCGTTGACGATATAGTGTTATATGAGTTATGTGAATTGGTAACCGAATGTTGTTCGGAGTCCCGGATGAGATCCCGGACATCACGAGGAGTCTCGGAATGGTTGAGAGGTAAATATTTATATATGGAAAGTCATATTTTGGGTTCCGGAAAAAGGTACAGTTTTTTCGGTATTGTACCGGGAAGCTTCCAGAAGGTTCCGGAGGATTCCGGAGGGGTCCGGAAGTCCACAAGTGGGTCCACCACGTCCCAAGGGCTGGCATGGGCTAAGGGGAGGCGCCCTGGCCTTATTGGGCGTGGCGCACCAAGTCCTCAAAAGCCCACGCAGCTAGGGAAGGAAAAAAGGAGAGTCCTAGTAGGAATAGGATTGGACTTTGGAGTCCAAGTCCACGTGTGTACTATTCACGTGGTACTGTTCATGTGATACTATTCGCGTGGTACTGTTCACGTGGCACTATTCCTTCTACTCCAAGCCCCTACACATATATAAATAGAGGAGAGGGGCGCCCCAAACAAGCCACAACATTGTCTTAGCCGTGTGCGGCGCCCCCCTCCACAGTTCCGTCCCTCGGTCATATTTTCGCAGTACTTGGGAGAAGCCTTGCGGAGATAGCATCACCATCACCGTCACCACGCCGTCGTGCTGCTGGAACTCATCCACTACCTCGCCGTCTTGCTGGATCAAGAAGTCGAGGACGTCACCGAGCTGAACGTGTGCTGAACGCGGAGGTGAAGTACGTTCGGTACTCGGTCGGTTGGATCGTGAAGTTGTTCGACGACATCAACCGCATTGTTCTAACACTTCTGCTTACGGTCTACGAGGGTACGTAGACACACTCCCCCTCTCGTAGCTATGCATCTCCATGGATAGATCTTGCGTGTGCGTAGAAATTTTTTGTTTTCCATGCAACGTTCCCCAACAGTGGCATCATGAGCCAGGTGTATGCGTAGATGATATGCACGAGTAGAACACAAAGAGTTGTGGGCGGTGATCATCATACTGCTTACCACCAACGTCTTATTTTGATTCGGCGGTATTGTAAGATGAAGCGGCCCGGACCAACCTTACATGTCCACGTACATGAGACCGGTTCCACCGACAGACATGCAACTTGTTTTGCATAAAGGTGGCTGGCGGGTGTCTGTTTCTCCTACTTTAGTTGAATCAAATTTGACTGCGGACGGTCCTTGTTGAAGGTTAAAACAGCAAACTTGATAAATCACCGTTGTGGTTTTGTGCCGTAGGTAAGAACGGTTCTTGCTAGAAGCCCGTAGCAGCCACGTAAAACTTGCAACAACAAAGTAGAGGACGTCTAACTTGTTTTTGCAGGGTATGCTGTGATGTGATATGGTCAAGACATGATGTGATATACGTTATTGTATGAGATGATCATGTTTTGTAATTTATCGGCAACTGGCAGGAGCCTTATGGTTGTCTCTTTATTGTATGAAATGCAAGCGCCATGTAATTGCTTTACTTTATCGCTATGCGTTAGCAATAGTTGTAGAAGCAATAGTTGGCAAGATGACCACGACGCAACGATGGAGATCAAGGTGTCGAGCCGGTGACGATGGAGATCATGACGATGCTTTGGAGATGGAGATCAAAAGCACAAGATGATGATGGCCATATCATGTCACATATTTTGATTGCATGTGATGTTTATCCTTTATGCATCTTATTTTGCTTAGAACGACGGTAGCATTATAAGATGATCCCTTCACTAAATTTCAAGATAAAAGTGTTCTCCCCGAGTATGCACCGTTGCTAAAGTTCATCGTTTCTAAGCACCTCGTGATGATCGGGTGTGATAGATTCTACGTTCGCATACAACGGGTGTAAGCCAGTTTTACACAAGCAGAATACTTGGGTTAAACTTGACGAGCCTAGCATGTACAGACATGGTCTCGGAACACTGGAGACCGAAAGGTCGAACATGAGTCATATAGTAGATATGATCAACATGGAGATGTTCACCATTGATGACTATCCCATCTCACGTGATGATCGGACATGGGCTAGTTGATTTGGATCATGTATCACTTAGTTAACTTGAGGGATGTTAATTTAAGTGGGAGTTCATTAGTAATTTGATTAATTGAACTTAATTTATCATGAACTTAGTCCTGATAGTCTTTGCAAATTATGTTGTAGATCAATAGCTCGCGTTGTAGCTCCCCTGTTTTTGATACGTTCCTAGAGAAAGCTTAGTTGAAAGATGATGGTAGCAATTACACGGACTGGGTCCGTAACTTGAGGATTATCCTCATTGCTGCACAGAAGGATTATGTCCTTGATGCACTGCTAGGTGATGGACCTGCTGCAGGAGCTGCTGCAGACGTTGTGAACGCCTGGCAGGCTCGATCTGATGACTACTCGATAGTTCAGTGTGCCATGCTCTACGGCTTAGAACCGGGACTACAAAAGCGTTTTGAATGCCATGGAGCATATGAGATGTTCCAGGAGCTAAAATTGATATTTCAAGCTAATGCCCGGGTTGAGAGATATGAAGTCTCCAACAAGTTCTTCAGCTGTAAGATGGAGGAGAACAGTTATGTCAGTGAACACATACTCAGAATGTCTGGATACCACAACCACTTGACTCAGGTGGGAATTGATCTTCCAGTTGAGAGTGTTATTGACAGAGTTCTTCAGTCACTGCCACCAAGCTATAAAGGCTTCATGATGAACTATAATATGCA
Organism: Elymus sibiricus; assembly: GCA_039707655.1. Classification (NCBI taxonomy): domain Eukaryota; kingdom Viridiplantae; phylum Streptophyta; class Magnoliopsida; order Poales; family Poaceae; genus Elymus; species Elymus sibiricus. Next base: position 166,557,967 of record CM077670.1, read on the forward strand.
AGGGATGGAGAAGACAATTCCCGAGCTCTTCACGATGCTGAAATCGGCGGAGGTAGAAATCAAGAAGGAGCATCAAGTGTTGATGGTTAACAAGACCACTAGTTTCAAGAAAAAGGGCAAGGGAAAGAAGGGGAACTTCAAGAAGAACGGCAAGCAAGCTGCCGCTCCCACGAAGAAACCCAAAGTTGGACCCAAGCCTGAAACTGAGTGCTTCTACTGCAAAGGAACTGGTCACTGGAAGCGGAACTGCCCCAAGTATTTGGCGGATAGGAAGGATGGCAAAGTGAACAAAGGTATATTTGATATACATGTTATTGATATGTACCTCACTAGTGCTCGTAGCAGCGTCTGTGTATTTGATACCGATTCAGTTGCTAATATTAGTAACTTGAAGCAGGAGCTGTAGAGTAACGGAGACTAGCTGAGGGCGAGGTGACGATATGTGTTGGAAGTGTCTCCAAGATTGATATGATCAATATCGACACGCTCGTAATACCTTCGGGATTAGTATTAAACCTAAATAACGGTTATTTGGTGCTTGCGTTGAGCATAAAACATTATATCTGGATATTGTTTATTGCAAGACGGTTATTCATTTAAGTCAGAGAATAATGGTTATTCTGTTTATATGAATAATATCCCTCGTGATCATGCACCCTTGTGAATGGTTTATTCTTGTTGAATCTCGATCGTAGTGATACACATATTCATAATATTGATGCCAAAATATGCAAAGTTGATAATGACAGTGCAACATACTTGTGGCACTGCCGTTTAGGTCATATTGGTGTAAAGCGCATGAAGAAACTCCATGCTGATGGACTTTTGGAATCTCTTGATTATGAATCATTTGATACTTGCGAACCATGCCTCATGGGCAAGATGACTAAAACTCCGTTCTCCGAAACAATGGAGAGAGCTACTGATTTGTTGGAAATAATACATACCGATGTATGCGGTCCGATGAATGTTGAAGCACGCGGCGGGTATCGTTATTTTCTAACCTTCACAGATGATTTGAGTAGGTATATCTACTTGATGAAACACAAGTCTGAAACATTTGAAAAGTTCAAAGAATTTCAGAGTGAAGTAGAGAATCATCGTAACAAGAAAATAAAGTTTCTACGATCCGATCACGGAGGCGAATATTTGAGTTACGAGTTTGGCCTTCATGTAAGAAAATGTGGAATTGTTTCACAACTCACGCCACCTGGAACACCACAGCGTAATGGTGTGTCTGAACGTCGTAACCGTACTTTATTGGATATGGTGCGTTCTATGATGTCTCTTACCGATTTGCCACTGTCGTTTTGGGGTTATGCATTAGAGACAGCTGCATTCACGTTAAATAGGGCACCGTCTAAATCCGTTGAGACGACACCGTATGAACTGTGGTTTGGCAAGAAACCTAAGCTGTCGTTTTTTAAAGTTTGGAGATGCGATGCTTATGTGAAAAAGCTTCAACCTGATAAGCTCGAACCCAAAGCGGAGAAGTGCGTCTTCATAGGATACCCTAAAGAAACAGTTGGGTACACCTTCTACCACAGATCTGATGGCAAGGTCTTTATTGCCAAGAATGGGTCCTTTCTAGAGAAGGAGTTTCTCTCGAAAGAAGTGAGTGGGAGGAAAGTAGAACTTGATGAGGTAATTGTACCTTCTCTCGAATTGGAAAGTAGCTCATCAGAGAAAACCGTTCCCGTGATGCCTACACCAATAAGAGAGGAAGATAATGGTGAAGATCATGAAACTTCAGATCAAGTTACTACTGAACCTCGTAGGTCGACCAGAGTACGTTCCGCACCAGAGTGGTACGGTAATCCTGTTCTGGAAGTCATGTTGTTAGACAATGGCGAACCTACGAACTATGAAGAAGCTATGATGAGCCCAGATTCCGACAAATGGCTTGAGGCCATGAAATGTGAGATAGGATCCATGTATGAGAACAAAGTATGAACTTTGGTGGACTTGCCCGATGATCGGCAAGCCATTGAGAATAAATGGATTTTTAAGAGGAAGACAAACGTTGATGGTAATATCACTGTCTACAAAGCTCGACTTGTCGCGAAAGGTTTTCGACAAGTTCAAGGGGTTGACTACGATGAAACTTTCTCACCCGTAGCGATGCTTAAGTCTGTCCGAATCATGTTAGCAATTGCCGCATTTTATGATCTGGCAAATGGATGTCAAAACTGCATTCCTTAATGGTTTTCTCAAAGAAGAGTTGTATATGATGCAACCAGAAGGTTTTGTCGATCCTAAGGGTGCTAACAAAGTGTGCAAGCTCCAGCGATCCATCTATGGACTGGTGCAAGCATCTCGGAGTTGGAATATACGCTTTGATGAGGTGATCAAAGCATATGGTTTTGTACAGACGTACGGTGAAGCCTGTATTTACAAGAAAGTGAGTGGGAGCTCTGTAGCATTTCTAATATTATATGTGGATGACATATTGTTGATTGGAAATGATATAGAATTTCTGGATGGCATAAAAGGATACTTGAATGAAAGACCTCAGTGAAGCTGCTTATATATTATGCATCAAGATCTATAGAGATAGATCAAGACGCTTGATAAGACTTTCAATGAGTACATACCTTGACAAGATTTTGATGGAGTTCAAAATGGATCAGTCAAAGAAGGAGTTCTTGCCTGTATTGTAAGGTGTAAAGTTGAGTAAGACTCAAAGCTCGACCACGGCAGAAGATAGAGAGAGAATGAAAGTCATTCCCTATGCCTCAGCCATAGGTTCTATAATGTATGCCATGCTGTGTACCACACCTAATGTGTGCCTTGCCACGTGTCTGGCAAAGGGGGTACAAGAGTGATCCAGGAGTGGATCACTGGACAGCGGTCAAAATTATCCTTAGTAACTAAAGGACTAAGGAAATGTTTCTCGATTATGGAGGTGATAAAGAGTACGTCGTAAAGGGTTACGTCAATGCAAGCTTTGACACCAATCTGGATATCTCTGAGTAGCAAACCAGATACGTATAATGGAGCAGTCATTTGGAATAGCTCCAAGTAAAGCGTGATAGCAGCATCTACAGTATGACATAAGGATTTGCAAAGCACACATGGGTCTGAATATTGCAGACCCATTGACTAAAATTCTCTCTCACGAGCAAAACATGATCACACCTTAGAACTCTTTGAGTGTTAATCACATGGTGATGTGAACTAGATTATTGACTCTAGTGAACTCTTGGGTGTTAATCACATGGCGATGTGAACTAGATTATTGACTCTAGTGCAAGTGGGAGACTGATGGAAATATGCCCTAGAGGCAATAATAAAGTTGTTATTATTTTATATTTCCTTGTTCATGATAAAGGTTTATTATTCATGCTAGAATTGTATTGACCGGAAACTTAAATACATGTGTGAATACATAAACAAATACCGTGTCCCTAGTGAGCCTCTACTAGACTAGCTCGTTGATCAAAGATGGTTAAGGTTTCCTAACCATAGACATGAGTTGTCATTTGATAACGGGATCACGTCATTAGGAGAATGATGTGATGGACAAGACCCATAGGTTAGCTTAGCATATGATCGTTCTGTTTATTGCTACTGCTTTCTTGAATGTCAAATACATGTTCCTCCGACCATGAGATCATGCAACTCTCGGATACCGGAGGAATACCTTGTGTGCTATCAAACGTCACAACGTAACTGGGTGATCATAAAGATGCTCTACAGGTATCTCCGAAGGTGTCTGTTGAGTTGGCATGGATCGAGACTGGGATTTGTCACTCCGTGTTTCGGAGAGGTATCTCTTGGCCCTCTCGGTAATGCACATCATAAGAAGCTTGCAAGCAAAGTGACTAAGGAGTTAGTTACGGGATGATGTATTACGGAACGAGTAAAGAGACTTGCCGGTAACGAGATTCAACTAGGTATGGAGATACCGACGATCGAATCTCGGGCAAATAACATACCGACGGACAAAGGGAATTACGTATGTTGTCATTGCGGTTCGACCGATAAGATCTTCGTGGAATATGTAGGAACCAATATGGCCATCCAGGTTCCGCTATTGATTATTGACCGGAGAGGCGTCTCGGTCATGTCTACATCATTCCCGAACCCGTAGGGTCCGCACGCTTAACGTTCGTTGACGATATAGTGTTATATGAGTTATGTGAATTGGTAACCGAATGTTGTTCGGACCCCCGGATGAGATCCCGGATGTCACGAGGAGTCTCGGAATGGTCGAGAGGTAAAGATTTATGTATGGGAAGTCAAATTTTGGGTTCCGGAAAAAGGTGCAGTTTTTTCGGTATTGTACCGGGAAGCTTCCAGAAGGTTCCGGAGGGGTCCGGAAGTCCACAAGTGGGTCCACCACGTCCCAAGGGCTGGCATGGGCTAAGGGGAGGCGCCCTGGCCTTATTGGGCTAGGCGCACCAAGTCCTCAAAAGCCCACACAGCTAGGGAAGGATAAAAGGAGAGTCCTAGTAGGAATAGGATTGGACTTTGGAGTCCAAGTCCACGTGTGTACTATTCACGTGGTACTGTTCACGTGATACTATTCACGTGGCACTATTCCTTCTACTCCAAGCCCCTACACATATATAAATAGAGGAGAGGGGGCGCCCCAAACAAGCCACAACATTGTCTTAGCCGTGTGCGGCGCCCCCCTCCACACTTTCGTCCCTCGGTCATATTTTCGCAGTACTTGGGCGAAGCCCTGCGGAGATAGCATCACCGTCACCGTCACCACGCCGTCGTGCTGCCGGAACTCATCCACTACCTCGCCGTCTTGCTGGATCAAGAAGTCGAGGACGTCACCGAGCTGAACGTGTGCTGAACGCGGAGGTGTCGTACGTTCGGTGCTCGGTCGGTTGGATCGTGAAGTTGTTCGACGACATCAACCGCGTTGTTCTAACGCTTCCGCTTACGGTCTACGAGGGTACGTAGACACACTCCCCCTCTCATAGCTATGCATCTCCATGGAAAGATCTTGCGTGTGCATAGAAAATTGTTGTTTTCCATGCAACGTTCCCCAACACCACTGTACTCCAAATTAGTCTTTCGCAGCTAATTAAAAAATGGACTACATCGCACACAGTTGGTTATAGGAACCATTTGCAATGAAAATTCATGGGTCGTTTTATGTCTTCCTCCATAAGCTTCGCCGGATTCGTCTGCTGAAGCGCCGTTCACCCCCGAATCCTTGAGTCCCCGATACCCATTCCCCAACCCCTTCTTGCAAAGAATGATGCCGTGGAGACGCTTTGTTAGGGCCCGTACGGTCGCCGGGTCCGCCCCGAGTGGCTCCGCCTCCGCCGAGAGCGCGTCCGCATCCACATTGAGCGCGGCCGCATCCGTTGAGAGGGCATCTGCGGCAGCCGACAGGGCAACAGCTACTACTGTGACGGTGGCTGCAAATGCCGAGAGTGCTCGAGTAGCCGTCCGTGCCGCGGAGGTCGCCCTGGCCCAGGTCGAGGCCATCCACGCTCAGATCGAGGACGCCCACGCCAAGATATTCCAGACCTCCTCGGAATCCAGCATACACCCCACGTCCGAAAAGGCAGCGGAGGCCATGGAGCCCCTGCTTCCTCATGAGATCGCCGAGCGGGTGCTGGAGATGCAGGAGGCGACGGAGATCAAGGAGCGCCGGGACGAGGAGTTTGCTTGGCTAAGGAGGAGGTATAGAGGCGCCTGTCCATCGAGGAATCGGCGGTGGAGTACCAACGCGAGCTCTGGCGCCGCCACTACTACGAGTACTACAACCTTGAGGGCGGCGCCGAGGACGAAGAAGACGACGCAGTCGACTTCAGCCTGGGGGCGCGGAGTCCACCAGCGGCGGCATGTCGCCAGGACAAGTCATCGACATCTCATCTTACACCAGCGAGGAATAGGGCGGCACATCGGCGGCTTTGTTTACATTATGTGTACTTAGCCTTTGTTTATAATGCTGGTCTTTTGTTAGAGCAATGTTTAGGTCAACTGGCTCTATTTAATTACTAAAATTGCTCGATTCAGTAAGTGTGTTCTGTGTGCTGTAGGCTCATTTGTGTACCCAAATTAGCAAGTGATGTTAAATTATGCAATGACGTCGATGAGCACTGTACCCAGGGAAATTTCGACCAAAATTTGAGTGCTCAAACTCATCGCATGCGCGTAAAGCAGAAGAATCGTTTGCGACACACACATTTGTTCAAAGTGAATGGTGTCCGATGACACTCTGTGCCAAGTTTCCCTCCAACTTTCGAAAAAATTTGCCTACCGCCGAAATATCTAACTCCCCCCTCCCCACCCCCTTTTCTCCCCGACCACGAGCCACATTTCCCCTGTTTACTTGTTCCTTCCTTCGTAAGCTATAGCCACTTCCTCGCTTGCTTCCTCACTCTCGCCGACTCGCATCCGACCGCCGCGGACGCCATGGTCCTCTTCAATGACCTCTCCAGCGATTCCTCCGATGACGAAGACTATGTCACCAGCCGGGCATGCCTCTCTCCTCTCTCTCGCCCCCCTAGGCTTAGGGTTCTGATTTGTAATAAAGGATTTTAACCCGGCAGCCGATTTGAGCCATTTGTTCCTCTTGTAGCTCCCTACGACCATCACTTGCAAGGAATGGAGCGGGGTAGCTGAAGATCTGCCTGCTCGTTGTCACCATCAATCTCCATGCATGAAGTTAGTGGCTTTTGAATCTGTGGACAGTGGGAGGAAGTTTCTGGCATATGCAGAGAAGGTTAGCCCCACTTTCGTTGTTATAAATCATTTGTTAGATGCGATTCAGACACTGTCACTGTGCTATGTTAATATGGATGTGATTAAGACAATGTCACAGTTTCTACCTAGTATCTAAAAATGTTGCCATCTCATCAGCGGCGCCCTGAGAAAATTGTTTGGCATCGCTTCAGCAGTTTGTGCACCCAACTTTGCTCCACACATCCCAGCAGCCAAGCAGTAAAATACTAATACTTTATGGCACGAAGGAACTGCGCATCGGAGCAACTAGGTGCTCCAGTTCCCTGAAGTTTTCCTCTGGCATCGACTCGGCAATACAGGGCACCGGTGCCAAATTTAGCAACAGTTGATTTGACACCGGTTTTGGCCTACATAGTGGAGGGCCTTAGTGCTATTAGTTCTATGTTATTAAATTTGTGCATGTACATACCTGTTATTATTAATTTGATGTCATTGAAACACTATCGTTGTGCTGTTGTAGTTATATTTAGCTTCCTCATAAAATGGTCAATTTGTTATTGTAGTACATGACAAGAACTTGTAGCATTGTTGCAGTTAATTACAGCTTGTGATGTTCCTGAATTTGGTTGTCGTCTCAGTAGCAATTAATTCATTTGCACATTGATCTTTTTGAAAAGATATGTCATAATTAATGTGTTTCTTCAGTTTTTCAAAATATGTATGTGGTGATTTTCTATGTTGCTAGAAACCCATTTTACCTACAATTGTAACTGATTTAGTTTTTAATATTATAGGATGAACAGAAGTGTTCTTACTTGGAGTGGGTTGATCAAGAGTGGCCAACGTCTCTGAAGATGTGCCTAGCAAAGCTATGGAGCATGTATGAGGAAGAGCATAGAAATAGGCTTAGAGAAAATGTTGAAAACGCTGAAGAATATTTTAAGATATAGGAAAAAAAGAGGAAGATGGAGAATGAGCTCAGATTTTTTTAAATTAGACTTTGCTAAGACGGTGTTTGCGAAGGAGGAGGCACTTTCCCAGTTGGTTAGTGCAAAACAGGTTCTTACTGAACTGAAAGCAGAGGTGGAGCAGACGAATTTGGCTGATCATCCATCATTCGATTAGGCAAATGAATATATTGTTCTAATATTGTGCTCAACATGCTTTGTGCTTATGAAGGTGAACTAGCTATATGTTGTACTGTGTTGTATTCTTGTAGCTATCGTACAGTGATGTTAAAATATATTTGTGTGCCTGATATGAAAGTGGTAAGCAGCTATTCGATATGAAATTGGAATTTGCTTAATACAGGAGGTATTAATAGTAAACTAATAAACCTGCTAAATGGGTCATGGATTTTACAAACGTTTCTAGCAGTAAAAGCATGTGTGATGGATAGCCCAATGTCATACAGTTTTCTTCATCGAATCGTGTGTGATATACTTGAATAACACAAACCATTAACCGAGGCAGAGCGTCTGTGATGTGGTATTCCACACAAACGTTTGTTCCATAATTACTGTGTGGGATGGCAAGACGATCTCACATGGCTTGTCCTACAAAAGCGTCTGCATTATCTGCCACGATCGCACACGAACGGAAAATTGTGTGCGATGTACATATGGACGGAAACGTTTGTCTGGGATTCACTGTGTGGGATCTACATACGAATGGAAACGTTTGTCTGGGATTCACCATGTGGGATGTACATACGAACGGAAATGATTGGACCTGTATAATTGTCTGCGATGGCTCGCCCGATCGCACACGAGCTCTTTTTGCCCCGCGTGTGTGACCGGAGGCCCTATCACCGACAGTTTCTGGGTCGTGTGGGAAGGACCCCCCTATCGCACACACAGGCAAGGCGATGGTTTAAAACTCTGTCGCGGAAAGGGGGTAAAAACCATTTGTATAGCAGGTCACTGCACCAGTGATGACCCGCCAAAACGATCACAATGAAAATTTGTATGCGTCCATCACCCACATTGTCGGGTTCGAAAACATTTCGGGCGCTAGATCGGGCATGTGAAATTGAGTTTCGGAAGAATTTATCTTTGGTGTGTACTCTACCACCCTGCTGTGAGCTCACCCACGGACAGATATATGGACAATAGCATGTAGAGCAATGCACCATCCTTCCATTTACAAACCAGGAAGATTACAGGTTCAATCAGGACAGAAGGAGGCGGCTCTTCGTTGCATCTAAACGCAAGAATTCGTGCTTTACATGGTCTATCAACCGTCCCGCTACCACCCACACTTTCTCACCAGTAGATGCATGATTCTTGGATGATAAAGTACATAACAGATCATCCTCATTCTGTTCATGCACACAAAAAATGATAGGTCATTCCGTATGGTGGAAGATGGCCCGTCGACGCGATCAACTTACCCTGAAAGTTGTATTCACGGTCTGTCCCCCGATGTTGTATCCATAAAACGACCACAATTGGGCCATAAAAACTTCCGTTTGTGCTCCATGACCCACCAAAACTATCACAACGACACGTGGTATGCATCCATCACCCACTTCGTCAGTGTCGACAACATTTCGGAGGCCAGATCCGGCATGTAAAATTAAGTTTCGGATGATTTTATCTTTGGCGTGTACTCTGCCACCTACTACCACTATTCCATGAGCTCACCCACGGACAGATATTTGGACATTAACATATCGAACAATGCACCATCATTCCATTTACAAACCAGAAAGATTACAGGTTCAGTCTGGATAGAACGAGGATGCTCTTCGTTGCATCGAAACCCAAGAATTCATGATTTACATGGTCTATCACCCATCCCTCTACCACCCTCACTTTTTCACCAACACATGCATTATTCTTGGATTACAAAATAGGTAACAGCTCATCCTCATTCTGCGCGTGCACACAAAAAATTATTGGTCATTCCGAATGGTCCAAGATAGCTCGTTGGCGCGATCAACATACCCTGAAAGTTGTATTCACGGTCTGTCCCCCGATGTTGTATCCATAAAACGACCAAAATTTGGCCATACAAACTCCGTTTGAGTTCCATGACCTGCCAAAATGATCACAACAAAAATTTGTATGCGTCCATCACCCACTTTGTCGGCTTCGACAATATTTCAGAGGCTAGATCGGGCTTGTGAAATTGAGTTTCGGAAGAATTTATCTTTGGCGTGTACTCTACCACCTTTCCGTGAGCTCACCCATGGACAGATATATGGACAATAGCATATAGAGCAATGCACCATCCTTCCATTTACAAACCAGGAAGATTACAGGTTCAATCAGGATAGAAGGAGGAGGCTCTTCGTTGCATCGAAACGCAAGAATTCATGCTTTACATGGTCTATCAACCGTCCCGCTACCACCCTCACTTTTTCACCAGTAGATGCATTATTCGTGGATGATAAAGTACATAATAGATCATCCTCATTCTGTTCATGCACACAAAAAATTATAGGTCATTCCGTACGGTGAAAGATGGCTCGTCGGCGCGATCAACTTACCCTGAAAGTTGTATTCACGGTTTGTCCCCCGATGTCGTATCCATAAAATGACCACAATTGGGCCATACAAACTCTGTTTGAGCTGCATGACCTGCCAAAACGATCGCAACGAAACATGGTATGTGTCCATCACCCACTTCATCGGCTTCGACAAAATTTTGGAGGCCAGATCCGGCTTGAAAAATTGAGTTTCGGATGATTTTATCTTTTGCGTGTACTCTACCACCTTCTACCACCATTCCGTGAGCTCACCCACGGACAGATATATGTACATTAACATATCGAAAAATGCACCATCATTCCATTTACAAACCAAAAAGATTACAGGTTCACTCTAGATAGAACGAGGAGGCTCTTCGTTGCATCGAAACACAAGAATTCATGCTTTACATGGTCTATCACCCATCCCGCTACCACCTTCACTTTTTCACCAAGACATGCATTATTCTTGGATGATAAAAAAGATAACAACTCATCCTCATTCTGCTCGTGCACACGAAAAATTATAGGTCATTCCGAATGGTGCAAGATGGCTCGTCGGCGTGATCAACTCACCCTGAAAGTTGTATTCACGGTCTGTCCCCCGATGTTGTATCCATAAAACGACCAATATTTAGCCATACAAACTCCGTTTGAGCTCCATGACCCGCCAAAATGATCTGAACGAAAATTTGTATGCGTCCATCACCCACTTCGTCGGCTTCGACAAAATTTCGAAGGCCAGATCGGGCTTGTGAAATTGTGTTTCGGTGCGTCGTTCAAGTATTCTCTAGTAAGCTCGTGATCTCTTCATTCTTTTGTATCTAAATTCCCTCAAGTATCTTCATGCGTTTTCTAATTCTTCACGGTGACTCCTTCTCTTTTCTTGGTTCATTTTCATTTATTATGGTGGTTCGTTCAACATTCATCTTGCTTTGTTATCATATCAATTCATTCATTCCCCCAATTCTTACTGGTGGTTCATTGAGGACCTTCCCAAGTTTGCGCAATATCTCTCCTCAATTCATTTCAAGAAGAATAAGTGGCATGCCAAATCCGTTGATGGTCATCAATTTAACTTGATGAAGGGTATGCATGACATAATTCTTATTCTTATTTCATCTAGGTGATTTAATTCCATCTTCCGGAGATCGTTCTTGATATCAATCCTCGGTTCTAAGTTGTTCATATTTTCTTTTCAGGAGTTCAAAGTTTTCTCATTATCTCGTCACGAAGCTCCATCTAAATCATTGCAAGGCTTCAATCTTATTCTTTTCAACCTTTATTTCTTTTCTAGTATCCTTTCATTTTTGGAGTTCTTCCAAGAGGTTCTTCATGGTGGTTCGTTAAGGATTTAATTCATTCTCGAAGTGTTCTTCAAGATTCTTGTTGGAGCTCAAGTATTCCTCGTCTCGCATTTCAAAGTGCAAATCCTTTCTACCTTGTCTTTGAGGTGGTGTTATGTCTTTCTTGACAATTCCCTTCGTGTTTCATGATTCACAAGTTATCAGGAATGAGATATTTAAACCCATCATTTTTTTCTCTTCATTCAGGAATGAGTTATCTTGGGTTATATTTCACCTAAAGCCTTCCCAAAGGATTGTTGCTGTTGTGGTGCTTATCAATCATCCAAGTTTCTCCTTCTCTTCTCGGTGAAAGAGGTTTTCATCTCTTCGAGATCTCAAGCAATCAATTGTTTCCATTAGTGGCAGGTTTTAACATCATAATTTTGAGATGTTTTCCATAAGGCCATTGGAAGCATATCTTTTAGTTGTTGATTCTTTCAATAACTCCGTTCAAGCCTTCTCCACATGGATGCTATTTCAGATTCAATTGTGGGAGAAGTTGTCATTTTCTTCTCCGTTCTTTTCTTTCCAACGATCTAGCTTCTCTTCTTTCGTTCCGGAGGCATTGTGTTGTTTCTCTCGTCAAGTATCATCCCATTTTGTCAAATCACGCTTATTCCTCCCATTTTTCAACAAGAGTGTTATCCAAATTTTTCTTCCTTGTTCCTTGTCCATCTCGTTTCAAACGGAGTGGTCACATGTTCTTCTTTGTCCCTTGAGCACTTCATTCATGTCTTTGTAACCTCCAAGGTTTGTTGGTTTCACTCGTTTGTCAAAGAAGCAACTTAGTTTTACCTCTTCCTTTTTCTCTTCCTCTTCTCATTCAAGATCTCAGGTCGAGATCTCTTGTAAGTGGGGGAGAGTTGTGACAACCCGAGACCGATTCTTTCTCTAATTGTTATTATTATTGCTTGCTTTATTTTATTTTGCATTGCATCATTTCATCATGCCATCATGTCATTAAAATTTTGCAACTCAAATAAATAAATTGCATGGATCTTCGATCCATTTAAATCGAGGGAATTCACATGGTGATTTCTCTTTACAACATATAAAAGTCTCCCAATATTATTAGGGAGCTATATTAAAATATTCCATTAATTTGGAATCACCCACAAACACACTTGCAATTTAATTCTCATGTCTTTTCTACTTCAAGTTTGGTCCGCAAACTTTGCCCATAAATTCTTTCATCATTTTCCCGAGCTCCACCAAAAATCTCAACATTTTGGGGCACTTCTAAAACCTAGTCCTAGTTCAAACCATTTGAATTAAATTCAAATGAATTTGAATTTGAATCTTGCAATCCTTCCACCTCTAATTTTCTTGAGACAAGCTCATTTTTGTGAGTCCAGGGAAATTTACCCCATGCCCAAATTCCTTCCCTAATCCTTTCTCTTCTCTCATTTTCTTTCTTCCTATTTTCTGTTTTTGGCAAAGAAGAAAGAGAGAGGGGGCAACCCAATCCAGCCGGCCCAAGGCCGAGCACCAGCCCAACCGCCCTCTGTTATAACCCTAGCCTCCCCGATCCCCTCTCATCTCTCGATCTCTCCCATCGATCCCTCCTCCTCCCGTTCGTTTCCTTAGCGCCACCACACACACAGCCCGATCCCCTCGCCTCTTCCTCACCCCACTCGGTCCCCTGGCCGCGCCTCCTCTCCTACTGCAACGCCACCGGCCTCAACCTCCTCCCTCCCATGACTCTTCTCCTCTGGATCGAGGCAGCCTTCGCCTTCCTCCGCCTCGAGTGGCTCCCTGCCCGCGCCACCGTCTTCCCTCGCGTCGGTGACCAGCGACGCCTCTACTACCCCGCCGCCGCTCCACCTCGCCCTCCATGCCTCCCATGGCTCCGCCCAAGCTGGACAACACCACCATGGGCTCCTCTACCACGAGCCGCTGCCATGCGTCTCCTCCGACCAGCTCCCTCCGGCGAGCAACCCCACGCGACCTCCGCCGGGCCCTCTGTTGCCTCATCCAGCAGTGCTGCTACACCGCCTGACCTGCCTCCGCTGCAAGCCACCTCTGACTTGGGCGCTGCCCTCCTTCTCCAACCAACCGGAGCAGCTCGTTCCGCCCATCACGAGCTCCAGCGAGGCCCGCGTCGGCCACAACCTCGTCCGAGCTCCTGACCATCATTCCTTGTGGGACGCCAAGGCCAGCAGCTTCATCACTGTTTCGTCATCACACCTGGAGCGTCGCTGCTGCCTTGTCCGAATCCTTCACCATGCTCATGTCCATGTGGTTGCAACAGCCGCATCTCGGCACCACCTCTATTACCACCGACCTGAGACCAGGATTTTTGCCAAGTCCCTCAAAGACCACTGATGCCTAGTACGAGTACACGACCGGAACGTGCAAGTATCATGACGACCATGTACAACTACTATTCCGGTGGATTTCGCCAAGTACCCCTTCGTTTCGTCAAGACCGACAAGACAACACGTACGCCCGAATGACTACCGCACTGGGACGACAAGTACCACTACATCGACTACGAACGATGCCGACCCCGAGGAACTTGGCGTTGTCAAGATGTCTCTCCGACCGGTGCACAACTCCGGTCGTGGCGCATTTCGCCAAGTCCGACTACAACGTGAACGACTACCCTTGACCCCCGAAGACCTCGGGTTCGCCAAGTACCACTACCGTCGCGAGAACAACTACTTCCCTCGAAACTCGAACCATCCCGAATGCATGCTTCGAAGGTATAACCACCGAGACGACCGCCCGTGGACGAATGCATGTTTTTGTATGTGATGCTCGCGTTCGCGCCGTGTGCGATTGCTCCTTGCACGTTGCTCCTCGTTTGCCATGCCACCGACATGTGGGACACCCGGTAGCGGGATCACTCCCCATCATCTTTTGCATGACACGCTCACACTCACACTTGTTCCTTTCCATCGGTATCTCAATCGAGTTACCGGAACCGGAATGTTGCCGTGGCACCATTTCCATTTTCGCCGCCGTGGCACCCCTTTCTTCCGTCATGGCGACAAATGCTTCCTATCATATTATATGCCAACTTTTTCATAAAATTGCACATAACTTGAATATGTCGTCCTCATGCATGTTAACAACATTTAATATTGTTGTTTGAATTAAAATTGCCTAATGACATGCTAAAATGGTTTATTTCATAACTAAATAACCGTAGCTCAGAATTAAATAAACTTTATATGTAATTGGTCTAGAAAAATGTGTAGATTGACATGGCGCACTTACTTTTGCTGTTAAACTACTTTAAAATATGATTTAGGGAAGAACAGTACCAATTTCGAAAATTGCATATGGGGATTTTCCAGAATTGTTATTTGTTGTTTCTGGCCTCATTTAAATTGCCTAGATAGGTAGATTAATTATGCTTCACCCCTTGCCATGTTTAACAACATTTAATCTTGTTGAGTACATAAACGGGAGTGAATTAAGTAATTGATTGTGGAGTTTCGTTAATATCAACTCGTTGCATATTGAGCTTCACTTAATGTGTAGTAGTTGTTTGTTGCACTTTGCCATGCCATGCCTATTTAAACCGGACATGCAACATACTTGGTTCTGCATTATGCCATGATTATGTTTGTGTGTTTACCATGTTGTTTGCTTCTTTCCGGTTGTGCTTCTTCTCGATAGTCCGGTAACATTTCGGAGTGAGGATTCGTTTGACTACGCTTGTTCGACTACTTCGTGGATTCGGTCTTTTTCCTAGCGGGATTTCAGGCAAGATGATCATGACCTTGGATATCTCTACTATCTTTGCTTGCTAGTTGTCTCGTTGCTATCGCTATGTCGCGCTTCCTACCTCAGATATGTCAGCCTCCAATATGCCATGACACAGCCTCTAACCTTCCACCATCCCAGCAAACCGTTGTTTGGCTATGTTACCGCTTTACTCAGCCCCTTTCTTATAGCGTTGCTAGTTGCAGGTGTTGTTGCAGGTTGTTCCATGTTGGCACATGGATATCATGGGATATCACAATATCTATTATTTAATTAATGCATCTATATACTTGGTTGTGTGTGGAAGCCTCGGCCTTTTGCCTGGTGTTTTGTTCCACTCATGCCGCCCTAGTTTCCGTAATACCGGTGTTATGTTCCTTGATTAGCGTTCCTAACATGCTCAGGGGTTATGGGACCCTCTTGACAGTTCGCTTTGAATAAACGCTTCCAGCAAGGCCCAACTTTGGTTTTAACATTTGCCAACATAATAATACTGAATTAAATAATTAATTTTGCATAGGGCGTCATGAACCCGGGAATTCTTAATTCAACATAATATAGGTGGGCCAGTGCTGATGGTGCTGGTCCGAACTAGAGCACCGTGCGGGCTACCTGGGGCAACTCGGGACGTCAGTTACTGTACGCGTCGCTCATCCGGTCAGGGCCTGAGATGAGATACGCGCGGCTACTATCAGGGTGTCGGCACGCCGAGAGGTCTTGCTGGACTTGTTTACCATTGACGAAATGTCTTGTGCACCGGGGTTCCGAGGATACTTCGGGCTGACTCGAGGTTGATCAGGTTTTCTTGAGGTTGAGGTTTTTCCACCGCGGCTTGTGTTGGTTTGTGATGGACCAGGTTGGAACACCCCCTGCAGGGTTAAATCTTACGCGAAGCCGTGCCCGTGGTTATGTGGCGACTTGGAAATTTATAACCTCCGGTTGTAGAGAACTTGACACTAATTCTAATTAAAATACACCAACCGCGTGCGTAAACGTGATCGTCTCTTTTCGAGGGAGTTCGGGAAGAGAACACAGTGGGGTTATGTTTGATTCCTAAGTAGGTGTTCAGGATCACTTCTTGATCATTACTAGATTGCGACCGTTATGTGTAGTTTACTCTTATTATTCTTGTACTCGTAAGTTAGCCACCATACAATGCTTAGTGCTTGCTGCAACCTCACCACCTTACCCTTCCATACCCATTTAAGCTTTGATAGTCTTGCTACCCATGGTTATGGGATTGCTGAGTTCTCGTGGCTCACAGATTACTACAACAACAGATGCAGGTACAGGTAATGCGATGATTTGACATGAGAGCGATGCGCATTTGCTTTTGGAGTTCTTCTTCTGCTTCTTCTTCGTCGATTAAGGGATAGTTTCTGGGTCGGCAGCCTGGGCTAGCAGGGTGGACGTCGTTCGTCTTTTTCGTTTGATTTCATCCGTAGTTGGATCCTGCTCTTCTGTATGATGTTTGCTATGTACTTTTGTATTCATGTATTAATGATGCAGCTTGTGGCGAGTGTAAGCCTTTATCTGGTATTCTCATCTCTTCAGTACATCGTATGATGAAACGATATCCACCTTGCGAAGCGTCTCCGATATGCACTTCTATCCTTAGTGGGATTTTTGAGTCACTTGAGAATAGGACCGCATATTGGGCGTGACAAGATATATGGACGATAGCATATACAGTAATGCACCATCCCTCCATTTAAAACTAGGAAGATTACAGGTTCAATGAGGACAGAAGGAGGAGGCTCTTCGTTGCATCGAAACGCAAGAATTCATGCTTTACATGGTCTATCAACCGTCCCGCTACCACCCTCACTTTTTCACCAGTAGATGCATTATTCTTGGATGATAAAGTACATAATAGATCATCCTTATTATGTTCATGCATGCAAAAAATTGTTGGTCATTCCGTATGGTGAAAGATGGCTCGTCGGCGCGATCAACTTACCCTGAAAGTTGTATTCACGGTTTGTTCCCCGATGTTGTATCCATAAAACCACCACAATTGGGCCATACAAACTCCGTTTGAGCTCCATGACCCACTAAAACGATCGCAACGAAACGTGGTATGCATCCATCACCCACTTCGTTGGCGTCGGCAACATTACGGAGGCCAGATCCGGCTTGTAAAATTGAGTTTCGGATGATTTTATCTTTTGCATGTACTCTGCCACCTTCTACCACCATTCCGTAAGCTCACCCACTGTAGCGACCCGACCTCAAACGGTCAAGCCTCTATGTATCTGTGCCATCCCTGGATCGGTATGCTGGCACACACAGTACATCAATGTATATATCAAAGTGCAATCACATGTATAAATAACGTAAAACTGATATATACCTCATAAGTCTCAGCACAAACAATTAAACGGGTGTGGAGTCCCATCAACACCCACGGCAAGTTGAGTGTAGACCGTAACCCTATATTCGTAACTCTTACCCGTCGTAGAAATACCTGCAACATGATACGTTGCAGCCATGTAGGTCAGTACATTTAATGTACCGGCAAGATCACAAATAAGAGAAACAGATGATAAAACTATTCTATATGCAATATGGCTTTGTGGCTCTGCGTCTGAGTTTTTGCATAAAAGCTGTTTTTATTTTCCCTACAACAAAGGAATAATCAGGAGTTTTCACTACGGAGTTATCTACTATGACATGGTTCCGCCAACCGATGTCTCATAGCCCACAAGTATCATAAGTTGCCCACAACTAGTTATCAGTCCGGTGTTGAGAGTTCCGAGATAGATCCAAGTCCAGCGGCTCAAATTGTTCGTAACCGGGGACACGGCTAATCGATTAGGTTTTAACTCTGCAGAGTGTTGTGCACTTTACCCACAAGATTCGATCCCTCTTTTTATGTTCTCGCACTTCAGGGTGTTTGAGAACAAGATGACCGAAACATGGTCTTCCAAAGAGTTCCTCTGACCACTGTCCGGTGCTCATCCAATCCTACCGTAGTTCTACATCTGCTAGCACCGTCCCAGCCAGATTCACAACTAAGGTCAACCAGGCCAAAGCCCCTAATGACTTGCGGTTTCACAGGTAAGCTTCCGGGCATGAAGTGTTCATCCGTCTCTTTGAGTCTGGGTGAAGCTTTCCGCAAGATGTCATGGCGCTTCTCCATGCATCCCGGCCATCCACTGGTTGCTCCAGGGTGCCCATCAAATCCATCCTTCACCCAGTAGTGTGTATTAAAATCTTGTCTCGAGTCTTGAAATCTTGAGGCCTTGAAGATGTAGTCCTTGCAGATGCCATCATGAAGTTGTCGTCATTGACGTAGAGTCCACCTTCTCACACCACTCCCAGGCACTCATACCAAACCCCATCTACTTTAGCATAGCATTAAAACTAAACGTCCCGGGCTTGGTAACAGGGAGATGGGTCCCTACCTCATGCATTCTACTCAACTATAAGATTTAATATCACTACTGGAGGAATTGTTGAAAGGATGATACTACATGCAAATAAAACTTAGGTCAAAACAGATGGCCAATGTGAACTTGCCTGGTATTACTTGATGAAGATAATAATGCTCTCAGAAAACTTGATAAGACTATTCGTCACTCTGATGAAATCTATATAATCAAACATAGTATTCACATAAGCAAACATTCTAGCAATCAATTCTATCAATCATATTAACACTCAATCAAAATAAAAGCAACAACTAAATCAAAAATAAATCAATAAGAAAACCAAATAAAGTCCAAAGAACAAATTCCAAAAGGAACTTCACTAAAGAAACTACTACTGAAACTTTATGACTTTGCCACAACCAACAAAAATAGTTTTATCCTAAATAAAACTTAACAGCAAATAAAACACTCAACTAATAATTTAACAGAAAATAAATAAACTCTTTATTAAAATAACAGAAAGAATTTTACCTAAAGTTTTCTATACAAAAAGATTCAACCTAAAAACTAATATAAAACTCTAGTTATGGGCTATACTAGTTTTAATACAAAACAAAAGAAAATAAATTTTAATAAAAATAAAATTGTCTACGGTTCACTAACAGAAACAGAATAAGTTTTGTCAAAAGTGACAAAAAGTTTTAATTAAAAACAAATAAATACTAAAGGAAAAGAAATTAACACTAAACTCTACAAAACAGTACTGTTTTGGCTAAAACTAAATTTTAAAATAAACAAAAATAAAATTTTGAAGTGCTACGGGATACACAACTAATCTAGTGACAAAATGCAAAAAGAAACAGCTAAAAACCTATTTTTAAATAAAAGTTATAAGCAATCTAGTGATTTGAACAAATTTCATCAAGTTTAAATTTCAAATTTTAAAATATGGTCAAACTTGGCTTCTACAGAAACTTCATAAAATTCTAAACCTAATGCAAAAAAGAATCACTCAATTTGGATAAGCACACAAAAAGATATTAAAAATATAAAACAGAAACTTTTCTTTAAATTAAAACAGAAACTAAAAAAAAACTAAAGTCTTCGGATCGGGCACTGGACACGTGGCGATCTGCAGATGGCTGCAGGCCGTTTGCCGCGAAGCATAGGGGCGGACAGCCGATCCTTAACGAAAACGCTTCAGTGAGCAGAATGAAAAAAAACAGATCTAACCTAGGCGGTTAGATCTCGATCGGACGGTCCTACGTTGTCTGCCGCGTAGTCTAACTAACGAACGTCCAGCAATTAACGGATACCGCTTCGCAAAATATATAAAAAACAAGCAGATCTAATCTACAGCGTCGAAAGTAGATCGGACAGTCGAGGGCTCACCGCGGCGGTGCGAGGACGGGGATGACGGCGAGGCGCTCGGGTTCGGCAGTGGCGGCAGTTCCGGTGATCGCCGGAGACGGCGGAGGTGTCAGGGCGATGCGGCGGTGCGAGGGGGTCTCGTGGGTGGAGTCGATGATGCTCGGGGACGTCCGTGGAGAGCTGGGCGAGCTCGGCGATCCTTGGGTGCTCTGCGTGCTCCGGCGGGCTCGGGTGAGCTTGGGAAGATCTCTGTAGATGTCGAGGAGGGGCAAAAAGGTATCAAAACGAACCGCAATGGCGAGTTATGCCGAGGTATGGAGGAGGGGCTCACGGGAGTGCTCACCGGTGATGGAATCGACGGCGGTCGGAGCTTCGGTGGCGGAGATCCAATCGGCGTGGACGTGCGGTAGGGGTGGACTTGGGCTAGGGTTTTACGGGGGGCGGTCGAGGAGGGGGCGGGGTTTATATAGGGCATGGTCTTGGGGCAAGGGTCGACGCGGGATCGCGATCCTGAGAGAATCAGAGTGGCGGCGGCGCTCCGGTCGCGCTCTGGCTTGGCGTGCCGTAGGCAAGGGGTTAGGGAAGACGCGGGGTCCACCTGTCGGCATCGGTGGGAGGTGGGCGATGGAACGGGCGGCCGAGGCGAAACGGTCGAGCGAGGCAGGCCGCTGCTGGGCCGTGGTGAGAGAGAGAGGGAGAGGTGGGCCTCGACGCTGTTGGGCTTCGTCCAAACAGTGTTTTTGTTTTTTTTCAATAAGACAGAGAACAAAAAGAATAAAAGGAAAATAAAAACAATTTTTTACATAGGTATGTAATATACCAAAAATTTCAGAAAAAGATTTCCTAAAACATGGACTATTTCTCATGTCCAAATAAATTCTACAAAAATTTAAATAATGCAAACATACCGATGGACAAAGGGAATTACGTATGTTGTCATTGGGACTAAATTTAAATAATGCAGAGTTATACCTATTCGAATAGCCGTGTCCGCGGTTAAGGACTACAGTCTGGGTCGGTCAAGTGTCGGTCTTAGTGTCGGTCTCCGGAGGAAATAATTAAATTGAGCATGAATTATTTTGCAGAATGATTATTGCCACTACCGATATTATCATGAATATTATTGCGGAGTAACCCGTTTCTCTTATTTTATTTCCTGAGTGTCTCAGGGGCTGGCTGGACTACCCCGGACACTCGGTTTTATTTCTTTTCAAGACCTCTCGTGGCGTCGCTTGAATTCTCGGGCGGTCATGTCTCGCCCGATTCTCTTTTAGACACCCATTTGGCATTTCTTTTCAAGACCTCTCGTGGCATCGCTTGAGTTCTCGGGCGGTCCCGTCTCGCCCGATTCTCTTTTAGACACCCGTTTGGCATTTCTTTTCAAGACCTCTCGTGGCGTCGCTTGAGTTCTCGGGCGGTCCTGTCTCGCCTGATTCTCTTTTAGACACCCGTTTGGCATTTCTCTTGGATACTCGGGCGGTCTTGTCTCGCCCGATTCTCCACTTTATATTTTCTTTTGGATTCTCGGGCGGTCCTGTCTCGCCCGATTATCCACTTTTAACCTTCTTGGTTTGTCACTAACATTTTATTTACTCATAGTTCTGCACATGCTAATATTTGTCATGCCATAATTTAATTTCAGCCAACATATGCATCTCATTTAATCCAGCATGAGCATATGCATTCGGTATATCTTTTGTTCATAATGTTTGCGAGTACATTCCAACGTACTCACTGGCTTGTCCCTGGCTATTTAATTGGCCAGGTCAGGATTTCGACAAGGAGTATTACCGCGACGTGCATGCAGAGCCTAGGATAGCAGCCACGCGGGATAGGAATTATCCTGGTCAGCCGTTCCTGTGGGAATGGAGCCCCATCGACGTTGGAGAACCACGAGTCGCTTCCATCATCCTCACTAGAAATCTTTGTTGTATCATTAGACCTTTATGGTCTTGTATCCAATTCTTGTAATTGCTTGGTAATCTATAACAAGGACATGTCCACCAGTAACAGTAATCCTGGGCTGGTGACGACACGAGGGGTTAATTTCTGGGATATCATGTCCCGGAAATCCGGCCTCGACAGCCTTGGTATCAGAGCCAGGCTGACCATTGGCTAATCCTATCTTAGCCTGGTCATTATCCCTAGGTTTCCACACCGTCCAAATCTTTCCTGTCCGTAGCCAAGCCCATCTGATTCGATAAGCCTACACAGTGACCAGCCGACACCTTTTTGGCAGTCGGTGCCCAACCTATCAGCCCTGCCCATAGGCCGTGTGCCTGTGGCTGACACCTGAGTTGTTCCATCCACAAGCGTGAGATGGAAGATTCTGCTGGCCTATAAAGGAAGCCTTGCCCAACTCAGCACATCACAGCCTCACTCTTAGTTCGGTATCCAACCACTAAAATGCCTGGCCCCATCGTTCACAACGAGACCACCGCAGCCGAGCTTGGAGGCTTTGTAGCCGTCCTCGCCAATCTCACCCGTTATGCTTTCGGCATCGAAGAGCCGCCTGAGTATGTTGTGTACCAGGAGCACACGAGTGATGCCATCCACCACTTCTGGGCCACGGTGCACATCTACGGGAGGGGCACCGCATCGGAACGCCCCTACCGGTTCACCGGGAGGACGACCTCCGACGAGCCCCAAGCCATCCAACTTGCAGCCCGAGAGGCTGTCGTCTAACTCCGGCATCTGTCGCCGAGAGTTAACATCCACCCCTTCTACTACTACCCTAGCCATGAAGGCTATGGTAGCCCGACCCAGGTTGCCAACGGAGACCATGAGTCGGATCCTGCCCTGGTGCATCTGGTGCGCTACCTGAGAGCGCGAGAGGCACTATTCGATCAGGTCACCCTTGATCTGATTGCGACCCGCAGGACGCTCGCTCTCCTGACCCCGGTGAGAAGTGAAGCTGCACCTGCCACCGACACCCCGATAGTGCTGCTTGGGAGGCCTATTGAGCCCCCAAGTTCCGCCCCTGTTATCTACCCGGGCAGTGCCTTCGCCTCCCCCGAGGAACTCCGTCGTCTCTTGGAGACCCACTCCAACGGGACGGTGACCTCGACACCCCGCGAAGGGCACCACCGCTACCCCAGCCCTATAGCTCCCCATCCGACCCCGGTCAACTTCGACACCGAAGTACACGGAGAGGCCTCGACATCTACAAGACGCGCCCGGCTAGATGTCGATGAGGTGGACTGAGTCCACCAGTATTGTTGTAGAGCCTTAGTGGCCCTGTTACCCTGTATTTTCGTAGTAGCGGTTGTATGGTGTAGTAAGTTGTAAACCACTTGTATGCCAATGGTATTATGCGTGCCCTGTCATAAATTGTTGACGTTTGGTGACTGAGTAAATTCTGGACGTGACTGCCGAACCCCCCTAACCGACACGCACAGTAATACGTCACATTCCTTGTTGGGATCGAGGTTTGAGTTTTTGACCAGACAGCCCTGCACCGGAACCGGTGCACAAGTCGTACAGGCACCGCTTCATATTTCCTCACCCAGGCACTCTATAAGAGGCCATATTCGCAAACCACACCAGCCATCATCACCTCGAGCACTGCTTTTCCCCATCCATCCATCCATGTCTCACCCCGAAGCTTACCTGAGAACCCCCGATGCAAGCCCTGGTATTTTTGTTAGGATTTTGTGGGATTTTACCCGCAACACCCTTGGTTCCATCCACCCACCCCAGTATGAGCTGTACAAGATGAGGATCACCTCTGATTGCTCGAAATACTGGGCAGTTGTGCACATTCCACCAGCAGATTTGAACCAAGGCCCTCCGTATGTTGTCTTCATCGGGAGATCCATGCCAACCTCAGGCATGGCCATCGAGGCTGCTGCTTACGAAGCAGTTACCCGTCTTCAATTTGCGGTACCCTGTGCCAGTGCAAGGGAATACTGCTATTTCCCGAGCCGCGCAGCTTCTGGAGTAGAAGCTACGTTCCACTGTGAACGTATAGAGAGCGATCCAACTCTGGTCTATCTCATTCAGTATGTGATGGCCTAGGAGCGTTTCACCTAGCAACTACTGGAGTATCTCCACTATCTTGTTGTTCTGAATCCCCGGATCGCCATTGACGGACCACCTCTGCCAACTCAGGAGGGACGCGTTCTTCGTCTGCTTCCTCCACTTCCTCCGCTCCCTCCGGAAGAAGAAGAATGTGCTCCAGCACCCGGAGCCCTTCCGCAAGACCCCGTAGATCTTACCTTCAAAACGTAGACGGTTATGAGTGTGGTTGCTGCTGCATCCAGCACTTATTCTCGTGATGCGATCTTGCAATGTATTTTAGGGCGTATGTCATTAGTGCATTGCTATGTTTGCATTCTGCATAATATTGTTTGTTGTGATATGCATTTAATTCTTCCGCCCTTAACAAATCTCGAGGATGAGATTTTATTAAGGGGGGTAGAGTTTGTAACACCCCAAAATTTTAACCATATTTTTATTAAGTAAAATTTGGCCAGAAATAAAATTTTGGAATTTTATTAGGTCTTTTATTATTTCAGAGTAATTTCTGTTTCTGTTTTCCAAAATACTTCCCTCCATATAGAATTTTTTTTTTAAAATATCGTGGGATTTAGTATCTCCCTTAAAACATTTCATTTATATTTTAATAACAGTAGGAACTATTTTCATAATAAATTTTTGCCCAAGATAATCATTTTTACAGCATTTTCAATTTTTGCAATGCTTCTGTTACACTACAACTATTTTAAATAATTCTCTAAAAATTCCACAAAAATTATGAGGGCTCATGTGATGCCTATAGATCACTTTTATGTAAAAACCCAACTTGGTCTTTTGAAAATTTTGAGCAAAACATCGTCCTTTCATTTCTGGTCCAGATTCAGCTTTGAACTACAACCCAATTTTTTGTTGCTCAAACAATTTTGCAATTATTCACACTTATAGTCCTTCCAACCAAACCCTTATGTCCAGGAGCTCACCCCCAATCTCATCATTTTAGTTCACCAAATTATTCCCTGCAGTTTCTGTCCAGAAATGAATTTCAGTAAAACTTGCACTTGCAAGTTTTTCCTTTGGTCAAACCAACCACACCATCATCTCTACCATCTAAAGAGACACCATCCTGCCAAATCTCACTTCCAACAAAGTCTTCTAGATAGCCCTTGCATTTTGTCAAACACCCTGTGGGCATGACAGAAATGTTGCCACTTCCTAGACTGCACTGGACACTTGGTCATTTGGCCAAACCATCATGTCCATCATCTTTAGAATCTCTAGTGGCATCCACCTGCCAAAAATCAGCTTGATTAGATCACTGTAGCTACCTCTGGCATTTCATCGAGCAGCTGGTCGGCGTGTCAAGTGCGTGGCCAGAGCGCCCTTACTGCACCCACCGGCGCCGAGTCCTGCCGCTCCTCTGCTGTCCCTACTCGCGCGCAAGCCGTCCAGATAACCTCACGGGCAAGCACCGCCCTCACCGACACCTCCCTCGTCCCCTAGTGCCGCCCACCACCGACCTGCACCCGCTGCCGCCGTAGTTTCCTCGGGCATGGCACTGCCCGAGCCACCTGGCACGTTCTCGAGCTGCCAGGGCGCCCCTCGCTCAACCCCCAACCACCCGAGCTCATCGATACCCCGCCGACCACGCCACCGGCCTCAACGGCCTCAACCACCGCCATAATTGCCATCGCCGTCGTGCTTATCTTTTGGATGCCGCGACACCGCCTTCTCCCCACCTTTATAAGTCCTCCCGAGCTCGCCTCGCTGCATACACTCTCCTACTACCCCATGTGAGCTTCCCCAAGCACTGAATCAACCGGAGAGGGCCGTCTTCCTCGTCTCCGATAGCCACGGGCGCTGCCACTATCGCGTTGGTTCCGGCGCAACCGCAGCCTCTCCCCCTCCATTCCTTTCACCACTAGCTTGCTCTTGCCCCCACGGACCCAATCCCCCTCTCGATTTTGCTCGGGAACCACCGTAGACGAAATCCCCAATTTGGTTCCACCGGAGTCTTCGGGAAGACCTCGCCGCCGGTGACCTCGTGCCTCCCTTCGGTCGTCCCCTACCTCCACAGGATCGCCATGATCCCCTGAACACATGGATGGCCTCAGATCCCCGAGAGGTGCCGCCGTTCGCCGGCGAGCATCACCAGAGCGCCGCCTCTGTTCAGCCAGAGGGGAAGGCGCGCGCGGGCGACTGGTCAAACCTGACCAGTGGGCCAGGCGGGCCCACTGTTAGTGACCCAGCGCCGCTGATTCGTCTGTAAGTGAAGGCGGGTTCCCCCTGAAGCCGCCTTCGTGCGACGAAAGCGTATTCCAGTGAATACGCCATCGAAGTCACAGCCCTCCCGCGCGGCTGAGTGTCTGGGCTTGGCCCAATAACGCTAGACGGCTATACAGCGCTCAGAATGCAGCTCTGCTCCTTTTTTTTCTTTTTTTTTCTTTTCCAGCATATTTCAAATAATTCTACAGAATTCATGTCTAAACCAAATTTGATGATTCAAATTTCTACATACTTATAAAATCAAGATCTATTAATCTAGCTAGGGTGAACATTTTTTTCATAAGTTTATCTCTGCAGGATTTATTAAATAAGTCCAATTCTTTATTTCTTTCATCTTAGTAATTCTCTAAGTAAATCATATGAACTCCAAATAATTTGATTCTTTTTCTAAAATTCCTAATTTTTCATCTAGTTTATTTTAGTATTTATTTGAAAAAAGTTCCAAACAAATTTTTAATACTATTTTAGCTCTATGTGGTAATTGCAATATTTTTGAAAATAGGAATAATGGAGGGAAGAGAATTTTCAAAACTTTTTGGAGTGCACCCAATATTTCTGCATGATCAAGGCAAGCATCTTGAACACTTGATATGGTGATTGCATGGTTAAATGTTTGCAAGAATAGTTGAATCATGCTTATGTTGAATTCAAATAAAATTTGCATGCATGTAGTGTTTGCATGTTTCCTCGTACCGTGCAACATGTGCTTGTCATGACTAACTTGCAGGAGCAGGTATAGGAGAAATACCGTTACCGGCAGAAGGGTGATCACGTTGGAGCGTGATCATGCCTTGTTGGTTATGCATGTTAGGACATGCAAGGGCTCTGGCCCTGTTTTGGTGTTACTGTTGAAAGAACACTTTATTGTGCTAACAACTGCAAGAAATACATAAGCCTCCTGAGTCGACCGTAGATCGAGTCTTGTTCCAGTAACCCCCATACTTGATCCGTGCTGCCACATGTCCCTGCCACAGGTAGGGTACGGTTCAGTAAGTTGTTAACCCCTTTCCTGCACACACCGTACAGAGAGGCCATAGTGAAAGATACCATCTGATCACTGGTAGGCATGTCACTTGGTCCAGGGGCATGGGTGTCTCCGGTTGTAGCCGGAGAGGGGTAGCACCCCTGTTTGTGCGCCGATATAAATATTGTGATCCCATGCTATTGGAGGCCGTTGAATGAGGCCTTCCCACTTAGAGTTTTACTCTATCATTGCCTTGGGTGATTCCTGGCTTTGGTAAGTTAAAGCTGGTATGTGCGGGTCAGGTGTGTTTTCAACCCAAAGGCCGTAATTGGAATTAGTCAGCGTCTCGGTGCTGGCTAAAGAAATCCTTTACTTGTAGGTAAAGAGTACACCCTCTACAGAGTTATACCTATTCGAATAGCCGTGTCCGCGGTTAAGGACTACAGTCTGGGTCGGTCAAGTGTCGGTCTTAGTGTCGGTCTCCGGAGGAAATAATTAAATTGAGCATGAATTATTTTGCAGAATGATTATTGCCACTACCGATATTATCATGAATATTATTGATGATATGAATATTATTGCGGACTAACCTGTTTCTCTTATTTTATTTCCTGGGTGTCTCAGGGGCTGGCTGGACTACCCCGGAAACTCGGTTTTATTTCTTTTCAAGACCTCTCGTGGCGTCGCTTGAGTTCTCGGGCGGTCCTGTCTCGCCCGATTCTCTTTTAGACACCCGTTTGGCATTTCTTTTCAAGACCTCTCGTGGCGTCGCTTGAGTTCTCGGGCGGTCCCGTCTCGCCCGATTCTCATTTAGACACTCGTTTGGCATTTCTTTTCAAGACCTCTCGTGGCGTCGCTTGAGTTCTCGGGCAGTCCTGTCTCGCCCGATTCTCTTTTAGACACCCGTTTGGCATTTCTCTTGGATACTCGGGCGGTCTTGTCTCGCCCGATTCTCCACTTTATATTTTCTTTTGGATTCTCGGGCGGTCCTATCTCGCCCGATTATCCACTTTTAACCTTCTTGTATTGTCACTAACATTTTATTTACTCATACTTCTGCACATGCTAATATTTATCATGCCATAATTTAATTTTAGCCAACATATGCATCTCATTTAATCCAGCATGAGCATATGCATTCGGTATATCTTTTGTTCATAATGTTTGCGAGTACATTCCAATGTACTCACTGGCTTGTCCCTGGCTACTTAATTGGCCAGGTCAGGATTTTGACAAGGAGTATTACCACGACGTCCATGCGGAGCCTAGGATAGCAGCCACGCGGGATAGGAATTATCCTGGCCAGCCGTTCCTGTGGGAATGGAGCACCATCGACGTTGGAGAACCACGAGTCGCTTCCGTCATCCTCACTAGAAATCTTTGTTATATCATTAGACCTTTATGATCTTGTATCCAATTCTTGTAATTGCTTGGTAATCTGTAACAAGGAAGTGTCCACCAGTAACAGTAATACTGGGCTGGTAAAGAGGGGTTAATTTCTGGGATATCATGTCCCGGAAATCCGGCCCCGACAATGTATCCTTAAAACGACCACAATTTGGCCATACAAACTCCATTTGAGCTCCATAACCCGCCAAAACGATCACAACGAAACGTAGTATGCGTCCATCACCCACTTCGTCGATATCGACAACATTTCGGTGGCCAGATCCCTCTTGTAAAATTGTGTTTCGGATGATTTTATCGTTGGCGTGTACTCTACCACACTTCTGTGAGCTCACCCACAGATAGATACATGGAATATAGCATATAGAGCAATGCACCATCCTTCCATTTACAAACCAGGAAGATTACAGGTCCAATGAGGACATAAGAAGGAGGCTCTTCATTGCATCGCAATGCAAGAATTCATGCTTTACATGGTCTATCAACCGTCCCGCTACCACCCTCACTTTTTCACCAGTAGCTGCATTATTCTTGGATGATAAAGTACATAGCAGATCATCCTCATTATGTTCATGCACACGCAAAACTATAGGTCATTCCGTATGGTGACAGATGGCTCGTCGGCGCGATCAACTTAGACTGAAAGTTGTATTCACCGTCCGTCCCCCGATGTTGTATCCAAAAAACGACCACAATTTTGCCATACAAACTCCGTTTGTACTCCATGAACTGCCCAAACAATCACAACGAAACGTGGTATGCATCCATCACCTACTTCGTCCGCGTCAACAACATTTCGGAGGCTAGATCCGGCTTGTGAAATTGAGTTTTGAAAGAATTTATCTTTGGCGTGTACTCTACCACTCTTCCGTGAGCTCACACACGGACAGATATATGGACAATAGCATATAGAGCAATGCACCATCCTTCCATTTACAAACCAGGAAGATTACAGGTTCAATCAGGACAGAAGGAAGAGGCTCTTCGTTGCATCGAAATGCAAGAATTCGTATTTACATGGTCTTTCAACTATCCCGCTACCACCCTCAGTTTTTCAGCAGTAGATGCATTATTCTTAGACGATAAAGTACATAACAGATCATCCTCATTCTGTTCATGCATACAAAAAATTATAGATCATTCCGTTTGGTGAAAGAACGCTCGTCGGAGCGATGAACTTACCCTAAAAGTTGTATTCACGGTCTGTCCCCCGATGTTGTATCCCAAAAAACGACCACAATTTGGCCATACAAACTCCATTTGAGCTCCACGGCCCGCCAAAACGATCACAACTAAACAAGGTATGCGTCCATCACCTACTTCGTCGGCGTCGACAACATTTCGGAGGCCAGATCTGGCTTGTGAAATTTAGTTTCGGATGATTTTATCTTTGGCGTGTAGGCTCACCCATGGAAAGATATATGGACAATAGCATATAGATCAATGCACCATCCTTCCATTTACAAACCAGGAAGATTACAGGTTCAATCAGGATAGAAGGAGGAGGTTGTTCCTTGCAACGAAACCCAAGAATTCATGGTTTACATGGTCTATCAACTGTCCCGCTACCACCCTCACTTTTTCACCAGTAGATGCATTATACCTAGATGATAAAGTACATAACAGATCATCCTCATTCGGTTCATGGACACAAAAAAATATAGGTCATTCCGTATGGTGAAAGATGCCTCGTCGGCGCGATCAACTTACCCTGAAAGTTGAATTCATGGTCCGTCCCCCGATGATGAATCCTTAAAACGACCACAATTTGGCCATACAAACTCCATTTAAGCTCCATGACCCGCCAAAACAGTCACAACGAAACGTGGTATGCGTCCATCACCCACTTCGTCGACGTCGATAACATTTCGCTGGCCAGATCCGGCTTGTAAAATTGAGTTTCGGATGATTTTATCTTTGGCGTGTACTCTGCCACCCTCTACCTCCCTTCCGTGAGCTCACCCACGGACAGATATATGGACAATAACATATAGAAAAATGCGCCATCCTTCCATCTACAAATGAGAAAGATTACAGGTTCAGTCTGGACAGAAGGAGGAGGCTCTTCGTTGCATCGAAACCTAAGAATTCATGCTTTACATGGTCTATCACCCATCCTGCTACCACCCTTACTTTTTCACCAACATATGCTTTATTCTAGGATGATAAAGTAGATAACAGCTCATCCTCATTTTGTTCATGCACACGAAAAATTATAGGTCATTCTGAATGGTGCAAGATGGCCCGTCGGCGTGATCAACTTACCCTGAAAGTTGTATTCACGGTCAGTCCCCCGATGTTGTATCCATAAAACGACCAAAATTTGGCTATACGAACTCCGTTTGAGCTACATGACCCTCCAAAACGATCATAACGAAAATTTGTATGCGTCCATCACCCACTTCGTCGGTTTCGACAACATTTCGGAGGCCAGATCTGGCCTGCGAAATTGAGTTTCAGATGATTTTATGTTTGGCGTTTACTCTACCTCCCTCTACCACCCTTCCGTGAGCACACCCACGGACAGATATATGGACAATAGCATATAGAGCAATGCACTATCCTTCCATTTAGAAATGAGGAAGATTATAGGTTCAATCAGGACAGAAGGAGGAGTCTCTTTCTTGCATCGAAACCCAAGATTTCATGTTTTACATGGTCTATCACCCATCCCGCTACCACCCTCACTTTTTCACCAACACTTGCATTATTCTTGAATGATAATGCACATAAAAGACCATCCTCATTCTGTTGATGCACACGAAAAATTATAGGTCATTCTGAATGGTGCAAGATGGCTCGTCGGTGCGATCAACTTACCTTGAAGGTTGTATGCACGGTCTGTCCCCCGATGTTGTATCCATAAAACGACCACAATTGGGCCATACAAACTCTGCATGAGCTCCATGAACCGCCAAAATGATCGCAAAGAAACGTGGTATGCGTCCAGCACCCACTTATTTGGCGTCGACAACATTTCGAAGGCCAGATCCGGCTTGTAAAATTGAGTTTCGGATGATTTTATCTTTGTCGTGTACTCTGCCACCTTCTACCACCATTCCGTTAGCTCACCCATGGACAGATATATAGACATTAGCAAATCGAACAATGCACCATCATTCCATTTACAAACCAGAAACATTACAGGTTCAGTCTGGATAGAACGAGGAGGCTCTTCGCTGCATCGAAACCCAAGCATTCATGCTTTACATGGTCTATCACCCATCCTGATACCACCCTCACGTTTTTACCAACACATGCATTTTTCTTGGATGATAAAATAGATAACAGCTCATAATCATTCTGCTCGTGCACACGAAAAATTATAGGTCATTCCGAATGGTGCAAGATGGCTCGTCGAAGCGATCAACTCACACTGAAAGTTGTATTCACGGTCTGTCCCCCAATGTTGTATCCATAAAATAACCAAAATTTGGGCATACAAACTCCGTTTGAGCTCCATGACCCGCCAAAACGATCACAACAAAATTTTTGTATGCGTCCATCACCCACTTCATCGGCTTCGACAACATTTCGGAGGCCAGATCGGGCTTGTGAAATTGAGTTTCGGAAGAATTTATCTTTGGCCTATACTCTACCACCCATCCGTGAGCTCACCCACGGACAGATATATGGACAATAGCATATAGAGCAATGCCCCATCCTTCCATTTACAAACCAGGGAGATTACTGGTTCAATCAGGATAGAAGGAGGAGGCTCTTCGTTGCATCGAAACGGAAGAATTCATGCTTTACATGGTCTATCAACCGTCCCGCTACCACCCTCACTTTTTCACCAGTAGATGCATTATTCTTGGATGATAAAGTACATAACAGATCATCCTCATTTTGTTCATGCACACGAAAAATTATAGCACATTCCGTAAGGTGAAAGATCGCTTGTCGGCGCGATCAACTTACCATGAAAGTTGTATTCACGGTCTGTCCCCCGATCTTGTATCCACAAAACGACCACAATTGGGCCATACAAACTTCGTTTGAGCTCCATGACTCACCATAACGATTGCAACGAAACGTGGTATGCGTCCATCACCCACTTCGTCAGCATTGACAACATTTCAGAGGCCAGATCTGGCTTGGCAAAAATTGAGTTTCGAATGATTTTATCATTGGTGTGTACTCTGCCACCTTCTACCACCATTCCATGAGCTCACCCATGAACAGATATATGGAGATTAACATATCAAACAATGCACCATCATTCCATTTACAAATCAGAAAGATTGCAGGTTCAGTCTGGATAGAACGAGGAGGCTCTTTGTTGCATCAAAACCCAAGAATTCATGCTTTACATGGTCTATGTCCCATCCCGCTACCACCCTCACTTTTTCACCAACACATGCATTTTTCTTGGATGATAAAGTAGATAACAGCTCATCCTCATTTAGCTCGTGCACACGAAAAATTATAGGTCATTCCGAATGGTGTAAGATGGCTCGTCGGCGCGATCAACTCACCCAAAAAGTTGTATTCACGGTCTGTCCCCCGATGTTGTATCCATAAAACGACCAAATTTGGCCATACAAACTTTGTTTGAGCTCCATCACCCGCCAAAATAATCACAACGAAAATTTGTATGCATCCATCACCCACTTCGTCGGCTTCGACAACATTTCGGAGGCCAGATCGGGCTTGTGAAATTGAGTTTCAGAAGAATTTATCTTTAGCCTGTACTCTACCACCCTTCCATGAGCTCACCCATGGACAGATATATGGACAATAGCATATAGAAAAATGCACCATCATTCCAACTACAAACCAAGAAGATTACAAGTTCAATCAGGACATAAGAAGGAGGCTCTTCATTGCATCCAAACGAAAGAACTCATGATTTACATGATCTATCAACCGTCCCGCTACCACCCTCACTTTTTCACCAATAGATGCATAATTCTTGGATGATAAAGTAGATAATAGCTCATCCTCATTTTGTTCATGCACATGAA
Organism: Elymus sibiricus; assembly: GCA_039707655.1. NCBI lineage: Eukaryota > Viridiplantae > Streptophyta > Magnoliopsida > Poales > Poaceae > Elymus > Elymus sibiricus. The sequence continues at coordinate 166,591,497 of CM077670.1, forward strand.
AAATTATAGGTCATTCTGAATGGTGCAAGATGGCTCGTCGGCGCGATCAACTTATCCTGAAAGTTGTATTCACGGTCTGTCCCCCGATGTTGTATCCATAAAACGACCACAATTTGGCCATACAAACTCCATTTGAGCTCCATGACCTGCCAAAATGATCACAACGAAACATGGTATGCGTCCATTACCTACTTCGTCTGGGTCGACAACATTTCGGAGGCTAGATCCGGCTTGTGAAATTGAGTTTTGGAAGAATTTATCTTTGGCGTGTACTCTACCACCCTTCCGTGAGCTCACCCACAGACAGATATATGGACAATAGCATATAGAGCAATGCACTATCCTTCCATTTACAAACCAGGAAGATTACATGTTCAATCAGGACAGAAGGAGGAGGCTCTTTGTTGCATTGAAACCCAAGATTTCATGTTTCACATGGTCTATCACCCATCCCGCTACCACCCTCACTTTTTCACCAACACTTGCATTATTCCTGGATGATAAAGTACATAAAAGACCATCCTCATTCTGTCGAAGCACATGAAAAATTATAGGTCATTTCGAATGGTGCAAGATGGCTCGCCGTGCCATCAACTTACCCTGAAAGTTGTATTCACGGCTGTCCCCCGATGTTGTACTCATAAAACGGCCTCAATTTGTCCATAAAAACTACGTTTGAGCTCCATGACCTGCCAAAACGATCACAACAAAAAGTTGTATGTGTCCCTCACCTACTTCGTCGGCGTCGACAACATTTCGGAGGCCAGATCCAGCTTGTGAAATTGAGTTTCGGATGATTTTATCTTTGGCGTGTACTCTACCACCCTTCCGTGAGCTCACCCATGGACAGATATATGCACAATAGCGTATAGAGCAATACAACATCCTTCCATTTACAAACTAGGAAGATTATAGGTTCAATTAGGACAAAAGGAGGAGGATCTTCGTTGCATCGAAACGCAAGAATTCATGCTTTACATGGTCTATCAACTGTCCCGCTACCACCCTCACTTTTTCACCAGTAGATGCATTATTCTTGTATGATAAAGTACATAACAGATCATCCTCATTCTGTTCATGCACACAAAAAATTATAGTCATTCCGTATGGTGAAAGATGGCTCGTCGGCGCGACCACTTACCCTGAAAGTTGTCTTCACGGTCCATACCCCGATGATGTATCCTTAAAACGACCACAATTTGGCCATACAAACTCCGTTTGAGCTCCATGACCCACCAAAACGATCACAACAAAACATGGTATGCGTCCGTCACCCTCTTCGTTGGTGTTGAAAACATTTCGGAGGCCAGATCCAGCTTGTAAAATTGAGTATCGGATGATTTTGACTTTGGCATGTACTCTACCACCCTTCCGTGAGCTCACACACAGACAGATATATGGACAATATGATATAGATCAATGCACCATCCTTCCATTTACAAACCAGGAAGATTACAGGTTCAATCAGGATAGAAGGAGGAGGCTATTCGTTGCAACGAAATGCAAGAATTCGTGCTTTACATGATCTATCAACCGTCCCGCAACCACCCTCACTTTTTCACCAGTAGATGCATTATACCTATACGATAAAGTACATAACAGATCATCCTCATTCTGTTCATGCGCACAAAATATTATAGGTCATTCCATATGGTGAAAGATGGCTCGTCGGCGCAATCAACTTACCCTGAAAGTTGTATTCACAGTCCGTCCCCCGATGATGTATCCTTAAATCGACCACAATTTGGCCATACAAACTTCGTTTGAGCTCCATGACCCACCAAAACGATCACAACGAAACGAGGTATGCATCCATCACCCACTTTGTCGGCGTCGACAACATTTCAGTGGCCAGATCCTGCTTGTAAAATTGAGTTTTGGATGATTTTATCTTTGGCATGTACTCTGCCACCCTCTACCATCCTTCCGTGAGCTCACCCACGGACAGATATATGGACAATAACATATAGAAAAATGCACCATCATTCCATCTACAAATGAGAAGGATTACAGGTTCAGTCAAGACGGAAGGAAGAGGCTCTTCGTTGCATCGAAACCTAAGAATTCATGATTTACATGGTCTATCACCCATCCCGCTACCACCCTCACTTTTTACACCAACACATGCTTTATTCTTGGATGATAAAGTAGATAACAGCTCATCCTCATTTTGTTCATGCACACGAAAAATTATAGGTCATTATGAATGGTGCAAGATGGCTCGTCGGCGCGAACAACTTACCCTGAAAGTTGTATTCACGGTCTGTCCCCCGATGTTGTATCCATAAAATAAACTAAATTTGGCTATACGAACTCCGTTTGAGCTACATGACCCACCAAAATGATCGTAACGAAAATTTGTTTGCGTCCATCACCCACTTCGTCAGTTTCGAAAACATTTCGGAGGCCAGATCCGGCTTGTGAAATTGAGTTTTGGATGATTTTATCTTTGGCGTGTATTCTTCCACCCTTCCGTGAGCTCACCCGCGGACAGATATACGGACAATAGCATATAGAGCAATGCACTATCCTTCCATTTACAAACCAAGAAAATTACAGGTTCAATCAGGACAGAAGGAGGAGGCTTTTTGTTGCGTCGAAACCCAACATTTCATGTTTTACATGGTCTATCACCCATCCCGCTACCACCCTCACTTTTTCACCAACACTTGCATTATTCCCGGATGATAAAGTACATAAAAGACCATCCTCATTCTGTTGATGCACACGAAAAATTATAGTTCATTCTGAATGGTGCAAGATGGCTCATCGATGCGATCAACTTACCTTTAAAGTAGTATTCACGGTCTGTCCCCCGATGTTGTATCCAAAAAAACGACCACAATTTGGCCATACAAAGTCCATTTGAGCTCCATGACCTGCCAAAACGATCACAACGAAACGTGGTATGCGTCCATCATCCACTACATTGGCGTCGACAACATTTTGGAGGCCAGATCCGGCATGTAAAATTGAGTTTCGGATGATTTTAGCTTTGGCGTGTACTCTGCCACCCTCAATCACCCTTCCGTGAGCTCACCCACGGACAGATATATGGACAATAACATATAGAACAATGCACCATCATTCCATTATGAAATAGATTACAGGTTCAGTCCGGACAGAAGGAGGAGGCTCTTGGTTGCATCGAAACCCAAGATTTCATGCTTTACATGGTCTATCACCCATCCCGCTACCACCCTCACTTTTTCACCAACACTTGCATTATTCTTGGATGATAAAGTACATAACAGACCATCCTCATTCTGTTGATGCACACGAAAATTATAGGTCATTCCAAATGGTGCAAGATGGCACGTCGGCGCGATCAACTTACCCTCAAAGTTGTATTTACGGTATGTCCCCCGATGTTGTATCCATGAAACAACCAAAATTTGGCCATACAAACTCTGTTTGAGCTCCATGACCCGCCAATACGATCATAACGAAAATTTGTATGCGTCCATCACCCACTGCGTCGCCTTCGACAACATTTCGGAGGCCAGCCACGGCTTGTATAATTGAGTTTCGGATGATTTTATCTTTGCCGTGTACTCTACCACCATCCTGTGAGCTCACCCACGGACAGATATTTGGACAATTGCATATAGAGCAATGCGCCATCCTTCCATTTACAAAATAGGAATATTGGTGCAATCAGGACAGAAGGAGGAGGCTTTTCATTGCATCGAAACCCAAGATTTTATGCTTTACATGGTCTATCACCCATCCCGCTACTACCCTCACTTTTTCACCAACACTTGCATTATTCTTGGATGATAAAGTACATAACAGACCATCCTCATTCTGTTGATGCACATGAAAAATTATAGGTCATTCCAAATGGTGCAAGATGGCACGTCGGCGCGATCAACTTACCCTGAAAGTTATATTCACGGTCTGTCCCCCGATGTTGTATCCATAAAACAACCACAATTTGGCCTTATAAACTCGGTTTGAGCTCCATGACCCGCCAAAACGATCACAACAAAACGTGGTATGTGTCCATCACCCACTACATTGGCGTCGACAACGTTTCGGAGGCCATATCCAGCTTGTAAAAATGAGTACTCAGCCACCCTCTTCCACCCTTCCGTGAGCTCACCCACGGACAGATATATGGACAATAACATATAAAACAATGCACCATCATTCCATTATGACAAAGATTATAGGTTCAGTCTGGATAGAAGGAGGAGGCTCTTCTTTGCATCGAAACCTGAGATTTCATGCTTTACATGGTCTATCACCCATCCCGCTACCACCCTCACTTTTTCACCAACACTGGCATTATTCTTGGATGATAAAGTACTGAAAAGACCATCCTCATTCATTTGATGCACATGAAAAATTATAGGTCATTCCAAATGCTACAAAATGGCTCATCGGTGCGATCAACTTACACTGAAAGTTGTACTCACGGTCCGTCCCCCAATGACGTATCCATAAAACGACCACAATTTGGCCATACAAACTCCGTTTGAGCTCCATGACCCACCAAAATGATCAGAACGAAATGTGGTATGCGTCCATCACCCACTTCATCGGCGTCGACCATTTCGGAGGCCAGATCTGGTTTGAAAAATTGAGTTTCGGATGATTTTATCATTGGCGTGTACTCTGCTACCCTCTACCACCCTTCCGTGATCTCACCCACGGACAGATATATGGACAATAACATATAGAAAAATGCACCATCATTCCATTATGGGAAAGATTAGAGGTTTAGTCTAGACAGACGGAGGAGGCTCTTCGTTGCATTGAAACCCAAGATTTCATGCTTTACTTGGTCTATCACCCATCCCGCTACCGCCCTCACTTTTTCACCAACACTGGCATTATTCTTGGATGATAAAGTACATAATAGACCATCCTCATTCTGTTGATGCACACAAAATATTATATGTTATTCCGAATGGTGTAAGATGGCTCGTCGGCGCGATCAACTTACCCTGAAAGTTGTATTCATGGTCCGTCCCCCGATGATGTATCCTTAAAACAACCACAATTTGGCCATGCAAACTCCGTTTGAGCTCCATGACCTGCCAAAACGATCACAACGAAACGTGGTATGCATCCATCACCCACTTCGTTGGCGTCGACAACATTTCGCTAGACAGATCCGACTTGTAAAATTGAGTTTCGGATGATTTTATCTTTGGCGTGTACTCTGCCACTCTCTACCACTCTTCCGTGAGCTCACCCACGGACAGATATATGGCCAACAACATATCGAAAAATGTACCATCATTCTATTTACAAATGAGAAAGACTACAGGTTCAGTCTGGACAGAAGGAGGAGGCCCTTCGTTGCATCGAAACCCAAGAATTCATGCTTTACATGGTTGATCATCCATCCCGCTACCACCCTCACTTTTTCACCAACACATGCTTTATTCTTGGATGATAAAGTAGATAATAGCTCATCCTCATTTTGTTCATGCACACAAAAAATTATAGGTCATTCCGAATGGTGCAAGATGGCTCGTCGGCGCGATCAACTTACCTTGAAAGTTGTATTCACGGTCTGTCCCCCGATGTTGTATCCATAAAACGACCAAAATTTGGCCAGACAAACTCCATTTGAGCTCCGTGACCCGCCAAAACGATCATAACGAATATTTGTATGCGTCCATCACCCACTTCGTCGGCTTCGACAACATTTCGGAGGCCAGATCCGCCTTGCAAAATTGAGTTTCGAATGATTTTATCTTTGGCGTGTACTCTACCACCCTTCCGTGAGCTCACCCACGGACAGATATATGGACAAAAGCATATAGAGCAATGCACCATCCTTTCATTTACAAACTAGGAATATTACAGGTTCAATCAGGACAGAAGGAGGAGGCTCTTCGTTGCATCAAAAGCCAAGATTTCATGTTTTACATGGTCTATCACCCATCCCGCTACCACCCTCATGTTTTCACCAACACCTGCATTATTCTTGGATGAGAAAGTACTTAGCAGACCATCCTCATTCTGTTGATGCACACGAAAAATTATAGGTCATTCCGAATGGTACAAGATGGCTCGTCGGCGCGATTAACTTACCCTGAAAGTTGTATTCATGGTCTGTCCCCTGATGTTGTATCCATAAAATGACCACAATTTGGCCATATAAACTGCGTTTGAGCTTCATGACCCATCAAAATGATCACAACGAAATGTGTTGTGCGTCCATCACCCACTACGTCGGCGTCGGCAACATTTCGGTGGCCAGATCCATCTTGTAAAAATGAGCATCGGATGATTTTATCTTTGGCGTGTACTCTGCCACCCTCTACCACCCTTCCGTGAGCTCACCCACGGACAGATATATGGACAACAACAAATAGAAAAATGCACCATCATTCCATTTACAAACGAGAAAGACTACAGGTTCAGTCTGGACAGAAGGAGGAGGCTCTCCATTGCATCCAAACCCAAGAATTCATGCTTTACATGGTCTATCACCCATCCCGCTACCACCCTCACTTTTTCACCAACACATGCTTTATTCTAGGATGACAAAGTAGATAATAGCTCATCCTCATTTTGTTCATGCACACAAAAAATTATAGGTCATTCCGAATGGTGCAAGATGGCACGTCGACGCGATCAACTTACCCTGAAAGTTGTATTCACGGTTTGTCACCCTATGTTGTATCCGTAAAACAACCAAAATTTGGCCACACAAACTCCGTTTGAGCTCCATGACCCACCAATATGATCATAACTAAAAAATTTATGTGCCCATCACCCACTTCGCCGGCTTGTAAAATTGAGTTTCGGATGATTTTATCGTTGGCGTGTACTCTACCACACTTCTGTGAGCTCACCCACGGATAGATATATGGACAATAGAATATAGAGCAATGCACCATACTTCCATTTACAACCATGAATATTACAGGTTCAATCAGGATAGAAGGAGGAGGCTCTTCGTTGCATCAAAACACAAGATTTCATGTTTTACATGGTTTATCACCCATCCCGCTACCACCCTCACTTTTTCACGGACACTTGCATTATTCTTGGATGATAAAGTACTTAACAGAGCATCCTCATTCTGTTGATGCACACGAAAAATTATAGGTTCCGAATGGTGCAAGATGGCTCGTCGGCGCGATCAACTTACCCTGAAAGTTGTATTCACGGTCTGTCCCTCGATGTTGTATCCATAAAACGACCACAACTTGGCCATATAAACTCCGTTTGAGCTCCATGACCCGCCAAAACGATCACAACGAAACATGGTATGTGTCCATCACACCCACTATGTCGGCGTCGACTACATTTCGGAGACCCGATCCAGCTTGTAAAATTGAGTTTCAGATGATTTAATCTTTGGCGTGTACTCTGCCACCCTCTACCACCCTTCCGTGAGCTCACCCACGGACAGATATATGGACAATAACATATAAAACAATGCACCATCATTCCATTATGAGAAATATTATAGGTTCAGTCTGGATAGAAGGAGAAGGCTCTTCGTTGCATCGAAACCCAAGATTTCATGCTTTACATGGTCTATCACCCATCCCGCTACCACCCTCACTTTTTCACCAACACTTGCATTATTCTTGGATGATAAAGTACTTAAAAGACCATCCTCATTCTGTTGACGCACACAAAAAGTTATAGGTCATTCCAAATGGTGCAAGCTCGCTCGTCGGTGCGATCAACTTACCCTGAAAGTTGTATTCACGGTCCGTCCCCCAATGATGTATCATTAAAACGACCACAATTTGGCCATAAAACTCCGTTTGAGCTCCATGACCAGCCAAAATGATCATAACGAAATGTGGTCGGCGTCCATCACCCACTTTATCGGCGTCGACCATTTCAGAGGGCAGATCCGGCTTGTAAAATTGAGTTTCGGATGATTTTATTGTTGGCGTGTACTCTGCCACCCGCTACCACCCTTCCAAGAGCTCACCCACGGACAGATATATGGACAGTAACATATAGAACAATGCACCATCATTCCATTATGGGAAAGATTACAGGTTTAGTCTGGACAGAAGGAGGAGACTCTTCATTGCATCGAAACCCAAGATTTCATGCTTTACATGATCTATCACCCATCCCGCTACCACCTTCACTTTTTCACCAACACTTGCATTATTCTTGGATGATAAAGTACATAACAGACCATTCTCATTCTGTTGATCCACACCAAAAATTATATGTTATTCCGAATGGTGAAAGATGGCTCGTCGGCGCGATCGACTTACCCTGAAAATTGTATTCACGGTCTGTCCCCCGATGATGTATCCTTAAAACAACCACAATTTGGCCATGCGAACTCCGTTTGAGCTCCATGATCCACCAAAACGATCACAACAAAACGTGGTATGCGTCCATCACCCACTTCGTCGGCATCTACAACATTTCGGTGGACAGATTCGACTTGTAAAATTGAGTTTCCGATGATTTTATCTTTGGCGTGTACTCTGCCACTCTCTACCACCCTTCCGTGAGCTCACCCACGGATAGATATATGGACAACAACATATAGAAAAATGCACCATCATTCCATTTACAAATGAGAAACACTACAGGTTCTGTCTGGACAGAACGAGAAGGCTCTTCGTTGCATCGAAACCCAAGAATTCATGCTTTACATGGTCGATCACCCATCCCGCCACAACCCTCACTTTTTCACCAACACATGCCTTATTCTAGGATGATAAAGTAGATAATAACTCATCCTCATTTTGCTCGTGCACACAAAAAATTAAAGGTCATTTTGAATAGTGCAAGATGGCTTGTCGACGCGATCAACTTACCTTGAAAGTTGTATTCACGGTCTGTCCGCCGATGTTGTATGCACAAAACGACCAAAATTTCGCCAGACAAACACCGTTTGAGCTCCATGACCCGCCAAAACGATCATAACGAAAATTTGTATGCGTCCATCACCACTTTGTCGGCTTCGACAACATTTCGGAGGCCGAATCCGGCCTGTAAAATTGAGTTTCGGATGATTTTATCTTTGGCGTGTACTCTACCACCCTTCCGTGAGATCACCAACGGACGGATATATGGACAATAGCATATGGAGCAATGCACCATCCTTCCATTTACAAACCAGGAATATTATAGGTTCAATCAAGACAGAAGGACAAGGTTCTTCATTGCATCGAAAGCCAAGATTTCGAGTTTTACATGGTCTATCACCCATCCCACTACCACCCTCACTTTTTCACCAACACTTGCATTATTCTTGGATGAGAAAGTACTTAACAGACCATCCTGATTATGTTGATGCACATGAAAAATTATAGGTCATTCCGAACGGTGCAAGATGGCTCGTCGGCGCGATCAACTTACCTTGAAAGTTGTATACATGGTCTATCCCCCGATGTTGTATCCATAAAACGACCACAATTTGGCCATATAAACTCCATTTGAGCTCCATGACCCGCCAAACCGATCACAACGAAACGTGGTGTGCATCCATCACCCACTACATCGGCGTCGGCAACATTTCGGAGGCCAGATCCAACTTGTAAAAATGAGTATCGAATGATTTTATCTTTGGTGTGTACTCTGTCACCCTCTACCACCCTTCCGTGAGCTCACCAATGGACAGATATATGGACAATAACATATAGAATAATGCACCATCATTCCATTATGAGAAACGTTATAGGTTCAGTCTGGACAGAAGGAGGAGGCTCTACGTTGAATCGAAACCCAAGATTTCATGATTTACATGGTCTATCACCCATCCCGCTACCTCCCTCAATTTTTTACCAATACTTGCATTATTCTTGGATGATAAAGTACTTAAAAGACCATCCTCATTCTGTTGATGCACACGAAAAATTATTGGTCATTCCGAATGGTGCAAGATGGCACATCGGTGCGATCAACTTACCCTAAAAGTTGTATACACGGTCTGTCCACCGATGTTGTATCCATAAAATGACCACAATTTGGCCATACAAACTCCGTTTGAGCTCCACGACCCTGCCAAAACGATCGCAACGAAATGTGGTATGCGGCCATCACCCACTTTGTCGGCGTCGACAATATTTCTGTTGCCAGATCCGGCTTGTAAAATTGAGTTTCGAAAGATTTTATCTTTGGCGTGTACTCTGTCACCCTCTACCACCCTTCCGTGAGCTCACCAATGGACAGATATATGGACAATAACATATAGAACAATGCACCATCATTCCATTATAGGAAAGATTACAGGTTCAGTCTGGACTGAAGGAGGAGGCTCTTCGTTGCATGAAAACCCAAGATTTCATGCTTTATATGGTCTATCACCCATCCCGCTACCACCCTCACTTTTTCACCAACACTTGCAATATTCTTGGATGATAAAGTACTTAAAAGACCATCCTCATTCTGTTGATGCACACGAAAAATTATAGGTCATTCCGAATGGTGCAAGATGGCTCGTCGATTCGATCAACTTACCCTGAAAGTTGTATTCACGGTCCGTCCCCCAATGATGTATCCCTAAAATGACCACGATTTGGCTATACAAACTCCGTTTGAGCTCCATTACCCGCCAAAATGATCAGAACAAAATGTGGTATGCGTCCATCACCCACTTCGTCGGCGTCGACCATTTCGGAGGCCAGATCCGGCTTGTAAAATTGAGTTTCAGATGATTTTATCTTTGGCGTGTACTCTGCCACCTTCTACCACCCTTTCGTGAGCACACCCACGGAAGGATATATGGACAATAACAAATAGAACAATGCACCATCATTCCATTATGGGAAAGATTATAGGTTTAGTCTGGACAGAAGGAGGAGGCTCTTCGTTGCATCGAAACCCAAGATTTCATGCTTTACATGGTCAATCACCCATCCCGCTACCACCCTCACTTTTTCACCAACACTTGCAATATTCTTGGATGATAAAGTACATAACAGACCATCCTCATTCTGTTGATGCACACAAAAAATTATATGTCATTCCGAATGGTGAAAGAGGGCTCGTCGGCGCGATCAACTTACCCTGAAAGTTGTATTCACGGTCCGTCCCCCGATGATGTATCCTTTAAACAACCACAATTTGGCCATGCAAACTCCGTTTGAGCTCCATGACCCGCCAAAACGATCACAACGAAACATGGTATGCATCCATCACCCACTTCCTCGGCGCCGACAACATTTCCATGGACAAATCCGACTTGTAAAATTGAGTTTCGGATCATTTTAACTTTGGCATGTACTCCACTCTCTGCCACCCTTTCATGAGCTCACCCACGGACAGATATATGGACAACAACATACAGAAAAATTCCCATCATTCCATTTACAAATGAGATAGACTACAGGTTCAGTCCGGACAGAAGGAGGAGGCTCTTTGTTGCATCAAAACTCGAGAATTAATGATGTACATGGTCTATCACCCATCCCGCTACCACCCTCACTTTTTCACCAACACATGCTTTATTCTTGGATGATAAAGTAGATAATAGCTCATCCTCATTTTGTTCATGCACACAAAATATTATAGGTCATTCTGAATGGTGCAACATGGCTCGTTAGCGCGATCAACTTACCTTCAAAGTTGTATTCACGGTCTGTCACCCGACGTTGTATCCATAAAACGACCAAAATTTGGCCAGACAAACTCTGTTTGAGCTCCATGACCCACCAAAACGATCATAACCAAAATTTGTATGCGTCCATCACCCACTTCGTCGGCTTCGATAACATTTCGGAGGCCAGATCCGGCTTGTAAAATTGAGTTTCGGATGATTTTATCTTTGGCGTGTACTCTACCACCCTTCCGTGAGCTCACCCACAGACAGATATATGGACAATAGCATATAGAGCAATGCACCATCCTGCCATTTACAAACCAGGAATATTACAGGTTCAATCAGGACAGAAGGAGGAGGCTCTTCGCTGCATCGAAAGCCAAGATTTCATGTTTTACATGGTCTATCACCCATCCCGCTACCACCCTCACTTTTTCACCAACACTTGCACTATTCTTGGATGAGAAAGTACTTAACAGACCATCCTCATTCTGTTGATGCACCCGAAAAATTATAGGTCATTTCGAATGGTGCAAGATGGCTCATCGGCGCGATCAACTTACCCTGAAAGTTGTATTCATGGTCTATCCCCCGATGTTGTCTCCATAAAATGACCACAATTTGGCCATATAAACTCCATTTGAGCTACCTGACCTGCGAAAACGATCACAATGAAACATGGTGTGCGTCCATCACCCATTACGTCGGCGTCGGCAACATTTTGGAGGCCAGATCCAGCTTGTAAAAATGAGTTTTGGATGATTTTATCTTTGGCATGTACTCTACCACCCTTCTGTGAGCTCACCCACGGACAGATATATGGACAATAAGAAATATAACAATGCACCATCATTCCATTATGAGAAAGATTACAGGTTTTGTCTGGACAGAAGGAGGAGGCCCTATGTTGCATCGAAACCCAAGATTTCATGATTTACATGGTCTATCACCCATCCCGCTACCTCCCTCACTTTTTCACAAACACTTGCATTATTCTTGGATGATAAAGTACTTAAAGACTATCCTCATTCTGTTGATGCACACAAAAAATTATAGGTCATTCCGAAAGGTGCAAGATGGCACGTCGGTTCGATCAACTTGCCCTGAAAGTTGTATACACGGTCTGTCCACCGATGTTGTATCCATAAAACGACCACAATTTGGCCATACAAACTACGTTTGAGCTCCACGACCCCGCCAAAACTATCACAACAAAATGTGGTCTGCCTCCATCACCCACTTCGTTGGCGTCGACAACATTTTGGTGGCCAGATCCGGTTTGTAAAATTGAGTTTCGGATGATTTTATCTTTGGCGTGCACTCTGCCACCCTCTACCACCCTTCCGTGAGCTCACCCACGGACAGATATATGGACAATAAGATATAGAACAATGCACCATCATTCCATTATGGGAAAGATTACAGGTTCGGTCTGGACAGAAGGAGAAGGCTTTTCATTGCATCGAATCCCAAGATTTTATGCTTTACATGGTCAATCACCAATCCTGCTACCACCCTCACTTTTTCACCAACACTTGCATTATTCCTGGATGATAAAGTACTTAAAAGACCATCCTCATTCTGTTGATGCACACGAAAAATTATAGGTCAGTCCGAATGGTGCAAGATGGCACGTCGGTGCGATCAACTTACCCTGAAAGTTGTATTCACGGTCTGTCTCCGATGTTGTATCCATAAAAACGACCATAATTTGGCCATACAAACTCTGTTTGGGCTCCATGACCCGCCAAAATGATCACAACGAAATGTGGTATGCGTCCATCACCCACTTCGTCGGCGTCGACAACATTTAGGTGGCCAGATCCGGCTTGTAAAATTGAGTTTCGGTTGAATTTATCTTTGGCGTGTACTCTGCCACCCTCTACCACCCTTCCGTGAGCTCACCCACTTATATTGGGTGGAACCCTAATGTGGTGATCTTTTCACACTTGAAGGGGGAAAAGGGCAAATTGAGGGAAGAACACAAAGGAAACACTCAATTGACACAAATCCAATAACACATGTGCAAAATCCACATACACAGAAAGGGATACAAGGGTCCAAATCCAACATAAGAAGGTAAAAGGGTAGCTAGTTCATCCCAATCCTTGAAGGAGTTGAGGTCTTGAATCCTAGGAGGATCTTCCCACAAGGGGGTCTTGAATCCACTTGAGGGATCTTCTCACATGCTCACATGGAGGTCTTGATCACCATGGGAGAGGTAGGTGGATGAGCAAAACTCAATCTCTAATATGAGCTAGCACTTTGCTAACCCTAGTTCATCCAAGTGAAGAGGTATTTATAGTCTAGGGGGAGAGAGGGGGATACATGGGTTGAAACCCGAGTGGCTGTGCACAGGCAGTTTCCGGACATCAGAAAGTTACCGGTCGTCCGGTGTCTCGCGAGGGATCGGACGTCTGGTGCGGGACGGTCATCCAACGTTTGCGTTCTGTTGGGCCGGTGCCAGATTTCCTGAGGTGGTCGAACTTTCGGTGCGTCGGTCGTCTGGAGGGCTTCGGTTTTCTTACGTTTGGGTGCTGGACATGTTGCACCGGAATTCCGGAAGTTGTTGGTCGTCCAGTCGCTGGAGTGTGTCGGACGTCCGGTACGTGCCGGTCGTCCGGCCGCTGTAGCGTTCGTCGGTTGGGCCTTCTGGATGGCTGATCTTCAGGACGCCGGACGTCCGGTAGCGGCCGGTCGTCCGGTGGCTGTAGCTTGCTGGCAGCTCTTCCTCTTGTTTATTGCACTCGGTGTCCTTGTCGTCTTGTCCGTTGGTCGTAGCAGCTTCATGGCCTTCCTCCAAGTACCTGATCACACATAGTGTCTCCGCTTGAGGTAGTAGCCATGTCTCGCATGTAGAATGTGTAAGTTTGGAGAGGAGCGAGTTCACCTCGGTTTCGATAGCCCTTGCACGAGCTCTAGTCATTGGTCCATGTGACTTAGCTTTAGACTTAGCTTTGCGGCATGTAGAGCACCGGTTGGTGTAGCGTGAGATGTCGCGAAACTTCTTTGGCCAAAAGTAATTCTTGGAGAGCGTGGCGAATGTCTTGTCGCGTCCAAAATGTCCCATGAGTCCTCCACCCTGAGCCTCTTGCAAAAGCAACAAACGAAGAGAAGACACGGGGATACAAAGTTTGTTAGCTCGCATAAGATAACCACCCTTCACATAATATCGCTCCCAAGTGTTGTGTGATAGGCATTTGGCATAAGGAATCGCAAATGAAACATCATGCGCACACAAGTCTTTAATGTGCTCAAATCGTATAACATTCAACTCAAGTTGAGTAACCAACATGCACTTGCGGGAAAGAGCATTCGCCACAACATTTTCCTTACCTTTGATGTACTTGATAACATATGGAAAAGACTCAATGAACTCACTCCATTTGGCATGACGCTTATTCAATTTGGTTTGACCCTTAAGTTATTTAAGCGTCTCATGATCTGTATGGACGACAAATTCACGAGGGCGAAGATAATGTTCCCACGCATGTAAGACTCTCACTAAAGCATATAACTCTTTGTCATAAATGGGATAGTTAAGTTGCACGCCGGAGAGTTTCTCGCTAAAATATGCAATAGGTCGCTTCTCTTGCATTAACACGCCACCTATGCCATTACCACTAGCGTCACAATGCACTTCAAAAGTTTTGCAAAATTGGGTAAGGCAAGTAATGGAGCATGTGTAAGAAAGTTCTTAAGCTCATGCAATGCGGCATATTGGGAAGGACCCAAAATAAATGGTGCATTCTTCTTACTCAATGCGCACAATGGTAATGCAATAGTGCTAAAATCCTTCACAAAGTGTTGATAAAATCCGGCTAAGCCAAGGAAGCTACGCACTTGAAGTAAATTGGTTGGTTGTGGCCAAGTTTTAATAGCATCAATTTTAGCTTCGTCAAGTTGAACACCCTTAGAGGAGACTACAAATCCCAAGAAAACAAGTTTATCAACACCAAAAGTGCATTTCTCCATGTTCGCATAAAGTCGCTCATTTTGAAGAACTTGCAAGATGTCTCTAAGGTGTCTCACATGGTCATCAAGAGATTGGCTAAACACAAGGATATCATCAAAATATACCACAACACAAATACCAATATATTTGCAAAGAACATAGTGCATCACACGCATGAAAGTGCTAGGTGCTTGAGATAATCCAATAGGCATGACTAACCATTCATATAAGCCAAATTTGGGTTTGAAATCCATTTTCCATTCATCACTCTCTTGCATGTGAATTTGATAGTAGCCACTTTTAAGGTCAATTTTGGAGAAAATGGTGGCTCCACTAAGTTCATCTAGAATGTCATCAAGGCGTGGAATGCGATGGCGATATCTAACGGTGATAGCATTAATTGGATGGCAATCGGAATACTTGCGATAACTATCATCTTTCTTAGGCACAAGAATAACCGGAACGGCACATGGACTTAAGCACTCGCGTGCATACCCATTCTCCATGAGATGTTGTACTTGCCTTTGGATCTCTTTGGTCTCGTCGGGGTTGACGTGGTAAGGTGCCTTGTTCGGTAGAGGTGCGCCGGGAATGAGGTCGATGCAGTGTTCGATTCCGCAAAGTGGAGGAAGTCCGGGAGGTAGGTCATCGGGAAAAACGTTCGTGAATTCGTGCAATAAATGAGATAACACCAAAGGTAGATGTTGTGAAGTATTAGTCCGCACCGCTTCATCTTTGCACACAAGCACAAGTGAAGAACACTCGATGGGCTCTCACTCACATCCCTCATGTCTCTTTTGGTGGCTAAAAGCGGTAAATCTTTCTTGTCGCTCATCGTGGAGTCGCTCATTTTGGCTTGTGGTGCTCACTCTCTTTGTGGTGGTTCACTCGCTGACTAGTCTCTCCATGATGGGTTGAAGCTTGCTTGTCGGTGATGACTTGACTTGGTGACATGGGTTGAAGCACGTACTCCTTGCCTTTCATCTCGAAGCTACAGTGATTGGTCTGTCCATTGTGAATGATGCCATGGTCGAATTGCCAAGGTCTTCCTAAGAGGAGATGGTATACGGACATGGGAACGACATCATACTCCAAGGTGTCTTCGTATGCGCCAATCTTGAAGGACACTTGTATGGTGTGATCTACTTGAATGGTGCCAGAGTTGCTTAACCATTGTGATGCGGAGCATCCTTTGATCATCCCCATGGACACATCATCACCACCCAAGGCACCAAGTGGACCAATGACAAGGTCCCGTGCAAGAGCTATCGAAATCGAGGTGAACTCCCTCCTCGCTCAACTCCCTTTTGAATCACATGAGACATGGCTACCACCTCAAGCAGAGACCCTTTGCATACTCAGGTACCAAGGAACCAGCCATCGAGAAGCTAAGGGGCAAGGCCGAATGATGGGAGGAGAAGAACACGAAGACGGAGAAGAATCGGAGCAAGACAGGACTTGCCCGGATCATCCGGACCCCCACCCGGACGATCCGGACCCCAGCCGGACGTCCTTGACGATGCGCACGAAGAGTACAGCAAGCCTCCGAATGAAGCCGGGTCATCTGAACCCCCGCCCGGATCATCCGGACCCACCCGGACATCCGGACGACGACCCGGACATCCGGGCCAACTACGGCTGCGACGACACAACCGGACGATCCGGACGGACGCCCGGACCATCCGGACCCCCGACGCCCGGATCATCCGGACCACCTCCCGGATCATCCGGACCATGCCTTTGTGCATGACTTGGGCCGAGTCCCATGTACCTCTCTCTACCCCTAGACTATATATACTCCTACTCCACCCATGTTTTAGGGTTAGCAAAGTGATAGCTCATATTGGAGATTGAGTTTTGCTCATCCACCTACCTCTCCCATGGAGATCAAGACCTCCATGTGAGCATTTGAGAAGATCCTCCTAAAGATTCAAGACCCCCTTGTGGGAAGATCCTCCTAAGTATTCAAGACCTCTTTCCTCCTAGGATTGGGATGAACTAGTTACTCTTTGTATCCTCTTGTGTTGACTTTGGATCTTGTATCTCCCGCTTTGTGTATGTGGATTTAGCACATGTGTGATTGGAATTGTGTGAATTGAGTGTTTGCTTTGTGTTCTTCTCTCAATTTGCCCCTTTTCCCCCTCCAAGTGTGAAAAGATCATCACCATAGGGTTCCACCCTACATCATCTTGGATCAGAGCCACGTTGATTCACACTTTGGAGTTCTTTCCCTCCACTTTCTAGCCCCAATTTTGTTTGTTTTGCCCAATTTCAAAAATTCCCCACAAAAATAGCCATACCATTTTTTTTTGTGATTTGTTGGTTTGATGAAGTTTTGTTGATTTTGATCCATGGATTCATTGTGTTGCAAGTGGATCTAGCATTCCCCACCATCTCCACCACGAAACCCACCCCGAAATCGCCCCAATTTTTCTTTTTATTCTCGATTTGGAGTTCTTCCTGAGCTCATAGCCGCGCAGACGACCTGCCCGGATCATCCGGACACCCATCCGGATCATCCGGACATTGCCCGGATCGACCGGACCCCGGCCCGGATCATCCGGCTTCCACTGTCCAAACTACATTTTTTTTGACAGAAAATTGCAGCCACCGCCTCCACTTTCGCATCGCCAATTCCGAGCACCACCTTAGCACTTCCACAAACCCTTTGACAACCATAGCCATACCACCACATTCCGCTACCATCATTTGACATTTGCCATTGAGATTTTGAGTTGCGGTTTCCATTTCCTAACGCGTTTCGGCTACTTAGGGACGGTTCGTCATCGACAACACCGCCGCTCAACTTTGCCATGAACTTGACAACAACCACTTCATGATTTTTTCACCACCACCGTAAGCAAGGACGGTAACCTCGACGACATTGATACGTCTCCAACGTATCTATGACTGTTCCATGCTATTATAGTATCAATCTTGGATGTTTTATATGCAATTATATATCATTTTTTGGGACTAACCTATTAACTTAGTGCCTAGTGCCAGTTGTTGTTTTTGCCTTTTCAGAAAATCCTTATCAAACAGAGTCCAAACGAAGAAAAAACTTTGGATTAATTTTTTCTGGACCAGAAGGGACCCTAGAAGCTTCGGGAGAAGACCAGAAGAGTCACGAGGGAGCGACAAGCACGGAGGGCACGCCCAGGGGGGTAGGCATGCCCCCAGCCTTGTGGGCCCCTCGTGGCACCTCTTGACCTAATTCCAATGCTATAAATTCCCAAATATTCCCCATATACCAGAAATATAGAAGAAAAAACCTTTCCGCCGCCGCAACCCTCTATTCTTCCGTGATCCCATCTGGAGGCCTTTTCCGGTACTCTGCCGGAGGGGGAATCGATCACGGAGGGCTTCTTCATCAACCTTGCTGCCCTTCCGATGATGTGTGAGTAGTTTACCACAGACCTACGGGTCCATAGCTAGTAGCTAGATGGCTTCTTTTCTCTCTTTGATCTTCAATACCATGTTCTCCTCGATGTTCTTGGAGTTCTATTCGATGTAATCTTCTCTTGCGGTGTGTTTGTTGGGATCCGATTAATTGTGGGTTTATGATCAGATTATTCATGAGAAATATTTGTGTTTCTCTAAACTCTTTTATGCATGATTGTTATAGCTTTGTATTTCTCTCCGATCTATCCGTTTGGTTTGGCCAACTAGATTGATTTATCTTGCAATGGGAGAGGTGCATTGTGATGGGTTCAATCTTGCGGTGTTCTATATCCCAGTGGCAGAAAGAGACAAGACACGTATTTGTATTGTTGCCATTAAGGATAAAAGATGGGGTTTAATCATATTGCTTGAGTTTAGTTTGTCTACATCATGTCATCTTGCTTAAGGCGTTATTCTGTTTCATACTTAATACCCTAGATGCATGCTGGATAGCGGTCAATGGGTGGAGTAATAGTAGTAGATGCAGGCAGGAGTCGGTCTACTTGTTTCGAACGTGATACCTATATACATGATCATTGCCACGAATCCATCATAACTATGCGCTTTTCTATCAATTGACCAATAGTAATTTGTTTACCCACTGTATGCTATGTGTTCGAGAGAGAAGCCTGTAGTGAAAACTATGGCCCCCGGGTCTACTTTCATCATATATTAAAATCCAAAAATACCTTGCTGCAATTTATTTACTTTTATTTTCTTTTGCAATTTACTTTTCTATCTATCACTATCAGAATTAATCCTTGCAAGTGACCGCTAAGGGGATTGACAACCCTCTTATTTGCCTTGGGTGCAAGTGTTTGCTTTTGTGTGTGTAGGTGCTGCTAACGAGGTTCTGTGTGGTTCTCCTACTGGATTGATAACCTTGGTTCTTAACTGAGGGAAATACTTATCTCTACAGTACTGCATCATCCTCTCCTCTTCGGGGAAATCCCAACGCAGTTCGCAAGTAGCAGGAAGAATTTCTGGCGCCATTGCCGGGGAGACATCACCAAGACCTATCAAGTACCTTCGCATAAACTATCATCCACTTGTTCTTATTTTCATTCGCCTTTTATTTGCATTTGCCTCTCGTTTTCATCTCCCTCACTTCTAAAACAATTTCATAAAAACACAAAAATATTTTTGTTTGCTTATTTGCTAGTTTCCTTCCTTTGTCGCTATGTCTCAAAAGAACACAAAATTGTGTGACTTTTCCAATACTAATAATAATGATTTTATTAGTACTGCAATTGCTCCTCCCGCCACTAGTGCGGGGTCGTGTGATATTAATGCTGCTTTGCTTAATCTTGTTATGAAAGAACAATTTTCTTGTAGTCCTAATGAAGATGTTGCATCCCATCTTAATACTTTCGTTGAACTTTGTGATATGCAAAAGAAGAAAGATGTGGATAATGATATTGTTAAATTGAAATTATTTCCATTCTCAGTACGAGATCGTGCTAAAACTTGGTTTTCATCCTTGCCTCGAAATAGTATTGATTCTTGGGATAAGTGTAAGGATGCTTTTATTGCCAAGTATTTTCCTCCCGCTAAGATTATTTCTCTGAGAAATCAAATTATGAATTTTAAGCAACTTGAGCATGAACATGTTGCACAATCTTGGGAGAGAATGAAATTAATGATAAGAAATTGCCCCACTCATGGTTTAAGCTTATGGATGATCATACAAAAAATTTATGCGGGACTAAATTTTAGAAATCTTCTAGACTCTGCCGTAGGTGGTACTTTTATGGAAATTACATTGGGAGAAGCTACAAAACTCCTTGATAATTTTATGACAAATTATTCTCAATGGCACACTGAAAGAACTCCAACTGGTAAGAAGGTAAATTCTGTCGAAGAAATTAATACTTTGAGCGATAAGATGGATGCTCTTATGAAATTGGTTGCTAGTAAAAATGCTCATATTGATCCTAATGATGTGCCATTGTCTACTTTGATTGTGCACAATAATGATGCTATTGATGTGAATTTTTTTTCTAGAAATAATTTCAACAACAATGCTTATAGGGGTAATATCAATCCTAGACCGTTTCCCGGAAGTTCCTCTAATAATTATGGTAATCCCTATGGTAATTCATATAATAATAATAATAATAATAATAATAATAATAATAATAATAATAGGATACCCTCTGATCTTGAAAGTAATATTAAAGAATTTATTAATTCCCTAAAGATTTTCAATGCTATGGTAGAAGAAAAATTGAATATAAGTTGATGACATGGCTAGAAACATGGATAGAATTGCTCATGATGTTGAAACTCTCAAAATTAAAATTTTGATACCCAAGCATGATATAAATGAGTCTATTAAAGCTATCTATGTCTCCATTAATGAAAGTAAAGAAAGGACCACTAGGTTGACAGCTAAGCGAGAATTCCTAGAAAAAGCTATTCCACCCGGTTTCTATCGTAGTAATGATGAAGATATTAAAATGATTGGTGTCTCACCTAT
Organism: Elymus sibiricus; assembly: GCA_039707655.1. Lineage (NCBI taxonomy): Eukaryota > Viridiplantae > Streptophyta > Magnoliopsida > Poales > Poaceae > Elymus > Elymus sibiricus. The sequence goes on from CM077670.1 coordinate 166,612,872, forward strand.
TGAATCCCTATTTAATAATATAAAACTTGATGAAAAAGGGACTGGAGATGAGTCAACTTTAGCTAGAAGGCGTCCCAATTATTTAGAGGGTGATGATCTTATTGAGAAAAATGACAAAAGTGGGTTTGGAGAGGTCAAAACTTTAAATAGTGATGTGCCCACTACTTTGGATTACAAGGACTTTAATTATGATAATTGCTCTTTATTTGAATGTATTTCCTTGTTACAGTCCATGATTAATTCACCTAATGTGTATGAACAAAATAAAGCTTTCACTAAACATATTGTAGAAGCTATGATAAAAGCTCATGAAGAAAAGCTTGAGTTGGAAGTTTCAATTCCTAGAAAATTACATGATGAATGGGAACCTACTATCAAAGTTAAAATTAAAGATTATTAATGTAATGCTTTATGTGATCTAGGTGCTACCGTCTCTACTATACCAAAATCTTTATGTGATGTGCTAGGTCTCACCGATATGGATCCTTGTTCCCTTAATTTACATCTTGCGGATTCCACTATTAAAAAACCATTGGGTAGAATAAATGATCTGCTTATTCTTGCAAATAGGAATTATGTGCCCATGGACTTTATTGTGCTTGATATTGAATGCAATCCGTCTTGTCCTATAATACATGGTAGGCCTTTCCTACGAACCATAGGTGCTATTAATGATATGAAAGAAGGTAACATAAGATTTCAATTCCCATTAAAGAAAAAGGATGGCACAATTCCCTAGAAAGATAATTAAGTCACCATATGAATCTATTATTAGAGCCACCTATGGAATTAATTTGAAGGATGACAATACTTGAAACTATGCATTATGCCTAGCTAGGGGCATAAAACAATAGCGCTTGTTGGGAGGCAACCCAATATTTATTTTATTGCAAAATTTTATTTTCTTGTGTCGAACAATTTTAGCTTCTTTTATGATTGTGTTTTTATCTTTTAATTAGTGTTTGTGCCAAGTAATGCCTTTGGGATGATTTGAATGATAGTATAATTGATGCTGTTTGGAAAACAGAAAGTTTTGCGTCCAGTATTTGATTTTTGATTCTGTACTGGAGCATAATAAAAATCTGAAATTTTTACACAGTATTGGTATATGAATTGTTTACGCTGTCCTAATTTTTCAGAATTTTTGGAGTTACGTAAGTATATCTTTTAAATAAATCTTTACAGACTATTCTGTTTTAGACAGATTCTATTTTTGTTGCATAGTTTGCTTATTTTGATGAATCTATGGATCGTATCGGGGGGTATGAGCCATGGGGAAGTTGGAGTACAGTAGCATTATGCCAATATTAAATATGAATCAATTTACAACAGTACCTAAAGTTTAAGATTTATTTGTTATACTAACGGATCTCACGAGGTTTCTATTGAGTTTTGTGTGCTGAAGTTTTCAAGTTTTGGGTGAGACTGCGATGGATAAAGGAATAAGGAGCGGCAAGAGCCTAAGCTTGGGGATGCCCAGGGCACCCCAAGGTAATATTCAAGGAAGACTCAAGCGTCTAAGCTTGGGGATGCCCCGGATGGCATCCCCTCTTTCGTCTACAATCTATCGGTAACTCACTTGGAGCTATATTTTTATTCATCACATGATATGTGTTTTACTTGGAGCGTCTTGTGCTATAGTTTGCTTGCTTTTGTTTGCTTTTAGTTTGCCACAATCATCTTTGCTGAACACACCTTTTTGAGAGGAACACACATTATTCGTGATTTGTTAGAATACTCTATGTACTTCACTTATACCTTTTGAGCTAGGCAGTTGCTCTAGTGCTTCACTTATATCTTTTAGAGCACGGTGGTGGTTATATTTTAAAGAAATGGTTGCACTCTCATGCTTGACGTATATCTTTTTGAGAGACTAATATATAGTAATGGCAATTTGCACATGTTAAAAGAATTGTCCTGATATGATAAGGTATCCAAGGGGGATATAATAAAAACATTCATGTAGATCACTAAGTATGAAGTCCATGGTTAATTTTACTAATGTCGTAATATGAAAGGATATAGGTTCATGATCATTGGTTAGTAGGAATATCGGTATTAAAGTTTGTTATGACATATTCACCTAAATATTAGTTGTGGCATGGCAAGGAAGTTGGAGCATTTATAGGTCTAAAATGAAATCCTTGAGTGCTGTTACAATCGGGGTCGCGCGATGGTTAACTCCTACCAACCCTCCTCCTAGGGGCATGCGGTGAGTGCTTTGCTTCGAGGGCTAAGTAGACTTTTGCAATAAGTATGTGAGTTCTTTATGACTAATGTGAGTCCATGGATTATACGCACTCCTATCTTTCCATAATTTGCTAGCCTCTTCGGTACTGTACCTTGCCCTTTCTCACCTCGAGAGTTGGCGCAAACTTTGCCGGTGCATCCAAACCCCGTGATATGATACACTCTTTCACACATAAACCCCTTTTACCTTCCTCAAAACAGCCACCATACCTACCTATTATGGCATTTCCATAGCCATTCTGAGATATATTGCCATGCAACTTCCACCGTTCCGTTTATATGACACACATCATCATTGTCATATTGCTTTGCATGATCATATAGCTGACATAGTATTTGTGGCAAAGCCACCGTTCATCATTTTTTATACATGTTACGCTAGATCATCGCACATCTTGGTACACTGCCAGAGGCATTCATATAGAGTCATATTTGTTCTAGTATCGAGTTGTAATTTCGAGTTGTAAGTAAATAAAAGTGTGATGATCATCATTATTAGAGAATTGTCCCAGTGAGGAAAGGATGATGGAGGCTATGATTCCCCCACAAGTCGGGATGAGGCTCCGGACGGAAAAAAAAGAGGCCAAAAAGAGCCCAGCGAAAAAAAATGAGAGAAAAAGAGAGAAGGGGCAATGTTACTATCCTTTTCCACACTTGTGCTTCAAAGTAGCACCATGTTTTTCATATAGAGAGTCTCCTATGTTGTCACTTTCATATACTAGTGGGAATTTTTCATTATAGAACTTGGCTTGTTGTGATGCCCCCGACTCGACTGTGCACTAATCATGCACGCAAATGCGCACGATCAAGCCCGGGGACTCACGGGAAGATATCACAACACAACTCTAGACACAAAATTAAATAATACAAGCTTTATATTACAAGCCAGGGGCCTCGAGGGCTTGAATACATAAGCTCGAGTTACACAAGCGTCAGCGGAAGCATCAGTATCTGAGTACAGACATAATTAGTCAAGTTTGCCTTAAGAAGGGTGAGCCAAACAACGACATCTAGATCGAAAAGGCGCAGGCCTCCTGCCTGGGAGCCTCCTAAACTACTCCTGACGTCGGCCTCCATGTAGTAGTAGGCTCTATCGGGGTAGTAGTTTTCATCGACGGGATCAAATGGCTCCGGGGCTCCGTCATCTGATCGCAGCAATCGGGTATGGGGAAAAGAGGTAGCACAGCAACCGTGAGTACTCATCCAAAGTACTCGCAAGACTTACATCAGAGCTATTCTATTTATGCATCGGTTTCAAATGAAGGGGCTGTATCAGTGGACTAGACTGCAGAAATGCCAGAATAGAGGGGAAGGCCTAGCATATCGAAGACTAGCATCTTGCAGCGTCTTGCAGCATTAGAAGAGTGCAGATTAGCATATAATAGTATTAGTAACAAGTATAATAGTAGCCATGCCCAGAGATCCTTTCTCGACTCCCTGCGAGAAAGCGATCCCGGAGCTATCAAATTATTAAGTAACACAAGTATCCAATTCAAGTTGTAGTAGATCGGGATACAACACTGAGCGTCCTGTTATCGTGGACACGGCTATTCGAATAGATAATCTTCCCTGCAGGGGTGCACTACTGTTACCCAACACGCTCGATTACCTCTGGCCGTACACACTTTTCCGGGTAATGCCCGGCCTCGGATAACCGACACGACATAGTCCTACCTAGGCTCCGCAGAGAGGTCCCCGCCGGTCTACATCCTAAGCGCTCAGGGGTCTTGGGCCCATCGCCCTTTGCACTCCGGGTCGTTGTGTCGCGGGTCGGAGTCCAAGCACCACCTCAGTCCTGGATGGCCTTGTCCCGACCGGCTCACAATGCTGAACTGGACATCTGACAGAGCTTTCGGCTGATACATACGGCGCCGAGGGCCCCATTAAACCATTATCCCGCGTGGTGGTAGTGCGTATAGGCCAGTGGCCAACTCAGATCAAATACCCAAATCCGTTAGTGAATTATTAGGAGCTCGAAGAGACGACCAGTGCTTCGGCCGTTCCGACTAGGTATCTCGCAGACCACGGCCAGGGACCAGGCCCACCTCTCTCCTAGGTAGTCTCCGCCTGCCCTGTCGCTCCGACTATAGTGTAAGTTCCGTGTCGGCTGTCGGGACAAGTCCCGAGCTACCACCACATCCTAGGTGGTACCGCTAACAGCCAGCCGCCACAGGACTCTCTCGCGGGTACCCTTGGGGTCGACCCGACTTCAACATTATCTCGCGGGTGCTCTTGGAGCCGACCCATCTTTAACAAAGGTTTGAGGTGAAGGTCAAAGTACCCGTGTGTCCATAACATCGTGGGGAATCCGAGGAATCACCCTCGATGGATTCCCACTCGATGTAACCGTCAAGGTGAACTTGGAGGAATCACCCTTGATGGGTTCACACTTGAGGGGCTGCACAACAGAGGCCTCATCGGAGGTGGTGAAAGAGGAATCACCCTCGGTAACCCACAACCGAGTAGCTACGCTACAGAGATATCATCAGGAGTGAGGTAGGAGGTATCACCCTCGGCACTCGATAGTAGCTCTGCAGAGTCGTACAACTAAGGGGTTGTGCAGTGCTGTGTTCGGTCTCTGTACATCGATCACACTGATCGAGTCACCGGTGGTAAAGCATGGCAACAAGGACAAGGGTGTGGGTCCATTGATGGATCACTAACCAGCCTATACTAAGCATTTAGGACAACAGGTAAAGTATCAACAGCAAGTTACAAAATCGGGCTATGCATCAGAATAGGGGCAATCAATTACAGTAGCAAAATCTAATGCAAGCACGAGAGAGAAAGAATGGGCGATATAGGAATGATCAAGGGGGTTTTGCTTGCCTGGTTGCTCTGCTGAGAGGGGCTGGACGTCAGAGGCGTAGTCGTACTCCGGGGCAGCGTCAATAGTGGCCTCGGGGTCTACCGGAGAGAAAGAGGGGGAAGAAACAGAATAAATAACGGAGCACACAAATGCAACAATATGCATTTCATGATGAAATGTGGTAATGAGGTGCTCTAATGCATTACTAAGTATTTTAATTAAAGCGGGAAAATATTCGGGAATATTTTCCCAGCTCCAGGTGATTATCGGTCTATTGATCCGGAGGGGAAGGTTCCATGTTCGATGGGTTAGAGGGGTGTGGCAGGTATGTGGATGGGATATTTGGATTCGTCTTATTTTTCTGATCATTTTTCATATATAAATTCTTTTCATCCGAGTTACGGATTATTTTATATGATTTTTCAAAGTTTTAAACAATTTCTGGAATTTCTGAATTAATTTTATTCGAATTATTAAATAGCTAAATTGCTATGTGTACCCAGCAATATGCACATGTGGCTGACAGTGGGCCCCAGTTGACTGCCCAGTCAGCAGTCAACTGAAGGCTTGACTGGTCAAAAGGGGGGCCCACTGGACCCACCTGCCAGTGACTGGACTGGCCCAGTCAGCAGGTTGACCAGGTCAACTGGGTCCAGTGGGACCCGCGTGTCAGTGGGACATTTAATTAAACCGGTTTTTATTAGAATAATTAACCCGCGTGGGGCCCGACTGTCAGTGGGGTTAGCAGGGGTTAGCAGGTTAATTAGACCAGCCACGTCAGCTAAACGGCGGCTAAACGCCGGCGCTAAGCAGACGCGGTGGCGCTGCTCGTTCAGCCATCTCTGGCGACGAGAGCTTGCGCGCGAGTGCTCTACGGGTTCAGCGCGATGCCGCGCATCGAGTGGTGGCGGCAGCAGGTGTCGGGGTGGCGGAGTTGAGCTCCACGTCGAAAATGGCGGCGATGAGGTCACGGCCGTGGCGGGGATTTAGCTACGGCTTGCAAACGATAGATCTACGCGGTGCAATGGTTCCGTGAGGTCCTCCAGATCACATCAACAGCAGCAGTTCGACGTGGGGTGGAACACAGCGGCAGCGGTGAGCACGGCGGCGGCGCCTAGCTCCGGCCATGGCGGCAAATGAAGCTAAAGGGCACGGGGGAAGGGGTAAAAGGGTCGAGGAGGACCGGGTGCTCACTGTGAGTGCAGCAGGGTGCTCGTTTAAGCCGGAGGGGGCCGGAGGCGAGCGGATCGATGCGGCGGCCGAAGCGGACGCCGGCGAAGGGAACGGGCGCGGGCGTTGGCGGTGAGGCTTCCCGGCCTTGACCCAGAGGCGGAGAGGAAGAGCTAGACGACGGGGGTCCTCCTGGGCATCTCCGTGTGGCGCGGGATGGCGGGTGGCCGCGGAATTGACGGCGGCGCATCGGCGAGCTTGCTTGGGCGAGTAGAACAGAGAGTGGGAACTCGAGGGAGGGAAGAGGAATGGCCAGGGGGGTCCAGGGGGAGTGGTTGAGTCGATCTCATCGCCTCCCGTCATCCTGGAGGCTGCACGCGTCGCAGAGCCGGCCGGCGAGGCGAGCTCGCCCACGGCCAGGGCGACACACGAGGGGAGCAGGTAGAAGACGGTGAGGTGGGCTGGGCTTCGGCTGTAGCGACTAGAAGCCCATATGCCAAGTAACCGCTAGCCCTTTTCCCTTTTCCTTTTCTTTTTCTTTTCTTCATTTCCTCTTCTGTTTTGCAAATTGTTTGGCCACCAAATTACTTTTGTAAAATATGTAACTTGCCACATAGTTTGGATTACATTATTCAACCTTGGTACAAAAAGTTTGAAGAATATTTGAATTCATTTGTATTTTGATTAAATGAGAAAGGATAAAATGTTGCTGTTTTGGCACTGTTTTAAATAGGTTAGGGCCATTTAAATAATTCAATTAATGTTAGTTTCTGATTTTCAAATACTTAATGATTATTTGCAAAATTATGAACTATTTAGTTTTGCTGTTTGAAGAAATAATTATTTGACTTGCATTTTGAATTTTGAATTGAAGTTGAATTATTTCCTAATGCAATTTAATGAAAATGATCATGATGACATGGCACATTATTTCTGGTTAATGACTGGACTTTAATCTGGGGGTGTTACACTTGTATATTCTGATGATGGGCTTCCTCAAATGCCCGAGGTCTTCATGAGCAAGCAATTTGGATGCACACCCACTTAGTTTTCAGTTTGAGCTTTCATACACTTATAGCTCTTAGTGCATTCGTTGCATGGCAATCCCTTCTCCTCGCATTGATATCGATTGATGGGCATCTCCATAGCCCGTTGATCCGCCGAGTTGATGCGAGACTTTCTTCTTCTCCTTTCCATTATTTGATACCTACCACCACATTCTATTCCACCTAGTGTTATATCCATGGCTTGCGCTCATGTATTGCATGAGAGTTGAAAATGCTGAAGCGCGTTAGAAGTACGATCCAATTGCCTAGTTTGACACTGGGGTGCTCACTATTTATATATTTGCAGTGAAGATAGAGTCATGCCATGATTAATATGAGAAAGTGAGTAGGGATAACACTCGTTAAGGATCGTATATTTTGAAAGTTAATGGTTATGTTTCTTATGTTCATGGATATTATTATGTTGATATTGTTAATTCATCACTTCACAACTTATATGCCGTAAATAGATTACATAATAAACATGTTGGGTAGCATTCCATATCAAAAATTCTGTTTTTATCAATTACCTACTCGAGGACGAGCAGGAATTAAGCTTGGGGATGCTTGATACGTCTCCAACGTATCTATAATTTTTGATTGTTCCATGCTATTATAGTATCAATCTTGGATGTTTTATATGCAATTATATATCATTTTTTGGGACTAACCTATTAACCTAGTGCCTAGTGCCAATTGTTGTTTTTTGCCTATTTTTGCCTTTTCAGAAAATCATTATCAAACGGAGTCCAAACGAAGAAAAAACTTTGGATTAATTTTTTCTGGACCAGAAGGGACCCTAGAAGATTCGGGAGAAGACCAGAAGAGTCACAAGGGAGCGACAAGCCCGGAGGGCACGCCCATGGGGGTAGGTGCGCCCCCCAGGCTTGTGGGCCCCTCGTGGCACCTCTTGACCTAATTCCAGCGCTATAAATTCCCAAATATTCCCCATATAACAGAAAGACAGAAGAAAAAACCGTTCCGCCGCCGCAAGCCTCTGTTCTTCCGCGATCCCATCTGGAGGCCTTTTCTGGTACTCTGCCGGAGGGCGAATCGATCATGGAGGGCTTCTTCATCAACCTTGCTGCCCTTCCGATGATGTGTGAGTAGTTTACCACAGACCTACGGGTCCATAGCTAGTAGCTAGATGGCTTCTTTCTCTCTTTGATCTTCAATACCATGTTCTCCTCGATGTTCTTGGAGTTCTATTCGATGTAATCTTCTTTTGCGGTGTGTTTGTTGGGATCCGATGAATTGTGGGTTTATGATCAGATTATTCATGAGAAATATTTGAGTCTTCTCTGAACTCTTTTATGCATGATTGTTATAGCTTTGTATTTCTCTTTGATCTATCCGTTTGGTTTGGCCAACTAGATTGATTTATCTTGCAATGGGAGAGGTGTTTTGTGATGGGTTCAATCTTGCGGTGTTCTATATCCCAGTGACAGAAAGGGACAAGATACGTATTTGTATTGTTGCCATTAAGGATAAAAAGATGGGGTTTAATCATATTGCTTGAGTTTACTCTGTCTACATCATGTCTTCTTGCTTAAGGCGTTACTCTGTTTCATACTTAATACCCTAGATGCATGTTGGATAGCGGTCGATGGGTGGAGTAATAGTAGTAGATGCAGCAGGAGTCGGTCTACTTGTTTCGGACGTGATGCCTATATACATGATCATTGCCATGAATAAGTCATAACTATGCGCTTTTCTATCAATTGCCCAACAGTAATTTGTTTACCCACCGTATGCTATGTGTTCGAGAGAAAAGCCTCTAGTGAAAACTATGTCCCCTGGGTCTACTTTTATCATATATTAAATCCAAAAATACCTTGCTGCAATTTATTTACTTTTATTTTCTTTTGCAATTTACTTTTCTATCTATCACTATCAGAATTAATCCTTGCAAGTGACCGCTAAGGGGATTGACAACCCTCTTATTTGCGTTGGGTGCAAGTGTTTGCTTTTGTGTGTGTAGGTGCTGCTAACGAGGTTCTGTGTGGTTCTCCTACTGGATTGATAACCTTGGTTCTTAACTAAGGGAAATACTTATCTCTACTGTACTACATCATCCTCTCCTCTTCAGGGAAATCCCAACGCTGTCACAAGTAGCATACATCTTTGTACATTTTCCTTGCCATTGCATTGTTAACCCCGAGGCCCTCTTTTGCGTCACTTGCCTACGAGACTAGCCATTTGAGAATTGCCGGGCAATGCTACTTGTGCACTTTAGTGATACACGTTCCGCATAGCTATCATAGCGTGCATATATCATCGTATCATCTCTTGTGTCATCAGTTGTTCCCGCATACACATAATTGCTCTCTTGGTGAGAGCATTTCGCATAAGTGGCCAAAGAAAAATATCAAAGAGAGAAAAGCTTTTAAGCAAAGAGAAAAAGAAAAACAACAAGCTTGTAAGCAATAGCCATAGTATCGCCACATTCATAACATATTGATCATCTTGGATCATCGTCGCCGAGTTCACTGGGAATCATACATACATAGCATACTTGAGATAGAAAGTCGATACGTTTTGTCTCTCATAGGTTGTGCACAAGTTCGTATCCGCATATTGAGTAATCGTGCTAGCGTCTCTCTAGTGTTGTGCAACATGAGCGTTTTTCCGTGGATTCCACATTTTGTGCTCATTCCTTGGTTGCACGACCTCATTTATCTATCCGTGTGTGTGTTTCCGTGTGCCACTCATTGCTATTGGTCTACTTGTTTCACTTGCGAATTTGTGAATCTTTTTCAACATTATTGATATCTTGCTAACAATTGCATAAATTTTGTGCCACTATCCTTACCAAGCTACTCCAAAAGCTTTACTTGTGTAGGTGTGAGATTGACACGATCCGGTACCAATTGTGCTACTTCCATAATACCATATATTGGGTGATCATTGATCCATATTCAACATCGGATAAGGTACATTGGTCTAGTTCGTTCCTTTCTTCCACTAACACTTGCTTGAGAATGATGGATAGGCCAAGCACTTCTTCCAACCCACTCTTCGATGAGCAAGAAGAACCGAACATCTACGTCACCAAGACTCAACTCTTCAACGCTCAAAGAGCTTTGAATCAAGCAAATGAAGCTTTGGGCGACTGCATCGAACAACTCGCCACCAACTTGCAACAATCTGAAGCAAGAACAAGGGACTACCTCGACGAAAAGCTCTCATCTCAAATGGAAGAGTTTCGTGCATTGATGATCAACCGCACTTCTTCCACTTCGTCATCATCAAGACGACGCCACTCGAGTCGACACTCTTCGGACACGTCTTCAGATGCAAGTCATCCACAAGCTCGCTTGCATCGCCATCAAGACCATGAAGATCATCAGGCTTCACAAAACCCATTCCATGGCAATGGTTTGCAAGACCGCCTTCGAGAGCGCGAACGACAACACCGTCAAGCACGAGGCGCCATGGACCAAGAGCAAGCTCCACACCACCAACGTCAAGAAAACCAAGACGGTGACGCTCTACAACAAGAACAACAATGCCGTGAGGAACAAGCCCTTGAAGCTCAACGTGCCCTATGAGAAGCAACTCGCGTCATCAATGAGCGCAACCGCCGCATGCGTGAACAAGAAGAAGCCCTCTGACGAGAGCGACAAGAAGAGGCCGCGCGTCTTGAGGAGCACCAAGAATTGAGGAACCATGCACGTATCCCACGCCCTCGACGTCAAGTCAATCAAGAAGAGCACGAGGAGCAAGAGCTAGAAAATCAACCTCCAAGACAAGAGCGACATCGCCATCGTCCCCAACAAAATGAGGAGCAACGCTACGGCAAGCTCAAGTTCAACATGCCTAAGTTCTCTAGAAGCAACGATCCCGAAGACTACCTCTCATGGGCATTGAAGGTTGACAAAATATTCCATCTTCACAATTACGAAGAGGAAAAGAAGATCGCCATGGCATCTCTAGATTTCCAAGACTATGTTCACATTTGGTGGGAGCAAGTGATCGAACGACTCCAAGAGAAAGGTGAGCCACCCATCATGACTTGGAATCAAATGAAAAATGTCATGAGAGCTCGTTTTGTGCCTATACACTATAGTCGTGATCTCTTCAAGAAGCTACAACTCCTTAAGCCAGGCACAAAGTCGGTTGAAGAATACTACCAAGAGATGGAAATTGCCATGATACGAGCCAACGTCAAGGAAGATGATGAACAAACTATGGCGCCTTTCTTGAATGGTCTCAACCATCCAATCAAGAAAATTGCGGACTTCCAACCGTACTCCAACCTCCTCGAGCTAGTGCACCAAGCAACCAAAGCGGAGCGACATGTGCAAGAGAACTACAAGTACTCCAAGTACTCTTCCAAGACCTACGGTTCATACACTCAAGCTTCAACGACTATGACGGCTCCTCCAATGACTCGAGCTACACCAAGACCGGTGACAAGTCAAGCTCCAAACAACCTTTGTCATCTTCGAGTCATCCTACTTCAAGTACATCCAAGCTGAGAACTTTATCATCGACCCCTACAACGGATGCTACCGCCAAGACAAGTGCAATACAATGTTTCACTTTCAAGGGCCGAGGCCAAAAGTCATTTGAGTGCCCCACACGGCCCACCATGATTGCCAATGATGACAGCACCTACGACTCCATGAGCGAAGATGAAATGGAAGCACTTGAACACGTAGCAATGCACTGACAAGTGAATGTAGATGAAGACGCTCAAGTCTTTTGTGACAACGATTCGAGGCCCGCTCTTGTTGTCTCCAAGATCTTGACACTTCAACAACAACAAGACAATGATCAACATTGCCACATCTTCCATACGAAAGCGGGCATCCAAGGACGTTCCATCAAGGTCATCATCGACGGCGGAAGTTGCCACAACTTGGCAAGCGACGAGCTATGTTCCAAGCTACAATTGCTCAAGAAGAAGCACCCTCGCCCCTACAAGGTCCAATGGTTAAGTGACTCCGGCACCATCCAAGTGGAGCACACTGTTCAAGTGTCCTTCAAGATTGGCTCATACGAAGACACCTTGGAGTGCGATGTGGTTCCTATGTCCGTATGCCATCTCCTCTTAGGAAGACCTTGGCAATTCGACCGCGGCGTCATACACAACGGATGGACCAATCACTATAGCTTCAAGAAGGGCAAGGAGTATGTGCTTTGACCCATGTCACCAAGTCAAGTCATCGCCGACAAGCAAGGTTCAACCCATCATGGAGATACTAGTGAGAGAGCGAACCACCATAAAGAGAGTGAGCGCCACAAGCCAAAAATGAGCGACTCTGTGATGAGCGACAAGAAAGATTTAGAGCTTTTAGCCACCAAAAGAGACATGAGGGATGTGAGTTGCCCATCGAGCGTTCTTCACTTTGTGCTTGTGTGCAAAGATGAAGCGGTGAGGACTAATACTTCACAACATCTACCTTTGGTGTTGTCTCATCTATTGCAGGAATTCGCGGACGTTTTTCCCAATGAGCTACCTCCCGGACTTCCTCCACTTCGCAGAATCGAACACCGCATCGACCTCGTACCCGGTGCACCTCTACCGAATAAGGCACCTTACCGCATCAACACCGACGAGACCAAAGAGATCCAAAGGCAAGTACAACATCTCATGGAAAACGGGTATGTACGCGAGAGCTTGAGTCCATGTGCCGTTCCGGTTATTCTTGTGCCTAAGAAAGATGGTAGTTATCGCATGTGTTCCGATTGCCGTCCCCTTAATGCTATAACCGTTAGATATTTACATCCCATTCCACGCCTTGATGACATGCTAGATGAACTTAGTGGAGCCACCATTTCTCCAAAATTGATCTTAAAAGTGGCTATTATCAAATTCGCATGCAAGAGGGTGAAGAATGGAAAACGGCTTTCAAAACCAAGTTTGGGTTATATGAATGGTTGGTCATGCCTATGGGCTTATCTCAAGCACCTAGCACTTTCATGCGTGTGATGCACTATGTTCTTCGCAAATATATTGGCATTTGTGTTGTGGTCTACTTTGATGATATACTTGTGTTTAGCCAATCCCTTGAAGATAATGTCATACATCTTAGGGACGTCTTGCAAGTTCTTCGAAACGAGCGACTTTATGCGAACATGGAAAAATGCACTTTCAGTGTTGATAACTTGTTTTCTTGGGATTTGTAGTCTCCTCTAAGGGTGTTCAAGTTGATGAAGCTAAAATTGATGCTATTAAAATTGGCCACAACCAACCAACTTGTTTCACAGCTTCCTTGGCTTAGCCGGCTTTTATCGATGTTTTGTGAAGGATTTTAGCACCATTGCATCAACATTGCATGCATTGAGTAAGAAGAATGCACCATTTGTTTGGGGTCCTTCCCAAGATGCCGCATTTCGTGAGCTTAAGAACTTGCTTACACATGCTCCATTACTTGCCTTACTCAATTTTGAGAAAACCTTTGAAGTGCATTGCAATGCTAGTGGTAATGGCATAAGTGGTGTGTTAATGCAAGAGAAGCGCCCAATTGCATACATTAGCGAGAAACTATCCGGCGCGCAACTTAATTACCCCATTTATGACAAAGAGTTATACGCTTTAGTGAGAGTCTTGCATGTGTGGGAACATTATCCTCGCCCTCGTGAATTTTTCATCCATACGGATCATGAGACTCTTAAATACCTTAAGGGTCAAACCAAATTGAATAAGCATCATGCCAAATGGAGTGAGTTCATTGAGTCTTTTCCTTATGTTATCAAGTACATCAAAGGTAAGGAAAATGTTGTGGCGGAAGCTCTTTCCCGCAAGTGCATGTTGGTTACTCAACTTGAGTTGAATGTTATAGGATTTGAGCATATTAAGGACTTGTATGAGCATGATGTTTCATTTGCGCTACCTTATGCCAAATGCCTAACTCACAATTCTTGGGAGCGATAGTATTTTAAGGATGGTTAACTTATGCGAGCTAACAAACTTTGTATCCCCAAGTCTTCTCTTCGTTTGTTGCTTTTGCAAGAGGCTCACGGCGGAGGACTTATGGGACACTTTGGACGAGACAAGACATTCGCCACACTTTCAAAGAACTACTTTTGGCCAAAGATGTTTCGGGACATCTCACGATACACCAACCAATGCTCTACATGCCGCAAAGCTAAGTCTAAAGCTCAATATCATGGTCTATATATGCCACTTCCTATTCCATATCAACCATGGGAAGATATTAGTATGGATTTTGTGCTTGGTTTATCTGGAACTCAAAACGGCAAAGATTCGGTATTTGTTGTTGTGTACCATTTCTCTAAAATGGCACATTTTATCCCATGTAACAAGATCGACGATGCTTCACATGTTGCAAATCTCTTTTGTAGGGAAATCTTGCGATTGCATGGAGTGCCCAAGACGATTGTATCGGACCGCGGTGTCAAGTTTCTTAGCTACTTTTGGAAGACACTATGCGCCAAGCTCGGAATCAAGCTACTATTCTCTTCGGCATATCATCCACAAACCGACGGCCAAACGGAGGTCACCAACTGAACGCTATCCACACTCCTATGCGTGTTGATCAAGAGGAACATCAAGGAGTGGGAGGAATGTTTGCCTATCGCCGAGTACGCCTACAATCGAGCAAGACATTTGACCACCGGCAAGTCCCCCTTTGAGGTCGTCTACGGCTTCAACCCGTTGTCTCCATTGGACATCCTACCGCTACCTCTACAAGAGCGCATCAACATGGACGCGAGTTCACAAGCAACATACCTCATGAAGGTGCATGAAGATACAAGGCACACGATCGAGTGCCAAGTACAATGCCTCGCGACCAAGCTCAGCTTCAACAAACACCCCATGGTGTTCAACCCCGGAGATCTTGTGTGGCTACACCTACGCAAAGACCGCTTCCCCAACAAGCACAAGTCCAAGCTCCTACCTCGAGCCGATGGACCGTTCAAGGTGCTAGCACGCTACAACAACAATGCCTACAAGATCGACATCCCGCGTGACAAGTACAACGTGAGCGACATCTTCAACATCAAAGACCTATCTCCCTTCCATGGTGATGTGGATTTCGATCCGAGGATGGATCTTTCCCAAGGGGGGATGATGCGGAGCATCCTACGGTCATCCCCATGGACCTACCTTCGTCTCCCCAAGTGCCGAGTGGACCGATGACACGAGCACGTGCAAGAGCTATCGAGACCAAGGTGACATCTCTCCTTATGGACATTCTGTATGACCCACGTGAGACATGGCTACTACCTCAATCTGGAACGCTATGTGTGCTTAGGTATCAAGAAGACCCTCTCGGAGATGCTCGGGATCACGGACAAGTCTACAAGTTCACGGACGAAGAAGCACGACGAGAGGAACCGCTGAAAGTCTACAGCGGCCGGACATCCGGCCCATGGCCTGGACATCCAGCACCTGGAGCCCGCAGCCTCAGCAGCAGATTAGTAGCTGAAGTGCGATAGGCCCTGGACATCCGGCCCAGCCCCGGACATCCGGCCCCTGCCCGGAAATTTGGCCCGAGGCCACAGAACCTGGCCAGAGGCCAGCCCAGACATCTGGCTCTTCCTGAGCCACCGGACATTCGGCCCCCAGCCCGGACATCCGGCAACTGCCTGTGTGCAGAGACCGGGCCAAAGGCCCATGTACCCCTCCATTTAGTCCCAACTTGTACTAGCACTATAAATAGACTGCCTCCTCATCCTAGCTAGGGTTAGCAAAGTGATAGCTCATTAGAGATTGAGTTTTGCTCATCCACCTACCTCTCCCATGGAGATCAAGACCTCCATGTGAGCATGTGAGAAGATCCCCCAAGTGGATTCAAGACCCCCTTGTGGGAAGATCCTCCTAGGATTCAAGACCTCTCTCCTCCAAGGATTGGGATGGACTAGCTACCCTCTATACCTTCTTGTGTTGGATTTGGACCCCCTGTATCCCTTTATGTGTATGTGGATTTAGCACATGTGTGATTGGATTTGTGTCAACTGAGTGTTTGCTTTGTATTCTTCTCTCAATTTGCCCTTTCCCCCTCCAAGTGTGAAAAGATCATCACATTAGGGTTCCACCCTACATCACATGCCTTCCTGTTGTTGGTACATACTACATCTATCTATTAACCATGTTCTTACATCAAACTACTGTTCTTGTGTATCCCGCATCAATCACTTATGATGAGACACCTTTAGTATATGCAGTGTGATATTAGTTGCATCTTGCATATGATTTATAGCATGTACTACTTCTAATTTATTGAAATGCCACTTATCATGAGACGCTTTTAACTTGGCCGAGTCATATTGGTTGCATCTTTCATGTGGTGTCTAGCTTGCATTGCTTCTAATTTGTTGAAATGGCTTCTACTTAGTTTACACAAATAGGTGTGAATATGCCATGCCGTCCTATTTTTCTTACATATTCCATCCTCGTATCATGTGTTTGGCTTACATCAAAGTAGTGTTCATCAGTATCATGCATGAATGAGTTTTGAAGAGTGAATTTCATTCCTTTTTCTTGTCGGTTTGACTTGACAATGCAAAAATCAATAAAGCGGAAGGAAATTAGCAAGGCAGTGGATGATGGTGCTCCTTCCGACCAACTGAAATGGAGGGTCTCTACAGATTCTACTCCGCCATCCTCCCAACATGATTTGCAAGACAAAGCATGCCTAGACAGTCAATGTAGATGTGTTGATGATGAGCACATCTTCCCTACTCCACCACCACAGGTGCTCGCACTAACTTGGCACTGTTATATGTGGTTGCATGTTGCGTATGATGTCTAGCTTGTATTGCTTTAATTTTGTTGAATTGCATCTGCTTAGTTTACACATTATACTTGCGAATATGACACGTGTTCCTCTTTCCAGAACATACAATATCTGTCTATGACACCATGTTCTTACATCAAAGTACTATTGTTGTGTAACCTGCAACAATCACTTATCATAAGACACATTTAACTTGGGAGTGTGATATAGCTTGCATCTTGCATTGTTTTCTAGCTTGTACTGCTTCTAATTTGTTGAAATGGCAGTTATGACGAGACACTTTTAACTTGGTAGAGTGATATTCGTTGCATCTTTCATATGGTGTCTAGCTTTCATTGCTTCTAATTTGTTGAAACGCCTTCTGCTTAGTTTACACATCATAGGTGTGAATATGCAATTATGTCCTTTTTCTTACATATTC
This sequence comes from Elymus sibiricus, assembly GCA_039707655.1. Lineage (NCBI taxonomy): Eukaryota > Viridiplantae > Streptophyta > Magnoliopsida > Poales > Poaceae > Elymus > Elymus sibiricus. The sequence continues at coordinate 166,630,281 of CM077670.1, forward strand.
AATCCTTCTATCATGCGGTTGCCTTACATGAAAGTAGTGTTTGTCAGTATCATGCATCAATGAGTTCTGAAAAGCAAATTTTATTCATTTTTCTTGTGGGCTTGACTTGACAAGGCAATAAAAAAAGAAAGAGGAAGGAAAAAAGTAAGGCGGGGGCTGATTGCGGTCATCTGGCGCAACCTGAAGGAAGGGACTCTACACATTCTACTACTGCTGCTAGTGTAGTAGAACTTCCAAGTAAGTATGATGGGCCCAACAACCCTACTCCACCATCCCAGGTGCTTTCTCTAGCTTGGCAGTGTGATATTTGCTTGCATGTTGCATATGGTGTCTAGCTTGTATTGCTTCTAATTTGATTAAATTGCATCTGCTTAGTTTACACATTATACATGTGAATATGGCATGTCTTCCTGTTTTTGCATATACTACATCTGTCTATTACATGTTCTAACATTAAAGTACTGTTTGTGTATTTCCTGCATCAATCACTTATGACGAGACACCTTTAACTTGGTAGTGTGATATTGTTTGCATCTTGCATATGATTTATTTCTTGTACTGCTTCAAAATTGTTTAAATGCCACTTATGACGAGACACTATTAACTTGGCAGAGTGATATTTGTTGCATATTTCATATGGTGTCTAGCTTGCATTGCATTGCTTCTAATTTATTGAAATGCCTTCTGATTAGTTTACACATCATAGGTCTGTGCCGTCCTATTTTTCGTACATATTACATCCTCCTATCATGCGGTTCTCTAACATCAAAGTACAGTTCATCTGTATCACGCATCAATTAGTTTAGAAGAACTAAATTTTTATTCCTTTTTCTTGTGGGTTTGATTTGACATGGCAAAAAAGAGTGGAAGGAAAACAGAATGGTAGGGGATGGTGTTAGTCATCAGGAGGCACGGAAACGGACCCGGAACATCTCTGCAGACTCTGCTGGTACCGATAGTGCAATAGAAGGTCGAAGTCCACCGGATAAATCCACAAACACAGTATCCCCTGCTCCACTAGTTGCAAAACGTACCAAACACAACCAAAAAGTTGCCACCGAACAAGCAATGACAGCCCTAGTGGTTGCAATACCTTCTTCCACGATACCAACATCTGCACGAGTTACTCGTTCGATAGCTCTGCTAGCGGCAAGTTCCCAAGCTCCCTTGCACCTGACACTACTTCTGAAGCACTCTTGACACAAGAGGACTTGGCAAGATCATATGAACCTTGTGAGCTTCAACACCAAGAAGGTAGTTGATTGAGTCAAGTTACAGTTGCATGCTTCTTTATATGTAGTCCCATAGTTCGATGTACAGTAACACTTCCCATGTTCGTTGTTGAACTAGCACCTAGGCGTAAGAGGAAACAGATATCAGGGATAATGCTCGACAGGTTAACTAAATCTAAAGGAGGAAGAATGGAGATCCATTTTGAGGCAGGTTTAAAAAGGCCACGTGTTGCTACAGAGTCAGCCAAGTTAGTATCAGAGGCAGCCATTGTCGTTAGGCGTCATGCACGTATCCTCCCAACATGGATTCAGTACAGGAATGACAAAGACGAAACCTAGTTTAACACCTTCCTCGACCATTTATCTGTAAGTATGGTTATTTATGGGAATTAGTAATATCGTCTTGCTCTGGCCCATACTTTCTAGGTTACTGGTAATGAGACTCCCATAATTTTCAACAGATGAAGTTCAAGTTGGATCGGCAAGATGATGCAACCAGACAAGCATGCACTCATGTTTTCAAGTTTGCTCTGCGACAGTATTGGTATAACCTGAGAAAAACTCACTTTGAAGGCAAGGCTAACAATGAACTTACCCAAACATCTCCAGTGGAAAATATAATGGATGAAGACTGGACAGCCCTTGTTAAACACTGGTCTGATCCAAAGTATAAGGTACATTATATATATGTGATCAGATCACATGTTGAACTCCGATTTATGCATGTGCCTTACAAATCTATCTTCTTCTAGGTGAACTATTCAAAGAACAAGGCCAACCGTACGAAAGTGAAATTCCAACAGACGACAGGATCTCATAGCTATATTGCACACTGTGAGGCTCTTGTAACTAGCTATTGTTTCACTCTTTTGGCTGTGCCATATTATCAGATCTATATTGACTTGTTCCAAATGCAGAGGAAAGCCCGTAAGGACCAAAAAGAACCTGAACCAAATGCGGTGGAAATCTTCAAGGACTGTCACACCAGCAACATGAAGGACATGACTACACCAATCAAAGCCGCTGTTGTAAGTCCTTAATCCTCATGCCTTTGAACTATTGGTTACTCTGACTTGTGCATTGAACTGCATGGTTTGCAGCCAATGTTTATTACTCTTTTCAATTTTGTACACAGATGTCTTAACGTATCATTGCACCTTACAAGGTTTAAAAGAGAGGAATGATGTTGTTTTGCCCTTGATCTATAATCTAGTTGTGTGCTGGACTTGCCCACACAACGTTACAATTGCATGTTTGTCTGATCTCAGCTGTTTTGTGATATGGATGATGGCATACTATGCTCACCATATTATCAACTTTGTCTCTTTATCCTTAGCTGTCAATACAATGTGAAGAAATAGACAATACATTAGCCATGGTACATGGACATATGTTTGGAACCTGGTTTTATTATGTACTTTGCAGTAAAATACAACTAATATTTTACACGGGTTTACCAAAATAAGTTCTGTATATAGACTAAAGCTATTCTGTTTATTGTTGTTGCCTCATTAATAACTTCTGTTCTAGTACTACTAATGTACAAATTCAACTTTTCAGCAAGCTATGGAACAAATGGTGGAACTGCCACAACCTCCTGAGGTGACGAGGCAACCATAACCACAATGTCACCTCTTGCTACAGTGGGTCAGTATCTCTCCACTCACAGTGCCAAAAGCACCTTCCTGCGTAATACTCGGTTGGTTGTTAAGGAAACCTTATCCAAACTGCCTCATGAACAAGATTTTCAAGATCGACGGAATGATATATCTGCGCTCCTCCAATCCCTAACAGAGACCCTTTGTGAAACAAGAACAGCCATTGTCAGATGTCGTGAAGATATGCATGGTTTTGAAACCAGACTATCAGAAATTTGATATGTTGTTCAGGAGCCTAGTAGAAATGAAGGCGAAGGTTATGGTGCTCCATCAGACACTACAGCATGAAAATGTACCAGTCAGGTCAAATTATCTGAGCTTCTGAACTTCTGATGGTGCATTTATCTGCCAGACTATAAACTTTTATGCCAACTGGCCTTTTGTTATATGGCTGTAATTTGTTTTGTTGCGATACATCATTTGTTCTTAATGGGCAGCGACCGGCTGTACAAAACAGCAAGCCATTTTTGTATAGTGTAGGTTTATTGTTAGTCAATGTTTTTGGTTTCATCGGTCTACTTGTAGGCAGAAAGCATCATAGGAGGCCAACGGGCCAACTCATGCGAAACGGCCCAGAGGCATAACGGGTCATAATTGGGCTGGCCCAGAACGGTCTGTTGAACAATTCTAGGCCCTAATGGACCTATATCCCACTGAAAATAACTAGACCAAAATCAATGAAGGCCCCAAAATATCCAGCCATAAACATCGGGCCATAATGTGGCCCATACAAGACACGGGCCCTTAATAGGATGAAACTCAACTCGCGCCTTAATGGGCCATAGCATACCAGCGCTGTTAGTAGGCCGAAAGAAAGCTTGGGCCTGAAATGTGCTGGGAAGCCCATGGGCCATTAGCAGGCCGAACCCTACCTTAGACATGTGCTGGCCCAATTACATGTTGGGCTGTTAACAGGCCGACTGCTCTCTCGGGCCATAAACGTGGTGACATACTACATGGGCCTTTAATAGGCCGAATGTGAGGGCGGGCCGGAATTGTGACCTGGAGAACATGGGCCGTTAATAGGTTGAACGTCACGTCAGTCTACAAATGGCCCAAATGTACTGTCCACCGCTAACAGGCCAAAAGTTACACAGGCCAAGAAAAGGCCCAACTCTTTAACATGCCGCTAAAAGGCCGAAAGATAGACCTGAAAGAAAACGGCCCAATTCCAGGATGGGCCGTTAACAGGCCGAAAGTGATACAGGCCAGGAAAAGGAACAACTATTTAACGGGCCGCTAAAAGGCCGAAAGATAGAACTGACAGAAAATGACCCAATTCCAGGATGGGTCGTTGACAGGCCAAAAATTGCATAGGCCAGGAAAAGGCCCAACTCTTTAACGGGCCACTAAAAGGCCGAAAAATGGACCTGACAGAAAACGGCCCAATTCCAGGATGGGACGTTAACAGGCCGATAACACACCGGGCCATAATTGGTCCCATATACATAGCAGACTGTTAACAGGCCGGAAGTGTCGATGGGCCGCAATGATGTCGAATGGACAACGGGCCGATGATGGGCCGAATTCATACCCTACTTATGGGTCGTGGCTGTAAATGGGCCATGTGCAAGTAGGCCGTTATTGGGCTAGCTTTTTTAACCTAAATGGGCCACTGTTGGGTCATGCCATGTGTCGACGTTTGATAGGCGTGTCTCGTCCATCAGATGGATGATATCTGTGGCAACGCTGAGCTGACACGTGGTTCCGTTGGCGAATGAGAATTTGACACGTGAAAAATAGTCGTCCAGGCTGTTAACGGGTTATCGGATCCAAACCGGCACCCGATAGCTTAACGGCGACCCATTATGGTGGATGCCACATGTCGGTTACCCTTGACAAAAACACTTCGATGACGCGCCATTTATCGTCATGGAAGTGGACACTTCCGTGATGATAATTTGAGTATTGTTATGGAACACTTCTACCACAGCACGAGTATGACTATCTTGATTCTGTCATAAAATCGTCACGGATGTACATGCATGACAGAAAACATGACCTACTCTGACAAACACGTATCATCACGGAAGTGTTTTTTTGTAGTGTATGGTAGCAAAAAGGGTCAGCAATAATCAATTCAGAGATGCAAAGTTGAATAAACGCTCAACAACGGTACTGTGCTGGTCCTAGGCTAGACCGTACTAGAGACGCGAGCCTAGAACACTAACAAAATCACGGCGCAGCACGTAAACAAGGGAGGAGCATAGTCTAAATCTCTTTTTTTTCTCTATTTTTCACTTTTTTCCTCCTTTTTTTGTTGCTCAACAACAACAAAAAATTCGAAAAAGTTTCCAAATGGGCTAAAAACTGCCTAGCCAGAATTTTCCAGACTTAGTTTTTTTTAAACTGGACCTATTTCTCTTCTGCGGGCAACACGAAAGTTGGGGAGTCCGACTAGATCACGACACGTAGTATGGCGTGATCTGGAAATCAATAACAGAGAAGGAAATACTGGACTCGGACTAGGATTGGTGACGGAGATGAATATGGTGGAACACTGATTGGTGGCGGATATATGTAGGGGCACGGACTGGTAGCGAATCTGTAATGGAGTTGGACTCGGATTGGCATGATGGCGTTGGATATATGTTGGACAGATGGACCCGGATTGGCATGATGGCGGCAGATATGTGGTGGTGTATATGGACTCGGATTGGCGGCGGATATGCAGTGGTGGTATATGGACACAGATTGGTCGCGGATATGCGGTGGTGGTATATGGACTCGGTTTGGTGGCGGATAAGCGATGGTGGTATATGGCAGCGGTGATGAAGATGGTGTGGCGGCGCCGTGACAACTTGTGAACAGAACTCGAAACTCTAAAGGACTAGATGCTAAGACCAGCAACTCGACACGACAATGCAACCACAAATTCAACAAAGCAAAACACCAAACAAAAAATTGCAAAAGGCTCAGATTGGTTCGGATATGATGATCTAGCCCTAATTTTTTTGTGGCTTCTTCGTGGACTATAGGTATGAAGAACTCATGCGATCCAGACTACGAAAAACTGGTAAAATCTCACCGAGCAACCTGTAAATCTAATACCACTTGATGGAGGCAAAGGTGTCCTGTCTTTCGATGAGATGATAACTATTTTTTTCGTGGAAGTCGACTTTCACGATCCGACTATGAATGTGCGAAGACGTCGCGCCTTAGAAATCGCTAAACCAACTCCGAGAGGTTATTGACCACACCGGAGCATGATCAACCTGACCACGAGGGTCTATTTCTTGCAGCCAAACGAAGAACAAGTAAGAAACTGTAACACCCCAAAATTTTCACCCATGTTTTTAGTAAATAAAATTTTGATTAAAATAAAATTTTGAATTATATTAGGTCTTTTATTAATTTCAGGACCTTTTCTGTTTTCTGTTTTCTGAAATTCTTTCCTCCATATAGAAAACTTTTGTAAAATATTGTGGGTAATTCTTAATCCTTGCATTTATCTCTTAAATTCAGTAGGAAATATTTTCATAATAAAATTTGCCCCATATAATTCTTTTAAAGTATTTTCAAACTCTAGAATGTTTCTGCTATACTAAAATGATTTCAAATAATTTTCTTTTGTGTCTTTAAAGTTTTCATGTGGTTTAGATATGTTGGTTTTCATTTCACAAATATTCTGAAAAGTTTCATATTTTAAATTATTGGGGAAGTGGTTTTCTTTTTAGTAGATTGTCTAGTTTGTTTCCTTTTTCGAAACTAGGGCCCTTTAAGACTCAAATTCTATTTCCAAAAAAAATCCACAAGCACTTTCTCTGCTCTATGGCAGTACCCAACTCAATCTCTTTCATCATATCTTCTTTTACCAAATTCAAACATTTTCAAAACCAACTAGCATCATTTAGAGCCCATGTTGGAATTGCAAAGGAACTACATTCTCCTTAGCATTTTTGACCCTACAAAAATTATCTCAGCTTAGGATCAGTACCCATATTCCATTTCTTCAAAAACACTCAGGTCCCAAGTTCAAATAATTCAAATTTCATTTCAATGAAATTTGGACCAGATTTGAATTCCTTGCCCAAAATCATATCTCTCCTGCTCCGAAAATTCTGAAAAATTTACAGTAGCTCAGAGTTGCATCAGAGACCCTCCACAACAAATTTCAGATTTTACAAAATTGCCTAAATGCATTTAGCATTCTATCGAACACCTTGTATGCAGAATCTGAGGAAAACCAAAACTTGGGCAAAAACCACAGTAGCTCTGCCCGATTCTTCCCTGACCATCAATGCCATGCCAAGAGGGCCCCCTCGCCAGCCTCTTGACGTCGACAGGCTGGTGCAACGGCCGCCGGCCACCACAGCGGTGGACTGAGCCGTCACGTCGGCCACCAGCGAAGTAAACCAGCCCCGGACCGTCCATGGCCTCCTCTGCCTCCATGTGGCACCCCATCACATCACCAAAGCGCCTTCCACGCCGCCCAGACCCCAGTGGTCAGTCGCCGGAGCCAACGCCAACCGCCATCGCCGTACGGGAGCTCCACTGTGGGGAAGGCGATAGAACGTGGAATCGATCGCGCTGGCACTTCGAGGAGATTCCACCAGCCATACCTAAGCACACCGACCACGCCCATCGTCCCTCGCTACCTCCGCCGACCGCCATTACTCCGGCGTGATCCGAACCCCGTCGTACCCCGTCGAGCCGCCTATAAAAGGGCACCCCGGGCCTCGTTTTCCGTTCACCTCACCTTCACTCACCAACAATAGCCACCCAGAGACATCAGAGGGCCTCAGGGAGGTCTTCTTCCCCAACTATGGCCACCCGATCCGCTTCGGACTCTGGGAACAATCCGACGTCCGTAGGCCACCCCCACCTTCCTAATTCCATCAGTAGGGTCCTAGAGCTTCCACTCACTTGACCCGCACATCAATTTGACGGTTGCAGGTCCCTCCGGTGAGATCCATCATCATCCAAAGCTGCCATCCGCCGGAGTTGACGCTTCCATCGCTGCGGTGCTCGCCGGCGACCAACTCCACCACCCATTGACGCGGAAGGACCCGCTGAGCACACCTGCACCATCGCCACCAACCAGTTTGCCGACGATCGCCGTCGGTGAACCTATCTTCCCCTCTGTACACGCCCGCAAAATTCAAACCTGAGGGGTGGGGCCCATCCGTCAGGGTTTTATTCTTTTTCGCCTTATATCGCTGGCATATTAGCTAGAGTATGCTTTCCCTTCTGGAAGGCATACTTCATACCGAAATGTTTTTTGTTATAACAAAAAGGACCCGGTTGCAGTTATTTTATTTACAGAGAGCTCCTTGGTTTTAAAACCCTTACAACGTTTCAACCACAAATCATTTTCGATTGATTCTTTTTTTGAAAATTTTCTTTTTCAGTGCAGTTTTTTATTGCATTTCTTTGAAAATATTTTGGGACAACTTTTTGCACTGCAATAAAATTTATGTAGGAATTGTACTTCTTGTTTTATAGAAAACAAAGGGGGAAACATTGCCGAAGATATTGCGGGATCATCTTCTGACTACGTTGATCCAGGCAAGCATCTTGAAGACCTGATATAGTGAATGCTTGGTTGATTGTTTGCTAAATATTTGAATCATGCTTATGCTAATTCAAATGAATTTGCATAATGATAGTTAATCATGTGTGGTTATTTGGTAGCATTTTGTATTCACTTAAACGTGAGAAATATGTGGATGTGGTTATTGCCTCATGCCACACATGTCTCTGTTGGTTCCAATTAACCTGTAGGAAAGAATTGTCACATGAAGAAGTGACCGTGAAACATAGCTCTCGTTGTGATGAGAATGATCGATGTTGGCATGTTGGAGCATGCCAGGTGGTGACCCTATTGGGTACCACTAAGGAAATATATTGTCTAATTATTGTAGGAAAATATAAACCTCCTGAGTCAACTGTAGATAGAGTCTTTTTTCGGTAACCCCCATTCTTGATTCGTGCTGCCACTTGTCCCTGCCACAGGTAGGGTATGGTTCAGTAAGTTGTTAACCCCTTTCCTTCACACACACCATACAGAGAGAGAGAGCCGCGATGAGGGTTTCCAAGATCCAAGAATAATGCCAGTCATCGAGTCAGGGGGCATGGGTGTGTCCGGCTGAGGCCGAGAGGGGGGCACCTCTTGTTATTGCACGCGTTATAAATTTTTGATCCCATGCTATTCGAGGCGTTGGCCTCCCCGTCTTAGAGTTTTTCTTGGATGATGCCTTGGGTGATTCCGGGCATCGGGAAAGTCAAGCTGGTGTGTGCTAGTCAGGTGTGTTTACAACCCAAAGACCGTAATCAGAATTAGTCAATGTCTTGGGGTTGACTAAAGAAATCCTTTACTTGTGGGTAAAGAGTACAACCTCTGCAGAGTATAAAACCTATTCGAATAGCCGTGTCTGCGGTTAAGGGCTACAGTCTGGGAAGGGTCAAGTGTTGGTCTTAGTGTCGGCCTTCGAAGGAATTAGCTGAACAAAGAACATGAATTATGATGGATGATTATTACCACTAATGATGTTATGGACAAACCCCTATGCTCCAGTCGATACTTGTATGTTTTATTTTACTTCTCTTTAAAAGCCCTTTATGAGGCATCGCTTCAGACGCCCGACTTTGGCATTCCTTTTCCAAGACCTTTCGAGGCGTCGCTGCACACACCCGATTGGCATTTCTTTTCAAGACCTTTCGAGGCGTCGCTATAGACACCCGACTGGCATTTGTTCTCTTTGGATCTCCGGGAGGTCTATCCCCCGAAGCTTCCACTTACTCACTTACTAAGATTCTTTTGGGAAGGTTCTACCTCCAGAGTACTCGTTACACCTTGCCTTTGGTCTATTTGGAATAAAAGCCCTTTGCGTGGCATCGCGAAAACGCCCAACTGTGGCATTCTTTTATAATTTTTCTCTTGGGTTCTTTCGGGACGGTTCTACTTCCTGAACCCGATTTAAATTTTTGTGTGACAATATGATTAATTATACTTTACTGATATCGGTTGGTTAACCTTTATTTTCTATTCATATATAATGTTCTACATAATTACATACTTTGATTAACCTCTTGCCATGTCATATTATTGCTGAATATGCTTACAGTTAATTGCATGCATTCTGCCTGCTTTTATTATATCTTTTGTCCATAATGTTTACGAGTACATTCAAACGTACTCACTGGCTTGTCCCTGGCTATTGCCTTGGCCAGATCATGATTCGGAGGAGAGCACTACGAAGACACCCCGTAGCCAAGGAATCGGAGATAGCGGCCGCACGAGATAGGAGTTATTCAGGTCAGCTGTTCCTGTGGGAATGGAGTGCCATCAACGTTGGAGATCCACGGGCCACTTCCGCCATCCACTATTAGAAATCCTCGTTGTACTCATTAGACCTCTATGGTCTTGCATCCAATTCTTGTAACTACTTGGAATTATGTATCAAGGATGTGTCCACTAGCGAACAAAGATTTGGGGCTGGTGTGGACACGAGGGTCATTTGCTAGGATTTTATCTCCCAAAAAACCGGCCCTGACAACCTTGGTATCAGAGCCAGGCTGACCATTGGCTAATCCTATCTTAGCCTGGTCGCTATCCCTAGGTTTCCACACCATCCAAAACCTTTCCTGTTCGTAGCCAAGCCCATCCCATCTGATAGCCTGCATAGTGCCCAGCCAACATCTTTTGGCAGTCGGTGCCCAACTTATCAACCTAGCCCATAGGCCGTGTGTCTGTGGTAGACCCCTGAGTTGTCCCATCCACAAGCATGCGATGGAAGACTCCACTAACCTATAAAGGAAGCCTTGCCTCTACTTAGCACACCATAGTCCTCATTCTCAACCTGATATCCAAACCACCAAGATGCCTGGTGCTATCGTTTGCAACGAGACCACCGCAGTCAACCATAGAGACCTACTCCAATGGGACTGTGGCCACGACACCCCATGAGGGGCACCGTCGTTACCGCAGCCTTGTGGCTCCTCATCTTACCCCGACCAGCTCCGAAGCTGAAGCACACGGGGAAGATTTGACATTTGTCGAGCACCAATGAAGTGGACTGAGTCCACCAAAGTAGTTGTCGAGCCCTTAGTGACCCTGTTGCCCTGTAAATCCCATCTTTGTGCCATAAACGACCATGAGGGTGATTGATTGTAGTGTCTAGCATTTGTTTAGATGATGCAACCTTTGTGTTCTATCTTAGGGTGTATGCTATGAATGAATTGCTATGATTGCAGTTTGCACATGAGTGATCTGGTTGCTGTGTTTTACAATCAATTCTTCCGCTCTTAACAAATATGAAGGGTGAAATTTTCTTAAGGCCCACTGCCACAAAAATTTCCCCCACATAAATTTAATTCACGTGCCACCACGGCATCCGGATTACAGCCACACCAAGTCTACCACATGCTCTAAGTGCAGAAAACACACACACACACACACACACACTTAGCATCTAATTACTCGCTTCGTCCATCAGATTACTAGCACTACACCACAGATTTTCAAAGAAAAACTTGTGGGTTTTTATTTCTACGGAACCTACTGCCAAACGCACTAACACCCACTCATACTCGACACCGACACCTAGTCCTCATAACCACCGCCGCCTCGGAGAGCCACAACCTGAGCAGCGGCATCACGGCGATCATCTAGGATCATCGCGCACAGGAGCAGCGAGAAGCCAAGCAACGCAGCCAGCATCCCGGCCAAGAGGATCGTGATCAGCCCCGAAACCACGTCCTTCATTGGGACCTCGTCTCGAGCTCCTGCAACCAGAAGGAGGAAGGGAAGAAGGAGGAGAAGAAGAAGAAGTGAGGCAAGGTGTGAGGAAGAAGAGAGAAAAACCGCGGTCATTTTATAGCTCGAGCTCGGTGCACGGTGAGCGAAGTCCACCAGCACCGCTCGCCGCTCGATCGCCAGTGTTCGGGAAGCAAATCCACGAGCAGTGTGGACAAGGTCCTGGCCCACGAGGTGAGTGCTCGCTGCGCCGGCAACAAGCACGCCGCGCACTCCCGCAGTACGGCCCTAGATGCCCTACGCGCTAGACGTCGCAGGTGGAGAAAGTTCGGTAAAGCGCGTGAGAGAGAAGAGAGAGGAGAGCCGGAGGAAGAAGAAGAGACTGTCAGTGGGCCCTGGGTCCACCTATCAGCAAGAGAGAGCACTATGCACTGGAGTACAACAAGCAAAATTTGGAATTTGAAATTATACTTTTTCCAAATTTGTCGTAGCTCTAAGTAGCAAATCCTCAGTTGCCCTAGCCGAAGAATTAAATCCACAGCACCAGTCCCTCACTGTAGTTGCACCAATTATCAGTATCCTCACCTCGACTGTGTCTAACCAAATGATTTAAATAATTAGCTTAGTAATATCTCCTCGAAGAGGTGGACATAATTTTGGTGACCACCTTAACAAATCTCGAGGATGAGATTTTCTTAAGGGGGGTAGAGTTTGTAACACCCCAAAATTTTAACCAATGTTTTTACTAAATAAAATTTTGATTAAAATAAAATTTTGAAATATATTAGGTCTTTTATTAATTTCAGGACCTTTTACGTTTTCTATTTTCTAAAATTCTTCCCTCCATATAGAAAACTTTTGTAAAATATTGTGGGTAAATCTTAATCCTTGCATTTATCTCTTAAATTCAGTAGGAAATATTTTCATAATAAAATTTGCCCCCATATAATTCTTTTAAAGTATTTTCAAACTCTAGAATGTTTCTGTTGTACTAAAACGATTTCAAATAATTTTCTTTTGGGTCTTTAAAGTTTTCATGTGGTTCAGATATATTGGTTTTCATTTCACAAATATTCTGAAATGTATCATATTTTAAATTATTGGGGAAGTGGTTTTCTTTTTAGTAGATTGTCTAGTTTGTTTCCTTTTTCGAAACTAGGGCCCTTTAAGACTCAAATTCTATTTCCAAAAAAATTCCACAAGCACTTTCTCTGCTCTATGGCAGTACCCAACTCAATCTCTTTCATCATATCTTCTTTTACCAAATTCAAACATTTTCAAAACCAACTAGCATTCATTTAGAGCCCATGTTGGAATTGCAAAGGAACTACATTCTCCTTAGCATTTTTGACCCTACAAAAATTATCTCAGCTTAGGATCAGTACCCACATTCCATTTCTTCAAAAACATTCAGGTCCCAAGTTCAAATAATTCAAATTTCATTTGAATGAAATTTGGACCAGATTTGAATTCCTTGCCCAAAATCATATCTCTCCTGCTCCAAAAATTCTGAAAAATTTAGAGTAGCTCAGAGTTGCATCAGAGAGCCTCCATAACAAATTTCAGATTTTACAAAATTGCCAAAATGCATTTAGCATTCTGTCGAACACCTTGTATGCAGAATCTGAGGAAAACCAAAACTTGGGCAAAAACCATAGTAGCTCTGCCTGATTCTTCCCTGACCATCAATGCCACGCCCAGAGGGCCCCCTCGCCAGCCTCTTGCCACCGACAAGCCGGTGCAACGGTCGCCGACCAACACAGCAGTGGACTGAGCCGTCACGTCGGCCACCGGCGAAGTAAACCAGCCTCGCACCGTCCATGGCCTCCTCTGCCTCCACGCGGCACCCCATCACATCACCAGAGTGCCGTCCACGCCGCCCAGACCCAAGTGGTCAGTCGTCGGAGCCAACATGGACTGCCATCGCCTTACGGGAGCTCCACTGTGGGGAAGGTGGTAGAACGTGGAATTGATCACGCTGGCGCTTTGAGGAGATTCCACCGGCCATACCTAAGCCCACCAACCACGCCCACTGTTCCTAGCTACCTCCGCCGACTGCCATTACTCCGGCGTGATCCGAACCCCGTCGGACCCATCGAGCTGCCTATAAAAGGGCACCCCGGGCCTCGTTTTCCATTCACCTGACCTCCACTCACCAACAATCGCCACCCGGAGAGATCAGAGGGCCTCGGGAAGGTCTTCTTTCCCGACTCCGGCCACCCGATCAACTTCGGACTCCGGGAAGAATCCGACGTTCGTAGGCCACCCCCACCTTCCTAATTTCATCAGTAGGGTCCTAGAGCTTCCACTCACCTGACCCGCACGTCAATTTGACGGTTGCAGGTCCCTCCGGTGAGATCCATCATCATCCGAAGTTGCCGTCCAATGGAGTTGACGCTGCCGTCACTGCGGTGCTCGCCGGCGACCAACTCCACCATCCGTCGACGCGGAAGGAACCCCTGAGCACACCTGCACCATCGCCACCACCCAGTTCACCGACGATCGCCGCCGGCGAACCTCTCTTCCCCTCTGTACACGCTCGCAAAATTCAAACCTGACGAGCGGGGCCCATCCGTCAGGGTTTTCTTCTTTTTCGCCTTATATCGCTGGCGTATTAGCTAGAGTACGCTTTCCCTTCTGGAAGGCGTACTTCATACCGAAACGTTTTCTGTTATAACAAAAAGGACCCGGTAGCAGTTATTTTATATACAAAGAGGTCCCAGGTTTTAAAACCTTACAACGTTTTGACCACAAATCATTTTCAATTGATTCTTTTTCTGAAAATTTTCCTTTTCAGTGTAGTTTTTTATAGCATTTCTTTGAAAATATTTTGGGACAACTTTTTGCACTGCAATAAAATTTATGTAGGAATTGTACTTCTTGTTTTATAGAAAATGAAGGGGGAAACGTTGCAGACGATATTGCGGGATCATCTTCTAGCTACGTTGATCCAGACAAGCATCTTGAACACCTGATATAGTGAATGCTTGGTTGATTGTTTGCTAAATATTTGAATCATGCTTATGCTAATTCAAATGAATTTTCATAATGATAGTTAATCATGTGTGGTTATTTGATAGCATTTTGTATTCACTGAAACATGAGAAATATGTGGATGTGGTTATTGCCTCATGCCACACATGTCTCTGTTGGTTCCAATTAACATGCAGGAAAGAATTGTCACGTGAAGAAGTGACCGCGAAACATAGATCTCGTTGTGACGAGAATGATCGATGCTGGCTTGTTGGAGCATGCCAGGTGGTGACCCTGTTGGGTACCACTAAGGAAATATATTGTCTAATTATTGCAGGAAAATATAATCCTCCTGAGTCCACGGTAGATCGAGTCTTGTTCTGGTAACCCCCATACTTGATTCGTGCTGCCACTTGTCCCTGCCACAGGTAGGGTATGGTTCAGTAAGTTGTTAACCCCTTTCCTTCACACATCATACAAAGAGGCCGCGATGAGGGTTTCCAGGATCCATGAGTAATGCCAGTCATCGGGTTAGGGGGCATGGGTGTGTCTGGCTGAGGCCGAGAGGGAGCAAGCCTTGTTATTGCGCGCGTTATAAATTTTTTATCCCATGCTATTCGAGGCATTGGCCTCCCCGTCTTAGAGTTTTTCTTGGATGATGCCTTGGGTGATTCCGGGCATCGAGAAAGTCAAGCTGGTGTGTGCTGGTCAGGTGTGTTTACAACCCAAAGACCGTAATTGGAATTAGTCAACATCTCGGGGTTCACTAAAGAAATACTTTACTTGTGGGTAAAGAGTACAACCTCTGCAGAGTATAAAACCTATTCGAATAGCCGTGTCCGTGGTTAAGGGCTATAGTCTGGGAAGGGTCAAGTGTCGGTCTTAGTGTTGGCCTTCGGAGGAATTAGCTGAACAAAGAACTTATCATGAATTATGATGGATGATTATTACCACTAATGCTGTTATGGACTAACCCCTGTGCTCCGGTCGATACTTGCATGTTTTATTTTACTTCTCTTTAAAAGCCATTTATGAGGCATCGCTTCAGACGCCCGACTATGGCATTCCTTTTCCAAGACATTTCGAGGCGTCGCTTCAGATACCTGATTGGCATTTCTTTTCAAGACCTTTCGTGGCGTCGCTACAGACACCCGACTGGCATTTGTTCTCTTTGGATCTTCAGGAGGTCTATCGCCCGAAGCTTCCACTTACTCACTTACTAAGATTCTTCTCGGAAGGTTCTACCTCCAGAGTACTCGTTACACCTTGCCTTTGGTTTATTTGGAATAAATGCCCTTTGCGTGGCGTCGCGAAGACGCCTAGCTGTGGCATTCTTTTATAATTTTTCTCTTGGGTTCTTTCGGGACAGTTCTACTTCCTGAAACCCGATTTAAAATTTTGTGTGACAATATGATTAATTATACTTTATTGATATTGGTTGATTAACCTTTATTTTCTGTGCACATATAATGTTCAACATAATTACATACTTTGATTAACCTCTTGCCATGTCATATTATTACTGAATATGCTTACAGTTAATTGATGCATTCTGCCTGCTTTTATTATATCTTTTGTCCATGATGTTTGCGAGTACATTCAAACGTACTCACCGGCTTGTCCCTGGCTATTGTCATGGCCAGATCATGATTCAGAGGAGAGCACTACGAAGACACCCCGCAGCCTAGGAATCGGAGATAGCAGACGCGCGAGATAGGAGTTATTCAGGTCAGCTGTTTCTATGGGAATGGAGTCCCATCAACATTGGAGATCCATGAACCACTTCCGCCATCCGCTATTAGAAATCCTTGTTGTACTCATTAGACCTTTATGGTCTTGCATCCAATTCTTGTAACTACTTGGAATTCTATATCAATGATGTGTCCACCAGCGAACAAAGATCTTGGGACTGGTGAGGACACGAGGGTCATTTGCTGGGATTTTATGTCCCAAAAAACCGGCCCTGACAGAAACTGAGATTGCAATCTGGATATTGCGAATTTAAGAGGAAAGCTTTATTAATCAAAGTGGGGTTCTGAAACATCTTGGCCTGGTCGTTGGACACAATCGAATTACGCACGTTGCACTATGGCGAACTTTAATCTAAACAAAACCCAAGTCTAAAACGACGCCCTAAGGGTTGTATTTATAGGGAGACGGAGGGGAATTTCGTCCACCCTTGGCAAGGTGGGACTAAATTCTGTTCTAAGTCGTTTTCCCTATTAACACGGACTCTAAAAATAGCCTATTAAGTGTATTTTGAAAATACATGGGCCTGGCCCAAAAAATAAGGTGGCGCGGTACCTATATTAAGCTATGGACGAAATTTATGAAAGGCCCTCTTGTATATTTTGTCCATGTCCTTGTATGTCATCATGGTGGCTCCAAAGTGCTGAAAACTCCACTGGAAACTTCGTTCTTGTTCCCCTTGCGTGCGTCATCCACTCCATGCTTGATCATGCTCCAATGTTCATCCTTCTTGTCCATGCTGGGCCCTTCATCTGTAAGCAAAATAAATGTATCCAATTTAGGCAGCATCATATTCTCATGAACATTAGAATCTTTACCAAGAAACGAAAGTACCTGGTAATTTAATTGGCGTGTGCGAGCTCTAGTAATTGGTCCAGTATATGTAGCAGCAGGGGTTGTCGGTGTAACTGTAGTAGTGATGTCCTCATCAGTAGGAGACACCAAGCAAACAAGATAAACGGTACCTGCAAACACACAAAGCAAATACTTGCACCCAACGTGGCAAGAGGGTTGTCAATCCCCTTGTACTTGTTATTTGCAAGGATCAAATCTAATAGTGGTAGATAGATAAATAACAAGTAAAATAAAACATAATAAATTGCAGCAACTATTTTTAAGGTTTTAGTAAATATAAAGTGAATGGACCCGGGGGGGCGTAGCGTTCACTAGAGGCATCTCTCTCATGAGCATAGCAATGGTGGGTAAACAAATTATTGTTGGGCAATTGATAGAAAAGCGCATAGTTATGACGTTATTCATGGCATGATCAATATGTAGGCATTACGTCCGAGACAAGTAGACCGACGTCCATTTGCTTGTACTACTATTACTCCACCCCTCAACTGCTATCCAGCATGCATCTTGAGATATTAAGTTCATAACAAACAGAGTAATGCTTGGAGCATGATGACATAATGTAGACAAAGTAAGACCAAATAATATGTTCGAACCCCATCGTTTTACCCTTAGTAGCAACAATACAAATATGTGCCTTGCAACTCCTCCTGTCACAGAGTAAGAACACGGTAAGATTGAACCTACTACCAAGCACCTCTCCCACTGAAGATAAATCAATCTAATTGTCCAAAGAAGACGGATAGATCGGAGAGAAATACAAGACTATAAAATCACACATAGATAAATCTCAGAAAAGACTCAAATACTTTCAATGAATAATCTGGTCATGAACCCACAATTCATCGGATCCCAACAAACACACTGCAAAAGTTTACATCGGATTGATCTTAGATGAGATCATTGAATTGAAGATCAAAAGATAGAGAGAGAGCCATCTAGCTACTGCTATGGACCCGTAGATCATGTGGGAACTACTCACACATCATCCGGGAGGCAGCAAGGTTGATGAAGATGGCCTCCGTGATGGATTCACCCACTGGCAGAGTACCAGAAAAGGCCTCCAGATGGGATCACGGAAGAACAGAGGCTTGCGGCGGCGATAAAATTGTTTTGGGACCTCCCCCGGGGGTTTCTGGATTAATGGGAATTTATAGCGCTGGAATTAGGGTAAACGGAGCTGCAAGGGGCCCACAAGTCGGCTGGGCGCGCCCCCCTGCCTTGTCGCTCCGTCTTCTATCATCTAGTCTCCTCCCGAAGCTTCTAGGGTCTCTTTTGGTCCAGAAAAAATCATCAAAAAATTTCATCGTGTTTGGACTTCGTTTGCTATGGATTTTCTGTAAAACGATAAACAAGCAGAAAACAACAACTGGCACTGGGCACTGAGTTAATAGGTTAGTTCCCAAAAATGATATAAAATTGCTTATAAAGCATACAAGATTGATAATATAATAGCATGAAACAATCAAAAATTATAGATACGTCGCAGACGTATCAAGGGCTCAGGCAAATACAAGCGCTCCTGAAGGCAGCCATGGCATAAAATTCTGTCGTGTCCCAGTCACAAAACCGTATTCACAGCAAGTCAGTCCAGGTGGACATAGCTCAGTTGGCTCACAGCCCTATTGTGCCTCGGCTACGTAGAGAGTTAACCCCCGGGGGATGCTGCTCTCACTCGGCGGCATGATCACCCCCAACACCACGGTGATTGGAACCGTGATCGGTTCACACCCCCTCGACAATGTGATGATTGCTACGGTGACCGAGAAACCCCTCCGCGGGATGTCTCATATGTGCCCTGGCCATACGGTGACAGATACAGGTACGATGATGATCGGAGGCCTAGTCCCCCATGTCATCCGAGCGAATACCGTCCACGTGATCATGATTACATGGACTACCGCGATCCCCAGTTCTACGCACGTTCAGTCTTCACCAAAAACCTGGTGGATAGAGGTCGGGCACACAGAGACCACCCCAACAGAGATTATCTGAGTGGATCGAGTTCTTTCGGGCCAACATGCTTCAGCAGGTATATCCGCTCAGCGGTGATTCCCGCGAACTTCAGATTGGCGGCGGGGATAAGCAAGTTTACCGGAGAGTCAAAGCCAGAAACGTGGTTAGATGATTACCGTGTGGCGGTCCAGATTGGGGGAGGTGATGATGATGTTGCAATGAAACATCTTCCTTTGATGCTTGAAGGATCTGCTCGGGCATGGCTCAACCAGCAACCGTCCAACAGTATATTCAACTGGGAGGACCTCTCCCGAGTGTTTGTTAAGAACTTCGAAGGAACCTACAAGAGGCCAGGTGGGCTGGCCGAGTTGCAACATTGTGTACAGAAGAGCAATGAAACCTTGCGGGGATATATTCAGAGATGGACCACCTTGCATAACTCTGTTGAAAAGGTGACCGAGCACCAAGCCATTTGTGCCTTCAAGCAAGGCGTCCGATATCAAGAGCTAACCCTCAAGTTCGGCCGCACGGATGTCCCCACCCTTAGTCAAATGATGGAGATAGCAAACTGGTATGCCAATGGTGAGGAAGATGACCGATTGAGGAGCGGCAAGGGCTGAGCTGGAGATGCAAACCAGTCAGGTCATAACCACAGGAAGCAAAAATGCAACGCCGAAGCAGTGGACAACACTGAACTTGTAGCTCTAGCCAGACAAGTAAAAGGCAAAGGCAGCAGAAACAAAAGGAGTGGGTCCTGAAGAAGAAAGGCGACTCAGAGGGTCATATACTTGATCAACCTTGTCAGGTTCACATGAAGAAAGATGAAGGGGGCAATCTGATTCTGCTCAAGCATACTACTCGGGAGTGTAGATTGTTGAAAAAGTTCTTGAAAGATGACCAGTCAGACAGTAAAGACCAGGACGACAGCGACGGGGGAAAGAAGCCTTCCGGAGGTTTCCCTACAGTGGAAAAGGTCTTGATGATCTTTGCTGATCCCGAGTGCAAACGAAAGTTTAAGGTTATCAATTCGGAAGTGAATATGGTGATGACAGCCGCCACTAAGTACCTGGATTGGGCTAAGACGCCCATTACTTTCGATCAGTCGGACCACCCAGCTCATGTACCGACCCCAGGGCGGCAAGCTTTGGTGGTCGAACCCCTTGTTAGAGGATTCCAATTGCGCAAAGTTCTCATGGATGGCAGTAGCGGCTTAAACATTATTTATGCCGACATGTTGAAGGAGATGGGCATCGCTATGTCGAAGCTCAGTGCAAGCAGCATGCAGTTTCATGGGGTCATCCCCGGCAAGAAGGCCAAGTCACTCCGACAAATCTCCCTAGAGGTTGTGTTCGGTGATGAGAAAAATTTCAGAAAAGAGAAGCTAGTCTTTGAGGTGGTACACTTTCAGAGTGCTTATCATTCAATTTTGGGTAGGCCTGCCTACGTATGTTTCATGGCCTAACTGTCGTGGTTTTAACACGGCAGATGCCCTTGTGAAAGGACTTAGAGGTGAGGCCATCGCACAAGTGTGGAAGCTTAACGGGGTTGATCGGGAACGAGAAGACGCCGGGTTACCCAGGTTCAGCCCCTCATGGTGGAGGTAAAAGCCTACGTCCTGCTTGTGTATATTGTTGTGGTTCTCGATTACAAGGATGCGGATTCGCTAACCTAGCTCTCGATGAGATTGCAACTTAGTCTTTTTCGTATAGGTGCTCCCCTTTATATATACAGGTGGAACCCTAGATTACACGAGAGTCCGGGTCGTTCTTTAACCCGCCTCCTACTCTTTCCTACTTGTTCTCCAAGATGGTCTTCTTGCCATCTATCTTCTCGTGAGCCGGCCCACTGCTTAAGCCGGCCTATCCTTGCCAGGCCTCGTTAAGCCGGCCTACACAGAGTCTTAAGCCCCGCGGTAAGTTGACCCGCAAGCTTGCGTTATGGCCGGGTTAACACCCTGCCGGGTCTCTATGCTGGTAAACATCCCCAACATTAGCCCTCAGTTTGACTTGAATTTATTCACGTTAAACTTCAACCTGAAAAGCAAAACATCAGTAATATACTCTCCAAATGCTTCCCAAGCCGGTCTTTTAGAACACCATCCCAGGCCGGCTCAATTTGCCGGTTAAATGGATCGGCGGGTCTCCCCTTCAGGTTCAGACTTGGCATTTTTAGCTCTTTCTCCCTCGTCACGTCACAATCCACTTCCGCAAAATCTGAGATGACATCACATCGAATCTTTGAGTGGGTATGTATCGTCTTGTCAGGTGCGAAAATTGAGGAGCCTGCAGCCAAAAATTACTGCGCCGCCTGGGGTTACACCCCTGCCGTTTCAATTTTTTACTGCACCTATAAAGAGGCCAGCTCACCCCGGCTAGCATTTTTACCTCTCGCTCGTCTTCCTCCTCACGTCTGCCTCTTCTCGCAACCGAAGTGCCGCCACCTTTGAGCTCTCCGGCCACTCCGACCGCGCCCTCTCCGTCACCCCAGTCGCCGCCGGAGCTCATCCAAGACCCTCCGGCCATCTTCGCAGGGCTCGGGTATGCCCAAATCCTTCGCTTTAAATCTGTATCGCCCCCATTTCCTGCGCAGTTCATCGTGTTCATCCATGTTCATCCTTCTCCTCTCATTTAGTAGATCTAAAATCAGTGAGATGATCCGCGTAGGCACTTTATTCACTACGGCAATGCCAGTTTTTGCATCTAGATCTCTGTATTAGCCTCCACAGACCCGCATTAACCACGGGCCCAAGTATCCATCCATGCTTAGGTCTTTAAATTTTCTTTTTAGAAGCATTTCTAGATCCGTAACAGCAACCGCTCCATCGGATTCTTGTTCACAGCTAGCTCAACACTTAGGGAAAATCTAATGCACCGCTGCACCACTAGCGCCGGCTCATTTGTCACGCCGGCTTATCCTTGCTTTCGGCGGCTTGTACAAATCCGGGTTATGACTTGTAGCACCATGATCGCCTCATTACTTTGCCAAGTTACACCTCATGAGCTTAACACTCCGGCTTACCACTATTGGCTTTGCAGTTAAAATCTGAAGTCGCCATGGCCCCCAAGACTGACAAATCCTACAACTGGGTCAGATCTCAGGTCTCAACCCTGATGTTGAACGAACTCGTGGGGCAAGGCCTTTTGCCGGCTCAAGCCACAATCAGCTGGCGGGCGCCTGAAGAAGAAAGCACCCCCCAGCCCAGGCAAGACGAAGTGGTGGTCTTCGCAGATCATCTTCATAAGGGGTTTCGGCCGCCCGGGTCAAAATTCTTCTGTGACATCCTTAACTTTTTCAACCTCCGACCGCAAGATCTTGGCCCCAACTCAATCACAAATCTATGCCAATTTCAAGTCTTCTACGAAGTGTATCTCCAAACAGCGCCAACTGTCCTTCTCTTTCGAGAATTTTTCTACATCAACCATCAGACCGAGTTCACCGATGGCCCTAGCATTGAACTCGGTGGCGTTTCCATTCAAAGGCGAAGAAGCACCCCCTTTCCTGAGGCCAAGCTGGCGAGTCATCCCAAAGGTTGGAATAAGACTTGGTTCTATTGCAAGAACACTGCCCTTCAAAATGAAAACCCCTTGCCGGGTTACAGAGTGGACCGGCTCAATGCCACCCTTGCCTTCCCGGGTTGGCCATCAGCAGAGGAGCGGAAACAGATTGCTCCAATTTATTCCAAGATAAGAGCTTTGGCTGCTAATGGCCTCACCGGGGTCGACCTGACATGGTGTTGGGTAAGTTGGCGAATTCAGCCCCTTAGCCACAGGGGCGACTTGATGTGCAACAACACCGGTGAGCCAGCTGACGTTCAACGCTTCAGCCAAGTTAATCTATCTGTGAGTGACATCAACAAGGTCACCAAGAGGTTGCTAGGAGAGCCCCAAGATAAATGCAACAAAATTGGGCTAGCTCCCTTCTGCTTGACCAATCCCGTGCCTTCAGTAAGTACCCATACCCTCTTACTTTGTTGTTTGACTTCCTTTTTTTATCTCAATCATAATCACCGATTCATCTCAAACGCAGGCAAATGACAAGTTTTGGAAGAGGAAGAAGCCTCGACAACCCGCCTCTGGTCCAACGAAGCAGCAAGATTAGCCGGCTGCAGAAGGCGAGGCTGAGGTAGAACTTGACTCGCTTGGTCGTCTTTTTATTCAACTTGTTGATGCTCCTTCTCTTCAGGATGAAGCCGAAATTAGCCACACCAACGAGCCGGAGGTAACCTTGATTTCTTCTGATTCTGATTCTCCAATTCCTATTCGGAAGAAAACCCGGGCTGTGATCCGCAAGGTTCGAAGGAAGCCCCGGGTTGCCGTCCGTAAGGTCCCTTTTTCCCACCAGGATGCTCATTTGGATCCCAAATTTGTTTTGAAGACTCGTCAAACGGGGACCTCCAAAAGGAAGACCCGGAGCAGTGAAGGTGAGTTAAGCGGCGGGCTTCCATATGAACCGCCATCCCGTAAGGCGCGAGCTGAGGTGCTTCTTAGTCCAACTTCCTCTTTTCCTCTAGCTGACCATTTTAAGGAGCCCTTACATTTAAATGACTCGGCATATCAGACGTCCCATTCCTCGGGCGAGTCAAGCGCGACGCAGGCGCCAGCTTTCAACATCAACCTTGGGTAAGTAAATTCTGGCATAGCAGTTCCTTAATTCTTCCCCCCTTCAAATGAATAACTGCTTTGTTTTTTGCACAGTGCCAAAGCTATCAAGAAGAAAGCACCTGCCGGGTCATCTGACCCGATCATTCAACCAGACCCTGAGGCCACCTTGGTCCCCGAGGATGAGCCGGCCTATCAAACTGACCTGCCACGTAAAGACGCCGCCAGCCCGGCTCGCGCTCCCTCGCCTGTTGTACAAGAACGAGAAAATCCAACTGAAGAACAGCGCGAAGAGCCGCCCGTAGCACCGGCTCAGGATGATGTGGTGGTGATCGGAGAACAGCAGGCAACTCCAGAAGCCTCTACCACTCTGACCAAAATCCCTGCCAAGCCTGAGCCGGCCTCGAAGGACAAGGACAAGACGGCTCTTAACTTCCCTTCATTCGAAGACCAGGATGCCAGTACTCTGCACCAGGCTGTGCTGACCCGGCTGTCTGAAAGCCAGGACATAGAGATTGCCATGATAACTTCGTTGAAACGGAAATATGAGGTAATTTGCACCCCTCATTTTGTACCACATATATATGTAGCCCCCAAGGGACGGGTCATTATGGAATGATGACCCGGGACTTCAAAAGTAAACTTGTATGCATAACTTCAATCGGTGTCCCCAAAGGCCGGCTCGCCATTCATGGCTGGCGGGTCTTCATAACTTGTAAGCCGGATAGATCAATTTATGCATTAGCCCCCAAGTGCCATGGAGAGTGCTTGCAGCTGCATGGAACTTGCCTTACGGGTTTTGAAGCTTGAAAGCATGTAGCCCCCATGGGCCGGGTTGTCCTTTTAGGGCGGCTCGGGTCATACATGTACATATGATGTATAACATACTGCTCTGCAGGAAATGCTGGATCAAGTAGAAGCCCAGGCCTCCTGCTTCCGAAAGGAAGCCAAGAAGGAGAAGAAATTGCGCCAAGAATATGAAGACGCCGCCGCTGAAGCGAAGAAGTCTTTGGTCATTGTAAGGAACACCTTGCAAGAGACTGAGGCCGCAAGAGCCGCCCAAACTTGAGCCGGCAACTCAAGAGCTGGCAACTCTAAAAGGCCAGATCACCGCCATGTGCCGGGCTATCTTTGGTAAGCAAACAGACCGCCATGTCCCAATAGCTCCGTCTTACATACGTCAGGCCGGCTTGGCTGATGATGTATACTTATGTTTGCAGGCCGAAAAAATCAAACTCTTGTCCAGCAGCCGGTGGTGAAACTGAAGGCGGTCTACACCTTGGTAGAACAACTGTACATAGGCGGTTGTCGCTGCATAATGGCCGCCAAGAACACCAAGGCACCGCCTCAGCTGATTGCAGACACGCTGAAAGAACTATCAGTCGTGCCCAAGTGGTTCGAGGACTGGAAAAGAGCATGCTGCCGCACTGGGGCTCTGATCGCCCTTGCTCGAGCCAAGGCGTACGTGCCGGAACTTGATCCGGCTCAGGTGGCGGGCGGGTATCCAGAATTCAATGTGGACGACTCGCCATTTACCAAGAGGGACTTCCAGTGCTGTATCAAAGAAACCCGGGTTGCCGCCACCGACATCGCAGAAGAGGCTGATCTGACCCGGTACCAGGCGCCTTACTCCAAGGAGAACGAGCGGATAGAGCCGCCCAATCATGAGCCGGTGGCCCTAACCCATACGCGTAAGCCATCCTTTGCTCCTGAAGTCGACCCTTCCTCCGTGATATCCGATGATGCTCCATTTGAGGCATTACGCTCAATTCAGTGGTCGACCGGCGACTCAAGCCAAGAAGAAGAGGATGACGATAGCCGCGAAGAGTCGGCTCATGGTGCTCCATCAGGCACCGGTGCCAGCTCTGACCCGGTGATATAAATGCCGGCTTATCTTAGTAGGCCGAACTTGTAAATTTTTTGCCATGGCCGCAGCTGATGGGCGGCTTATAATAGTGTAGCATAAAACTCTTGGTGCTGATGCCAGTGCCATCGTGTACTGAGCTTGCAGATTGCTTGTATAAACACCTTGCGCTTCTGCGAATCCTCTTATGGGCTGTGAGAGCCGTTGTTTGCAATAGAGTGATTCCGCTAAAATAATAACAATGGCATGTGATGGTTACTGATGAAATCATATTGAACGAGTAATCTTTGTTACTGTTTGCAATGAATCAAGAATATTATATGGAACTAAGTAAATGCTATGTATGGATGTATGCATGTATGCAGAGATGAGTGCAACAAAAGAACATAATCGTAAGTCGGAACGTGCTTGGACCAGCCGGCTTATAATCGTAAGTCGGCTGCTGAACACAACTTGAAACGGCCGGCTCATAGGGCGCAAGCTAGAATATGCTTTCATGAAGCTGGCACCTTGGCCTGTTGGTTTGTCCTCGCTCTCTGAAAGCCGGCTCTCACACAACCAATCGGACGTTTTAACTCTGACGAATTCAGAGTCACCTCTGTGATTGACTCGTCAGACGTACGCCGGGTCATTTTTTTAGGGAGTAGCATCTTGCTAACAGGCAGGTTTAACCAACTTTGTGGCATCTCACCGGGTAAAAGGGTTTTGTAAGCTAAACTCAATGGAGTTGGAAGCCCCCAAGTAACCAAGATCAACAAATAAAGATCCAGCACACGAATTTTGAGGCAAAGCACCTTCACACAGTGCTGTTGGTCGCTATTTTATTTGATAAAAAAAAGAGGTATATACATGATAGAAGGTATGTACAAAGATGTGACCTAGTCAATGACTTAGGTGTAGTATGGCCGGAGCTGGGCAATGTTCCAAGGCCAGCTTGTTTCCTCCTCAGAGGTACGTGAGTTATCTGCCTCACGTATATCAATCAGGTAATATGATCCGTTGTTGAGATTCTTGCTGACCACAAAGGGCCCTTCCCAAGGTGGTGAAAGCTTATGCATGCCTGTCTAGTCTTATATCAGACGGAGCACTAAGTCACCTTCCTTAAAAGTGCGGCTTCGAACTCTACGGCTGTGGTAACGACGTAGGTCTTGCTGATAGATTGTTGATCTGGATGCGGCAAGGTCACGCTCTTCCTCCAAAGCATCAAGAGCGTCTTGGCGAGCTAGCTCATTATCTTATTCCACATAAGCCGCCACTTGAGGGGAGTCATGCCGAATATCGCTCAGAAGCACAGCTTCTGCACCATAGACTAGGAAAAACGGCGTATAGCCTATTGACCGGCTGGGAGTAGTCCGTATGCTCCAAAGTACTGAAGGTAGCTCTTCTTCCCAGCAACCCGGCGTGCGCTGCAAAGGCACAATGAGCCAGGGTTTGATACCGCGCAATATTTCCTGATTGGCCCTTTATGCCTGTCCGTTGGACTGAGGATGCGCAACCGATGCTAGACCAAGCCGGATGTGTTCCTGTTGACAGAACTGTTCCATAACTCCCTTGGACAGATTAGTTCCATTATCAGTAATGATACTGTGCGGGTAGCCAAATCGGAATATCAGCTTTTTCAGAAACTTGACAGCTGTAGCCGCGTCGCAGTTGCTGACCGGCTCTGCTTCTACCCACTTGGTAAAAATGTCCACAGCCACCAGTAGGTGTGTATGTTTGTTCTTAGAACATTTGAAGGGCCCCACCATGTTAAGCCCCTAGACCGCGAACGGCCAAGTGATCGGGATCATCCTCAATTCTTGAGCCGGCACATGGGCCTGGCGAGCATATTTCTGGCAACCATCACACTTACGGACAATGTCCTCTACGTCAGCATGAGCCGTGAGCCAGTAAAACCCATGCCGGAAAGCCTTCGCGACCAGTGATCTTGAGCCGGCATGGTGTCCACAATCGCCAGAGTGAATCTCATTGAGGATGGCACAGCCTTCTTCAGGTGAAACACAACGCTGAAAAACACCAGTGATGCTTCGTCGGTGCAACTCGCCATTTACAATAGTCATAGACTTGGACCGTCTAATGATCTGCCGAGCAAGCAGTTACTCTGTTGGCAGTTCTCCCCAGATTAGATAAGCCAAGTAGGGGACCGTCCAATCAGGGATTGCATGGATAGCAGCCACTAGAGCCGCCTCCGGGTCAGGAACAGCTAAATACTCTTCTGTTGGTAACTTGACAGACGGGTTGTGCAAAACGTCCAGGAACACATTGGGTGGCACCGGCTTGCGCTGCGAGCCCAAGCGAGAGAGTGCGTCTGCCGCCTCATTTTGCCTGCGATCAATGTGATCAACTTGATAACCTTTGAAGTGTCCAGTAATATTCATGACCGTGTGCCGATAAGCCGCCATAAGGGGATCCTTGGAATCCCAAGTACCAGAAACCTGCTGGGCCACCAAGTCTGAATCGCCCAAGCACCTGACCCGGCTCAAGTTCATCTCCTTAGCCATCCGGAGCCCAAGAAGCAAGGCCTCATATTCCGCTGCATTGTTAGTACAGGGGAACATAAGTCTCAGAAAATAACAGAACTTGTCTCCTCGTGGGGAAGTAATCACAACTCCAGCCCCCGAACCTTCAAGCTGCCTTGAGCCGTCAAAGTGTATGGGCCAGTATGTTGTGTCGGGCTTCTCTTCGGGAGCCTGCAACTCTGTCCAATCATTAATAAAGTCCACCAACGCCTGAGATTTGATTGATGTGCGAGGCACGTATTTGAGATGATGCGGACCGAGCTCGATAGCCCACTTAGCAACCCGTCTTGTTGCCTCCCGGTTCTGGATTATATCCCCAAGAGGTGCTGAGCTGACTACAGTGATCGGATGCTCATGGAAGTAATGCTTCAGCTTGCGGCTAGCCATAAATACTCCGTAGACCAGCTTCTGCCAATGTGGATACCGCTGCTTGGACTCGGTTAACACCTCACTGATATAATACACTGGGTGCTGGACTGGATACTCCTTGCCATCTTCCTTGCGCTCCACTACGACTGCCACGCTTACCGCCTTGTTATTAGCAGCAATATACAGCAGTATTGGCTCCTTCTCATGAGGGGCAGCAAGGACTGGCGGCTTAGACAACTGCTTCTTGAGGGCCTCAAAAGCCTGATCTGCAGCATCACTCCAGACGAAGTCATCTAATTTCTTAAGCAACTGGTATAATGGAATGGCCTTTTCTCCAAGCCGGCTTATGAACCGACTAAACACCGCGACCCGCCCAGCCAGCCTCTGCACATCATTCAGTCTGGCTGGCTTAGCCAGAGTTGCGATTGCCTTAATCTTTTCCGGGTCAGCTTCAATGCCACGCTCGGAAACAAGAAATCCCAGAAGTTTTCCCGTAGGGACACCAAAAACACACTTCTCCGGGTTAAGCTTCATCTGGTAGATGCGGAGGTTGTCAAACATTTCCTTGAGATCCTCCAACAGAGTTTCTTTCTTATGGGATTTGACCACAATGTCATCAACATAAGCATGAACGTTCCGCCCGATCTGTTTGTGAAAGCAGCTCTGGACACAACGCTGGTAAGTTGCTTGTGCACACTTCAGACCAAATGGCATGGTCGTATAGCAGAAGGCCCCAAAGGGTGTGATGAAAGACGTCTTTTCCTGGTCTTCCAGCTTCATTTTAATCTGATGATAGCCTGAGTAAGCATCCAGGAAGCATAGACTTTCACAACCAGCCGTAGCATCGATGATCTGGTCAATACGGGGCAAGGCAAAGGGGTCACTAGGACAGGCCTTATTCAGGTCTGTGTAATCAACACACATCCGCCAAGTCCCGTTTTTCTTCAGAACAAGCACCGGGTTAGCTAGCCATTCAGGATGGAAGACTTCGACGATGAACCCGGCAGCTAGGAGCCGGGCCACTTCTTCACCAATAGCTTTCCGCCTTTCCTCATTAAAGCGACGGAGATACTGGCGAACTGGCTTAAACTTGGGATCCACATTAAGGGAGTGCTCAACGAGTTCTCTTGGTACACCTGGCATGTCAGAAGGTTTCCATGCAAAAATGTCCCGGTTCTCACGGATGAACTCGATGAGCGCGCTTTCCTATTTGGGATCCATATTTGCACCAATGGTGAACTGCTCAGAAGAATTGCCTGGGGTGAAATCAACTTGCTTTGTGTCTCTGGCCGATTTAAACTTGAGTAGAGGGTCAGACTCCGTGGTGGGCTTCTTTAGGGATGTCCTGTCAGATGGGTCAACATTATCCTTATAATACCGCAACTCCTCTGCAGCGCAAGCCGTCTCAGCATAAGCTGCGTCTCCTTCCTCGCACTCGAGTGCAATCTTCCGGTTGCCTTCCACTGTGATGGTTCCCCTTGGTCCTGGCATCTTCATCTTTAGGTAAACGTAGCACGGTCGTGCCATGAACCGCGCATAAGCCGGCCGGCCAAATAAGGCGTGGTATGGGCTCTTAAGCTTAACCACCTCAAAGGACAGGAACTCAGAACGCCAGTTATCCTCTGAGCCAAAGGCCACCTCAAGGGAAATTCTTCCCATGGGATAGGCCGACTTGCCAGGAACAATGTCGTGAAAGACTGTAGAGGACGGAGTTAACTGCTTATCGGACAGATTCATCCGCCTGAACATGTCGTAGTACAGAATGTTGATGCTACTGCCTCCGTCCATGAGCACCTTAGTTAGGGTGTAACCGCCGACTTGTGGCGCAACCACCAGGGCCAGGTGGCCAGGGTGATCAATGAGGACAGGATGATCTTCCCTGCTCCAGGTAACTGGCTGTTCAGACCAGTTGAGGTAGTAAGGAGCCGCCGGCTCAACCACGTGGGCGGCTCGTCGCTGTAGCTTCCGATCCCGTTTGCAGGTGCTAGTGGTGAAAACGTGAGACTGTCCACTGTTTAGCTGTTTTGGGTTACTCTGAAACCCTGCCGCACCAGCCTGATGCTGATTTCCCTGGTTGTTTCGCTGATTGCCACCTCTAGTGTGACCAGCCCCCTGGAACCCGCCACCTTGCCCACTGTTCCCTTGGAAGCCGGGTCCTGCGAAGGGCCCTTGTAAGCCGGTGCCCGAGAAGCCGGATCCCTGGTTGGCGGGTTGTCCGCCGTTGCCGCCTCCATTATGATGATTCTGGAAGACCCGTTTGGCAAACTCTTGCATGAGATAGCAATTTTCCCAGGAGTGATTGGACGGCTTACCATTGTAACTGTGCTTCGGACAAGGAGCCTTGAGAGCTTCCTCATAAGTGAGAGGGCGATTTCCATACTGCCTCCTTGAACCGTCATTCTGCCGCTGACCCTTATTCTCTGTGTTTGTGTTTGCCACCAGATCGGAACTACTGTCATGACCCTTGCGTTTACCACCATTGTTGCTCTGACCATTACCGTTCTTCTGCTGCTGACCCTTGCCACCAGCCTTCTTCCCCTTGTCCGACTTCTCCTCGTCTGACAGTGGATCCTTGGTGTTATCTGACTCCGCATACCGGGTTAAGACATCCATGAGGTCTCCCATGTCCTGACCTTTCGCTTGAGTCGCCCCAGCTTCTGGACCAGGGGCTGGAACTTGCACGTCTGCTCCAGAACGAGCACTGCCTGAGCCGCCGAGATACTGTCTGAACTGTGTATGACTTCTGCCACCCGGCGAGCCCAGTGATGCGCCGACTCATCCTCGCGCTGGACACAACGCTCTAGATCCACAATTGTGGTCGCCTTTTACAGGTTCTCTGGAAATTCTTGATGAAGCGCTCCTTCAGCTCTTGCCATGTGTTGACAGAATTCGCCGGTAGGTTTTTCATCCAGGTGCGTGCAGGTCCTTCCCACATCAGAGGGAGGTAACACGCGCATACTGACTCACTTGCGTCCAACAAGTCCATTGCCAACTCATAACTCTCGATCCACTCAGTGGGCTCCAGATTCGCTATATAATTAGGGACCTTGCGAGGCCCTTTGAAATCGGGGGGGATGCACGCCTCTCGCAGCGCTGGCACCAAACAGGGAGTTCCAATCATGCGGCTAGAAGAGCTCCCAAGTCGGCCATCTGTCTGGGTCGCGACGGGTGAGTTAACATTCGGCGGCGGGTTGATATCCAGAGGCGGGTTAACCCGCGCCGGCGGGTTGTGCCCTGCATGCGCGTTTGCTTCTTCCCATGCTCGCAGAATCCGAGCAGCGTCTGCAACGTCTTGCGGGATCCTGGGCTAGCGCTGCTCCGCCAGCAGCTGGGCAGCTCTCCTACGGTGTGCGCTGCTGGAGACCGCTGGCGACTCAGGGCGCTGACTCCTGGTGCGGCTCTGATGACGGGGTCGAGTGAAGCCGATGCTGGCTATGCGAATAGTTAGCTTGCTGCACTACGGCTGTCTTGAGCATTGCAATGGCGTTCCTGGCCTCGGTCTGAATCAGGCCATCCCCCTCGATCGGAATAGCTGCCAAGTTGTGGGTCGCTGCCAGCACGTTATCCACCGGGTTAGAGTAGTGTCCAATTGGGGTCTGGAACCGGTGAGACGGTGGCTGCTGCTGCTACTCCGGCGTGTGATGCTGTGCCGGCTCGCGCTGCTGGACCGGCTGTCGCAAAGGTGGCTCTCCCGTGGGGACGACTCCAGCCCCCGGGTTCGTCGGAGCCGGCGGGGTGGTGAAAAGCTGAGTCGTCTCAAGATTAGCCGGAAGCCGGCTCTGATGATGCCTCCTGTGAACGAGCTCCGACTCGGCCTGCCGGCGGTTCAGGTAATGTGCCTCCTCTTCCAGGCGCTGCCTCTCATCGGAAATCCAGGCCTGTTCCTGCATCATGCGAGCGTTCTCCGCATTGATGTCCTCTTGGATCTTTGCCATCTGTTCGCGACACTTTGTGATCTCCGTGTTGCGCGCCGCCGCGTTCTCCGCGGTGACCGGCTCGGCCAACAGGGCTACCAGCGTAGTCATCAAGTCCGCGAGCTCCTGAGCCCCAGTTTTCTGAGAGCCGGTGGCTGACGCGCCGGCTCCTCCTGAGCCGGCAAGGATGTTATTCTGCCCCGCCGTTGGATTGGCCGGGTCTCGCACCGGATCTTGCCTTCCCGCCATGTACACCGCCGCGAAGCGAGGCGGATCAGGGCTCTCCGGAAAGACGTCGTCTGTGTGCCTGAGCCCTCCATCATACGGCGGAAGAATTGACTCGGTTTCCCCTGTCGAGGACTCGCCGTCAGATTGAACGAGTGTGTCATCCTGGGACAGGGAGTTCTCCGATAAGGCCACCCCTTGGGTGAAACCGACGAAGGCATGGTTTGGGCCGGCTTGACGCGGGCCGGGTCTCGCCTGGCACTGGCCAGCGCGGCGGGCCGACTCAACTCCGGCGACCCTCTCCAACCCGGCGGTCGGCTCACCGACCACGCCGATGAAGGTATGGATCTTGCCGAAGGGGACCCGGTACCCGTACTCGATTGAGTCGGCGTCGGGGCCCCAGTATAAATCGTCGATGTAGAACTTCCCGCGGCGGCTCTTGGTCATCATGCCAACCGCGTACTTCCCGAACCCTGGGAGAGATCCCGCTAAGAACTCAACTCCACTGTGCGTGTGCCCCACGGTAGGCGCCAACTGTCGTGGTTTTAACACGGCAGATGCCCTTGTGAAAGGACTTAGAGGTGAGGCCATCGCACAAGTGTGGAAGCTTAACGGGGTTGATCGGGAACGAGAAGACGCCGGGTTACCCAGGTTCCGCCCCTCATGGTGGAGGTAAAAGCCTACGTCCTGCTTGTGTATATTGCTGTGGTTCTCGATTACAAGGATGCGGATTCGCTAACCTAGCTCTCGATGATATTGCAACTTAGTGTTTTTCGTATAGGTGCCCCCCTTTATATATACAGGTGGAACCCTAGATTACACGAGAGTCCGGGTCGTTCTTTGACCCGCCTCCTACTCTTTCCTACTTGTTCTCCAAGACGGTCTTCTTGCCATCTATCTTCTCATGAGCCGGCCCACTGCTTAAGCCGGCCTATCCTTGCCAGGCCTCGTTAAGCCGGCCCACACAGAGTCTTCAGCCCCGCGGTAAGTTGACCCGCAAGCTTGCGTTATGGCCGGGTTAACACCCTGCCGGGTCTCCATGCTGGTAAACATCCCCAACACTAACCATGTTACGTTTACCTCAAGTTGAAGTTGCCAGGTAGGCCTGGGCATAAAAACCGACCAACCGAAAACTGAACCGAAACCGATACCGAATAAACCGAATTTTCGGTGTTTTGTGTGCGTACAAAAAAAATCGGTTAGCTGAGATGCTAACCGAACCAAATTCGGTCGGTATGTGTATTTCTCTCGGTTAACCGAAAAGCCGAAACTACGTACCCCAGCCCAAACGGTCCAGCCTAGGCCTAGTCCAGCCCAATTACTAGACAAGCCCACCCATCCCCCATGCCTAGACCTAGCCCGCAGCCTCACAGGTCGCAGCGCATGGCCACACGCAGCCACGCACGCCAGACCTAGCCGCCTGCAGCCCTGCCCTTCCCACACCTCGACTCAGCCGCCGCCTCCGCGTTTCTCATCTATGCGGCTGAGCCACCGCCGGCGCCACCGCACCTTCTTCCCCACCCGGCCGCCCCTGACAGCCGACGCCACCGCATCTTCTTCCCCACCCTGCTGGCGTCCGCCCCCGATGGCAACTCCTGCATCTCCACCCACTAACGTTTCTGTTAGCACCTACCAACCGCCGACCATCGCGCCGTCGCAGGACTCAAGGAAGGAGAGGACCAGAGGACTGGACCGCCGGCGCTTCCGCATCATCTACCCCACCCAGCTCCCATCGATTTTCGACCTCCGAGCTTCGGCGTCTCCGTGGTTTCTGCTATCAAAATATGTTCTGAAAGTGTATTTTCTGAACTTGAGATAGAATTTGGTTTAAAATGAAAACCGAACCGAAAGATCAGTTAACCGAAAGTTCGCTTAGCTGTTTTTTAGTGTCAAATTCGGTTTCCACATCTGCATACCGAATTTACGAAAAAACTGAACAGCAGAACAACCAGGCCTATTGCCAGGGCCGAATGGAGTAATTACCATCTCAGGTGATAGGCAAAGGGCAGAGGAGTGTTTGCAGAAGGGCTCTCTGATTGCGAATGCTCAAATGGTCGTGGCTGAGTTGAATGAGTACAAGAGGACAACAGATCCTAGTTAGTTGTTGAAATTGAAGAAACCGGTGGCTCACTCTGCATTCCAGTCAGCTGGAGAGACCAAGCAAGTGCAGGTTCACCCCGAGGATCCAACCAAGACGACAAACATCGCAAACAACCTCAGTAGCAAATAGGAGGACGAGCTCATCCAATTCCTCCATGACAACTAGGACATCTTTGCATGGAAACCTTCTGACATGCTGGGTGTTCCCAGGGAATTGGCCAAGCACACACTCTGTGTTGATCCGAAGGCGAAACCGGTCAAAGAGCATCCGCGGCCCTACTCGGAAAAAAAG
Source organism: Elymus sibiricus (assembly GCA_039707655.1). Lineage (NCBI taxonomy): Eukaryota > Viridiplantae > Streptophyta > Magnoliopsida > Poales > Poaceae > Elymus > Elymus sibiricus. Next base: position 166,665,283 of record CM077670.1, read on the forward strand.
TGCAAGGCAATTGGCGAAGAAATTGCTCGGCTCTTGGCTGCCTAGTTCATCTGCGAAGTCTACCACTCCGAGTGGCTTGCCAATGTAGTGATGGTGCCTAAGAAAAATAACTCTCTTAGAATGTGTATAGATTTCAAGCATATCAATAGGGTCTGTCCCAAAGATCATTTCCCTCTTCCTCTCATGGACCAGATAGTGGATTCCACTGCTGGCTGTGAGTAGCTCTGCTTTCTGGATGCGTACTCCGGGTACCATCAGATCCGAATGTATGGGCCCGATGAAATAGAAACAGCCTTCATGATGAGGACATCAATACCATAGTTACACCCACAGCCCCTGCTACTACACATACTGGACCAATTACTAGAGCTCACGCACGCCGATTAAATTATCAGGTACTTTTGTTTCGTGGGAGTAATTCTAATGTTCATGAGAATATGATGCTGCCTAAATTAGATACATTTGTGTTGATTACTAATGAAGGGCCTACCATGGATAAGAGGGATGAACACTGGAGTAGGATCAAGCATGGAGATGAAGGCACGCGCGAAGGGAACCAGAACGGCCTTTCTGATGGAGTTTTCAGCACTTTGAAGCCTCCATGATGGCATACAAGGACATGGACGAAATATACAAGATGCCCTTTCATAAATTTTGTCCATAGCTTATTTTAGGTGTTGCGTCACCTTAGTTTGGGCCAGGCCCATGTAATTTTGAAATACTACTTCCTAGGCTGGTTTTAGAGTCTGTATTGTAGGGGAAACAACTCAAGAGGTGTTTTAGTCCCACCTTGCCAAGCGTGGACGAAATCCCCTCCCTTTTCTCCTACAAATATAGCCCTTATGGCACTGATTAGACTTGGGTTTTGTTTAGATTAAAGTTTACCATAGCTGCAACTCGCGTCCTTCATTTGTGTTCAATGACCAGACCAAGATGTCACAGAACCCCACTTGATTAATAAAGTTTTCCTCTTATATTTACAATATCCAGATTGCAATCTCAGTTTCTTGCTTGTTCTTCGTTTGCTTGCAGGAAATAGACCCTCGTGGTCAGGTTGATTGTGCTCCGGCATGGTCAATAACATCTCGGAGTTGGTTTAGCGATTGCTAAGGCGCGGCGTCTTCGCACGTTCGTAGTCGGATCGTCAAAGTCTACTCCACTGAAAACGATAGCTATTTCTCATCGAAACATCGGGGCGCCTTCGCCTCTACCAAGTGGTATCAGATTTCCAGGTTGCTCGGTGAGAATTTCCAGTTTTTCGTAGTTTAGATCGCGTCTGTTCTTCATACCTACAGTCCACGAAAAAGCCACACACAAAATTAGGGTTAGATCATCATATCTGAACCAATCTGAGCCTGTTGCAATTTTATGTTCGGTGTTTTGCTTTGTTGAATTTGTGGTTGCATCGCATGTCAAGTTGCTGGTCGTAGCGTCTAGTCCTTTAGAGTTTCGAGTTCTATTCACAAGTTGTCACGCCGCCGCCACACCATCATCATCACCGCTGCCATATACCACCACCGCACCGTCTTCATCACCGCTACCATATACCACCACCGCACCGTCTTCATCACCGCTGCCATATACCACCACCGCTTATCCGCCACCAATCTGAGTCCATATACACCACCGCTTATCCGCCACCAATCCGAGTCCATATACCACCAACAATCCGACTCCATATACCACCATCAATACGAGTCCATATATACCATCGCCTATCCGCCACCAATCCGAGTCCATCACCAATTCAAGTTGCCTTGTCTGAGTAGGTTTCGGATTTCATCAATCTTGCTCCGTCTGTAGAAGAGAGGTGATTTCCAAAAAAAAAAGTCTGGAGAGCTTTTTCGCAGTTTTCCCACAAAATTTCAGCAGGTGGAAATATTTTTTGCCTATCCTATTTTTAGGCTTTGGGGAGAATTTTGAGCTACTTGCCATCATAATGATTTTTTGTCGCACTTTTTCGTCGTCGCTGCCCCAAAATGTTCCCCAAAAAAAGAGTCAAAAAATTTCGTGCCTATCCTGTTTTTAGACCTTGGGAAGAGTTTTGAGACACTCGCCATTATAGTGATTTTCTGAAGAAAAAAAGACCAAAAAAAAGAGCGCCAAAAAAATAGAGTGTGCTTTTCCCTTGATTACGTGCCATGCCGTGATTTTGTTGGTGTTCTAGGCTCGCGTTTCCAGTAGGGTCGTCTAGCCTAGGACCAGCACAGTACCATCGTTGAGCGTTTATTCAACTTTGCATCTCTGAATTGATTATTGCTGACCCTTTTTGCTACCACATTATAAGCCTTCCCAGCTCCACATACATCTGCGTCGTGCGTTTGACACCACCTGGCCATCGCTCTATCCAAGCTTTGAGAGTTTTGACTACAACGGTGCCGATTACTGCCTGCTGCTTGGTAAGAACGGGTAAGAATTTGTGATTCGCTTGACGGATTTGTGATTTTCCACCACACCACATCCTATTAGTAGTTTGTAGGGCATATTCTTGTGTGTTTCTATTGCTGCTAACCATGACAGGATCACAAGAGAACCAGATGGGAGAACATGACGAAGAAGGAACTACATGATAAATTTCAACAAATGTTGGGTGAATAGGTACAAGATGTGCTGAGCAGCTTTGGAAAGGCAATGGAGAGGATAGATGACATTGACAAGACAATTGACACCAAGTTGAACGCCAAGTTCGATGAAGTGCTCGCGCGTCTACCACCACCACCTGCTGCACCGTTGTAACACCAACAACAACCACCTCCACCTCCACATCGCGCCAATCAAGTAGGACGAGCGAGGCATGTTCCTCTTGAGGAACGCAACATTCTGGTGCCGTTGCTACTGGTGTTGATGCTTCTGTGGCTCCTGCTGCTACTGCCGAGGAGGACGACGATTACAATTGCGATTACGAGGATGAGGTTGTTCAAAATCAGAGCTACCTGCAACCACCAGCACCACCACCAGGTCGTCCACGTGCATATAATCCCAACGGTAGGGCTGCACCACCACCTCGGGTACGAGATCATGACCATGTTCCTAAACTAAAATTGAATATTCCGCCATTTGAGGGTAGATATGTTCCAGATGTATATCTTACTTGGGAGTTAGAAACTGAACAATGTTTTACATGTTTACAATATCCCGAGGATAGACGTGTTGCTGCTGCTGTTTGTGCATTCACTAGTTTTGCTTGTGTTTGGTGGTCTGAACATTGTAGATTATATCATGATAATATCCCAACTACATGGGCTGCTTTGAAAACTGCTACGTGTACTCATTGGGTTCCACCATATTATCAACGTGAATTACTTCAAAAATTGCAGTGTTTAAGACAAGGAAATTTTTTTGTAGAGGAATATTATCAGAAATTACAAACTGGCATGATTAGATGTGGTATTGTTGAGGATAATGAAGCTATGCTTGCATGTTTTATGGGTGGATTAAACAAAGAAATTCAAACCATATTAGAGTATAAGGATTATAACAATATCACTCGTTTATTCCATCTTGTTTGCAAAGCTGAATGTGAAGTGCAGGATCGACAGGCATTGGCGTGAACTTATTTTTCTGCAGCTCGATCTTCATCATGGACACCACATACAACATCTACTTCCACATGTCTGGCTGCACCACCGCCTACTTCATCCGCCAAATCCAACCGAGATACAAGAAAATAGGCACCACGATCATCCGCCAAGAGCACACCTTCCGGTCCCGCACAGAGCTCTTCTTCATCCATGCATCAACAGGGCAAACACATGATGTTATATGTCGTCATTGCAGTGGTCGAGGTCATTATGCGAGCAAATGCCCATCCCAGCGTGTGATGGTTATTACTGAGGATGGTGGGTATGAGTCCGCTAGTGATTATGATGAGGAGACCTTGGCTCTTATTGCTAGTGAAGAACAAGGTGGAGATGATTCTGAACAAGAGACGCAATACATGACTGCTGAAGACGCTGACAGGTATGAAAGTTTAGTTGCTCAACGTGTTTTGAGTGTGCAGGTAACACGGGCTGAACAAAATCAGAGGCACAACTTGTTCCATACAAAGGGAGTTGTGAAGGAACGTTCTGTTCGCGTCATCATAGATGGAGGGAGTTGCAACAACTTGGCTAGCATGGAGATGGTGGAGAAGCTGTCTCTCACCACACGACCACATCCTCATCCTTACTACATACAATGGTTCAACAGCGGCGGCAAGGTTAAGGTAACACGCACTATTCGTGTGCATTTTAGTATTGCTACATATGCTGATTATGTTGATTGTGTTGTGGTACCCATGCAAGCATGCTCCCTATTACTTGGTAGACCATGGCAATTCGATAAAAATTCTGTACACCATGGTAGAAATAATCAGTATACTCTTCTTCATAAATACAAACATATTACTTTGCTTCCTATGACTCCTGAACACATTTTGAAAGATGATCTTACTAGAGCTAGTAAAGCAAAACAGGAGCAAAACAAGAGTGAAAATCAGATTGTGGAAAAATAATTTGAGCAACAAATGAAGCCTAATAACAAACCATCATCTCATGTTGCTTCTGAAATTAAATTGAAAAGTGGATGTTTGCTTGCCACCAAATCTGTTATTGATGATCTAGATTTCAGCAAAATCTGTTTGTGGTGCTTTTGTGAGCAAAGAGGCAATATTTTCATTCGAGGACGTGCCACCCTCTTTGCCTCCTGCTGTCACTAACATTTTATAGGAGTTCGCTGACGTCTTTCCACAAGACGTACCACCAGGATTACCACCTATTCGAGGGATTGAGCATCAGATTGGCTTAATTCCTAGTGCATCACTGCCCAACCGTGCGCCATACTGTACCAATCCAGAGGAGACTGATAACCCACAAGTATAGGGGATCCCAACAGTTTTCGAGGGTAGAGTATTCAACCCAAATTTATTGATTCGACACAAGGGGAGCCAAAGAATATTTGCAAGTATTAGCAGTTGAGTTGTCAATTCAACCACACCTGGAGACTAAATATCTGCAGCAGAGTGATCAGTAGCACAGTAGTATGGTAATTTGATAGCAATAGCAATAGTAGTAACAGTAACAGTAACGGTAACAGCAATAGTTTTGTAGCGGTTGTGACAGTAGTAGCAACAGTAGTAACTTAGCAAAGAACAATATGTGAAAAGCTCGTAGGCATTGGATCGGTGATTATGTTGGATAACATTCATCATGTAACAGTCATAACCTAGGGCGACACAGAACTAGCTCCAATTCATCAATGTAATGTAGGCATGTATTCCGTATATAGTCATACGTGCTTGCGATAAGAACTTGCATGACATCTTTTCTCCTACCCTCCTGTGGCAGCGGGGTCCATAAGGAAACTAAGGGATATTAAGGCCTCCTTTTAATAGAGAACCGGAATAAAGCATTAACACATAGTGAATACATGAACTCCTCAAACTACGGTAATCACCGGAAAGAATCCCAATTATTGTCACCTTGGGGTATGCGGATCATAACACATAGCAGGTGCATATAACTTGCAAGATCGGATCAAGAACACAAATATATTCATGAAAACATAAAGGGTTCAGATCTGAAATCATGGCACTCGGGCCCAAGTGACAAGCATTAAGCCTAGCAAAGTCATAGCAATATCAATCTCAGAACATAGTGGATACTAGGGATCAAGCCCTAACAAAACTAACTCGATTACATGATAAATCTCATCCAACCCATCACCGTCTAGCAAGCCTACGAAAGAATTACTCACTCTCGGCGGTGAGCATCATGAAATTGGTGATGGAGGATGGTTGATGATGACGATGACGGAAGATCCCCCTCTCCGGAGCCCCGAACGGACTCCAGATCTGGCCTCCCGATGAAGAACAGGAGGTGGCGGCGGCTCCGTATCGTGAAACGCAATGAAACTTCCTCTTTTATTTTTTCTCTGGAATTGTGAATTTATAGGCTTGAGATTAGGGTCAGTGGAGCCACGTGGGCCCCTCAAGCCACCAGGGCGCGCCAGTGGGTCTTGGCTCCAGTATTTTCTATTTATTCCATAAAAAATCTCCAAAAAGTTTCATCCAATTCCAAGAACTTTTATTTCTGCACAAAAACAACACCATGGTAATTCTGCTGAAAACAGCGTTAGTCCAGATTAGTTTCATTCAAATCATGCAAATTAGAGTCCAAAACAAGAGCAAAAGTGTTTGGAAAAGTAGATACGATGGAGACGTATCAACTCCCCCAAGCTTAACTCATTGCTTGTCCTCAAGCAATTCAGTTGACAAACTGAAAGTGATAAAGAAAAACTTTTACGAACTCTTTTGCTCTTGTATCTATATATTCTTAAATAATACCCAGGTTTTCAGCAAAGATCATAACTAACCACGCAAATGATAACTCTTAGAAACTATATTCACTCATATCAATGGCATAATCAACTAGCGAGCAATAATAAAGTATCTCAATTGCCAAGACTTTGTCAAAACAATCATGATATAATATGACAACATGGTATCTCGCTAGCCCTTTCTGAGACCGCAAAACATAAATGCAGAGCACCTCCAAAGTTCAAGCAGTGAGTAAACATTGTAATTCATGGTAGAAGAGATCCAGTCTTGATGCAGACAACATTAACTATACACAATGCATGAGAATGACAATAGTGCTCTCAGGACTGGTGCTTGTTTGAGAAGGTGATGACTCAACAATAAAAATAAAATAACATAAAAGTAAATAGATGGACCCTTCGCAGAGGGAAGCAGGGATTTGCAGAGGTGCCAGAGCTCAAAGCTTAAATCAGAGATAAATATAATTTTGGGAGGTATGCCTTTCCTGTCAACGTCACGACCAAGAGTTTTCAATATCTTCCATGCTAACCAAATTAGCGGCGGTTCCCAAGCGGTAAAGTAAAGTTTACTCCCCCTCCACCAACAATCACAAGCCATGGCTAGACGAATCCTCGGGTGCCCTCCATACCAATAACTTTCCGGGGGAGTTTGTTTTATTATTTTGCAATTTTAATCATGGGACTGGGCATCCCGATTACCAGCCCCTCTCGTGCAAGGACAAGTGAATAAACACTCATCATGAGAATAACCCGCTTAGCATGGAAGATATTGAACGCCCCCTGTCGCTCCATGAGCAGTACGAGCACACAAAACAGATGTTCGTTTGAATATTTAGAGGTGGCACATGCAAATTTAATTAGAACAGCAGGGTAATACCGCATATAGGTAGATATAGTGGACTCATCTGGAATAACTTTGGTTTAAGGGTTTCGATGCACAGCAGTATTCCCGCTTAGTACAGGCAAAGGCTAGCAAATAGGTTGAGAAGCGACCAGCTAGAGAGCGAAAACGGTCATAACCATGCCTCGTGAATAATCAACATTGAATACTAGCATGAGTAGGATATAAACACCATGAACATAAATATCGTGGAGGCTATGTTGGTTTTGAATCAACTACATGCGTGAACATGTGCCAAGTCCAGCCACTTGAAACATTCAGAGGAGGATACCATATCATCATACTACATCACAATCATTTTAATGCATGTTGACACCCAAGATAAATCATTATCGACTCCTAGCTACTTAAGCATGGCATGAGCAACTATAATCTCTAATTGTCATCATAAACATGTTTAATCATAATATGCTGAATCATGGATACTGAGTTAAACATATTTACAAAAACAAAAACAAGTTGAGTTCATACCCGATTTTCCTTGCCACAGTCACTTCATCAAATTATCGTCATTATTGCCTTTCACTTGCACAACCGAATGATATGAAAATAATAGTGCAAGAGTGATGTGGACTAAGCTAGAATCTGCAAACATTTTATTCAAAGGAGAATACAAGGTAATATGGGCTCTTTGTTGCATCAACAATAATGCATACGAGAGCCACTCAACATTTTCAGCGTGGTGTTTTCCTTACAATGACTCAACAAAAGAAAAGAATTTCAGAGAAACATACTAAAATATTTTTGGAGTTTTTTTTAAGGGAGCAAATTAAAGAACACAAAACAAAAACGAGAAAAACTATTTACACGGGAAAGCTCCCAACAAGAAAAAGAAGAAACAGGATACCTTTTTGAGTTTTCTTTTAATATTACAACTATTTAAACTAGAAAGAAAAACCAAAAAGAAACGAGAAATGTTTTTGGATTTTCTCAAAGTTTTTCAAACACACAAGAAGAAAACGAGAAAATAAAACTAACATGGATTATACAATGAAAGAGGATGAACACCGACAACTAGAATGAAATGTGTGAGCATGAATGTAATGTCGGTGAGAAATACATACTCCCCCAAGCTTAGGCTTTTGGCCTAGCTTGGTAATCACCATCCCTGGTCTGGGTAATAATCAAAGTGGTAGCTCGTGGAGGCTCGCTGTGCAGCCTCCTCAACCAGACGGGCGGCTTCTACTGCCATGTTATACTCCTGCACTTCATACTCCTGGAGGAAATATCTCCGTTTGTTCTGGTAATCAAAGAGAGCAGGAGCAGGCAAAGCAACATACACAGAACGATATTTATCAAAAACTAAGTTATATTCATATCCGTGTGCATCGTGTTTTAAAAACTTATGTTCTCGCATTGCTTCGAAATTCAAATATTTATAAGGTAAGAGGGGATCATTGAAATTGGGCGAGACCCCTAACCTTGCAGCTAAGAGGGAGGCATAAACTCCTCCATACAAATCACCATTACCCGCGTTACGCTGCAGTCTACGTGCAATAATAGCCCGAAGATTATAACGCTTGCTACCAGTTAAAGTTGTATGAATAAGACTTAGATCAGGGGCACAAAGCGCACTGCAGTCTTGCTTACCAACAATGCATTTACCATTAAAAAGTGCAAAATACCGAATAGCGGGAAAGTGAATGCTAATTATTCTGGCCTGCATAACTCCCCTATCCTCACCGTTGCAAAGGCTATTAAGAAACAACTCATAGTCAGATTTTGGTGGTTCTTCTAACGAACCCCAATATGGAATTTTGCATGCATCACAGAATTCTTCTAGAGACATACTATTGGATTTATTATAGAGATGAAACGAGACTCTAGAACTACGACTATGATACGCAAAATGTTGAGTGAATGAATGAGTGAGGTTGTAATGCTGCGGAGGCTTATCTGCGACGAAGGCGGAAAGCTCAGTGTTCTAAATGTATTGCTCGAATTCCTCCTTAATCCCTGTACCCAACATGAACTCCTCACAAGGCCATCAACAAGATTTTGCCTCGGCACCTCTCACCGAACTTGCTCTTGGTTCCTCATATGATTGGCATGCTGAACTTTCACTTGACGACGCTTCAGAGGACTTCCTCCTCGAAGAACTCCTCTGGAAGAAGTTCATTTTCCCAAGAACAAATTTCTGAAAAAATTTGGGCCACAAAAAGATGTTAACAAAACTTCACAAAATTGATAGCAACTACTCATACAAGTGTCCAGAGGCTATATCAAGCATTCAAACTACTTAGGACTCAAAGAATTCAACATGCAAGCTCATTTTCAGTAGCACCAAGAGCAGCTAATTATGTAAAATATAATCCACTAGAGCAAAAACTAATTGGAGCAATGGAGGAGTCACATACCAAGTAGCAATCCCCCAAAACAGTTTCAGAAACGGAGCTCCGAGCAAAGAGATCGAAAATCTCAGGTTTGGGAGCAAGAACACGAGAGAGAGAGATACCAGGAATTTTTGCTAGAGGTAAGAGACGAAGTGAGCTAAAGGAATAAGTGAGGGGGTCCCTGTGGGGCCCACAAGCCACCAGGGCTCGCCAGGGGGGTGGCGCGCCCTGGTGCCTCGTGGGCACCTGGGGCATCCCCCTGGTATGTTTCCAGTGCCAAAAATTCTTAAATATTCTATAAAAATTCATGTAAAAATTTCAGATCATTTTGAGCACTTTCATTTTTGGGCACTTTTTTATTCCACGGATAATTCAGAAAACAGGGCAATCATGGCATTTTATTGCATTTAGCTAAAAATATCAGAAAACAAAAAGTGGGTGCAGAAGGTTGTGCCTACTAAATTCATCGACCTCATGCCCCTCAAAAAGAATCCATTAATAAGGTTGATCAAGTCTTATTAACAAACCATTTCCGAGTAACATGAAACCGAAGAACTTTCGTAAAACACTAGGTTACCTCAACGGGGATGTGTACCTCCCCAATAATAAGAGTTTCATATTTCTTTTTGACAATAGGAAGAGGGAGTTGAAAACTTCCAATAGTAATTGTCGGAGTCTTTTCAATATCATGGATACCATTTACTTGAAACTGTTTCTTCGGAAAGTGCGCCGTATGTTCATTACCATTGATATGAAAAGTGACCTTGCTTTTGTTGCAATCAATAACAGCCCCTGCAGTATTCAAAAAGGGTCTACCAAGGATAATCGACATGTTGTCGTCCTCGGGCATATCAAATATAACAAAGTCTGTTAAGATAGTAACATTTGCAACTACAACGGGCACATCCTCACAAACACCGATAGGAATGGCAGTTGATTTGTCAGACATTTGCAATGATATTTCAGTGGGAGTGAGTTTATTCAAATCAAGTCTTTTATATAAAGAGAAGGGCATAACACTAACAACGGCTCCTAAATCACACAAAGCAGTTTTGACATAACTTCTTTTAATGGAGCATGGTATAGTTGGTATTCCTGGATCTCCTAGTTTCTTAGGTACTCCATCCTTAAAAGAATAATTTGCAAGCATGGTGGAAATTTCAGCATCAGGTATTTTTCGTTTATTAGTGACAATATCTTTCATGTATTTAGCATAGGGGGCCATCTTTAAAATATCAGTCAAACGAGTATGCAAAAAGACTGGCCTAAGCATTTCAGCAAAACGTTCAAATTCTTCCTCTTCCTTATTCTTAGAAGGTTTACAAGGAAAGGGCATGGGTTTTTGAACCCATGGTTCTCTTTCTTTACCATGTTTTCTAGCAACGAAGTCTCTTTTATCATATCGTTTGTTTTTAGAAGGTGGGTTATCAAGATCAACAGCAGGTTCTATTTCAACATCATTATCAGGTTCTTTATCATTATCTGGTTGATCATCCACATGAGCATCATCATTATCATTATCATTATCATTAGGTGAATGTTCATTACTAGATTGTGTTTCAGCATCGGAAATAGAAACATCATTATTATCCTCAGAGGGTTTTTCTACCTCAGGTTCACTAGAAGTATGCAAAGTCCTATCATTTTTCTTTTTCTTTTTCTTTTTAGATGGACTAGGTGCATCAACATTAATTTTTTGAGAGTCTTGTTCAATTCTTTTAGGGTGACCTTCAGGATAAAGTGGCTCCTGAGTCATTCTACCTCCTCTAGTCATTACTCTAACAGCATGATCCTTCATATTGTTATTCATTTCATTGAGCAATTCACTCTGAGATTTAGCAACTTGTTCTAACTGGGTTTGAACCATAGATGCATGTTTACCTACACCTTTGACATCATTAGCAATTCTAAACAACAAGTCACTCAAGCGATCAATCATGTAGGCATTTCGTTTCAATTGTTTCATAACATTTGCATTGAAGTGGTCTTGCTTAATAATATAATTGTCAAATTCATACAAGCATTGACTAGGAGGTTTGTTATAAGGAATATCACCTTCGTCAAACTTTATAAGAGAATTTACCTCTACTACCTGTGGTGGTGTGTCAAGACCATGTATTTCTTCAATAGGTGGCAAATTCTTAACATCTTCAGCTTTAATACCTTTTTCCTTTATACATTTCTTTGCTTCTTGCATATCTTCTGGACTGAGAAATAAAATACCCCTCTTCTTCGGAGTGGGTTTAGGCGGTGGTTCAGGAAGTGTCCAATCATTATCATTCTTCAATATATTGTTCAATAATTCCTCAGCTTGTTCAATAGTTCGTTCCCTAAAAACACAACCAGCACAACTATCTAGGTAGTCCCTAGAAGCATCGGTTAGTCCATTATAGAAGATATCAAGTATTTCATTTTTCTTAAGAGGGTGATCAGGCAAAGCATTAAGTAATTGGAGAAGCCTCCCCCAAGCTTGAGGGACATTCTCTTCTTCAATTTGCAAAAAGTTAAATATTTCCTGTAAGGCAGCTTGTTTCTTATGAGCAGGAAAATATTTTTCAGAGAAGTGATAAATCATATCCTAGGGACTACGCACACAACCAGGAGCAAGAGTATTGTACCATATATTAGCATCACCCTTTAATGAGAAAGGAAATAACTTAAGAATGTAGTAATAGCGAATTTTTTCCTCATGAGCGAATAGGGTGGCTATATCATTAAACTTAGTAAGATGTGACACAACAGTTTCAGTTTCATAGCAGTGGAAAGGATCAGATTCAACCAAAGTAATTAACTCGGGATCAACAAAGAATTCATAATCCTTGTCAGTAACGAATATGGGAGAGGTAGCAAACTTAGGATCATATTTCATTCTCACCCTCATAGATTTTTCTTTCATCTCAGCAAGCAATTTTTTAACTTCATCTCTATCTTTACAAGCAAGAATAGCTATAGTCGTCTCCCTATGAAAGACATGTTCATCAGGTGATTCAACTCTAGTAGGAGAGCTAGGCATAATAGGCGAATCATAATTCTCAAGAGTTTGAACATTTTTAGCATTCTCAATTTCTTTAGTTTTAGCAAGTTGTTCATCAAGAAATTCACCAAGTGGCACAGTATCATCAAGCAAAGTACTAGCATCATCATAAGTATCATTCATACCAGAAGTAGTATCATCAATAACTTGCGACATATCAGAATGCATAACAGGTGGTGGTGTCGCAAGCTTACTCAAAACAAAAGGTGAATCAAGTGCAGAGCTAGATGGCAGTTCCTTACCTCCCCTCGTCTTAGAGGGAACGATCTTGGTCTTAGCGTCTTTCAGATTCTTCATAGTGATCAATAGATATAAATCCCAAGTGACTCAGCAAATAAAGCTATGCTCCCCGGCAACGGGGCCAGAAAAAGGTCTTGATAACCCACAAGTATAGGGGATCGCAACAGTTTTCGAGGGTAGAGTATTCAACCAAATTTATTGATTCGACACAAGGGGAGCCAAAGAATATTTGCAAGTATTAGCCGTTGAGTTGTCAATTCAACCACACCTGGAGACTAAATATCTGCAGCAGAGTGATCAGTAGCACAGTAGTATGGTAATTTGATAGCAATAGCAATAGTAGTAACAGTAACAGTAACGGTAACAGCAATAGTTTTGTAGCAGCTGTGACAGTAGTAGCAACAGTAGTAACTTAGCAAAGAACAATATGTGAAAAGCTCGTAGGCATTGGATCGGTGATTATGTTGGATAAAATTCATCATGTAACAGTCATAACCTAGGGCGACACAGAACTAGCTCCAATTCATGAATGTAATGTAGGCATGTATTCCGTATATAGTCATACGTGCTTGCGATAAGAACTTGCATGACATCTTTTGTCCTACCCTCCCGTGGCAGCGGGGTCCATAAGGAAACTAAGGGATATTAAGGCCTCCTTTTAATAGAGAACCGTAACAAAGCATTAACACATAGTGAATACATGAACTCCTCAAACTACGATAATCACCGGAAAGAATCCCAATTATTGTCACCTTGGGGTACGCGGATCATAACACATAGCAGGTGCATATAACTTGCAAGATCGGATCAAGAACACAAATATATTCATGAAAACATAAAGGGTTCAGATCTGAAATCATGGCACTCGGGCCCTAGTGACAAGCATTAAGCATAGCAAAGTCATAGCAACATCAATCTCATAACATAGTGGATACTAGGGATCAAGCCCTAGCAAAACTAACTCGATTACATGATAAATCTCATCCAACCCATCACCGTCCAGCAAGCCTACGAAAGAATTACTCACTCCCGGCGGTGAGCATCATGAAATTGGTGATGGAGGATGGTTGATGATGACGATGACGGAAGACCCCCCCTCTCCGGAGCCCCGAACGGACACCAGATCTGGCCTCCCGATGAAGAACAGGAGGTGGCGGCGGCTCCGTATCGTGAAATGCAATGAAACTTCCTCTCTTATTTTTTTCTCTGGAATTGTGAATTTATAGGCTTGAGATTAGGGTCAGCGGAGCCACGTGGGCCCCATGAGCCACCAGGGCGCGCCAGGGGGGTGGCGCGCCCTGGTGCCTCGTGGGCAGCAGGTGGCCCCCCTACAGTGGGTCTTGGCTCCAGTATTTTTTATTTATTCCATAAAAAATCTCCAAAAAGTTTCGTCCAATTCCAAGAACTTTTATTTCTGCACAAAAACAACACCATGGTAATTCTGCTGAAAACAGTGTCAGTCCGGGTTAGTTTCATTCAAATCATGCAAATTAGAGTCCAAAACAAGAGCAAAAGTGTTTGGAATAGTAGATACGACGGAGACGTATCAACTCCCCCAAGCTTAACTCATTGCTTGTCCTCAAGCAATTCAGTTGAGAAACTGAAGGTGATAAAGGAAAACTTTTACAAACTCTTTTGCTCTTGTATCTATATATATGCTTAAATAATACCAGGTTTTCAGCAAAGATCATAACTAACCACACAAATGATAACTCTTAGAAACTATATTCACTCATATCAATGGCATAATCAACTAGCGAGCAATAATAAAGTATCTCAATTGCCAACACTTTGTGAAAACAATCATGATATAATATGACAACATGGTATCTCGCTAGCCCTTTCTGAGACCGCAAAACATAAATGCAGAGCACCTCCAAAGTTCAAGCAGCGACTAAACATTGTAATTCATGGTAGAAGAGATCCAGTCATGATGCACACAACATTAACTATACACAATGCATGAGAATGACAATAGTGCTCTCAGGACTGGTGCTTGTTTGAGAAGGTGATGACTCAACAATAAAAATAAAATAACATAAAAGTAAATAGATGGGCCCTTCGCATAGGGAAGCAGGGATTTGCAGAGGTGCCAGAGCTCAAAGCTTAAATCAGAGATAAATATAATTTTGGGAGGTATGTCTTTCCTGTCAACGTCACGACCGAGAGTTTTCAATATCTTCCATGCTAAACAAATTAGCGGTGGTTCCCAAGCGGTAAAGTAAAGTTTACTCCCCCTCCACCAACAATCACAAGCCATGGCTAGCCGAATCCTCGGGTGCCCACCATACCAACAACTTTCTGAGGGAGTTTGTTTTATTATTTTGCAATTTTAGTCATGGGACTGGGCATCCCGATTACCGGCCCCTCTCGTGCAAGGACAAGTGAATAAACACTCATCATGAGAATAACCCACTTAGCATGGAAGATATTGACCGCCCCCTGTCACTCCATGAGCGGTACGGGCACACAAAACAGATGTTCGTTTGAATATTTAGAGGTGGCACATGCAAATTTACTTAGAACGGCAGGGTAATACCGCATATAGGTAGATATAGTGGAATCATCTGGAATAACTTTGGTTTAAGGGTTTTGATACACAAGCAGTATTCCCGCTTAGTACAGGCGAAGGCTTTCATACACTTATAGCTCTTAGTGCATCCGTTGCATGGCAATCCCTACTCCTCGCATTGACATCAATCGATGGGCATCTCCATAGCCTGTTGATTAGCCTCGTTGATGTGAGACTATCTTCTTATTTTTTGACTTCCCCTTATTGATCTCTACCACCACACGCTATTCCACCTATAGTGCTATATCCATGGCTTGCGCTCATGTATTGCGTGGGAGTTGAAAAAGCTGAAGCGTGTTAAAAAGTATGAACCAATTGCTCGGCTTGTCATCGAGGTAGTGCATGATAATTACTTTGTGTTAAGAAGATGGAGCATGACAGGATTATATGATTTTGTAGGGATAACGTTCTTTAGCATTTTTATTTTGAAAGACATGATTGTTTATTAGTATGCCTGAGTATTGATGTCTTTATATCAAATTATAGACTATTGCTTTGAATCATTGGGAGAATTATTCATATCGTAAGAGAGAGATTACATGATGAAACATGATAGGTAGCATTCCACATAAAAAATTATGTTTTTATCATTTACCTACTCAAGGACGAGCAGGAATTAAGCTTGGGGATGCTTGATACGTCTCCAATGTATCTATAATTTTTGATTGTTCCATGCTATTATAGTATCAATCTTGGATGTTTTCTATGCAATTATATACCATTATATATCATTTTTTGGGACTAACCTATTAACTCAGTGCCCAGTGCCAGTTGTTTGTTTTCTGCTTGTTTTTGCCTTTTCAGAAAATCATTATCAAAAAGTGTCCAAACGAGAAAAAAAAACTTTGGATTAATTTTTTCTGGACCAGAAGAGACCCAGGAAGCTTTGGGAGAAGACCAGAAGAGCCACGAGGAGGCGGCAAGCCTAGAGGGCGCGCCCAGGGGGGTAGGCGCGCCCCCCAGGCTTGTGGGCCCCTCGTGGCACCTCTTGACCTAATTCCTTCGCTATAAATTCACAAATATTCCAAAACCAACAGAGAGCTAGAAGAGAAAACATTTCCGCCGCCGCAAGCCTCTGTTCTTCCACGATCCCATCTGGAGGCCTTTTTCGGTACTCTCTCGGAGGGGGAATCGATCACGGAGTGCTTCTATGTAACACCCCAAGAGTGCTCCTTCCATATTTGTACTCCTCAACATTGCAATATATGGATTTGTCATGATGATCTTGATGGACGGGTACTTCTCATGTTGTGTTTTGCTTCTTTTCATTTTGCATTTTATCTTCATGTCATTATTTTGTCATGTGCTTGCATCATCATATCCATTTATGTTGTTCATGAGCATTGCACCATTGTGATTGTTGTGATCTCCATATATGCATTGTGTGTGTGGTTATCCCTTTCTCCTCTCACCCATGCACATCACCATCCCCTCTCTCTCAAACCCTTCCTTTTCCCAATATTATTCATGTGGTCATGATTTCTGCTCCAGAGTAATGTCCACTATTTCCCTATAAATCCTACACCATGCCATTTAGCTCTCTGACAAATTTCAGAATTTTTGGAATTGATTTGGTTGGGTTCAAAAATGGTGCAAGTTTGAATTTAATTCAAACTTGAATTATTTTTATTCCTCTAAAAATGTCCAAACCAATTTATTCAAATACTACATAATTTCTGGACTCCAGGGATATTCTTATATCTCTCTCACCCTTCCCCAAGACTCCTGTGCTTTTCTCTTTGTTTTTCTGGTTGAAGAAATAGCAAAAGGGAAAAGAGGGAGCAGCCCAGCCGCAGCCCACCTAGCTCCTGTCTATTTCAGCCCAGTCGGGGCCTGGCAGCAGCCCACCTAGCCCTCCAGATCCTTTTCTCACTCAAAAACCCACCTACCCTCTCTCTTACACGTCCCATGTGGCAATTCGGGGCCCACGCGTCAGCGCCTGGGCTGTAGCAGCCACCCACCTTTCCCCTACCTCCCTTCTCTGCTTTTCTCGCGCCATGGCCACCGTGGCCGAGCCAGCTCGCCTTGCCCTCCTATAAAACCAGTGCCCGCGGCCTCCTAGGGTTTCCCCCTCTCCGCCGCCACCCAGGGGCTCTCCCCTTCCCTCCTTTTCCCTTCCCGTAGGAGTACCGAGAGAGAGAGAGAGAGAGGGACGTGCTCGTCGCCGGCGCGGCCGACGGCAACCCTGTCGAGAGGAGTGTGTCCAGGAGGTTCCTCGAGTTCGTCAAGTTCGTTTTCGTCGTAGACGTCCTCTGCATCGCCGTGGGACTCCAAGTCGCCGTCGCCTTCTTCCCCTTCTTCTTCCTCGGGTGCGAGCATGCTCCCCGTGCCTCGCCGCCGCCGATCTTCCCCAAGCCCGATCGACTACGCCGAGCGTCCCACTGTGAGCAGCCGTACCCCCAGCCCTTTCCGGTCGTCGATTTCGTGCTGTAGGGCTTGCTACGCCCGAGCTAGTCGCTGCCACCCCCTGCCTCGCCGTCGCCGTCGCAGTCGCCGTTGCTCGGGTCGAGCCGAAGCTCGGCCTCGAGTACCCGCGCCTGCAGCCCGCGCGCATGCCGCTGCTCGCCGCTCCACCGTGCGTCGCCGACGCCGCCGCTGCGTCGCCTCCCCTGTTCAAAAGAGCAAAGGAGCCGAGGGACCCACCTGTCATCCTCACCCCCCCTCCTCTTCTCTGTTTTTTCCCAAATTGGCATATTTCCATTTCGGGCAGTTTCCCGATCTGGCGCTTCCAAATCGGACATATGCCAAATCTGGTGTATAGTTCAATTAAATTTTTGTCCTAATTGTATTTGTGGCATTTTGAGCATTTTCCCTACAGTAACATATGAGTGTAATATATGATTTTGGGGTAGAAAAATCCAACTAATCCATTGGTGGCATTAGATTTATCTTTTGAGCAAGTTTGCATCCATGCCATTTTCACATAATATGCCATTTTATCATTTTTGTGTGAATTATTGCATATGTCATATGAGCAACTTGTCAACATGAGTTTGGAGCATTTTCATGCCATCTTGTTGCTAGTAATTTTTCCGTGCCATGATAGGAGTGAAACAAGCTTGTAAACATGCCTAGTCATTAACACTATTTTGCACTTGTTAATTTCTGTTGAATCTTGCCATGTTGCTTTGATGCTGCCATCTAATCCATAGCTTTTCTGAGCATGATCATTAAACATGTTTTGTTCTATGTTGCCAGTACATTCATGCCATGCCAGTTGATTCCATGTTAAACTCCTGTAGCATATGTAAACGTTGCTCTAAACATGCCTAGTCAATGTAGCAGTTTTTCTGTCAACATCATGTTGCCATGTTGTGAGCTCATTTCTGTTGAATCCATGCTTCATATGAATTCGTGCCAATGTAATGAATGATCTATGCCATGAGTACTGTAGCTGCATGCCAATTTCTTGCATTTTAGAGTACTGTAGCTTGCTGTTTTGACGTGCATAAGATGCCATGTTGCTGTTAATTTTAGTTTTGCATTGCACATTGTATTGCTCACCATTTGAGTTTCGTGCGTCCGTTCCTCGTGATCTTTATATCGATTTCCATTGAAATCTTCCATTCTTTCCAGTGGCATACTTGGATTGCCAAGATTTTGCCCATATCCACCTTTTGCTTCACCGTTCACATCTCGTTATCATTTCTATCGTCCCGGTAGCACCGTGCCTTCATCTATGTCATGCTCATTATTTCTTCATGCCATTTCATGCATCATTTTTGTTTGTGCATCATATGCCATGATTGTTTGTTTGTTTCGGTGCTTGTTCTTTCTTTTGGGCAGTTCCGGGAGAGGAGTCTGAGTTCGAGGAACTGGTTGAGAACGTGTTCGAGGAGCAGTATTCCTATCCTACCGAAGAGACTTCAGGCAAGATGATCATTACCCTTGATAACACTACTATCTTTGCTTGCTAGTTGTCTCGTTGCTATCGTTATGTCACGTTTCCTACCACATACATGTCAGCCTCTCATATGCCATGATACAGCCTCTAACCACCCTACCCAGCAAACCGTTGTTTGGCTATGTTACCGCTTGCTCAGCCCCTCTTATAGCGTTGCTAGTTGCAGGTGCAGTGCAGGTCGTTCCATGTTGGGACATGGATATGTTGGGATATCACAATATCTCTTATTTAATTAATGAATCTATATACTTGGTTGTGTGTGGAAGGCTCGGCCTTTTGCCTAGTGTTTTGTTCCACTCATGCCGCCTTAGTTTCCGTAATACCGGTGTTATGATCCTTGATTAGCATTCCTAACATGCTCAGGGGAATGGGACCCTCTTGATAGTTCGCCTTGAATAAAACTCTTCCAGCAGGGCCTAACATTGGTTTTACCATTTGCCTAATAATAACTAAAATTTGCATAGGGAGTAATTAACCCGAAGATTTTAATCAACAAACCGGGCCAGTGCTCCTCATGAGTGTTGGTCCACCTACCTAGTAGCCTGCGGCGCCCCCTTGGAAACTTGGGTATCAGCTAACTGTAGCCTTTGCATAGACGGTTGTGTCCTGAGAACCAGATACGCGGCTCCTATCGGGGTATCGACACACCGGGTGGTCTTGCTGGATTTGTTTTACCATTGTCGAAATGTCTTGTGCACCGGGATTCCGAGGATACTTCGGGCTATCTCGAGGTTGAGGTATTTCCACCGCAGCTTGTGTTGGTCTATGATGGACCAGGTTGGAACACCCCTGCAGGGTTAAATCTTACGCGAAGCCGTGCCTGCGGTTATGTGGTGACCTGGATATTGTTAACCTCCGGTTGTAGAGAACTTGACACTAATTCTAATAAAATACACCAACTGTGTGCGTAACCGTGATGGTCTCTTTTCGAGTAAGTTCGTGAAGAGAACACGGTGGGGTTATGTTTGAACCGTAAGTAGGTGTTCAGGATCACTTCTTGATCATATTAAACTTGTGTCCGTTATGCGTAGTATGCTCATCTTAATTCTTGTACTTGTAAGTTAGCCACTTAAACATGCTTAGTGCTTGCTGCAACCTCACCACATTACCACTTCCATTCCTATAAGCTTAAATAGTGTTGTTACCTTGGGTGATGAGATTGCTGAGTCCCTGTGGCTCACAGATTACTACAAACTCCAGTTGCAGGTACGCTTGAGACAGACACAGGTGAGCCCGAGATGCTCCATTGGGAGTACGATGATGAACGTGGGCGTATGTATGTCACGATGCCAGACGATCAGTAGTGGGCCCTAGTCGGTTGATCCGGGGTTAATAGCAGGGTGGTGTTTTCTCGTTTGATTTCGTCCGTAGTCGGACCCTGTCTTTCTTTTGGATGATTGTATGATGATTATGATATATTTATGCTGTAGCATGTGGCGGGTGTAAGCCTTTATCTAGTATTCTCACCTGTTCATTCGGTTGTATGTATTTGAGAATCACCTTGCTATGCGTTCCAAAATGAGGTTCTGTCACGATATTGAGTTCATCACGAGATTGCGATAGAGCTTCATATTGGGCGTTACATTCTACATCAACCTTGCTACCCTTCCGATGATGTGTGAGTAGTTTACCACAGACCTATGAGTCCATAGCTAGTAGCTAGATGGCTTCTTCTCTCTCTTTGATCTTCAATACCATGTTCTCCTCGATGTTCTTGGAGTTCTATCCGATGTAATCTTCTTTTGCGGTGTGTTTGTTGGGATCCGATGAATTGTGAGTTTATGATCAGATTATTCATGAGAAATATTTGAGTCTTCTCTGAACTCTTTTATGCATGATTATTATAGCTTTGTATTTCTCTCCGATCTATCGATTTGGTTTGGCCTACTAGATTGATTTATCTTTCAATGGGAGAGGTGCTTTGTGATGGGTTCAATCTTGCGGTGCTCAATCCCAGTGACAGAAGGGGACATGACACGTATTTGTATTGTTGCCATTAAGGATAAAAAGATGGGGTTTAATCATATTGCTTGAGTTTACTTTGTCTACATCATGTCATCTTGCTTAAGGCGTTACTCTGTTTCATACTTAATACCCTAGATGCATGCTGGATAGCGGTCGATGGGTGGAGTAATAGTAGTAGATGCGGGCAGGAGTCGGTCTACTTGTCTCGGACGTGATGCCTATATACATGATCATTGCTATGAATCCGTCATAATTATTTGCTTTTCTATCAATTGGCCAACAGTAATTTGTTTACCCACCGTATGCTATGTGTTCGAGAGAGAAGCCTCTAGTGAAAACTATGGCCCCCGGTCTACTTTATCATATATTAAAAACCTAAAAATACCTTACTGCAATTTATTTACTTTTATTTTAATTAGTATTTTAGTTTATCTATTTATCTCTATAAGATTTAATCCTTGCAAATAACCGCTAAGAGGATTGACAACCCTCTTATTTGCGTTGGGTGCAAGTGTTTGCTCTTGTGTGTGCAGGTGCGCTTAACGGAATTTTGCTTGGTTCTCCTACTGGATTGATAACCTTGGTTCTTAACTGAGGGAAATACTTATCTCTACTGTACTGCATCATCCTCTCCTCTTCGGGGAAATACCAACGCAGACTACAAGTAGTAGGAAGAATATCTGGCGCCGTTGCCGGGGAGACATCATCAAAATTACCAAGTACCATCACACAAACTATCATCCCCTTGCATTTATTTTATTTGCCTTTTTATTTGCATTTGCCTCTCGTTTTCATCTCCCCCACTTCTATTTTTTTTTACAAAAACACAAAAATATTTTATTTGCGTGCTTGCTTTTATTGCCATGTCAACACACAAGAACAGAAAGTAAAACAAAAATTTAAGATCACTATGGATCGTCATCCACTTGCTAATCTTTTCTAAACATCCAATTATAATGAACCAATTGCTAGTGATCTGAGTGCTCTTGATTTTCTCTATGAAGTTTTGCTTGAAAATCATGAATCTGAAAATTGTGATGAAGTGTTAGAAGAAGGAATTTATAAAGTGATTCATGATAGCTCCTTGATTGAAAAGCATGATTGCAATGATGTTACTATAAATTCTATTAATGTGAATTGTGCTAATAATATGCAAAACTACAAGCTTGGGGATGATAATTTTGTTATGTCCACTACTTATTGCAATGATCATGATTGGGGTGATAATGCTTCTTATGATCTTGAAAATTTATTTAAACCTCATGATGATTATGTTATTGATAATAATGTTTGCAATACTATTAAAAGTGGGTTTGTAAGAGCGTCAACTTTAGGTAATAATGATCCCACTACTTTGGAGAATTATCAATCTTATGAATTTTTTGATAAAAGTGGGTTTGGAGAGGTCATGACTTTAGTTGATGTTAATCCCACTATCTTGGAAGATTATAAAACTTTTATGCATGTGGATCATGAAGATAAAATTGTATATGATAGCTATATTGTTGAATTTGATTATGATCCTACATGTAATTATTATGAGAGAGGAAAATATGGTTGTAAAAACTTTCATGTCACTAAATTACCTCTCTTTGTGCTAAAATTATTAATGCTCCATTCTTCCTATTTACATATGCTAGATATTGCTTGTCTTGATAATTTGTTTTCCTATAAAATGCCTATGCATAGGAAGTATATTAGACTTAAATGTGTTTTTCACATGTTACATGATGCTCTCTTTGTGTTTCAATTATTATCTTTCACGAGAGCATCATTGAAATCTCAAGCCTATCTTAATGGCTATAAAGAAAGAGCTTGTTGGGAGACAACCCAATAAACTTTTTACTTCTGTTTTTGAGTGTTTACACAATTATATCTTCTGTTATGATTGTATTTTTATGTTTTAATTAGTGTTTGTGCCAAGTAATGCCTTTGGGATGATTTGGAAGATAGTATGATAGATGCTGTTGGAAAACAGAAACTTTTGTGTCCAGTGCTGGAATTTTGTTTTCTCGCTGGAGTGTCAGAACCTTCTGAATTTTTTACACAGTATTTATATATGAATTTCCTACGTTGTCCTAATTTTTCAGAATTTTTGGAGTTACAGAAGTATGACGATAATTTAGATCTTTACAGACTGTTCTGTTTTAGACAGATTCTGTTTTTGTTGCATAGTTCGCTTATTTTGATGGATCTATGGATCGTATCGGGGGGTATGAGTCATGGAGAAGTTGGAGTACAGTAGCATTATACCAATATTAAATATGAATCAATTTACAACAATACCAAAAGTTTAAGATTTGTTTGTTATACTAACGGATCTCACGAGGTTTCTGTTGAGTTTTGTGTGCTGAAGTTTTCAAGTTTTGGGTGAGACTACGATGGACAAAGGAATAAGGAGCGGCAAGAGCCTAAGCTTGGGGATGCCCAAGACACCCCAGGGTAATATTCAAGGAAGACTCAAGCGTCTAAGCTTGGGGATGCCCCGGAAGGCATCCCCTCTTTCGTCTACAATCTATCAGTAACTCACTTGGAGCTATATTTTTATTCATCACATGATATGTGTTTTACTTGGAGCGTCTTGTGATATAGTTTGTTTGCTTTTTAGTTTGTCACAATCGACACACATTATTCGTGATTTCTTAGAATACTCTATGTGCTTCACTTATATCTTTTGAGCTAGGCAGTTGCTCTAGTGCTTCACTTATATCTTTTAGAGCACGGCGGTGGTTATATTTTAAATAAATAGTTGCACTCTCATGATTCACTTATATCTTTTTGAGAGTCTAATGAATAGCAAAGGTAATATGCACGAGTTATGAATTTGGTCCTGATATGATAGGTATTCTAGAGGGATATAATAAAAACTTTCATGTAGATCACTAAATATGATAAGTTTGATTCCTTGCAATAGTTTTGCGATATTAAGATGGTAATATGTGGGAGGTATTAGTAGATAATTGTGGATTAGTAAAAATATTGGTGTTAAGGTTTGTGATTCCCGAAGCATGCACGTATGATCTGTCGTTATGCTAAGAAGTTGGAGCATGATTTATTGTTGATTGTCTACCTTATGAGTGGCGGTCGGGGATGAGCGATGGACTTGTCCTACCAATCTATCCCCCTAGGGGCATGCGTAGTAGTACTTTGCTTCGAGGGCTAATAAAATTTTGCAATAAGTATGTGAGTTCTTTATGACTAATGTGAGTCCATGGATTATACGCACTCTCACCCTTCCGCAATTTGCTAGTCTCTTCGGTACCGTGCATTGCCCTTTCTCACATCGAGAGTTGGTGCAAACTTCGTCGGTGCATCCAAACCCCGTGATATTATACGCTATATCACACATAAGCCTCCTTAAATCTTCCTCAAAACAGCCACCATACCTACCTATCATGGCATTTCCATAGCCATTCCGAGATATATTGCCATGCAACTTCCACCGTTCCATTTTTTTGACACACGTCATCATTGTCATATTGCTTTACATGATCATATAGCAGACATAGTATTTGTGGCTCAGCCACCATTCATCATTTTTTATACATGTTATGCTAGCATCATTGCACATCCTGGTACACTGCCAGAGGCATTCATATAGAGTCATATTTTTGTTCTAGTATCGAGTTGTAATGTTGAGTTGTAAGTAAATAAAAGTGTGATGATCATCATTATTAGAGCATTGTCCCAGTGAGGAAAGGATGATGGAGACCATGATTCCCCCACAAGTCGGGATGAGACTCCGGACGAAAAAAAAAGAGGCAAAAAAGAGCCATGCAAAAAAAATTAGAGAAAAAGGGAGAAGGGGCAATGTTACTATCTTTTTTCCACACTTGTGCTTCAGAGTAGCACCATGTTTTTCATATAGAGAGTCTCCTATTTTGTCACTTTCATATACTAGTGGGAATTTTTCATTATAGAACTTGGCTTGTATATTCCGATGACGGGCTTCCTCAAATGCCCGAGGTCTTCATGAGCAAGCAAGTTGGATGCACACCCACTTAGTTTTCATGTTGAGCTTTCATACACTTATAGCTCTTAGTGCATCCGTTGCATGGCAATCCCTCCTCGCATTGACATCAATCGATGGGCATCTCCATAGCCCGTTGATTAGCCTCATTGATGTGAGACTATCTTCTTATTTTTTGACTTTCCCTTATTGATCTCTACCACCACACTCTATTCCACCTATAGTGCTATATCCATGGCTTGCGCTCATGTATTGCGTGGGAGTTGAAAAAGCTGAAGCGTGTTAAAAAGTATGAACCAATTGCTCGGCTTGTCATCGGGGTAGTGCATGATAAATACTTTGTGTTAAGAAGATGGAGCATGACAGGATTATATGATTTTGTAGGGATAACGTTCTTTAGCATTTTTATTTTGAAATACATGATTGTTTATTAGTATGCCTGAGTATTGATGTCTTTATATCAAATTATAGACTATTGCTTTGAATCATTCGGATCTTATTATTCATACCGTAAGAGAGAGATTACATGATGAAACATGATAGGTAGCATTCCACATCAAAAATTCTGTTTTTATCATTTACCTACTCGAGGACGAGCAGGAATTAAGCTTGGGGATGCTTGATATGTCTCCAACGTATCTATAATTTTTGATTGTTCCATGCTATTATAGTATCAATCTTGGATATTTTATATGCCATTATATATCATTTTTTGGGACTAACCTATTAACTCAGTGCCCAGTGCCAGTTGCTGTTTTCTGCTTGTTTTTGCCTTTTTAGAAAATCATTATCAAAAAGTGTCCAAACGAGAGAAAAAAACTTTGGATTAATTTTTTTTGGACCAGAAGAGACCCAGGAAGCTTCGGGAGAAGACCAGAAGAGCCACGAGGAGGCGGCAAGCCTAGAGGGCGCGCCCAGGGGGGTAGGCGCGCCCCCCAGGCTTGTGGGCCCCTCGTGGCACCTCTTGACCTAATTCCTTCGCTATAAATTCACAAATATTCCAAAACCAACAGAGAGCCAGAAGAGAAAACCTTTCCACCACCACAAGCCTCCGTTCTTCCGCGATCCCTTCTAGAGGCCTTTTCCGGTACTCTGCTGGAGGGGGAATCGATCACGGAGGGCTTCTACATCAACCTTGCTACCCTTCCGATGATGTGTGAGTAGTTTACCACAGACCTACGGGTCCATAGCTAGTAGCTAGATGGCTTCTTCTCTCTCTTTGATCTTCAATACCATGTTCTCCTCGATATTCTTGGAGTTCTATCCGATGTAATCTTCTTTTGCGGTGTGTTTGTTGGGATCCGATGAATTGTGAGTTTATGATCAGATTATTCATGAGAAATATTTGAGTCTTCTCTGAAATCTTTTATGCATGATTATTATAGCTTTGTATTTCTCTCCGATCTATCGATTTGGTTTGGCCTACTAGATTGATTTATCTTGCAATGGGAGAGGTGCTTTGTGATGGGTTCAATCTTGCGGTGCTCAATCCCAGTGACAGAAGGGGACATGACACATATTTGTATTGTTGCCATTAAGGATAAAAAGATGGGGTTTAATCATATTGCTTGAGTTTACTTTGTCTACATCATGTCATCTTGCTTAAGGCGTTACTCTGTTTCATACTTAATACCCTAGATGCATGCTGGATAGCGGTCGATGGGTGGAGTAATAGTAGTAGATGCAGGCAGGAGTCGGTCTACTTGTCTCGGACGTGATGCCTATATACATGATCATTGCCATGAATCCGTCATAATTATTTGCTTTTCTATCAATTGGCCAACAGTAATTTGTTTACCCACCGTATGCTATGTGTTCGAGAGAGAAGCCTCTAGTGAAAACTATGCCCCCCGGTCTACTTTATCATATATTAAAAACCTAAAAATACCTTGCTGCAATTTATTTACTTTTATTTTAATTAGTATTTTAGTTTATCTATTTATCTCTATAAGATTTAATCCTTGCAAATAACCGCTAAGAGGATTGACAACCCTCTTATTTGCGTTGGGTGCAAGTGTTTGCTCTTGTGTGTGCAGGTGCGCTTAACGGAATTTTGCTTGGTTCTCCCAATGGATTGATAACCTTGGTTCTTAACTGAGGGAAATACTTATCTCTACTGTACTGCATCATCCTCTCCTCTTCGGGGAAATACCAACGTAGACTACAAGTAGCAATGCACGTTTGTTTGGTAACCTTGGGAAGTGCACATTTTGCACTGACCGAGTATCTTTTCTTGGCTATGTTGTTACTCCACAAGGAATTGAAGTTGATAAAGCCAATATTGAAGCTATTGAGAGTTGGCCGCAGTCCAAAACGGTCACACAAGTGAGGAGTTTTCTTGGCCTCGCTGGTTTCTATAGGCGTTTTGTGAGAGATTTCAGCACCATTGCTGCACCTCTCAATGAGCTTACAAAGAAGGATGTGCCTTTTGTTTGGGGTACCGCACAGGAAGAAGCCTTCACGGTATTGAAAGATAAGTTAACACATGCTCTGTTACTCCAACTTCCTGATTTTAATAAGACTTTTGAGCTTGAATGTGATGCTAGTGGAATTGGATTAGGAGGTGTGTTATTACAAGATGGTAAACCTGTTGCATACTTTTCTGAAAAATTGAGTGGGCCTAGTCTGAACTATTCTACTTATGATAAAGAATTATATGCTCTTGTTCAGACTTTAGAAACATGGCAACATTATTTATGGCCCAAAGAATTTGTTATACATTCTGATCATGAATCTTTGAAACATATTAAAAGTCAAGCAAAACTGAACCATAGACATGCTAAATGGGTTGAATTCAGCGAGACTTTCCCTTATGTCATTAAACACAAGAAGGGTAAATAAAATGTTATTGCGGATGCATTGTCTCATCGTTATACTATGCTTTCACAACTTGACTTTAAAATATTTGGTTTGGAGACCATCAAAGATCAATATGTGCATGATGCTGAATTTAAAGATGTAATGCAGAATTGTAAAGAAGGAAGAACATGGAACAAGTTCGTCATTAATGATGGATTTGTGTTCTGTGCTAACAAGCTATGCATTCCAGCTAGCTCCGTTTGTCTTTTGTTGTTTCAGGAGGCGCATGGAGGAGGATTAATGGGACACTTTGGCATCAAGAAGACGGAGGACGTACTTGCTACACATTTCTTTTGGCCAAAGATGAGACGGGATGTTGAGCGTTTCGTTGCTCGCTGCACTACATGTCAAAAAGCTAAGTCACGACTCAATCCTCATGGTTTATATATGCCTTTGCATGTACCTAGTGTTCCTTGGGAGGATATATCTATGGACTTTGTTTTAGGTTTACCTCGAACAAAGAAGGGGAAGGATAACATATTTGTTGTCGTGGATAGATTTTCGAAAATGGCACACTTTATACCATGTCATAAAAGTGATGATGCTGCTAATGTTGCTGATTTGTTCTTTCGTGAAATTGTTCGCTTACATGGTGTGCCAAATACTATTGTTTCGGATCGTGATACTAAATTTCTTAGCCACTTTTGGAGATGTTTGTGGGCTAAGTTGGGGACGAAATTGCTTTTTAGTACTACATATCACCCCCAAACTGATGGACAAACTAAAGTAGTCAATAGAACATTGTCTACTATGCTTAGGGCTATTTTGAAGACTAATCGGAAAATGTGGGAAGAATGCTTGCCTCATATTGAATTTGCTTATAATCGTTCACTGCATTCTACTACTAAGACATGCCCTTTTGAAATTGTGTATGGTTTCCTACCTCGTGCACCAATTGATTTGTTGCCTCTTCCATCTTCGGAGAAGGTTAATTTTGATGCTAAACAATGTGCTGAATTGATCTTGAAAATGCATGAGTTAATTAAGGAAAACATTAAGCGCATGAATGCTAAATACAAACTTGCTGGCAATAAGGGTAGAAGACATATTGTGTTTGAACCGGGAGATCTTGTTTGGTTATATTTACGCAAAGATAGGTTTCCTGCTTTGCGCAAGTCAAAGCTAATGCCACGTGTTGATGGTCCTTTTAAGGTGTTAAAGAAAATAAATGATAATGCATATAAACTTGAGCTGCCTGCAGATTTTGGGGTTAGTCCCACTTTTAACATTGCAGATTTGAAGCCTTATTTGGGTGAGGAAGATGAGCTTCCGTCGAGGACAACTTCAATTCAAGAAGGGGAGGATGATGAGGACATCAATAACATAGTTACACCCACAGCCCCTGCTACTACACATACTGGACCAATTACTAGAGCTCGCGCATGCCAATTAAATTATCAGGTACTTTCGTTTCTTGTGAGTAATTCTAATGTTCATGAGAATATGATGCTGCCTAAATTAGATACATTTGTGTTGATTACTAATGAAGGGCCTAGCATGGATAAGAGGGATGAACACTAGAGCAGGACAAAGCATGGAGATGAAGGCGCGCATGAAGGGAACCAAAACGACATTTCTGATGGAGTTTTCAGCACTTTGAAGACTCCATGATGGCATACAAGGACATGGACGAAATATACAAGATGCCCTTTCATAAATTTTGTCCATAGCTTATTTTAGGTGCTGCGTCACCTTAGTTTTGGGCCAGGCCCATGTAATTTCGAAATACTACTTCATAGGCTGGTTTTAGAGTCCGTATTGTAGGGGAAATGACTCAGGAGGTGTTTTAGTCCCACCTTGCCAAGCGTGGACGAAATCCCCTCTCTTTTCTCCTACAAATACAGCCCTTACGGCACTGATTAGACTTGGGTTTTGTTTAGATTAAAGTTTGCCATAGCTACAACTCGCGTCCTTCGTTTGTGTTCAACGACCAGACCAAGACGTCACATAACCCCACTTGATTAATAAAGCTTTCCTCTTATATTCGCAATATCCAGATTGCAATCCCAGTTTCTTGCTTGTTCTTCGTTTGCTTGTCGGAAATAGATCCTCGTGGTCAGGTTGATCATGCTCCGGCATGGTCAATAACATCTCGGAGTTGGTTTAGCGATTGCTAAGGCGCGACGTCTTCGCACATTCATAGTCGGATCGTCAAAGTCAACTCCACTGAAAACGATAGCTATTTCTCATCAAAACATTGGGACGCCTTCGCCTCTACCACTTCATCACCCCTTCGGGTGCTTTTGCTATATCACGACACCATTCGGACTCAAAAATGCAGGCGCAACTTTTCAGCGCATGATCCAAGCTTGTTTGCAGAAGCAAATCAGTCGGAATGTGGAGGCATACATGGATGACATCGTGGTCAAATCCAGGAAAGGTTCCGACCTCCTGACAGACCTCGCTGAAACCTTCAAAAACCTTCGGGCTTACGGGATCAAGCTTAATCCCGCCAAGTGTGTTTTTGGAGTTCCAGCTGGCAAACTACTCGGGTTTCTCATTTTCGAACGAGGAATAGAAGTCAACCCTAAAAAAATTGGCGCTATCGTCCGAATAAAAAAGCCAGAATGCCTCCATGACATCCAAAGAGTCACAAGCTGCCTGGCAGCTTTAAGCAGATTCACTTCCAGACTTTGTGAAAAAGCTCTACCGCTTTACCAACTGATGAAAAAATCTGATAAGTTCGTGTGGACAGATGAAGCACAGGTTGCATTTGAAGAACTGAAAACTATGCTTTCCACCCAGCCGGTGCTTGCTGCTCCGAACAGCAAAAAGCCGCTGCTCCTATACATAGTAGCTACAAGTCAAGTGGTCAGTGTAGTGCTCACAGTAGAGCGAGAAGAACAAGGCAAAGCCTTGAAAGTTCAAGGGCCTATGTATTATATTTCAAAAGTACCGACTCCTTCCAAGCAACTATATCCAAATTACGAGAAGCTGGTCTACGGAATATATTTGATGCTAAAGAAAATGGCTCACTATTTTCTAGAGCACTCGGTCACAGTGGTCAGCGATGCACCTTTGTTAGAAATCTTTAACAACAAAGACGCAATGGGCCTAGTGGCCAACTGGGCCATTGAAATACTACCCCTCGACATCAGATTTGAGGCAAAAAAGCAATCAAGTCGCAAGCCCTAGTGGATTTCTTGGGTGAGTGAACTGAGCACCAACAGCCAACCCTTAATTTTCCCAAGCACTGGACCATGTTCTTCGACGGTTCAAAGATGTTGGGCGGCCAGGCAGTCTGTGAGTCTTTGGGCTATGCTATGTGTTGCAGATTCACTTTGCTTCCTCCAACAATGAAGCCGAGTACGAAGCTCTCCTGTATGGATTGCGCATGTCTGTTTCACTCGGCATCCGTTGGTTAATGGTCTATGGAGATTCGAATCTTGTGGTTAACCAAGTGATGAAGGAATGGGATATTCGTAGTCCAGCGATGACTGCATACTATAATGTAGGTAGAAAACTTGAAAAAACATTTTGAAGGGTTAGAGTTGCACCATGTGCCACGAGCCCAGAACCAAGCAGCCGATGATTTGGCTAATTTAGGTTCCACTCAGAAGGAAGTACCCAAAGACGTATTTCTTGATCACCTTCACTCTCCAACGATTAAAGAAGATCCCTTCAAGGAAGATCCCCCACAACCCATCGGACCAACAAGTCCAACTGAAGTTGAAGTTCTAGTAGTGATTGATTTGGTCCAAGAAATCTTAGTAATCACGCCCGAGTGGACGGTGCCCCATATAGCTTATCTATTGAGACAAGAACTCCTCGATGACGAAGTTGAGGCCCGACAGATCGTCCATAGATCAAAGGCCGATACTGTTCGAGCAGATCAGCTGTACAAGAAAAGTGTCTCTGGTGTTTTACTATGTTGCATCTCATCAGAAGAAGGGCGGCAGATATTGCAAGAAATCCATTCGGGAACATGCGGTCATCACGCATCCTCCCGGGCATTGGTCGCCAAAGCGTTTCGTGCAGGTTTCTTCTGGCCCCGTGCCAATGAAGTGGCTAAGGAGATTGTGGAACAGTGTACCGGGTGATAGTTTTATGCCAATCAAACACACAAACCAGCGTCAGCGCTGAAGACTATTCCGCTCACCTGGCCTTTTGCAGTTTGGGGTCTTGATATGGTCGGACCACTCCGAACTAGGCTAGTGGATTCACGCATTTGTTGGTGGTGGTGGATAAATTCAACAAGTGGATAGAAGCCAAGCCTGTCAAGAAATTGGACTCAGCAACAACCATCAAGTTTATGAAGGAAATAATTTTCAGATCCAGGGTCCCCCATAGCATCATCACTGATAACGGCACAAAATTTGCCTCGGATAAATTTCGGGCTTTCTGTTACTCTCAGGGCACTCGGGTTGATTACGCCTCAGTGGCTCACCCGTTGTCTAATGGCCAGGTCGAAAGAGCAAATGAGATGGTCCTTCAAGTATTAAAACCTTGCCTCATGCGCGACCTGAAACATGCCGAAGGAGCCTAGGTCACCGAATTACCGTCAGTCTTGTGGGGCTTGCGAACAACTCCTAACCGATCCACTGAGTTTACTCCTTTCTTCATGGTGTATGGTGCGGAAGCGGTTCTTCCGAGTGACTTGCAACATAATTCCCACCGAGTGGAACTTTACTCGGAAGCTAAAGCTGAAGTTGCACATCAAGACAGTCTTGATCTCCTAGAAGAAGAACGTGAATTGGCTCTCACAAGGTCAACCGTTTATCAGCAAAACCTATGGTGATATCACAGCAGGCAAGTGCGCAGTCGTGAGTTTCAAGAAGGAGACTTGGTCCTCCGACTGGACTAGCAAAAGCCTCACAAACTAGCCCCTCTGTGGGAAGGACCATTTGTGATCTCAAAGGCGTTGAATAATGCGGCCTATCGACTCTACAATCTCCATAAACAATCAGAAGAGCCCCGTGCTGGGAATGTTGATCTTCTTCGTATATTTTTCACATGAACACAATTCAATGCTATAATCCTATTGAGAATTTCTGCCGAGTGAATCTCGATGAATACAAATTTTCTTTTGCATTTTATCTAACATACCTGGGATTATGCACCACTCGGACAATGTGGAACACTCGGGGGCTATGTCCGAAGGCCACGCCACACTCGGGGGCTACGCTTCACTCGGATGTTATAGCACGCTCGGGGGCTATACCAAAAGATTGCTACACTCGGGGACTGCACTCCAGTCGGATGCTGAAAAGACTCTCCGGAGTCGCAGCCCAGTCGGATTTAGCATGCTTCCGCAACAAAGACGAACACCCCAGTGGGTATAAAACCTATCCGAGTCGGTTCATCCCTCTTATCTCGAAGACTTAGCCGCAAATCAGTTTGCCTAAGTATAAAACCTATCCGAGTGAGATCATCCCTTTTATCTCGAATACTTAGCCGCAAATCGGTTTGCCAAGTATAAAACCTATCCGAGTGAGATCATCCCTCTTATCTCGATCATCTCTCTCACCTCGAAGACTTAGTTGCAAGCCAACCCGCCTAAGAAAATGTTGAAAAACAAGACATGCAAATATTCAAAGTTTCGATCAATTCAAACTATCAAAGCAAAAGAGCAAGTCTTAAGCAAAACACAGTGCACGAGCTCTGAGCTCAATCAAGTTTAACGGTTACATAACTACTCGGCATACCGAGGCAAATTTATTCATGAAGCAAGTTTTTTCAGGCTTGACCACTGCCGTCTCCAGAACCCTTCGCAGGGCTAACAGGGCCGATGAAGGTGTTCAGGTTTATGGCATCCGCAATCCGAGTGGCCGCCTCGATGAACATCTCCAAGAATTCTTGGAATTGGAGTTCTTTTGTGTTGGCAACTTTGGGAGCCTTCAGCTTCTCCTCATCAATCTTCTTGAAGTGGAGCGGATGAGTGCCAGAGCAACATCTACCCCGCAGTGGGCTGCGGAATTTTTCCATTGTTCCACTTGGCCAGGATTCTGCCTCACACGGTCAAGGAGTGCTTCATGATCATCACCAAGTTCTTCCCCTAGGAATAGCGCATCTTCAACCTTCTTCATTGAATCTTTTAGATAAAACACAAGTCTGGTCGTGATATTGACGCGTTCATCCAGTTGAAGGAGTGACAACGCCGTACTGTCTCGGAGAAGCAACCTCTCGGGAGCAAGGTCTCACTGGATCCTCTTGGTCTCATCTTCGACATCTGAGCAAAACTCTGATAACAAACAAAAAGCTTGATTATTACCAGATATTCAAGTACCCCACCCCCATTACCTAAATACTCGGACAAAAAGTTTGTACCTGCAAGTTTTTTATTCACCACTTCAACCTCGTGCTCGGCGAATTCTTCAAGTTCATTCTTCTTGTTGAGCAGCTCAACAATTTTTTATCAAGCTCCTTCTTGCTACGTGCTGAGGCATCCCACAGGTCCTTGAATTTCTTGTCCCACTCGGAATAGCTTTTCTTTAACTTGGCGATCTCCCCCTTCATAGCAGCGACATCTTTCTTCAGGGACTCGTTGGACTTCTTAAGCTCTTCAATACCCCTTGAGGGAGTCTTCCGCCGCCTCAGACTTCGCTTTGGATCTTTCCAAGCCTATGCGAGTTCGGTGTCCTTGTCTTCAAGAGACTTCTTCATGTTTTCTACAGAAATACAGTTCTTGAGACTTTTATGTAGGAGTGAATTCTCAGTATGAATATTTATTAATTTGGAAGATGCTTAGACCAAAGGAAAGAAATATCATCAAAAACACTCAGGCGGTGAAGTTCACCTCCCATGATCCTCTTCTCCTGCTCAAGCCTGGCGTTCTTGTTCTTCTCCACCTCTAGGTCGACGCGGAGTTTCGCGACTTCCTGCTCTAGGGCCGCATGATGAGCCCCGAGCTCACAAGTCTTCTGCTCAGAAAAAACAATCAAAACCATCAGTCGGCAACAAAACAAGCTTGACCAATACCAGATGCTCAGGTATCCTCTGAAGGAAGGAACAAGCTTGACCAATACCAGATATTGAACTATCAAGGGAAGGAACAAGTTTGACTAGTACCAGATACTCAAGTATTTACTTATCTAAAAGTCTCAGCGACTACCTCAACCACTCAAAGTTTGACTATCCGAGTGGCGATTAGTAGTCCGACTGCGAAAATCTCCAAACTTACTCAACGTTCTAAAGACTCCAACCGATCGCTTATGATCAATCAGAGTCTAGGGGACTACACCCAGCGGGTGCACTCAGCGTGCACCCATCGGATCGATATCAAGAAAATAGCTACTCGGGCTAGTCCGTCTAGTTCCAAGTAAAGCCGTGTGCTTAAAGAAAATTCTAAGTACGCGAAGAAGAAAAAGACTCGAACACTTCAACAAACTGCAAGCAGTCGGCTATAGTCTCGGGGACTACACCCAGTGGGTGCTTTCAGCGTGCCCCCACTGGAAGAAGAATACACACCCACCAGGTGACTGAAACAAAGCAGAAATCCTACTCAAATGACTCCGACTCACCTTGGGTAAAGTCAAAAAAACTCGAAGACTTCAACCAAATGCAAGCAGCCGGTTGTAGTCTCGGGGAGTACACCCAGTGGGTGCACTCAACGTGCCCCCACTGAAAGAAAAAATACATCTGAATGAAAAGGAAACTTACAATAGCACTTACTCGGACGTTGGCCTTCAGCGCTTTGCTGGAGTTGTACGCCTCCTTCAGGCGCTGGTCCATCAACTCAACCTGGATCATCGCCTCCTTACTCGCGCCCACTTGGTCTTCCGGGATCCTCGACAAAGTGAACAAGTTGAAAGGTGCAGGGGACAGAAGAGGCGCAGTGGTGACTAAAGTACTCGGACCCATAGGCCCAGTACTAGCCGTCACTTGAGGACCTTGACCCAAGTGGCTCTCCGAAATTTTTGGCACAATGTTTTCGGTGACATTCTCCACCACTTGGTCATCATTAGCACTTGGTGGGTCAGCGTGTCCGCACTCCTCCATGACCTTGTTGTCATCATCTACTTGAATCACCTCCGATGGTCCTGTGAGCACATGTCAATGGGACACATCAGCCAACCGAGTCACTCGAACAAAATTCTTAGGGAAAGCAAACAATACCTTTGGAAGTGGCAGCATCAAGTTCAGCGTGTTCCTATCCTTTGCTAGCAACAGGCTCACAATTCTGGCTAGTCGTCGAAGTGGCGGCTCTGCATCAACAAACTCACTCGGTCAAAGATCAGAATTGACTAATAAAGTAAAGAAAGTAACTTTGGCACTTACACTGAAGCAATCGGCACCGACTTCTTGATCACCGGAAGGTTGATGGCCTTCCGGGGCCTGCTGACATCTTTTTTTGCCGACTGCTTCACCTGCTTGGGAGCTTTTCCTGTCGGCTCCGCAGATTCAGCTCGGTCGTGTTTCAAATTTCGAGCAAGCGGAGTTGGAGCACTCGGATCTTGAGTTTTCTTGGAATGAATTTCTTTAAAAACATAGTCAGAAGGGGAAGACTCCGCTTCCTCCCCATCATCAACATCATCATCATCGTCGTCCCCCTTATAACTATCTTCAGCATCAGCCGATTCGTTGATGCTTGGGTTGTTATCGAACGTCACATCCTCTGGGCTGCGATTAACACTCGGCACCAATTAAACCATCGCCTGCAGACTTTGCTGGAGAAGGCAGTCCGAGAATAAAATCAGAACATACAAGCTTGCTGCCAAAATTACAAAATGATCAAACGCAAGGTTACCTCGGCAGGCAGATGCTCTCGGTCATAGGGAGCTACCCTTCTGCCCCCTTGGGCATCATCATGCGCTAATGTGATGAGTTTCACTCGGCTTTTCATTTCAGAACCCATCAGGGCCTAAGGGATTACTCTGGTAGAGTCGCTTGGGCCTTCATACGTCCACATCGGCCTTGCCCTTTCCTGAAGCGGCTGGATGCGACGGCTAATGAAAGCTTCCAACAAGTCAATCCCATATATGCCGGCCCTCTTGATTCCAACCAAGACCTTAACCAAGATATCAACATCGGTTTCCTGGTCTTCGAGACCCTAAGTGCTTTCGGGGCTCCGACTCTCTCACCATTATAAATTGGAAGGCCTATTTGAGAATCACTGGACGAGATATCCTTACAGTAAAACCACAGTATCAGGAAATTTAATGGATGGGAAAGCACTCGAGCCCTTGAGCTGGACTCCTAATCCGCCGCATAGCTGGATAACTTTGGTTTTCTCTTCATCCAGGGAAGATTTCTTGATGGTTTGGGAACAGCAAGAAAAGATATGCTTGGAAAAAGCCCAATGGGGCGGACACCCGATGAAGTTTTTGCACAAGGAAACGAACGCAGACAGATACACTATGGCATTCGGGGAAAGGTGGTGTAACTGCGCCCCAAAATAATCCAAGAACCCACGAAAAAATGGATGCGGGGGCATGGAAAAACCTCGGCGGGCGTGGGTGACATGGAGCACTCGCTCGTCCGGGTGCGGAGCGGGCTCGACCTTGCTGTGCTCAGGCAACCTCCACCCCGTCTCCGGGATGAGACCGTCTGCGACGAGTTCGAGCACTTGCTGAGTGGTCACCTTGGACGGCAACCAATCCCCCTGGATCCAACCAGACGGAGGGGCGGAGCTCGACGTTGAGCCCTTCAGTGCCTTCTTCTTCTTCTTCTCCAACATGGAAGTCTTGTCCTTCCCCATTTTCGCGGATGACATCAGGGTCGAGCCGAGAGCAAGAGGTGAGCTCGAGGGAGTAACTGGATGGAAGAAAAGGGAATCTAGAAATTACCCTAGCGGCTCTTCAATTTATACCCCTGGGTAAATCCACCAGAATTGTCAGCCGCCGTCAGTCTGAACATCCAACGGCGCTCGCGTATCCCGCAATATAGAGAAAGTGGGACAGGTGACGGCGTCTGGGCTGAAATCGAGGCGCCGCGACCCACCTCCCCACATTCGCGGTGGTTTCGCAAGGACGTGCGCGCGGGATTTCAGCCATGCAAATTTCGCTACCGGTCAATCCGTTGATCCACCAGAGATATCTTTCCGAAGATACGTATTCGGTCTGCCGAAGATCTATCAAGACATCGGCGTCCACTCGGATGGATGCTTAATTTTTTTCCTGAAGTCACCTTTAGGACTGCAATAGGATGAGATCGACGCTCCTCCGCGGATCCACTTGGGCCTTCTTCTAGGCTCCGAGGCGTAAATTTCATAAACTTGGACTTAGAGTTAGCTTGTGTTGGCGTTCCTCCGGGATAATGAGTGGCATCTTTCCGAAGAGTCAGACCACGCGCTAGCATCGCTACTCGGGTTTCGTTGGCACATCCACACTCGGATTACTAGTCAGCCTCCTCTGGGAGAAGAATGAGTGCTACCAAGTTTTCCGTCGCAGTCAAATATCCCCGATCGGTCGGGAAGCGCCAAGTCCAGAATCCGTTGGAGTTTTGTTCAAGTCGTAGTTCACTAAAGCTTGACAACAGGCGCCTGGTGCTTCTGCAGTGCTCGGGCCAAATCAAGTTCTTAGTAAACTTGCTCTACAAAACCTCAACCGATTCGGGGGCTAATGTTGGGGTTACCCATTACAGGTAGGGTCAAGAGAGGTACATTCCAGATCGTACACGGGACCCACAACACCAGACACTAAGGCCCCTGGGTTGCAAATACCGTTCGGACGCCAATCAAGGTTCCCTCCACTCGGACGACGTTCATCCACTCGAACACCACCCATCCACTCGGTTGCACTAAGCTCACTCGACTACCCCACGGTGACTCGGTCAAGGGGAGACAGGCGGTCCGCGCGGATACTGGAGCGTCAAGGGGTGCACGTCTTCGTGCGTTACTAGCATTTAATACATCAGTTACCATGAGTAACGCCTGTAATGATTCCTGTCAATCAAGTCTCTCTTTGTAACGTAGCTAGCTCAAGGGGCGGCGCACTTTATATAAGCCACACCGCAGCACTTGAGGAGGGGTTCGCATCCATTGTAATCATCAGACACAAGAGAAGAAAACATAGCTCCCAGAGCTCGAGACGTAGGGTTATTACCTCCTCCGAGAGGGGCCCGAACTCGTAAAACCCTTGTGTCACGCTTGCGCCGTTGCTTGATCTAGCCCTTGTTTGTACCCCTAGTACTCACTGTCAGAGTAATCCCCACGACAGGTGGAACCCTTGATGGCCAATCTTTTCACACTTGGAGGGGGAAATGAATAAGAAGCAAGAACTCAAAGGGGAATCACTCAAACATGTCCAAATCACACATCCACTAGAATAGCACACATGAGATCCACAAGCATACAAGAACAAGTCAAGGAAAAAGCACTAGGTAGAGTTCTTCACAAATCCAAAGGAGATGAGGTCTTGGAGGTAGATAGATCTTCCCTAGAGTATGGGCCTTGCATCCATGAAATGGATCTTCCCTTGAAGTGGCCTTGAATCCACCAAGGGATATTCTCCAATGGAGGTCTTGGTCTCCAATGGAGTGGTAGATGAGCAAAGCTATCTAGATCTTAGTTCAATATACTTTGCTAACTCTAGGGAATAGGTAGGGGACGAATATTTATAGTATAGGGAGAGAGAGGGGATACATGGTTCAAAATCCTAGAGGCTACGCGCAGGCAGTGCCGGACGTCCGGTGGTCACGGGATGTCCGGTGGTCACGGGATGTCCGGTGGCTCCTAACGGACCGGAAGTCCGGTGGCTGGGGGCGTCTGGACGTTTGGTGGTCTTCGGACTTCTGGCAAAATTCACCGTTTGGGTACTGGACAGGTGTGTCTGGATTTCCAGTGAGGACCGGATGTCCGGTCGATTGTGGGCCACCGGATGTCCGGTCGCTGTAGACTTGGGTCTGGGCTTGTTTTCCTAGGAGGCCGTTGCCCTTCGCGCTGTACCGTATGTCCGGTGATGGACCGGACGTCTGGTGCCTTAGCTTATGTGCGATCGTTCCTCTTGGTCTTCTTGCTCCGGTTCGGCACCGCCTTGTCCAATGCTCCTAACTTCTTCATGGCCATCCTCTTGGAACCCAATCACACAAAATACATCCGTTTGAGGTAGTAGCCATGTCTCACATGTGGGGAAGTATGAATCACCGAGGAGCGAGTTCACCTCATGTTCAATGGCGCGTGCACGAGCTCTTGTCATAGGACCACTTGGCTCTTGAGGAGTTGGTGTAGTATTCATGGGGATGACCGTAGGGTGCTCCGCACCAGGAGTTGCATGAGGGCTCAGCCGACAGCCACCACGTCGCCTTGCCGGCTACCCCGAGCCACGACTAGGGTTAGTTATCGGGGGGCGTAGAGCAGCGGCTAGAGCGGTGAATCGATAGAGTGAGGCGAGGCAAAGGCCCGCCTAATGATTGTGGCGCCGGAGACGACCATGCCAGGAGGAATGGGAGGTGGTGGTGGCGGCGATGACGGCTTGTGGAGAGAGAGAGAGAGGGAGTCAGGAGAGCGAGAGGAGAAAGTGGGTCATGGAAGTTGTGCGGGAGAGGGGATCAAGGGATTCACGCATAGTGATTGGGCTGTGCGAGTGAAAAGACAAAAATACCCCTCGACCGGGCACGAAATTGCATGGCACTACCGCGGAGTTCCTATGCGCGATCCAACCCATTCACCTCTTGATCTGACGGTCACCCCTGAGGCCTATCCATGATTGAGATGGGCAGTCACCCCTGAGGCCTATCTATGATTGAGATGGGCAGTCTGAGGGTCCGGTTGTAGATGCTTGGCGCAGATTCAGGGACCGACCTGGAGGCTGGAGGACTCGAGCCTAGGGTTTTTTGGTTGATCTGCCCACCGGCGCGCGTACGACCACACTTCCATAGCCAAAGCCAAAGTGATATACCCTCCTCCCCGCCGCCGCTTCCACGCCTAACTCTAGTGCCGCCGCCAGTGATAGCGCTCTGCCCCCTCCAGCGGAAATCTCTTTGGACGGGGCGGCGGATACGGAGAGTCGCCGCAGATGGCGGACCGTTTGACCCGTATCGCGATCGTGAGCGAGGACAAGTGCAAGCCCAA
Source organism: Elymus sibiricus (assembly GCA_039707655.1). NCBI lineage: Eukaryota > Viridiplantae > Streptophyta > Magnoliopsida > Poales > Poaceae > Elymus > Elymus sibiricus. The sequence goes on from CM077670.1 coordinate 166,706,325, forward strand.
GAAGTGCCGCCAGGAGTGCAAGAAGAGCTGCCCCGTCGTCAAGACCGGTAATTCGCCTCTCTCTCCACCCTCGCGGGTTTGATCGATGTGGGCTTACGATTTGTCTGCCGGTGCTATTGGCGAATCAAAGCGTAGATCCCAGTGGTTTCCCATTTCCACGGGGCAATCTGTTAATATGATGATTTTGATTTCAAGCTGACTGATGTGTGCCTAGTACTAGCAGGATCTGGGGAGTTGGAGCGCTTAACATGATCACGTTTTTGTTTAGGCAGCTGTAGTATCGTTGCTACGAACTTGCTTAAGCGTTGTTACGTGCTTAAGATTTGATTCAGTTTCTCATACATGTTGCCATCTGTTTGTTATTGTAGTCTATGAACAAGGATCAGTGTCCACATATATGCGCACATTCATAGCGCTTATTGTGACTGCACCAATTCTCCATTTCCCCTTTTGGTGCTTACAGTGCCTTTGGTTGAGGGGATTTAGTGTTAGGGAATGAGTGTTTTGGGGGTATGAAACATATAATCCATTGTTTGGTCGGTGGCAAGGGAGTTGAGGAGGAAAGGGGGAAAGGGAATTAAGGAGCCCAATTCCCAAAATTCGAACTAAATCCCACCTCACACCAAACATGGGTTTTAGATTAATAATCAATTTCCCAAGCCTAATCCCCCAACAAACTCCCACATCTAAACTCCCATCCCCTTTCCCTAACATTGCCAAGCACGTTGATGTGTTATGCATGCTAGAGGGTTTCCTAGCTAAAGTGCTGCTGTGGTTATGACAATTAACTGTCTTATTGTACAGGAAAGCTTTGCATTGAAGTTAGTCCAGCGGCCAAACTTGCATTCATTTCTGAAGAGCTGTGTATTGGTTGTGGTATTTGTGTTAAGGTATGCTTGTCATTTAATACAGCAATTAAGATGTACTCCCTCCGTTTCTAAATATAAGTTTTCTTAGAGATTTCAATACAAACTACATACGGATGTATATAGACATATTTTAGAGTGTAGATTCACTCATTTTGCTCCGTATGTAGTCCCTTATTGGAATCTCTACAAAGACTTATATTTAGGAACGGAGGGAGTATGATTTTTCATAGTGTTACTATAATCTTCTCACTTCTGCTGTAATACTTGATACAGAAATGCCCATTTGATGCCATTGAAATCATCAATCTTCCAAAAGATTTGGAGAAAGATACTACCCATCGCTATGGACCGAATACCTTCAAATTGCACAGGTACTTTTTTAATCAAAGAGCCTGGTTGTATGAATGTGTATTTTTTGGTATTTGTGTGTTATTTAATCTGGCTTGAGGCTGCTCTTTCGAAGAAGTAATAATTTAGAGCTTGCAGGTTGCCTGTTCCAAGACCTGGTCAAGTTTTGGGTCTTGTTGGAACCAATGGAATTGGGAAGTCAACAGCACTTAAAGTCTTAGCTGGCAAGCTGAAGCCCAATCTGGGACGATTCAAAGTATGTTCAGTATCTCTTCTCTGATTCCTATCTGATGGTTGGTTTCAACTGGTTTCTTAGATTGGGGAAGTCCCTTAACTCTCTGCACAACAGATGGTTATTCATAGATCTTCTCTTGCAGAATCCACCTGATTGGCAAGAGATCCTTACATATTTCCGTGGGTCTGAACTTCAGAACTATTTTACGCGCATATTGGAGGATAACCTGAAGGTTCTACTTTTTTACTTATCGTGCTTGTAATTCATGCAGGGCTTGTTAATACGTGTTTTCAACAAGCTCTTGATATCCAGCTTATAATCACTTTCCACGTGTGCTAAGAATTTTTTTGTAATGCATCTGAATAGTTTGACTATACACACATAGATAGTCTGAGATTATTCAAGTCTTGGGGTTGTCACCATATCGTAGTTACTGACATACCAAATACTCCTTCCGTCCGAGTTTATTGGTCTGGATGCCCAGTTCTCTAGGACCAAGGGACTCAGCCGTCTTAATTGCATAGTCCTTTGATCTCTCCACCAAGCCTGCATGCGGTCGCTCTCCTGCTTGCATGCCCCAGTCAATAGCATGCATGCAGCAGCAGCCTATTTCTCTCCCCTAGCCTGCATGTGTATGCATGTCCAATCATCTCATGGGACCAGCAACAGATCGCCAGAGAAACACAGCGCTATAAAAGCAAATGGCCTAACAAATATGGACGGCGTATGGTGGCTCGCCGGCCCTTCAATCCTGGACGGAGGAAGTACCTAGTACTCAGACATGTTTGAATAGGCTGTTCCAGTGTATGATTTTGCATCTGTCTTATGCTGTTGAATGCTTCTGATACTGTCCATTCTATCTCTGCCCCCCATATTCTATAGGCAATCATCAAGCCTCAGTATGTTGACCATATTCCAAAAGCTGTTCAAGGAAATGTAGGGCAAGTACTTGAGCAGAAAGATGAGCGGGATATGAAAAATGAGCTGTGCGTTGACCTTGAATTGAACCAAGTTATTGACAGAAATGTAGGAGATCTGTCTGGTGGCGAGCTTCAGAGATTTGCAATAGCAGTTGTTGCTGTACAAAGTGCGGAAATTTACATGTTTGATGAGCCATCAAGTTATTTGGACGTTAAACAGAGGCTTAAGGCTGCACGAGTCATTAGGTCTTTGCTTAGATCAAATAGGTAATGCATCATTTGTTATCCTAATTATCTTTTGGATCTTTTAACTAAAAGCTTCAAGAAATTTATTATCAAGTGTTCTCTGATTTGTTTTCAGCTATGTCATCGTTGTCGAACATGACTTGAGTGTCTTAGATTACTTGTCCGACTTTATTTGCTGCTTATATGGGAAGCCAGGTGCTTACGGTGTAGTTACGTTACCATTTTCGGTCCGAGAAGGTATCAATATTTTCCTGGCTGGATTTGTTCCAACAGAAAACCTTCGGTTTCGAGATGAATCTCTTACATTTAAGGTAACATTGGCTCATAGGATTTGAAATACTTGTTCAGTTATGAAACCTTTGTCTTATGTTAGTACGGTCCTGTTAGATTGCGGAGACCCAGGAAAACGCAGAGGAAGTTGCTACGTACCAGCGGTACAAGTACCCTACCATGAGCAAAACACAGGGAAATTTCAAGCTCTCTGTCGTTGAGGGTGAATTCACTGATTCTCAGATTGTTGTGATGCTTGGTGAGAACGGCACAGGGAAAACTACATTCATCAGAATGCTGGTACATCTTTCTCTCTCTCCCCTCCCTCCGCCCTACTTCCCTCTCTCACCTCATTCTTATCTTGCAAGCCTTGTAAATAGTGCTAGTATTCGAAATGATATGAGAACCTTTGGCTCTTTAGTTTCTTACCATTACGGACACTGTGAGCTTGACACTATATAGAAAAAATCACGACTATCCATTTCAAGGTTGAAATTTCAACAAGTGCAGAATATTTCTAGTTTTTTCTTTGCCACTATTAAAACTTGTGTTAACTCCCTAGTAGTCTAGTTCTCTGAAAGTTAACTAAGTACTACTGAATCAAGATTCCTATTGGATATTGTTAACACAATTTAGTTTGGTGGTGCTTCAAACCCAGTGTATACAATTTAGTATGTTGCTGTTTGAAAATGTTCATCTTAGATGAATGCAGTTTACTCTTCTTCTCTATAAAGTGGGGTGCAACATTTAATCTATTGATACCGGCTATCTGAAGGTGTGAATTTTACCTTAAGAAATCGAGGATACCTTGTCTTTCTGATGGTACTGTATTGTATACTTGATTTTGTAAGAAATTTACTGTTACATGGCTCAAATCATGTGAAGCTCATCTGGCTAAAACAGTACATAATGTAATTTTACTGAATTGATGAAGCAGTTGCATCATACTTTCTTGTTGTGACTGGACAGGCCGGGCTGTTGAAGCCAGATACCATGGAAGGAACTGAGGTTGAAATTCCTGAATTCAATGTGTCCTACAAGCCTCAAAAGATCAGCCCAAAATTCCAGCATCCAGTGAGGCACTTGCTTCATTCGAAAATACGCGATTCATATACTCATCCTCAGTTTGTATCTGATGTTATGAAACCACTACAAATTGAGCAACTCATGGACCAGGAAGTTATTAATTTATCAGGTGGAGAGCTCCAGAGAGTAGCATTATGTTTGTGCCTTGGAAAGGTATTTTCTTCTTCCACTTCGAACTTTGTACAGGATAAAGCAATTCTTTTTTGCATCATATGGTTTTGAACTTCTGAAGGCTTCTCATCTTGTATTGTTTTTAAATGTTCAATATACTAAATGTATATTTTCCATTTGGTTTTTTAAGACTCCTTTCTCGCTCTGCTTTTATGGTCGAGTAAGATTTTGGATATTGTATTAAGCACAAAGATAATATATGGTCCATAATCTATTTGTGATGCTTCACCCTACTTTAGTGTGATTTTTAGCATGTCTAAATATCAACACAGTCCTTGGCTCATGTGTGAAAATGATTTTCCTAAACGGTACTCCTTCCACCCCATAATATGGTCCGCAATGGTTTTACCAAAAGTCAAGCTTCACAAACTTTGACCATGTTTATAAGGAAAACCATCTATATCTACAATATCAAATGTATACAATATGAAAATATACTTCATGATGAATCCAATGGTATTGAATTGGCATTCTAGATGTTGATAAATTTCAAATTTTCTATAAACTTGGTCAAGGTTTACAAGATTTGACTTGGAAAAATCTAATATGTACTATATTTTGGGACGGAGGGAGTAATATTTAATGGGGCCAAGAACGTACGTCCTGTCAGCTTATTGATACCAACTTTGTGGTTGTTCAGCCTGCAGATATTTATTTAATTGATGAGCCAAGTGCATATCTCGATTCAGAGCAGCGTATTGTTGCCTCGAAGGTTATCAAAAGATTCATCCTTCATGCAAAGAAAACTGCATTTATTGTGGAGCATGATTTCATCATGGCAACCTACTTAGCGGACAAGGTTATTGTTTATGAGGGACTTGCTTCTATTGACTGTACTGCCAATGCACCACAGTCTTTGGTATCTGGGATGAATAAATTCTTATCGGTAAGTGCAGGGTAATAAATATTTACAAGATACTCCCTCCGTAAAGAAATATAAGTAGTGATCTAAACGCTCTTATATTTCTTTACAGAGGGAGTACTATACTTCCTCCGTCTCGGTTTATTACCCCTCCTCGTATTTTGGGTCAACCTTTGACCATAGGTTTGACTGCAAAATAGAAATGATATGCCATAAAAATTATATTGTTGGATTCCTAGTGGAAACTAGTGGGTTTGTGTACCTTGCTGGTAGATTTTGTGTTGGTTTTCATATTTTGCATAAAATTGTACGTGTCTAACCTCCTATTCAGTCATGGAAGTTTACATTTACATCTTCTCTTGTCTTTATCAACATGTATGCGTAACGAATAAATATGCAGGTGTTAGGTAGTTTCTGGAGGCCATTATTTGGGTTTTAATATATTGTATCATAGTTACCTCTATAAGCTTGATTTAGGAACAATATATAGAGCCACAAAAATGTATAGGAAAACAGCAGCAAACTGATCGAAATTTATGTTCACCTACTCCATATCAGACTTCCATGTACAGCAACATGTAAATGTGAGCTGCGGCATTTAAGCATATTTGTGCACATCAAGGGTAAACTCGTAAAATTGACCGGACAATATTAAACAGAGTTTACAAACTATACTATTACCTAAACGCTTTGTAGGAGCAACAAATAATGCAGCCCATAGGAAAATGCTCATAATTCTAAAAGTGTTCCAGAACTGAAACCCCCCAAGTGCCACATCTTGACCTGCGTTTGGATATGATGCTTACAGTGAAAATAGTGATAGTTGAATCCGCATCACAACTTGTGGTAGTTGAATGAACCTCCTGTAACTTGTGTTCGATCCAGATCGCAAGGAGGCGGTGGCACATGGAAAAATGACTTCGTTGAGCAAAACCTATATTGATTATCTTCTCCGCCACCATATTAAATCATCAATTAGGAGAACATTTTAGCAGCATTTCAATTACATTGGCATCAAAATCTTATAACTCAATAATTACACTTAGCAGAAATCAAGAATAAATGCCATGATTTCACCTGTTGTGTTTCATTTTGCATAGTCATAGAAGAAACTCAACAATGAACATTGTCGGTCGTTTGCACTAAATTAAACAACATCATACAATAGCAAATTCCCCATTCACATCACCAATTTCCCCTTCAGAATTCAGACCTAAGGATAGCATGTCCCTGATTTAAAAGAAAAAAGTGTGACTAAATCAGAAAGAACACACTACAAAGTATGTTTTTGTTTCTGTCCGACACCAGCAATGGAAGTATTGCTAACTTGCCTGTTACGTATTTCTAGTTCTATTTACTACACATATTTAACACTGATGTAAATAGTCATGATGGGAATGGGCCGACGTCAACCATTGGGACATTGATCCGGCCCTGCCCATAACAAAGCCAATGGGTCTTGTGGGCCGGCTTCATAAGAAAATTGGGCCACAGGAGCCGGTCATCATCGGTCCACCGGGACAAGCGGGTCGACCCTAATTTAGTTGCCCAAGGCTGTAGTCTGCCGTTATGATGCCCATGCCTTTGTTAGGTTGTTATCCTTGTGCTTATAAGAAAATTTCAAACTAATGACCCAAGACCGCTTTTGTTTCAGAGTTACAAATATGCTACCTTATGGTGCAAACGGTTCGTGGTAGAAATAGAAACGAAGATGCATATATTCTTTTTTTCATTGAACAAATCAATTCTAAATATCTTAACTTACTAAAAATTCCTACAGCTAAATGATGCTAGTTGAAACAAGTTGTTGTGTAAATGCTCTTTGCTTTTGTACAATCTACTATTAAAATGGGACGGACCATGTTACCCAATGGGACATGAGGCAACTTGGTATTGGACCATTGGGCTGGCTCTATGTCCCTGAACAGAATAGAAGGGCCTGCAGGGACCAGGTCTGGGCTGGAGCGGGCTGGCCCATTCCCATCCTGAGTAAATAGTACAACTAACTTTGAACCATGTGCATATCTAATTGTGCTATATAAAACTGAAAAAGATAGAATAGGTACAGTCCAGGGAAATCCATTCTTACCTATGAGAGTTGTTACCGTGTTTTCTTTTATCGTCCGTAGCTGAAGGGGCATCAGACAATCTCTTGGCAAATTCACATGGCCTAACAACAACTCCCACATGAGAAAAACAACCACCACAAGATCCCTCAAAATTGCCCATTATAGAACTACATGATTCTTGCTACAATGTCCAAACCAACATCAGACCTTGCGTTAACTTAGAAGGTAGTGATAATAAAATGTACATTGTGAGCCATGATCTATGTTATATTACTTCACATAAGGAGAAATATTCCAAGGGAAATTTAACATTTGCTCAGTTTATAGTGCACATGCTTAGTATGGACTACATGTTTAAAAGAACTGTGGATGTACACGTACTATCATGATTGACCCTATCACATTAAAGAATGGCTAGATGAATGGTTAGCATGCGCCATCAATGGAGCCATGAATCAACAGACAATAAATTTAACAAATTGCAATCAGATGTGCGAAGAACTATTCATGGCAGTGTGTATTATTGCCCGAATCATGATATGAGAAAGTCAGTTTTATATAGACTAATATGATAAATTCCATGTCTATATATCCTTTTACAGCTTTGTAGCATCAATAACTGATCATCCAAATATGCCATACATGACACCACTGCAAGGCATTATATCCTCAAATTTACAGGGTCGTCAACTAACTCAGCTGAAATCACAAATATCTCAGATAATGCTTCTGTGGATAACATGCCTTTACCTGAAGATTCCCAGGTTAGAGCAAACAGACAATGAAACCACTAAAATCCCATCCAGTTCAAAACTTCCTGAAGTGACTCTGAAGCGAAACGTAAAAGAAAATGAAAAAACAAAACAAAGAGGTACTGAGATGTTTTGTGCGTGTGGAAAAAACAAAGAGGTATCCTTGGAAGCTCTGTTTTTGAGGCGAACGACTAGTCGATGAGTCATAACTGGAAGTCGACTCAAACACCTCGACTAGTCAAGACTAGTCGATCGGCATGGCACGACTCGTCAAGAGTCTCTACCCCAGAACGACTCGTTGACTCGAAAACCTTGCTTGGAAGATATAAGTCTTTTCATGAAAATAACAAGAAGAATAACATACGCTTGCACTAATATGACAATACAAGAAGAATAACATACGCTTGCACTAATATGACAATGTAAAGTGCGTGAGGGTAACATACCATTCTATGTATAGTTAATCAGCTAAATAGTGGCTTCTATTCGGCTATGCACGCCATTTCTGTTTTTTCTTGCTCTCAAAATGTAACTTCGGGGCTTTGGAGAAACCTACAATCGGGACCTAAGAAGCAACATGAAAATTATGCATTAGTCTTTTGTATGAAATGCTAAATTATAGCAGCAGACAAACATATAAAGCAATGGGAATTGCAGGAATCCAAAACTATTAAAAAATCTTGCCATTAAAATCATGCAATAAATGGATAAGATGAGACCATCATTCACCTGTAATTTGTTCCCAGTTAATGTTTCTCCATGGCTATATTGTGTCAATTTCCAGAAAACTATTTGATGCAAGTATCCGAAAAGCTAGCATAGGATGAACACAGATTCATAGAATGTTGGCATATACTATATAACAATGAAAAGATTTGTGAACACATCTCACTAATGTTCTTACCAGTTGGAATTGACTGGCAATCTTTGGTCAGTATGACGAGGTTCAGCTCTACTGTTTCCCATTTATTTCCCTAGCTCACTTTGAAACTTTTGTGCCTTTTATCATCATTCAAGTAGCAGATTTTCATTTCTTGGTTTCAACATGTTCTTTTGTACACTACCATGACCCATAGGAGGAAAATTGCATGTACAGAAGATGCTCTAATACCACACTTGACTTTTGTGTACCAGGTTAATTACCACATAAGTGAAAATACTCTAGCTGATCTTCTAACTTTCTTGGTGCAGTACATGAGTCACCTCTATATTCCATTAACCTGCACTAAGTTGCCATGACCATTAACCATGGAATACGTGTACTGATTTGCGTAATTTTATTTGCAAGGTGGTACTACTTGATTCTGCCAATACCCGTCAATACTTGTTAGCTAACAAAAACTGCGGCAGCGAGCCACAAACTTCATCTATCTGCCAAACTGTCCACATATGTTTTTCACTTCAATTAGAAGCCAATCTCTGTAAATAAGAAAAATTTCTAGGTATAGATCTTTCAAAGAATGAGAAAGTAATTATACCTTTTTGTTGTCCGACCGAAATAAGCACCGGTGAAACGACCTGCTGCCAAGGGTTGTGCATGTCCGTCCTGGTGGCTATTGCTGCACTGCCGATGAGTTCTTGGCCGTGTGTTGGCCACCGCTGGGTTGGTGTGCCCTGTGTCGATTTGTGCGGCGGTAAGCGCTGATGCCGAGCAGCCTGCAAGACGACGCCGAGGCCTTGACCGGGGTAGACTGTGGTGTCAGGAGGCGCTGCTTCCACCTTATCTCCCCGATGGCCGGTGTGGCTCCAATGGAGAAACAGCGCGAGGCAACAGCAACAGATGGTGCGGCCGTGCGGATCTTGCGAACCGTGGAGCTCCGTCCGTCGAGGACAGGGACAACGACCGGAGTGGTGATCGGCGACCGGTCTCCTGGATGGCTAGACAGCGCGCGGACACGGCTTCGGCGGGTGATCAGGTGCTGGGATGGAGAGGCGGCACAGCGGCGCGCAGCGACTTGGCCCCTGACAGTGTGTGCATGGATGGATGGATAAGGGGCTCATGTACAACGCCAAAGCTAAATTTCCCACGCAAATCACGCACAGATCGACAACAGTGGGTGCGGAGGATGAGGACGGAAGTGGTGAATGATGGCCGGGATGGTAATCGAGCGATGGGGAGGAGGGCTTTTATAGGCCTTACGGCGCATGAGCGGCGACACAGCGTTGATGTTGCGGTGGGTAGCGGTGTTTGATGGGTCTCTTGTAGAGAGCACTCGACATGCCGAGAACGGAGCTATAAATAATTAAATATCTGATTCCATGGCGGTTGATTGCTCGTAGCAAAACCTACCCAGAAATTGTACCCCCTCTACTGCCCAGAATTACATGTATCTCTTCTATATAAATTAGGAAGAGGCTGAAAAAAACTAAAAAAAAAGGAGAAAAAGGATTCCTACAGGATGTAGGGTCTTATTACTTACAAGTTTCTAATGATACTATTTTTGCTACATAAAAAAAGGAGAAAAAAGGATTCCTACGGGATGTAGACGGAGTATTTTATTATTTAAATGTATGGTCAAAATTTGAAATAAAATACTTGTGGGATAATAAACCAGAATGCAGGAAGTAGTAATCGAATCGTCCATCTCTGGTTGAGTTGTACGCATGCAGCTTTCTGTAAGATTAACTTTCAGTAGGATTCTCCAATTCTAGATTTGCATATGGAAACATTAAAATAGTTTTTTGTTTACAGACTGTCTTTGTTTTGGGGTGCTAATTTCCTTTTTGTTTTGTTGTTGTTTTCTGATAGCATCTTGACATTACATTTAGAAGAGACCCGACCAACTATAGGCCGCGAATCAACAAACTGGAATCTACGAAGGACAGAGAACAAAAGAATGCAGGGTCCTACTACTACCTTGATGACTAATGAGAGGGGCAGCACAGGTTGCTACAATTTGGTATTGGTTAATGGCTGCACGTATCTTATTCTTGATTGTTTAGTGAGTTTGTTTCTTTTTGGCCTCCTGTGTAGATTCTTGTTGGACGTCAATAATGTTTCGAACCCTTCTGGATCATGCGCAAGGCTAACTAGAAGTTGCCATGGCGTGTGTCCATGAGACATGCGAATTGGCCACAGGAGTGAAGCGCATCGAGTGTGGTGCTTGGGTTACAAAGAAGCGCATGTGTTGAAACTGTACTTTTTGTTGGTTTGAGCTATGGGGAGAACGATTATCAGTTTTCTTGTATTTGCATTGCTGTATCATGGCTTTACCATCTCATATTGTTCTATCGTGAAATCTTATAAAGCATATTCATTTGGAGCTTATTATAGTCCTCTCACTAGTTGGTTCTGTGAGATGATCCGTTAAATTTCCTTGCATAATCTAGTCTGCCGTTCCTTTTGAACTAGTCTTATGAATGACGAAGTGTGGTGGGCAGTACACTCTATACATTTTATTTTTTGTTCACCTCGTTCCTTTTAAACTAGTCTTATGAATGACGAAGTGTGGTGGGTAGTACACGCTATACATTTTTTTTTGTTCACCTTAGAATTACATTTTTGCTAATTTTCAGCTTGTGTTCACCTTAGAATTTATTTTTGCTAATTTTCAGTCGACTGATTTTAATTCGTTTTTAGTCAAATTTTGGTTTGTTGGGTCTTTGTCTAGGGAGGTTCTTATCGGGTTTTCTAAAGAACTAGGCCCATGTGGAGGGTCACTTCCTCTTCGTCCCAGCCGGATGAGGGGGACAAGTAGAGGCATTCCTTGGGAATGGTTAGGGACTGTGCCTGTCCCCATGGGCGACACCAATCGACACGAGCATCGCGGTGAGGACCAAGGATAACGATGGTAGGTTTTCCTTTTGGTCCCGCGCCCTACTCGTCCCTGATGTAACGAACTAGAACCTAGGGTAATGGGATTCAAGATGGAATTGGGGATTTGGGAATAATCTCAGAGTGAAGCTTGGTATAGGAGAGTTAAGTTCATACATGATTAACAAAGCAAGACGAGTGTACTCTCTACTTAAGAAGGTAGGAGAGCCGCTTACTCACGCGACTCCACAGTTCATGGGCCTAGGCTTGGGATTACGGGACGCAACCCGGTCATAGCCCATGTGTCGTGACATCCCCCCCCCCCCCTTGTAGAAATGGCGTATACCCACGCCGCTGCTCTTGGAAACCAACGATGTAGATCACCTTCACTCTCCCAAGTTGTGCAAAATGCATGCCAACAAATCACTTGAAACATACCTATGTAGTGGTCGACGTGCCATGATTGGCGCAGCACTGAGTCGAGGACAACTTTCGGTATGGTGAAGTCGAATAAGTTGAGCTTGTCGCTAAAAGGCGTTCGGGGGGGGGGGGGGGGGGGCACCTGGCGCTTCAGTTGGGAGACGTGGATGATGGGATGAACTTGGCCTAACTTTGGCAGGTCCAGGCAGTACACAATGTTTCTGATGCGCTGGGGCACCGTGTATTTGATAAATCTCTTTGAGCCTAGGTGGCATTCCCTATGTATTTAAGAAGCATGATCAAGATGTAACTTGCCTTGTACTATTGATGAAGATTCTTCGCACTCAAAATCATGATAGTTCTACTCATCACACTCCGTTCAATCTATCATAAGCAAGCAATCACTCAAAGATCCAAAAAGAAACCGAATAAAAGACTCATGAAACTCCAAAGGAATCAAACAAAGTTTTCTGGACAGAAACATAATTTTAACAAAAGAAAATATTATAAAAACATTAGTTTAACAGAAAGTATTTGCTCTTAGTTTTAATTAGCAAAAAGAATCAACTAAAAAGGTTTTATAATGCAAAAGTTATGGCCAATTAAGATAGATCTCAAATCTGATCAGATTCAAAAAAAATTATATAAACAAAATTATTTTTATTAGTCGTGTGGATATGTATAACATATAGAAATCAGTAGCAAAAAGAATTAGTTAAAAAACTATTTTTAAATAAAAGTTATTAGCAATCTAGGGTTTAAAGGAAATTTGGTCAAATTCAAATTTAAAAAGGTCAAAAATATTTTTAGTTTGGTTCTCTGGATAGATGGGATTTTTGTGAATCAGGGGCAAAAAGAATCAACTGAATTAGATTTATAGATGTAAAGATATGATAAAAGGCAAATCAGAAAGAATTCTGAAATTGAAACTGCTAAGAATCGGCCGATCGTGGCAGAGGTGCCATGTGGCGTGATATGATTGGCCAGAATCTGTGTGCTGCGGAAGAAAACGGCGGACGGCTGAAACATAAGGAAAACTGGTGAGTGCCGGCTAACTAAAAGAAAAACCGGCCAGTCTAACCGAACCGGTGACTTAAACGGACCGCACTAAAAAAAAGCTAACCGCTCAGATCGGATCTAATCTAATCCGTCGATTGGAGATCGAACGAAGGGGAGAGGAGCCGGGGCTTACCGCGGTGGCGGGTGCGGGTGTTGCCGGAGAAGATGGCCGCGGGCGGCTCGGGCGTCAAGGGGGCGGCGTCTCCAGGGCTCATCGGTGTCGGGCGAAGACACGGGGAGGCGCGGTGCGGGGTGGCGAAGCCGATGGTGGTGGAGGCGATCGTCTGCGGCGTCGGAACGGGGTGAAGCGAGGTGGTGACACTCCGGGGAAGCTCGCAGTTCCGGCGAGATCGATGCGACGGTGCAGTGGGATTTGGGCGTGGGTTTTTAGGGAGAAACGAGGCCAGGACCTCGGCTATATATAGGGGGTAAGGCGTGGCCGAGGGGCAAGCGAAGAGATAGACTCCGAGGCGATTTGAACGGCGAGGCGGAGCTCAGCCGTGTCCGTGGTGGACTCCTGTTCGCGTGGGGAAGAAGAAGAAGGGTGGGGCCCAGGCGTCAGCGGGTGCGGGAGAGAGGGAGGCGGTGCGGGCGGCCGAAGCGAAGGAGTTTCCCTCCCGCATGTGGAGGTGGGCCGCGGCTCGGGAGTCGGTTGGGCCTAGCGGCTAGCGCCGGCCTGCGCTGGTTTTTTTTAACTAAAACAGAATTTTTTTTCTATTTACAGAAAAACTAAAACACATAAAATAGTAATAAAAATAATTCTAAAAATACGAGAAAAATTCACATAAATACTTGGCCTTATATAGGTCCATGAACACATTTTTTTTGACGAAATAAAATAGAAACAAATTATAAAAATTAAAGAATCATTCTGATGCAATAAAATAATTCAAAATGACTTTGGAAAAATGTCCAAATGACTTCAAAATACTTTTCTCTTATTTTCCACTTGGAGGGAATCATTTTACCCTTACTCTCATTTATTCTTTTTCAGGAGAAAAGTAATTTGCATAAAAACCCAATAAAGCCATATTCAATAATTTTTCAAGAAATGGCTATGCAAATATTTTCCAAATAAATCCCTGCCGGTTTCATAATTCATTTTCCATATTTTCTTTCTGATATTTGAAGGAGTCATATTTCCTTCTCTCTTTATTGTATTTGAATAAATGGAAATGAATTTGAAAGTCAAATTGGAAAACTCTCCGGAAGTGATCCAAATAAATTTGGAAAGGGGTCCTCTTCACTTCCCACTCTATTTCATATATTTTGAAGAAGTCATATTATCTTCTCTCATGAAAATCCTTGAGTGGCATAAAGTTTCTGATTTTGAAGTATTTTCAAATGAAATTCAAATCTTCTCAAACCGCTTTTTCAAATGGAAGAAGTCATGTCATCTTCACTCTAGGGTTTGTTTTGAAATAAGTTTGAATTCATGGAAACCAAATGCAAGAATGAAAGTTTGGGAAAGTCCTTTTTTCCCTCTCATTTAACTTTCAAAAAGTTTCAAATTCCACTCAATTTCACCCAACAAATCACACAAGCAATCATTATTACTTTATTTATATAACATTCCAAAATTTAGAATTTTGGGATGTTACAAACCTACCACCCTTAAAATGAATCTTGCTCTCGAGATTCGAAGAGGCTAGAAAGAAAAGGTTAGGTTCAGGGTCTCTTCGAAAATCCATCGATCTTCCGAGATTCTGGGTGCTACCACCGTTAGAATTATGGTCACCGGTCCATCCAAGACTAGTGTACTTCCTGCTTAGTGTTGACAAGGTCGGTCTTCTCACAACTTCGGGATAACTCCTTCATTGATGTTCTTCCGCCATATGCATAATGTTTCCTCAAGATCTTGAGTCCCATAACAAAAGAGTATTCTTCCGAGACTGGATTTCCTTGGCTGTCAGGTCTGGCACCAATACTAAACAACTATCGAAAACCGCATGGTGGTCATCAAATAATTTGACTGGGGTTCCTGCAGAAAACGGGTCTGGGTTTTATTCTCACCGTATAACCTACGGTTGGCAATGGCTGCCTTATACAAGGGTGAAACGTCGTACCATTCTAAGGTTTAAGCTTAACATAGCCGTATCTCTACTATAGGTAAGTCACTCCAGATTTACCGTCCCACATAGCAAAGGCGAATAATAAGAGTAAGTCGGCATGGTGATCAATCCATTCCGCACCCAAATCATTACCTTTTATATGGTTTGGTGAATCTCGCATTCTAACACTCGGTCATCCTCACAAGCATTGCAGAATTTCTCTTGTCGATGAACTAAGTTCGGATAAATCCATTGATTCTGCAAGCCAAACAAATCTATCATTTCTTCACAACTCTCGGGTTTCGCGTAAATTTCTATAAGATTGTCTGTTGATAAAGTCGTAGCTTCTTCCGGGGTTCTTCCTTCAGCAAGAGTGTTCTTGCTTCTTGTCAGGTCCTGGGGCCTGTGGGTTGTGGCCCATCTCACCACTTGTAAGCTTGAACTCATCATCGGGTTGCAACTGATCATTATTGCAACATCCAGCTTCCTTAGCATTCTTAAATCCATCCAACTGTATTGTATCCCTTCCTTCTCTTGGTGCAAAACTAGGATGAAATTACCCGGATTCATCATTGACTTGTCCATTCCAAGGTATGACGTAGCTAACAACTAGCTCTTTTATTCGGGTAATGGTGTTGGGTTCTACCACCCTTAAAATGAAAAACACTAGTTCCCTCAAAATCTTATTCCACGTATCATGATTTCACTCATTGCCTATATAGTAACAACTCATAAAATCTAAATCAATACCAACATTTATGACATGCCAATTTTATTGATTCTCAAATTATTACAATCTCCAGCATTTCCATTACATGCCTCAACACAACACCTCCACAATATAAGAGTGTTTCCACTACACTTACTACATTCCCCTTTTTTCTATTTGGCACAAGCCTCCTTCTCATTGGGACAATTTCTAGCAAAGTGCCCTGCTTCCTTACAGCGGAAACAAATGACGTCGAACAAGTCCAGGGGCTTCTTGGTGATTACATATGCTCCTTGGGTTCTTGGCTCCTTTTCTGGACATGTATCGGTGTAGTGATCTAATGTCTTGCACTTGAAACACATGATATGATTTAGGTCCTTCTTTGCAGAAATCGGGTAGTTCTGGGGATGTCTTCGGTTTCTCTTCCTGGGCTTTTTCGTACCAATCAGGGCCTCTATTTCCAGTGGGTCGTACTTCACTTCTACAGCCGGGAAGTCTCCCTGATACTCTTTTCCTTTCTTCGTGCAATACTGTGAAAAATGTCCTTCTTCTCCACATGAATAGCATGCCTTGGAGAAAAATCTGATTAGGCCTTCTTCATCTATGTTTTCAACATCTTCCTTCATCACAGGTTCTTCTTAACTTTCCCTGAGGGCTTCCTTCATTGCTTCCTTCTGCTGTTTGGTAATATCTTGCACCTTGGGGTAAATGTGACACTGGGCAGGGTAGTGGGTAGTTCCTTCACACAAGAAACAAGTAACCTGCCTAGTGGAGCATTCTCCAGCTGGGTGATTTCCTTTACAATGAGGGCATCTGATGTCTACTACACAACTTATTCTTGTAGACTCGTGTTGGGCTTCCAAGCGCAGAGTTTTGTAGGATAGTAGCAATTTTCCCTCAAGTGGATGACCTAAGGTTTATCAATCCGTGGGAGACATAGGATGAAGATGGTCTCTCTCAAACAACCCTGCAACCAAATACAAGAAATCTCTTGTGTCCCCAACACACCCAATACAATGGAAAATTGTATAGGTGCACTAGTTCGGCGAAGAGATGGTGATACAAGTGTAGTATGGATAGTAGAAATATATTTTTATAATCTGAATAAATAAAAACAGCAAGGTAGCAAACGATAAAAGTGAGCACAAACAGTATTGCAATGCTTAAAAACAAGGCCTAGGGTTCATACTTTCACTAGTGCAATCTCTCAACAATGCTAACATAATTGGATCATATAACCATCCCTCAACGCGCGATAAAGAATCACTCCCAAGTACCTATTAGTGGAGAACATAACATAGAAATTGTTTGTAGGGTACAAAACCACCACAAAGTTATCCTTTCCGATCGATCTATTGAGCTATTCCTATAAGTGTCACAAACAGCCCTAGAGTTCGTACTAAAATAACACCATATGATACACATCAACCAACTCTAATGTCACCTAGATACTCCAAAGTCACCACAAGTATACATGAGTTGATTATACGATATGCATCAAACAACTTCATAATCATAATATTCAATCCACACAAAGAACTCCAAGGAGCACCCCAAAGTTTCTATCGGAGAAAAGATACTGAAAATGTGCATCAACCCCTGTGCATAGATTATCCCAATGTCACCTCGGGAATCCGCGAGTTGAGTGCCAAAACATATATCAAGTGGATCAATATAATACCCCATTGTCACCATGGGTATTCATATGCAAGACATACATCAAGTGTTCTCAAATTTGAAATATTCAATCCGACAATAACGAAACCTCAAAGGGAAAAGATTCGATTAATCACAACAAGGATAGAGAGGGAAGAAACACCATCTGATCCAACTATATTAACAAAGCTCGCGATACATCAAGATCGTGCCATATCAAGAACACGAGAGAGAGATCAAACACATAGCTACTTGTACATACCACTAGCCTCGAGGGTGAACTACTCCCTCCTCGTCCTGGAGACCGCCGGGATGATGAAGATGGCCTCCGGTGATGATTTCCCCCCTCCGACAGGGTGCCGAAAAAGGGCTCCAGATGGTATCTCCTTGGTACAGAGGCTTGCGGCGGCGTAAAAACTCATCTAGGTTAACTTTCGGGGGTTTCTGAATATATATGATTTTTCAGCGTTGCAATCACGCAAAGAGGTGCCACAGGGGGGCCACGAGGCACCAGGGCGCGCCTGGGGGGGGGGGGGTGGCGCGCCCTGGTGGCTTGTGGGGCCCCTGTGGATCTTCTGCTGCTCCCTCAAAGCTTCCTGGGTCTGTTTCCTTCCAGAAAAAATCGTCAAAATGTTTCGCTGCATTTGGACTTCATTTGATATGGATTTTCTGGAAAACCAAAAACAAGCAAAAAACAGCAACTGGCACTGGGCACTAGGTCAATATGTTAGTCCATAAAAATCATATAAAAGCCATATAAAAGTGTACCAAAATCATACAAAACTATAATAAACATGGCATGAATACTTCATAAATTATACATACATTGGAGACGTATCAGCATCCCCAACCTTAATTCCTGCTCGTCCTCGAGTAGGTAAATGATAAAAGAAATAATTAATGAAGTGTGAATGCTAGCATAGTGCATAAGTTTGATCAATGATAATTTCAATCACTTTTTCTAGCATCAATATATATCATAATCAGTAGCTCATCTCATAAAACTTCTCATGATCAAGTAGCAAGCTATTCACATGTTTAAAGTATAGGCCATAAACTTTCTTGAAAACTAACAAACTATGTTCTCAGTCATCAAACTATTGCAATTCATCTTATTTTCAGGAAGGGTCTATGTAAGAGCTTTGATCTAGCAAATTCCACATACTCAACTTTCATTTAGTCTTCCATGATTGCTGACACTCAAAGCATATTTTTAGAACAAACCGTTTCAGTCAAACACATAGGAAAATAGGGGCTTAATGTTTTGCCTCCCAACTTATTTATCTCATGGATAATGTCAACAATAATAACTCATGATCACCTATATTCAACTGGATATATGTGCTTGGATCATTCCCTACCACATGATGCTTGCCAACTAGAGAATAATTGAGGTTGAAACGAGAATAAATAATATTGAGTCTTGCATAAAAGTAAATGCATAAAAGTAAAAGATAGGCCCTTCACAGAGGGAAGCAGAGGTTGTCATGCGCTTTTTATTTTTGGATGTCAAGCCCTTAATGCAAACGAACGTCACGTTATATTGCCCCTTGTGATAGCAACCTTTATTATGCAGTCCGTCGCTTTTATTTCTTTACCATCGCAAGTCCGTACAATGCTTATTTTCCCTTGCAATAAAAGATCATACATATTTTAGGAGCAATTTTTATTGCTTTTTGCACCGATGACAACTTACTTGAAGGATCTTATTCAATCCATAGGTAGATATGGTGGACACTCATGGCAAGAAACTGGGTTTAAGGGTTTTTGGATGCACAAGTAGTATCTCTACTTAGTAGGAATTTTTGGCTAGCAAAAGATCCTAAGCAAGCACCACATGTTAGAGGATCCATGACAATATAACTTCTATGTGAATATAAACAAACATAACTCATTACGTTGTCTTCCTTGTCCAACGTCAACTACTTGATCAAGCTTGAAAATAATTAATGGGGGCTCACAATCATAGAAGATGTCCAAGATAGTATATTTATATGTGAAATTTCTCTTCCTTCAAAATTCTTTCATGAATTGTTCAAGTGACCAATGCTATGTTTGTTAACTTTCAATAAATTTTACCACTTATACTTCTTGTATGTGAAGTCACTACTCCCCATGGGACAAGCATGTGAAGCATATAAATTTCAACTTTATGATATTCAATTCATTTCAACAATTTACTCATAGGATATAAGTGAAGAACAAGAGTAAATGACAAACTACTCCAAAAAGATATAAGTGAAAACCAAATGAGTAGTTAAGTAAATAGGTAGCTATGTGAGGAATCTCTCTCATTTAAAAATATATCAGATCTTAAGTATTTTATTCAAACAGCAAAGAAAACAGAATAAAATGACATTCCAAGAATAGCACATATCATGTGAACAAGTAAAAACTTAGGCTAACCGATAGATGTTGATGAAGAAAGGTGGGATGCCAACCGGGGCATCCCCAAGCTTAGATGCTTGAGACTTCTTGAAATATTATATTGGGATGCCTTGGGAATCCCCAAGCTTGAGCTTTTGTGTCTCCTTAATTCCTCTCATATCACGGTTTCCCTAAATCTTAAATACTTCATCCATACAAAACTCAACAAGAACTCGTGAGATAAGTTAGTATAAATCAACTCAAAACCTTAACATTCTCTACTGTAGAAAATCACAAAAATTATAATTAAACATTGCATACTAAATGCCTCTGCATATTTAATACTCCTATCCACAAATAGAAACATTAAACAAGCAACATATGCAAACAATGCAACTATAACCGAAATCTGCCAAAACAGAACAGTCTGTAAAGGGTGAATAAGAATTCATACTTCCCTACCTCCAAAAATTCTGAAAAATTACCACGTGACAGATAACTCACGCGTGCTTACTGTGTAAAAATTTCAGATTTTTATCATGTCGTGACTATTCAGGAATATTCTGGACATAACAGAAAACTTTCTGTTTTCAAACAGCAACACATGAACTTGCAAACTGGGCATGGTAAAGGCTACAATTGGCATTTTATTGAACTAAAAGATATAAAACATGATTATTGATAACAGAAAGAAAATCTCAATAGAAGAAAATGACGCTCCAAGCAAAGCACATATTATGTGACAAATAAAAATATAGCTCCAAGTGAGGTTACCGATAATGTTGAAGACGAAAGAGGGGATGCCTTCCGGGGCATCCCCAAGCTTAGACGCTTGAGTCTTCCTTGAATATTACCTTGGAGTGCCTTGGGCATCCCCAAGCTTAGGGTCTTGCCACTGCTTATTCTCCTCATATCGATATCTCACCCAAAACTTGAAAACTTCAATCACACAAAACTTAACGGAACTTGTGAGATAGGTTAGTAAGATAAAAATAAATCATCCACTTAGGTACTGTCAAGACAAGATTCATAATTGTTCTCACATAATTCCTACTGTATTTTATCATTTCGACAATTTATATTACTCAATATAAGCTATGGAAACACTAAAACAAGCAAACTATGCACCGAAAATAGAGTCTGTCAAAAACAGAACAGCGTGTAGTGAGCGATTTAAAAACCATACTTATGTACCCCCAAAAATTCTGAAAAATTAGGAAAACGTAAACAATTTGTAACACAATATGGTGTAAAAATTTCAGAATTTTATTATGCTCCAGTACAGAATATAAATTCCAGCACTGGACACAAAAGTTTCTGTTTTTGCACAGAATCAAATCAACAAGTATCCACACTATCCCAAAGACTTTACTTGGCACATTATTGAAAGAAAATATATAAAACATGATTACTACAGTAGCTTAATCATGTGGACACACAAAAACAGTAGGGGTAAATGTTGGGTTGTCTCCCAACAAGCGCTTTTCTTTAATGCCTTTTTAGCTAGGCATGATGATTTCAATGATGCTCGCATAAAAGTAAAGAATTGAAACACAAAGAGAGCATCATGAATCATATGACAAGCACATTTAAGCCTAACCCACTTCCTATGCATATGGATTTTTTGAGCAAACAATTTATGGGAGCAAGAATCAACTAGCATAGGAAGTCAAAACAAGCGTAACTTCAAAACTTTCAACATAAAGAGAGGACACTTGATGTTGTTGAAATTTATATATGCATATGCTCCTCTCTCATAATAATTTTCAGTAGCATCATGAATGAATTCAACAATATAGCTATCACATAAAGCATTCTTTTCATGACCTACGAGCATAGAAATTTTATTACTCTCCACATAAGCAAATTTATTCTCATCAATAGTAGTGGGAGCAAACTCAACAAAATAACTATCATGAGATACTTGATTAGCATAATCCAATTGAAAATTAAAATCATGATGATAAGTTTCATAGTTATCATCATTCTTTATAGCATACATGTCATCACAATAATCATCATAGATAGCAACCTTGTTGTCATAATCAATTGAAACCTCTTCCAAAATAGTGGAATCATCATTAAATAAAGTCATGACCTCTCTAAATCCACTTTTATCAATATAATCATCATAAATAGGAGGCATACTTTCATCATAATAATTTTTCTCATCAAAACTTGGGGGACTAAAAATATCATCTTCATCAAACATAGCATCCCCAAGCTTCTGGCTTTGCATATCATTAGCATCATGGATATTCATAGAAGTCATACTAACAACATTGCAATCATGCTCATCATTAAAAGATTTTATGCCAAACATTTTATTGAATTCTTCTTCTATCAATTGAGCACAATTTTCCTCTCCATCATTTTCAAGAAAAACATAATAAACACGAATAATATGAGGCAACCACAATTCCATTTTTTTTGTAGTTTTCTTTTTATAAAACCAAACTAGTGATAAACAAGAAACTAAAACATTCGATTGCAAGATCTAAAGATATACCTTCAAGCACTCACCTCCCCGGCAACGGCGCCAGAAAAGAGCTTGATATCTACTACACAACTTATTCTTGTAGACTCGTGTTGGGCCTCCAAGCGCAGAGTTTTGTAGGACAGTAGCAATTTTCCCTCAAGTGGATGACATAAGGTTTATCAATCCGTGGGAGGCATAGGATGAAGATGGTCTCTCTCAAACAACCCTGTAACCAAATACAAGAAATCTCTTGTGTCCCCAACACACCCAATACAATGGAAAATTGTATAGGTGCACTAGTTCGGCGAAGAGATGGTGATACAAGTGTAGTATGGATAGTAGAAATATATTTTTATAATCTCAATAAATAAAAACAGCAAGGTAGCAAACGATAAAAGTGAGCACAAACGGTATTGCAATGCTTAAAAATAAGGCCTAGGGTTCATACTTTCACTAGTGCAATCTCTCAACAATGCTAACATAATTGGATCATATAACCATCCCTCAATGCGCGATAAAGAATCACTCCCAAGTTCCTATTAGCGAAGAACATAAGATAGAAATTGTTTGTAGGGTACGAAACGACCTCAAAGTTATCCTTTCCGATCGATCTATTGAGCTATTCCTATAAGTGTCAGAAACAGCCCTAGAGTTCGTACTAAAATAACACCATATGATACACATCAACCAACTCTAATGTCACCTAGATACTCCAATGTCACCACAAATATCCTTGAGTTGATTATACGATATGCATGAAACAACTTCATAATCATAATATTCAATCCACACAAAGAACTCCAAGGAGCACCCCAAAGTTTCTATCGGAGAAAAGATAATGTAAACGTGCATCAACCCCTGTGCATAGATTACCCCAATGTCACCTTGGGAATCCGCGAGTTGAGTGCCAAAACATATATCAAGTGGATCAATATAATACCCCATTGTCACCACGGGTATTCATATGCAATACATACATCAAGTGTTCTCAAATCTAAAATATTCAATCCGACAATAACGAAACATCAAAGGGAAAAGATTCGATTCATCACAACAAGGATAGAGAGGGAAGAAACACCATATGATCCAACTATATTAACAAAGCTCACGATACATCAAGATCGTGCCATATCAAGAACACGAGAGAGAGATCAAACACATAGCTACTTGTACATACCCCTAGCCTCGAGGGTGAACTACTCCCTCCTCGTCATGGAGACCGCCGGGATGATGAAGATGGCCTCTGGTGATGATTTCCCCCCTTCGGCAGGGTGCCGAAAAAGGGCTCCAGATGAGATCTCCTTGGTACAGAGGCTGGCGGCGGCGTAAAAACTCATCTAGGTTAACTTTCGGGGGTTTCTGAATATATATGATTTTTCAGCATTGGAATCACGCAAAGAGGTGCCACAGGGGGCCCACGAGGCACCAGGGCGCGCCTGGGGGTTGGCGTGCCCTGGTGGCTTGTGGGGCCCTTGTGGGTCTTCTACTGCTCCCCCGAAGCTTCCTGGGTTTGTTTCCTTCCCGAAAAAATCATCAAAAAGTTTCGCTGCATTTGGACTTCATTTGATATAGATTTTCTGGAAAACCAAAAACAAGCAGAAAACAGCAACTGGCACTGGGCACTAGGTCAATTTGTTAGTTCATAAAAATCATATAAAAGCCATATAAAAGTGTAATAAAATCATACAAAACTATAATAAACATGGCATGAATACTTCATAAATTATAGATACGTTGGAGACGTATCAGCATCCATCCTTGTGTTCTTCCTGGGTGTGTCCTATTTCTCCGCACATCTTGCATGCACAAGGTTTCTTCTTCGGGTTATCACAGTGCTTCCGGATATGACGGGATCTCAGTAGAATCATCTTGAATTCTTCCCAAGCATTTGCTCCATTCCATCCTTGTACAACTTGATGTATCTCTCGCCAGGTTGCAGTACCTTGTGTGATGTGCCGTAAGGTGTATGGAACCATATACTCTCCTCCAATATCATACTCCTTCATGCGATTTTCCATGTTTCGTATCCACTGTTCTACTTCCAGTTGTGTCAGAAATCTCGGAAATACAAGTCCATCTTCATTCTTCATCTATGGGGTCCAAGGGTTTTGGGATGAGATACGAGAGAGATAGAGAGATACACACAATACAAACAATATATTTTTGAAAATAGGTTTTATTTGTGGCTGTCGGAAAACACATACAAATGACAGCTCACAAATCATCGTATCTAACATGAGTATACAACAGGGGTTTGGTCTTCTAAAGGTCATATAAACATTGGGATTCTTCAGGGTCTTCGATTTCTTCGAGTCTTTGGAGTCTTCAATTGTTGTAGCCTCAATTCTTCTAATGCATGGTAAAGTCTTCTTTTACTCTGAAGTGGCCATCAGTTGTCAGATGTCTTGTCCTTCTCAGAGTTGCCTCAGTTGATCCTCCGTGTGGTCAAAAAGGGAAGGGGTATTTTCTAACTATTTGAGGTAAGAGGGAGTATTTGATAAAGCTCAAAAAAGATGAGAAGCAAATGATCTTTTTGAAAATAAAGTTTTAGAGATATCCTTTCCTAGGGCTTTTCAGTTTCTAGGGTCACGTCCTACAGTCAACATGTGCTCTGATACCATCTTGTAATGACCCGGTTCCAAAAAGGATCCAAGTCTCTATGCTTAAGTGCCATCCCTGGATCGGTATGCTAGCACACAGTACTCGATGAAATAACAAAAAATCACATGTATAAAATAACGTAAATACTATTACCTTAGCCCATACAGCAGAAATAACATCAAAGGTTGTGGAGTCCCATCAACACCAACGGCAAAGTTGAGTGTAGACAACGTAACCCTATCATATCACTTACTTGTCGTATAAATCCTGCAACATGAGACGTTGCAGCCGTGTAGGTCAGTATGTTGAATGTACTGGCAAGTCACACCATAAAAGATTATAAAGGTCCTACTTCTACATGCAATATAGCTGGTGGAAGGTTCTAAGTTTAATTTGCATAAAGCTGATTTTTCCCTATCATCAAAAGAGAATATCAAACTATTACTACAAAGCTTATTATAATATGATTGAGATGGTTTCTCCACTGAATCTATACCCAAGTTGATTAAAACCCATTAAATTAGTTAAATGTGATGAGATCGCTCAAATTCCCAATTCTAGATGCTCAAGTTGTCCATAACCGGGGACACGGCTAATCGATTAGTTTTACACTCTGTAGAGGTTTGCGCACTTTTCCCCACAAGACCCGATCACCTCCTTTGTAGTCCTTGCACTGCCTGGTGTTTGAGAGCCAGAAGATCGAGACATAGTCTTTCAGAAGCATCTCCCCTTAACCATGGGTAGACCGGTACACCTACATATATAACTACATCTGCTAGCCTACCCGGAAAGAGGTCACACAACATACTCAACTAAGCCAGAGCCCATATTAGCTTGTGGCTGCGTAGGTAAGCTTCTAGTCATGAAAAATTGATAAATCTCTTTGAGCCTGGGTGGCATTCCATAGGGTGATCTCACGGGTCCTCCGGGATCCCCTTGGGCAAGCACTGGTTTCTCCCAGTGTCGGTGTATAAAATATGGGTATTTTATACCCTGACTTATGCACAGACGGTAGCAGCTTTTCTGCTGGCCAGGCCTTGTCGGGAATTGCCAATATCAAGATTCAAGGCCCAGTTGCAGAAGCTACTGGGGAGAAGATCAGGACGAAGCTTCAAATTTTAACTCCGAAGACAACTTTTGCCGGCAAGGCCGAGCCGGCAAGGTGAAGGCCCGGCAAGCTCCGTGCCGGCAAGGTCTTGCTAGCTGTTAAGCACTACACCTCATCGGGAAGTAGTCGCTAATCGATGAGGTGTCGACCGCGCAGGCAGTTTGGTGAGATTTGTCGGGGCACGTGTCAGCTTGCTGGAAGGAGATTCACCTTTAATGACACCCGTCCAGGAGGCGTGTCAAGATAATATGAGGTAGCTGGGTGAGCGGTGTAGAAACCTTGCCGGGGCTCCTCCTCCACATGACACCTAATGGAGCATTAAATGCTTTTGTCCTAAACTAGTAGAGTTAGGTATGATAGCACTGTTTGCTGTCTAGTCAGTATGTAAATGACTGTTTTGCCACTGTGGTAACCCCTTGAGCTATAAAAGGAGGGCCAGGGCAATGGTTACAGGGATCGAACCTTTGCACAACTTGCATGCGTAGCTGCTCCTTCTGTGCCTTGCCGGGGAACCGCTCCTTGTACTTGTGCTCACACACATCCAATACAATCAAAGCAGGAGTAGGGTTTTACACCTCACGGTGGCCCGAACCTGGGTAAACTCTTTGCGTTTCTGCTGGTTCTGCTCTTTGTGCTCGTCGATCTCCCTAGTCGAACCGCAAAGGGGATAGATGGCCCCATAGATGGTCGTATGCATGACATCTTTGGCGCGCCAGGTAGGGGGATCGCTTGCGCAAACCTAAATCAGCGGATTGCGCATCAGCTTCATCAACTTCCTCATTTTCTTCGTCGTTGATGGCTCCCAAGATGAAGGCCATCACGATAACGGCTCCCTCCACGTCCAAGGTTCCTTCACACATATCCGTAGGCGGCCCAGGTGGCGCAGCCATTGCGGGCGGTGCGGACACCGCGGTTGGCACGACCGGCGGAGACGGCGCGGTCACCGTGCCCACTGTGGTCGGAGTAGGAGGCGGAGGCGCTGGAGGCAATCAACCTCCTCGACCCTCTGGCGAGCGAAGCCGCGATGGCGTGGGCGGGGCGGACGGACGTCTTCCTCCCCATCGCCACGTCGACGAACGTAGCCACTAGAGCAACAACGCCCGAACTGGCGCAAGTCAAGACCCTGCCGTGGCGGCGTCCAGGGATGCTGCGTCGAGACACACGCCGCACCCGTCTCATGATGGGCACAGCGCAACTCCGAGCGGCGTCGATGATCCAGTGCGACGACGTCTGCATGGCAAGACTCCTGTCGATCAAGTTCCAGATCCTCAGGCGTCACCCCTGCCACGACAGCCCGCTGCTGAACATGTGCCGTGACAGCAAGATCGCAATGGCGCTCCTGCTGGCTCTGCCAGGAGTAGAGAGACGTCGCGTTCTTCGCTTCCGACCATGCCAGCCACAGCAGCAGAGGCGATGGCACGGGCCCAGATGCTGCTTAACTTTCCTCCGACGGTGGATAAGATGGATAAGTGGAGAGCCACCATTCAGAGTCTCATTGGATTCGCCGAGACGAGCAAGTCGCAGCAAGCGGAACCCTCACGACGTCCGCGAACAGCACCAGTAGCTCCAGCTAGTGGCCATGCTGATGGCGCTGCACCAACAGTGCAGTCACCTCCGTGGCAACAACCCCAGCAACAGCAACATCAGCAGCCGCGGCAAACCCAGCGAACCGCAGAACTCGACGAGATGTCGATGGCTTTTTCGGATCCACGGGCGCGGCAAGATCAGTGGCAAGTGCTGCAAGATAGGTGGGTAGAAGATGCCCACACAACCATCAAGAGGCGCCGGGAGGCACGCCGTCAATCCGATGTGCGCAACGGCCCAGTCGTTGATGAGCCTGCGCCCGAGGTTGGCGGATATCTGCCTTACGAGGTTGGATGTCCAACCTTCACTCATGAGTTGCGGCAAGTCCGCTGGCCGTCTGTCCGGGCCTTCAAGCCGGAAGTACCAAAAAAGTACGACGGCAAGGTGAACCTGGCAGAGTTTCTGGGCATTTACACGATTGCCATACAGGCTGCCGGGGGAAGAGACGAGAAGATTCTCGCCAATTATTTTCCGTTGGTGTTGAAGCCCAACGTGAGATCTTGGCTGATGAATTTGCCGGAGAACTCCATTTCTTCGTGGTCAGACCTTTGCAATGAATTTGTTGGTGCCTTTACCGGAGGCCACAAGGCCCCTGGTCAGCCCAGCGATCTACAAGTGATCTCGCAAAGAGATGGGGAAAATCTGTGCAAGTACATACAGAGATTCAGCCGTGTACACCGCAACATCCCAGATGTACACCCGGCAGCTGTGGTTGCCGCGTTCCACACAAACGTGCACAATCGAAAGATGCGGGAAAAGGTGAACATCCGGCTGCCGAAGACCATCAATGAGCTCTATACGTTGGCGGATAAATGTGCACGTGCTG
The DNA here is from genome assembly GCA_039707655.1 of Elymus sibiricus. Lineage (NCBI taxonomy): Eukaryota > Viridiplantae > Streptophyta > Magnoliopsida > Poales > Poaceae > Elymus > Elymus sibiricus. Next base: position 166,734,767 of record CM077670.1, read on the forward strand.
AGGAGGGGAGAAGGCTTCCCGGGGAGGATGCTGGTGCCGAGGTGGACTCTGAGGACGACGATGCTGCCACCCCGAAGAAGAAGGGCCGAAAGTGCAACATGAAGTGCAAAGGCAAAACTGTGATGGCTGTCAAAGGGTCCGGCAACTCCAACAACGCCAAGAAAGCCAAAACAGAGGACTCCGACAAGGAGGCTACTGTATGCGCCGCTTGTCAGGAGGCGGCGGCAAACGAGAAGGCCGGCAAGTCCGATGGACCATATTGCAAAATTCACCACACCAAGTGCCATGACCTCCAAGAGTGCCGACAAGTTGAGCATCTCGCTGAAAAGCAGAAGGCTGAATATGAAAAGCGCGACAAGGAGAAGGGCCAGGATGGTGCTGGCAGATCCAGCAAAAAGGCCATGGTGGTCGAGGAGGCTGCCGCGGCAGGGCCAAACAGCAGAAAGAGAAACCTGCTAGGGGCCGAGAGAAGAAAGAAGAAGATGATGGTAGTGACGAAGAGGACGATGATGAGTCCAGTGAGCAGGAATTCCAAAAGTCAACAGAAGCCATTTGCATTGACGGAGGCACATTTTTGCACTCCTCTCACCGCCAACTCAAGCAGTGGGCGCGCGAGGTTAATGCAGCTGAGCTGGCAATAGGCGCCCAGATGCCACTCAAGTGGTCACACACGCCGATCATTTTCGATGCCTAGGACCACCCTGATCGCACAACTGCAGTCGGGTGTTTGCCATTGTTGGTTTCACCAACGATTCGCAACCTCCAGGTCACGAAGATGCTAGTGGACGGTGGGGTTGGACTGAACCTGATTTCACCAGAAGTAATCAAGCGGCTGCAGATTCCCGATGAAGAGCTCGAATAGACTGGGATGTTCCAAGGAGTCAACCCGGGAAGGAGCCAGCCCAAGGAGAAGATCACATTGCCGGTGACATTTGGCGGGGAACTGAACTATAGAACATAAAAGATTGTGTTTGATGTTGTCAAGATCCCCTTGCCGTATAATGGAATTCTTGGCCGCCCAGCCTTGGCAAAATTCATGGCGGCATCCCACTATGCTTACAACATGTTGAAGATGCCAGGGCCGATGGGTGTCATTTCCATCAATTCTGATAAGAAGGATGTAGTCATATGCGTTGACAAACTCTACTGAGACACGGTTGCAGCAGAGGCCGCCAAGGCACCGGCTCCCGCCAAGAAGGAGAAAGATAAGAAGTCCGGCAAGACCTCTGGCAAGGATTCCGGGAAGCGCACCTCCTCGGAGTGCTACGCACCTGTTGAAGATTTGCCGGAGTGTTCTACCGGCAAGAAATCCAAGGCCGCTCCACCTATGACAAAGAAGGTGCCAGTGAAGGAGGATGGCACTGGCGGTACCTTCACCGTCAGTTCCACCCTTGACAGCAAATAGGAAAGTGCGCTCGTTGCCTTCCTGTGGGCGAATGTCGATGTGTTTGCATGGCAACCATCTGACATCCCCAGCGTTCCCTGGGAGGTAATTGAGCACCACCTTGCTGTCTGTCCGCACGCTCGGCTCATCAAGCAGAAGGTCAGGAAGCAAGCTTTGGAATGGCAACAGTTCATTGCCGAGGAAATCAAGAAACTTGAAGCAGCAGGTTTAGTTAGAGGTGTACTACATCGAACTTGGTTGGCAAATCCAGTTGTAGTGTGCAAAGCAAATGGAAAGTGGAGACTTTGTATCGACTACACCAATATTAATAAAGCATGTCCAAAGGATCCTTTCCCCTTGCCGCGCATTGATCAAATTGTAGACTCTACTGCCGGCTGTGATCTACTATCATTCCTTGATGCATATTCTGGGTACCATCAGATATTCATGGCCAAGGAAGATGAGGAGAAAACCGCATTCATTACTCCATGTGGCACATACTGCTTTGTGCGTATGCCTTTCGTATTAAAGAGTGCTGGTTCAACATTTGCAAGGGCAGTCCAGATTGGTTTAGAGCCTCAGCTGCATAGGAATGTGGAAGCATATATGGATGACATAGTGGTTAAAACCAAGGACAAATCAACCCTCATTCAAGACTTAGAAGAAACATTTGCAAACTTGCGCAAGATCAATTTGAAGCTCAACCCCGAGAAGTGTGTGTTTGGCATTCCATCCGGCAAACTTCTTGGGTTCTTTGTATCTCAACGTGAAATCGAAGCAAATCCCGACAAGATCAAAGCAATTGAGCAGATTCAAGCACCAAAAAGCGTCAAGGATGTGCGTCGTCTTGCCGGCTGTGTTGCTGCCTTAAGTAGGTTCATTTCAAAGTCTGCTGAGCGCGCCTTGCCGTTTTTCAAGATTTTGAAAAAGGCAGGTCCAATGAAATGGACTTCGGAAGCGGAGGCCGTGCTGCAAGATTTGAAAAGATACCTCTCCTCTGCGCCAACGCTAGTTGCGCCTAAACCACAAGAGCCGTAGCTGTTATATCTAGTGGCAACAAATCAAGTGGTCAGTGTTGCATTAGTGGCACAGAGAGAAGTCGATGACGAAGAAGCAACAGCAGCAAGCCCATCCAACGACAAGCCGGAATCTTCTCCAGCAAGGTCTAATGCCGATAAATCAGAAACAGCGCAAGCAAATGAAGCTAATCAACAAGTGGTGCCGAAGAAGAAGGTGGTGCAGCGAACGGTGTATTTTGTTAGTTCCCTCCTGCACGGGGCTAGGTCAAGATATTCTGGTGTGCAGAAGTTGCTTTTCGACCTTCTTATGGCCTCGAGAAAGCTGCGTGACTACTTCCAAGCACATGAGATTACCGTCGTCACTCGCTTTCCGTTACAGCGCATTTTGAGAAATCCAGATGCAACTGGCAGGATAGTGGAGTGGGCATTGGAATTGTCGAGCTTTGCACTCAAGTTTGAGAGTACTTCAACTATTCAGAGCAGATCCTTGGCAGAGTTCATTGCAGAATGGACGCCAACGCAAGATGAAGAGATTCAAGAATCAACTCTCCCCGGCAAAGAAACATCTAAGGAATGATTCATGTACTTTGACGGAGCTTTTTCGCTGCAAGGCACCGGTGCCGGAGTGCTGCTTGTCGCACCCACCAGAGAGCACCTCAAGTATGTAATTCGAATGCATTTTCCCAAGGAGAAAGCTACAAACAACACTGCTGAGTATGAAGGGCTCCTTGCTGGTCTAAGGATCGCAGTGGATTTAGGGATCAGAAAATTGATCGTCCGAGGAGACTCGCAGCTTGTTGTGAAGCAAGTAAACAAAGATTATCAGAGCCCATTGATGGAAGCATATGTGGAAGAAGTGAGGAAATTGGAGGAACACTTTGATGGATTGCAAACAGAGCACATCCCTCGTCCGAAAAACAGCATTGCTGATCATCTGTCAAAGTGTGCCGCTCAAAAGCTTCCTGTGGAACCGGGAACTTTTGTGCTCCATTTGAATCAACCATCAGTCACTCCGTCAGCGCAGGCCAGCAAAAGAAGAAAGTTGAACACCGGCAAGTACTTCCCGGCAGAGCTCCCAGAAGCTGCTGACAAGGATGTTGCCGGACACAACACTATGGTTGCCGGTGGGCAGCAGCCTCTAGCAGAATGACAAGTTCTTGCCGTTGACACAAGCACTCCCGCTCCCGAAGAGATGCCTTTAGTTCTTGTTGTCGAGCCACAGGCTCCGGCATGGGCACAACAGATAGTTCGTTTCCTTTAGATAGGAGAACTTCTCGACGAGCAAGAAGAAGCCGAGAAAGTAGCCCGCCAATCAAGTATGTACTAGTTTGTGGATAACATCCTGCACAGAAAGAGATCAAATGGGGTGAAATTGAAGTGTATTTGCCGGGAAGATGGACTGAAGCTGTTGGCAGAGATACATGGAGGCACATGTGGCTCTCATATAGGATCAAGAGCACTTGTCGGCAAAGCTTTCTGGCAAGGCTTCTATTGGCCCACTGCCCTCCAGGATGCAACTGAGCTAGTAACCAAGTGTGAAGCATGCCAGTTCCATTCAAAGAACATACATCAACCAGCTCAAGCTCTTCAAATGATACCTCTCTCCTAGCCCTTCTCGGTCTGGGGGCTCGATATCTTGGGCCCCTTTCCCCGTGCTACCGTGGGCTTCCAGTTCTTGTATGTTGCAATCGACAAGTTCATGAAGTGGCTTGAGGTAGAACCAGTGAGGAAGGTAATAGCACAGTCAGCCATCAAATTCTTCAAAGGATTAGTTTACCATTTTGGAGTTCCCAACAGGGTCATCACCGACAACAGCACACAATTAACAAGCCGCAGCTTCATGCAGTACATCCAAGACCTTGGAAGTAAGATCTGCTTTGTGTCTGTTGCTCACCCGAGAAGCAACGGCCAAGCAGAGAGGGCAAATGCTGAAGTGCTGCGTGGGCTCAAAACAAGAACATTTGATATGCTGCACAAGTGCGGAAAGCGCTGGATTGATGAGTTGCTGGCGGTTCTTTGGTCACTCAGGACGACACCAAATCGAGCTACCGGCCAAACACCCTTCTCCCTAGTCTATGGTGCAGAAGCGGTGCTCCCCATAGAACTCACATATGGGTCACCTCGAGTGCATGCCTATGATGAGGCAGAGCAAGAGCAGTTGCGGCAAGATGACACAACGCTCCTTGAGGAAGATCATCTCCGGGCTGCTGTGCGAGCTGCACGTTACAAGCAAGCCTTGTGCCGCTACCATAGCCGCAAAGTGCATGCCCGGAGCCTTGAGGAAGGCAACCTTGTTCTTCGGTGCATTCAGTCCGCCAAGAATTCAAAGAAGTTGACGCCGAGGTGGGAAGGCCCTTATCGGGTAGTGCGAGTCACTAGACCTGGCGCAGTCCGTCTGGAGACCGAAGATGGCATCCCAGTGCAAAACTCATGGAATATTGAGCATCTTCGCAAGTTCTACCCATGAGGCGCAATTGCCGGGCCTTGTCCCCGGCAACCCCTATTGTACAAGCTTTGTCGGCAAGGCTTGTAACCCTTTGTACAAAGCCAGGCGCAAATCCTGTGCATATATGAATAAAGCTAAGTGTTTCGCAACTCTTTGTCAAAATACATTCTTTATGTATATTTGCGTGTATGTTGTGTTATGCTTTAACTTATGTGAAATGATTAATGAGACGGCAAGGTCTCCAACCTCCTCTTTTCTCTTCTTTCTTTTTCTCAAAGAGAAAGGACAGTTCCTTGCATGCAAGTTTCCCGGGGGGAGTGATGGTGTGCACACCGCTAAGTTTTGTTCAAGTGATCATTTTACGACAAGGAAAAGCTAAGTTGAAAAACTTTAAAATAAATTCCTTATTATATTTGCAATTTCCCTTGAACGATTTGATCTTTGTTTGAAAAAACCTGCACGCGAAGGAACCTTGTCGTGATCAGTTGCGCTCTTACTTTGTTTCGAGTCCGCTCAACAATTTAAGTAGCCGCATTGAAAACGTTAAAGGGAAACTTGCCAGCGGCGGCACTTCCAGCAGGCTGCTAAGGATCCGTTCCTCAAGCGCTCGCGGCAAGTGTGCGCACCGGCAAAACTTCTGACAAGCGTAGGGTATAAAAACATGCAAAGACAAAATAAGACAGGGGAAACGGCATACATTCATGCATCGATTCAAAGTCATTTTACATCACAAAAGCAGTGCCCGATAACATTTCTTAACAATTCCCCGCAGGGTTACATTGGGCACAGTACAAGAGCAAAAGAAGATAACTTGATCAGGACACGATTCGGGAAACGGCTAAAGTACCATCTGTACTCAATCAGAATCGCTATCCTCAACCTTGATGTTTGGGGAGACCTCGTCGTCTTCGCTCTCGTTGGAGGAATCAGAGCCACTGCTGCTCGAGCTCTCCGCGCAGCACTCCAGACGAGCGCCTGAAGCCCTGAAGAATTTCACGAAGAGCGTGTCAGATCCAACCAGCCTGAAGTGGAGAAGGTGTCCCTGCCCCAAGCTGCGAGCACAGACGAAGGACTTCCATCCGCGCGTAAAATACATGATACCATTGGGGGAGGTCTCTACAGCCACCTAGACGGGGCCGTTGCAGCAGCCATCCACCTGCAGCCATAGGCTGGATAGATGGCTATCTTCCATCGCCCTGGCAAAGGGACGGGGGAGGCGCAGCCAACTGCGTGGTCGATGGCGCAGCTCCACGATGAATTCATGAGTTGTATCCCCCGTGTGGCCTTCTGCCGGGGACGGAACTGCCTGAGGCGAGGTGACGAGCACTCCACCATGACCACCCCGGCCTCGGCCACCGTGCTTTCCACGGCCGGGGGCCGTGCCCCTTCCACGAGCACTGGAGCCGGCCTCCACGGCCGCACTCACGGCGCGCGCGTGGTGCCGAGGAGAAGCCCTCGCAACGACGGCGGATGAACGAGCTCGCCCTCTTCCCCTTGCCATTGTGGTGGTGCTTCTTGGAAGAACAGAGAGGGGAAGGGAAGGCGAGAGGTAGAAGATGACTGCGGGTTACAGATTGGAAGAAGAAGAGGTAAATGAGCAACGCTCTCTGCAAACCCCTCTTTATAGGGAAGGCGCAGGGGCTGGCTCTTTACTGTGTGTTTGAAGTGACCGCTCATAGCCAGACGCACTACTCCAGCGGCCGCCCAGTTTCGCCAATCCCACGTCTTGCATGTAGTATGCGTGGTGGGAGGGTGCAATAAAAGAGGAAATTATGACAGACTTGGCAGTTATTCTTTGCCTCGCGTGCTTGTGCACTGTCTTGGGCCTAGTCCAACGACGCCTCGCATGCGCTTGTGGCTCGAGCTCCGTCGGTGTATTAAGAATGGGGTCCTTAATACCCCTGAATTATGGACAAGCGGTAAGAGCCTTCCCGACGGCGGGACTTGCCGTAAAATAATCAAAGCCAAACTCAAGACCAAATTATAAGAAGCAAAGAAGATCTCAGAAGATAGAGATCAGGAATGCTGAAGACATAGCTCGTAGGCCCGGCAAAACCCTTGCCGGAGCGAGCTCACCAGGATTTTACAGCGGCAATTCTTCACCGCGTGTCTATGCATTGTTTGGGCCTAGCCCAACGATGATTCGGACACGCGTATGGCCCGGGGGCTCCTATCAGTGTACAAAATATGGGTATTTTATACCCTGACTTATGCACAGACGGTAGCAGCTTTTCTGCTGGCCAGGCCTTGCCGGGAATTGCCAATATCAAGATTCAAGGCCCAGTTGCAGAAGCTACTGGGGAGAAGATCAAGACAAAGCTTCAAATTTTAACTCTGAAGACAACTTTTGCCGGCAAGGCCGAGCCGGCAAGGTGAAGGCCCGGCAAGCTCCGTGCCGGCATGGTCTCGCTAGCTGTTAAGCGCTCCACCTCATTGGGTAGCTAGTCACTAATCGATGAGGTGTCGACCGCGCAGGCAGTTTGGTGAGATTTGTCAGGGCATGTGTCAACTTGCTGGAAGGAGATTTACCTTTAATGACACCCGTCCAGGAGGCGTGTCAAGATAATATGAGGTAGCTGGGCGAGCGTTGCAGAAACCTTGCCGGGGCTCCTCCTCCACATGACACCTAACGAAGCATTAAATGCTTTTGTCCTAAACTGGCAGAGTTAGGTATGATAGCACTGTTTGCTGTCTAGTCAATATGTAAATGACTGTTTTGCCACTGTGGAAACCCCTTGAGCTATAAAAGGAGGGCCAGGGCAACGGTTACAGGGATCGAACCTTTGCAGAACTTGCATGTGTAGCTGCTCCTTCTGTGCCTTGCCGGGGAAGCGCTCCTTGTACTTGTGCTCACACACATCCAATACAATCAAAGCAGGAGTAGGGTTTTACACCTCACGGTGGCCCGAACCTGGGTAAACTCTTTGTGTTTCTGCTGGTTCTGCTCTTTGTGCTCGTCGATCTCCCTAGTCGAACCGCAAAGGGGCTAGATGGCCCCATAGATGGTCGTACGCACGACACCAGGTGCTCGAGCTATCCACTGGTTACTCTAGGGTGCCCCTACCATTCCACCCAGATGTGTGTTAATGTTGCCACCTTAAGGTTACCCAAAATTATCACATCTCTAGCAACTTGCATGAATCACACATACCAATCCCCGTCTACATAAGCATAGCAAAACTCCTACAACGTTGGCGACAATGGAGTAAAGGCTCAGACCTACCTCAATGAACTACTGGGTTTAATATATAGCCAACTTATATATATTCATGCAATCCTACATCAAAAGGACTAATGCATATAGAAAACATAGGTATTTAAGAAGCATGAACAAGATGTAACTTGCCTTGTACTATTGATGAAGATTCTTCACACTCAAAATCATGATAGTTCTACTCGTCACACTCCGTTCAATCTATCATAAGCAAGCAATCACTCAAAGATCCAAAAAGAAACAGAATAAAAGACTCATCAAACTCCAAAGGAATCAAACAAAGTTTTCTGGACAGAAACATATTTTTAACAGAAGAAAATATTATAAAACATTAGTTTAACAGAAAGTATTGGCTCTTAGTTTTAATTAGCAAAAAGAATCAACTAAAAAGGTTTTATAATGCAAAAGTTCTGGCCAAGTAAGATAGATCTCAAATCTGATCAGATTCAATTTTTCTATATAAACAAAATTATTTTTATTAGTCCTCTGGATATGTATAACATATAGAAATCAGTAGCAAAAAGAATTAATTTAAAACCTATTTTTAAATAAAAGTTATTAGCAATCTAGGGTTTAAAGCAAATTTGGTCAAATTCAAATTTAAAAAGGTCAAAAATATTTTTAGTTTGGTTCTCTGGATAGATGGGATTTTTGTGAATCAGGGGCAAAAAGAATGAACTGAATTGGATTTATAGATGTAAAGATATGATAAAAGGAAAATCAGAAAGAATTCTGAAATTGAAACTGCTAAGAATCGGCCGATCGTGGCAGAGGTGCCACGTGGCGCCATATGATTGGCCAGAATCTGTGTGCTGCGGAAGAAAACGGCGATCGCCAGCTAACTAAAAGAAAAACCGGCCAGTTTAACCGAACCAGTAACTTAACCGGACCGCACTAAAAAAAAGCTAACCGCTCAGATCGGATCTAATCTAAGCCGTCGATTGGAGATCGAATGAAGGGGAGAGGAGCCGGGGCTTACCGCGGTGGTGGGCGCTGGTTTTGCTAGAGAAGATGGTTGTGGGTGGCTCGGGCGTCAAGGGGGCGGCGTCTCCAGGGCTCGTCGGCGTCGAGCGAAGACACGGGGAGGCGCGGTGTGGGGTGGCGAAGCCGATGGTGGTGGAGGCGATCGTCTGCGTTGTCGGAACGGGGCAAGGCGAGGTGGTGACACTCCGGGGAAGCTCACGGCTCCGGCGAGATCAATGCGATGGTGCAGAGGGATTTAGGCGTGGGTTTTTAGGGAGAAACGAGGCCGGGACCTCGGCTATATATAGGGGTAATGCGTGGCCGAGGGGCAAGTGAAGAGATAGACTCCGAGGCGAAGCTCGGCCGTGTCCGTGGTGGACTCCTGCTCGCGTGGGGAAGAAGAAGAAGGGCGGGGCCCAGGCGTCAGCGGGTGCGGGAGAGAGGGAGGCGGTGCGGGCGGCCGAAGCGAAGGAGTTTCCCTCGCACGTGTGGAGGTGGGCCGCGACTCGGGAGTCGGCTGGGCCTAGCGGCTAGCGCCGGCCTGTGCTGGTTTTTTTTAACTAAAACAGATTTTTTTTTTCTATTTACAGAAAAACTAAAATACATAAAATAGTAATAAAAATAATTCTAAAAATACCAGAAAAATTCACATAAATACTTGGCCTTATATAGGTCCCTGAACACATTTTTTTTGATGAAATAAAATAGAAACAAAATTATAAAAATTGCAGAATCATTGTGATGCAATAAAATAATTCAAAATGACTTTTGAAAAAATGTCCAAATGACTTCAAAATACTTTTCTCTTATTTTCCATTTGGAGGGAGTCATTTTACCCTTACTCTCATTTATTCTTTTTCAGGAGAAAAGTAATTTGCATAAAAACCCAATAAAGCCATATTCAATCATTTTTCAAGAAATGGCTATGCAAATATTTTCCAAATAAATCCCTGCCGATTTCATAATTCATTTTCCATATTTTGTTTCTGATATTTGAAGGAGTCATATTTCCTTCTCTCTTTATTTTAATTGAATAAATGGAAATGAATTTGAAAGTCAAATTGGAAAACTCTCCAAAAGTGATCCAAATAAATTTGGAAAGGGGTCCTCTTCACTTCCCACTCTATTTCATATATTTTGAAGTCCTATTATCTTCTCTCATGAAAATCCTTGAGTGGCATAAAGTTTCTGATTTTGAAGTATTTTCAAATGAAATTCAAATCTTCTCAAACCCCTTTTTCAAATGGAAGAAGTCATGTCATCTTCACTCTAGGGTTTGTTTTGAAATAAGTTTGAATTCATGGAAACCAAATGCAAGAATGAAAGTTTGGGAAAGTCCATTTTTCCCTCTCATTTAACATTCAAAAAGTTTCAAATTCCACTCAATTTCACCCAACAAATCACACAAGCAATCATTATTACTTAATTTATATAACATTCCAAAATTTAGAATTTTGGTATGTTACAACACGCCAAAGACAAAATCATCCGAAATTCAATTTTTGTAACACCCCGATTTTTGGCCCTTTCTTTTTCTTTTGGATTTCTTCGAATTTTTATTGGGAGTTCTTTTTCCGTGGCTACGTGGTCTTAAAACCTCGGGAGATCATCTCTGCTTCCTCTCCCAAGTGGCTTGCCACTCCCAAATCTATCACAAGGCCATCCCATTTCCATCTTAGCCCAACCCCAATTTTTATTTCTTGGGAATATTCCTTTTTCTATTAAAGGAATAACCCTGTTTGCCCTAGTTTGTGAAGCAATCTATATTTATGTCATTCCAAAAATTCCCACAGAATTCTCATAAATTCTTTGGATCATATCTTCCTCAAATATGCCAAAACCCATACTTGCCTAGTTTAAAAATAATTCAGGAATATTCATTTCCTATTCTGTCCAGTATGGCACTTTGTGAAGGAAGTGCTATTTATATTTCCTTGATTGCTCTCAAAATTTTTGAGCACTCTCTCATACCCAAATAATTGCCACATGCCAAAATTCAACTTAATTTGCCAAGTAAATCTTCCTCAGCAAATTTCCAAAGTTTCTAACCAGAGAGAAGCTTTGTGAAGGAAGTACTAGCTAGGCTTATCCAAATGAGTTGAAAATTTCGGAGATCATCCATATGATCAAATAATTACTCTCCACCAAATTTCATCTCCATCCAACAATCTATGTGAGCACACCATCCAATCTTTGTTTCTGGCCACAATTTCAGTTTGTGAAGCAACTATATTTTATATTGTTTCATAAAATCTAAAATTAATCCAGGACCTAAATATCCCTAGATCCATTGGAGCATCTGAAATCTCCACAAAATTCCCCCATGTTTCTGTTAAGTGTGGAGCATTGTGAAGGAAGTACCATTTTTATTCATCCAAATGGGATGAAAATTTTATAGTGCCTTCATATGCCCAAATCATCATACTACACCAAGTTTCAGCCCAATCCAACACTCCATGTGATTGCTACTTCATGATCTATTTTCTAGACCAGATTATGTGGTTGTGAAGCAACTACGATAAATATTGGTCCAAATCTTTTCAAAATCCATTGGATCATAGTCCTTCCTACCCTAAACCTTTGTGACATCCTGGTTAGCTCTTATCTCCTCCCATGTGACCACTATTTCATGATCAAGTTTGCTACAACAAACTTTAACTGATCCATCCCATCAACTCATAGTCACTTTGGTCGATCCATCACTTCAGTGGGGTTGTAGGTTGGAGGGACAACACATTGGACACCTTTTTCCAGTCCCGCGTGCCCTCAGAGCGCCATGCCACGCGGTGAACGCGCTGTTGGTAAGCGCTGAACGCGCTCTGCACGTCGTTTAGCCTCGGGCACTCTTCTCCCAGCCGGTTCCGCACGTCCTAGCTTGTCCTAGAGCATCGCCGTGGCCACGCGTTCGCTCCCCAGCTCTGGCCCCCTCCTACTTCGCCCTCCTCGCGCCACAGCAGCTCCGGTCGCGTGCGCACAGTGCCAAGTGGCCAACCGGACTTCTTCCTCCCTGCGTCTGCCATCGCTGCCCTCCTCTGGCACTCCACTAGCCAGCTCTAGTCATCGTCCGAGCCAGCCCGTGTGCGCACGCGTACGCGGCCGCGTCAGTGCGCGGTGCATGCATCGCCACGGCCACGGCTCCGCCTCGGCTATTTAAGCCACTCGAGACCCTCCTCTCCTCACCACTGGCTTCCTCCACCTCCCAGAACCCCTGCTAGCTACTCTATGTAGCTCGAAGAACTCTTCTGCTCCTCCTATGGCTGAGCCACCGCCGCCGGACTCCGCTAAAATTCCGGCGAACCGAGTCCTCTCCCCCCGTTCTACCACCACCAGAGGAACCCCCATAGTCCGACGAGCCTCCCCATCCCCTCCGTTCGTCCCCTCGATGCCCGCGGGCTCAAAGCCAAGACCGGCCGAGCCCACCTCCGCGGACCTCCCAGCCGCCGCGGCCCCGGTCTTCCACGACGTCCGCGCCTGGGCCAGGCGGGCGCGGCACTTTCTCCCGATCCCGCCGGTGGCCAGACCATGGCTGGGGGTGGTCTGTGCCGCCGGGGGCGAGCGCCGGCGCGCGCAGCCGTGCCCTCCATCTGTCCCGACGCGAGGAGGAAGAAGGGAGCCAGGAGAGAGAGAGAGAAGTCAATGGTGGGACACGCCTGTCATCGACCCAACGGCCGGGCCCAGCTGACTTAAGTGGAGGCGTATTTGAGGAAATACGTCTTCCAGTCCCGAAAGCACATTTAGTTTCTTCTTCGGCCAGGAATTCGTTTTCCAGAGGCAAAGACATATTTCTCAAAATGCGCTTTCTCTTTTTTTCAGCCGCTGGCCAAAACTCTTATATTGCGGACGTTCACTCATTAAGCGCAGAAATGAATAAGTTTTTATTTGATTTCTGCTTAACTAACGAACGTCCGTATCTCGGCAACCGTGACTCCGAATCAGGTGATTCAAAAGCCCACGATCTCAGTTCGTCGAGCCCGTTCTGTTGATGTCATTTTCATAATGTTTTCACACTGTGAAAATGACCATTTTGCCCTTGCCCTTAATCAGCCCCCTTCGAGAGGGAAACGTTTCCGGCGAATTTTTCCGTGGTACTCCGCACTTCTCCCCGGTGAATCCTTCATCCCCAGGCAAGCCACGACAGCCACTTGCATGATGGCATTGCAATAGCCATGGTTTTCACTTGAATGTTCGAATACTTATTTATTCATATAATTATTTTGAATGATACTGATATGCTTGTGAATCCATGCTCATTGCTTGTGCCATGTTCATTTTCATCTAGTAAGTGATATGATTAATTGCTAAGGATATTCTTATCATGTTTTATCCTTGTAATCATTTCCGATGCTAGTGATAACGATATGCTCATATGAATAGTTAGGGTTTTGATATGAAAATACTTGTTATATTCATGATCGTCATTATGCCATGATCCTTTGCATCCCGTAGACTAAATGATTTATCATTGTTGATGCTATGTTGTTAAATGGTTATGTTGCCCATCCATGGTTACACTGATATCATGCTCATGTGCATTGTTATTTCATTATGTTATTATGACTCAACTCATCACCATTCAAGTTGAACCTGACATTAATCGAACTTGAACAAATCTGTTGGCTGAGTCATGGTGCCACCGAATCGAGCTCACCAGTGCAACCACACTTGCCTGGATGGGGAGGCCCTAATGCGGTCTATTGCCATGCCTCTCGCCGGTGCCTCCTACTAGGGAAGGTTATGGGTGCGTGCTACCCTGATCAGGTAGGCGGCCATAAGCCTTGTGTGCCTGAGTTGTATGGATATCGGAGGTCCCCGTTTGGGACGATGTTATGTTTTGGCCACGACAGTGGCGGCCACAAAGGTGACGGATGTCACGAGTTGACATCGGGGCAACCCAGGACATAGCCCAAAGGGGAGTTTGTCGGAGTGGCCGGGAGAGTGTCATGCAATAGATTGGTTTTATCGGAACATCGTTGGTCCACCCGAATGGGAGCACGAGGCCATGAGTTCCGTGGTGTGGGTACAGTGTACTAACCTCTGCATAGTGTATAATCTATCGATAGCCACATCCTCGGTCATGGACACAGTTCGTAGTAGGTCACACTATGGGTCAACAGAAATAATAAAGTGAATAATAACAACCCCGGTTCGATGAGGAAAGAAGTTGGTTGATCTTTATGTGGTCACGAGGTGATCACGATGGTATTCTTGATGATGGTTGATCATGAGGTGATCGTGTGATGATCACGACGGTAAGAAAGATTGATACCTATGGTGGTTACGAGATAACCTCCGAGCAGAGTAAGTTGGTCCATGAGACCTTAAACGTCGACCCCCCTTGCATGCTAGAGCTAGCATCATCATGTCCATATCATGAATTTATGTACATGCCAAGCTCATGTTGTTCTAGTAGTATCGTGTTCATCATTGATGATTAACCTGTAAATGCCATGCTATTGTTTGTCTTGATTGATTTGGTTGCTGTGAGCTTGCGAGTACATTCAAAGTACTCACCTGGTGTGTCATGCCAGATTGCAGGTGATGCCGTGATTGATTGTTTGTCGAGGATCCCGAGGTTGTGCTCTAGGATGCGTCCCAGCCAGAGTCCCTGCAGTGTGGAGTCCTTCACCGTCGTCACTGTTCCGCTGCTAGAAGTTATTCTGCTACGAGTTGTTCCGCTGCTAGCATAGAGCTACCTTAGCAGGCATAGTATCGCCATGCCGATGTAATTCTTTGTTATATCGGACCCTTGTACCCTGTATTACTTGTAATAAAGAGCTGGTTGGTTCTATGCCAAGCAGTGACGTATTCCAGAAGACTTGATCTCTGGGCTGGAATACGGGGTGTTCCGGCCTCTCTGAGCCGGGGTGGCACAACAATTGGTATCAAAGCAGGTCTGGCTGTAGGACGCCCTAGTCCGCGCGAGCGTTAGAACCGTTAGTATAGAGTCTAGTCGGTTTGTTGCATTTTGTTGGTGCATTTGTTTGCTGCATAGCATGCATATAGACTCACTATTTTGTCGCTAATGATCTTATCTTGTGAGTGTAGGTGGCATCGGTTTCGATCCACTACATGCACCCTCAAGCTTTGCATACTTGCTCTTTGGTGTTTGGTGTCATCTCTGTCCCAGCGCAGTGATGCCGAAGTACCTAGTAGTGTCGATCACTTGCAGGATTGATGCACAGGTATCACACCAAGATTTTCTCTTCAGCCCCACCTATTGTTTCGGTGGTAGTCATGTTTCTACCACGGATCTTGCCATCCAACCCGCCGCATTGGCAACCCTTACTGATCTTTGTTATCAGAAAAGGGCAATGCCAGCAGACCCTTCTTTCCACCGCTATCCTACTCTATCACCCATTCTCTGGACGAGTACGGTTCCCTTCCGTACGCTTGATGATGATATGGCCATGACATCCGTGTCTCACTACATGATCTCCAAGTCCGTCCTCACCGCTAAGCCCATCCAGATGCAACCGATGCTGAGCCAGCGCTTGTTGTAGCTCTGGTTACACCAACCTCTCCACACGTTTATTCACTTTCGTGCACACCGCCACAGCATATTAGCTCGTAGTACCGGAGTTTCCTCGAGAATTGTGTGCTTATGTAGGCATGCATAGTGAGGTGAATAGCTGTAAAATATGATGTTGCTTGTATGTAATCTTGATGCCTTGTGCGTTTTTGTTTTAGTCATTTCTTTTGGCTTCTTTCTTTGGGCCTTCGGTGTTTCCTTATGTTCCCTTATGAAAGTTGCTCATCAACCGACACTGGACTCGAAGAATCAGTGAGGATTTCAAAAAAATTGAAGCTCAGCTAAACAGTATGGAATTATCAGTGGGCTGCATTATACTGGGAATATCTGGTTTGAATACAAGTGACATCCTGGAGTGATTATAAACATCAAGTTTACAACAGTGGTGCAATCTTCACATCAGTAATGATTAAATCAGCCGGAAGACAAGTGGTGTGCAAGACCAATAGTATATTTTCAGTCAAAGGAATATCAAAGGTGTATATATATATGGCATTCAGTCCGCATATCAGAGAGAAAAGCTTCTGGTGTAAGCAACTCAGTCTTCCTCCGCACGCTACCAGAGAAGATTACGATACAAGGCTCCTCAATCTTCCCCAGCAAGCAACCAGAGAAAAAGCTTCTGAGGTACGATACCCAGTCTTCTTCAGCACGCTATCCTGGCAAAAGCTTCGGGCGTAAGCTATTTTGTCTTCCTCGGCACGCTACTCTCAGATGGCTTCCAACACAAGCTATCCAGCCTTCGTCAGTACGGCACTACAAACAGTCATGGTCATGATATTACACAGTAAGTTGGCAGTCTATGGCAGTGCACCTCAAGGATCAGATCCGCAATAGTTGGGTCAGAAACACGAGCTAGTCATGACAAGCCTGCCTCGGGAATCAAATACTCAGTTACACATGCTTCCATATATATTGTGAACATGCTGCCAAGGTCATGCAAGTCACTCGTACGATGACTCAAGCACGTGGGTATCAAGACTAGCTTCCTCACACCTAACAAGGCGATATCGTTAACCATTGTCACTGCCATGTATGATTGACCACAACAGTGAGCTCTGTCCAAGTAACTGTGAACCTGGCATATGATCCTGAGGAACCCTTGCTTACCTTTCCTGGTAACGGCACCATGCCTGTGTTCTGAGCTATTTTCGGCCGTCCAGGGTGGATGCCGACTTTATATTTCTCTTTTCAACAACTGGCCCGTGTTCTGAGCTGCTTTTCGGCCGTCTCGGGTAGCTGTTGAGTTTGTTTTGGTAGCAGTGACCCCATGCTCTGAGCTGTTCTTCGGCCTTCTTAGGGAACTACTACATTCTTCTTATCAACACTGCTTCATGCTCTGAGCTGCTTTTCAGCCATCGTGAGCCAAGGTTGAGTTATTTCAGTAATGTCCCAGATCTGAGTTGTAAAGACTATTCTGGTGGCTACTGATTTATTTGCCAATTTCATGCAAAGGTTTGGATGATCATTGCCCTACAGTTAGATCTTGAGAGATGGTAAACTTGCCAGTTAAACGTTGCTGCCCTGCCTGAGGATAAGGATAAGGTATGATTGTCGGAATATTGCACCTGACAATACCGATGGTCACACGAAGGATTAAGGATATATGGCCAAGCTCTTTCAGCAAAAGATTCAGAAAAAGAGAACAATAATGAAGAAGCAAGACCGGCAATACAGGTATGATAATTGTTGCATGAACAATATGGTACGGATACACAAGACAGTCTGATTCCGTATTGATCACCATGAACACACACCCAAGGGATCTACTTTGCTTGTAAGGACCTCATATCAAGGTGACAGCGGAATCGTTGGTACGGATCTGAGACAAAGAAGTCAGCAAGATTTAGAACTACCTACAAGCAGTCAGATTCCGCCAAGAGAACGATTATGATTCTCAGCATTGCTTTGAACCTGGAGGACATGCATCTACTCGAGTAACCCGATGCAAGGGATAAATGTTTTGTGTCCACCGAGGAAATTTGTTCATAACTCCATTGAATACCATTGATGCTGGATCGAAGAGTGTCACGTCAATTGAAAATCACTCCCGGACTTATGAAAAGGCGACATATTCCAGTTAGGATAATATATCAGATAAGCCAGCAGACATAAAATAATTGAAGTCAGAGTAAGGATGAACATATGAAGGAAGACCTATCAGAATGTTGGGTACGGTGAAGCAAACCACCTCCAAGCAAGGTAAGCAGATCATATGAAATTCAGTGGGAACATCATATGATGGAAAAAGGATATCTGAGTTGGAAACAGTTTTCTTAAGTCAGAATATTCATACTTGTTCCCTAAGCAACCAAATCTCGAGGACGAGATTTTTGTAAGGGGGGTAGGTTTGTAACACCCCGAATTTTGGCCCTTTCTTTTTCTTTTCGATTTCTTCGAATTTTTATTTGGAGTTCTTTTTCCGTGGCTACGTGGTCTTAAAACCTGGGGAGATCATCTCTGCTTTCTCTCCCAAGTGGCTTGCCACTCCCAAATCTATCACAAAGCCATGCCATTTCCATCTTAGCCCAACCCCAATTTTTATTTCTTGGGAATATTCCTTTTTCTATTAAAGGAATAACCTTGTTTGCCCTAGGTTGTGAAGCAACCTATATTTCTGCCATTCCAAAAATTCCCACAAAATTCTCATAAATTCATTGGATCATATCTTCCTCAAATATGCCAAAACCCATCCTTGCTTAGTTCAAAAATAATTCAGGAATTTTCATTTCCTATTCTGTCCAGTATGGCACTTTGTGAAGGAAGTGCTATTAATCTTTTCTTGATTGCTCTCAAAATTTTTGAGCACTCTCTCATACCCAAATAATTGCCACATGCCAAAATTAAACTTCATTTGCCTAGTAAATCTTCGTCAGCAAATTTCCAAAGTTTCTAACCAGAGAGAAGCTTTGTGAAGGAAGTACTAGCTAGGCTTATCCAAATGAGTTGAAATTTTGGGAGATCATCCAGTTTATGAAATAATTACTCTCCACCAAATTTCATCTCCATCCAACAATCTATGTGAGCATACCATCCAATCTATGTTTCTGGCCACAATTTCAGTTTGTGAATCAACTATATTTTTTATTGTTTCATAAAATCTGAAATTAATCCAGGAACTAAATATCCCTATATACATTGGGCATGCCAAAACTCACATCATTTTGCAAAGTAATTTTCTCCACAAAATTCCCCCAAGTTTTTGTCCAGTGTGGAGCATTGTGAAGGAAGTACCATTTTTATTCATCCAAATGGGATGAAATTTTTATGGTGCCTTCATATGCCCAAATCATCATCCTACACCAAGTTTCAGCCCAATCTAACACTCCATGTGAGTGCTACTTCATGATGTATTTTCTGGACCAGATTATGTGGTTGTGAAGCAACTATGATAAATAATGGTCCAAATCTTTTCAAAATCCACAGGATCATAGTCCTTCCTACTCTAAACCTCTGTGACATCCTGGTTAGCTCTTATCTCCTCTCATGTGACCACTATTTCATGATCAAGTTTGCTATAGCAAACTTTAACTGATCCATCCCATCAACTCATAGTCACTTTGGTCGATCCATCACTTCAGTGGGGTTGTAGGTTGGAGGGACAACACATTGGACACCTTTTTCCAGTCCCGCGTGCCCTCAGAGCGCCATGCCACGCGGTGACCGCGCTGTTGGCAAGCGCTGGACGTGCTCTGCTCGTCGTTTAGCCTCGGGCACTCTTCTCCCAGCCTGTTCCGCGCGTCCCAGCATGTCCTAGAGCATCGCCGTGGCCACACGTTTGCTCCCCAGCTTTGGCCCCCTCCTTCTTCGCCCTCCTCGCACCACGGCAGCTCCGGCCGTGTGCGCACAGTGCCTAGTGGCCGAGCAGACTTCTTCCTCCCCGCGTCTGCCGTCGCTGCCCTCCTCTGGCACTCCACTAGCCAGCTCTAGTCACCGTCCGAGCCAGCCCGCGTGCGCACGCGTACGCGGCCGCGTCAGAGCGCGGCGCACGCGTCGCCATGGCCACGGCTCCGCCTCGGCTATTTAAGTCACCCGAGACCCTCCTCTCCTCACCACTGGCTTCCTCCACCTCCCAGAACCCCTCCTAGAAACTCTATGTAGCTCGAAGAACTCTTCTGCCCCTCCTATGGCTGAGCCACCGCCGCCGGACTCCGCTAAAATTCTTGCAAACCGAGTCCTCTCCCCCCGTTCTACCACCACCAGAGGAACCCCCGTAGTCCGACGAGCCTCCCCATCCCATCCGTTCGTCCCCTCGACGCCCGCAGGCTCAAAGCCAAGGCCGGCCGAGCCCACCTCCGCGAACCTCCCAGCTGCCGCGGCCCTAGTCTTCCTCGACGTCCACGCCTGGCCAAGGCGGGCACGACACTTTCTCCCGATCCCGCCGGTGGCCGGACACCGGCTGGGGGTGGTCTGTGCCGCCGGGGGCTAGCGCCGGCGCACGCAGCCGTGCCCTCCCTCTGTCCCAACGCGAGGAGGAAGAAGGGAGCCAGGAGAGAGAGGGAAGTCAATGGTGGGATCCGCCTGTCATCGACCCAACAGCCGGGCCCAGCTGACTTAAGTGGAGGCGTATTTGAGGAAATACGTCTTCCAGTCCCGAAAGCGCATTTTGTTTCTTCTTCGGCCCGGAATACGTTTTCCAGAGGCAAAGATGTATTTCTCAAAATGCGCTTTCCCTTTTTTTCAGCCGCCGGCCGAAACTCTTATATTGCGGACGTTCACTCATTAAGCGCAGAAATGAATACGTTTTTATTTGATTTTTGGCTAACAAACGAACGTCCGTATCTCGGCAACCGTGACTCCGAATCAGGTGATTCAAAAGCCCACGATCTCAGTTCATTGAGCCCGTTCTGTTGATGTCATTTTCATAATGTTTTCACACTGTGAAAATGACCATTTTGCCCTTGCCCTTAATCAGCCCCCTTCGAGAGGGAAACATTTCCGGCAAATTTTTCCGTGGGTACTCCGCACTTCTCCCCAGTGAATCCTTCATCCCCAGGCAAGCCACGATAGCTACTTGCATGATGGCATTGCAATAACCATGGTTTTCCCTTGAATGTTCAAATAATTATTTATTCATATAATTATTTTGAATGATATTGATATGCTTGTGAATCCATGCTCATTGCTTGTGCCATGTTCATTTTCATCTAGTAAGTGATATGATTAATTGCTAAGGATATTCTTATCATGTTTTATCCTTGTAATCATTTCCGATGCTGGTGATAACGATATCCTCATATGAATAGTTAGGGTTTTGATATGAAAATACTTGTTATATTCATGATCGTCATTATGCCATGATCCTTTGCATCCCGTAGGCTAAATGATTTATCATTGTTGATGCTATGTTGTTAAATGGTTATGTTGCCCATGCATGGTTACACTGATATCATGCTCATGTGCATTGTTATTTCATTATGTTATTATGACTCAGCTCATCACCATTCAAGTTGAACCTGACATTAATCGAACTTGAACAAATTTGTTGGCTGAGTCATGGTGCCACCGAATCGAGCTCACCAGTGCAACCACACTTGCCTGGATGGGGAGGCCCTAATGCGGTCTATTTTCATGCCTCTCGCCGGTGCCTCCTACTAGGGAAGGTTATGGGTGCGCGCTACCCTGATCAGGTAGGCGGCCATAAGCCTTGTGTGCCAGAGTTGTATGCATATCCGAGGTCCCCATTTGGGACGATGTTATGTTTTGGCCACGATGGTGGTGGCCACAAAGGTGGCAGATGTCACAAGTTGACATCGGGGCATCCCAGGACATAGCCCAAAGGGGAGTTTGTCGGAGTGGCCGGGAGAGTGTCATGCAATAGATTGGTTTTGTCGGAACATCATTGGTCCACCTGAATGGGAGCACGAGGCCATGAGTTCCGTAGTGTGGGTACAGTGTACTAACCTCTGCAGAGTGTATAATCTATCGATAGACGCATCCTCGGTCATGGACACAGTTCGTAGTAGGTCACACTATGGGTCAACAGAAATAATAACCTGAATAATAACAATCCCGGTTCAATGAGGAAAGAAGTTGGTTGATCTTTATGTGGTCACGAGGTGATCACGATGGTATTCTTGATGATGGTTGATCATGAGGTGATCGTGTGATGATCACGACGGTAAGAAAGATTGATACCTATGGTGGTTACGAGATAACCTCCGAGCAGAGTAAGTTGGTCCATGAGACTTGAAACATGGACCCCCTTGCATGCTAGTGCTAGCATCATCATGTCCATATCATGAATTTATGTACATGCCAAGCTCATGTTGTTCTAGTAGTATCGTGTTCATCATTGATGATTAACCTGTAAATGCCATGCTGTTGTTTGTCTTGATTGCTTTGGTTGCTGTGAGCTTGCGAGTACATTCAAAGTACTCACCTGGCGTGTCATGCTAGATTGCAGGTGATGCCGTGATTGATTGTTTGTCAAGGATCCCGAGGTTGCGCTCTAGGATGCGTCTCAGCCAGAGTCCCTGCGGAGTGGATTCCTTCACCGTCGTCAATGTTCCGCTGCTAGAAGTTATTCTGCTATGAGTTGTTCCTCTGCTAGCATAGAGCTACCTTAGCAGGCGTAGTATCGCCATGCCGATGTAATTCTTTGTTATATCGGACCCTTGTACCCCATATTATTTGTAATAAAGAGTTGGTTGGTTCTATGCCAAGCAGTGCCGTATTCCGGAAGACTTGATCTCTGGGCTGGAATACGGGGTGTTCCGGTCTCTCTAAGCCGGGGTGCCACAATTTTGCAAGCCACATCTAGCCTCCTAAATGTTGTCGACGCCGACATAGTGGGTGATGGACGCATACCACATTTCGTTGTGATCGTTTTGGCGTGTCATGGAGCTCAAACGGAGTTTGTATGGCCAAATTGTGGTCGTTTTATGGATACAACATTGAGGGACAGACCTGAATACATCTTTCAGGGTAAGTTGATCACGCCGACGAGCCTTCTTGCACCATTCGGAATGACCTATAATTTTTTGTGTGCATCAACACGGTGAGGATGGTCTGCTAAGTACTTTATCTTCCAAAAATAATGCAAGTGTTGGTGAAAAAGTGAGGGTGGTAGCGGGACGGGTGATAGACCATGTAAAGAATGAAATCTTGGGTTTCGATGCGACGATGAGCCTCCACCTTCTGTCCTGATTGAACCTGTAATTTTCCTGGTTTGTGAATGGAAGGATGGTGCATTGCTCTATATGCTATTGTCCATACATCTGTCTGTGGGTGAGCTCACGGAAGGGTGGTAGAGTGAGGTAGAGTACACGCCAAAGATAAAATCATCGGAAACTCAATTTTACAAGCCGGATCTTGCCTCCGAAATTTTGTCGAAGCCAAAGAAGTGGGTGATGGACGCATACAAATTTTTGTTATGACCACTTTGGCGAGTCATGGAACTCAAACGGAGTTTGTATGGCCAAATTTTGGTCGTTTTATGGATACAACATCGGGGGACAGACCGTGAATACAACTTTCAGGGTAAGTTGATCGTGCCGACGAGCCATCTTGCACCATTTAGAATAACTTATAATGTTTCGTGTGCATGAACAGAATGAAGATGAGTTGTTATCTACTTTTTCATCCAAGAATAATGCATGTGTTGGTGAAAAAGTGAGGGTAGTAGCGGGATGGTGAAAGACCAAGTAAAGCATGAATTCTTGGGTCTCGATGCAACAAAGAGCCTCCTCCTTTTGTCCAGACCGAACTTGTAATCTTTCTCATTTTGTAAATGGAATGATGGTTCATTTTTCTATATGATATTGTCCTTATATGTGTCCGTGCGTGAGCTCACGGAAGGGTGGTAGAGGGTGGCAGAGTACACGCCAAAGATAAAATCATCTGAAACACAATTTTACAAGTCAGATCTGGCCACCAAAATGTTGCCGACGCTGATGAATTGGGTGATGGATGCATACCACGTTTCGTTGTGATCGTTTTGGCGGGTCTTGGAGCTCAAACAGAGTTTGTATGGGCAAATTGTGGTCGTTTTATGGATACAACATCGGGGGACGTACCGTGAATACAGCTTTCAGGGTAAGTTGATCGCGCCGACGAGCCATCTTTCACCATACGGAATGACCTATAATTTTTCGTGTGCATGAACAAAATGAGGATGATCTGTTATGTACTTTATCATCCAAGTGTCATGCATCTACTTGTGAAAAAGTGAGGGTGGTAGCGGGATGGTTGATAGACCATGCAAAGCATGACTTATTGCATTTCGATGCAACGAATAGCCTCCTCCTTCTATCCTGATTGAACCTGTAATCTTCCTGGTTTGTAAATGGAAGGATGGTGCATTGCTCTATATCATATTGTCCATATATCTATTCGTGGGTGAGCTCACGGAAGGGTGGTAGAGTACACGCCGATGATAAAATCATCCAAAACTCAATTTTACAAGCCGGATCTGGCCTTCGAAATGTTGTCAAAGCCAATGAACTGTGTGATGGACCCATGCAAATTTTCGTTGTGATCGTTTTGACGGGGCGTGGAGCTTTAACGGAGTTTGTATGGCCAAATTTTGGTTGTTTTATGGATACAACATCGGGGGATAGACCGTGAATACAACTTTCAGGGTAAGTTGATAGCCTTTGCCTCTCGTTTTCATCTCCCACACTTCTAAAAAGTTTTTACAAAAATGCAAAATATTTTCTGTTCGCCTTTTTGTTCGCTTGCTTGTTTGCTTTTATTGTCTTCATGTCAACACTCAAAAGAACAGAAAAGAAATAAGAAAAATAAGATGGATCCTCATCCTCTTGCTAATCTTTTTAAAAGATCCAATTATGATGAACCAATTGCTAGTGAGTTGAGTGCACTAGATTATCTTTATGAAGTTTTGCTTGAAATTCGTGAATCTGAAAATTGTGATGAAGTATTAAAAGAAGAAATTTATAAAGTGATTCACGATAGCCCCTTGAGTGAAAAGCATGATTGCGATGATGTTATTATAAATTCTATTAATGTCAATTGTGTTAATGATATGCAAAACCCCAAGCTTGGGGATGATGATTTTGTTATGTCCACTACTTATTGTAATGATCACGATTGGGGTGATGCTTCTTATGATCTTGAAAATTTATTTAAGCCTCATGATGAATATGATATTGACAATAATGTTTGCAATAATATTGAAAGTGGGTCTGGAAGAGTGTCAACTTTAGGAAATAAGAATCCCACATATTCGGAGAGTGTTCAATCTTATGAAATTTTTGATGAAAGTGGGTTTGGAGAGGTCATGACTTTAGTTTATGATAATCCCACTATTTTGGAAGAACGTCAACTTTGCATGCATGTGGGTCATAAAAATAAAATTTTATATGATAGCTATATTGTTGAATTTGATTATGATCCAACATGTAATTATTATGAGAGAGGAAAATATGGTTACAGAAACCTTCATGTTAGTAAATTACCTCTTTTCATATTGAGATCGCTATTGTTTCTTTCTTCTTCTATGCATATGTTAGATATTTCTTGTCTTGATAATTTGTTTGCTTATAAAATGCCTATGCATAGGAAGTATGTTAGACTTAAACGTGTTTGTAATATGCTACATGATGCTCTCTTTGTGTTTTAATTATTATCTTTCATATGAGCATCATTAATATCCCAAACCTGTCTTAATGGCTTTAAAGAAAGAGCTTGTTGGGAGGCAACCCAATGAATAAAATAAATTTTACCTTTTGTTTCTGTTATTGTGTGTTTTCACATTTATGCTACTGTTATGGTTGAGTTTTTAAGTTTTAATTAGTGTTTGTGCCAAGTAAAACCTTTGGGATGATTTGGAAGATAGTATAATTGATTCTGTTTGGAAAACAGAAAATTTTGCGTCCAGTGCTGGAATTTTGATTCTGTACTGGAGAGACAGAAAAATCTGAACTTTTTACACAGTATTGGTATATGAATTTACCACGTTGTCCTAATTTTTCAGAATTTTTGGAGTTACAGAAGTATAGCTTTTAAATAGATCTCTACAGACTGTTCTGTTTTTGACAGATTCTGTTTTTGATGCACTGCTTGCTTGTTTTGATGAGACTATGGATTGTATCGGGGGGTATAAGCCATGGAGAAGTTAGAATACAGTAGGTATAATGCAAAAATAAAATATGAATGGGTTTGCAATAGTACTTAAAGTACTGATTTGTTTTGTTATACTAACGGATCTCACGAAGGTTTTGTTGAGTTTTGTGTGATTGAAGTTTTCAAGTTTTGGGTGAGATCACGATGGATGAAGGAATAAGTAGTGGCAAGAGCCTAATCTTGGGGATGCCCGAGGCACCCCAAGGTAATATTCAAGGAAGACTCAAGCGTCTAAGCTTGGGGATGCCTCGGAAGGAATCCCCTCTTTCTTCTACCAACCATCGGTAATTTTACTTGGAGCTATATTTTTATTCGTCACATGATATGTGTTTTGCT
Source organism: Elymus sibiricus (assembly GCA_039707655.1). Taxonomy (NCBI): domain Eukaryota; kingdom Viridiplantae; phylum Streptophyta; class Magnoliopsida; order Poales; family Poaceae; genus Elymus; species Elymus sibiricus. The sequence continues at coordinate 166,760,744 of CM077670.1, forward strand.
TGGAGCGTCGTGTATTATATGAGTCTTTGCCTTGTTTGCTTTTTAGTTTGTCACAATCATCCTTGCTGGCCACACCTATTTGAGAGAGCCACACGTTCATCATGATTTGTTAGAATACTCTATGTGCTTCACTTAAATTTTTTGAGCTAGGCAGTTGCTCTAGTGCTTCACTTAAATCTTTTTGAGCACGGCGGTGGCTATATTTTTAAGAAATATTTAAACTCTCATGCTTCACTTATAATATTTTGAGAGTTGATAAGATAAAATTTTGAAGAAATATTTAAACTCTCATGCTTCACTTATATTATTTTGAGAGTTGATAAGACTAAAATTTTGAAGAAATATATGCACTCTCATGCTTCACTTATATCTTTTTGAGAGTTGACAATAATAATGGTAATTTGCACAATATATGAATTTGGTCCCAAAGTGATGAATATTCAAGAGGGATATAATAAAAACTTTCATATAGATCATTGGATATGATAAGTGTGATTCCTTGCAATAGTTTTGCGATATGGAGATGATAATATGTGAGTCATGTTAGTGAGTAATTATGATTTAGTAAGAATATTAGTGTTAAGGTTTGTGATTCCCTATGCATGCACATTAAGTCAATAGTTATGCAGAGAAATTATATCCTACTTATGGTGCATTATTCGGTGTTAGTTATGTTCAATGCATGTTTATGACTGTTTTTACTTTTTGGTTGGTTGCTTCTCAATCTATTTGCTAGCCTTCATTTGTACTAAGCGGAAATACTGCTTGTGCATCCAAACTCCTTAAACCCAATTTGTGCCAAATGTGTCCACTATATCTACCTATATGCGGTATTTCCATGCCGTTCCAAGTAAATTTGCATGTGCCAACTCTAATTTTCAAAATAATTTTTCCGTTTTGTGTGCCCGTACCGCTCATGAAGCGGTAGGGGTGGCCAATATTTTCCATGCTAGGTGTGTTATTCTCACGATGAGTGTTTATTCACTTGTCATTGCATGAGAGAGTGGCTGGTAATATGGATGCCCAGTCCCACAATGAAATCAAAAATTAATAACAACAAAATTCCTTGGAAAGTGTTGGTATGGAGGGCACCTGTGGATACGGCTAGCCATGGATTGTGAAAGAATGGTGGAAACAAAATAAACTTTACTTTCTATTTGGGAACCGCCTATGATGTGTCTAGCATGGAAGATATTGGGAATTCTTGGTCATTTTTGTTGATAGGAAAAGCATGCCTCTCGAAATATTTTTATCTCTCTAATTTAAGCTTTGAGCTCTGGCACATTTGCAAATCTCTGCTTCCCTCTGCGAAGGGCCTATCTATTTACTATTATGCAATTTTTATTTTTATTTTGAGTCTCCATCTTCTCGTATAAAGCACCAACTAGAGAGCACTATTGTCATACTTGTGGATTGTCTATAGCTAATATTGAGTGTGTTTCATGAATGGATCAATGATTGAGCATAATGGGCTAGAGATAACTTTCTTTAGCGTTGATATTTTGAAAGACATGATTGCTTGTTAGCATGCTTGAGTATTTATATCTTCATGTCAAATTATAGACTATTGCTTTGAATCATTTAAGTCCAAATGTCAATGCTATAAAAGAAAAGAATATATGATGAATATGATAGGTAGCATTCCACATCAACAATTCTGTTTTTATCATTTACCTACTCGAGGACAAGCAGGAATTAAGCTTGGAGATGCTGATACGTCTCCAACGTATCTATAATTTTTTATTGTTCCATGCTATTATATTATCAATCTTGGATGTTCTTATATGCATTTACAGCAATTATATATCATTTTTTGGGACTAACCTATTAACTTAGTGCCCAGTGCCAGTTGCAGTTTTTTTGCCTATTTTTGGTTTTCCAGAATATCAGTACCAAACGAAGTCCAAATGCCACGAAACTTTTTGGAGATTTTTTCTGGACATAACAAGTACTGGAAGCTTCGGGAGAGGGCCAGAAGATGGAGCAGGGGCCCACGAGGCACCAGGGTGCGCCCCAAGGGGGGTGGTGCGCCCTGGTGGCCTGTGGGGCCCACACAGCTCCGTTTGACCTAATTCCACCACAATAAATTCTCTAAAATCGGGAAACCAGCAGAGGAGTCCACGAAATACTTTTACCGCCACCGCAAGCTTCTGTTCTTGAGAGATCCCATCTGGGGGCCTTTTCCGGCACTCCGCCGGAGGGGGAATCGATCACGGAGGGGCTCTACATCAACCTTGCTGCCCTTCCGATGATGCGTGAGTAGTTTACCACAGACCTTCGGGTCCATAGTTAGTATCTAGATGGCTTCTTCTCTCTTTTTGATCTTCAATACAATGTTCTCCTCGGTGTTCTTGGAGTTCTATCCGATGTAATCACTTTTTGCGGTGTGTTTGTTGGGATCCGATGAATTGTGAGTTTATGATCAGATTATCCATGAATATTATTTGAGTCTTCTCTGAACTCTTTTATGCATGATTATTATAGATTCGTATTTCTTCTCTGATCTATTGGTTTGGTTTGGCCAACAAGATTGATTTATCTTGCCATGGGAAGAGGTGCTTTGTAATGGGTTTGATCTTGCGGTGCTCAATCCCAGTGACAGAAAGGGACATGACACGTATGTATCGTTGCTATTAAGAGTAAAAAGATGGGGTTTATTCATGCGTGAGTTTACTTTGTCTACATCATGTCATCTTGCGTAAGGCGTTACTCCGTTCTTTATGGACTTAATACACTAGACGCATGCTGGATATCGGTCGATGTGTGGAGTAATAGTAGTAGATGTAGGCAGGAGTCGGTCTACTTGTCTCGGACGTGATGCCTATATACATGATCATTGCCTTGGATATCGTCATGATTATTTGCTTTTCTATCAATTGCCCAATAGTAATTTGTTTACCCACCGTATGCTATTTTCTTGAGAGAAGCCTCTAGTGAAAACTATGGCTCCCGGGTCTATCTAAATCATATATTTAAAACCCAAAAAATACCTTGCTGCACTTTTATTTTATTTTATTTATTTTATATTTTAGTTCGATCTGTCTATCTATCACATACAATTTAATCTTGCAATTTACCGCCGAGGGATTGACAACCCCTTGTTTGCGTTGGGTGAAAGGATTTGTTGTTTTGTGCGTAGGTGCTGCTAACAAGGTGTTGCGTGATTCTCCTACTGGATTGATAACCTTGGTTTCATAACTGAGGGAAATACTTATCTCTTCTATACTGCATCTCCCTTCCTCTTCAGGGAATTACCAACGCAGCTCACAAGTAGCAATGGACGCATACAAATTTTTGTTATGACCACTTTGGCGGGTCATGGAGCTCTAACGGAGTTTGTATGGCCAAATTTTAGTCGTTTTACGGATACAATATCTTGGGACAGACCATGAATACAGCTTTCAGTATAAGTTGATCGTGCCGACGAGCCATCTTGCACTATTTGGAATGACCTATAATTTTTGTGTGTGCATGAATAGTATGAGGAGGAGCAGTTATCTACTTTATCATCCAAGAATAATGCATGTGTTGGTGAAAATTGAGGGTGGTAGCGGGATGGGTGAAAGAACATGTAAAGCATGAATTCTCGGGTTTCGATGCAACGAAGAGCCTCTTCCTTTTGTCTAGACTGAACCTATAATCTTTCTCATTTTGAAAATGGAAAGATGGTGCATTTTTCTATATGATATTGTCCATATATCTGTCTCCGGGTGAGCTCACGGAAGGGTTGTAGAGGGTGGCAGAGTACACGCCACAGATAAAATCATCTGAAACTCAATGTTACAAGTCAGATCTGACCTCCGAAATGTTGTCAACGCCGACGAAGTGGGTGATGGACGCATACCACGTTTTGTTGTGATCATTTTGGCGGGTCATGGAGCTCAAACGGAGTTTGTATTGGCAAATTGTGGTCGTTTAATGGACACAACATCGGGGGATGGACCATGAATACAGCTTTCAGGGTAAGTTGATCGCGCCGACGATTCATCTTTCACCATACGGACTGACCTATAATTGTTTGTGTGCATGAACAGAATGAGGATGATCTGTTATGTACTTTATCATCCAAGTATAATGCATCTACTGGTGAAAAAGTGAGGGTGGTAGCGGGACAGTTGATAGACCATGTAAAGCACGAATTCTTAGGTATCGATGCAACGAATAGCCTCCTCCTTCTATCGTGATTGAACATGTAATCGTCCTGGTTTGTAAATGGAATGATGGTGCATTGCTCTATATCATATTGTCCATATATCTGTCCGTGGGTGCGCTCACGGAAGGGTGGTAGAGTACACACCAAAGATAAAATCATCCGAACTCAATTTTACAAGCCGGATCTGGACTCCGAATTGTTGTCAAAGCCGATGAAGTGTGTGATGGACCCATGAAAATTTTCGTTGTGATCGTTTTGGCGGGGCATGGAGCTTTAACGGAGTTTGTATGGCCAAATTTTGGTCGTTTTATGGATACAACATCGGGGACAGACCGGGAATACAACTTTTTGTGTACGTTGATCGCGCCGACGAGTCATCTTTCACCATTCGGAATGACCTATAATTTTTCGTGTGCATCAATGGAATTAGGTTGGTCTGTTATGTACTTTATCATCCAAGAATAATGCAAGTGTTGGTGAAAAAGTGAGGGTGGTAGCGGGATGGGTGATATACCATGTAAAGCATGAAATTTTGGGTTTCTATGCAACCAAGAGCCTCCTCCTTCTGTCCAGACTAAACCTGTAATCTTTCTCGTTTGTAAATGGAATGGTGGTGCATTGTTCTATATGTTATTTTCCAGATATCTGTCCATGGGTGAGCTCACAGAAGGGTGGTACAAGGTGGCAGAGTACACGCCAAAGATAAAATCATTCGAAACTCAATTTTGCAAGCCAGATCTAGCCTCCTAAATGTTGTCGACACGGACGTAGTGGGTGATGGACGCATACCACATTTTGTTGTGATCGTTTTGGTGGGTCATGGAGCTCAAACAGAGTTTGTATGGCCAAATTGTGGTAGTTTTATGGATACAACATCAAGGGACAGACCGTGAGTACATCTTTCAGGGTAAGTTGAATGCGCTGACGAGCCATCTTGCACCATTTGGAATGACCTATAATTTTTCGTGTGCATTGTAACACCCCTATGTAACGAGCTACAGTAATCCATCACGATTATGCTAAGTCACTTTGCTTTGCTATGCTTGATCACTCTGGATTCATATCTCATTTCAAATTCCACCACTGAAATCAATTCAAATTGCAAGTGAAATTTAAAGTTGCACAAACATGGTTGCAAAATAGTTCATCATTTAGCCAATATTCCAAAACAATTATTTGTTCAGGAAAACAACATCACTTATTTGCTTAAATGGGCTAGAGCAATTAAAACAGTGCCACATCAGCATTTTTAAATGCTTTTCCATTTATGAAAAATTCAAACAAATTCAAATGCCTCCCAAAGTTTTTGTGGCAGTGCAAAATATTGCATAGTATTTATGTGGCAAAGTTCCACCTTTAACAAAAGTCAATTGGTGCTAAAAAGAAATGGAAAACAAAGACTAAAAATAGAAACATAAAAGAAAAATGAAAAATGCCTACGGCTTACTGTGCATCTGGGCCGCGAGTGCACAGGAGGCAGCCCAGCCCAGCTGGCTCCTCCTTCAACCTCCGGCAGCTGTCGATGCCCTGCGCGCCCGAGCCGGTGATGGGCATGCGTCGGCCATCCCCCGGCGCTGCCGTCGCCATGGAGGGGTTAAGACCTCCCCTGCGCACCCCCTGGCGAACCCTAGCACCACTCCCTCTTCCCCGTCGTGCCGCTTTCTTCCACGCGCAGCCGCTCGCCTCCGCCGTCGCCATTCGCCATCGATCCCGCGGCCACCGGCCGCCTCTCGCCTCGCCGACATGTCGTAAAGCTCCGCCGCCGTCCGCTACTCCTTCCAGTGCCACTGGACAGAGCCGGGAGCCACCGCAGCGCCACCCACGCCATCGTCTTCCTTCTCTATACCGTCGGGCCTCGCCGACGATTCCGGCGCCGTTGAGCCTCCCCCGAGCCCACGTTGCTCATGTACACGCTTGCTGTGAGCACCTCTATCTTTCCCCTCTCCCTTCCGCATCTCTTGGCCCCTTGGGCTGCCGATTCCATGACTGCCCGAGCGTGCCGCAGCTCGAGCTCGTCACCGGCATGGTTCCGGTGGCTAGTTGGTCACGCGCGTGCGCCAGTTGGCCTCGCCGCAATGAGTAGGCCCTACCTAGCTGCTTCTGCTGGCCGTTTGCACGCCGCACCGTCGTTTCTGCTCGCACCCGAGCTCCGGCCGCCGCTAGCAAGGTCGCGGCCGTCGCTACGGACCACCTCCGGCCGCACCACCGCCACCAAACGATGCGGCGTTGAACGCCCGTTCGAACGCGCCGTCGCGCGCTCCAAATGGAGCCCTGTAGGCAAAATCCGACGCCGACCCGAGTCCCTCCGCCGCGTAATTAGGTCGTCGGCGTTTAAACGCTGGTGATCCGATGTGGCACCGCCCTGGAACCCACCCTGGGTCACTGCCAGTGGGTCCCATGGGCCCCGTTGACCGTGTTGACTAAGTCAACTATGCTGACTGTGCAGCCCCAGTCACTGACATGTAGGCCCCACTCGCATAATCACTGTTTTGACTAATTAAGTTAATCTGGTAATTAATTAGTCACTGACAGTGGGGTCCCACCTAGCTAATTAACCCAGTTAAATGAATTAGTTAGCTACTGTGTATGACAGGAGGGCCCCACCTGTTAGTTTGACCATGTCAACAATCAACTCAGTTGACTGCTGACTGGGCTGCTGACTAGGCACTGGGCCCCACTGTCAGTTTCTGTGTGCACAGCTAGGTGCACTGCACCGGCTGCACCTAGCAATTTCCCATTTAATTTCGAATTTAGATTAATTCCAGAAATTGTTTAAAACTTTGAAAAATCATATAAAATAATCCGTAACTCGGATGAAAATAATTTATATATGAAAAATGATCAAAAAAATAAGATGAATCCGAATATGCCATCCACATACCTGTCACATGCCTCCAACACTGCAAACATGGAACCTTCCCCTCCGGATCGCCTGTCCGATAATTGCCTAAAGCCGGGAAAATATTCCCAGATATTTTCCCGCTCCGTCTGTAACGATTAGCACCGCATTAGGTCACCCCCAGCACAGCCTATTGCCATGTCATGCCTTGTGATACATTTGTTTGCTTTATATTTATTGTTTCTTCCCCCTCTTCTCTCCGGTAGACTCCGAGACGGACGCTGCTCCCGAGTACGACTACGGCCCTGACGTCCAGCCCCTTTTAGCAGAGCTTCCAGGCAAGCAAAACCCCCTTGATCGTTCCTATACCGCCTATTCTTTCTCTCTCATGCTTGCATTAGATTTTGCTACTGTGTTCCATAGCTCCTATTCTGATGCATAGCCTATTTTTGTAACTGCTATTGATACCTTACCTGCTATCCTAAATGCTTAGTATAGGTTGGTTAGTGATCCATCAGTGGCCCCGCACCCTTGTCCGTGTTGCCATGCTTTGCTTCTGGATGTTTCGATCAACGTGATCGATGTGCAGAGACCGACACAACACCGCACACCCCTTTAGTTGTATGACTCTGCAGAGCTACTATCGAGTGCCGAGGGTGATACCTCCTATCTCACTCCTGATAATATCTTTGTAGTGTAGCTAGTCGGTTGTGGGTTACCGAGGGTGATTCCTCTTTCACCACCTCCGATGATGCCTCTATCGTGCAGCCCCTCAAGTGTGAACCCATCGAGGGTGATTCCTCCAAAGTTCACCTTGACGGTTACATCGGGTAGGAATCCAACGAGGGTGATTCCTCGGATTCCCCCTTGATGTTATGGACACACAGATACCCCTGCCTTTACCTCAGTCCCTTGTTGAAGTCGGGTCCACCCCGAGGGGTACCCACGAGAGATGTGAAGTCGGGTTGATCGTGAGGGTACCCACGAGATAATTATGCGGCACGGCCGGGCAGGCAGACCGCCCCAGGATAGGGATGGGCCTGGCCGTTGTCGTAAGTCCACGAGAAGGGGCGACAGGAGTACTGTTCGTCACCGTGAGCTCCCAATACACTAACGGTTTGGATATGTGATCCAAGTAGGCCTCTGGAATTTTTGCACTAACCACCACGCGGGATAAGTTACGGGCACTCGGCGTCGTACGATTCTTCCGAAAGCTCTGTCAGACGTCCAGTTCAGCATTGTGGCACGGTTGGATCGCGCCAACCAGGACAGAGGTGGCGCTGGTATTCACCGACCTCATAACGACCCGGAGTGCTTAGGGTGATGGGCCCAAGACCCCTGAGCACTTAGGATGTAGACCGGCGGGGACCTCTCTGGGGAGCCTAGGTAGGACTACGACATGTCGATCAGCCGAGGCCGGGCATGACCCGATAAAAGTGTGCCCGGCCAGAGTTAATCGAGCGTGTTGGGTAAGTTGGTGCACCCCTGCAGGGAAGTTATCTATTTGAATAGCTGTGTCCACGGTAATAGGATGCTCGGAGTTGTATCCCGATCTACTACAACTTAAGCTAGATACTTGTGGTGCTTAATAATATGTTGGCTCCGGGATCGCTTTCGCGCAGGGAGTCGAGGAAGGATCTCTGGGCGTTGCTAATATATACTTATTACTTTATTATATGCTAATCTGCACTCTTCTAATGCTGCAAGACGCTGCAAGATGCTAGTCTTCGATAGGCTAAGCTTCCCCTCTATTCTGCCATTTCTGCAGTATAGTCCACAGATACAGCCCCTTCCCTTTGATACCGATGCATACTTAGCATAGATCTGATGTAAGTCTTGTGAGTACTTTGGATGAGTACTCACGGTTGCTTTGCTACCTTTTTCCCCCATACCCGATTGCTGCGATCAGATGACGGAGCCCTGGAGCCAGCTGACCCCGTTGACGACTACTACTACACCGACGGAGCTTACTACTACGTGAAGACCGACGACCAGGAGTAGTTCGGAGGCTCCCAGGCAGGAGGCCTGCGCCTTTTCTATCTAGATGTCGTTGTTTTGCTCAACCTTCTTTAGGCAAACTTGTTTAGTTATGTCTGTACTCAGATACTGATGCTTCCGCTGACTCTTGTGTATTCGAGCTTATGTATTCGAGCCCTCGAGGCCCCTGGCTTGTAATATAAAACTTGTATTATTTTATTTTGTGTCTAGAGTTGTGCTGTGATATCTTCCCGTGAGTCTCTGGGCTTGAACGTGCGCATTTGCGTGTATGATTAGTGCACGATTGAGTCGGGGGTGTCACAAGTTGGTATCAGAGCCGACTGCCTGTAGGAAGCCCCTTTCCAACTCCTTGGCCGAAGTTGAGTCTAGTCTTTGAAAAACTGTTTTACTAACATTGTTGTGTGGCTTACGGGCCCACATCGCCAATGGACGGGTTAGGATCTTTTATTCCTCTTCCTTACTCTAGGACTCTGATCTTTCTTCTTTTCGGGTTAAAGATTTTACTAACTCTAACTCTAGGTTCTCGTGATCATATCCACCCAGAGATTTGAATTAACCCTTCTTCGAGTTGAGGGCCAGGTTCTGCTTCACAGTGTTCACGGGTCGCAGGATCCTTTTATTGAGGGCACCCTGCGTCCTCACCCGCAGATTCCTCCCTTCAGTGGTTTTCTCCAACGTTGATGTAGCCTTTGCTATGTCTCGTTGTTGTATCTCTCCACCGTGTGCCTGCATGCCTCCTAGTTTGTCTAGCTGCGTGTGTTTCCAAACTCATGCTGCCCGTTGGTATCCAACTCTGTGCATGGATCTGTATGTCTTTAATGACTACTAATATGTATCTAATGCACTTCTTGCTCATTGCTCATGTTACGTCATGAATGGCTCCATACCCTTGCAGTTGGTCTTGCTAAACTGCCCCTATTGTTTTTAGCTGGATGGCTGACGATCCTCCACCTCCACCCTATATTGCCACAATGATGCAGCAGTTTGAGCTGAACCATCAGTTCATGTCCGGGCTAATGAATAAATTTCCAAACCAGAATGCTCATCAACAGCCTGCCCCAATAACACTGCAAGAATTTGTGCACCTCAACTTATCCATTTTCCGCAACTCCACCAATCCTATGGATGCTGATGATTGGCTTCGTGACATCCTGTTTGATATGGAGTCAGCTAATGTTGCCCCTGCGAGTTACGTCACCTTTGCGGCTTTTCACCTGAAGGGTCCAACTGCTCAATGGTGGGAAAGCCACAGGCGTATGCTGCCTGCTGGAACTATAACCACTTGGCAGGAATTTCAGTCAGCCTTCCGTGCATGGCACATTCCTCAAGGTCTGATGGACCAGAAGAAGAAGGAATTCCGCAAACTCACTCAGGGAAAAATGACTGTGGATGAATATCAGAGGAAATTTCTCGACTTATCCCGGTATGCTGAGGATGACGTCTGCACTGACGCTCGCAAGCAGGAGAAATTCCGTGAAGGACTGCATCTTGATATAAAGCTCGCACTTGTTGTCCATGATTGCGCATACTTTGCGATGCTTGTCAGCCAAGCTTTCTGAGCTAAAACTAGTCTGACTGAGTACCAGGAGTCGCTCAAGCGTACTCGAGATGTTGGCCCATCCTCGGGTCAGCCTGCTCAGAAATGTCAAGTCTGGATCCCACACAATGTTTATCACCGACCTACTCCAACACCAAGGCCGTCTTATGTTGCACCTCGTCTGCCTTCACCGCCGGGACAGCTAACGATTCAGGGTGGACAGCCCAATGCTATGGCTCCTCCCCATAATGATGGTTTATGCTGTAAGTGTGGACAGCCAGGGCACCTTGCTCTCAACTATCGCCAGGATCAGCCTCAGGATGCACCACGTCCTCCTGTTGGTTGTAAGAAGAGCAGTCGAAACCGTCATTTCAGAAGTTGTAAAGCCAGGCCGTCTGCTATGGGTTGTGGTCAAGTCACCCATGTCAAGATTGAAGAAGTTCGTGAGGCCCCAACAATCGTGATGGGTACCCTTCCCGTTAATTCAGTGCCAGCTTCTGTTCTATTTGATTCAGGAGCGTCGCATTCATTTGTGTCCCAAACCTTTGCTCAGTTGCATGGGTTAGCTATGGAATCTTTTGCCACTCCTTTAGCGGTTCACGCCGTTGGATCTTAGAGCCGTGCCACCATGGTGAGCCATAGTACCCCCATTGTAATTGGAGGTCTAGTGTTCCATGCTTCTCTCATTGCCCTCAAATCATCCAACATAGATGTCATTCTCGGTATGGATTGGCTCAAAGCCCATAACGCTTTCATCGACTGTGCCGCTAAGAAAGTCCTACTTACACATCCTTCTGGCCAGACAATCCAATACTCAGCCCGAACAGCTCAGAATGCCGAGAGTCAGATATATGCTCTGAATGCATTGAATGCTTCACCTCTTGAGGGAATAGAGAACATTCCAGTCGTTCGTGAATTCCAAGATGTCTTTCCAGAAGAACTTCCAAGAATACCCCCTGCTAGAGCTGTCGAATTCGTCATAGACTTGAAACCGGTCACTACTCCTATTGCCAAGCGTCCATACAAGATGCCGCCGCATGAACTCCTTGAACTTAAGGAGGAAATTGACAAGTCACTTCGTAAGGGTTTCATTCGCCCCAGTTCTTCTGCTTGGGGAGCACCTTCTCTCTTTGTTAAGAAGAAGGATGGTACGAATCGTTTGGTCCAAGATTACCGACCTATCAACCAGGCAACAATTCAGAACAAGTATCCGCTCCCAAAATCAACGATCTGTATGATCAACTTGCTGGTTCCTCAATATTCTCTAAACTTGATTTGAGATTGGGATACCACCAGATCCGAGTTCGTGAAGAGGATATTCCGAAGCCCGCTTTCGTTACTCGCTATGGTTCATACGAGTACACCATCATGTCCTTTGGATTAACCAATGCTCCAGCAACGTTCTCCCGCTTGATGAACTATATCTTCATGGATTACCTCAACAAGTTCGTCATAGTTTATCTGGATGATATCCTGGTGTATTCCAAGAATAAGGAAGAACATGCTGAACATCTTCGTCTTGTACTGGAAAAGCTTCGAGAGCATCAGCTATATGCCAAATATTCCAAGTGTGAATTCTGGTTATCCGAAGTGACCTACCTTGGTCATGTGATTCCCAAGGATGGTATTGCTGTCAACCCAGAGCGAGTTCAGGCTATTCTTGACTGGACTCCCCTGAAGAATGTCAAGCAAGTTAGAAGTTTTCTCAGACTCGCAAGCTATTGCCGCCGTTTTGTCGAGAACTTTTCCAAGATAGCCAAGCCTCTGACTAATCTGCTTCACAAAGGTGTTAAGTTTGAGTGGACAGAGAAATGTCAGGAAAGTTTCCAAACTCTCAAGGACAAGCTGACTTTTGCACCAGTGCTTGCTCCTCCAGATTCTCGCAAGGAATTCGTCATTTATTGCGACGCATCCCGTCAAGGATTAGGTTGTGTCCTAATGCAAGAATGCAAAGTGATTGCTTATGCCTCCCGACAGTTGCGTCCTCATGGAGAGAACTACCCAGTTCCTGATCTCAAACTTGCTGCAGTTATATATGCACTGAAGTTATGGTGACATTACCTTCTTGGTAATCGGTGCGAGATCTACACGGATCATCAAAGTCTGAAGTATCTGTTTACTCAGCCGGATTTGAATCTCCGTCAACAGAGATGGATGGAAGCAATTACAGACTATGACTGTGGTATTTCATATACCCCTGGCAAGGCTAATGTAATGGCCGATGCTTTGAGCTGCAAGTCTTATTGCAACAATCTCATGGTTCAGTAAGCTCAACCCCTTCTTCACGAAGAACTTCGCAAGTTGAACCTTCTTATTGTTCCCCAGCGTTCCCTTAATACCCTTGTCTTGGAACCAACTCTCGAGAAAGCTATCAAGTCTGCGCAAGCAAAAGACGCTAAAGTTGATCAGATGATACAGGATCTTGCTTTTGAGAAAGCCAGAGATTTCTCACTTGCTGAAGATGGAACCTTGTACTCCAGAGATCGCCTTGTGGTACCCCGGTTCGAACTTATAATAGACAAAGTTATGAAGGAGGCACATGATACACCACTGTCTATTCATCCGGGTAGCACCAAGATGTATCAAGACCTTCGTCAGAGGTACTGGTGATCTAACATGAAGCAAGACATCGCTCGCTATGTTGCTGAATGTGACATTTGCCGTCGTGTCAAAGCCGAACATCAAAAACCTTCTGGACTTCTACAACCGCTTCCTATCCCTGTGTGGAAATGGGACAAGGTTCAAATGGATCTCATCACTGGCCTACCCAAATCAAAAAAAGGTCACGATGCTATTCTTGTCGTCGTCGACCAATTCTCCAAAGTTGCACATTTTCTGCCAGTCAAGGAGACGATCACTGCTAGTCAGTTAGCAAACTTGTATATCTCCAGAATTGTGACCCTCCACGGTCTTCCGAATGAGATCAGTTCAGACCGTGGCAGCCTCTTCACCTCAAAGTTCTAGGAAAGTTTCCAAGAAGCTATGGGAACTCATATAACCTAGAGTACAGCTTATCACCCCCAGTCCCAAGGTCAAGTTGAACGAGTTAACCAAGTGCTTGAAGATATGCTACGTGCTTGTGTCATCTCATTTGGCAAGAAGTGGGAAGAATCTCTCCCGTATGCCGAATTCTCATACAATAACAGCTATCAAGCTAGCTTGAAGATGGCACCCTTCGAGGTATTATATGGACGTAAGTGCCGAACCCCTCTGAATTGGTCAGAAACTGGGGAACGGCCGCTCATTGGTCCGGATATTATCCAACAAGCTGAAGAGCAAGTCCGTATTGTCTGGGAAAATCTCAAGGCGGCTCAGTCTCGCCAGAAGAGCAACTATGATCGTAAACACTGGGGATGGATCTATCATCCTGGTGATCAAGCTTATCTGTGTGTCACTCCTATGAAGGGCACTCATCGTTTTGGAATCAAGGGCAAGTTAGAGCCTCGCTACATTGGACCCTTCCGCATCCTCGCCAGACGTGGATATGTGGCTTATAAATTGGAATTGCCATCGCAGTTCTCCCACATCCACGATGTCTTCAATGTGTCGTAACTTCGCCGTTGCTTCAAGGATCCACACCGTGCAGTGGACCATGAAATGCTTGAATTGCAAGATGATCTCTCTTATAAGGAGCATCCGATCCGCATTCTTGATCAAGCTGAACGTCGAACCAGTCAGAAGGTAATCAAGTTCCTTAAAGTGCAGTGGTCGAATCATACTAAAGATGAAGCCACTTGGGAACGTGAGGATCGTCTTCGCGAAGAATACCCCGATCTTTTCCCTTCTACCTCCAGGATTCTCGGGTCGAGAATTTCTTTTAGAGGAGGAGAATTGTAACACCCCTATGTAATGAGCTACAGTAATCCATCATGATTATGCTAAGTCACTTTGCTTTGCTATGCTTGATCACTTTTGATTCATATCTTATTTCAAATTCCACCACTGAAATCAATTCAAATTGCAAGTGAAATTTAAAGTTGCACAAACATGGTTGCAAAATAGTTCATCATTTAGCAAATATTCCATAACAATTATTTGTTCAGGAAAACAACATCACTTATTTGCTTAAATGGGCTAGAGCAATTAAAACAGTGCCAAATCACCATTTTTAAATGCTTTTCCATTTATGAAAAATTCAAACAAATTCAAATGCCTCCCAAACTTTTTGTGGTAGTGCAGAATATTGCATAGTATTTATGTGGCAAAGTTTCACCTTTAACAAAAGTCATTTGGTGCTAAAAAGAAATGCAAAATAGAGACTAAAAATAGAAACAAAAAAGAAAAATGAAAAATACCTATGGCTTACTGTGCACCTGGGCCGCGAGTGCACAGGAGCTAGCCCAGCCCAGCTGGCTCCTCCTTCAACCTCCGGCAGCTATCGATGCCGCGCACGCCCGAGCTGGTGATGGGCACGCATCGGCCACCCCCCGGCGCTGCCGTCGCCGTGGAGGGGTTAAGACCTCCCCTGCGCACCACCTGGCGAACCCTAGCGCCACTCCCTCTTCCTCCTCACGCCGCTTTCTTCCACGCGCAGCCGCTCGCCACTGCCATCGCCGTTCGCCGTCGATCCCGCGGCCACTGGCCGCCTCTCGCCTCACCGACATGTCGTAAAGCTCCGACGCCGTCCGCTACTCCTTCCAGTGCCACTGGACGGAGCCGGGAGCCACCGCAGCGCCGCCCACGCCATCATCTTCCTCATCTGTACCATCGGGCCTCGCCGACCATTCCAGCACCGTCGAGCCTCCCCCGAGCCCACGTTGCTCATGTACAGGCTTGCTGTGAGCCCCTCTATCTTTCCCCTCTCCCTCCCGCATCTCTTGGCCCCTCCGGCTACCGATTCCATGACCGCCCGAGCGTGCCGCCGCTTGAGCTCATCGCCGGCGTGGTTCCTATGGCCAGTTGGTCACGCACGTGTGCCCGTTGGCCTCTCCGCAATGAGTAGGCCCTGCCTAGCAGCTTCTACTGGCCATTTGCATGCCGCACCGTCATTTCCGCCCGCACTTGAGCTCTGGTCGCCGCTAGCAAGGTCACCGCCATCGCTACGAACCACCTCCGGCCACGCCACAGCCACCAAACGATGCGGCGTTGAACGCCAGTTCAACGTGCCATCGCGCGCTCCAAATAGAGCCCTGTAGGCAAAATCTGACGCCGACCCGAGTCCCCCCGCTGCGAAATGAGGTCGCTTGCATTTAAACGCCGGTGATCCGACGTGGCGCCACCCTGGGACCCACCCTGGGTCACTGCCAGTGGGTCCCACGGGCCTCGTTGACCGCGTTGACTAAGTCAACTATGCTGACTGTGCAGCCCCAGTCACTGACATGTAGGCCCCACTCGCATAATCACTATTTTGACTAATTAAGTTAATCTGGTAATTAATTAGTCACTGACAGTGGGGTCCCACCTAGCTAATTAACCCAGTTAAATGAATTAGATAGCTACTGTGTATGACAGGAGGGCCCCACCTGTCAGTTTGACCAGGTCAACAGTCAACTCAGTTGACTGCTGACTGGGCTACTGACTAGGCATTGGGCCCCACTGTTAGTCTCTGTGTGCATAGCTGGGTGCACTGCACTGGGTGCACCTAGCAGTTTCCCATTTAATTTCGAATTTAGATTAATTCCATAAATTGTTTAAATCTTTGAAAAATCGTATAAAATAATCCGTAACTCGGATGAAAATAATTTATATATGAAAAATGATCAGAAAAATAAGACGAATCCGAATATGCCATCCACATACCTGTCACATGCCTCCAACACTGCAAACATGGAACCTTCCCCTCCGGATCGCCTGTCCGATAATTGCCTAATGCCAGGAAAATATTCCCAGATATTTTCCCGCTCCATCTGTAACGATTAGCACCGCATTAGGTCACCCCCAGCACAGCCTATTGCCATGTCATGCCTTGTGATACATTTGTTTGCTTTATATTTATTGTTTCTTTCCCCTCTTCTCTCTGGTAGACTCCGAGACGGATGCTGCTCCCGAGTATGACTACGCCCCTGACGTCCAGCCCCTTTCAGCTGAGCTTCTAGGCAGGCAAAACCCCCTTGATCATTCCTATATCGCCTATTCTTTCTCTCTTGTGCTTACATTAGATTTTGCTACTGTGTTCCGTAGCTCCTATTCTGATGCATAGCCTATTTTTGTAACTGCTGTTGATACCTTACCTGCTATCCTAAATGCTTAGTATAGGGTGGTTAGTGATCCATCAGTGGCCCCGCACCCTTGTCCGTGTTGTCATGCTTTGCTTCCGGATGTTTCGATCAACGCGATCGATGTGCAGAGACCGATACAGCACTGCACACCCCTTTAGTTGTACGACTCTACAGAGCTACTATCGAGTGCCGAGGGTGATACCTCCTATCTCACTCCTGATGATATCTCTGTAGTGTAGCTAGTCGGTTGTGGGTTACCGAGGGTGATTCCTATTTCACCACCTCCGATGATGCCTCTGTCGTGCAGCCCCTCAAGTGTGAACCATCGAGGGTGATTCCTCCAAAGTTCACCTTGACGGTTACATCGAGTAGGAATCCAACGAGGGTGATTCCTCGGATTCCCCCTTGATGTTATGGACACACGGATACCCCTGCCTTTACCTCGGTCCCTTGTTGAAGTCGTGTCAACCCCGAGGGGTACCCGCGAGACATGTGAAGTCGGGTTGACCGTGAGGGTACCCGCGAGATAATTACGCGGCACGGCCGGGCCGGCAGACCGCCCCAGGAGAGGGATGGGCCCGGCCCTTGCCGTAAGTCCGCGAGACGGGGCGACACGAGTACTCATCGTCACCGCGAGCTCCCAATACACTAACGGTTTGGATATGTGATCCGAGTAGGCCTCTGGCCTTTTCGTACTAACCACCACGCGGGATAAGGTACGGGCACTCGGCGTCGTACGATTCTTTCGAAAGCTCTGTCAGATGTCCAGTTCAGCATTGTGGCACTGTCGGATCACGCCATCCAGGGCAGAGGTTGCGCTGGTATTCACTATCCTCACAATGACCCGGAGTGCTTAGGGCGATGGGCCCAAGACCCCTGAGTGCTTAGGATGTAGACCGGCGGGGACCTCTCTGCGGAGCCTAGGTAGGACTACGACATGTCGATCAGCCGAGGCGGGGCATGATCCGATAAAAGTGTGCCCGGCCAGAGTTAATCGAGCATGTTGGGTAAGTTGGTGCACCCCTGCAGGGAAGTTATCTATTTGAATAGCCGTGTCCACGGTAACAGGACGCTTGGAGTTGTATCCCGATCTACTACAACTTAAACTGGATACTTGTGGTGCTTAATAATATGTTGGCTCCGGGATCGCTTTCTCGCAGGGAGTCGAGGAAGGATCTCTGGGCATTGCTAGTATATACTTATTACTTTATTATATGCTAATCTGCACTCTTCTAATGCTGCAAGACGCTGCAAGATGCTAGTCTTCGATAGGCTAAGCTTCCCCTCTATTCTGGCATTTCTGCAGTATAGTCCACAGATACAACCCCTTCCCTTTGATACTGATGCATACTTAACATAGATCTGATGTAAGTCTTGCGAGTACTTTGGATGAGTACTCACGGTTGCTTTGCTACCTTTTTCCCCCATACCCGATTGCTGCGATCAGATGACGAAGCCCCGGAGCCAGCTGACCCCGTTGACGACTACTACTACACCGACGGAGCTTACTACTACATGAAGACTGACGAGTAGGAGTAGTTCGGAGGCTCCCAGGCAGGAGGCCTGCGCCTTTTCGATCTAGATGTCGTTGTTTTGCTCAGCCTTCTTAAGGCAAACTTGTTTAGTTATGTCTGTACTCAGATACTGATGCTTCCGCTGACTCTTGTGTATTCGAGCTTATATATTCGAGCCCTCAAGGCCCCTGGCGTGTAATATAAAGCTTTTATTATTTTATTTTGTGTCTAGAGTTGTGCTGTGATATCTTCTCGTGAGTCTCTGGGCTTGATCGCGCGCATTTGAGTGTATGATTAGTGCACGATTGAGTCGGGGGCGTCACATGCATCAACAAAATGAGGATGGTCTGCTAAGTACTTTATCATCCAAGAATAATGCAAGTGTTGGTGAAAAAGTGAGTGTGGTAGCGGGATGGGTGATAGACCATGTAAAGCATGAAATCTTGGGTTTCGATGCAACGAAGAGCCTCCACCTTCTGTCCTGATTGAACATGTAATCTTCCTGGTTTGTAAATGGAAGGATGCTGTGTTGTTCTATATGCTATTGTCCATATATCTATCTGTGGGTGAGCTCACGAAAGGGTCGTAGAGGGTGGTAGAGTACACGCCAAAGATAAAATCATCCGAAACTCAATTTTAAAAGCCAGATCTGGCCTCCGAAATGTTGTCAAAGCTGAAGAAGTGGGTGATGGATGCATACATATTTTTGTTATGACCATTTTGGCGGGTCATGGAGCTCAAACGGAGTTTGTATGGCCAAATTTTGGTCGTTTTACGGATACAACATCGGGGGACAAACCGTGACTACAACTTTCAGGGTAAGTTGATCGCGCCGACGAGCCATCTTGCACCAATCAGAATAACTTATAATTTTTTGTGTGCATGAACAGAATGAAGATGAGCTATTATCTACTTTATCATGCAAGAATAATGCATGTGTTGGTGAAAAAGTGAGGGTGGTAGCGGGATGGGTGAAAGACCAAGTAAAGCATGAATTCTTTGGCTTCGATGCAAAGAAGAGCCTCCTCCTTTTGTCCAGATTGAACCTGTAATCTTTCTCGTTTTGTAAATTGAAGGATGGTGCATTGCTCTATATGCTATTGTCCATATATCTGGCTGTGGGTTTGCCCATGGAAGGGTGGTAGAGGGTGGTAGAGTACACGCCAAAGATAATATCATCCAAAACTCAACTTTACAAGCCAGATCTGGCCATCGAAATGTTGTCGAAGCCAAAGAAGTAGGTGATGGACGCATAGCATGTTTCGTTGTGATCGTTTTGGCGGGTCATGGAGCTCTAACGGAGTTCGTATGGATAAATTGTGGTCATTTTATGGATACAACATCGGGGGACGGACCGTGAATACAGCTTTTAGGGTAAGTTGATCGCATCGACGAGCCATCTTTCACCATTCGGAATGACCTATAATATTTCATGTGGATGAACAGAATGAGGATGAACTATTATGTACTTTATCATCCAAGTATAATGCATCTACTGGTGAAAAAGTGAGGGTGGTAGCGGGACTGTTGATAGACTATGTAAAGCACGAATTCTTGCATTTCGATGCAACGAATAGCCTCCTCCTTCTATCTTGATTTAACCTATAATCTTTCTCGTTTGTAAATGGAAGGATGGTGCATTGCTCTATATCATATTGTCCATATATTTGTCCGTGGGTGAGCTCACGGAAGGGTGGTAGAGTACACGCCAAAGGTAAAATCATCCGAAACTCAATTTTACAAGCTGGATCTGGCCTCCGAGATGTTGTCAAAGCCGATGAAGTGTGTGATGGACCCATGAAATTTTTGTTGTGACTGTTTTGGTAGGGCATGGAGCTTTAACGAAGTTTGTATGGCGAAATTTTGGTCGTTTTATGGATACAACATTGGGGGACAGACCGTGAATACAACTTTCAGGGTAAGTTGATCTCGCCCGCGAGTCATCTTTCACCATTCGGAATGACCTATAATTTTTCATGTGTATCAACGGAATGAGGATGGTCTATTATGTACTTTATCATCCAAGAATAATGCAAGTGTTGGTGAAAAAGTGAGGGTGGTAGCGGGACGGGTGATAGACCATGTAAAGCATGAAATTTTGGGTTTCGAGGCAACGAATAGCCTCCTCCTTCTGTCCAGACTGAACCTATAATCTTTCTCGTTTGTAAATGGAATGATGGTGCATTGTTCTATATGTTATTGTCCATATATCTGTCCGTGGGTGAGCTCGCGGACTGGTGGTAGAGGGTGGCAAAGTACACGCCAAAGATAAAATCATCCGAAACTCAATTTTGCAAGCCACATCTAACCTCCTAAATGTTGTCGACGCCGATGTAGTGGGTGATGGACGCATACCATATTTCGTTGTGATCATTTTGGCGGGTCATGGAGCTCAAACAGAGTATGTATGGCCAAATTGTGGTCGTTTTACGGATACAACATCGGGGGACAGACTGTGAATACAACTTTCAGGGTAAGTTGATCGCGCCGACAAGCCATCTTGCACCATTCAGAATAACTTATAACTTTTCATGTGCATGAAAAAAATGAAGATGAGCTGTTATCTACTTTATCATCCAAGAATAATGCATGTGTGGGTGAAAAAGTGAGGGTCATAGCGGGATGGGTGAAAGACCATGTAAAGCATGAATTCTTGGGGTTCGATGCAACGAAGAGCCTCCTCCTTTTGTCCAGACTGAACTTGTAATCTCTCTCGTTTTGTAAATGGAATGATGGTGCATTTTTCTATATGATATTGTCCATATATCTGTCTGTGCGTGAGCTCACGGAAGGGTGGTAGAGAGTGGCCAAGTACACGCCAAAGATAAAATCATCTGAAACTCAATTTTACAAGTCGGATCTGGCCATCGAAATGTCGTCGACGCTGACGAATTAGGTGATGGACGCATACCACCTTTCATTGTGATCGTTTTGGTGGGTCTTGGAGCTCAAACGGAGTTTGTATTTGCAAATTGTGGTCGTTTTATGGATACAACATCGGGGGAAAGACCGTGATTACACGCCAAAGATAAAATCATCCGAAACTCAATTTTACAAGCCAGATCTGGCCTCCGAAATGTTTTCGAAGCCAATGAAATGTGTGATGGACCCATGCAAATTTTCGTTGTGATCATTTGGGCGGGGCATGGAGCTTTAACGGAGTTTGTATGGCCAAATTTTGGTCATTTTATGGATACAACATCGGGGGACAGACCGTGAATACAACTTTCAGGGTACGTTGATCGCGCCGACGAGTCATCTTTCACCATTCGGAATGACCTATAATTTTTTATGTGCATCAAGGGAATTAGGATGGTCTGTTATGTACTTTATCATCCAAGAATAATGCAAGTGTTGGTGAAAAAGTGAGGGTGGTAGCGGGATGGGTGATAGACCATGTAAAGCATGAAATTTTGGGTTTCGATGCAACGAAGAGCCTCCTCCTTCTGTCCAGACTGAACCTGTAATCTTGCTTGTTTGTAAATGGAATGATGGTGCATTGTTCAATATGTTATTCTCCATATATCTGTCTGTGGATGAGCTCACAAAAGGGTGGTAGAGGGTGGCAGAGTACACGCCAAAGATAAAATCATTCGAAACTCAAATTTGCAAGCCAGATCTAGCCTCCTAAATGTTGTCGACACTGACGTAGTGGGTGATGGACGCATACCACATTTCATTGTGATTGTTTTGGCAGGTCATGGAGCTCAAACGGAGTTTGTATGGCCAAATGGTGGTAGTTTTATGGATACAACATCGAGGGATAGACCGTGAATACATCTTTCAGGGTAAGTTGATCGCGCGGACGAGCCATCTTGCATCATTTGGAATGACCTATAATTTTTTGTGTGCATCAATAGAATGAGGATGGTCTGCTAAGTACTTTATCATCCAAGAATAATGCAAGTGTTGTTGAAAAAGTGAGGGTGGTAGCGGGATGGGTGATAGACCATGTAAAGCATGAAATCTTGGTTTCGATGCGACGAAGAGCCTCCACCTTTTGTCCCGATTGAACTTGTAATTTTCCTGGTTTGTTAATGGAAGGATGGTGCATTGCACTATATGCTATTGTCCATACATCTGTCTGTGGGTGAGCTCACGGAAGGGTGGTAGAGGGTGGTAGAGTACACGCCAAAGATAAAATCATCCGAAACTCAATTTTACAAGTCGGATCTGTCCTCCAAAATGTTTTTGAAGCTAAAGAAGTGGGTGATGGATGCATACAAATTTTCGTTATGACCACTTTGGCGGGTCATGGAGCTCAAACGGAGTTTGTATGGGCAAATTTTAGTCATTTTACGGATACAACATCGCGGGACAGACCGTGAATACAACTTTCAGGGTAAGTTGATCGTGCCGACGAGCCATCTTGCACTATTTGGAATGACCTATTTTTTTTTGTGCATGAACAGTATCAGGATGAGCAGTTATCCAGACTGAACTTGTAATCTTTCTCGTTTGTAAATGGAATGATGGTGCATTTTTCTATATGATATTGTCCATATATCTGTCTGTGGGTGAGCTCACGGAAGGGTGGTAGAGGGTGGCAGAGTACACGCCAAAGATATAATCATCAAAACTCAATTTTACAAGTCGGAGCTGGCCACCGAAATGTTGTCGACGCCGACGAAGTGGGTGATGGATGCATACCACGTTTCGTTGTGATCGTTTTGGCGGGTCATGGAGCTCAAATGGAATTTTTATGGGCAAATTGTGGTCATTTTATGGATACAACATCGGGGGTCGGACTGTGAATACATCTTTCAGGGTAAGTTGATTACACAGACGAGCCACCTTTCACCATACAGAATGACCTATAACTTTTCATGTGCATGAATAGAATGAGGATGATCTGTTGTACTTTATCATCCAAGTATAATGCATCTACTGGTGAAAAAGTGAGGTTGGTAGCGGGACGGTTGATACACCATGTAAAGCATGAATTCTTGCGTTTCGATGCAACGAGTAGCCTCCTCCTTCTATCCTAATTGAACCTGTAATCTTCCTGTTTTGTAAATGGAAGGATGGTGCATTGCTCAATATCATATTGTCCATATATCTGTCTGTGGGTGAGCTCATGGAAGGGTGGTAGAGTACACGCCAAAGATAAAATCATCTGAAACTCAATTTTACAAGCCGGATCTGGCCTCCGAAATGTTGTCGAAGCCGATGAAGTGTGTGATGGACGCATGCAAATTTTCGTTGTGATCCTTTTGGCGGGGCATGGAGCTTCAACGGAGTTTGTATGGCCAAATTTTAGTCATTTTATGGATACAACATCGGGGGACAGACCGTGAATACAACTTTTAGGCTAAGTTGATCGCGCCAACGAGTCATCTTTCACCATTCGGAATGGCCTATAATTTTTCGTGTGCATCAACGGAATTAGGATGGTCTGTTATGTACTTTATCAGCCAAGAATAATGCAAGTGTTGCTGAAAATGTGAGGCTGGTAGCGGGATGGGTGATAGACCATGTAAAGCATAGAATTTTTGGTTTCGATGCAACGAAGAGCCTCCTCCTGTCCAGACTGAACCTGTAATCTTTCTCGTTTGTAGATGGAATGATGGTGCATTGTTCTATATGTTATTGTCCATATATCTATCCATGGGTGAGCTCACGGAAGGGTGGTAGAGGGTGGCAGAGTGCACACCAAAGATAAAATCATCTGAAACTCAATTTTGCAAGTCAGATCTGCCCTCCTAAATGTTGTCGACGCCGACGTAGTGGGTGATGGACGCATACCATGTTTCGTTGTGATCGTTTTGGCCTGTCATGGAGCTCAAACGGAGTTTGTTTGGCCAAATTGTGGTCGTTTTCTCCCATGGAGATCAAGACCTACATGTGAGCATGTGAGAAGATCCTCCTAAGGATTCAAGACCCCCTTGTGGGAAGATCCTCCTCTAGGATTCAAGGCCTCTTTCCTCCAAGGATTGGGATGAACTAGCTACCCTTTGTATCCTCTTGTGTTGACTTTGGATCTTGTATCTCCCTCTTTGTGTATGTGGATTTAGCACATGTGTGATTGGGTTTGTGTCAATTGAGTGTTTGCTTTGTGTTCTTCTCTCAATTTGCCCTTTCCCCCCTCCAAGTGTGAAAAGATCACCACATTAGGATTCCACCCTACATCATCTTCGATCAGATCCACGTTGATTCACACTTTGTACTTCTTCCCTCCACTTTCTAGCCCCAATTTTGTTTGTTTTGCCCAATTTCGAAAATTCCCCACAAAAATTGTCATACAAATTTTTTTGGTTATTTGTTGGTTTGATGATGTTTTGTTGATTTTGATCCATGGATTCGCAGTGTTGCAGGTGGATCTAGCTTTTCCTCATCTTCCCCACCTTTTCCATCCACAAATTTCCATGAATTTTGTCCCAAATTTTGTCTACCCCAAGTTCCTCCTCGAGTTCATCCGCGGATCCATATGCCCGGACATCCGGCCCGTGACCCCGGACATCCGGCTCGTCCCGACAGCCCGGACATCCGGCGCCGTTCAGCCAACATCTCCACCACCGCACAATTTTGTCGATTTTCTTTATTTTTCCACCACCTCTTCCACAAACCACCAACGTATTCCGCCACCAATCGCAATTTTGCACCTTTTGACATTGAGAATTTGAGTTTGCGGTTTCCGTTTCCTAACGTGTTTTGGCTACATAGGAACGGTTCATCATCGACATCACCGCCACTCAACTTCGCCACCGATTCGACAATGACCACTCCATCATTTGACACCATCACCGTAAGCAAGGATGGTAACATTGACGACATCTTTATACACTTTCCTTGCCACTGCATTGTAAAACCCGAGGCCGTCTTTTGTGTTACTTTCCTACGAGACTAGCCATTTGAGTATTGTCGGGCAACGCTACTTGTGCACTTTAGTGATACACGTTCCGCATAGCTATCATACATGCATATATCATCATATCATCTCTTGTGTCATCAATTGTTCCCGCATACACATAATTGCTATCTTGGTAAGAGCATTTCGCATAAGTGTCCAAGGAAAATATCAAAAGAACGAAAAGCTTTTAAGCAAAGAGAGAAAAAGAAAAACAACAAGCTTGTAAGCAATAACCATAGCATCACGCCACATTGCATAGCATATTGATCATCTTGGATCATTGTGACCGAGTTCACCGGGAATCATACATACATAGCATAATTGAGATAGAAGTCGATACGTTTTTTCTCTCATAGGTTGTGCACAAGTTCGTATCCGCCTATTGAGCAATTGTGCTAGTGTCTCTCTAGTGTTGTGCAACACGAGCATTTTCCGTGGATTCCACATTTTGTGCTCATTCCTTGGTTGCACGACCTCACTTATCTATCCGTGTGTGTGTTACCATGTGCCACTCATTGCTATTGGTCTACTTGTTTCACTTGGAATTTGTGAATCTTATTCAACATTATTGATATCTTGCTAACAATTGCATAAATTTTATGCCACTATCCTCACCAAGCTCCTCCAAAAGCTTTACTTGTGTAGGTGTGAGATTGACACGATCTGGTACCAATTGTGCTACTACCATAATACCATATTGGGTGATCATTGATCCATCTTCAACATCGGATAAGGTACATTGGTCTAGTTCGTTCCTTTCTTCCACTACCATTTGCTTGAGAATGATGGATAGCCAAAGCACTTCTTCCAACCCACTCTTCGATGAGCAAGAGGAACCGATCGTCCACGTCACCAAGACTCAACTATTCGGCACTCAAAGAGCTTTGAATCAAGCGAACGAAGCATTGGGCGACCGCATCGAACAACTCGCCATCGACTTGCGACAATCCGAAGCAAGAACAAGGGACTACCTCGATGACAAGCTCTCATATCAAATGGAAGAGTTCCGTGCATTTATGATCAACCACACTTCTTCCACATATTCATCATCAAGACGACGCCACTTGAGCCTACACTCTTCGGACACGTCTTCGGATGCAAGTCTTCCACGATCATGCTCACATCGTCACCAAGACCATGAAGATCATCAAGCTTCACAAAACCCATTCCATGGCAATGGTTTACAAGCCGCCTTCGCGAGCGCGAACGACAACATCATCAAGCACGAGGCGCCATGGACCAAGAGCAAGCTCCACACCACAAACGTCGAGAAAACCAAGACGGTGAGGCTCTACAACAAGAACAACAATGACGTGAGAAACAAGCCCGTGAAGATCAACGTGCCCTACTAGAAGGAACTCGCGCCATAAACGAGTGCAACCGCCAAGTGCGTGAACAAGAAGAAGCCCTCCGACGAGAGCGACAAGAAGAGGCCGCGCATCTTGAGGTGCGACAACAAATGATGAACCATGCACGTGTCCCACAACCTCGACGTCAACTCAATCAAGAAGAGCATGAGGAGAAAGAGATAGAAAATCCACCTCCAAGGCAAGAGCGACATCTCCATCGTCCCTAACAAAATGAGGAGCAATGCTACAGCAAGCTCAAGTTCAACATGCCTAAGTTCTCTGGAAGCAACGATCCCGAAGACTACCTCTCATGGGCATTGAAGGTCGACAAGATATTCCGTCTTCACAATTATGAAGAGGAAAAGAAGATTGCCATGGCATCTTTAGAGTTCCAAGAATATATTCTCATTTGGTGGGAGCAAGTGATCGAACAATGCCAAGAGAAAGGCGAGCCACCCATCGCGACTTGGAATCAAATGAAGGATGTCATGAGAGCTCGTTTTGTGCCTACACACTATAGCCGCGATCTCTTCAAGAAGCTACAACTCCTCAAGCAAGGCACAAAGTCGGTTGAAGAATACTACCAAGAGATGGAAATTGCCATGATACGAGCCAACGTCAAGGAAGATGATGAACAAACAATGGCATGTTTCTTGAATGGTCTCAACCATCCAATCAAGAAAATTGCGGACTTCCAACAGTACTCCAACCTCCTCGAGCTAGTGCACCAAGCAACCAAAGCGAAGCGACAAGTGCAAGAGGACTACAAGTACTCCAATTACTCTTCCAAGACCTACGGTTCATACACTCAAGCTTCAACGACTACGATGCCTCCTCCAACGACTCGAACTACACCAAGTACCAGTGACAAGCCAAGCTCCAAACAACCTTTGTTATCTTCGAGTCGTCCTACTTCAAGTACATCCAAGCCAAGAACTTTGTCATCGACTCCTACAACAGACGCTACCGCCAAGACAAGTGCAATACAATGTTTCACTTGCAAGGGCCGATCCCTCAAGTCATTTGAGTGCCCCACACGGCGCACCATGATTGTCAATGATGACGGCACCTATGACTCCATGAGCGAAGATGAAATGGAAGCACTTGAACACGTGGCCATGCACCGACAAGTGAATGAAGATGAAAACGCCAAGTCTTTTGTGACAATGATTCGAGCCATGTTCTTGTTGTATCCAAGATCTTGACACGTCAACAACAACAAGATGATGATCAACATTGCCACATCTTCCATACGAAAGCGGGCATCCAAGGACGTTCTGTCAAGGTCATTATCGACGGCAGAAGTTGCCACAACTTGGCAAGTGAAGAGCTATGTTCCAAGCAACAATTGATCAACAAGAAGCACCCTCGCCCCTACAAGGTCCAATGGTTAAGCGACTCTGGCACCATCCAAGTGGAGCACACCGTTCAAGTGTCCTTCAAGATTGGCGCATACAAAGACACCTTGGAGTGTGATGTGGTTCCCATGTCCGTATGACACCTCCTCTTAGGAAGACCTAGGCAATTCGACCGCGGCGTCATGCACAACGGACAGACCAATCACTATAGCTTCAAGATGAAGTGTAAGGAGTACGTGCTTTGACCCATGTCACCAAGTCAAGTCATCACCGACAAACAAGCTTCAACCCATCGTGGAGATACTAGTAAGAGAGCGAACCACCATAAAGAGAGTGAGCACCACAAGCCAAAAATGAGCGATTTCACGGTGAGTGACAAGAAAGGTTTAGTGCTTTTAGCCACCAAAAGAGACATGAGGGATGTGAGTGAGAGCCCATCGAGTGTACTTCACTTTGTGCTTGTGTGCAAAGATGAAGCGGTGAGGACTAATACTTCACAACATCTACCTTTGGTGTTGTCTCATCTATTGCAGGAATTCGCGGACGTTTTTCCTGTTGAGCTACTGATGCGGAGGATGCTACGGTCATCCCCATGGACCCACCTCCGTCTCCCCAAGTGCCAAGAGGACCAATGACACGAGCACGTGCAAGAGCTATCGAGACCGAGGTTACATCTCTCCTAAATGACATTCCGTATGATCCATGTGAGACATGGCTACTACCTCAATCCGGAATGCTATGTGTGCTTAGGTACCAAGAGGACCCTCTCGGAGAATGTAGCGACCCGACCCAATACGGTCAAGTCTCTGTGCTTTCTGTGCCATCCCTGGATCAGTATGCTGGCACACACAGTACTTCGATGAAATACCATAACATCACATGTAAAAATAAATACCGTATATCCAGATTATACCTTATATATGTCACAGCGGAAACATATCAATAGGGGTGTGGAGTCCCATCAACGCCAACGGCAAGTTGAGTGTAGACCGTAACCCTATATCATCTCTTACTCGTCGTAGAAAAGATCTGCAACATGATACGTTGCAGCCGTGTAGGTCAGTACATTGAATGTACCGGCAAGATCACAATAAGAAAAACAGACGATAAAACTATTCTATAAGCAATATGGCTTTGTGGCTCTGTGTCTGAGTTTTGTTTGTGTAAAAGTTGCTTTTGTCTTCCCTACAACAAAGGAATAATCAGGAGTTTTCACTACGGAGTTATCTACTATGACATGGTTCCGCCAACTGATGTCTCATAGCCCAGAACAATTCTATGTTGCCCACAATTAATTATCAGTCCGGCATTGAGAGTTCTGAGATAGATCCAAGTCCAGAGGCTCAAATTGTCCATAACCGGGGACACGGCTAATCGATTAGGTTTTAACTCTGCAGAGTGTTGTGCACTTTACCCACAAGATTCGATCCCTCTTTTTGCGTTCTCGCACTTCAGGGTGTTTGAGAACAAGACGACCGAAACATGGTCTTCTGAAGAGTTCCTCTAACCACTGTCCGGTGCTCATCCAATCCTACCGTAGTTCTACATCTGCTAGCACCGTCCCAGCCAGAGTCACAACTAAGGTCAACCAAGCTAGATCCCATAATGACTTGCGGTTGCACAGGTAAGCTTTCGGGCACGAAGTATTCTTCCGTCTCTTTGAGTGTGGGTGGAGCTTTCCGCATGATATCACGACGCTTCTCCGGAATCACTGAGTACTGGACGCACCATATGTACCCCTCTTAACCATTCTCCACCCAGAGGTATATTGAATTCTTGTCTCGAGTCTTGAAGTCTTGAGGTCTTGTAGATGCAGGCCTTGAAGATGCCATCTTGAAGTTGTCGTCATTGACGTAGGGTCCTCCTTCTCACACCACTCACGAACTCTCATACCAATCCCCGTCTACTGAAGCGTAGCATTAAAATAAATGACGTTCCCGGGCTTGGTAACAGGGAGATGGGTTCCTACCTCGTGCATTCTACTCAAATACAAGAATTCAATATCACTACTGGAGGAATTGTTGGAATGGTGACACTAAATGCATTAAAAACATAGGCATGATAAAATGGTCAAAGTGAACTTGCTTGGTAAGTTGATGAAGATTATAACGCTCTCAGAAAAGACTTGGTAGAACTATTCGTCACTCCGATGAAATCTATAATATCAACATGACATTCACATAAGCAAGCAATTCTAGCAACCAATTCTAACAATCATTAAAGAAATCAAAATGCAATCAACAAATAAAACAATAAAGAAGTCAATAATAAAAACTCAATTAAAAACCAAAGAAAACTTCACAAGAAAACCATAAAGAAACTACTAAGAAATTTTTTATGACATAACACAAAATAGTTTTGTCCTAAGTAAAAACTTAACAGCAAAATAAAAAACTAAACTAATAACTTAACAGAAAAGAAAATAAAGTTTCATTAAAATAACAGAAAGAATTTTAACTAGGGCTTTCTAAGTAAAAAGAATCAACCTGAAAGCCTTTATAAAACTCCTACTAAGATCAAAACAAGTTTTCACTACAAAACTAAAGAAACAAAATAATAAAAATTATTTTAACTACTAATAAAAGTGGCTACTATTGACTAACAGAGACAAAACTAAATTTGTCAAAAAGTGACAATTTTTTTAATTAAAAACAAATAAAAACTAAAGGAAAAGAAAATAAACAAAATCACTACTAAACAGTACTGTTTTTGGTCTAATCTAATTTTAAAGAAAACAAAAATAAATTTGTAACCTCTAATGGATAGGAAAAGGTCCTAGTGACTAGGAGCAAAAACAATCAGCTCAAAATATATTTTTAAACTCTAGATATTCACAAATTAGTGTTTGAAGCAAATTCATGCAAATTCAAATTTAAAGTTTTCAAATATGGTCAAACTTGGTATCTACATAAACTAGATGAAATTATTAATCCAATGCAAAAAGAATCACTCAAAAACACTAAATATCCTAAAAGATATAAGAAAAACAAAACAGAAACTTTTCTGAATTCAAATAATAGAAAACAGGAAAAAAAACAATAGGGGTCGGCCGCTGGACACGCGGCGCCCTCTGGTTGGCTGCGGTTGCGGGTGCTAGAGCTAATCGGGCGGTCAACCGAAGATTAGGGGTTTCGGTGCGCGGCGCGGCTAAATAAAAAAAAAACAGATCTAGGCCGATGGTCCGATCTAGATCGGACGGCTGCAGAGTGTTCGCTGCTGGCCCTAAACGGCGGACGCCCGCTATTTAACAGAAAACGGTTTGATCTAACAAAAACTAGGCCGATCAAATCTATGCCCTACGTCTACGATCGAACAGAGGGGAGCGATGGTGGCTTACAGAGGGCAACGACGGCGAGGTCGACAGCGGCGTGCGGCTCGGGGGTGGTCGGCGGAGGTGCTCCGGTGATCGTCGGCGGCGGCGGAGATGTCAGGCGGGCGCGTCAGCGTACGACGCATCCGGTGGTGGTCTCAGTGAAGCACGGGGACATCGGACGGCGACAGGGCGAAGAGGCAAAGCTCGGGTGCTCCGGCAAGGGCGTGTATGCTCCGGTTCGTCGCTGAAGAGGAAGGGAGGAGGCGAGATCATGTCAGACATGTGCGTGACGGCAAGGGAGGACGACTGACAGAGGTAGGGATCTCGAGGGAGCTCACCGGCGTTGAATTAAACGGTGGAAAGTTTCGGCTCCGGCGAGATCCAAACGGCGACGGCGGGCGACGTGGGTGACCTTGGCAATGGGTTTTAGGGGGGTTCGAGGGAGTAGAACCTAGGGTATTTATAGGACATAGGCGTGCGCGAGGGGAAAGCTCGGGAGCGCGATCCCAAGAAGATCGGGCGCGGCGGCGGTGTCGGGCGTGTTAGGCTCGGGCTCTGCCCTAGCGTGGAAAAGGGGAAAGGAAGGAGAAGGCTGCAGGCCCCAGGCGTCAGTGGCAGGGATAGGAGAGAGGGAGCGAGAGGAGGCAGCGGGTGATCGGCTCGAAGGGGTTCGGCGCTCGCGTGGGCTAAGGCCGAAAAGCCAAGTTGGGCCGGCGGCTAGCGCCTGGCCTGGTTTTTTTTAAACAAACAGAGAACAAAAATGACATAATAGAAAATAAAATAAAAGTTTACATAGGCATATTATATACCAAAATTTTCAGAAAAAGACAAAGAATAACATGAACTATTTTTCAAGTTCAAATAAAATTCACACAAAATTTAATAATTAAAACAGTGCTACTGTTGCATTAAAAATGCAAATAAAATTATTTAAAATACCAAAATGAATTCAAAGTTATTTTTCTCCATTTTTCTGTTGAAGGGAATCTTTTTACCCTATTTTCCATATATTTTATTTTTGGAGAAATATAATTTGATTAAAAAAAACCCAAATACTCCTAAATGGTTTTGAATTTGAAATTCAAACCACTTGCAAATCTTTCTTTTAAACTTGCAACTCATATTTCATATAATTTGAAGAAGTCATTTTATCCTCTCTCATGAAAATCATTGAGTTGCATAAAGTTTCCGAATTTGAAATATTTTCAACTGGAATTCAATTTTTTTCAAAACCCTTTTCATTTAAATGGAAGAAGTCATGTCATCTTCACTCCAGGGTTTTGTATTGAAATGAATTTGAATTCAGTGAGTTCAAAATGCAAAGTGAAAGTTTTGGGAAAGTCATTTCATTCCCTCTCATTAAACTTTCAAAAAGTTTCAAATTTCACTCACTTTCAGTCAATCAATCAAACTAACAATCAAACAATCAATCATCTTTATTTAATTAATATAACATTCCAAAATTTTGAATTTTGGGATGTTACAGAGAAGCCCGGAACATTGGACAAGACCCCAAGTACATGGATGAAGGAGCACTACGAGAGGAACTGTTGCAAGACTACAACAGCCGGACATCCGGGCCCTGGCCCGTACATCCAGCCCCTGAAGGCCACGGCGATAGCAGCAAACTAGCGGCTGCAAGTTCAAGGGCCCAGACATCCGGCCCAGCCCCGGACATCCGGCTCCCGGCCCGGATTTCTGGCCTAAGTCAACATAACCTGGCCGAAGGCCAGGCCGGACATCCGGCCCCATGCCCCGGACATTCGGCACCACCCCGAGCCGCCGGACATCCGGCCCCTACGCGTGTTTGACGTCTGTGACAGCCTTGTACCCATCTATCTCTACCCCAACTTGTACTAAACTATAAATAGACCTCCTCGTCCCCTCTTCCAGGGTTAGCAAAGGATTAGATCATTTGAGATAGAGCTTTGCTCATCCACTACCTCTCCCATGGAGATCAAGACCTCCATGTGAGCATGTGAGAAGATCCCCTTGTGGATTCAAGACCCCTTTGAAGGGAAGATACTAGGATTCAAGACCTCAACTCCTCCAAGGATTCGGATGAACTAGTTACCTTTGTATCGTCTTGTGTTGACTTTGGATCTTGTATCTCTCTTATGTGTATGTGGATCTAGTGCATGTGTGAGATCTTGTTGATTGAGTGTTTGTTCTTGTGTTCTTCTCTCAATTTTCCCTTTTCCCCCTCCAAGTGTGAAAAGATCATCACTATAGGGTTCCACCCTACATCATCTTGGATCAGAGCCACGTTGATTCACACTTTGGAGTTCTCCCCCTCCATTTTCTAGCCCCAATTTTGTTTGTTTTGCCCATTTTCAAAAATTCCCCCACAAAAATAGCCATACCAATTTTTTTTGTTATTTGTTGGTTTGATGATGTTTTGTTGATTTTGATCCATGGATTTGCTGTGTTTCAAGTGGAT
Source organism: Elymus sibiricus (assembly GCA_039707655.1). Classification (NCBI taxonomy): domain Eukaryota; kingdom Viridiplantae; phylum Streptophyta; class Magnoliopsida; order Poales; family Poaceae; genus Elymus; species Elymus sibiricus. The sequence continues at coordinate 166,794,253 of CM077670.1, forward strand.
CTAGCTTTTCCCCACCATCTCCATCAATTCCATCCACGAAATTCCCTGAATTTTGCCCTCAATTTTGCCGTCCCCAAAGTTTTCCTGAAGTTCATCCATGGATCTTGTGCCCCCGAACATCCGGCCCGTGACCCCGGACATCCGGCCCGGCGACGACAGCCCAGACATCCGGCCCGCAAGCCCGGACATCCGGCCCTGGCAGCCATGATCTCCATCACTTCGCAATTTCGCCATTTTTGTTTGTCTTTCCACCTTTCCTTCCGCAAACCACCACCGCTTTCCGCAACCAACCGCAATTTTGTAACGATTGCCATTTGAGAAGTTGAGCTTGTGGTTTCCGTTTCCTAACGTGTTTCGGCTACTTAGGGATGGTTCGTCATCGACATAACCGTCGCTCATCTTCGCCACGGACTCGACATCGACAACGACCACTTCATCGTTGTGACACCCACACTGTAAGCAAGGACAGTCACATCGACGACAACTTGTTCATTCCCTTGCCATTGCATTGTTAACCCCGATAGCATCTTTTGCGTCGCTTTCCTACAAGACTAGCCATTTGAGTATTGTCGGGCAATGCTACTTGTGCACTTTAGTAATACACGTTCCGCATAGCTATCATAGCGTGCATACATCAACGTATCATCTCTTGTGTCAACAATTGTTCCCGCATATACATCATTGCTATCTTCGTACGAGCATTTGGCATAAGTGGCCAAAGGAAAATATCAAAAGAAAGAGAAGCTTTTAAGCAAGGAGAAAAGAGCAACTACAGGCTTGTAAGCAATAGCCATAGCATCACCACATTGCATATCATACTTGATCATCTTCGATCATCATGACCGAGTTCACCGGGAATCATACATACATAGCATACTTGAGATAGAAAGTCGATACGTTTTGTCTCTTATATGTTGTGCACAAGTTCGTATCCGCCTATTGAGCAATCGTGCTAGTGTCTCTCAAGTGTTGTGCAACACGAGCGTTTTCCGTGGATTCCACATTTTGTGCTCATTCCTTGGTTGCACGACCTCACTTATCTATCCGCGTGTGTGTTTCCGTGTGCCACTCTTTGCTATTGGTCTATTTGTTTCACTTGTGAATTTGTGAATCTTTCTCAATATTATTGATATCTTGCTAACAATTGCAGAAATTTTGTGCCACCATCCTAACCAAGCTACTCCAAATGCTTTACTTGTGTAGGTGTGAGATTGACACGATCCGGTACCAATTGCACTATTTCCATAATACCATATTGGGTGATCATTGATCCATCTTCAACATTGGATAAGGTACATTGGTCTAGTTCGTTTCTTTCTTCCACTAACACTTGTTTGAGAATCATGGATAGGCCAAGCACTTCTACCAATCCACTCTTCGATGAGCAAGACGACGCACCGAACGACTACGTCAGCAAGAATCACCTCTTGAGCATTCAACGAGCATTACATCAAGAAAGTGAAGCTTTGGGCGACCGCATTGAGCAACTCATCAACAACTTTCGCCAAACCCTTGATGACAAGCTATCATCTCAAATGGAGGAGTTCCGCGCCCTGATGGTCAACCGTGCCTCTTCCACTTCGTCTACTTCAAGATCAAGTAGACGCCACTCGAGTCGACACTCTTCGGACATGTCTTCAAATGCAAGTCTTCCATGAGCACGTTCACATCGTCACCAAGACCATGAAGACCATCAAGCTCCACCAAACCCATTCCATGGCAATGGTTTGTGAGACCGCCTTCGAGAGCGTGAATGACAACATCGTCAAGCACAAGGCGCCATGGACCAAGAGCAAGTTCCACAACACCAATGTCAAGTATAGCAAGACGGCGACGCTCTACAACAAGAACGACAACGTCCTGAGCAAGGTAGTCAGAATCCCGAGTCGACTCCTAGAATCCTACGACTTCACGACCCTACAAAAGCATGTCGATCCAAGTCCCAGTATGAATCCAGATCAGGTAGAATTCATGTTGAGTCGCGATCCAAATCATAGAATCATGTACAAAACTGTAGAATCCCGACTATGCTATGGACCATGTCCGATTCTACTAATTTATCTAAGTCGTTTGTTTAGTTGTAGCAGAATAGTATGCCATCATCCAAACCCCTTTTGACATACCTCATGGCCCTTTATTCCCCTCCCAAGCCTAAACACTCAGCCGCCGATGTTGTTGATCTGGCCCTCAGAAACCCTAGATCAAAACTAAGGATCAGGCTTGTCGATGAATGGAATTGGCATGAGAAGGAGGATGCGTGAAGACTGATCGGAGAAGGGGAGCTAGACCCTTCAAGGCTCACCACTACAGGTCGGCTATACAAGTGATCGACTATTCATGTACTCTAGAAAAACCTCCTAAGTAAATTTCTTGCGTTGAAGATTTAAATGTTCTATATATTTCCCTCTCATATATGTTCCATACATGCATGCTAGATAGTAGGTTAGCCATGAAAAGAAGTGGAATACAACTAACATCGATGTGTACGTTTTTTGCTCTATTCAGTGTCAAAACTCTATATAACCCATATAAATTTTTGGTGTGGATACGACATATCTTATTTGAGTCAATCTAGTAGAATCCTCGATTCCACGACTCGATACTACGACTCGATTCTTCCCAAGGAAGATCGATCTGACTCCAAATCCCAACTCTGACTACCTTGGTCGTGAGGAACAAGCGCTTGAAGCTCAACGTGCCCTACGCGAGGCTACTCACGTCGTCGACGAGCGCAACCGCCGAGTGCGAGAACAAGAAGAAGTCCTACGACGAGAGCGACAAGATGAAGCCGCACGTCTTGAGGAGCGACAAGAAATGAGGAACCGTGCACGTATGCCACCACCTCGCCGGCAAGACAATCAAGAAGAGCACGAAGAGCAAGAGCTACAAGACCCACCTCCACGGCAAGAGCGTCCTCGCCATCGCCAACGCAATGAGGAGGGCTACGACAAGCTCAAGTTCAACATGCCCAAGTTCTCCGGAAGCACCGATCTGGAAGACTACCTCTCATGGGCCTTAAAGGTGGACAAGATATTCCGTCTACACCAATATGATGAGGAAGAGAAGGTAGCCATGGCATCGCTTGAGTTCCAAGACTATGTTCTCATTTGGTGGGTGCAAGTGATTGAACGACGCCAAGAGAAAGGCGAGCCACCCATCACCACTTGGACTCAAATGAAGGATGTCATGAGAGCTCGTTTTGTGCCAACACACTATAGCCACGATCTCTTCAAGAAGCTACAATTCCTCAAGCAAGGCACTGATGACCCACAAGTATAGGGGATCAATCGTACTCCTTTCGATAAGTAAGAGTGTCGAACCCAATGAGGAGTAGAAGGAAATGATAAGCGGTTTTCAGCAAGGTGTTTTCTACAAGCACTGAAAGTAGTGGTAACTGATAGTTTTGTAGCAAGATAATTCATAAGGAGTAGCGAGTAACAATAGTAACAAAGTGCAGCAAGGTGGCCCAATCCTTTTTATAGCAAAGGACAAGTTGGAATGGTCTCTTATATAAAGCAGAGTGTTCTCGAGGACACATGGGAATTCTCATCTAGTCACTTTCATCATGTTTATTGGATTCACGTTCACTACTTTGATAATTTGATATGGGGGTGGACCGGTGCTAGGGTGCTGTTCTTACTTGAACAAGCAACCCTCTTATGATTACCGCCTCTCGCAAGCATCCGCAACTACAAAATAAGAATTAAGATAAATCTAACCATAGCATGAAACACATGGATCCAAAACATCCCTTTACGGAATAACACATAAACTAGGGTTTAAGCTTTTGTCACTCTAGCAACCCATCATCTACTTATTACTCCACAATGCCTTCCCTTAGGACCAAGTATGGTGAAGTTTCATGTAGCATTCACATGACACCACTAAAGGAAGCTACAACATACATATCATCAAAATATCGAACGAATACCAAATTCACATGATTACTTATAACAAGACTTCTCCCAGGTCCTCAAGAACAATAGTAACTACTCATAAATCATTTTCATGTTCAAGATCAGAGGGGTATTAAATATCATTAAGGATCTGAACATATAATCTTCCACCAAATAAACCAACAAGCATCAACTACAAGATGTAATCAACACTACTAGCAACCCACAGGTACCAATCTGAGGTTTTGAGACAAAGATTGAATACAAGAGATGCACTAGGGTTTGAGATGAGATGGTGGTGGCGAAGATGTTGATGAAGATTGGCCCTCCCATGATGATAGGATCGTTGGTGATGTCGATGCCTTCGATTTCCCCCTCCCGGAGGGAAGTATCCCCGACGGAATCGCTCCACCGGAGGGCAAAAGTGCTCCTGCCCTAGTTCCGCCTCGAGACGGCGGCGCTTCATCCCGAAAGTCTTCTCGTTATTTTTTACGGCAAATGACCTTATATAGCAGAAGGAGGGGGCCAGAGGTCAGCTGTGGGCCCCACAGGGCATCTTGGTGTGCCTCGGGGGTGCGCTGTTGCCTTGTGGGCAGCTAGTGGGTCCCCTCTGTTATTTCTTTTCTCCAGTACTTTTTATATATTAAATAAAAAATCTCCATAAAATTTCAAGTCATTTGGAGCTCTGTAGAATAGGTATCTCTGCTGCAGCTATTTCAGGTCCAGAATTCCTGCTGCCGGTATTCTCCCTCTTCATATAAACCTTGCAAATTAAGAGAGAAAAGGCATAAGAATTGCATCATAAGGTGAAATAATGACCAAATACATTATACATAATAGTAGGAAATCATGATGCAAATTGGACGTATCAACTCCCCCAAGCTTAGACCTTTCTTGTCCTCAAGCGAAAGCCGAAATCGATAATCATGACCACATGTTTAGAGAGAGAGGTGCCGATAAAATAAAATCCGGACATGAGAGCATCATGATTAATTTCATAATAGCAATATATTATCATAAAGCTTCCCATGAACAAGTAATAATTCATCACAATATTGAAGTATAAAGCATAAACATTCTTGAAAACTAACAAACTATGTTTTTAGGAAGAGTCTTTGTAAGAGCTTTTGTTTAGTAAGTCCACATACTCAACTATCATTTAGTCTTCTATGATTGCTGACACTCGCGACATATTTTTATGGAGCAAAAGCTTCAATCAGACACATAGAAAGATGGGGGTTTATAGTTTCACCTCCCAACAACTTTACCTCAAGGGTAATGTCAACAATAATAACTCATGATCACTTACATCCAATCGGATATATATGCCTATTTTTTTCTGTTGTGGGAAAACGACGATCTATGGGACCGAAAGGGCCCCTTTGCGGTTCGGCTACGGGATGGTTGATAGATGCAAGAACAAGCAATGATTTATCCAGGTTCGGGCCCCTGTGAGCGTAAAACCCTACTCCTGCTTTGGTGGTTTGATTGTATATGAGCTCAAGTTACAAGGAGCCCAGCTTGCCGGCAAGGTGCGCGGGAAGTGAAGCTACAATGCGTAATTGAACTAGGTGTCGACCATCCTAACTGTAGCCGTGGGCTTCCTTTTATAGGCCAAGGGGTTACCACAGTGTCTAATACAGTCATTACAGGGTATGAACAGTGACTGTGTGATAGCCTGGCTTAATAGGGATGATAGACTACTCATATCAATAAAGAATTCCTTCTTTTCCGGGAGCCCATTCGGAAAAAAACTCCAAAGTTAAGTGTGCCCAGCTTGGAGTAATTTCAGGATGGGTGACCAACCGGGAAGTTGGTCCCGGGTGCCCCCGAGTGAGGACAAAGTGCGCAGGAAAGACTAGTACTGATCTGTGGGGCCAGTCTAGATCCCACCAGGAGTAACGACCACCGGCGGGTGTGTCCGAGGTGTTACAAGTTGGTATCAGAGCCGACCCTCGTGGTTACACGGACGTTTGCGGGCCAGGTGGGCGGTCATGTTGTGCATGACGTTTGTGACCCGTCGTGGCACACGGCATGACACATGTGCTGGACTAGATGCATAGACGTATGTGCCAAGAGGGAATGTTCTTGTGGCCCGACGAGGACGTCGGTTCCTCTGAGTGGGGGTGTATGTGATAGCCTGGCTTAATAGGGATGATAGACTACTCATATCAATAAGGAATTCCTTCTTTTCCGGGAGCCCATTCGGAAAGAACTCCAAAGTTAAGCGTGCTTAGCTTGGAGTAATTTCTGGATGGGTGACCAACCGGGAAGTTGGTCCCGGGTGCGCACGAGTGAGGACAAAGTGCACAGGAAAGACTAGTACTGATCTGTGGGGCTAGTCTAGATCCCGCCAGGAGTAACGACCACCAGCGGGTGTGTCTGGGGCATTACAGATTGCACCGTCACCAAGTCTATCTCCTAACGGGGTAGGACAAATGCATTAAATGCATCGTTAGGTGCTACGCCGGGGAGGTGAGGCTTTGGTGAAAAGATCTGTACCACCTGCCTAGCCGGCCTCCTGTTATCTTGACATGACCCAGGGACAGGTGTCATTAACGTTAATCCTTAGGTGGCGTGCCGACACGTGCCCCGACCAGCTGTGTTTGACTGCCTGCCCGCTCGACACCTATCATACGTGCATATCTAGAAGATTATGGGGTGGAGCGGTAATGAGACAGACAGAGCCTGATGGCACGGAGCTTGCCGGGCCTTCGCTTGCCGGCAAGTAGCTTGCCGGGTCTTGGCTTGTCGGTTTCCTACCTTGCCAGTGTGAAGCTTACCGACAAGGTTAGTCTTGATCTCCAGTACTAAACTAGTACTTCTCGATGACCTACATGGATGTCTTCTTCACGGTCTTATTTATCATGTCTCGAGCCTTGATGGGAGCAATCCTCCGGCAAGCCCTTGCCGTCAGGAAGGCTACAAGTACCTGCGCACAAGTCAGGGTATGAAGGCACCGATGTTTTAGTACACCGACAGGAGCCCCCGGGCCTGGGCCATACACGCATGTGAGGCGTCATTGGGCTAGGCCCAAACAGTGCACAGGCATGCATGGCAGAGGATAACTGCCATAATCTTCTCTTTTACCACGCACCCCATGACGCGCATTAAATGCGAACGTGGGAGAGGTGGACCGAAACGGCCACGGGGGATAGTGCGCCTGAAAAGCGCAGCCACATAGGACAATAAAGAGCTAGCCCCGCGCCTTCCCCATCAAAAGGAAACTACGAGGGGCGCTGCTCATTTACCCCCTTCTCCCAATCTAGCCATCCGCTATTGTCGTCTTCCTTGCGTAAGAACAGAGTGCCTCTTCTTCCACCGCCACGCCGCACCCCCACCTGCTTCCAAATCTGCCTTCTCCAAGGCAACCATGGCTCCCAAGAAGAACCAGAACAAGCCGGAGAAGGTGGTCGACCCCAACGCAGAGGCGAGGAAGTTGGAGCTGGCAGCGGCGCAGAGAGACAATGTCTACTTCAATCAGGTGCTGGATGAGTGCGATTTGGTGGAGCGGTATGCGATCATGTGGGGGAAGGCGACGACCGCCCACACCGCGCCAGAAGTCCTTCCCGGCTCCGTCAAATCTGGCGAAGACAAGTATCCTTTCTTCACCGCCTATTTCTATTGTGGGCTTGTCCCGCCTTTCTCTGAATTCTTTGTAAAATTATGTACACCTACGGGTTCCGTATCCTAGACTTCACCCCCAACGCCATGACTTGTATGGCCGTCTTCGCGCACATGCGCGAAAATTTTGTTGGTGTACTACCCAGTGTAGCTGTCTTCCGCCATTATTTTACTCCACGCATCAAAGCAGATGCCCTCTCTGGCGGCATCACTTGGATCCCTAGGGACAAGGACGTCTATCTTCAGGGGCTGCTCCATCTGAAGTGGAACGAGTGGTGCGGAGAATGGTGTTGGATCAAGGACGCTGATTTCCCCAATTTTTTCAAGCCCAGGATGACAAAAGTGGTGCGCGGCAAAGACTGGAGCTCTTTCGACGCCGACGACAAGAAGCTCACAATCGCCACGACACGCATCCTCCATCTCAGACCTGCTGGCCTCACCATTGAAATGGTGGGGGCCGATTTCCTTCGCCGCCGCATCGCTCCTCTCCAAAGCAAGGGCAGGCCCGCCTAGGATTACAAGAACGCAGCAGATATCATGCGGGTGTGGACTGGGCTCCATTCCAACCTGACGGTGTTGCAGCACATGGTGCTCTGCCACCAACTCTTCCGTGCCACCGACAACTTCATGCTGCCGGCAAGCCTGGTGCCCCTGTGCAACAATTCTGCCAAGGACGCTATCATTGCAATGATGCCAGCTTGCAATGCCCACGGCGTCGAAGGCAGTTGGCAAGCACCACCTGAAGATGCGGTGCAAGAATGGTTTGACACACTGGGGGAGAGGCCCATTAGGGAGGAGAAGGACCTCATCCGCGACACCACCGACGAGGAGTTGGCGCACATCGCCAACAGGGCGGCAGAGGCGAGAATGGCTGAAGGCGCCGGCGGCTCTGGGTCCGCGGTAGGCGATGTTGATGAAGAGTCCGATGATGAACCAGTGGATGAGCCACCAGAAGAGTTTGCCGGAGAACAAGAGGAGCCTGCCGAGGAACAGGACGAGGAGACTGCTGAAGAGCAAGTACATAGGGAGCCCCCTGCTCCCCCCGTTCCGGCAAGGAAACCCCGCGTCCTTCGGAGGGCTGTCTCCGGAGAGCCAATTCACCCTTCCTCTTTGGGCGATGAAGGAGCCATCAAGGGAGCGGCCGGCAAGGCTGCCGGATGGCAAGGATCCCGACGCCATGCCCCTCGACAGCAGCCAACACAGAATACCTCTACGATGTGTACAGTTGCATCGGCTGCCAGAAGAGCTGGGTCTTCTCAACTTGCTATGTCGGCGGCAACTAAACGGGCCAGATCTTCCACTCCACCTCCTGCCTCCAGCGCTGGACTCGAGAACTTATATGACCTCTCCATCCTTAGCGACGAGGAGGAGGAAGAAGAGTACGTGTCTTCAACCACTTCATTAACTCTTGATCGATTTCCTATTGTTGCTAATCTGATTTGCCCCGCCTTGCCTTGATTTGACAACGACGGGGAGACCTTGGCGCAAAGGATGGCCAAAAGGGTGAGGACCGCAGCAGAGGAAGAACCGGTGACAAGCACAGCACCAGGCGACGATGTCGTGGATACCAGTCCTCGGCGTAGCCCCCAGCGTGAGGCCACTATTCACTTTCCTTTGCCAAGTGCTGGGGTTGAGATATTCACCGTTGACATCGGCACGGGTGCAGGAGAAGAGTGCCACAAGGAGGAACGCCCAGAAGCAGATCCAACTGGGACGTCTCCGTCAACCGCTGCCCCGGCAAGTGGCACTCCGGCAAGGACCTCCACAGATGAGCCCGTTTGTGCTGTTGAAGTGCCGGCAACTGAGGCTGCAGGCAACCAGGCGACGACAACCGAGGTTGTCGGAGGAGAAACTGTTCCTCCTCTACAATCTCAGTCCGGTAAGCCTTCTGTCGTCAAGCACCTTTCTATTTTAATCTTCTTTTTTTGTTTTCTTGAACTTGATCTAAATCTTGATCTTCTCTTTTCTCCATTCTTTCAGATCTGCCTCCATCAGATGAAATGGATGTTGACGCCACCATCAAGGAGATCGTGAAAGACGCTGCTGATGAGGCCAACAACATTGCTGCTGATGAAGCCGTCAGGATGACTGATGAGGAGGCCGCCAAGGCCGCTCATGAAGAGGCCACCAAGGATACCGCTGAGGAGGGCGGTAACAAGAGTGCCGAGGCCACTGGAGACATATTTGTCCCAGGAGTGCCAAGTGCTGACTCGGCCATGAGGGCGATCTTGACCGGCAAGGCGGCCGTTGACGATCACCCCTCAACATCTAAAGAGCCCTTCCCAAGCAGATATCTGAAGATTGGCGACAACTTGTTCGTTAGCATCCCTGGGATGTCAAGCATCAGAGCGCCTACTGAAGGAGACGTCTTGGATGATGAGACCATTGCCGCAGCTGGGCTCGAAGTCGTCGATGAGCCGCACGCCAACATCAACGAGACTAAGGACCAGCAGCTCCTTAAGGCCATGGGCGAGAACTTCCAGAAACTCCAGGCCTATTATTGCAACAGAACGGAGAGCTTGGACTCCAGGGCTGCCGTCCTCGACAAGGCGGAAGAGGAGTTCAGAAACGGGTGGAGGAAACGCAAATCTGGTATGCAGAATGCCTCCAAGAGCTCCATGAACGCCAAACCCAGCTTGCCAAGGTCAAGGAATAGTTTGTTTTGGAGAAGGCGGAGGCCGACAAGGCACAAGAGGAGGGTGTGCAGAGGATAGCGGCAGCCGATGCAGAATTGAACGAGCGCAAGATTGGTCTTGCCGCTCATGAGGAAGAGCTTGCCGCTCGTGAGGCAGAACTTGTCGCTAAGCTTTGCGGCAAGGATGACGAGATCCAAGCTCTCATTGCATGGCAGACCCAGGAGCTGGAGCGAGGGCATAAAGAGGCAATCGAAGCTCAAGCCGCAGAGCACGCCAGCAAGATCAAGGAGGCCGTCGATGTTGCCGAAGCCACAAAGGCCGCCAAGAACAAGTTGGAAGGCAAAGTGCAAAACCTCGAAGCGGATATCGCCGCTTGTGGCAAGGAGATCTTGGCACTCAAAGCAGACATAGAGAAGGCAACTCACACCTTGGCGGAGCTGCAAAGCTCAGTGTCCGCCAAGAGCCAAGAGCTCACCAAGGCCAATGATGTTATTGCAGATCACAGGATGAAGCTGACTTCCTTGGAGAAATCCCTTAACGCCGCCAAGGAGCGTGAGAAGATCTTGACGAAGGACCTCCAAGACAAGAAGGCCTTGGTCGCGAGCACCAACAACACCTTCAACGAGCTCAAGAACGCCTACAAGCTTTGGACTGATCGTCTTGTGGTTGCGGCGGAAAACCTCACCGAACAGCTTTCCGCCATGGGCTTGCTGAAATACCACTACTCTACCACCGAAGGGGACACCACCAGCGCCAGGCTTACTCTTTTCTTCGAAAGCTTGATTGAGGTGATGGAAAAGCACCATGAAGCTCGAGCTGCACACCTTGCTAGCGAATCCCGCAAGCTTTGCTGGGACGTCCTCTTCAAGGTGCTTGTCAAGGTGGTGTACCGGAACCCAAGCGTTGATCTCTCCAAAGTCTTCACCAGCTTGCCGAAGGGAGCCGACACCAAGGCCGCCGAAGAGCTTGTCGCGCCCATTGATGACAGGGTCGGCCAGATCCCCAGGACATAGGGCCAGCACAAGCACTAATTCTTCTTGTACCATCTTGTCGCAAGTGCACTCTATGTAAAAGACAAATCAATCTTAGAACTGTACGGTGCTTTTGATGTAATATGACTTGTGTTTTGAATGGATGTATGCATGCTATTCCTCTTGTCTTATTCTGTCTTTGCATGATTTCTGTACCCTACGCTTTCCGGAATCTTGCCGGTGTGCGCACTCTTGCCGCGAGCGCTTGAGGAACGGATCCTTAGCAGCTTGCCGGAAGTGCCACTGTCGGCAAGGTTACACTTGACGATCACAATGTAGCCACTTAAGTTGTTGAGCGGACTCGAAACAAAGTAAGAGCGTAGCTGATCACAACAAGGTTCCTTAGCGTGCAGGTTTCTCATACAAAGGCCAAAATCGTTCAGGGAGAAATTGCAACTACAACAAAGAATTTATTTCAAAGTTTTTCAACTTCGCTTTTTCTTTGTTGTACTTCTTGTCATAGAATGATGTCTTGAACGTCATTTGGTATCCATACCATCACTCCCCCAGGACACTTACATGTGAGGAACACTTCATTCCTTTAAGAAAAACAAAGAAGATAAAAGAGGAGGCTAGAACCTTGACGGTTCGTTAATCATCTTATGCAAGGTAGAATGTAACGCAACACTGCCTGCAATATACAAATAAATATGTACTTTGACAAAGAGTTGTGAAACACTTAACTTTTATTCACTGTGCACGGGATCTGCGCCTGGCTTTGTACAAAGGATTACATGCCTTGCCGGCAAACTTGTACAAAACAGGTTGCCAGGCAGCCCGACAACCGCGCCTTACAGGTAAAACTTGCAAAGATGCTCAATATTCCATGAGTTGAGCACAGGAATGCCATCTTTGGTCTCTAGGCGGACTGCGCTAGGCCTAGTGACTCATACCACCCGGTAAGGGCCTTCCCACTTCGGCGTCAACTTGTTTTGACCCTTCGTGGACTGGATTCGACGAAGGACAAGGTCGCCTTCCTCAAGGTTCCTGGCGTTAACTTTGCGGCTATGGTAGCGATGCAATGCTTGCTGGTACCATGCAGCACAGATAGCAGCCCGGAAATGATCTTCCTCAAGGAACGTGGCATCATCTTGCCGTAGCTCATCTTGATCCTCCTCATCGAAGGCCAAAACTCGAGGTGGCCCATATCTCAGTTCCGTGGGGAGCACTGCTTCTGCACCATATACAAGGGAGAAGGGTGTTTGGCCAGTGGCTCGACTTGGTGTCGTTCTGATTGACAAAAGAACCGCCAGCAACTCTTCCACCCAGTGCCTTCCACACTTGTGCAGCTTGTCGAAAGTTCTGGTCCTGAGACCATGCAACACTTCTGCATTTGCCCTCTCTACTTGTCCATTGCTCCTTGGGTGAGCAACAGAGGCATAGTAGATCTTGTTTCCAAGTTCTTGGTAATATGCTGTGAAGGCGCGACTTGTGAACTGGGTGCCGTTGTCGGGGATTATCCTATTGGGTACACCAAAACGAGCAACCAATCCTTTGAGAAACTTCATAGCAGACTGTGCTGTCACCTTTCTCACTTGCTCTACCACATGCCACTTTGCAAACTTGTCGATTGCCACGTACAAGAATTCAAAGCCCCCGGTAGCACGGGGGAAGGGGCCGACGATGTCGAGCCCCCAGACCAAGAAAGGCCAGGAAAGAGGGATGGTTTGGAGGGCTTGAGCTGGCTGGTGGACGTCCTTGGAGTGGAACTAGCATGCTTCGCACCTGATGACCACATCCAAGGTGTCTTGAAGGGCTGTCGGCCAGTAGAATACTTGACGGAACAACTTGCCGACAAGCACGTGCGACCCAATATGAGAGCCACACATTCCTTCATGTATCTCTTCCAACAGCCTTTGTCCATCTTCCTGGCAAATGCACTTCAATTTCACCCCGTTCGGTCTTTTCTTGTATAAAATGTTGTCAACAAATTTGTACATCCTTGATGGAGGGGCTACTCTTTCTACGTCTTCTTGCTCATAGGGAAGATCCCCTATTTGAAGGTACTAGACAATTGGTTGTGCTCAAGCCGGAGCCTGTGGCTCGACGACAAGGACTAAAGGTACTTCTTCCTCTGCGGGAGCGCTTGCTTCGACGGCAAGAAACTGTCACAGCCCTAGAATATTGATTGTAAATAGTTGCATCTGCATCCATGCATCATGTTAAAAATTCAAATGAATTTGAAATGGGGATGTTCAAGCCCTAGCACCAAATGAAAATGAACTAGGATCAAAATGAAATCCTTTTCAATGAACCCAAAATGCCTTTCAAAAATGTTCATGATTTATGGCACAAGGTTACATAAGCCAAAAATGGTGCACATTTTTCCAGGACATAAATGGGCTTTGAATTAATCCAATAAGTATTTGAATTGGAGCAAATAAATGCTATAAATAATTTAGAGCTCCAATAATTCTGAAACTTTTTGTGGGGTTCTGGAATAATCCATATTGCATCCAGAATAAATTTCAGAAGCTACAAAAATAATTTGGTTAGCAAACCAAATTCAAAACAGAAGCAAAAATAGAAAACAGAGAAGAGAGAGAGAGAGAACTAACCTGGCCTTACCTGGCGGCCCAGCTGCGCGGCCTAGCCCACCAGGGGCACGCCCGTCTTCTTCCTCGTGCCAGCGCACGAAGCAGCACAGTGGCGAGCGCCGACGTCGCACCTGGCCACTTCCTGCTTCCCCCTCTCGTTGAGATCCAAGCGCTGGAGATGCCCTGCAGACCCCTCTCTCATCTCCCTCACTCATCGCTCTCTCTCTCTCGCTCCCTAGCCCCTGAATCTGAGCCTCCCGAGAGCCGTCACTCGCCGTCGCTCGCCAAATGTGTAGCCACCGCCGTCCCCGCGCTCCCTCTCCATATCTGGAAGCTCCTCCGTGTCGCCTTTGTCCTCTCCGTCTACTGACGCAAGCCGGGAAGCCCTAAAACATCGCCATCATCGTCATCCGCACCGTCGGCCACCGGAGATCGCCTTCGACCGTTCGTCGTCTTCGACGCCTCCTCGAGCTCGCCGACGACGTCGATAGAACCTCTGTGAGGCCGCCTTCCTTGCCTCCTGCTCCCTTCATCGAATTTATGCCGTAGCCGTCGATCCTGCCGCAACAGAAGCTTGCCACCGCCATGGTTGATGAATCCCGTGCCCCCGAGCCCCTCGGCTTGCTTCTATGGCACCGGCGTGCTTCTGCTGCCCTGTAGGTGCCCCTGCGCCACTCCATTCACTCAGTTGCAAGCTGCAACCACGTGCCCGTGCTAGCCCGAGCTCCGGCCACCGCCTCGGTCGTTGCGGCTGCCGCTACAGACCACCACTAGCACCGCCACGACCACCAGCCGATGCGCACCGATGCGCTGGTTCCGTAGAGCGCAATCACGCGAGCTCTCGTCACCAGAAATGGCCGGACGAGGACCTCTGCTGTGTCCTGCTTAGCGCCGGCGGCTAATCGCCGGTTAGAGCTGACATGGCGTCATTAGGTTAGGTTAGTCAAGTGATTAGTTTAACTCTAAGTCACTGACACATGGGCCCCACTGTCTGTTAATTAGCCAGTTGTTTTAATTAAACCCTGTTAACTCACTGTGTCCATGACATGTGGGCCCCAGCTGTCAGGTTTGACTCTGGCGACCTACTGACATCACTGTTGACGTAGTGCTGACACAGTAAAGCTTTTCTGGGATTTTAAATAAATCAGAAATGATTTATTAATTCCAGAAAATGTTCCAAACTTCAAAATTTCACAGAAATCCAACCATAGCTCAGAATGAAATAATTTATATATGAAAAATGATTAAAAAAATCCAATCTATCCATCTGTATCATTTTCATGCATTTTTAATCACCTTATACCTACTGATCAGGACAAATTCAATTAAAGGCATTTTAGATGCTTAAGTTTGGTGTTGCATTTGAATCCTTGGTTCAAATGAGCTTCATTTAAATTGTTGCTAGATGCATTAGCGCCATTGATAACATTCTTGACATGTCATGATCATACATCATGTTTGTTGCATTGCATTGCATTGATTGTGTTCCTTTTTGTTTGTCGGTGTTTGTTCCTCTCGGTAGCCAACGTTTCCGACGTAGTGACCGTTGACACTGATGAAGTGCAGTATCATCTTCAGAAGTGCCAGGCAAGAAAACCCTCCTTAGGCATCCCGACACAATCCCACTCTCTCGCTCCTGCTCTCTTTTATTGCATTAGGACAACAATGATTCAACTGTTACTTGTTGTGGTAGTTGAACCCATTCCTCTGCATGACCTGTCTTTGCCACAGTAAATAGTTGAAACCTCTTAGCATGAGTAGGAACTATTTGAGCCATGTTGTGACTACTCATCCATGCATGCTTGTTATGCTAGCTATGCTTAGAGTCGTGTCGGGTCTGATCCATCTGGGCGATGAATGGGAATGGTTGTGTTCATGTCCTACTGTGTGAGAGGTAAGTGTGTGAACATGATTTGGTAAAGGTAGCGATGAGAGGCCATGTAGGAGTACATGGTGGGTTGTCTCATGTAATATCCCAAAATTCTAAATTTTGAAATGTTATATTAATTAAATAAATATGATTGATTGTTTGTTTGATTGATTGACTGAAAGTGAGTGAAATCTGAAACTTTTTGAAAGTTTAATGAGAGGGAATGAAATGACTTTCCCAAAACTTTCACTTTGCATTTGGATCTCAACGAATTCAAATTAATTTCAATACAAAACCCTGGAGTGAAGATGACACGACTTCTTCCATTTAAATGAAAAGGGTTTTGAAAAGATTTAAATTCCATTTGAAAATATTTCAAACTTCATGCCACTCAAGGATTTCATGAGAGAAGTAATATGACACTTCAAATAATTAGAGGCATTTGAAATATATTTGGCCAAGGAAAAATAGAAAAGATTTGAAAGTGGTTTGAAATTCAAATTCAAACCCAATTTGGAGTTATTTGGTTTTTATTCAAATTATTTTTCTCCTAAAAATAAATAAGGGTAAATTTTGAAATCATTTTGGTATTTTAAAAATTATTTTTATTGGGTTTTAGTGCAACGGTAGCACTATTTGACTTTTATGAAGTTTTGGGTACTCTATTCGAACTTGAAAAATAGTTCATATTATTATTTGTATTTTTCTGCAAATTTTGATATATTATATGTCTATATAAATGTTTTACTTATTTCTCTTTATTTAATTTTCTTTTCTGTCTTTTGTTTAAAATGGAAAAAATGGCCGAGGCCCACAGTGCCACGCCGGCCCAACTCTCCTCGCGCGCACCAAATCGGTTACGGATCCCTCGCCCGCTTTCTTTCCTTTCTTTCGCTATCGCTGACAGGTGGGGTCCACTGGCCGACCGTATCTCCTTGCGCTCATCTCCTTCCTTCGCCGGAGATCCTCACCGCCGCCGTCGGTATCCATCGATCTCCTTCCTCCCGTGCACCAACCTCCCCTACAAGCCACCCCAGCTATAAAAGCTGAGGCCCTCGACCGATTCCGCCCCTGAACCACACCCAAAACCCTCGCACGCCGCCGCAATTCATCGCCGGAGAAGTTCTCTGCCGCCACGCGCTCGCCGTCGGGCCGCTCGCTCCGGTGTTCCCCGACGCCAACCGACGCCACCCCTCGCTTCGCCGAGCTCGCCCACACCTCCCCGTCCCCTTCCCTGACCCCGAGGACCACCGGAGACATCCCCTGCCCCGAGCCCGAGCCGCCGCCGCCGACGACCTCACCGGAGCACCGCTGTGAGCACCCAACCCCTCTCTACGCCATCCAATCTAGCACCTACGGCCCGGATTAGATCGCGCTATTTTTTATTTATTTAGTGAACCGTTTTCTTTTAGCGCACGGCCATGCGCCCGTTTGTTTCTGTCGTGCACCCCTCCGGCCAATCAGGCACTGCCACATGTAGCTTAGCCGATCCGTAGTGTTTTCTCTTTTTCTGTTTGAATTTTTTTTAATTTGTGTTCTGTTTTTAAAATCTTAATATCTTTCATGTTTTAAGTGTTTTTAATTGATTCTTTTTGCTTTAGATCAATAATTTTATGTAGTTTCTGTTTGTGCCTTTATTTTTAAAATTTGAATAGTTTAAATTTGAATTTGCTCAAATTTGATTCAAACACTAGTTTGTGAATATCTTGAGTTTAAAAATAGATTTTGATTTGATACTTTTTGCTAGTGGTCACTACATGAATTGTTTATCCAGTAGTATTCAGTGATTTATTTTTAGTACAATTTAAATTAGGTTTTTACCTAAAACAGTACTGTTTTGACTATAGGGTTATTTTATTCATAGATTAGTTGATTTTAATTATTTTAAATTAGATCTTTTTGCTACTGTTTTTTGATAGTTTTGTTTATGTAGTAGCATGTTATTATTTATTTTTATAGTTTATTGAATTTTTTTAAGTAGATTAAAAACAACACTAGTTATGCATGTTTGAATAGTTAATAGAATTAGTTTTATTAGTTTCAAAAGTAATTCTTTTTGCCACTTTAATATAGTTAGTTGTTGTTTCTGCTTAATAGCAATAATGTAGTTTTTGTAATTAGTTAATATTGCTTGGTGTTTTTTTATTTATTTTCTTAGTTGTTATAATTGCTTTGGTTGTAACTAGGTAATTATAATAGCCTATAGTTTAATTTCTTTTGCTAGTAAATTATTTAGTAAGTAAATTGCGGTTAAAATATTGAGTTATTACTCTCATTGCTATAAATTTTTGCTTAGGACTTTTAGTGCTATTGTGTGCTTGTTTGATGTTAAGTATTTCCCCTAGTTTTCCTTTTGATTTTCTTTGAAGTTTTACTTTGTTTGTCATTTGGTTTCCTTTGATTTCTTTAAGTGATTTCTTTATTGTTTTATTTTTTGATTTTATTGTTGATTGCTAGAATGCTTGCTAGTTGTGGTTGCTTATGTGAATGCAATGTTTGATTAATATAGATTTCATCGAAGAGTGATGAATAGTTCTATCAAGTTATTTCTGAGAGCGATATTATCTTCATCAACTATACAAGGCAAGTTGACTTTGACCATAAATTGATACCTATGTTTTTATTGCATTTAGTGTCACTTTTTCACCATTCCTCCAGAAGTATATTGAATCTTGTAGTTGAGTAGAAGCATGAGGTAGGAACCCACACCCCTGATAGTAAACCCTGGGAACATCATTCATTTTAATGCTACGCTTTAGTAGACGGGGATTGGTATGAGAGTTCGTGAGTGGTGTGAGAAGGAGGACTCTACGTCAATGACGACAACTTCAAGACTGATGACGACAACTTCAAGATGGCAATTTCAAGACCTGCATCTACAAGATCTCAAGACTCAAGACAAGAATACAATATACCTCTGGGTGGAGAATGGATAAGGAGGGTACCTTGGTGTGCCCAGTACTCAGTGATTCCGGAGAAGCGCCGTGATATCATGCGGAAAGCTCCACCCAGGCTCAAAGAGATGGAAGAATACTTCATGCCCGGAAGCTTACCTATGCAGCCACAAGACATTATGGGCTCTGGCTTGGTTGAACTTAGCTGTGACTCTGGCTGGGACGGTGCTAGCAGATGTAATCGACCGTAGGATTGGATGGGCACCGGACAGTGGTCAGGGGAACTCTTTGATAAACCATGTTTCGTTCGTCCTATTCTCAAACACCCGACAATGCGAGGACTTAAAAAGAGGGAACGATTCTTCTGGGTAAAGTTCACAACACTCTGCAGAGTTAAAACCTAATCGATTAGCCGTGTCCCCGGTTACGGACAACTTGAGCCTCTGGACATGGATCTATCTCTGAACTCTCAACACCAGAGTGATAACTAATTGTGGGCAACTTATGATACTTGTGGGCTATGAGACATCGGTTGGCGGAACCATGTCATAGTAGATAACTCTGTGGTGAGGACTCCTGATATTCCTTTGTTGTAGGGAAAATAAAAAAACTAGCTTTTATGCAAAAACTCAGACACAGAGCCTGAAAGCCATATTGCATATAGAATAGTCTTTATCATCTATTTCGTATTGTGATCTTGCCGGTACATTCAATGTACTGACCTACACGGCTGCAAAGTATCATGTTGCAGATATTTTCTACGACGAGTAAGAGTTACGATATAGGGTTACGGTCTACACTCAACTTGCCGCTGGCGTTGATGGGACTCCATATCCCTATTGCTATGTTTCTGCTATGACATATATAAGGTATACTCTGGATCTATGGTATTTATTTACATGTGATGTTATGGTATTTCATCGAAGTACTGTGTGTGCCAGCATACTGATCCAGGGATGGCACAGAAAGCACAGAGACTTGACCGTATTGGGTCGGGATGCTACAGAGATGGTATCAGAGCACATGTTGACTGTAGGATGTGACCCTCGAAAATGGCTTAGAAATAGGAAGACCACAATAGGAACAACTTTTATTTTGTACTACTCTCGTATTATACTACTCTCGTAAACCTCTGAATTCTTTTACTAAACTTTCCTTATTTCAAACTATAGATGGAGAGCTACATCCAGAACGAGAGAGGACACTACGAGGATGTTCTTGGTGGCCTAGCCCTTGTGGAGCTTGTCAGACTGCTGAAGCTGCCGATACCTGAGATCAAGGTGTCAAAAAGGAAGTCTGGATCATGGGGAGTCAAGACTCAAGTTTTTGGACGTAAGGAAGACCCCAAGACTGGAGACATCACTTATGGGACTTTATGTCATGACTTTGATATGGGCATAAACACTGCCGTCCATGATGCTATTGCACGTCTGTGCTACCGTCATCGTGCCACTCTAAGCAATCACTACTTTGGAAAGGTCGGATGACAGAAGGTTGATGGAGCAACTATTGCCCTTGACAAATGAGCAGAAGATGAAGTTTGCACCACTATTGGTGTATAACCAGGATCTGGAGCAATACGTCAAGAACTTGCAGATGGACCTTCTGGAAGCATTATTTGTAAAGGAAGCCCTGCGTGAAGAGCTCAAGATTCAGAAGACGAAGGTAGCCAAGCTGGAGGAGGAGAACCTTCAGATCCAGAAGAATCGTCAGGAGCTGAAGAATAATAGGGCCATATCTCATGCCAAAGATGTTGAGATCCAGAAGCTCAAGACCCAACTCCAGGAATTACAGGGACGACACAAGAAACTCCGTGTCAACAGGGATGATCTGGCGGAAGAACTGGTGAAGATCAAGTCTACTTAGGAGAAGCCCAATGGAGACAAGGATACACTAGCTTAGTATTAGTACTCCCACCATGAGAGAATAAATGATGAACATTTTGCGATTTAAAGTATTCGACCATACCAACTTATGTGGGTGGCGATACTATAGGATTGATTGAATGCATGAATACTTGGTTGATATTATCTTTTGTGTTTATTGAATGGTTGGATGTGTTATATCTTAAGATATGGTATTCGTAGGTTTGTATTTATTTCAACCTTGAGAGACGTGATTTACGGAAGAATTATAGAAGACCTTCATATGGGAGAAGCATCAGCATTGGAAACTCCCGAGCATTGAAGACCTGAAGAACTGAAGACTTCGTAACGAAACCATAGTAAAACGAGACCATACAAATGGTAGAAACCTTGAGCTAGGAATTGTTTGTTGTGAGTGGTTAATTCTCTCTTTCTCTCTCTATCTCAACCTAAACCAAAGACCTTGAAACTATGGCCAAGCTGATCATCAAAACTTTGACAACAATAGTTCACCAAGGAGATACATACATTATTCTGAGTACCCATTTCTCTTACACCTGCAGATGACAACTCTTTACAAGTCTTTCCTCAAGGTCCCGGAAATGATCATGATCCTGACCAGTGATCAGGATTACCCAAAAATCCTGAAGGACATGATGAAGCATATCCACCTTGAAGGAGATGCAGTCTACAAGGGCTATCCATTCATGGAGAATGGAGTAGACTTTGGTACGTGGAGGTACACCTCCACCGTGTGAAAGGAGTTTGCCCAAAGACTATGGGTCAATACTTTTTCATTTCTCGTGTACCACGAGCCACATTCTTCGACTCTGTTCGTGAAGCTGCCATGGAAGCCATACGTCAGATTGGAGAAATACTTGAAGCAAGACTTCGTCATACTCAGGAATACCTAAGAGAGGTGCATACAGAGATGATGGAGATGAAACTCATGGCCACCATGATGAAACAAAAGATGGAGGAATTCATGGAGCACATCGCACAATTCCAGTGGGACTAAAGTCTTCAAGAATGACAAATGAATAAAGATGGAAGTAATGCTTGACCATACCAAACTATGTGGATGGCAGCATTTGTAATAAAGCACTTTTGAAATTTGAGCTTTGAGAAGTGGTTAAGGATATAATAAAGGATTTGACATGAAAATAATATGATTCATGGATGAACCAGTGCGTGTTATTTTAAATGGTGATGCTATTTGGTGTGAACACTTGACCAATGGAAAGAAAAATGTGTTCCACAGAGTGGAGTTTGGACAAAATAAGTTGGAATTTTGTTTTCATTATGATTACCCCAAGAGTAGGAAGGAATGAAGTATTATTGGATTTTAAGGAGGCGTAATGTTGGAATATGGAACAACCGTAACTCCAAGGATGAGTTAAAGCTGTACAAGTGTTGAAGTGGGCCCGTAACCCACAGACCCAGGATTTGCTAAGGAGCAAGCACTACCTTGTTGAAGAAAGGAATTTAGAAGAAGCTGTGATTTGATCAGCAGACATTTCTTAGGAAGTTACATAAACCCCGAGAGTTGTGAAGAAACGATAGATGCTTTGTTCAGCTTGCAGAATCAATGGATTTTATCTGAACTTAGTTCGTCTACAAGAGAAATTTCTGCAATGCTTGTGAGGATGCCCAAGTTTTAGAATAGGTGATTCCCTGTCTGCGTATGTAGTAATGATTCAAGTACGGGATGGATTGGCCCCATACCGGAGACTTTTATCATGGACTATCATATGTTGATGGAAAATCAGAGAGCCCTAAAACCCTAGAAGAGAGTGTCGACATGATAAGCCCAAAACCTTAGAATGGCAGAACGAAGGAACCCTGTACAGGCAACCATTGCCAATCGTAGGTTATACGGTGAGATTCAACCCAGACCCAATTCCTGCAGAGAAACCAGATATTGTTGAGCACCATGAGATTTCGAAGGTTGTTTAGTATTGGCGACAGACCTGTCAGCTAAGAAGACCCAGTCTCGGGAACAACCCTATTTTGATGAAAGGACACAGGATTTTGAGGAAAAGGTTATGCCCTTATCGGAAAAAGCCTCAATGAAGGAGTTATCCTGACGATATGAGAAGACCGACACCATCAACCCAAGGATGGAGTACATGAGTTTTGTTGGAACCATAACCCTGCTTTTAAGTGTGGTAGCACCCCGGACCTTTTCCGATCAATGGATTTGCTGGAAGACCCCCAAACCCTAACCTTTTCTTGCTAGCCTCTCCGAATCTCGAGGACGAGATTCATTTTAAGTGTGGTAGGTTTGTAACATCCCAAAATTCTAAATTTTGGAATGTTATATTAATTAATAAATATGATTGATTGTTTGATTGTTTGTTTGATTGATTGACTGAAAGTGAGTGAAATCTGAAACTTTTTGAAAGTTTAATGAGAGCGAATGAAATGACTGTCCCAAAACTTTCACTTTGCATTTGGATCTCAGCAAATTCAAATTCATTTCAATAGAAAACCCTGGAGTGAAGATGACATGACTTCTTCCATTTAAATGAAAAGGGTTTTGAAAAGATTTGACTTCCATTTGAAAATATTTCAAACTTCATGCCACTCAAGGATTTCATGAGAGAAGTAATATGCCACTTCAAATAATTAGAGGCATTTGAAATATATTTGGCCAAGGAAAAACACAAAAGATTTGAAAGTGGTTTGAAATTCAAATTCAAACCCAATTTGGAGTTATTTGGTTTTTATTCAAATTATTTTTCTCCCAAAAATCAATAAGGGTAAAATGATTCCCTTCAATGAAAAATTAGGAGAAAATAAATTTGAAATCATTTTGGTATTTTAAAAATTATTTTTTATTGGGTTTTAGTGCAACAGTAGCACTGTTTGACTTTTATGAATTTTTGGGTACTCTATTCGAACTTGAAAAATAGTTCATATTATTATTGGTATTTTTCTGCAAATTTTGATATATTATATGTCTATATAAAAGTTTTACTTATTTCTCTTTATTTAGTTTTCTTTTTTGTCTTTTGTTTAAAATAGAAAAAATGGCCGAAGCCCACAGTGCCAGGCCAGCCCAACTCTCCTCGCGCGCACCAAATCAGCTATGGATCCCTCGCCCGCTTTCTTTCCTTTATTTCTCTGTCGTTGACAGGTGGGATCCACTGGCCGACCGTATCTCCTCGCATTCATCTCCTTCCTTCGCCGGAGATCCTCACCGCCGCCGTCGGGATCCGTCGATCTCCTTCCTCCCGTGCACCAACCTCCCCTACAAGCCACCCCGGCTATAAAAGCCGAGGCCCTCGACCGATTCCGACCCTGAACCACACCCAAATCCCTCGCATGCCACCGCAATTCGTCGTCGGAGAAGTTCTCTTCCGCCACGCGCTCGCCGTCGGGCCGCTCGCTCCGGTCTTCCCCGACGCCAACCGACGCCACCCCTCGCTTCGCCGAGCTCGCCCGCACCTCCCCGTAGCCTTCCCTGACCCCAAGGACGACCGGAGATGTCCCCTACCCTGAGCCCGAGCCGCCGCCGCCGCCGACCTCACCGGAGCACCGCTGTGAGCACCCATCCCCACTCTACGCAGTCCGATCTAGCACCTACGGCCCGGATTAGACCGCGCTATTTTTTATTTATTTAGCGAACCGTTTTCTTTTAGCGCACGGCCGTCCGCCCGTTTGTTTCTGTTGCGCACCCCTCCGGCCAATCAGGAACTACCACATGTAGCTTAGCCGATCCGTAGCGTTTTCTCTTTTTCTGTTTTAATTTCTTTTTGAGTTTCTGTTATGTTTTTAAAATCTTAATATCTTTCATGTTTTTAAGTGTTTTTAATTGATTCTTTTTGCTTTAGGTCAAAATTTTTACGTAGATTCTGTTTGTGCCTTTATTTTTCAAATTTGAATAGTTTAAATTTGAATTTGCTCAAATTTGATTCAAACACTAGTTTGTGAATATCTTGAGTTTAAAAATAGATTTTGATTTGATACTTTTTGCTAGTGGTCACTAGATGAATTGTTTATCCAGTAGTATTTAGTGATTTATTTTTAGTACAATTTAAATTAGGTTTTTAGCTAAAACAGTACTGTTTTGACTATTGGGTTATTTTATTCATAGATTAGCTAATTTTAATTATTTTAAATTAGATCTTTTTGCTACAGTTTTGTGATATTTTGTTTATGCAGTAGCATGTTAGGATTTATTTTCATAGTTTGTTTAATTTTGTTTTAAGTAGATTAAAAACAACACTAGTTATGCATGTTTGAATAGTTAATAGAATTAGTTTTATTAGTTTCAAAAGTAATTCTTTTTGCCACTTTAATATAGTTAGTTGTAATTAGTTAAGATTGGTTGGTGTTGTTTTATTTATTTTCTAAGTTCTTATAATTGCTTTGGTTGTAACTAGGTAATTATAATAGCCTTTAGTTTAATTTCTTTTGCTAGTAAATTATTTAGTAAGTAAATTGCTGTTAAAATATTGAGTTATTATTCTCCTTCCTGTAAATTTTTGCTTAGGACTTTTAGTGTTGTTGTGTGCTTGTTTGATGTTAAGTATTTCCCCTAGTTTTCATTTTGATTTTCTTTGAAGTTTTACTTTGTTTGTCATTTGGTTTCCTTTGATTTATTTATGTGATTTCTTTATTGTTTTATTTGTTGATTTTATTGTTGATTGCTAGAATGCTTGCTAGTTGTGGTTGCTTATGTGCATGCAATGTTTGATTAATATAGATTTCATCGAAGAGTGACGAATAGTTCTATCAAGTTATTTCTGAGAGCGATATTATCTTCATCAACTATACCAGGCAAGTTCACTTTGACCATACTTTCATACCTATGTTTTTATTGCATTTAGTGTCACTTTTTCACCATTCCTCCAGTAGTATATTGAATCTTGTAGTTGAGTAGAAGCATGAGGTAGGAACCCACACCCCTGATAGTAAACCCCGGGTACGTCATTCCTTTTAATGCTACGCTTTAGTAGACGGGGATTGGTATGAGAGTTCGTGAGTGGTGTGAGAAGGAGGACTCTACATCAATGACGACAACTTCAAGACTGATGATGACAACTTCAAGAAGGCAATTTCAAGACCTGCATCTACAAGACCTCAAGACTCAAGACAAGAATACAATATACCTCTGGCTGGAGAATGGATAAGAAGAGTACCTTGGTGTGCCCAGTACTCAGTGATTCCAGAGAAGCGCCGTGATATCATGCGGAAAGCTCCACCCAGGCTCAAAGAGACGGAAGAATACTTCATGCCCGGAAGCTTACATGTGCAGCCACAAGTCATTATGGGCTCTGGCTTGGTTGAACTTAGCTGTGACTCTGGCTAGGACGGTGCTAGCAGATGTAGTCGACGGTAGCTAGGATTGGACGGGCACCGGACAGTGGTCAGGGGAACTCTTTGAAAGACCATGTTTCATTCGTCCTGTTCTCAAACACCCAGCAGTGCGAGGACTTAAAAGGAGGGAACGATTCTTGTGGGTAAAGTGCACAACACTCCGCAGAGTTAAAACCTAATCAACTAGCCGTGTCCCCGGTTACGGACAACTTGAGCCTCTGGACTTGGATCTATCTCTATACTCTCAACACCGGATTGATAACTAATTGTGGGCAACTTATGATACTTGTGGGCTATGAGACAATGGTTGGCGGAACCATGTCATAGTAGATAACTCTGTTGTGAGGACTCCTGATATTCCTTTGTTGTAGGGAAAATAAAAAACTAGCTTTTATGCAAAAACTCAGACACAGAGCCTCAAAGCCATATTGCATATAGAATAGTCTTTATCATCTGTTTCTTATTGTGATTTTGCCGGTACATTGAATGTACTGACCTACACGGCTGCAACGTATCATGTTGTAGATATTTTCTACGATGAGCAAGAGTTACGATATAGGGTTACGGTCTACACTCAACTTGCCGCTGGTGTTGATGGGACTGCACACCCCAATTGCTATGTTTCCGCTGTGTCATATATAAGGTATACTCTGGATCTACGGTATTTATTTACATGTGATGTTATGGTATTTCATCGAAGTACTGTGTGTGCTAGCATACTGATACTGGGATGGCACAGAAAGCACAAAGACTTGACCGTATTGGGTCGGGTCACTACATCTCATTGAGACCATCCTTAAGAACCGAGCTCTGTGTATGTTATCCAAAACTAGCTACTACCACACATTGGGCCCTGAAATATGACCCCTCTCGACTTATTAATCACCTTGCTCTCTGTCCAGGAGTTGCAACTAGTTTCTGGTGTTTGTAGGTCATGCTAGTAGTCTACCAAGTGGCACCCGGTACAGGTGGGCTTGGGACAGACTAGGCACCGTGGCCCGGTGTACCAAGCGTAGTACCATCCATCGAGGTGGACTTGGGAACCCTGCACACATCATTTGGGGCCGTAATGGAAACTTTGGCCGGACTTCCCTTGCGGTTTCAGCCTCAGATAGGCGATAAACCTGGACTAGAGTCTCGTGTGGTTAGTCAGGTTGTGGCAGACACCCTCGCCAGGCTTCCGCTTGAAGGTTGCCGAGATACATGACATGTATATGGTGATAAGTGGTGAGAGCGTGTGTGAAGAAGTACACCCCTACAGGTAATATGATCTATTCGAATAGTCGCGTCCGCGGATATGGACTACTTGGAGACTTATATGGTTCATAGATAACTTGAAGTGGATACCCTAAAATGCGCAAGATAAGTGTGCGTGCTATAGATGGCCTTCTCGTAGGAGACGGGAGAGGATCCATAGTGGTGTATTGATATGGTGAATATGTGGACTCGTGTGCGCTTTCTCACCTCAAAGAAGTTACTCGTAGTCGTAGTACAGGATAGCCACTGAGTCAAAGCTGGCTTGCTGCAGATAAACCCCACAACCCCCTTGTTGATACTGATGCATAAGTAGATAGTTCTGATGTAAGTCTTGCTGAGTACCTTTGTACTCACGGTTGCTTAATTTATGTTTTTGCAGAGGAGACTTCAGTCTCACTAGTTGTTCCGCGTGGGCTTCGATGAGTAGCTTGGGAATCCCAGACAGAGATGTGGCTCCTATGGAGGGTCTTGTAGATAGTCACGCTTCCCAGCCTTTTTCTTTTGTAGTTGTCTGTACTCAGACATGTTATGCTTCTGTTGCTTGTATGACTTTGTATGTTGGGTCATGAGACCCATGATTGTAATATCATGCTATGTATGGCTCCTCGGAGCCTCTTAAATAAATACTTTGAGTCGTAGAGTTATGTTGTGATGCCATGTTGTATCTACACATATTGTGTGTATGTTTGAAATGCATTGGTATGTGTGGGATTCGACACCTAGTTATCTGCCTTTGGTAGCCTTTCCTATAGGGAAATGCCTCCTAGCGCTTCCACTGAGCCCTGGTAGTTCGCTACTACTCCGGAACACATGGATTGACCGGCATGTATCCTTCTATGCTCCTGTGACTGTCCCTATGGGGAAATGTCACGCGGTGTTTTACTGGAGTCCTTGTAGCTTTCTACGACTCAGTTGCACCCGCTGACGACTGACACGTGCATTGTTGGGTTACGTATGCATGTCCCTGTACATTTGTGCCACCTTGGTTTATGACTAGTCATGTCGACCCGGGTTCTTTGTCATATGGATGCTAGCATCACGATCATATACGTGAGCCAAAGGACGCAAATGGTCTCGGTCAAGGTAAAGGCGGCAGCCGTGGGTTACCGTGCGTGAGGCCGCAAAGTGATATGATTTGTCTTTTGCTAGATCGGTGTGACTTAGGATCGGGTTCCCGACAGCTTTGGTATCAGAGCCTGATTGCCTGTAGGATTACAAAGCCAAACTTGTCGAAGTCGAGTCTAGAAATGCTTTAGTTATATAGGGGAATTGATTGTGGAAGGGAATGTAAGGCTCTTTTTACTCCTTATCATGTGTCCTTCTGATTCTGAGTCACCCTCTTCTTTTCTACGGGGTTAAGAAACTAGGCTTTCTCATCTATCTATCAGGATGACGAGTTATTATCCTGGAGACTTACAGGAAACGTGTTGTCTTCTTGTATTGGTGTTTTCCATAGGATTCAGTTGTTATGTTGTCAGTTGTCATGCAGGTTGTCTCATTTTTCATGCCCGTACAGCCATTATGCTGTCCGAGTTGTCCCAGGTTTCTAAACAATCTGATGCATTTGCAAACTCTTTTCCCCCGTTCCCGATGTCTTTTGGGCCAGACTAACCACACTAATCATTGTGTTTAGGTATTCTATTAGCTTAACATATCTGTTGAAGTTAATAGGGACCATGTTATCTTAAGTGAACCACCCAGAGATTCAACATTTGTGTTGTATTCCCAGTGTGATAATTCTGGCCATCATCTTCGAAAGCATCTTGTGATGCTATTTAGATAGTAGGTATTCTATTTCTGGGTTCTTGGACCAAGATTCGATCTGATTATTCATGTTGATGTTTGCTCGTTCCTTTAGGATATTATTAACCTTGTTCTAGTCTTCGAGGTCCATGGTATTTCGTTCTTCCAATACCCTGAACCATCCTCGGCGGAAGTTCTTTTGAACCAAAAGATCACAACAAGAGTGCTCTTGATGAGTTCTCCATTCCATAATTGTGACTCTGTCAATCCTACCTTTCTGCATGGGTTACTCGAAAGAAATATGTTGAGCCTTGTTCGACATGCTAATCTATGCATCCACAACTCAGAAAATCATGTGTTCCTTTGAGTTGTCCCTCTTCAGTGGTATTTCGATTCTAGTCCATCAACTGATAGTCAATGGTATGGCATGCATTCGTGCTCATCGATGCCTATTATTCTTATGGTCTGTCATGCCATTCCATTTCATAATGACTAGGAGAAACAAACTCTAGTACCTTATCCATATCCAGGACTGGGTCAAAGCAGTTGTATTCCGCAGATCAAAATGCCAATCCAGCTTTTGTTTTTTTGACAGAAAGACTGTAAGGGAACCCCCTACAGTATAATTGGTGCAACAAACCAAAATTGCAAGTACCATGCCTTGAACCTGTGTGGGTGGGAAGGCATCAGCCCCTTCCCACCACTAGGCTATGCCTTAGTCTGCCAATCTAGCTTTAGTTCTGTTCTACCTTGGATTATTACCCTCTTTATGTCAGGAATGTCATGAGAATTGCACAACCTCTTATGAATTCTTGATACAGTGATACTTCTCACCATCATCATTCATTTCTTGGTCTCTGTGTTTTTGTAACCGCAATACCGACAAGTGAATCGTGATGTGTGAAATCAATACTCCTAGCAACCTTGTTGCTTGGTAGTTAATGGACAATAATTTCATTCTTAGCGTGTTGGTTATTGAATCATCATTCTAAGATTGATCGTGCTACTTAGTCCATTTTTCCTGGTGCACTTTTCGATCAATGAGTTAGGATTGTGTCAATCCCTCACTCCTTTGATCATATCGTCTTGCCTTGAAAAGTGAGATTGTTCTCAAGCTTAATAACATATCGGTGGTTTGTGATTTTCCGAATATCTTCTCGGAAGTTTCATCAGGTTGTCCCCTGACTACTATGTTGAGTTCGTGATCAAGTTGGTTTTCCTCTAAACTACCCCTTCTCCAAGGATCTGTGTTGGATACCCCTGAACTAGTTTGTTAAGCTAAACAACAACTTGGAGAGTTGGAAGATAAAGGCTTCGCCGAACTTATTTCATTTCGAAGGGATATCTTTTGTGTTTGTGTGTGTGTTGAAGAAAGATGATATCTTCATCGATTGACCTTCGTGTTCAGTTGTTGGATCTATTGTCTAATCCAATCTTTGATTTGAGTATGGGCTATCGTCAAATCAAAATCAGAGCCAATGATTTTTGTAATGTTGTTTTACTTGTGGTTGTTTCCTCGAGCATAACCCATTGTATCTTTTGGTCTGACCAATGCTATCACCTTGTTCACGTAGTCATGGAATTCCATCTTTATGGAAATCTCGATGAGTTATTGTTGAGACCATCGGCAACATCTTTATCTTCTCCATGATTCATGATGAACATTTAAGCTAGTAGTGGAAACTTTTGTAAGCATTTTCTTCGTGTCCCGTTCATGAAGCATATGTTTGGATGAAAGAAGCGACTTCCTCTAATTCACGTGCATTTGATGTAAGTTACCGCTGTGAATTCGAGAAAAGTTTGTTTTGCTCCCTCTGGAATCATCCCAAGTCAGTTATGGATGTGTGAATGTATTCTATGGTTTGGTAGATTAAATACCTCCACTCCATATGTATTTCCTAGCACACCAAGCCGCTGACTGATTTGTTCCAGGAAAAGAAGTTAAGTGCTAATCCATGGTAATGCACAAAACTTCAATATCCTCGATGATGGTTCCCAACCAGAACTCGGTAGTGTTTTGTTGTAAGATTTCTATGTGCTCATGCTTGGCTTGGAGAGTGTGTTCACATGTGTCTTGCAAACCAGCTCATGTTTTGGAGCTTGCTTCCATAGTTCATTTCCCGAGAATCTCACAACGTCATCTCGTCGATTTGTGTTGCGAGCTTTGTTTTTCAGTCATGCTGAGTCTGATATATCATGTTACCAATCAATCTGAATCTTAGGCAGATACGATGGTTGGAACATTTCCCAAGAATTATAATACTGGTTTCTATGTAACCCAGTAAAGTGGATGTTGTGGCTAACACACCTAGTCGGAAGACCTATTATTACAATATCTTGTATTAGCAACATTAGCCACTTCCCCATGAGGATTTCATATGACTTATTCCAGAAGTTGTTTCTCATGGATTCTTTGTGCTCCCGAAGTCTGATCTTTACCTGATGACCATATCGATGATGCTTTTAAGCATGACCGTGGTATCCCGAACATCAAGGAGAACATTAGAAGCGGAGTGCTAAATGTCTCTCGGTCGATCATCTAGATTTTGTTTCCTTGGCATTGCTAAGAAAAAAAAAATCTGAGAACGTGTTTTTCTTCCTTTGCATCTGCATCCTCCATCATTATTCATGGTAGTATGAGGTGTCACCAAGATCTTTGGCATAGATGTTGGTAAACCCTGATGAATATGGAAATGCTCAAGTTCTTGAAAGCATGCTCAGACACTAAGTTATATCCTCGGTATCAATTGGAATGTGCCTTCCGGTTTCCGATTGTTCTATAACCATAGTTGCCATTCTAATCTGAGTAAGCCATTCTTTCGAATTCCTTCAAATGATCATTTGAGAATTTGCCTCAGTCTGGTACAAAGAGTTTCAATGATCCCTGTATCCAAATTAATTCTTTTTGCCTGACTAAGGAAATGATTCTACGAGTCACCTCTCCTAAGGTGCCTTGCTATGGTACTAAGGGCAATATATCTCCTCGGTACTCTGAAACCCATTCACCATCTTCTTTAAGCGTGAAATTGTTGCCTACCAAGTTGAACCTTCATCTTCTGCTTCTTTCCATCGCTCTTGATATGTGTTTGTGTCTCAACTCAAGAGATGTTCTTACGTCTCACTCCATGAGTTGATCGTGAGTTGCTCGATCTTTGTGAAGATCGATTCTCATAGAGTTTGTCATGTTCCTTTGTCGTCGTTTTTGGATGAAGATCTCGAAAGCAAAGATGTCAAGATCAATATAATGCAATAAGTCAGCATCTTCGAGAAGGGCAATTGGATCATGAAGACTGTGTCAGTTCCGTGACCTCTCTTTTCCCTTACCCTACGCCTTGAATCTCAGGACGAGATTCTTGTTTAGTGGGGGTGAGTTGTCATAGCCCTAGAATATTGATTGTAAATAGTTGCATCTGCATCCATGCATCATGTTTAAAATTCAAATGTATTTGAAATGGGGATGTTCAAGCCCTAGCACCAAATGAAATTCAACTAGGATCAAAATGAAATCCTTTTCAATGAACCCAAAATGCCCTTAAAAAATGTTCATGATTTATGGCACAAGGTAACCTATACCAAAAATGGTGCACATTTTTCTAGGACATAAATGGGCTTTGAATTAATCTAATAAGTATTTGAATTGGAGCAAATAAATGCTATAAATAATTTAGAGCTCCAATAATTCTGAAACTTTTTGTGGGGCTCTGGAATAATCCATATTGCATCCAGAATAAATTTCAAAAGCTACAAAAATAATTTGGTTAGCAAATCAAATTCAAAACAGAAGCAAAAATAGAAAACAGAGAAGAGAGAGAGAGAGAACTAACCTGGCCTTACCTGGCGGCCCAGCTGTGCAGCCCAGCCCACCAGGGGCACGCCCGTCTTGTTCCTCATGCCAGCGCACGAAGCAGCTCGGTGGCGAGCGCCGACGTCGCGCCTAGCCACCTCCTGCTTCCCCCTCTCGTTCTGATCCACGCGCTGGAGATGCCCTACAGACCCCTCTCTCCTCTCCCTCACTCGTTGCTCTCTCTCTCTCTTGCTCCCTAGCCCCTGAATTTGAGCCTCCCAAGAGCCGTCACTCGCCGCCGCTCGCCAAACGCGTACCCACCACCGTCCCCGCACTCCCTCTCCATGTCTGGAAGCTCCTCCATGTTGCCTTTGTCCTAAAACGTCACCATCGTCATCATCCTTACCGTCGGCCACCAGAGATCGCCTTCGACCATTCGTCGTCTCCAATGCCTCCCCGAGCTCGCTGACAACGCCGATAGAACCTCTGTGAGACCGCCTTCCTTCACCCCTGCTCCCTTCGTCGAATTTATGCCATAGCCATCGATCCCGCCGCAACCGAAGCTCGCCGCGATGGCTGATGAATCCCGTGCCCCCGAGCCCCTCGGCTTGCTTCTATGGCACCGGCGTGCTTCTGCTGCCCTGTAGGTGCCCCTGCGCCACTCTGTTCTCTCAGTTGCGAGCTGCAACCGCGTGCCCATGCTAGCCCAAGCTCTGGCCGCCGCCTCAGTCGTTGTTGCCGCCGCTACAGACCACCGCTAGCACCGCCATGACCACCAGCCGACGCGCGCCGATGCGCTAGTTCAGTAGAGCGCAATCATGCGAGCTCTCATCACCAGAAACGGCCGGACGAGGACCTCCGCCGTGTCCTACTTAGCGCCGGTAGCTAATCGCCGGTTAGAGCTGACATGGCATCATTACGTTAGAGTAGTCAAGCGATTAGTTTAACTCTAAGTCACTGACAAATGGGCCCCACAGTCTGTTAATTAGCTAGTTGTTTTAATTAAACCCTGTTAACGCATTGTGTCCATGACATGTGGGCCCCAGCCGTCAGGTTTGACTCTGGCAACCTGCTGACATCACTGTTGACGTAGTGCTGACATAGTAAACCTTTTCTGGGATTTTAAATAAATCAGAAATGATTTATTAATTCCAGAAAATTATCCAAACTTCAAAATTTCACAGAAATTGAACCGTAGCTCAGAATGAAATAATTTATATATGAAAAATGATTAAAAAAATCCAATCTATCCATCTGTATCATTTTCATGCATGTTTAAACAACTTATACCTGATGATCAGGTAAAATTCAATTAAAGGCATTTTAAATGCTTAAGTTTGGAGTTGCATTTGAATCCTTGGTTCAAATGAGCTTCAATTAAATTGTTGCTAGATGCACTAGTGCCATTGATAACATTCTTGACATGTCATGATCATACATCATGTTTGTTGCATTGCATTGATTGTATACCTTTTGTTTGTCGGTGTTTGTTCCTCTCGGTAGCCGACGTTTCCCTCATAGTGACCGTTGACACTGATGAAGTGCAGTATCATCTTCAGAAGTGCCAGGCAAGCAAACTGTCCTTGAGCATCCCGATACAATCCCACTCTCTCGCTCCTGCTCTCTTGTATTGCATTAGGATAAAAACGATTCAACTGTTACTTGTTGCGGTAGTTGAACCCATTCCTCTACATGACCTGTCTTTGCCACAGTAAATAGTTGAAGCCTCTTACCATGAGTAGGAACTGTTTGACCCATGTTGTGACTACTCATCCATGCTTGCTTGTTATGCTAGCTATGCTTAGAGTCCTGTCGGGTCTGATCCATCTGGGCGATGAATTGGAATGGTTGTGTTCATGTC
Organism: Elymus sibiricus; assembly: GCA_039707655.1. Classification (NCBI taxonomy): domain Eukaryota; kingdom Viridiplantae; phylum Streptophyta; class Magnoliopsida; order Poales; family Poaceae; genus Elymus; species Elymus sibiricus. Next base: position 166,828,576 of record CM077670.1, read on the forward strand.
CTACTGTGTGAGAGCTAAGTGTGTGAACACGATTTGGTAAAGGTAGCGATGAGAGGCCATGTAGGAGTACATGGTGGGTTGTCTCATTGAGACCGTCCTTAAGAACTGAGCTCTTTGTATGTTATCCAAGATTATCTACTACCACACATTGGGCCCTGAAATATGACCCCTCTCGACTTATTAATCACCTTGATCTCTGTCCAGGAGTTGCAACTAGTTTCTAGTGTTTGTAGGTCATGCTAATAGTCTACCAAGTGGCACCCGGTACAGGTGGGCTTGGGACAGACTAGGCACCGTGGCCCGGTGTAGCAAGGGCAGTACCATCCGTCGAGGTGGACTTGGGAACCCTGCACACATCGTTTGGGGCCGTAATGGAAACTTTGGCCAGACTTCCCTTGCGGGTTCAGCCTCAGATAGGCGATAAACCTGACTAGAGTCTCGTGTGGTTAGTCAGGTTGAGGCCGACACCCTCGCCAGGCTTCCACTTGAAGGTTGCCGAGATACATGACGTGTATATGGTGATAAGTGGTGAGGGCGTGTGTGAAAAAGTACACCCCTGCAGGGTAATATGATCTATTCGAATAGCCATGTCCGCGGATATGGACTACTTGGAGACTTATATGGTTCATAGATAACTTGAAGTGGATACCCTAAAATGCGCAAGATAAGTGTGAGTGCTATGGATGGCCTTCTCGCAGGACACGGGAGAGGATCCATAGTGGTGTATTGATATGGTGAATATGTGGACTCGTGTGCACTTTCTCACCTCAAAAGAAGTTACTGGTAGTCATAGTACAGGATAGCCACTGAGTCAAAGTTGGCTTGCTGCAAATAAACTCCACAACCCCCTTGTTGATACCGATGCATAAGTAGATAGTTCTGATGTAAGTCTTGCTGAGTACCTTTGTACTCACGGTTTCTTAATTTATGTTTTTGCAGAGGAGACTTCAGTTTCACTAGTAGTTCCACGTGGGCTTCGATGAGTAGCTTGGGAATCCCAGACAGAGGTCTGGCTCCTATGGAGGGTCTTGTAGATAGTCAGGCTTCCCAGCCTTTTTCTTTTGTAGTTGTCTGTACTCAGACATGGTATGCTTCCGTTGCTTGTATGACTTTGTATGTTGGGTCATGAGACCCATGATTGTAATATCATGCTATGTATGGCACCTCGGAGCCTCTTAAATAAATACTTTGAGTCATAGAGTTATGTTGTGATGCCATGTTGTATCTACACATATCGTGCATATTGTGTGTATGTTTGAAATGCATTGGTATGTGTGGGATTCGACACCTAGTTATCTGCCTTTGGTAGCCTTTCCTACAGGGAAATACCTCCTAGTGCTTCCACTGAGCCCTGGTAGTTCGCTACTGCTCCGGAACACATGGATAGACCGGCATGTATCCTTCTTTGCTCATGTGTCTATCCCTACAGGGAAATGTCAAGCGGTGTTTTACTGGAGTCCTTGTAGCTTGCTACGACTCGGTTGCACACGCTGATGACCAACACGTGCATTGTTGGGTTACGTATGCCTTTCAATGTACATTTGTGCCACCTTGGTTTATGACTAGTCATACCGACACGGTTTCACTATCATATGGATGCTAGCATCACGGTCATATACGTGAGCCAAAAGACGCAAACGGTCCCGGCCAAGGTAAAGGCGGCAGCCTTGGGTTACCGTGCGTGAGGCCGCAAAGTGATATGATGTGTCTTATGCTAGATCGGTGTGACTTAGGATCGGGGTCCCGACAGAATTGGCAATCTCATTTTAGGCACGAGGAACGTGCTCAGCTTGAAGACCGTTAAAGTGCTCTTCCAACTTCCACACTTCATCAACATAAGCCACCATCAAGGGACTCTGGTAATCTTTGTTGATCTGTCTCACCACAAGCTGCGAGTCGCCCCTGATAATCAACTTCCGAATACCAAGATCGATTGCAATGTGCAGGCCGGCAAGCAATCCCTCGTACTCAGCAGTGTTGTTGGTGGCTGATGTCTACTACGCAACTTTATTCTTGTAGACGTTGTTGGGCCTCCAAGTGCAGAGTTTTGTACGACAACAACAAATTTCCCTCAAGTGGATGACCTAAGGTTTATCAATCCGTGGGAGGTGTAGGATGAAGATGGTCTCCCTCAAACAACCCTGCAATTAAATACAAGAAATCTCTTGTGTCCCCAACACACCCAATACAATGGTAAATTGAATAGGTGCACTAGTTCGGCGAAGAGATGGTGATACAAGTGTAGTATGGACAGTAGATATAGGTTTTTGTAATCTAAAAATATAAAAACAGCAAGGTAGCAAGTGATAAAACGGAGCACAAACGGTATTGCAATGCTTGAAAACAAGGCCTAGGGTTCATACTTTCACTATTGCAATCTCTCAACAATGCTAACATAATTGAATCATATAACAATCCCTCAACGTGCCACAAAGAATCACTCCAAAGTTCCTATAAGCGGAGAACATAAGAAGAAATTGTTGTAGGGTACGAAACCACCTCAAAGTTATCCTTTCCGATCAATCTATTGAGCCATCCCTATAAGTGTCAGAAACAGCCCTAGAGTTCGTACTAAAATAACACCATATGATACGCATCAACCAACTCTAATGTCACCTAGATACTCCAATGTCACCACAAGTATCCATGAGTTGATTATTCGATATGAATCAAACAACTTCAGATTCATAATATTCAATCCACACAAAGAACTTCAAAGAGTACCCCAAAGTTTCTATCGGAGAAAACAAGATGAAAACGTGCAACCAACCCCTATACCTAGATTACCCCAAGGTCACGGGAATCCGCGAGTTGATTACCAAAACATACATCAGGTGACTCAATAGAATACCCCATTGTCCCCACGGATATCCAATTGCAAGACATACATCAAGTGTTCCCAAATCCAAAGTATTCAATCCGACAATAAAGAAACCTCAAAGGGAAAGACTCAATTCATCACAAGAAGATAGAGAGGGAAGAAACACCGTATGATCCAACTATATTAACAAAGCTCGCGGTACATCAAGATCGTGCCAAATCAAGAACACGAGAGAGAGATCAAACACATAGCTACTGGTACATACCGTCAGCCCCAAGGGTGAACTACTCCCTCCTCGTCATGGAGACCGCCGGGATGATGAAGATGGCCTCCGGTGATGATTCCCCCCTCCGGAAGGGTGCCGGAATGGAGCTCCAGATGGGTTTCCTTCGGTACAGATTGCGGCGGCGGCTTCGAAGTTCTAGGTTTATTCCTGGGGGTTTCTCTATTTATAGGATTTTTCAGCGTTGGAATCACGCGAAAAGGAGCTACGAGGGGCCCACAAGGCAACATCACATGGCCCCCCCAGGCCGCACCGTGATGCCTTGTGACCTCGTCATGAGGCTTCTGGTCCTTCCATGAAGCTTCGGGGGCCTCTTTTGGTCCAAAAAAAATTGTCAAAAAGTTTCGTCCAATTCCGAGAACTTTTATTTCTGCACAAAAAACAACACCATGGTAGTTCTGCTAAAAACATCGTCAGTCCGGGTTAGTTCTAATCAAATCATACCAAAACCATATAAAATTGTTATAAACATGGCATGAATACTTCATAAATTATAGATACATTGGAGACGTATCAGCATCCCCAAGCTTAATTCCTGCTCGTCCTCGAGTAGGTAAATGATAAAAGAAATAATTTATGAATTGTGAATGCTAGCATAGTGCATAAGTTGGATCAATGATAATTGCAATCACTTTTTGTAGCATCATTATGTATCATAAACAGTAGCTCATATCTCATAAAATTTCTCATGATCAAGTAGCAAGCTATTCACATGTTAAAGTATAAACCATAAACTTTCTTGAAAACTAACAAACTATGTTTTTGTGACGGCCCCGCCTCGACCGTGCACTAATCATACACGCAAATGCGCACGATCAAGCTCAGGGACTCACGGGAAGATATCACAACACAACTCTAGACACAAAATAAAATAATGCAAGCTTTATATTACAAGCCAGAGGCCTCGAGCTCGAATACATAAGCTCGAGTTATACAAGAGTCAGCGGAAGCATCAGTATCTGAGAACAGATATAATTAGACAAGGGTGCCTTAAGAAGGCTGAGCAAAATAACGACATCTAGATCAAAAAGGCGCAGGCCTCCTGCCTGGGAGGCTCCTAAACTACTCCTGGTCGTCGGTCTCCACGTAGTAGTAAGCTCCGCTGGAGGGGTAGTAGTAGTCGTCGGCGGGATTAGCTGGCTCCGGGGCTCCGCCATCTGATCGCAGCAGTCGGGTATGGGGAAAAGAGGTAGCAAAGCAACCGTGAGTACTCATCCAAAGTACTCGCAAGACTTACATCAGATCTATGCTAAGTATGCATCGGTATCAAAGGGAAGGGGCTGTATCTGTGGACTATACTGCAGAAATGCCAGAATAGAGGGGAAGGCCTAGCCTATCAAAGACTAGCATCTTGCAGCATTAGAAGAGTGCAGATAAGCATATAAAAGTATTAGTAACAAGTATAATAGTAGCCATGCCCAGAGATCCTTCCTCGACTCCCTGCGAGAAAGCGATCCCGGAGCTAACAAATTATTAAGTATCACAGGTATCCAGTTCAAGTTGTAGTAGATGGGGATACAACACTCAGGGTCCTGTTACCGTGGACACGGCTATTCGAATAGATAATTTCCCTGCAGGGGTGCACTACTGTTACCCAACATGCTCGATTACCTCTGGCCGGACACATTTTTCCGGGTAATGCCCGGCCTCGGATAACCGACACGACGTAGTCCTACCTAGGCTCTGCAAAGAGGTCCCCGCCGGTCTACATCCTAAGTGCTCAGGGGTCTTAGGCCCATCGCCCTTTGCACTCCGGGTCGTTGTGTGCAGGGTGAAGCCAGGCACCACCCCTGTCCTGGATGGTGCCGGTCCTTCCTGGCTGCAATGCTGAACTGGACGTCTGACAGAGCTTTCGGCTGATACATACAGCGCCGAGGGCCCCATTAAACCATTATCCCGCGTGGTGGTAGTGCGTATAGGCCAGTGGCCAACTCAGATCAAATACCCAAATCCGTTAGTGAATTATTAGGAGCTCGCGGAGACGACCAGTGCTTTGGCCGTTCCGACTAGGTATCTCGCGGACCACGACTAGGGACTAGGCCCACCTCTCTCCTAGGTAGTCTTCGCCTGCCCTGTCGCTTCGACTACAGTGTAAGTTCCGTGTTGGCTGTCGGGACAAGTCCCGAGCTACCACCACATCCTGGGTGGTACCGCTAACAGCCAGCCGCCACAGGACTCTCTCGTGGGTACCCTTGGGGTCGACCCGACTTCAACAATATCTCGCGGGTGCTCTTGGAGCCGACCCGTCTTTAACAAAGGTCTGAGGTGAAGGTCAAAGTACCCGTGTGTTCATAACATCGACGGGGAAATTCGAGGAATCACCCTCGATGGATTCCCACTCTATGTAACCGTCAAGGTGAACTTGGAGGAATTACCCTCGATAAGTTCACACTTGAGGGGCTGCACGACAGAGGCATCATCAGAGGTGGTGAAAGAGGAATCACCCTCGATAACACACAACCGACTAGCTACGCTATAGAGATATTATCAGGAGTGAGGTAGGAGGTATCACCCTCGGCACTCGATAGTAGCTCTGCAGAGTCGTACAACTTAAGGGGTGTGCGGTGCTGTGTCGGTCTCCGCACATCGATCACATTGATTAAAACATCCGAAAACAAAGCATGGCAATACGGACAAGGGTGCGGGGCCACTGATGGATCACTAACCAACTTATACTAAGCATATAGGATAGCAGGTAATGTATCAACAACAGGTTACAAAATCAGGCTATGCATCAGAATAGGAGCAGTCAAATACAATAGCAAAATCTAATGCAAGCATGGGAGAGAAAGAATGGGCGATATAGGAATGATCAAGGGGGTTTGCTTGCCTGGTTGCTTTGCAGACAGAAATGGAGCTTCAACGAAGTAGAGGATCATTGGATCATCAGCGGTCTCGGGGTCTAACGGAGAAGAAGAGGGGGAAGAAACAGATAAATACAAGCATTCAAATGCAATCAATATGCATGACATACCTAAATAATATGCAGGGGTGATATATTGCATCTCTGAATATTTTAGATGTTTTAGGAATTTATTTGGAATTATTTATCTGAGTTCATGCACTATTCATCTATCAGAAACAGGCCAAAAGTTACAGGTTCAGTTACTTAGAGGATTCTAACAAGCATGCAGATGACATATTTGGATTCGTTATATTTTCCTGATCAACTTTCATATAGAAAACTTTTTCATCCGAGGTACGGTTGAATTTCTACGAATTTCCAAAGTTTAAACAATTTTCTGAATTTTCTGGAATTAATTTAATTCGAAAATCATTTAAATATTAATTGCTATGGGTACACAGAAGTGTACCCAGGGGGTTGCTACTGTGGCTGACATGTGGGGCCAGTCAATTGCCTAGTCAGCAGTTGACTGGACCGTTGATTGGTCAACTGGGTCCAGTCAGCAGAGGCTGACTGGTGGGGCCCCTGCTGAGTCAGCACGCTGACTGGACCCATCTTATCCGTTTGAACAGTACCAGGGGCCCCACATGTCAGTTAGTTAATTAACTAAATCATTTCTATTAGGTCTAATTAATCCGCGTGGGGCCTGGCTGTCAGTGGGGTTAGGGGGTAATTAGCACAGCAATTAGGCGCTAATGGTCGTGCCACGTCAGCCCACCGGCGACATGTCGCCGGCGACCAAAATACGCGGTGGCACACAGTGGGTTTTCGCTACAGGCTACCAAATCGAGCGCGAGCGGTCGCGTTCGAACGGCCGTGGAGTGCCGTGTCCAATGGTGGCGGTGGCAGGGGCTGCGGTGGCTTGACTCGTCGGCGGCGAGGACTACAGCAGCGGCCGGAGCAAACCGTAGGCGAAAATGATGCCGGAGCTCGAAATCGAGCTCAAGCTAAGGGGGAAATGGCGCGGTTGCTCACATCAGGGAAGAGGATGGGCTCGGGGAGGCGCGGGGAGGTCGGGGCGGAGTAGATCGATGAGGAGCAGCGGCAGCATCCGACGAAGGGGATCGACGCGGGTGGCGTCGATGGTGCACCTCGGCCTTGATCCAGTGGCGGAGGAGGCAAAGACGACCGCGGCGGATCTCCTGGACACAGTGGCGCAGCTCGAAGTGGTCGGTGGCCGCGGCGATGAGGAGGCAACGGCGACGGCAGCGCTCGGACAAGGGGGCTCAGAGAGGGAGAGGGCGTGCGAGGGCAAGTGGGGGTAGCTAGGGTTCCAGAGGAGGGAGAGAGTGTCGAGGGCGTCCTTATCCCCTTGGGGTGGCCAGCGGATGCCCGACGCGTGCGACATTGGAGGCGTGTCAGCGCGCGCGGTCGACAGTGCGCGAGAGGTAGGGGATGACCGGGGAAAAGGGCTGGGCCGACTACTGTGCATATAGAGCCCATGTGCACAGTGAACCTTTCTCCTTTTCTTTTTATTTTTCTGTTTCTTTAATTCTTTTCTATTTTGCATTAATTTGAGGTGCCAAGTGAATTTAGTTAAAAGTGATACTTACCTCAAAATACTTGGCTACATTCTGGGCTAGCACAAAAAGTTTGTGGTCATTTGGAATGGTTTTAATATTTTTAGAAATTGAAAAGGTCAAATAAATTGCTGCTGGTCCACTGTTTTGGTTGCTAGGGTCAATTGGGGATTTTATATAATGTTGGTTTTATTTTTATAATAGCTTTGGGAATTTTTGCAATATTATGAACACTTTTGTTTTGCTGTTTGGATAATTATTATTTTGAGTTTCTTTTAAATTTTGTATTTGAAGTTGGTATATTTCTTAATTGTTTTTCTTAGGGCATAATGATGATGACTTGGCATGACCAGGGTTTAGTAATCTGGGGATGTCACAGTTTTCAATCATCAAACAATTACAATTCATCTTATTTTCAGGAAGGGTCTATGTAAGAGCTTTGTTTTAGCAAATTCCACATACTCAACTATCATTTACTTTTCCATGATTGCTGACACTCAAAGCAAAAAATTTAGAGCAAACCATTTCAGTCAAACACATAGGAAGATAGGGGCTTAATGTTTTGCCTCCCAACTTATTTATCTCAGGGATAATGTCAACAATAATAACTCATGTTCACCTATATTCAACAGGATATTTGTGCCTGGATCATTCCCAACCACATGATGCTTGCCCGGTAGAGAATAAATAGAGCGGAATAGGGATGAACATTACTGACTCTTGCATAAAAGTAAATACAGAAAAGTAAAAGATAGGCCCTTCGCAGAGGGAAGCAGAGGTTGTCATGCTCTTTTTATTTTTGGATGTGCAAGCTCTTAATGGAAAGGAACGTCACTTTATATTGCCCCTTGTGATAGCAACCTTTATTATGCAGTCTGTCGCTTTTATTTCTTCACCATCACAAGTTTGTACAAAGCTTATTTTCCCTTCCAATAAAAGATCATACATATTTAGGAGCAATTTTTATTCCTTTTTGCACCGATGACAACTTACTTGAAGGATCTTATTCAATCCATAGGTAGATATGGTGGAATCTCATGGCAAGAAACTGGGTTTAAGGGTTTTTGGATGCACAAGTAGTATTTCTACTTAGTACAAAGTTTTGGCTAGCAAAAGATCCTAAACAAGCACCACATGTTAGAGGATCCATGAAAATATAACTTCTATGTGAATATAAACAAACATAACTCATTATGTTGTCTTCCTTGTCCAACGTCAACTACTTGATCAAGTTTGAAAAGAATTGATGGGGGCTCACAATCATAGAAGATGTCCAAGATAGTATATTTATATGTGAAATCTCTCTTCCTTCAATATTCTTTCATGTTCAAGTGACCAATGCTATGTTTGCTAACTTTCAATAAATTCTACCACTTATACTTCTTATATGTGAAGTCAATACTCCCCATGGGACAAGCATATGAAGTATATATAATTTCATATATGACATTCAATTCATTTAACAATTCACTCTTAGGATGTAAGTGAAGCACGAGAGTAAATGACAAACTACTCCAAAAGATATAAGTGAAGAACAAAGATGTGGCACCCCGGCTCAGAGTCACCGGAGCACCCCGTATTCCAGCACAGAGATCTAGTCTTCTGGAATACGGCACTGCTTGGCATAGAACAAATCAGCTTTTTATTACTAATAGTTGGAATACAAGGGTTACAAAGAGTTTACAAAAGGTTACAATGATGCTACTCCGGCTATGGTAGCTCTATGCTAGCAGCGGCACGACTTATAACAGCGGAACCTCGACGACGAAGATGGGCTCCACTCCGCAGGGACTCTGGCTGGGACATGTCCTAGCTCGCAACTCGGAATCCTCGGCTATGCAAACAAGTCAGCACCTGCAAACTGGCATGACACGCCAGGTGAGTACTTTGAATGTACTCGCAAGCTCACAACAAACACAAGCATCAAAACACAATGACATCATAGCAAGTATGATTATATCAGATTCCAATGTTATTAAAAAAGGTGGAAGAAAATAATAACATGCTATTGCTAAACTATCCACCGAAAGTCACCCATTGCTAAAATCACAGGAACCACTATGCTCTTGGCTACTCGGTTGAACCACTTACTCTTGTGACCAATTCTTGGTCACCTCAAGAACCTTGGACAATCATCCCCGAGATCGCCTACAAACATTACCAGCGGCCTTCCACCAAGTGGATACCTCACCATACCGAGACGAGTTCTTCCATCATTATCAAGTCATTCCATCATTGGTGTTGATCAGACAGTGTGACTTAATACGAACTGTGTCCAATACCGTGGACACGGCTATTCGAATAGGTTTTACACTCTGCAAAGGTTGCGCACGTTACCCACACCATGGACATTCATCCAATGAAACTCGCATAACCTGTGTCCCTTCCCTCGTACCACCGACACGTCCTTTCTGAGGTCATGCCCTGGGTAGCCCCTGTGTCACTTCAGACACCTGCCACCGTCGTGGCCATACAACCTGTCCCAAACGGGGACCTGAGCTCAATAACCAAACCGGGCTCACAAGGTTATCGTCGTCTACCTGATCAGGGTAGCACGCATGCATAACCTCCCCTCTTTGGTGGTACCGATGAAAAAGCACAAGGTTAGCCCAAGTTAAGGCCGTCCCATTCCGGCAGATGTGGCTGCACTGGAAAGCCCGGTTCAGTGGCACTTGATCAACAATGAAGGAATTTATTCCCCAAGTGACCTTTCTGTCATAACTGGTACTCCAAGATCACAATAGCCCAAGAAGCAACATGACTAAGCTGCTGCTACGGACTACTCCATTACTGTGCCAGACGGAGTCACAAAGTAATCATAGACAGTAATCTCACATCCCGACAATGTCATGGCATCACCTAGCTTGTAGACTACAAGCCAAATACAATCCTAATTATCAACATGAAAGTAGCATATCCAAGGAATTTCCCCAAGTATTCTATAAATAAACCATTTATGAATAATTCAAATTCTAGTATGAAAATAATTATTTAAACCATGATATTGCAATGCAATCATGCAAATGAGAGTTGTGGCTTGCCTTGCACCAAGGAAGTGTGGAAATACTCCTGGTCTTCACCCACTAGTCAAAATCACTCTGAAAAATATTTTTGAACACATTTGTAAATATCACATATAGCATTTTTCTCTGTCCAGAAATTCTAGACAACAGAGAAAAATACCAAAAATTACCAGCATATAGAGGAGCTTATAAAAAAATAATGCAAAAAGAATGAACTCATTTGGACTTATGGTTTAAAAGATATTGCTGGTCAAAGTTGGGGTCAAACTTATGAAAAAATAGATTTAAACAGAAATTCAGAAAATCCCAGGAGCGGCCACGTCGAAGGCGTAAAGTGGAACTACACCTCCACTAGGGTACCTTTTCGGGAGCGAGGGGAGTTGCTGACAGGTGGGCCCCTTGGGTCAGTTTTAAAAGAAGAAGCAGGGAACAGAGGACGGCGGAGCTCACCGGCGACGTTCACCGGCGTAGAGGCCATGGTGGAGCTGGGCGAGGGTGGGGATGGAACGAGCGATCGACGGCGAGCACACCCGTACCCGCACCTCGTCGGGAGGTGGCCGGACGGCGTCGGCCCCTTCTTCTCAGGCAGCGGCAAGCTTCGGGCGTCGGCGGATCCGGTGATTCTGGCAAGCTCTTGAGCAGGAGAGGGGCTGGGGAGGGTCAGTGGAGTACCACAACCTCGCTGGTGGTCTTGGTTGGGGTTGGGATGGATGGAGTCAAGCTGGAGAAGCAGAGGCCGTGCGGCGGAGCACCTCACCGGAGATGGGGAAGGAGGGCTCCCCGGCTCTGCTGCTGGGTGCGGGGCGGTGATTAGGATGTAGAGAGGGCCAGAGGTGAGGAGAGGGAGGCTCAGGGAGTGGCTTTTATAGCCGGGTGCCAGTGCCGGATGCAGCCGCGGGGAAAACGCCGGCGTCCGTGTTGCGCTGGCCGTCGTGTTGGCACCCGAGCTGCGTGGGGAGGTGACGGAAGAGGCAGGGCCTTAATGGCGATGGCGCGGAGCGGCGGGGAAGCTGCCGGCCAGCGCGGCCACAGCGCCCGTGCGGTGCCGCGCGTGGTGGCGCTTGGATGGGTCCGGCGAGGGCGCCACCGGTGACGGGAGAGCTCCAAAAGGGCCAGGTGGACGGTGGGGAGGCTGCTGGCACCAGAGGACACGGCGAGACGACGCGGACGTGCAGAGCCAGCAAGGCCCGAGAGGGTTTGGCGCCCAGAGCATGACCTTGGCCCTCGCAGACGCGTGGTCACCGCGTGCACTGGTGCACGCGGTGTGCTCTGGCCCGACTGGTCATGTCTACGCGGTAGTCCTTTCATCCAGTGATCTCCCTGTGCCTCTGGTTTGACAAGAGATGGCCTGGACAGCTGGCTAGCTTCCAGACAAGTTTCTGGTCAGAAACTTGGGCAAGAAGCTGGGGAAAAATGGCTAGGGCTTGGAGAGGAAGAATTTGTCACATTGAGGTGTAGTAAGAAGGTGCCCATGCTGGAAAAATTTCATACCAAATGAACAAGTTTTGGATGTAGTTGCTTTACAACTACATTTCTGGTCCAGAAACTTACTGAAGATGATGCACTCACTTGGATGGGCTTCTGGAGTTGAAACTTGGTATTTGTGGGTCATTTGGTGGTGCCAATGTGCCATAAAAATTTCATAGCATTTGGTAAGTACAAGTGGTACCTCCTTCACAAAGCTTTCCACTGGATAGAAACTTGGAGAAATTTTGTGGAGGTAATTGTTAACTGAAATGGGCCAAAATTTGGTGGAGTGTGATCATAAGGGTAGGAGAAGGTCCTGGATTAATTTCAGAATTTTGGGAGCAATACAAAATATAGCTGCTTCACAAACTGAAATTATGACCAGAAACAAAGATTGGATGTTGTGCTCACCATGAGTATGGAATCTTGAATATTTTCACATACCCAAAGTTCACATGGTCCAAAGGATTTATGAGAATTTTCCTGGAATTTTTGGGAAAGCAGAAATATAGGTTGCTTCACACCCTAGAGCTTTAAGGATTATTCCTTTAATAGAAAAGGAATATTTAATTGGAATAAAAAATTTAAATGGGGCAAGAATAGAGATGACTTCTCTTGGGAGAAGTTTTTGGAAGGTTGAGTTACTTGGGAAAGGAAAGTGAAAAATATTCCCAAGTTTTAAGTCCATAGAGCCATTCAAGATAAAATCCAAACCAAATTCCGAATGAAATGCAAATGGGTTTTTGAAAAGAAAAGTTGGTAAAAACCAGGGTGTTACAAAAGAGTAGTTTAGTGAATGGGAAGCTATGTGAAGACTCTCTCTCAATAAAGATTTCAGATCTTATAATTTTATTAAAACAACAAACAAAATGAAAAGAAAAGGACACTCCAAGAATAACACATGTCATGTGAACAAGTAAAAACTTAGGCTAACCGATAGTTGTTGATGAAGAAACGTGGGATGCCTACCGGGGCATCCCCAAGCTTAGTTGCTTGAGACTTCTTGGAATGTTATCTTGGGGAGCCTTGGGCATCATGTGACGAATAAAAATGTAGCTCCAAGTAAGATTACCGATAATGTTGAAGACGAAAGAGGGGATGCCTTCTGGGGCATCCCCAAGGTTAGACTCTTGAGTCTTCCTTGAATATTTCCTTGGGGTGCCTTGGGCATCCCCAAGCTTAGGGTCTTGCCACTCCTTATTCTCCTCATATTGATATCTCACCCAAAACTTGAAAACTTCAATCACACAAAACTTAACGGAACTTCGTGAGATGCGTTAGTATACTAAAACTAATCATGCACTTGGGTACTGTCAAGACAATATTCATAATTGTTCCCACATAATTCCTACTGTACTCTATCATTTCTACAATTTATATTGACCAATATAAGCCATAGAAACTATAAAACAAGCAAACTATGCATCGAAAACAGAATTTGTCAAAAACAGAATAGTGCGTAATGATCTGAATTAAAGTCATACTTATGTAACTCCAAAAATTCTGAAAACTTAGTACAACGTAAAAAAATTATAACCCAGTTACGTGAAAAAAATTCAGAATTTTATCACATTCCAGTACAGAACAGATATTCCAGCACTGGACGCAAAAGTTTCTGTTTTTGCACAGAATTAAATCAACAAGTATCCACACTATCCCAAAGGCTTTACTTGGCACATTATTGAAATAAAACATATAAAACATGATTACTACAGTAGCTTAATCATGTGGACAAACAAAAACAATAGGTATAAATATTGGGTTGTCTCCCAACAAGCGCTTTTCTTTAATGCCTTTTTAGCTAGGCATGATGATTTCAATGATGCTCACATAAAAGTGAAGAATTGAAACATAGCGAGAGCATCATGAAGCATATGACTAGCACATTTAAGCCTAACCCACTTCCTATGCATAGGGATTTTGTGAGCAAACAATTTATGGGAGCAAGAATCAACTAGCATAGGAAGGCAAAACAAGTGCAACTTCAAAACTTTCAACACATAGAGAGGAAACTTAATATTATTGCAACTCCTAAAAGCATATGTTCCTCTCTCATAATAATTTTCAGTGGCATCATGAATGAATTCAACAATATAGCTATCACATAGAGCATTCCTTTCATGATCCACAAGCATAGAATTTTTACTACTCTCCACATTAGCAAATTTGTTCTCATCAACAATAGTGGGAGAATCATAAGAAACTTGAATACTAAAAATTGTTTCCACATTAAAAGAGTAATGTTTAGTAAAAGGGTATTCATTATTATGACAAGTTTTGTAAGAATAATCATCACTACTTTTTATAACATAAGTATCATCACAATAATCATCATAAGTAGCAACTTTGTTCTCATCATAATCAAGTGAAACCTCTTCCAAAGTTGTGGATTCAACATTAAATAAAGTCATTACCTCTCCAAATCCACTTTTATCATTGTTATAAAATTGAACACCCTCCAAAATAGTGGGATAATTATTACCTAAAGTTGACACTCTTCCAAACCCACTTTCATTATTATTGCAATCATCATAGGTAGGAGGCATGCTATCATCATAATAATATTGCTCATCAAAAGTAGGGGGGGGGGGGTAAAAAGATCATCCTCATTAAGCATAGCACCCCCAAGCTTAGGATAAACATTATTTGCAGCAAATAAATTCTCAAACATGTCATTCCAATCAAACATAGCATCCCCAAGCTTGTGGGTTTGCATATCATTAGCATAATCACTCTTATCATCAATAGTGTGAATAGCACCAATAGTATAACAATTATTATCATCATAATTTCCCAAGTTGGTGCCAAATAGATTTTCAAGATTATAAGAAGTATCATTATCTTCCCAATCATAGTCATCACAACAAGCAATAGGCATAAAAAAATCATCATCAAGTGTATCATCTTCCACAATTATTTTTGGTTCATTCTCATGAGGCACAACAATAATAGGAGCAACATTATTTGGGAGAGATACCTCTTACCTCTACTTTTCCTTCTTTTCTTCTTCTTCAACACATTATGTGTGGGTTTATTTAATTTTTCCGAGCTTCTTATTGAAGAGATTGGTTGGATATAGGAAGCTCCTCCTAGTTACCTGTTTCATCACAAGAGAAAATAGGAGGGAAAGGGGGGATCTTCACCCTTCCATTAGTATTCCTTTTATATTCTATTGGTTTTCCCGTCTTTCTATAATTGGCTATATAAGCATTCTCATTGCAATTTACCACACAAAACATATAGATTTCCTTTAGATTATTTTCAATGTCGTATGTGAGAATGAATACTTCAAACCAACTATTTTCATGTGTCAATTCTTCACACCCCAAAAATAGATAAAGCTTATTATAAAGTTCAAGGGTGGTCAAGTCATTACAATATTTTGCCATGATTCGATCATGAAAAAGTATGCATTGAAAATTAAGATGACCAACCTTATTGCAAAGTTCGCAAGTATTGGGATGAAGAGAGCATAATTTCGTAGCAAATTTATCTATCACTTTAAGGAACAAATTGGTTTTATCGTGTTTATGCTTCTTACAAAATCTATCATCCCCATAAGGCATGTCTTCACAAATTTTATTCACTCCACAAAAATTGACATGCTTATAGGAAACTTTTTTATCATGACTAGTGCAATCATCATTAGCGTTATGGATATTCAAAGAATTCATACTAACAACATTGCAACCATGTTTATCATTCAAGGAACTCACATCAAACATTTTATTAAATTCTTCCTCTAGCAATTGAGCACAATTTTCTGATCCATCATTTTCAAGAAATACAATATAAAGATGAAGTTTTTGAGGCAACCTCAATTCCATTTTTTGTAGTTTTCTTTTATAAACCAAACTAGTGATAAAACAATAAACGAAAATATTCAATTGCAAGATCTAAAGATATACCATCAAGCACTCACCTTCCCGGCGATGGCGCCAGAAAAGAGCTTGATGTCTACTACACAACTTTATTCTTGTAGACGTTGTTGGGCCTCCAAGTGTAGAGTTTTGTAGGACAGCAGCAAATTTCCCTCAAGTGGATGACCTAAGGTTTATCAATCCGTGGGAGGTGTAGGATGAAGATGGTCTCCCTCAAACAACCCTGCAATCAAATACAAGAAATCTCTTGTGTCCCCAACACACCCAATACAATGGTAAATTGTATAGGTGCACTAGTTCGGCGAAGAGATGGTGATACAAGTGTAGTATGGATAGTAGATATAGGTTTTTGTAATCTGAAAATTTAAAAACAGCAAGGTAGCAAGTGATAAAACGGAGCACAAACGGTATTGCAATGCTTGAAAACAAGGCCTATGGTTCATACTTTCACTAGTGCAATCTCTCAACAATGCTAACATAATTGAATCATATAACAATCCCTCAACGTGCGACAAAGAATCACTCCAAAGTTCCTATTAGCGGAGAACATAAGAAGAAATTGTTGTAGGGTATGAAACCATCTCAAAGTTATCCTTTCCGATCAATCTATTAAGCCATCCCTATAAGTCTCACAAATAGCCCTAGAGTTCGTACTAAAATAACACCATATGATACGCATCAACCAACTCTAATGTCACCTAGATACTCCAATGTCAACACAAGTATCCGTGAGTTAATTATTCGATATGCATCAAACAACTTCAGATTCATAATATTCAATCCACACGAAGAACTTCAAAGAGTACCCCAAAGTTTCTATCGGAGAAAAGAAGATGAAAACGTGCAACCAACCCCTATGCCTAGATTACCCCAAGGTCACGGGAATCCGCGAGTTGATTTCCAAAACATACATCAAGTGACTCAATAGAATACCCCATTGTCACCACGGGTATCCACATGCAAGACATACATCAAGTGTTCCCAAATCCAAAGTATTCAATCTGATAAAAACGAAACCTCAAAGGGAAAGATTCAATTCATCACAAGAAGATAGAGAGGGAAGAAACACCATATGATCCAACTATATTAACAAAGTTCGCGGTACATCAAGTTGTGCCAAATCAAGAACAGGAGAGAGAGATCAAACACATAGTTACTGGTACATACCCTCAGCCCCGAGGGTGAACTACTCCGTCCTCGTCATGGAAACCACCGGGATGATGAAGATGGCCTCCGGTGATGATTCCGCCCTCCGTCAGGGTGCCAGAATGGAGCTCCAGATGGGTTTTCTTCGGTACAGAGGCTTGCGGCGGCGGCAGCGAAGTTCTAGGTTTATTCCTGGGGGTTTCTCTATTTATAGGATTTTTCATCGTTGGAATCTCGTGAAAAGGAGCTACGAGGGGCCCACAAGGCAACAGCACACGGCCCCCCCAGGCAGCGCCGTGATGCCTTGTGACCTCCTCGTGAGGCTTCTGGTCCTTCCACGAAGCTTCGGGGGTCTCTTTTGGTCCAAAAAAGATCATCAAAAAGTTTCGTCCAGTTCCGAGAACTTTTATTTCTGCACAAAAAACAACACCATGGTAGTTCTACTGAAAACAGCGTCAGTCCGGGTTAGTTCTAATCAAATCATACCAAAACCATATAAAATTGTTATAAACATGGCATGAATACTTCATAAATTATAGATACGTTGGAGATGTATCAGTGGCCTGCTCCCTGGGAAAATTCATCTGAACCACGTATTTGAGGTGCTCTCCGGTGGGTGCTATGAGCAGCACGCCAGCACCGGCGCCTTTCAGTGAAATAGCACCATCAAAGTACATGATGCGGTTGTTAACAGTTTCCTTGGCGGGGAGAGAGGTCTCTGGAATTTCTTTGTCTGGCGTTGGGCTCACGGGAGGACCATCAGTGCTACATCTACGTACATCCAAAACATTATCAGGACCAATGCTGAGCTCACAGTAGCATCCGCCGTGCCCCAGCTATATGACAAACATGCACGTAGCCAGCCGTCTTGCTACTCGGTGGAAGCACGCGCAGCCGTTGTCTCTATGGTTCGGTCTAAATCAATACATCAGACGCAGTGCCAGCGTCCGTCTGCACGGTACTGCTCGATGGATGCACACACAGGTCGCCGCCCCGGCGTTTTGGTTTATTTTAGCAAAAAAAAAGTCTGAAATACTAGGGCGAGTCACATCAACGGATCGTCTATCGTCCAAATACATCAAGTGATATCCGTTCAGTCTATTTTATTAGCACATATTAAATTCTTCAAAGAACAATTATTCTGGCCTGTATATTTTAAATATGCAGGACAAGTGTTCACAATAAAAGTGATGCCATACCACGGATACGAAGCGCGTGCCAGCATCATCTGTACCGGCATCTACGCATGCTGCACTACCTGACGAACAGGCGCATAGGCCGCCGCCCTGTGGTTCGGTCTACATCAACACACCGGGGCCGCGCCCGTCCGTGCTGCACTGCTCGATGGAGACGCGCGCGAGCCGCCGCCACCGGGGTCCAGTTTACATCAACACGCCGAAGCAAGCCAGAGTCCACTCCATCGACCGGCCCACACCAAGCTGTCCGGCAAACACGCAGCTTGCCATCCTATGGTCTGGTCTTATTCACCACATCAAAACAAACGGAAGAGCCGGTCATGGAAGAAACGTCCCCGAAAGAGCAAAGAGAGCCGACCTCAGTAGAGTCGGCAATTCTAAAGCCGGCAGCAAAGAAACAGAAAACAAAATGACCCTGGAGGAGCCAGGAGAGCCGGACCAAGAGAGAATAGCAAGGCATGGGAGGACATACGACGAGCATCGCAAAGATCATCAACTCGCCACATTGCCTCCGGCTTCACTAAATTCCAGCTTTCAGCTGTCAACTATACGTTGGTTTATGCCACAACCAAGTTTAAAGAATCTCAAGCCGGCTCCTCGAGTCGACTTAAGACTCGGGGGCTACACAAACATGACTCGGCAGATTTGGCCGGTTTCAACAAATACAAGAACCCCGGGTCGTTGAAGGGAAGACAACCTGGTCCCGGGGACTGCTGTCGTGTTGGCGAAAAAGTAAAGGTTGCCAAAGAGGACTAGCTGCCATGATGCGCAGTTCAAACATAGGTATCCTGCCTCATTGGCGAAAAATTAAAGGTTGCCAAAGAGGACTAGTTGCCACGATGCGCAGTTCAAACATAGGTATCCTGCCTTATTGGCGAAAAGTAAGGTTACCAAAGAAGACTAGTCGCCATGATGCACAGTCTAAACATGCGTATCCTACTCAATTTTGATCAATGAAATAAAGCTGGCATCTCTGGATAAGAGAGTTTGTCATTTCGCCTCAAATTGTGTGTTGAGTCTTTATTCTTTGATCATTGGTTACTTGGGCTTCCAACTCATCGAGTTTAGCTATAAACATCTCTCTTAACCCAGCATATGCCATTAGATACTTGGTTATACCTGCCTGTTAGCAAGATGCTATTCCGAAAAGGTGACTCGGTGAACGCCTGATGAGTCAATCACAGGGGTGACCCTGAACTCATCAAAGTTAAAACACTGGTTAAGTCATGTGAGAGTCGGCTTTCAGAGAGCTAGGACAAACCAAAAGAGGCCAAAAAGCCTGCTTCACAGAAGCAAATCAGACTCGAGCCTCGAAAGCCGGTCTTTATGTCATGCCTCGAAAGTCGGCTTAATATTTAAGTTAGTTTTTCTGTCATGTTATTTCTTTTATATATCTCTATCTATGCATTTCTTTTCAGCTATCAATTTTCATACATACGACCCGGGTCATAAATAGAAACCGAGTCACAGAAAATTTCGGGTCACATAATTGACCGGGTCTTGGGACATTTAATTTGTGCTTTGTATTACAATACAACACTTCTAGATTTCTCAAACATATATTTGCCGGGTTGCACTGCAATCACGGCCAAGGTTTCCATTAACATCAAAGTCTATATGACCAGGTTGAGCAAACTGGCATGATCAGAATATATTTTTCGTCAGATTGTCATCAGCTCAGAAGCTAACATACTCAATGCCCGAAGGCATTTACATATTATGGAGTTTTGCAACAACTATTACAAAGCCACAAATGGGCCATTTTTCAACAAGTTTTTATCACAATGGGTTAAGCCGGTGAAATTTATGGCTGAAAGCTGGTAGCTGGATTGTCCGGGTTGATTTGTTTCTTGATTTGTCTCAGCATCAGTGGTCGCCGGCCTTTATATTTCAAGTGTCGAGCCTCAAAAGCCGGCCTTTATTTGGGTAAGCTGCAATTCCAGTCAGGGATTCATATTAAGGAATCATTATAACATGTTTTTGAGGATGATCTTTGGCACAAATATTTCAAAAGTGCATGATGGCATTGTTAGATAAAGCAACAAGTCTTGCTCCTTCAAATCAGAAATTTCAGAGCCGGCCTGATTCAGCATTGCCTGTATACATACAAATGGGTTATATTATTCTCACATAGTCCCAAGTCGCTGCAAGCTTGCGACCTGACACTTGGGGGCTACAGACTATCTGCTTTTTTACTCTCAATTAAAAATCAAGGATATTCACAAGAAAAGTCCCAAGTCGCTGCAGGCATGCGACCCGGCACATGGGGGCTACAACATTCAGTTGTTTAAACAGATTATAAGGTCCAAATTGAAGACCCGGCCCATCACATACTGATGAGCCAGCCCTTGGTGGCTACACATGTGAAATGCAAAAAATTCAGTTTTATGACTGGCGACTCAGATGAACAACCCAGATTTCTCCAAAGTTGCAACATTTATATTTAAGCAAGTCTTAAGCTATCATTCTGTTCTACTATTAAATACTTGGGGGCTACACTGGCTGAAGTTTTATAAGTATAAGACAAATACAAGTCCCAGGTTGCTGTAGGCAAGACAACCCGACACTTGGGGGCTACACAATCAAGATATTATTTCTATGCAAAGCACCAAGTCATCAAGAATTGATAAACTCGGAGCTTGGGGACTACAGGTAATATGGAGATAAAAAAACGGAAGAACAACTTCAAGCTGTCAATTTTGAGCGAGCTGGGTCTCATTTTCTTGGTGGAGGCTTGCAAAGATCATCTCCTCTAAGTTATTCATAGAAAGCCTAGAAGCATTGAAAGCCGGCTCAACATCAGAGGGATTTCTTTTTTCCCAACATTTTTATCAAGCCAAAGCACTGGAAGACGATTCAAAATGTCAGATGGGTTATTTTTCCAATATTTTTTGCGTGGAACCAGCGTCAGCAAGTTGATTCTGAAGCCGGCATGTTGATATGACAAAGAGACCCAGATTTTTCGAGGAGTCGGTTCATTGAGTGAACCGGTGATGTCTACTACACAACTTGTTCTTGTAGACTCGTGTTGGGCCTCCAAGCGTAGAGGTTTGTAGGACAGTAGCAATTTTCCCTCAAGTGGATGACCTAAGGTTTATCAATCCGTGAGAGGCGTCGGATGAAGATGGTCTCTCTCAAACAACCCTGCAACCAAATAACAAAGAGTCTCTTGTGTCCCCAACACACTCAATACCATGGTAAATTGTATAGGTGCACTAGTTCGGCGAAGAGATGGTGATACAAGTGTAGTATGGATAGTAGATATAGGTTTTGTAGTGCGAACAATAAAAAAACAGCAAGGTAGCAAGTAACAAAAGTGAGCATAAACGGTATTGCAATGCTTAGAAACAAGGCCTAGCGTTCATACTTTCGCTAGTGCAATCTCTCAACAATGCTAATATAATTGGAGCATATAATCACCCCTCAACGTGCGATAAAGAATCACTCTCAAGTTCATATTAGCGGAGAACATAAGATAGAAATTGTTTGTAGGGTATGAAACCACCTCAAAGTTATCCTTTCCGATCGATTTATTGAGCTATTCCTATAAGTGTCACAAACTGTCGGGCCCGTGGAACCCGGGGTATCCAGGCCCGTCTGCCTTTGGCCTAGGGCGCAACGCCTGGCGTGGGCCCAGCGGGCCGTCTTCACCGAACTCTCACAAAGACCCCTCATGAGGCCCTGGCCTCCTGAGGCCCCCTCCTCAGGGAGTAGCAAGCAACGCTCAGCACCACCGTCAACGGCCTCGCGAGGTCCTCTCACGAGGCGGCTTCCCGGGTGGCCTCGCGAGGCGGCTTTTCGAGGTGGCCTCCCCAGGCCCCCTCCCGCAGGCACTCGAGGCGAAGGTTGTTCGCCTTGCTACGCGGATTAGAGCCCGTCACGTGGGTGACGCATGCGGCGACGAGCGGCAGCAGAGGCCGCTTCAGCAGGCGCGGATGAAGATGGTTTCCTCTTTCGTGTTAATGGAGCAGGGCCAGCTATCTACTCTCCAAAGCAACCCCAAAGGTTGCCCGATCGGCGAAGGAAGACCAAGACGACAGGCGCACAAGGCATTGGTCATCACCAAGCGCACCAGCGCGTCATGGATCATGCTTTGGCAGGCGAAGACCACCTTTAGTCAGGATAGCCTAAGCGCCTGTCCCCTTTCGAAATCGCCAAGTGTGGCAACCCTTCCCGCCTTAGTTTCCAGGGGGAAGAGGACCATGGCTGATATAAGGGTCAGAGCAGCCGTTGTAGAAGGGAGACAGACAGACAGAGCAGCCGAGAGGGAGATGGAGAGGGAGAGACCGAATCGATTCCTTCATCTCCTACCTTGTATCTTGTACGCAAGAACTCTCTTGCCCTTGCAATCCCAACCACAAGCAGGAGTAGGGTCTTACACCGCAAGGTGGCCCGAACCTGGGTAAACCGCCGAGTCCTCGTTCCGTCGCTTAACCGTGGTAGGAGGCGAAGTAGGTAGAACAAGCTCACCCCAGTGTTCGAACCTTTGGGTCCCCGGAGCCCGACTTCCGACACAAACAGCCCTAGAGTTCATACTAAAATAACACCATATGATACACATCAACCAACTCTAATGTCACCTAGATACTCCAATGTCACCACAAGTATCCGTGAGTTGATTATGCGATATGCATCAAACAACTTCATAATCATAATATTCAATCCACACAAAGAACTCCAAGGAGCACCCAAAAGTTTCTATCGGAGAAAAGATAATGAAAATGTGCATCAACCCCTATGCATTCATTACCCCAATGTCACCACAGGAATCCGCGAGTTGAGTGCCAAAACATATATCAAGTGAATTAATATAATACCCCATTGTCACCACGGGTATTCATATGCAAGACATACATCAAGTGTTCTCAAATCTGAAATATTCAATCCAACAATAACGAAACCTCAAAGGGAAAAGATTCGATTGATCACAACAAGGATAGAGAGGGAAGAAACACCATATGATCCAACTATATTAACAAGGCTCGCGATACATCAAGATCATGCCAAATCAAGAACACGAGAGAGAGAGAGAGATAAAACACATAGCTACTGGTACAAACCCTCTACCCCGAGGGTGAACTACTCCCTCCTCATCATGGAGACCGCCGGGATGATGAAGATGGCCTCCGGTGATGATTCCCCCCTCCGGCAGGGTGCCGGAAAAGGGCTATAGATTAGATCGTGGAGGTACAGAGGCTTGCGGCGGCGTAAAAACTCATCTAGGTTAACTTTCGGGGGTTTCTGAATATATATGATTTTTCAGCATTGGAATCACGCAAAGAGGTGCCACAGGGGGCCCACGAGGCACCAGGGCGCGCCTGGGGGGGGGGGCAGGCGCGCCCAGATGGCTCGTGGGGCCCCTGTGGCTCTTTTGCCGCTCCTCCGAAGCTTCCGGGGTCTGTTTCCACCCTGAAAAAATTGTCAAAAAGTTTCGCTGCATTTGGACTTCATTTGATATGGATTTTCTGGAAAACCAAAAACAAGCAGAAAACAGCAACTAGCACTGGGCACTAGGTCAATATGTTAGTCCATGAAAATCATATAAAACCCATATAAAAGTGCACCAACATCATACAAAACTATAATAAACATGGCATGAATACTTCATAAATTATAGATATGTTGGAGACGTATCAGCATCCCCAAGCTTAATTCCTGCTCGTCCTCGAGTAGGTAAATCATAAAAGAAATAATTTATGAAGTGTGAATGCTAGCATAGTGCATAAGGTTGATCAATGATAATTTCAATCACTTTTCCTAGCATCATAACAACAACTCTTTCTCATAAAACTCATCATGATAAAGTAGCAATCAATTCACATGTTATGGTTCAAACAATGCAATCTCTTGAAACTTAACAACCTATGTTCTTAGTCACCAAACAATTGCAATTCAACTTAATTTCAACAAAGTCTAAGTAAGAGCTCCACATAATCAATTATCATATAGTATTCTATGATTTCTAGTACTCAAAGCATATTTTTAGAACAAATGGCATCCATCGAACACAGAGAAAGATAGGGGCCTAATTTTCGCCTCCCAACTCATTTATCATAGAGATAATTGTCAACAATAATAATTCATGATCAAATATATTTGACTGGCCATATATGCCTGGATCTTTCCCCACCACATGATGCTTGCCAACTAGAGAATAATTGAGGTTGAAATGAGAATGGATACTTATTGACTCTTGCATAAAAGTAAATACATAAAAGTAAAAGATAGGCCCTTCGCAGAGGGAAGCAGAGGTTGTCATGCGCTTTTTATTTTTGGATGCACAAGCCCTTAATGCAAAGGAACGTCACATTATATTGCCCCTTGTGATAGCAACCTTTATTATGTAGTCCATCGCTTTTATTTCTTTACCATCACAAGTTCGTACAACGCTTATTTTCCCTTACAATAAAAGATCATACATATTTTAGGAGCAATTTTTATTGCTTTTGCACCGATGACAACTTACTTGAAGGATCTTATTCAATCTATAGGTAGATATGGTGGTCACTCATGGCAAGAAACTGGGTTTAAGGGTTTTCGGATGCACAAGTAGTACCTCTACTTAGTACGAATTTTTGGCTAGCAAAAGATCCTAAGCAAGCACCACATGTTGGAGGATCCATAACAATATAACTTCTATGCAAATATACCCAAACATAACTCATTACGTTGTCTTCCTTGTCCAACTTCAACTAATTTGCTCAAGTTTGAAAATAATTAATGGGTATTCACAATCATAAAAGATGTCCAAGATAATATATTTATATGTGAAAGTTCTCTTGCTTATACTAATCATTCATGAATTGCTTGTATGACCAATATTGTGATTGTCAAGCTTCAATAGATTTCACTTTCTAACCCAAATGTGAAACTACTACTAGACATGATACAAGCATATGAAGCACATATAATTTCAATTTTATGATATTCAATTCTTTCACAATTTACTCATAGGATATAAGTGAAGCACAAGAGTAAATGACAAACTACTCCAAAAAAATATAAGTGAAGATCAAATGAGTAGTTAAGTAAATAGGTAGCTATGTGAGGACTCTCTCTTATTTAAAAATTTCAGATCTTATTATTTTATTCAAACAGCAAGAAAAACAAAATAAAATGACATTCCAAGAATAGCACATATCATGTAAAGAAGCAAAAACTTAGGCTCAACCAAAACTGACCGATAATTGTTGATGAAGAAAGGTGGGATGCCTACCGGGGCATCCCCAAGCTTAGATGCTTGAGAATTCTTGAAATATTAATTTGGGATGCCTTGGGCATCCCCAAGCTTGAGCTCTTGTGTCTCCTTAATTCCTCTCATATCATGGCTTCTCCTAAATCTTTAAAAATTTCATCTACACAAAACTCAACAAGAATTCGTGAGATAAGTTAGTATAAATCAACTCAAAATCTTAACATTCTATACTGTAGCAAATCATTAAAATTATAATTAAACATTGCATACTAAATGCCTCTGCATATTTAATACTCCTATCCACAAATAGAAACATTGAACAAGCAAACATATGCAAACAATGCAACCATAACAGCAATCTGCCAAAACAGAACAGTCTGTAAAGGGGGATTTAAAATTCATACTTCCCTATCTTCAAAAATTCTGAAAAATTTCCACGTGACAGAGGACTCATGCATGCTTACTGTGTAAAAATTTCAGATTTTTATCATGTTCTGACTATTCAGGAATATTCTGGACATAACAAAAAACTTTCTGTTTTCAAACAGCAACACATGAACTTGCAAACTGAGCATGGTAAAGGCTATAATTGGCATTTTTCATTGAACTAGAAGATACAAAACATGATTATTGATAACAGCAAGCAAATATCAATGAAATAAAATGATGCTCCAAGCAAAACTCATATTATGTGACGAATAAAAATATAGCTCCGAGTGAGGTTACCGATAGTGTTTAAGACGAAAGAGGGGATGCCTTCCGGGGCATCCCCAAGTTTAGACGCTTGAGTCTTCCTTAAGTATTACCTTGTGGTGCCTTGGGCATACCCAAGCTTAGGGTCTTGCCACTCCTTTTTCTCCTCATATCGATATCTCACCCAAAACTTGAAAACTTCAATCACACAAAACTTAACAGAACTTGGTGAGCTAGGTTAGTATGATAAAAATAAATCATCCACTTAGGTACTGTCAAGACAAGATTAATAATTGTTCTCACAAAATTCCTACTATATTCTATCATTTTCACAATTTATATTACTCAATATAAGCTATGGAAACACTAAAACAAGCAAACTACGCACTGAAAACAGAATCTGTCAAAAACAGAACAGCGTGTAGTAAGCGATTTAAAAATGATACTTCTGTACCTCCAAAAATTCTGAAAAATTAGGACAGCGCAAAAAATTTGTAACCCAATACTGTGTAAAAATTTCAAAAAAAATTCACGCTCCAGTATAGAATAGAAATTCCAGCACTGGACGCAAAAGTTTCTGTTTTTGCAGAGAATCAAATCAACAAGCATCCACACTATCCCAAAGGCTTTACTTGGCACATTATTGAACGAAAACATATAAAACATGATTACAACATTAGCTTAATCATGCGAACACGCAAAAACAGTAGGTGTAAATATAGGGTTGTCTCCCAACTAGCACTTTTCTTTAATGCCTTTTTAGCTAGGCATGATGATTTCAATGATGCTCATATAAAAGTAAGAATTGAAACACAATGGGAGCATCATGAAGCATATGGCTAGCACATTTAAGCCTAACCCACTTCCTATGCATAGGGATTTTGTGAGCAAATAGTTTATGGGAGCAAGAATCAACTAGCATAGGAAGGCAAAACAAGCATGACTTCAAAACTTTCAACATAAAGAGATGAAACTTGATGTTGTTGAAATATGTAGAAGCATATATTCCTCTCTCAAAATAATTTTCAGTAGCATCATGAAGAAATTCAACAATATAGATATCACATAAAGCATTATTTTCATGATCCACAAGCATATAATTTTTATTACTCTCCACATAAGCAAATCTCTTCTCATTCATAAAAGTGGGAGTATCATATGAAACTCAAATACTGTAAAAATTTTCCACATTAAAAGAGTAATGTTCAGAAAAAGGGTAATCATAATTATGACAAGTTTTATAAATATAATCATCACTACTTTTTATAACATAAATATCATCACAATAATCATCATAAGTAGGAGGCATGCAATCATCATAACAAATTTGATCATTCAAAGTAGGGGGACTAAAAAGATCATCTTCATTAAGCATAGCATCCCCAAGCTTGGGACAAACATTAATTGTAGCAAATAAATTCTCAAACATGTCATTCTCATCAAACATAGCATCCCCAAGCTTGTTGGTTTGCATATCATTAGCATTATCACTATTATCATCAATAGTATGAATAGCACCAATAGTATAACAATTATTATCATATTCCTCCAAGTTGGTGCCATAAAGATTTTCAAGATCATAAGAAGTATCATTATCTTCCCAATCATAATCATCACAACAAGCAATAGGCATAACAAAATCATCATCAAGTGTATCATCTTCCACAATTATTTTTGATTCATTCTCATCAGGTACGACAATAGTAGGAGCAACATTATTTGGGAGAGATACCTCTTTGCCTCTACTTTTCCTTCTTTTCTTTTTCTTTACCACATTATGTGTGGGTTTATTTAATTCTTCCGAGTTTCTTATTGAAGAGATTGGTTGGATATTAAGCTCCTCCTCGTTACCTGTTTCATCATGAGAGAAAATAGGAGGGAAAGGGGGAATCTTTACCCTTTCATTAGTATTTCTTTTATATTCTATTTGTTTTCCCATTTTTCTATAGTTGGCAATATAAGCATTCTCCTTGCAATTTACCATACAAAACATATAGATTTCCTTTAGATTAGTTTCAATGTCATCCGTGAGAATGAATACTTCAAACCAACTATTTTTATGTGACAATTACTCACACCCCAAGAATAGATAAAGCTCATTATATAGTTTGAGGGCGGTCAAGTCATTACAATATTTAGCCATGATTCGATCATGAAGGAGTATGCATTGAAAATTAAGGTGACCAACTTTATTGCAAAGTTCACAAGTAATAGGATAAAGAGAACATAATTTTGTAGCAAATTCATCTATCACTTTGAGCAAAAAATTGGTTCTATCATGTTTATGCTTCTTACAAAATCTATCATCCCTATAAGGCATGTCTTCACAAACTTTATGCACTCCACAAAAATTGACATGCTTATAAGAAACATTTTTGTCATGACTAGTGCAATCATCATTAGTATTTTGGATATTCATATAATTCATACTAACAACATTGCAATCATGCTCATCATTCAAAGATTTTATGCCAAACATTTTATTGAATTCTTCTTCTATCAATTGAGCACAATTTTCCGCTCCATCATTTTCAAGAAAGACATTATAAAGACGAATAATATGAGGCAACCTCAATTCCATTTTTTTGTAGTTTTCTTTTATAAACCAAACTAGTGATAAAACAAGAAACTAAAAGATTCGATTGCAAGATCTAAAGATATACCTTCAAGCACTCACCTCCCCGGCAACGGTGCCAGAAAAGAGCTTGATGTCTACTACACAACTTGTTCTTGTAGACTCGTGTTGGGCCTCCAAGCGCAGAGGTTTGTAGGACAATAGCAATTTTCCCTCAAGTGGATGACCTAAGGTTTATCAATCCGTGGGAGGCGTAGGATGAAGATGGTCTCTCTCAAACAACCCTGCAACCAAATAACAAAGAGTCTCTTGTGTCCCCAACACACCCAATACAATGGTAAATTGTATAGGTGCACTAGTTCGGCGAAGAGATGGTGATACAAGTGTAGTATGGATAGTAGATATAGGTTTTTGTAGTGCGAACAATAAAAAAACAGCAAGGTAGCAAGTAACAAAAGTGAGCATAAACGGTATTGCAATGCTTAGAAACAAGGCCTACGGTTCATACTTTCGCTAGTGCAATCTCTCAACAATGCTAATATAATTGGATCATATAATCATCCCTCAACGTGCGATAAAGAATCACTCCCAAGTTCATATTAGCGGTGTCGGGGCCGGATTTCCGGGACATCAAATCCCAAGAACAACCCCTTGTGTCACCACCAGCCCCAGGATTACTGTCACTGGTGGACACATCCTTGTTACAGATTACCAAGCAATTACAAGAATTAGGTACAAGACCATAAAGGTCTAATGATACAACAATTATTTCTAGTGACGGGTGACGGAAGTGACTCGTGGTTCTCCAATGCCGATGGGGTTCCATTCCCACAAGAACAGCTGACCCGGATAATAGCTATCCCGCGTGGCTGCTATCCTAGGCTCCACATGGACGTCTTGGTAATACTCCTTGTCGAAATCCTGACCTGGCCAATTAAATAGCCAGGGACAAGCCAGTGAGTACGTTGGAATGTACTCGCAAACATGATGAACAAAAGATATACCGAATGCATATGTTCATGATGGGTTAAATTATATGCATATGCTGACCGAAATTTAAGCATGGCATGGATAAATATTAATACGGTGCAGAAGAATAAATATAAAATTTTAGTGACAAGCAAAGAAAGTTAATGGAACATCGGGCGCTGGACCGCCCGAGAATCCAAAAGAAAATATAAAAGTGGAGAATCGGGCGAGACATGACCGCCCGAGAATCCAAAATAAAATATAAAAGTGGAGAATCGGGCGAGACAGGACCGCCCGAGAATCCAAAAGAAATGCCAAACGGGTGTCTAAAAGCGACGCCTCAAGAGGTCTTGAGAAGAAATGCCAAACGGGTGTCTAAATGCGACACCTCGAGAGGTCTTGAAAAAAAATGCCAAACGGGTGTCTAAAAGCGATGCCTCGAGAGGTCTTGAAAAGAAATGCCAAATGGGTGTCTAAATGCGACGCCTCGAGAGGTCTTGAAAAAAAATGCCAAATGGGTGTCTAAATGCGACGCCTCGAGAGGTCTTAAAAAAAAGGAAAAATGGGTGTCTAAAAGCGACGCCTCGAGAGGTCTTGAAAAGAAATGAGTATCCGGGTAGTCTAGCCATCCCATGTGATACTCAGAAAAGAAAAGAAAACTGAGTATCTCGGGTAGTCTAGCCATCCCATGAGATATTCAGAAATGCACATAAAAGGAAAGGTTAGTCCATAATAATAGGCATGATAACAATAATATTCATAATAGCACCAGTAGTGACAATAATTATCCTACAAAATGAACCATGCTCAGTTTAATTATTTCCTTCGGAGACTAACACTTGACCAACCTAGACTGTAGTCCTTAACCGCGGACACGGCTATTCGAATAGGTATAACTCTGGAGAGGGTGTACTCTTTACCCACAAGTAAAGGATTTCTTTAGCATGGGATCACAATCTTATATATAACGTGCGCAAAGATCAGGGGCGCTACCCCTCTCGGCTTCAACCGAATACACCCATGCCCCTGACCAAGTGACATGCCTACTAGTGATCAATGGTATCTTTCACTATGGCCTCTCTGCACGTTGTGTGTGCGGAAAAGGGGTAAACAACTTACTGAACCATACCCTACCTGCGGCAGGGACATGTATTTCCTGCAGGCTTATGTATTTCCTGCAGTGGTTAGTACAATAAAGTGTTCTTTCAACAGTAACACCAAAACAAGGCCACAGCCCTTGCATGTCCCAACATGCATAACCAACAAGGCATGATCACGCTCCGACGTGATCACACTTCTGCCGGTAACGGTATTTCTCTTATACCTGCTCCTGCAAGTTAGTCATGACAAGCACACGTTGCATGGTACGAGGAAACATGCCAACACTACATGCATGCAAATTTTAGGTGAATTCAACATATGCATGATTCAATTATTCTTGCAAATATTTAACCATGCAATCCCCATATCAAGTGTTCAAGATGCTTGCCTTGAGCATGCAGAAGTGTTGGGTGCACTCCAAAACTTTGAAAATTTTCATCTTCCCTCCATTTTCCTATTTTCAAAAATATTGCAAATATCACCTAATTTGAAAACGGTAACAAAAAGTTGTTTGGATTTTTTTAAATAAATACTAAAATAAACTAGAGAAAGAACAATGAATTTCAGAAAAAGAATCAAATGATTTGGAGATCAGATGATTTTCCTAGGGGATTTCTAAGCTGGAATAATTAAAGAATTGGACTATTTAATTGATCCAGTAGAGACAAAGCTTAGGAAAACTGTTCACCCTAGCTGGATTAATAGGGAATGATTTTAGGAGTATGCAGGAATTTGAATCACCAAATTTGGTTTTGAAATGACTGCTGTAGGATTATTTGAGATACGCTGGAAAGGAAAAAGAAAAGAGCAGAGCTACGCCCTGAGCGCAGTTTAGTCATCTGGCGCTAGTGGGCCAGGCCCAGCTGTTCGGCTGTGCGGGAGGGCGGATGACGTCGATGGCGTATTCCTTGGTTTACGCTTTCCTCGCATGAACACGGTTTCTGGAGAAACCCGTCTCCACTTATCCGCGCGGCACGGGTCGCGGTCGCTGATAGTGGGCCCCACCTGGCCCACCGGTCAGATTTGACCGCGGTCTACCCTGCCTTCCCCTCTGGCCGAACGGAGCGGAGCTCCGGCGACCCGTGCCGGTGAACGGCGGCGCCTATCTCCGGGATGAAGACACGAGCGTGACCAGTGGACCGAGGCGAGCTCCCCGGTGTGCGGTATGACCCATAGGGAGCCCTACCTCGTCAGCGGCGAGGTCTCCCAAAGATCTCCGGCGGAGCCAGGTTGGGGCTTTCGCCCACAGCCGATCTTGAGCGAAATTAGGAGGTGTAACGGGTTCGTGAGATCAAGAGAGAGCTTCTGGTGAAGAAAGTTTTGGTGGGGAGGCTATGGTTGCGGCAGTTTTTACCGGAGCGTTGCGGTGGCCGTAGCTGCCAGAGAGGAGGAAGGCGACCCTCTCCGGTTGATTGAGTGCTCGGGGAGGCTCACAGGAGGAAGCCTTTATATAGCCGCGGAGAGGCGGTTCGCATGACGCTGTGACAACCGACTCGTCGGCGGCCATTAATGGCGAGGAGAGGCGGTGGCGAGGCCGGTGAGGAGCAGTGGAGTGGTCGGTGAGGTCAGTGAGGACGGTGGCCGCCCGTGGATGAGCTCGGGTTGTTGACAATTAAGGAGGCAGAGACGTGGCAGAAATGGACTCGTCGGGCGGCGGTTTGGACGGCGATGGTCGGCGGTGGCCGGCGCTAGCGGCCAGGGGAGGGTGTCGGTAGGCTTCGAGGAGGATCAGATGATCCAGGGGAGAGCTAGGGCGAGCGGGAGAGGCAGCAGCAGAGTGGCTAGAGCTCGGGCCGACATGGTGCAATACACGCACTCTGGCCGCGCTCTGGACACGCACACCAGCTGCTCGATGTAATGCCAGGGTGGGCTACAGTGGTCCAATCAGGATGAAATTTGGTAGGATAGTGCTACCTTGGATGAAAAGGATAGTGGACAAGTTATTTAGCAGAATGAGCAAGTGTCTAGTGCAAGTATAAGACCTTGCCCTATTCTGTCATGCCTGCTAGGTGTCTGATGAAATGCCAGGGGTGGCTAGCTGATTTTGTTGGAAGTGAGACTTAGCAGGTTGGTGCCTATTTGGATGAGAAAGAAGTTGGTAGGGTTGGATAGGCCAGAAGAGAAACTTGCAAGCGCAAGTTTTACCAGAATTCAGTTCTGGACAGAAACTTGGAGGATTTATTTGGTGTTATTACAAGAAGAAAATGGGGTTGATCTTCTGGACTTAAGGGTTTAGTTGGAAGGACTATAAGGTGGAATAATTGAGGTTGTAGTTAAAATTCAAGAATGGGACAAAATTGAAAAGAGGAAGTTGTGCTCAAAATTTTCAAAAGACCAAGTTGAGTTTTTGCATAAAAATGATCTATAGGCATCACATGACCTCTCATAATTTTTGTAGAATTTTTAAAGAATTATTTAAAATAGTTGTAGTGCAACAGAAGCATTTTAAAGTCTGAAAATGCTATTAAAATAATTATTTTGGGCAAATTTTATTATGAAAATATTTCCTACTGTTATTTAAAATATAAATGAATTGATTTAAGACAACTACCAAAGCCTACAATATTTTATAAAAAATTCTATATGGAGGGAAGAATTTTGGAAAAATAGAAAACACAAAATACTCTGAAATTAATAAAAGACCTAATATAATTCAAAATTTTATTTCTGGCCAAATTTTACTTAATAAAAATGTGGTTAAATTTTTGGGTGTTACAAACTCTACCCCCTTAAGAAAATCTCGTCCTCGAGATTTGTTAAGGGCAGAAAAACTAAATGCGTATCATAACAAATGATCATATGCAGAATGCAGTCATAGCAATGCACTTATGACATACGCCCTAAAATACAATACAAAGGTTGCAGTATGTAAACTAGCATTAGAAACAGCAACAACCACACTCATGACCATCTACGGTTCGAAAGTGAGATCTACGGGGTCTTGCGGAAGGGTTCCTGGTGCTGGAGCACATTCTTCTTCTTCTTCTTCCGAAGGAAGTGGAGGAAGCAGACGAAGAACGCGTCCTTCCTGAGTTGGCAGAGGTGGTCCGCCAATGGCGATCCGGGGATTCAGAACAGCAAGATAGTGGAGATACTCCAGTAGTTGCTGGGTGAAATGCTCCTAGGCCATCACATACTGAATGAGATAGACCAGAGCTGGATCGCTCTCTATACGTTCATAGCGGAACATAGCTTCTGCTCCAAAAGCTGCGCGGCTCAGAAAATAGCAATATTCCCTTTCGCTGGCACAGGGTACCACGAATCAAAGACGGGTAATTGCTTCGTAAGGAACAGACTCAATGGCCATGCCTGCGGTTGGCATGGATCTCCCGATGAAGATAACATATGGAGGGCCTTGGTTTAAATCCGCTGGTGGGATGTGCACAGCTGCCCAGTATTTCGAG
The DNA here is from genome assembly GCA_039707655.1 of Elymus sibiricus. NCBI lineage: Eukaryota > Viridiplantae > Streptophyta > Magnoliopsida > Poales > Poaceae > Elymus > Elymus sibiricus. The sequence goes on from CM077670.1 coordinate 166,862,755, forward strand.
AAACCAGGAGTGATCCTCGATTTGAACAGCTCATACTGGGGTGGATGGGTGGAGCCAAAAGTATTGTGGGTAAAATCCCACAATATTTTAACAAAACTGCCAGGGCTTGCATCGGGGGTTCTCAGGTAGGCTCCGGGGTGAGACATGGATGGATGGATGGGGAAAGGCAGTGCTCGAGGTTGATGGTGGCCGGTGCGGAGTGAAATATGGCCGCTTATAAAGTGCCTGGGTTAGGAAACATGAGGCGGCGCCGGTACGACTTGTGTATCGGCTCCGGCGTAGGGTTGTCTGAGTCAAAATCTCAGACCTCGATCCCAACAAGGAATGTGACATATTACTGTGTGTGTCGGTTAGGGGGGGGGGTTCGGCAGTCATGTCTAGAACTTACTCAGCCACCACCCGTCAACAATTTATGCCAGAGCACGCATACTACTATTGGCACACAAGCAATTTACAAACTTACTATGCCATATAACGGCTACTACAAAAATACAGAAAAACCGGGCCACCACGGCTTGACAACAATTCTGATGGACTCAGTCCACCTCGTTGACATCTAGTCGGGCGTGTCTTGTGGAGGTCGAGGCTTCCCCGTGAGCTTCAGTGTCGGAGCTGACCGGGGTTGGATGGGGAGCCACAGGGCTGGGGTAGCAGTGGTGTCCCTCGCGGGGTGTCGAGGTCACCGTCCTGTTGGAGTAGGTCTCCAAGAGACGACGGAGTTCCCCTGGGGAAGCGAAGGCATTGCCTGGGAAGATAACCAGGGTGGATCTTGGGGGCTCAACTGGCCTCCCAAGCAGTACTATCGGGGCGTCGGTGGCGGGTGCAGCTTCACTTCGCACCGGGGTCAGGAGAGCAAGAGTCCTGCGGGTTGTGATCAGATCAAGGGTGACCTGATCGAATAGTGCCTCTTGCGCTCTCAGATAGCGCACCAGATGCACCAGTGCAGGATCCGTCTCATGGTCTCCGTTGGTGACCTGAGTCGGGCTACCATAGCCTTCACGGCTAGGGTAGTAGTAGAAAGGGCAGATGTTAACCCTCGGCGACAAATGCCGGAGTTGAACTACCGCCTCTCGGGCTGCAAGTTGGATGGCTTGGGGCTCGTCGGAGGTCGTCCACCCGGTGAACCGGTAGGGGCGCTCCGATGTGATGCCCCTCCTGTAGATGTGTACCGTGGCCCAGAAGTGATGGATGGAATCACTCGTGTGCTCTTGGTACACGACATATTCCGGGGGCTCTTCTGTGCCAAAAGCACGATGGGTGAGATTGGCGAGGATGACTACAAAGCCTCCAAGCTCGGCTGCGGTGGTCTCGTTGCGAACGACGGGGCCAGGCATCTTGGTGGTTGGATATCGAACTAAGAGTGAGGCTGTGATGTGCTGAGTTGGGGCAAGGCTTCCTTTATAAGCCAGCAGAGTCTTCCATCGCACGCTTGTGCATGGGACAACTCAGGTGTCGGCCACAGGCACACGGCCTATGGGCAGGGCTGATAGGTTGGGCACCGACGGTCAAAAGATGTCTGCTGGCCACTGTGTAGGCTTATCGGATGAAATGGGCTTGGCTACGGACAGGAAAGATTTGGACTGTGTGGAAACCTAGGGATAATGACCAGGCTAAGATAGGATTAGCCAATGGTCAGCTTGGCTCTGATACCAAGGCTGTCGGGGCCGGATTTCCGGGACATCAAATCCCAGGAACAACCCCTCGTGTCACCACCAGCCCCAGGATTACTGTCACTGGTGGACACATCCTTGTTATAGATTACCAAGCAATTACAAGAATTGGGTACAAAACCATAAAGGTCTAATGATACAACAATTATTTCTAGTGATGGGTGACGGAAGCGACTCGTGGTTCTCCAATGCCGATGGGGTTCCATTCCCACAGGAATAGCTGACCCAGATATTTCCTATGCCGCGTGGCTGCTATCCTAGGCTCTACATGGACGTCTTGGTAATACTCCTTGTCGAAATCCTGACCTGGCCAATTAAATAGCCAGGGACAAGCCAGTGAGTACGTTGGAATGTACTCGCAAACATGATGAACAAAAGATATACCGAATGCATATGTTCATGATGGGTTAAATTATATGCATATGTTGACCGAAATTTAAGCATGGCATGGATAAATATTAATACGGTGCAGAAGAATAAATATAAAATTTTAGTGACAAGCAAAGAAAGTTAATGGAACATCGGGCGCTGGACCGCCCGAGAATCCAAAAGAAAATATAAAAGTGGAGAATCAGGCAAGACAGGACCGCCCGAGAATCCAAAAGAAAATATAAAAGTGGAGAATCGGGCGAGACAGGACCGCCCGAGAATCCAAAAGAAATGCCAAACGGGTGTCTAAAAGCGACGCCTCGAGAGGTCTTGAAAAGAAATGCCAAACGGGTGTCTAAATGCGACACCTCGAGAGGTCTTAAAAAAATGCCAAACGGGTGTCTAAAAGCGACGCCTCGAGAGATCTTGAAAAGAAATGCCAAATGGGTGTCTAAATGCGACACCTCGAGAGGTCTTGAAAAAAAATGTCAAATGGGTGTCTAAATGCGACGCCTCGAGAGGTCTTCAAAAAAAAATGCAAAACGGGTGTCTAAAAGTGACGCCTCGAGAGGTCTTGAAAGGAAATGAGTATCCGGGTAGTCTAGCCATCCCATGTGATACTCAGAAAAGAAAATAAAACTGAGTATCTCGGGTAGTCTAGCCATCCCATGAGATATTCAGAAATGCACATAAAAGGAAAGGTTAGTCCATAATAATAGGCATGATAACAAAAATATTCATAATAGCACCAGTAGTGACAATAATTATCCTACAAAATGAACCATGCTCAGTTTAATTATTTCCTCCGGAGACCGACACTTGACCAACCTAGACTGTAGTCCTTCACCGCGGACACGGCTATTCGAATAGGTATAACTCTGCAGAGGGTGTACTCTTTACCCACAAGTAAAGGATTTCTTTAGCCAACACCGAGACGCTGACTAATTCCAATTATGGTCTTTGGGTTGAAAACACACCTAACCAGCACACACCAGATTGACTTTCCGGATGCCAGGAATCACCCAAAGCATCGTTCAAGAAAAACTCTAAGTCGGGAGACTACAATCTCGAATAGCATGGGATCACAATCTTATATATAACGTGCGCAAAGATCAGGGGCGCTACCCCTCTCGGCTTCAACCGAATACACCCATGCCCCTGACCAAGTGACATGCCTACTAGTGATCAATGGTATCTTTCACTATGGCCTCTCTGTACGGTGTGTGTGTGTGTGCAGAAAAGGGGTTAACAACTTACTAAACCATACCCTACCCGCGGCAGGGACATGTATTTCCTGCAGTGGTTAGCACAATAAAGTGTTCTTTCAATAGTAACACCAAAACAGGGCCACATCCCTTGCATGTCCCAACATGCATAACCAACATGGCATGATCACGCTCCAACGTGATCACCCTTCTACTGGTAACGGTATTTCTCTTATACCTGCTCCTGCAAGTTAGTCATGACAAGCACACGTTGCACGGTACGAGGAAACATGCCAACACTACATGCATGCAAATTTTAGGTGAATTCAACATATGCATGATTCAATTATTCTTGCAAACATTTAACAATGCAATCCCCATATCAAGTGTTCAAGATGCTTGCCTTGAGCATGCAGAAGTGTTGCGTGCACTCCAAAACTTTGAAAATTTTCATCTTCCCTCCATTTTCCTATTTTCAAAAATATTGCAAATATCACCTAGTTTTAAAACCGTAACAAAAAGTTGTTTGGAATTTTTTTAAATAAATACTAAAATAAACTAGAGGAAGAATAATGAATTTAGAAAAAGAATCAAATGATTTGGAGATCAGATGATTTTCCTAGGGGATTTCTAAGCTGGAATAATTAAAGAATTGGACTATTTAATTGATCCAGTAGAGACAAAGCTTAGGAAAAATGTTCACCCTAGCTGGATTAATAGGGAATGATTTTAGGAGTATGCAGGAATTTGAATCACCAAATTTGGTTTTGAAATGACTACTGTAGGATTATTTGAGATATGCTGGAAAGGAAAAAGAAAAGAGCAGAGCTGCGCCCTGAGCGCTGTTTAGTCGTCTGGCGCTACTGGGCCAGGCCCAGTCGTTCGGCCATGCGGGAGGGCGGATGACGTCGATGGCGTATTCCTTGGTCTACGCTTTCCTCGTGCGAACACAGTTTCTGGAGAAACCCCTCTCCACTTATCCGCGCGGCGCGGGTCGCGGTCGCTGACAGTGGGCCCCACCTGGCCCACCGGTCAGATTTGACCGCGGTCTACCCCGCCTTCCCCTCTGGCCGAACGGAGCGGAGCTCCGGTGACCCGTGCCGGTGAACGGCGGCGCCTCTCTCCGGGATGAAGACACGAGCGTGACCAGTGGACCGAGGCGAGCTCCCCGGTGTGCGGTATGACCCGTAGGGAGTCCTACCTCGTCGGCGGCGAGGTCTCCCAAAGATCTCCGGCGGAGCCAGGTTGGGGCCTTCGCCCATAGCCGATCTTGAGCGAAATTAGGAGGTGTAACGGGTTCGCGAGATCAAGAGAGAGCTTCTGGTGAAGAAAGTTTTGGTGGGGAGGCTATGGTTGCGGCGGTTTTGACCGGAGCATAGCGGTGGCCGTAGCTGCCGGAGAGGAGGAAGGCGACCCTCTCCGGTTGATTGAGTGCTCGGGGAGGCTCACATGAGGGAGCAGGGGAGATGTATGCAGCGAGGCGAGCTCAGGAAGCCTTTATATAGCCGCGGAGAGGCGGTTCGCTCGGCGCTATGACAACCGACTCGTCGGCGGCCATTAATGGCGAGGAGAGGCGGTGGCGAGGCCGGTGAGGAGCGGTGGAGTGGTCGGTGAGGTCGGTGAGGACGGTGGCCGTCCGTGGATGAGCTCGGGTTGTTGGCAATTAAGGAGGCAGAGACATGGCGGAAACGGACTCGTCGGGCGGCGGTTTGGACGGCGGTGGTCGGCGGTGGCCGGCGCTAGCGGCCAGGGGAGGGAGTCAGCAGGCTTTGAGGAGGATCAGATGATACATGGGAGAGCTAGGGCGAGCGGGAGAGGTAGCAGCAGAGTGGCTAGAGCTCGGGCCGACGTGGTGCAATACACGCACTCTGGCCGGGCTCTGGACACTCACACTAGCTGCTCGAGGTAATGCCTGGGTGGGCTACAGTGGTCCAATCAGGATGAAATTTGGCAGGATAGTGCTACCTTGGATGAAAAGGATAGTGGACAAGTTATTTTAGCAGAATGAGCAAGTGTCTAGTGCAAGTTTAAGACCTTGCCCTATTCTGTCATGCCTGCTAGGTGTCTGATGAAATGCCAGGGGTGGCTAGGTGATTATGTTGGAAGTGAGACTTAGCAGGTTGGTGCCTCTTTGGATGAGAAAGAAGTTGGTAGGGTTGGATAGGCCAGAAGAGAAACCTGCAAGTGCAAGTTTTACTAGAATTCAGTTCTGGACAGAAACTTGGAGGATTTCTTTGGTGTTATTACAAGAAGAAAATGGGGTTGATCTTCTGAACTTAAGGGTTTAGTTGGAAGGACTATAAGGTGGAATAATTTAGAATTTTTGGAGCAAGAAAAATTGAGGTTGTAGTTAAAATTCAAGAATGGGACAAAATTGAAAAGAGGAAGTTGTGCTCAAAATTTTCAAAAGACCAAGTTGGGTTTTTGCATAAAAATGATCTATAAGCATCACATGACCTCTCATAATTTTTGTAGAATTTTTAAAGAATTATTTAAAATAGTTGTAGTGCAACAGAAGCATTTTAAAGTCTGAAAATGCTATTAAAATAATTATTTTGGGCAAATTTTATTATGAAAATATTTCCTACTGTAATTTAAAATATAAATGAATTGATTTAAGACAACTACCAAACCCATAATATTTTATAAAAATTTCTATATGGAGGGAAGAATTTTGGAAAAATAGAAAACATAAAATACTCTGAAATTAATAAAAGACCTAATATAATTCAAAATTTAATTTCTGGCCAAATTTTACTTAATAAAAATGTGGTTAAATTTTTGGGTGTTACAAGCGGAGAACATAAGATAGAAATTGTTTGTAGGGTATGAAACCACCTCAAAGTTATCCTTTCCGATCGATCTATTGAGCTATCCTATAAGTGTCACAAACAGCCCTAGAGTCCATACTAAAATAACACCATATGATACACATCAACCAACTCTAATGTCACCTAGATTCTCCAATGTCACCACAAGTATCCGTGAGTTGATTATACGATATGCATCAAACAATTTCATAATCATAATATTCAATCCACACAAAGAACTCCAAGGAGCACCCCAAAGTTTCTATCGGAGAAAAGATAATGAAAGCGTGCATCAACCCCTATGCATAGATTACCCCAATGTCACCACGGGAATCCGCGAGTTGAGTGCCAAAACATATATCAAGTGAATCAATATAATACCCCATTGTCACCACGAGTATTCATATGCAAGACATACATCAAGTGTTCTCAAATCTGAAATATTCAATCCAACAATAACGAAACCTCAAAGGGAAAATATTCGATTCATCACAACAAGGATAGAGAGGGAAGAAACACCATATGATCCAACTATATTAAGAAAGCTCGCGATACATCAAGATCGTGCCAAATCAAGAACACGAGAGAGAGAGAGATAAAACACATAGCTACTGGTACAAACCCTCAGCCCCGAGGGTGAACTACTCCCTCCTCATCATGGAGACCGCCGGGATGATGAAGATGGCCTCCGCTGATGATTCCCCCGAAAAAGGGTTGTAGATTAGATCGTGGAGGTGCAGAGGCTTGCGGCGGCGTAAAAACTCATCTAGGTTAACTTTCGGGAGTTTCTGAATATATATGATTTTTCAGCGTTGGAATCACGCAAAGAGGTGCCACAGGGGGCCCACGAGGCACCAGGGCGCGCCTGGGGGGTAGACGCTCCCAGGTGGCTCGTGGGGCCCCTGTGGCTCTTCTGCTGCTCCTCCGAAGCTTCCTGGGTCTGTTTCCTTCCAGAAAAAATCATTAAAAAGTTTCACTGCATTTGGACTTCATTTGATATGGATTTTCTGGAAAACCAAAAACAAGCAGAAAACAGCAACTGGCACTGGGCACTAGGTCAATATGTTAGTCCATGAGAATCATATAACACCCATATAAAAGTGCACCAAAATCACACAAAACTATAATAAACATGGCATGAATACTTCATAAATTATAGATACGTTGGAGACGTATCAAACGGCAAGCTGAGTGCACCGGTCCTTTAACATATTAATTATTCTTATTTCAGGAGCTTAGCATGAGTAAATTCAAGCTAACCTAGGGGCTAATGTCGGGGGAATTACCCGCGGCTAGACACGGAATCCCAAGGCATAACCCGGCAGAACCAAAGGGCCCATAACTGGGTCACGCATGGCATTAAACGGGCCGGCTCTCTATGGGACTGGACCCTAGAAGGAACCTGGTAAGACAAGCAAGACCTGGCCTGGGTAGACCCGGCTCGGAGAGAAGACCCGGCCCGAAGAGAAGACACAGACTGGGTAGATCAGTTCGAAAGAAAAGACCCAGACTAGGATCCGACTTGTAATAGAAAATAGACTAGTTGTAGTCCTACTAGGACTCTACTTGTAAGCCGACCCTTCAACTTATATAAGGAGGGGCAAGGCACCCCAAGAGGGAGAGGTCATGATAGACAGACAAGTTTTAGACAAGATCAAAGTAGAAGCTCTCTAGATTAGAGGTAGTGAAATAGCACCCTTGTAATTGAGATCATCATCATCGTCAATATCAATCAAGCAGGATGTAGGCTTTTACCTCCACCATGAGGGGCCGAATCGGGGTAAAACACGCGTCTCTCAATTCCGACCAACCACGTTCAAGCTACCACCTAATTGCGACTGCCTCACACCTACGTTCTCCTATGAGGACATAGACAAAACCACGACAGCAAGCAATGGAGCATGTGTAAGCAAGTTCTTAAGCTCATGAAATGCGGCATCTTGGGATGGACTCCAATCAAAAGGTGCATTCTGCTTACTCAATGCATGCAATGGTGATGCAATAGTGCTAAAATCCTTCACAAAGCGTCGATAAAATCCGGCTAAGCCAAGGAAACTACACACTTGAAGCAAATTGGTTGGTTGTGGCCAAGTTTTAATAGCATCAATTTTAGCTTCATCAACTTGAACACCCTTAGAGGAGACTACAAAGCCCAAGAAAACAAGCTTGTCAACACCAAAAGTGCATTTTTCCATGTTAGCATAAAGTCGCTCGTTTCTAAGAACTTGCAAGACGTCCCTAAGATGTATGACTGACATGATCTTCAAGCGATTGGCTAAACACAAGAATGTCATAAAAGTATACCACAACACAAATGCCAATGTATTTGCGAAGAACATAATGCATCACTCGCATAAAAGTGCTAGGTGCTTGAGATAAGCCCATAGGCACGACCAACCATTCATATAAGCCAAATTTGGTTTTGAAAGCCGTTTTCCATACATCACCCTCTTGCATGCGAATTTGATAGTAGCCACTTTTAAGATCAATTTTGGAGAAAGTAGTGGCTCCACTAAGTTCATCAAGCATGTCATCAAGGCGTGGAATGGGATGGCGGTATCTAACGGTCATAGCATTAATGGGACAGCAATCGGAACACATGCGATAGGTACCATCTTTCTTAGGCACAAGGATAACCAGAACAGCACATGGACTCAAGCTTTCGCGTACATACCCATTCTCCATGAGATGTTGCACTTGCCTTTGGATCTCTTTGGTCTCGTTGTGGTTGAGGCGGTAAGGTGCCTTGTTCGGTAGAGTTGCGCCGGGGACGAGGTCGATGTGGTGTTCGATTCCACGAGGTGGAGGAAGTCCGGGAGGTAGCTCATCGGGAAAAACGTCCATGAATTCCTGCAATAGATGAGACAACACTAAAGGTAGATGTTGTGAAGTATTAGTCTGCACCACTTCATCTTTGCACACAAGCACAAAGTGAAGAATGCTCTATGGGCTCTCACTCACATCCCTTATGTCTCTTTTGGTGGCTAAAAGCACTAAATGTTTCTTGTCGCACATCGTGGAGTCGCTCATTTTTGGCTTGTGGCACTCTCTCTCTTTTTGGTGGTTCACTCGCTCACTAGTCTCTCCACGATGGGTTGAAGCTTGCTTGTCAGCGATGACTTGACTTGGCGTCATGGGTCGAAGCACGAATTTCTTGCCCTTCATCTTGAAGCTATAGTGATTGGGCCGTCCGTTGTGGATGACGCCGCGGTCGAATTGCTAAGGTCTTCTAAGGAGGAAATGGCACACGGACATGGGAACCACAACAGACTCCAAGGTGTCTTCATATGCGCCAATCTTGAAGGACACTTGAACGGTGTGCTCGACTTGAATGGTGCCGGAGTCACTTAACCATTGGACCTTGTAGGGGCAAGGGTGCTTCTTCTTGAGCAATTGTAGCTTGGAACATAGCTCTTCACTTGCCAAATTGTGGCAACTTCCGCCATCGATGATGACCTTGACGGAATGTCCTTGAATACCCACTTTGGTATGGAAGATGTGGCAACGTTGGTCTTCGTCATGTTGTTGTTGAAGTGTCAAGATCTTGGAGACAACAAGAGTGGGGCTCGGATCATTGTCACAAAAGACTTGATCGTCTTCATCTTCATTCACTTGCTGATGCATGGCCACGTGCTCGAGGGCTTCCATTTCTTCTTCGCTCATGGAGTCATAAGTTCCGTCGTCATTAGCGATCATGGTGCGCCGTGTGGGGCACTCAAATGACTTGTGGCCTCGGCCTTTGCAAGTAAAGCATTTGATGTCACTTGTCTTGGCGGTAGCATCCGTAGGAGTTGTTGATGATGAAGCTCTTGGCTTGGTTGTACTTGAAGTTGGACGACTCGATGATGTCATTGGTTGCTTGGAACTTGACTTGTCATTGGTGCTTATTGTAGGTCAAGTCATGGAAGGAGGCATTATAGTCATTGAAGCTTGAGTGTATCAACCGTAGGTCTTGGAAGAGTACTTCAAGTACTTGTAGTCCTCTTGTACTTGTCGCTCCGCTTTGGTTGCTTGGTGCACTAGCTCGAGGAGGTTGGAGTACGGTTGGAAATCCGCAATTTTCTTGATTGGATGGTCAAGACCATTCAAGAAACGCGCCATAGTTTGTTCATCATCTTCCTTGACGTTGGCTCGTATCATGGCAATCTCCATTTCTTGGTAGTATTCTTCAACCGACTTGGTGCCATGCTTGAGGAGTTGTAGCTTCTTGAATAGATCACGGCTATAGTGTGTAGGCACAAAACAAGCTCTCATGACATCCTTCATTTGAGTCCAAGTCATGATAAGTTGTTCGCCTTTCTCTTGGCGTCGTTCGATCACTTGCTCCCACCAAATGAGAACATAGTCTTGGAACTCAAGTGATGCCATGGCCACCTTCTCTTCCTCATCATATTGGTGGAGATGGAATATCTTGTCCAACTTTAAGGCCCATGAGAGGTAGTCTTCGGGATCGGTGCTTCCGGAGAACTTGGGCATGTTGAACTTGAGCTTGCCGCAGCGCTCCTCATTGCGTTGGCGATGGCGAGGAGGCTCTTGCCATGGAGGTGGGTCTTGTAGATCTTGCTCCGCGTGCTCTTATTGATTATCTTGCCGGCGAGGTCGTGGCAAACGTGCGTGGTTCCTCCTTTCTTGTCACTCCTCAAGACGTGCGGCTTCATCTTGTCGCTCTCATTGGAGGGCTTCTTCTTTTTCTCGCACTTGGCGGTTGCGCTCGTCGACGGCACGAGTGGCCTCACGTAGGTCATGTTGAGCTTCAAGTGCTTGATCCTCACGATGTTGTCGTTCTCGTTGTAGAGCATCACCTTCTTGGTGTACTTGACGTTGGCGTTGTGGAACTTGCTCTTGGTCCATGGCGCCTTATGCTTGACGATGTTGTCGTTCGCGCTCTCGAAGGCGGTCTCGCAAACCATTGCCACGGAATGGGTTTGGTGAAGCTTGATGGCCTTCATGGTCTTGGTGACGATGTGATCTGTCTTGTGGGAGACTAGCATCTGAAGATGTGTCCGAAGAGTGTCGGCTCGAGTGGCGTCTTCTTGATCTTGAAGTAGACGAAGTGGAAGAGGCGCGGTTGACCATCATGGTACGGAACTGTTCCATTTGATACGATAGCTTGTCATCGAGGGTTTGTCGAAAGTCGGAGGTGAGTTGCTCAATGCGTTCGCCTAAAGCTTCACTTTCTTGATGTAATGCTCGTTGGACGCCGAAGAGGTGATTCTTGGTGACGTAGTCGTTCGGTGCGTCGTCTTGCTCATCAAAGAGTGGATTGGTAGAAGTGCTTGGCCTATCCATAATTCTCAAACAAGTGTTAGTGGAAGAAACAAACGAACTAGACCAATGTACCTTATCCAATGTTGAAGATGGATCAATGATCACCCAATATGGTATTATGGAAATATTGCAATTGGTATCGGATCGTGTCAATCTCACACCTACACAAGTAAAGCTTTTGGAGTACCTTGGTTAGGATGGTGGCACAAAATATCTGCAATTGTTAGCAAGATATCAATAATGTTGAGAAAGATTCACAAATTCGCAAGGGAAACAAATAGACCAATAGTAAAGAGTGGCACACAGAAACAGATAGATAAGTGAGGTCGTGTAACCAAGGAAAGAGCACAAAATGTGGAATCCACGGAAAATGCTCATGTTGCACAACACTAGAGAGACGCTAGCACGATTGCTCAATAGGCGGATACGACACTTGTGCACAACCTATTGGAGACAAAACGTATCGACTTTCTATCTCAAGTATGCTATGTATGTATGATTCCCGGTGAACTTGTCACGATGATCCAAGATGATCAAGTATGATATGCAATGTGGCGATGCTATGGCTATTGCTTACAAGCTTGTTGTTGCCCTTTCTCTTTTTGCTTAAAAGCTTCTCTTTCTTTTGATATTTTTCTTCGGCCACTTATGTGAAATGCTCTTACCAAGATAGCAATGATGTATATGCGGGAACAATTGATGACACAAGAGATGATACGATGATATATGCACGCTATGATAGGTATGCGGAACGTGTATCACTAAAGTGCACAAGTAGCATTGCCCAGCAATACTCAAATGGCTAGTCTCGTAGGAAAGTGACGCAAAAGATGGTCTCGGGGTTAACAATGCAATGGCAAGGGAATGAACAAGTTGTCGTCGATGTTACCGTCCTTGCTTATGGTGTTGGTGTCACAATGATGAAGTGGTCATTGTCGATGTCAAGTCCGTGGCGAAGATGAGCAGCCGTGATGTTGATGACGAACTGTCCGTAAGAAGCCGAAACACGTTAGGAAACGGAAACCGCAAACTCAAATTCTCAAGTGGCAAACTCGTGGTGGTTGCGGAAGTAGGTGGTGGAGATGCACTATGGTTGTATTGGTTAGCGGAAGTATGTGGTGAAATTGAGGAAAAAGGTCAAAATCGTGAAGTGGTGGAGTGATGAAGGCTGACAGGGGCCGGATGTCCGGGCCTGCGGGCTAGATGTCCGGGGTGCCGGATATCCGGGGACACGGGTCGGATGTCCGGGGGTGGCGATCCGTGGATGAACTCGAAGAATAAGTGGTGGAAAAGAAAAATCGGGGCAAAATTTGGGGAATTTCATGGATGGAATTGATGGAGATGGTGGGGAAAAGCTAGACCCACTCGAAAGACAGCAAATCCATTGATCAAAATCAAGAAAACATCATCAAACCAACAAATCACAATATTTTTTGGTATGGCTATTTTTGTGGGGAATTTTCGAAATTGGGCAAAACAAACAAAATTGGGGCTAGAAAGTGGAGGGGAAGAACTCCAAAGTGTGAATCAACGTGGCTCTGATCCAAAATGATGTAGGGTGGAACCCTATAGTGATGATCTTTTCACACTTGGAGGGGGAAAGGGGCAAATTGAGAGAAGAACACAAGAACAAACACTCAATCAACAAGATCCAATCACACATACACTAGACACACATACACATAAGGGAGATACGAGATCCAAAGTCAACACAAGAGTATACAAAGGTAGCTATTTCATCCCAATCCTTGGAGGAGTTGAGGTCTTGAATCCGAGGAGGATCTTCCCTACAAAGGGGTCTTGAATCCACAAGGGGATTTTCTCACATGGAGGTCTAGATCTCCATGGGAGAGGTAGTGGATGAGCAAAGCTCTATCTCAAATGATCTAAATCTTTGCTAACCCTAGAAGAGGGGAGGAGGAGGTCTATTTATAGTCTAGTACAAGTTGGGGACGAGTTGGATGGGTACATGGGGCGGTGGCCCGTTTACTGTGTGCAGACAGGGGCCGGATGTCAGGGCGTCGGGCCGGATGTCCGGGGGATCACGGGGGTGCCGGATGTCCGGCCTGGCCTCTGGCCAGGTTACGTTACATCGGGCCAGAAATCCGGGTGGGGGCCGGATGTCCGGGGCAGTCGGGCCGGATGTCCGGGCTGGGGCCGGATGTCCGGGTGCTGGTACTTGTCGGCGGCTGTCCTGGTGCTGTTGGTGAAGTGTCCAGGGGCCACATGTCCGGCTGGAGTAGGAAAACAGCAGTTTCTCTTGCCGAGCTCCTTCTTCCGTGTACTTGTGGTCTTGTCCAATGTTCCGGGCTTCTCCGAAAGGGTCCTCTTGGTACCTAAGCACACATAGCATTCCGGATTGAGGTAATTGCCATGTCTCGCGTGGATCATACGGAATGTCATTTAGGAGAGATGTCACCTCGGTCTCGATAGATCTTGCACGTGCTCGTTTCATCGCTCCTCTTGGCGCCTGGGGAGACGGAGGTGGGTCCATGGGGATGACCGTAGGATGCTCCGCATCAGCTTATCTCATGTCACCCTAAGATGTATGACATGATATTCAAGAGATTGACTAAACACAAGAATGTCATCAAAATATACCACAACACAAATGCCAATATATTTACGAAGAACAAAGTGCATCACACGCATAAAAATGCTAGGTGCTTATCATGTCTTGCAAGTTCTTAGAGACGAGAGACTTTATTCTAACATGGAAAAATGCACTTTTCGTGTCGACAAGCTTGTTTTCTTGGGATTTGTAGTCTCCTCTAAGGGTGTTCAAGTTGATGAAGCTAAAATTGATGCTATTAAAACTTCGCCACAACCAACCAATTTGCTTCAAGTGTGTAGCTTCCTTGGCCTAGCCGGATTTTATCGACGCTTTGTGAAGGATTTTAGCACTATTGCATCACCAGTGCACGCATTGAGTAAGAAGAATGCACCATTTGTTTGGGGTCCATCCCAAGATGCCGCATTTCATGAGCTTAAGAACTTGCTTACACATGCTCCATTACTTGCATTACCCAACTTTGAGAAAACATTTGAAGTGCATTGTGACGCTAGTGGTAATGGCATTGGTGGCGTGTTAATGCAAGAGAAGTGACCCATTGCATACTTTAGCGAGAAACTCTTCGGCATGCAACTTAACTATCCCATTTATGACAAAGAGTTATATGTCTTAGTGTGAGTCTTGCATGTGTGGGAACACTATCTTCGCCGTCTTGAATTTGTCATCCATACGGATCATGAGACGCTTAAATACCTTAAGGGTCAAACAAAATTGAATAAGCGTCATGCCAAATGGAGTGAGTTCATTGAGTCTTTTCCTTATGTTATCAAGTACATCAAAGGTAAGGAAAATGTTGTGGCGGACGCTCTTTCCCGCAAGTGCATGTTAGTTACTATTCTTGAGTTGAATGTTATAGGATTTGAGCACATTAAAGACTTGTATGTGCATGACGTTTCATTTGCGATTCCTTATGCCAAATGCCTCATGAACAAAACTTGGGAGCAATACTATTTGAAGCTCATGGTGGAGGACTCATGGGACATTTTGGACGCGACAAGACATTCTCCACGCTCTCCAAGAACTATTTTTTGCCCAAAGATGTTTCGCGACGTTTCACGCTACACCAACCGGTGCTCTACATGCCGCAAAGCTAAGTCTAAAGCTCAATCCCATGGTCTATATATGCCACTTCCTATTCCATATCACCCATGGGAAGATATTAAGTATGGATTTTGTGCTTGGTTTGCCTCAAACTCAAAACGGCAAAGATTCGGTATTTGTTGTTGTGGACCGTTTCTCTTAGATGGCACATTTTATTCCATGTAACAAGATCGACGATGCTTCACATGTTGCAAATCTCTTTTGTAGGGAAATCTTGCGATTGCATGGAGTGCCCAAGACGATTGTATCGGACCGTGACGTCAAGTTCCTTAGCTACTTTTGAAAGACACTTTGCGCCAAGCTCGGAATCAAGCTCCTATTCTCTACGGCATATCATCCACAAACCGACGGCCAAACGGAGGTCACCAACCGGACGCTCTCCACACTCCTACGCGTGTTGATCAAAGAGAACATAAGGGAGTGGGAGGAATGTTTGCCCATCGCCGAGTACGCCTACAATCGAGCACGTCACTCTACTACCAGCAAGTCCCCCTTCGAGGTTGTCTATGGCTTCAACCCGTTGTCCCCATTGGACATTCTACCGCTACCACTCCAAGAGCGCATCAACATGGACGCGAGTGCACGAGCGAGCTACCTCAAGAAGATACATGAAGAAACAAGGCACATGATCAAGCGCCAACTACAATGCCTCGCGACCAAGGTCAACGTCAACAAGGACCCCATGGTGTTCCAACCCAAAGATCTTGTGTGGCTACACCTACGCAAAGAATGCTTTCCCAACGAACACAAGTCCAAACTACTCCCTCGAGCCGACGGACCGTTCCAAGCAACAAGTACAACATGAGCGACCTTTTGAACGTCAAGGACCTATCTCCCTTCCATGGTGATGTGGATTTTGATCCGAGGACGGATCTCTCCCAAGGGGGGGGGGAGATGATGCGGAACATCCTACGGTCATCCCCATGGACCCACCTCCGTCTCCCCAAGTGCCAAGAGGACCAATGACACGAGCACGTGCAGACCGAGGTTACATCTCTCCTAAATGACATTCCGTATGATCCACATGAGACATGGCTACTACCTCAATCCGGAATGCTGTGTGTGCTTAGGTACCAAGAGGACCCTCTCGGAGAAGCCGGGAACATTGGACAAGACCCCAAGTACATGGATGAAGGAGCACGACGAGAGGAACCGCTGCAAGACTACAACAGTCGGACTTCTGGCCCCTGGCCCAGACATCCGGCCCCTGAAGGCCATGGCGACAACAGCAAACCAGCGGCTCCAAGTCCCAGGGCCTGGACATCCGGCCCAGCCCCGGACATCCAGCCCGATCGCCCCGGACATCCGGCTCCTGGCCCGGATTTCCGGCCAGAGTCAACAGAACCTGGCCAAAGGCTAGGCCGGACATCCGGCCCCATGCCCCAGACATCCGGCACCACCCCAAGCCGCCGGACATCCGGCCTGACGCCCGGACATCCGGCCCCTACGCGTGTTTGATGGCTGTGACAGCCTTGTACTCATCTATCTCGCCCCCAACTTGTACTAGACTATAAATAGGCCTCCTCCTCCCGTCTTCTAGGGTTAGCAAAGGATTAGATCATTTGAGATAGAGCTTTTCTCATCCACTACCTCTCCCATGGAGATCAAGACCTCCATGTGAGCATGTGAGAAGACCCCCTTGTGGATTCAAGACCCCTCTGAAGGGAAGATCCTCCTAGGATTCAAGACCACAACTCCTCCAAGGATTGGGATGAACTAGTTACCTTTGTATCCTCTTGTGTTGACTTTGGATCTTGTATCTCGCTTATGTGTATGTGGATCTAGTGCATGTGTGATTGGATCTTGTTGATTGAGTGTTTGTTCTTGTGTTCTTCTCTCAATTTGCCCTTTCCCCCCTCCAAGTGTGAAAAGATCACCACTATAGGGTTCCACCCTACATCAGCTACCTCTCGGACTTCCTCCACTTCGCAGAATCGAACACCGCATTGACCTCATCCACGGCGCACCTCTACCAAACAAGGCACCTTACCGCGTCAACCCCGACGAGACCAAAGAGATCCAAAGGCAAGTACAACATCTCATGGAAAACAGGTATGTACGCGAGAGCTTGAGTTCATGTGCTGTTGCAGTTATTCTTGTGCCTAAGAAAGATGGTAGTTATCGCATGTGTTCCAATTGCTGTCCCATTAATGCTATCACCGTTAGATATCGCCATCCCATTCCATGCCTTGATGACATGCTAGATGAACATAGCGGAGCCACCATTTTCTCAAAAATTGATCTGAAAAGTGGCTACTATCAAATTCGCATGCAAGAGGGTGATGAATGGAAAACGGCTTTCAAAACCAAATTTGGCTTATATGAATGGTTGGTCATGCCTATGGGCTTATCTCAAGAACCTAGCACTTTCATGCGTGTGATGCACTATGTTCTTCGCAAATATATTGGCATTTGTGTTGTGGTCTACTTTGATGATATACTTGTGTTTAGCTAATCTCTTGAAGATCATGTCATACATCTTAGGGACGTCTAGCAAGTTCTTCAAAACAAGCGACTTTATGCAAACATGGAAAAATGCACTTTCGGTGTTGATAAACTTGTTTTCTTGGAATTTGTAGTCTCCTCTAAGGGTGTTCAAGTTGATGAAGCTAAAATTGATGTTATTAAAACTTGGCCACAACCAACTAATTTGCTTCAAGTGTGTAGCTTCCTTGGCTTAGCCAGTTTTATTGATACTTTGTGACCGATTTTAGCACCATTGCATCACCATTGCACGCATTGAGTAACAAGAATGCACCATTTATTTGGGGTCCTTCCAAAGTGCCGCATTTCATGAGCTTAAGAACTTGCTTACACATGCTCCATTACCTGCCTTGCCCAATTTTGAGAAAACCTTTGAAGTGCATTGTGACACTAGTGGTAATGGCATAGGTTGCGTGTTAATGCAAGAGAAGTGCCCAATTGCATACTTTAGCGAGAAACTCTCCGGCGCGCAACTTAACTATCCCATCTATGACAAAGAATTATATGCTTTAGTGAGAGTCTTGCATGTGCGGGAACATTACCTTCGCCCTTGTGAATTTGTCATCCATACGGATGATGAGATGCTTAAATACCTTAAGGGTCAAACCAAATTGAATAAGTGTCATGCCAAATGGAGTGAGTTCATTGAGTCTTTTCCTTATGTTATCAAGTACATCAAAGGTATGGAAAACGTTATGGCAGACGCTCTTTCCCGCAAGTGCATGTTGGTTACTCAACTTGAGATGAATGTTATAGGATTTGAGCACATTAAAGACTTGTATGAGCATGATGTTTCATTTGCCATTCCTTATGCCAAATGCCTAACTCACACTTCTTGGGAGCGATACTACTTTAAAGATGGCTATCTTATGCGAGCTAACAAACTTTGTATCCCTGAGTCTTCTCTACGTTTGTTGCTTTTGCAAGAGGCTCACGGTGGAGGACTCATGGGACATTTTGGATGCGACAAGACATGCGCCATGCCTTCCAGGAACTATTTTTGGCCAAAGATGTTTCGAGACGTCTCACGCTACACCAATCGATGCTCTAGATGCCACAAAGCTAAGTCTAAAGCTCAATCTCACGGTCTATATATGCCACTCCTCATTCCATATCAACCATGGGAAGATGGATTTTGTGCTTGGTTTGTCTCGAACTCAAAACGGGAAGATTCAGTATTTGTTGTTGTGGACTGTTTCTCTAAAATGACACACTTTATCCCATGTAACAAGATCGATGATGCTTCGCATGTTGCAAATCTCTTTTGTAGGGAAATCTTGCAATTGCATGGAGTGGCCAAGACGATTGTATCGGATCGCGACGTCAAGTTCCTTAGCTACTTTTGGAAGACACTATGCGCCAAGCTCGGAATCAAGCTACTATTCTCTTCGGCATATCATCCACAAACCGACGGCCAAACAGAGGTCACCAACCAGACGCTATCCACACTCCTCCGCGTGTTGATCAAGAATAACATTAAGGAGTGGGAGAAATGTTAGCCTATCGCCGAGTACACTTACAATCGAGCAAGACATTCGACCACCGGCAAGGCCCCCTTCGAGGTCGTCTATGGCTTCAACCCATTGTCCTTATTGGACATTCTACCGCTACCTCTACAAGAGCGCATCAACATGGATGCGAGTGCATGAGCAACATACATCAAGAAGGTGCATGAATATACATGGCACACTATCGTGGGAAAACGACGATCTATGGGATCAAGAGGATCCCTTTGCGGTCCAGGAGTGGGATCACAATACTACAAAGAGCAGGGCTAGTAGATATGAGCACAAGCAACGATTTATCCAGGTTCGGGCTGCTATGAGCATAAAACCCTACTCCTGTTCTGGTGGTTTGATTGTATGTGAGCTCAAGAGTTACAAAGAGCGCAGCTTGCCGGCAAGGTGCGCGGGAAGTGCAGCTATGGCGTGTCGTTGAGCTAAGAGTCAACCGTTCTAAGTGTATTCGTGGTCCTCCTTTTATAGCCAAGGGGTTACCATAGAGGCTAACATGGTCATTACAGAGTATGAATAGTAACTAGCACCGTCACCACGTCTATCTCCAGACGGGGTAAGACAAGCACATTAAATGCACCGTTAGGTGCTACGTCGGGGAGGTGAGGCTTTGGGTAAAAGATCTGTACCACCGGTCCTGGCGACCTCTTGTCACCTTGACACATCCTAGGGACGGGTGTCATTAAAGTTAATCCTGGCATGGCATGCTGACACGTGCCTTGGCCAGCTGCGTTGACTGCCTACCTGCTCGACACCTATCATGCGTGCTTATCTAGCCGTTGATGAGGTGGAGCGGTAACGGGACAGAACGAGCTTGCCGGGCCGTTGCTTGCCGGCAACCATAGTCTTGGTCTTTACCTTGCCGGTACGGAGCTTGCCGGCAAGGGCAATCTTGATCTTACGTATGAGAATAGTACTTCTCGATGACCTGCCTTGAGGTCTTCTTCACGGTCTTGTTTATTCCAAGTCTTGGGTCATAGTTATCCTCCGTGAAGCCCTTGTCGTCAGGAAGGCTACAACTGCCTATGCCCAAGTCAGGGTACGAGGGCACCCATGCTTTAGTACACCGATAGGAGCCCCGTGGCCTGGGCCACATGCGCATGCGAGGCGTCATTGGGCCAGGCCCGAACAGTGCACAGGCACGCGTGGCAGAGGATAACTATCGTAATCTTCTCTGTTACCACGCCCCCCACCATGCGCATTAAATGCGGGCGTGGGAGAGGTGGAATGGAACGGGCGCGGGGAGGTAGTGCGCCTGAAAAGCGCAGCCACGTAGGACGGTAAAGAGCTAGCCCCCACGCCTTTCCCATAAAATTGAATCCGCGAGGGGCGCTGCTCATTTACCCCCCTTCTCCGAATCACGGCATCTTCGTCTTCTTCCTTGCGCCAGAGTGGAAAACACGCCCTCTGCTTAGGCCGGCGTGCAGCGTAGCTCCCCCTCACAAATCTCGCCATGGCGCCGAATATAGCCGAGAAGGCCCCGAGTTCGGCGGCGGATGAGAACAAAGCTGCCAAGGCTGCGCAGCGGCGGGCTCGCGCCGTTTTCCCTTCGGTGCTCACAGAAGATGGCCTGACGAAGGATTGCGTGCACATGTACACGAGCAAGACGCAGGTCCGTGAGGCCACAGCAGTGCTCCCAGGGTCCCTCCCTCCTGTTGAGGATCGATTTCACTTCTTTGTCAGGTACTTCTACTGCGGTTTGTGTCTGCCTTTCTCTGATTTCTTTGTTGAGGTGATGAACACTTTCGGATTCAGTCTACTGGATTTTACCCCCAACGCGGTCACCTATCTGGCAACCTTCGCGCACCTGTGCGAGAACTTTGTGGGAATAGCCCCAAATGTTGCTCTGTTCCGGCATTTCTTCATCCCCCGGGCCGAGGAGGGCGCCCTTTCTGGTAGTTTCGCCTGGGTCCCAAGGGGAAACTCGAAGAAGTACTACTTGGACGGCAAGCTGCACATCAAATGGTACGAGTGGTGGGCCGACTAGTGCTGGATCAAGCAGCGGGATTTTCCAGCCTTTTGCCACCTCATGATCGAGAGGATTGAGAAGCCCGAGAGCTGAAACAATGTCGACCCTAGCGACACCAAGCTGGGAGTGGCGCTATGCCAAATCCTCGCTCTCAAGGGGGCCGACCTGACGATTGAGATGGTGGGGGCGGACTTCACTCGCCGCCGGATCGCCCCGCAGCAGCACAGAGGAGGCCGGCGAGCGTGGGAGTACCAGGGCCCCACTGACCCAATGCATCTGCATCCGGGCTCCGACAACAACTTGATGGTAATGGGGCACTACCGGCTCATTTGCCAGCTCTTCAATAGGGGTAGCATCTTCGACCTGCTGGAGAAGGTAATGCCCTTGTGCAACAATACCGCCAAGGTTTCCATCTTGGCGATGATGCTAGACTGCGATGCCAGGACGGTTCTGAGCACATGGGTGGAACCCAGCAAGGAAAATGTGGACAGCTGGTTTGTCGGCCTGGTGGAGAAGGCAATTGGAGCCGAGGATGACATGATGCACCCGACGAACGATGATTGGAAAGAGTTCCTGGCCTTGAGAGCTAAGGAGCTCAAAAGAGTGAAGGTAACTCGTTCCCGGGCAGCCAAGGGCACCGGTAACGGAGGGGGCACCGGAAGCCAGGCTGAAGAGCAAGCCACAGTCCCGGGAACCAGCGGAGGAAGCCGCCCCCAAGAGCATGCTGGCGAGGAGGAGCAGACCAAAGAGTCTGAGGAGGGGGAAGACGAGGAGGAGCAGCCCGATGGGTCTTCGAACGAAGGGGAGGAGGAAGAGGAAGAAGAGCCACCTCGGGCTCCTCCTGCCAAGGTGAAGATGGCCGTCACCAAGAGGCCCGCTCGAAAGAAGGCAGCGCATACCGAGCCGGCAAGCCAAGAGCTCGCCGTCGTCAAGGTATTAGCCGCGGCTTCTCGGGCACAGCCTTCCCGGCGACAGCCTTCCCGCGCTGCTGCCCCTCGCCGACCCATCCCACCAACCGTGGAGGAGGCGGGTGTTTCGCAGCCCCCAGCTCCCCTGAAGCGTCCCAGGAATTCACTGCCATCACCTACGATTGTAGGGACGGGGGACACAGTTCTCTATGACCTGTCGGTCCTTAGTGACCCTGACGAGGACGAAGAGTAAGCACCTCCATCTCCGTGCATTTTTCTTGTGATCGCCCAAACTCGGTTGTTGAACTGATCTTTTTGATCGTTATGATCTTGTAGGGATGAAGTGCCACTGGCGAAGAAACCCAGGACCACCGAAGAGGGCGAGACGGCAACCGGCGCCGATCAAGGCGCGGGTTCATCTGAAGTTGCCGGCTCGAGCCCCCCACGTGAGGTTCACATACGGTTTCTGCTGGCGAGCATTACCGTCGAGTCTTCCACGATGGAGACCGACAAGGGGTTGGAAAGCAAGCAGCCGGGAGGAGAGCGCCAAGGGGTAGACCCCTTGATGGCGCCCTCGGCTCCCAGACCGTCGCCAAGATCTTTACCGGCAAGGAGCAACCCTCCTCCAGATGACCCCCAAGAAGGGCTCATCCGTGCGGAGGTCCGTCCAGCAACCAATGTTGCCGGGGACCAAGCGCCGGCAACCGAAGTGGCCGGAGGAAGAACGGCATCCCCTCCACGTGTTCATCAAGGTAACCCTCTTTCCAAACGCACTGGATCCATTGCCAATCCTTCTTTTTTGTTTTCTTGAAGTTGATTTGAGTCATGAATATCTCCTTTCTCCACTTCTTCTCCACTCTACAGAACCAACCCCTCCAGAATAGAGGGAAGTATCTATGGAGGGAATCGTGAAGAGCGCCACTGATGAGGCCACTAAGAATTCCGCCAGGTAAGCCGCCGCGTCCGCTGCCGAGGAGGCCAGGAAAACCCCCGGAGAGCCTGCCGTGCCCTCCGGCAGTGCATCTGGGCTTGTCACAATGGACGCTGAGATGGGCGAGGCTAGCAGTGATAGGCCAAGCGTCGTCGTCCACCCTAGTGCGGCTGATGCACAGGCTCTGACGGGACCTTTGGGGCCAACCGATCAGCAGCAAGGATCCGAAGCCCCTAGCACATCTGGTGCCGGGGAGCCTACCTTTGATGAAGCCATCGCGGAGATCTTGGCGCCCTTCTCCAACAGCGTCGCAGTACCAGACGACTCCGATGGTGGTGCCGTGGACCTTGCATTCTTGACGGCGATGGCCAACGGCTTCAAGGATGTGCAAGACCGTTACAGCAAGCATTGGGACAGACTGCACGCACAGCAGCAAGCCGTGGAGCTGGCTGAACGGAAGCTGAAGGAGAAGGCGGAAGAGATCCGCCAATGGTATAATAGTAAATTCCATATCCTCAAGAGGCAGGAAGAGAAGCTTGATCCTTCCAAGGAGGAGGCAGCGACCCTGGACGGCATGTTGACGGAGCGCGAAGCCCAGCTCATCGTCAAGGAACAAGAGCTCGCCGCCCGAGAAGAAGCACTTGCCACCAAGCTACACGGCAAGGATGAGGAGATCCAGACTCTGCTTGTGCAGCGGACCCAAGAGCTAGAGGAGGGCCATAAACAGGCCATCGAGACTCAAGCTGAGGCCCACGCCGCCAAGCTCCTGGAAGCCGCCAAGGCCGCAGAGGTCGCTGAGACCGCCAGGGTGGAGTTGGAGTCCAGGGTACCGAAGCTTGAAGAAGACCTCGCCACCAAAGCTAAAGAACTCCTGACCGCCAACAACTCCATTGCTGACCTCCAGTCAAAGCTCAGGACTATGGAGAAGGATTTGGAGGTTGGCAGGGAAAAGGAGAGGGAACTGTAGGTAAACTGGGAGAAGGAGAAAGCTACGCATGCCGATGCTGCAAATTCCTTCGACGGGCACCAGAAAGCCATGGATCTGTGGATTGGTCGCCTTGTCGATGTCGCCGAGCGCCTCGTGGCTCAGGTGACCATCATGGACAAGGAGAAACATAGCTTCATCGTCGGTGAGCATGATTCCACCAGCGCCAGCCTCACCCTCTTCTTCGAAGGACTCCTCAAGATACTGAAGAAGCATCATGAAGGGAGGTCCGCCCACTTTGCCAGTGAGTCCCACAAATTTTGTAGCGACGTCGTCTCCAAGATGCTTGTCAACATTATCTGCTGGAACCCTGGGATTGACGTCTCCAAGGCCTTCAGAAGCTTGCCGCCGGGGACGGACACCACAGCTGCTAAAGAAGCCGTCGCTCCCCTCATCATCAAGATTCATCAGGTCCCGAGGACTGAGGGCGATCGCAAGGATTAGCCCCCTTCGCTGTTTCTTGTTGCAGGTGTAGTTCATGTAAAAGACAGGCTTATCTTAAGTTAGAACTGCACTTGGCTTTGATGTAATATAACTTGTGTTTTGGATGGATGGATGCATGCTATCTCTCTTGTCTTATTCTGTCTTTGCATGGTTTTTGTACCCTACGCTTGCCGGAAACTTGCCGGTGCACGCACTCTTGCCACGAGCGCTTGAGGAACTAGTCCTTAGCAGCTTGCCAGAAGTGCCGCTGCCGGCAAGGGTACACTTGATGATCACAACGCAACTACTTAAGTTGCCGAGCGGACTCGAAACAAAGTAAGAGCGCAGTCGATCACAACAAGGTTCCTTAGCGTGCAGGTTTCTCATACAAAGGCCAAAATAGTTCAAGGAGAAGTTGCAACTACAACAAAGAATTTACTTTATAGTTTTGCAACTTAGCTTTTTCTTTGCAGTGCTTCTTGCCGTAGGACGATATCTTGAACTTGAACTTCATTCAGTATCCATACCATCACTCCCCCCGGGAAACTTGTATGCGAGGAACCCTTCTGTTCTTTGAGAAAAAGAAAGAAGAGAAATGAGGAGGCTGGAACCTTGACGGTTCGTTAATCATCCTATGCAAGGGAAAATGTAGCACAAGGTTGCCTGCACCATATAAACAAATATGTACTTGGACAAAGAATTGTGAAGCACTTATCTTTATTTATGTGCACGGGATCTGCGCCCGGCTCTGTACAACGGTTTACATGCCTTTCTGGCAAACTTGTACAAAAGAGGTTGCTAGGCAGCCCGGCAACCGCGCCTTACGGGTAAACTTGCAAAGATGCTCAATATTCCATGAGTTGAGCACCGGAGTGCCATCTTCGGTCTCTAGGCGGACTGCGCCGGGCCTAGTGACTCGTACCACCCGGTAAGGGCCCTCCCACTTTGGCGTCAACTTGTTTTGACCCTTCGTGGACTAAATCCGATGAAAAACAAGGTCACCCTCCTCAAGGTTCCTGGCGTTCACTTTGCGGCTATGGTAGCGGTGCAAAGCTTGCTGGTACCGTGCAGCACGGACAGTAGCCCGGAAACGATCTTCCTCAAGGAGCGTGGCATCATCTTGCGGGAGCTCAGCTTGATCCTCCTCATCAAAGGCCAAGACTCGAGGTGACCCGTATTTGAGCTCTGTGAGGAGTACCGCTTCTGAACCATAAACAAGGGAGAAGGGTGTCTGGCCAGTGCCTCGACTTGGTGTCATCCTGATCGACCAAAGAACTGCCGATAACTCTTCCACCCAGCGCCTTCCACACTTGTGCAGCATGTCAAAAGTTCTGGTCTTGAGACCACGCAACACTTCTACATTTGCCCTCTCTACTTGCCCATTGCTCCTTGGGTGAGCAACAGATGCGTAGCAAATCTTATTTCCAAGTTCTTCACAATATGCTGTGAAGGCGCAGCTCGTGAATTGGGTGCAGTTGTCAGTGATGATCCTGTTGAGGACACCAAAACGGGCAACCAATCCTTTGAGGAACTTGATGGCTGACTGTGCCGTCACCTTCCTCACTAGCTCCACCTCAGCCACTTTAAAACTTGTCGATTGCAATGTACAAGAATTCAAAGCCCCTGGTAGCACGGGGGAAGGGGCCGACGATGTCGAGCCCCCAGACCGAGAAAGGCTAGGAGAGAGGGATGGTTTGGAGGGCTTGAGCTAGCTGGTGAATGTCCTTGGAGTGGAATTGGCATGCTTCGCATCTGATAACCACTGCCAAGGCGTCTTGAAGGGCTATCGGCCAGTAGAATCCTTGACGGAACGCCTTGCCGACAAGTGCACGCGACCCAATGTGAGAGGCACACATCCCTTCATGCATCTCTTCCAATAGCCTCTGTCCATCATGCTGGCAGATACACTTCAATTTCACCCCATTTGCTCTCTTTCTGTACAGAATGTTGTCAACAAACTTGTACATCCTTGATTGACGGGCTACTCCTTCTACATCCTCTTGCTCATCGGGAAGACCTCCTGTCTGAAGGAACTGGACAATTGACTGTGCCCATGCCGGAGCTTGTGGCTCGACGACAAGGACTAAAGGCATTTCTTCCTCTGCGGGAGCGCTTGCTTCGACGGCAAGGATCTAGCTTGCCGGAAACTGTAGCTCATCGGCCAAGGGTATCTTGTCAGCGGTATCTACTTTCTTGGCGGCTGCCGGCAGCTCTGCCGGAAAGTAACCACCAACATCTTGCTTTCTCTTCTTCGCCAACCTCGATGGTGTAACGGATGGCTGAGTCAGATGGAGCACAAAATTTCTTGGTTCCACAGGCATCTTTTGGGCGGCAAGCTTTGACAGGTCGTCGACATTCCAATTCTGGGCACGTGGAACATGCTCTGCTTGTAGACCGTCAAAGTGCTCTTCGAACTTTCTCACCTCATCAACGTACGCCTCCATCAAAGGGCTCTGGTAATCCTTGTTGACTTTCCTCACCACTAACTGTGAGTCGCCTTTGATAATTAGCTTTTGAATACCAAGGTCCACCGGCAAGCAATCCTTCATACCCAGCAGTGTTGTTGGTGGCCTGCTCCTGGGGAAAGTGCATATGAAGCACGCACTTGAGGTGCTCTCCGGTGGGTGCTATAAAAAGCACGCCGGCACCGGCGCCTTTCAACGTGAAAGCACCATCAAAGTACACGATCCAATCATCAATAGTTTCCTTGCCGGGGAGAGAGGTCTCCAGAACTTCTTCGTCTGGCATGGGGGTACATTCTGCAATGAATTCCACCAAGGCTCTACTCTGAATTGTTGAGGTACTCTCAAACTTCAAATCAAAGCTCGACAGCTCCAACGCCCACTCCACAATCCTGCCGGTTGCCTCTGGATTTGTCAAGATGCATTGCAATGGAAAGCGAGTGACGACGGTGACTGGGTGTGCTTGAAACTAATGGCCAGCTTTCTTGAGCCCATGAGAAGGCCAAAAAGCAACTTTTGCACACCAGAGTACCTTAACCTAGCCCCTTGTAGGAGGGAGCTGACAAAGTAGACTAGGCACTGCACCATCTTCTTCTTCACAACTTGTTGATCTAGCTGGCTGGCTTGCACAATCTCTGGCTTGTCGGCACCTGACCTTGCAGGAGAAGATTTCGGCTCGTCAGGTCGTGGCTCTACGGCTGCTACCTCTTCCTCATCTGCCTCTCTTTCAGCCACAAGTGCAGCACTGACCACTTGATTCATTGCCGCTAAGTATAGCAGCAATGTCTCTTGCGGCCTAGGCGCAACTAGTACTGGCAGAGAGGATAGGTACTCCTTCAAATCTTGGAGCGCAGCCTCCGCTTCCGGAGTCTAGTTCACTGGACCTACCTTTTTCAATATCTTGAAAAACAGCAAGGCACGCTCTGACGATTTGGAGATGAACCTGCTGAGGGTGCCAACGCAGCCGGCAAGACGGCTGACATCCTTGACGCGTCTCGGTGCTTCCATCTGCTCAATTGCTTTGATCTTATTGGGGTTGGCTTCAATCCCTCTCTCAGACACAAAGAAACCAAGAAGCTTGCCGGATGGAACACCGAACACACACTTATCGGGGTTGAGCTTCAAGTTGAGTTTGCGCAAGTTCGCAAATGTCTCTTCCAAATCCTGAATCAGGGTTGACTTGTCTCTGGTTTTGACCACAATGTCATCCATCTAGGCTTCCACATTTCTGTGCAGATGTGGCTCAAAACTGATCTGAACTGCTCTGGCAAAGGTTGCCCCGGCACTCTTCAATCCGAAAGGCATACGCATGAAGTAGTATGTGCCACATGGAGTGATGAATGCGGTTTTCTCCTCATCTTCCTTGGCCATAAAGATCTGATGATAACCAGAATAGGCATCAAGGAAAGAGAGTAAATCACAGCCGGCAGCGGAGTGTACAATCTGGTCGATGCATGGCAAAGGGAAAGGGTCCTTTGGATAGGCTTTATTTATATCAGTGAAGTCTATACAAAGCCTCCACTTCCGTTTCGCCTTGCGCACTACAACTGGATTGGCTAACCACGTAGGGTGTAGCACTCCTCTGACTAAACCTGCTGCTTCCAACTTCTTGATCTCCTCGGCAATGAACTCTTGCCGCTCCAAAGCTTGCTTCCTGACCTTCTGCTTTACGGGTCTCGCATGAGGGCAGATAGCAAGGTGGTACTCAATTACCTCCCTAGGAACACCGGGGATGTAAGATGCTTGCCAAGCAAACACATCGACATTCGCCCGTAGGAAGGCAACGAGCTCGCTTTCCTATTTGTCACCGAGAGTGGCACTTACAGAAAAAGTGCTACTTGTCCCATCCTCTCTCGCAGAAACTTGCTTGGTCGCCGATGCGGAGGCCTTGGCTTTCTTGCTCTTGCCGGTAGAGCTCTCTGGTATGTCCTCGACGGGCGTGCTGCACTCTAAAGTGCACTTCCCGGAGTCCGTATCAGGGGTCTTGCCGGACTTCTTCTTCTTCTTTCCTCCCCCGGGAGCTTTGCCGGCAGGAGCAGGTGCCTTGTCGGTAGATGCTGCCACTGCCTCCCGGTAGAGCTTGTCGGCGCAGATGATTGCGTCCTTGTGGTTCGACTTGATGGTGAGGACCCCCATCGGCCCTGGCATCTTGTTGACATTGTAGGCGAAGTGCGACGTGGCCATGAACTTGGCCAGCGTCGGACGACCCAGAATGCCATTGTAGGGCAGGGGCATCTTGATGACGCTGAAGATGATCTTCTCCGTTCGGTAGTTGAGGTCGCTGCCGAATGTGACCGGCAGCATGATCTGGCCCTTCGGCCTGTTCCTTCCTGGACTGATCCCTTGGAACGTGCCGGTCTCCTCAAGATCTCTGTCGGGGATCTACAGCCTCTTGATCACGTCGTGAGAGATCAAGTTCAAGCCAGCCCCACCGTCAACCAAAATCTTCGTCACCCTAAGGTTGCGGATTGTTGGCGAAACCAACAACGGCAAACACCCGACCGTAGTGGTGTGATCAGGGTGATCCTCGGCATCAAAGACGATGGGCGTGTGCGACCACTTGAGTCGCTTCTGTGCTTCCATCATGGGCTCCGCGGCATTCACCTCGCGGATCCATTGCTTCAGTTGCCGGTGTGAGGAGTGCAAAGATGCACCTCCGTCAACACACATGGCATCCACTATGTTCTGGAACTCCTTGTCGGACTCATCTTCATCCTCATCACCATCATCTTGGTCTTGTGTAGCCTTCTCTTTTGGCTGCTTGGCCTTGCCACGGCGGCCCCCTCGGCCACCTCGGTTCTACTTGCCGAACCCACCGGCACCATCCTGGCCCTTCTCCTTGTCGCACATCTCATACTCTTGCTTCTGCTTCTCGGCAACCTGCTCTACTTGCCGGCACTCCTAGAGGTCGTGGCCCTTGGTGCGGTGGATCCTGCAGTAGGGCCCACCGGTCTTGCCACTCTTGTCGCCCGCCGCAGCCTCCCGGCAGTCAGCGCATCCGGCAGCCTCCTTGCCGGGGCTTACTGCCTTCGACTTCTTGGCGGTGTTGGCGTCACCGGGGCTCTCCACTGCCATCACTGTCTTGCCTTTACGCTTCCGATTGCGCTTTCGGCTCTTGTTCTGTGGGGTCGACGCATCATCTCCGTCGTCGTCCTCAGAATCGACGTCAGCGCCACCATCTTCCCCTGGGAGTCGCCTCCCTTCCTCAGCATGTGCACACTTGTCCGCAAAGGCGTACAACTCGTTGATGGTCCTGACCTTCATGACATTCATCTCAGACCGCATTTTGCGGTGGAATGCGATGCAAACAGCTGCAGGATGAACATCAGGAATGTTGTGGTGCATGCGACTGAACCTCAGTATGTACTTGCGGAGGGTCTCGCCATCTCTCTAGGGGATCGCATGCAAGTCGCTCTCCTGACCAGGGAGCGTGTGGCCACTGTCGGGCCATTGGGAACAAGGGTACCCCGGCCCGTCTGCCTGCGGCCCAGGGAACGACGCCCGGCGAAGGCCCAAGACGCGGCCCATCCGAGGGCGCCGCAAAGTGAAGACATCTCCTGAGGCGCCGGCCTCCTGAGGACCCCTCCTCAAGACACGACCCGTCAGCACTCAGCCGCGGTAGCGGCAGGAGCCTCGCGAGGCTGCCTCCCGAGGCGCCCTCCCGAACCGGGCACCCAAGGCCATCTCGCCTGACGTTGGCTGCGCGGTCATGTGCCCACCACGTGGGTGACGCGCGTAGCGTCGAAGGGCGGCAGAGACCGCGCCAACGGGCGCGGATAGAGAAGCTTTCCTCTTCGGTGCTAAGGGGGCAGCCCCACCTGCCCACCCCAAAAGCAAGGCCCAAGGACTACCCGTTTGGTGATAGAAGACCGAGACAGCAAGGCGTGCAGGGCGGAGGTCACCACCGATCCTACCGGCGCGTCATGGATCATGCTTTTGCAGGTCAAGACCGCCTTTAGTCAGGATAGACTGAGCACCTGTCCCCTTTCAAAACCCGCGAAGTGTGGCAACCCTTCCCGCCTAGTTTTTAGGGGAAGAGGACCAGGGCGGCTATAAAAGGGGCAGAGCTGCCATTGTAGAGGGGATCGATTCCTCTGCCTTCTACCTTGTACGCGAGAGCACCTTCTTGCCCATAGCAGTCCTAACCGCAAGCAGGAGTAGGGTTTTACACCGCAAGGTGGCCCGAACCTGGGTAACCGTCGTGCCCCCTGTCGTGCTCCCGTGTAGCGTTCTCGCCGTAGCTTTGCCATGGTCACCTTTGGTCGGAAAGAGCTAGCATGCCCCTAGTGTTCAAACCTCTAGTTCCCCGGAGTCCAAGCTCCAATATTTGGCGCGCCAGGTAGGGGGTGCGCTTCGTTTCTTTCCACTTCCTCGCCGCCATGGCCGACGCTCGCCGCGAGCACTACGTGCGCCGAGCTGCCAGGGTGGCCCAGACGGAGACCGTCGCCCGCGACGACCGTCGACGCCGCGCCGCCGGCGCTGCTACCGACCCTGCTGCGAGGGAGCAACAGGCTTCTTCCCACCCCCCGTCCATGCAGGCGGACGGTCACACTGCCACGGCCTCTTCGCTCGCCTGGCGCGACGCGCCGTCCCCGCAGGCCGCGCTGCTCATGGCGCGTGAGCTCCTCCGCTACCGCCCCACTGACACCGGCTATGACGCCTAGCTCGGCCGCATCACCGAGCTCGTCAACGCCGCAGGCGACGCCCCGGTGCCCTCTCACTCGCTCCGTCCTCCGCCGTCTCGCGCCGGGGACGTGGCGCACGACGCGCCTCCTCCGCCTCCTCTACACCGCGAGGGCACCCGGCACCACCACAACGTGCGGGCGCATGAGCACTCCCGCGGCGCATCTTCACCGGACCATGGAGAGCCCAGCTGCCAGATCATCCGGTGCGCGCCACCCGATGCACGCGTCCTCCTTGAGCAACCGCGACAACTCCAAGACAGGACCGTCCAAGAAGTCGTAGCCACCGGCCGTCAGAACCGCGCCGCCCTCGCCGGCGGCATCCCCTCCAGCTGCGTGGGCTGACGTGCCTTAACCCGCAAGCTGCGTTGCGTGGTGTGGCACACCAAATTCAAGCTGGACCTGCCTCAGCGCTACGACGGCACCCCCAACCCCGCAGAGTTCCTGCAGCTCTATGCTCTGAGCATCGAGGCAGCGAACGGCGACGACAAGGTCATGGCAAACTGGTTTCCCATGGCTCTCAAGGATGGCCCACGCTCTTGGCTCATGAACCTCCCCGAGGCGTCCATCTCTTCATGGGGCGAGCTCTGCCGGTAGTTCGTCGCCAACTTCAAGGGCAAGCACGAGCGCTCCCTCACGCTCAATGACCTGCGCGCTGTGTGCCAACGCCCCGATGAGACCCTCCGCAAGTACATCCAGCGCTTCAACCAAGTGCGCAACAAGATTCCTCGCACCTCCAAGGCCGCCAACGTCTCCGCGTTCTCCAACGGCGTCATGGACGTCCGGATGCATGAGAATCTCGCCATCAACGACGAGCTCGACTCCGTGCTCGAGCTATTCGACCTCGCCGACAAATGCACCAACGCCGAGGAAGGCCGCCTCTTCGTCCACAAGGATCCCGACGCGGCGCCAGACGCCGCCAAGGCCAAGAGCAAGGACGTCAAGCGCAAGGGCCCTGCCGTGCTAGCGGCAGCACCCGAGCAGAAGCGCGGCCGTGAGCGTGACGAGCCCAAAAGAGATAACCGCCCTCTCTGCGCCTACCACAACTCGCACTCCCACAGCATTGAGGACTGCCATGAGCTCAAGCTGCTCCGCGACGAGCGCCTTGGCCGCCGCAGCGACCACAACGACCGCGGCACCGGCCGTGGAGGTGGCCGTAATGGCGGCCGCTGGGGAGACTACAACAACAATGGCAACTTCCGCGAGGGATGGCGCGACCAGCCTCGCGAGGCCGCCTGGCGCGACCAGCCTCGTGAGACCAACCCTCAGGCCAATGCTGCCCTTCCACCACTGCCGCCGCCACCACAACGGAATGATGGCAACCAGCCCGACCAAGACGCTGGGGGCTATCAAGAGCCTCGTGGAGTGGCCTGCATCCTAGGTGGAGCTCAGGCTCCCGCATCCAACCACCACTTCAAGCTGTTATCTCGTGAGGTGAACGCTGCCCTCCCGAGGCCTAAGGCTTCTCGCCTCCTCAAGTGGTCCCAATACGCCATCACCTTCGACTCCAACGATCACCCCAAGTCTTCGAGCGCTGCTTGCATGGTCCCCATGCTATGCACCCCCACCATCAGCAGCATCGCCGTCACCAAGACACTCATCGACGGAGGCGCCGGCCTTAATGTGATCTCCATCGAGACCTTCGAGCAGCTCCAAGTGCCTTACGACCAGCTGATGCCGACCAGCCCCTTCTCCGGAGTAACTAATGGCTCCACCATCCCTCTGGGCCAAGTGCGTCTCCGCGTCACCTTCGGCAACCGCAAGAACTACCATACTGAGCTCATCGACTTCGATGTGGCGCACATCGGCCTACCGTACAATGCCATCTTGGGCTACCCAGCCCTCGCCAAGATCATGGCGGTAACCCACCACGCCTACAACGTCCTCAAGATGCCGGGCTGCAGCGGCATCATCACCGTCTGCTGCAACGAGACTGATGCGCATCACCTTTGGGCCCCAGATGGGAAGAAACGCCGAGGCATACGTTGATGACATCGTCGTCAAGACTCGCGAGGCCTGGTCCCTCCTCGCGGACCTCCAGGAGACATTCGACAACCTGTGCAAGGTCAACCTCAAGCTCAACCCAGACAAGTGCGTCTTCGGAGTCCCCTCCGGCAAGCTTCCTGGTCTCCCACTACGGCATCGAGGCCAACCCCGAGAAGATCAAGGCCATCGAGAAGATGCGTCCTCCCTGTCGGGCCCATGGAACCCGGGGTATCCAGGCCCGTCTACCTTTGGCCCAGGGCGCAACGCCTGGCGTGGGCCCAGCAGGCCACCATCACCAAGCACCTCACCGGGGCTCCTCATGAGGCCTTGGCCTCCCGAGGCCCCCTCCTCTGGGAGCGGGCGAGCGAGGCTCAGCACCTCCACCAGCGGCCTCGCGAGGTCCTCTCGTGAGGCGACCTCTTGAGGTGGCCTCCCGAGGCCCCCTCCCGAGGGTGCACGAGACGAAGGCCATTCAGCGGAGCCGCGCGGTCTGGGACCCATCACGTGGGTGAAGCGCGCGGTGACGAGCGGTGACAGAGGCCGCGCCAGCAGGCGCGGATGAAGATGATTTCCTCTTTTGTGTTAAGGGAGCAGGGCCAGATATCTACTCCCCAAAGCAACCCCAAAGGTTGCCCGATCGGCGAAGGAAGACGAAGACGGCGGGTGCGCAGGGCGGAGGTCATCACCAAGCCCACCGGCGCGTCATGGATCACGCTTTGGCAGGCGAAGACCGCCTTTAGTCAGGATAGCCTGAGCGCCTGTCCCCTTTCAAAACCCGCCAAGTATGGCAGCCCTTCCCGCCTAAGTTTCAAGGGGGAAGAGGACCGATGCGGGTATAAGGGGGGCAGAGCAGCCATTGTAGAGGGCCGACTCCCCGAGGCCGGTTCCCATCGCCCTCGACCTTGTACTCTCTATCTCTCGCACCAGAGCAATACCAACCAAGCAGGAGTAGGGTCTTACACCGCAAGGTGGCCCAAACCTGGGTAAATCGCTGAGTCCACGGTCTGTCCCTCGCTAGCGCGCCCTCGCCGTAGCCTCGCCGTCGCTTAGCCGTGGTAGGAGACGAAGTGGTAGAACGAGCTCACCCCAGTGTTCGAACCTTCGGGTCCCCGGAGCCCGACTTCCGACATTTGGCGCGCCAGGTAGGGGTGCGCTACTGTTCTTCCGCTCCGCCCTCTGCTCCACCAACCCCATGGCCGACGCACGTTGCGAGCGTGCCGAGCGCAGGGTTGGCCGCGTGGCTCAGACGGAGCCAGTGGCCCGCGGCAATCACCGCCGCCCCGAAGCCGAGGCTGCTGCCGCCACCGACCCCGCTGCCCGTGAGCAGCAGGACTCCTCCCTGCACCCCACAGTGCAGGCGAACGGCCACACCGCCACTGCCTCCTCCCTCGCCCACCGTGGGCCGCCGAACCCGTAGGCCGCGCTACTCATGGCGCGCGAGCTGCTCCGTTACCGTCCAGCTGACGCCGGCTACGACGCCTAGCTAGGTCGCATCGCCGAGCTCGTCAACGCCGCCAGGGACGCTCCGGCGCCTTCCCACTCGCTTCGCCATCTGCCGTCTCGCGCTGGGGACCTGGCGCACGGCGCTCCCCCGCCGCCTCCTCTGCGCGACGAGCACGGCGGGCCTCAGCGCGGCGCGCGGGCTCACGAGCCGTCCCGTGGCACGTCCTCGCCGGACCGAGACGACGCCAGCTGCCAGATCATTCGCCGCGCGCCCCCTGACGCGCGTGTGCTCCTCGAGCGGCAGCACCGGCGCCAGGACCAGGCCGATCAAGATGTTGCGGCGGCTGGGCGTCAAAACCGCGCCGCCCTCGCTGGCGGCGTCCCCTCAAGTGGCGTGGGCTGTCGTGCCTTCACTCGCAAGCTGCGTCGCGTGGTCTAGCCCGCGAAGTTCAAGCCTGAGCTGCCTCCGCGCTACGACGGCACCCCCAACCCCGCAGAGTTCCTTCAGCTCTACGCGCTGAGCGTCGAGGCGGCGAACGGCGACGACAAGGTCATGGCAAACTGGTTCCCCATGGCCCTCAAGGACGGCCCGCGCTCTTGGCTCATGAACCTCCCCGAGGCGTCCATCTCCTCATGGGCCGAGCTCTGCAGCCAGTTTGTTGCCAACTTCAAGGGCACACAGGACCGCTCCCTCACCATCAACGACCTGCGGCGTGTGCGGCAGCGCCCGGACGAGACCCTCCGCAAGTACATCCAGCACTTCAGCCAAGTGCGCAACAAGATCCCGCGCGCCTCCGACGCGGCCGTCATCTCTGCATTCTCCACCGGCGTCATGGACGTCAAGATGCGCGAGAAGCTCGCCATCAACGGTGAGCTCGACTCCGTTGTAGGGCTGCTCGATCTCGCCGAGAGGTGCGCCAAGGCTGAGGAAGGCTGCCTTTTCATCCACAACGACCCCGACGCGGCGCTCGACGCCGCCAAGGCCAAGAGCAAGGACGTCAAGCGCAAGGGCCCGGTTGTGCTCGCGGGGGAACCCGAGCAGAAGCGCGGCCGTGTCCGCGACGAGCCCAGGAAGGACGGTCGGCCGCTCTGCGCCTTCCACAACGTGCGCTCCCACAGCACCGAAGACTGTCAGGAGCTCAAGCTGCTCCGCGACGAGCACCAAAGCCGCCGAGACGACCGCAATGGCCGCGGCGCCGGCCGTGGAGGTGGCCGCGGCAGCAACCGTTGGGACAGCCGCAATGGCAGCGGCAACTTGCGCCAGGGTTGGCGCGACCAGCCTCGTGAGGCCGTGTGGCGCGACTAGCCTCGTGAGGCCGTGTGGCGCGACCAGCCTCGTGAGGCAGACCCTCAGGGCAATGTCGCTCTTCGGCCGCTGCCGCCGCCACCCCGGGGGAGCAACGTCAACCGGCCTGATGAGGGCGCTAGGGGCTATCAGGAGCCTCGCGCGGTCGCCTGCATCCTTGGCGGGTCCCAAGCCCCCGCATCCATCTGCCACTTCAAGCAGCTCTCTCGCAAGGTGTATGTCGCCCTCCCAGGGCCCGAGGCCGCTAGACGCCTCAAGTGGTCGCAGTACGCCATCACCTTTGACTCCAAGGACCACCCCAAATCCACGGCCTCCGCACGCGCGCTCCCCATGTTGTGCACCCCCACCATCAGCAACGATGCGGTCACCAAGACCCTCATCGACGGGGGCGCCGGCCTCAACGTGATCTCCATCGAGACCTTCGAGACGTTCCAGGTGCCCTACGACCAGCTGATGCCGACCAGGCCCTTCTCCGGAGTGACCGATGGCTCCACCATCCCTCTGGGGCAAGTGCGCCTCCCCGACACCTTCGGCACCCGCAAGAACTACCACACCGAGCTCATCGACTTCGACGTCGCGCACATCGGTCTGCCTTACAACGCCATCTTGGGCTACCCAGCTCTCACCAAGTTCATGGCGGCCACCCATCACGCCTACAACATCCTCAAGATGCCCGGCTGCAGCGGCATCATCACCGTCACCTGTGACGAGAAGGACGCGGCCAGCACCCTCGAGCATGCCTACAAGGCCGCCGCGGTCACGCACCCGGCCGACGAGGACGCGGCCGAGCCTCCTGAGGCCGTGCCCGCAAAGAAGAAGAAGTTGTTCTCTCAGGACCGTGCCGAGACGAAGAAGGTGTCGGTGGACGGCAGCGGCTCCGGCCCTGCCTTCACCATCGGCACAGGCCTCCCTCCTGCATAGGAAAGCGCGTTCGTCACCTTCCTTCGGGCAAACTCAGATGTTTTCGCCTGGAAAGCATCTGACTTGTCCGATGTGCCGAGGGAGGTGATCGAGCACCACTTAGCGGTGTGCCCCAATGCACGCCCCGTCAAGCAGAAAGCACGGCGCCAGGCACCAGAGAATTAAGATTTCATCGTCAAGGAAGTTCAGAAGCTCCAGGAAGCTGGGGTCGTTCGCGAGGTGCGCCATCCCGAATGGCTCGCCAACCCAGTCGTCGTTCCCAAGAAGGGCGGCAAGGAGAGCATGTGTGTTGACTTCACCAGCCTCAACAAGTTCTGCCCTCAGGATCCCTTCTAGCTGCCTCGGATTGGCCAGGGCGTTGGACCCACCATCGGCGGCATGCGCATGCCTTTCGGGCTGAGGATCGCCGGCGCCTCTTTCCAGAGGCTGGCGCCCTTCGTGCCAGAGCATCGTGAGCCTTCAGCTCCTCGCGGGCCCCCAGGGCCTCGTGAGCCCCCTGGCCCCGGAGGAGCGGACTACCTGGGCGCGCCTCGCCAAGCGGTCTGACGTCGCCCCAATGTGGTCCTGCCAGGTGCGCTCGATGCGTCACCCTGCGCGGCCCACACTCCATCTTGCCGCGCCTCCCGCGCCTCGCTCCCGGAACCCTTCTGCCCAGGTGATTTTGTTTAAATGCGGCTGAGGGCACCCCACGGGCTGCACCAACCTCGAGCTGATCCGTGCCGGACGCGGCAACCTAGCCCCTATCCTTTTGGTTGTGTAACGAATTTTGCTGATTTTACCTTGATGAGTTATGTTACCTGCTTAATTGCCTGTGATGTTCAATGTCGACCGGAGAGCGCCACATGCTCGCGACCCCTCCCCTGGCCGATTCCGTGAGCGGGGGCTAGGCACGGTGTCTGTGCTCGGGTCCTTCCCTGCAGTGCCGTCAAATCCAAGCGACTGAGCTCTGGCTCGCGGGCCTGCTCCCGTGCACGCCACCTCACCAAGGTCCTTGGTACCTTATCTCCTCATGCAACGGCCACGGGCGAGTTAGCGAGCGCGTGCCGCTCCCCCCCCATCGTGAATTTGTCGACATGCAGCCCCTCAGGAGGCGAGCTGCGCGAGGACCTCGCAGGCGGCCTCTCGCGAGCCGGCCTCGCGAGACGAAGACACTTCGAACGCCGAGCCTCATTAGCACGCCTCGCGAGCTGTGTGAACTCCTCACGAGCTGTGGCTCGCCCGACACCGCTCTCTGCCAAAAGCTAAGTCTAACTACCTCGCGAGATGCCCTTGCCGTCACGCAAGCTCTCTCCCCTCGCGATCCCGCTGGGTGCTAGCGTTTTCTCTTCTGCGTAAGCCGCTTGCAGGCCAAAGGGGGGCTCCCGGAGCATCGCGCCTCAGGAGCCCTCACTAGCTCCCCATGCCCCTCACCTCCTGGCCTTGTCCCGGCATCGCGACCGGACATACCAGCGATGGTCGAGGCCCGCTCGGGGGCTGGGTCCTGACGGCGTAGAGCACTGAGGCGTACAAAGAAAAAAAAACCAGCCTCACGAGAGGACTTCGGGAGGGAATGCAAAGATCCCGAATCACAAAAGCATTAAGCTGAGCATAGAAGATACTGTTTTCACGACCCCGCGGGGCTACATCTGTTCAATGCAGGAAAAAAAAAAAGGGCCAAGGCGAGGCGCCGTCTCCCCCAAGACTCCAGCGCAGGCGCCGCGCGCGTTCCCAAGAAGGCGCTGCGGGTAAGTGTGGTCCGCCACCGTGCGCGCGGTGCCCCGGCTCCGGAGTCGTCGCCGCCCGCGCCTAGTCGGAGTCCTCATCCTCCTCTTGATGCGGGGGGGGGGGGGGGGGGGTCGCCGTCGTTCCCACCCCCGCCGGAGGTGGCACCGCTGGAGCTGTCGTCCCCGCTGGAGGAGCCGCTGTAGCTGCCGTCCTCGCTCTCCGCGCAGCACTCCAGGTGGCTACCGGAGAGCCCGGAGATCTTCACGAAGAGTGTGGCGGCCACGTCGTACTTCCACCCCTGCCTCAAGAAAATGAAGCCCCGAAGGAGTGAGCCCCGTCGCCACCCAGGAGGGGCCGTTGCAGCAGCCGTCGGCCTGCACCCACAAGCCCAAGGGCGCGCGCTCCGCCATCGCCGCCGCAAAGGAGTCCGGAAGCCGGTGCCAGGTGCAGGGCTGCGGTGCATGTTCACGATGAACTCGTGCGCCGCCTCCACCGAGTGGCTCCCCGCCTGAGGAGGTAGCGTGGTGCATGTTCACGATGAACTCGTGCGCCGCCTCCGCCGAGTGGCTCCCCTGCGCGCCTCGCCCTCCGTGCCCGCGAGCGGCGCCCTTCCCGCGACTGCTCGGCCCGGCGCCAGCAGCCGTCGGGGAGCGCCAGCGCCCCCGGG
Source organism: Elymus sibiricus (assembly GCA_039707655.1). Classification (NCBI taxonomy): domain Eukaryota; kingdom Viridiplantae; phylum Streptophyta; class Magnoliopsida; order Poales; family Poaceae; genus Elymus; species Elymus sibiricus. The sequence goes on from CM077670.1 coordinate 166,902,135, forward strand.
GCGGAACCTGGGATGCGGCAGCGGAAGCACGGCCACGCCCTCTCACCCTCACCATTTCCATGGCGGCTCTAGCAAGACGACAGAGGAAGCAGGAGGAAGGAGAAGATGGGTGGAGGACTTCAGCTCTCCCCTCTCCCTCTTTATACTCGGCGCAGGGCTCCCCTCATCGCTCCGCCTTCTCCGGCGTTGGGAATTGAAGCTGTGCGCGGGAGGTGAGGTGCTGAGGAAGGCAATGATGGTCTCGCGTCACCCGCGGCGGACTTTATGTCAGCGCGGGCGGTTACCGAGGCGTCATGGGAGAAGTGGAGGCGTCCCCAGTCACATCGTGCGCCACGCGTCGCGCCTGGCCGCAGGTGGTTAGGGCCTGCGCTGGTTTGCCTCCCTATAGGCGGGAATGTGCGTGCCGCGGTCCCTGGGGATACTGTCGGGCCCATGGAACCCGGGGTATCCAGGCCCGTCTGCCTTTGGCCCAGGGCCCAACACCTGGCGTGCGCCCAGCAGGCCATCACCACCAAGCACCTCACCAGGGCTCCTCATGAGGCCTTGGCCTCCCGAGGCCCCCTCCTTAGGGAGCGGGCGAGCGAGGCTCAGCACCTCCACCAGCAGCCTCGCGAGGCGACCTCCTGAGGTGGCCTCCGGAGCCGCGCGGTCTGGGGCCCATCATGTGGGTGACGCGCGCGGCGACGAGCGGCGACAGAGGCCGCGCCAGCAGGCGTGGATGAAGATGATTTCCTCTTTTGTGTTAAGGGAGCAGGGCCAGATATCTACTCCCCAAAGCAACCCCAAAGGTTGCCCGATCGGCGAAGGAAGACCAAGACGGCGGGCGTGCAAGGCGGAGGTCATCACCGAGCCCACCGGCGCGTCATGGATCATGCCGTCGCTTAGCCGTGGTAGGAGACGAAGTGGTAGAACGAGCTCACCCCAGTGTTCGAACCTTTGGATCCCCGGAGCCCGACTTCCGAAATTCCCTAGAGCCTTAAGGAGATGCAGCGCCTGGCGGGATGCATGACCTCCCTTGGGCGATTCATCTCCAAGTTCGGCGAGCGAGCCCTGCCATTCTTCAAGCTCATGAAGAGGTCCGGCCCCTTCAAGTGGACTCCCGAGGCCGACGCTGCCTTCGAAGACCTCAAGGGGTACCTCACGAGCCCGCCCATCATGGTCACGCCATGCTCTCATGAGCCCTTGCTCCTATACTTGGCGGCCACCCCCCAGACGGCCAGCGCGGCTGTGGTGGCAGTTCGAGAATAGCGTGTCCCAGCGCAGAAGAGGCCTGCCGCGCCACCGTCTCCCGAGGCTGCGCCGTCGCCTGCCGAGGACTCGCCTCAGGAGGTCCTCAGTGAGCCGCGTCGCGAGCTGCCTCCCAAGCCTCCTGAGCCTCATGAGCCCCTTGGCCCCCCTGAAGACCAAGCTGCTGCAACAACTACCCGTCTCGTCGAGCACCCCGTGTACTTCGTCAGCACGGTGCTGCGAGATGCGCGCGAATGTTACCCCATGCAGCAGAAGCTCCTCCTTGTGCTCCTCGTCGCCTCTAGGAAGCTGCGCCATTACTTCCAGGGCCATCCCATCAAGGTGATCTCGTCTTACCCCCTAGAGCAAGTCTTGCACAGCCCCAACGCCACTGGCCGCGTCGCCGAGTGGAGCATCGAGCTGCAAGCCTTCGAGCTGGAATTCTGCACCACAAGGGTGATCAAGGGCGCAACCCTGGCCGACTTCGTAGCAGAATGGACGGACCGACCCCAGGAGGAGCCTCACGAGGCTAAATCCCTCTTGCCTGGGGATGAAGCGCCTGGCGGCTAGTCCATGCACTTCGATGGCGCCTTCTCCCGGCAGGGCATGGGGGCTGGCGTCGTGCTCAACTCACCAACGGGAGACAAGCTCTACTACGCCGTCCAACTCTGCTTCAAGCGTGACGACAAGGTCTCCAACAACATCGCAGAGTACGAGGGCCTCATCGCCAGCCTCAAGGCTGCCTCTGCCCTAGGCATCAAGCGCCTTACCATCAAGGGTGATTCACAGCTCCTCATCAACTTCTCCAACAAAAGCTACAAGCCCAAGGACGAGCACATGGCCGGCTACTTAGAAGAGGTACGTAAACTTGAGAAGCGTTTCCTTGGCCTGGAGCTGTAGCATATTCCTCGCGGCGGCAACAAGGAGGCCGAGGACATCGCCAAGCGAGCATCTTTCCACGAGCCCCAGAGCCCCGACATCTTTGAGGAAAGGCTCCTCAGGCCATCTGCTACTCCGCCAGCCGCGAGCACCACGCTGCTTCACGAGGAACTCCCGCCCGCACCACCCATGGGCGCACCAGACTGCGGCCCAGCCTCAGGAGCCCGCCTGCTGCTGGCGCTCGAGCCCCAAGCGGACAGCTGGGCCACGGAGTTCAAGGCCTACCTACTTCACGGCACCCTTCCTGAGAAGGACTCAGAGGCAGAGCGCGTGGCTCGCCAGGCCACCGCTTACTGCTTGCAAGACGGCGAGCTGTACCGCAAGCGCCCCAATGGCGTCTCGCTGCGGTGCATCTCTGAAGAACAAGGGCGCGAGCTGCTCGCCGACATCCAAGGAGGAGACTGCGGCCATCACTCCTCGTCGCGCACCATTGCCGGCAAGGTATTCCGCAGTGGTTTCTACTGGCCCACCGTGCTCCACGACGCCACCAACCTAGTCCAATCCTGCGAGGCTTGTCAATTCCACGCCGAGCAAATCCACCAGCCAGTGCAAGGCCTCTAGACGATTCCCCTCTCGTGGCCCTTCATGCTCTGGGGGCTGGATATCTTGGGACCCTTCCCTCGTGCAGCTGGCGGCTACCGCTACCTCTACGTCGCCATCGACAAGTTCATCAAATGGGCGGATGTCGAGCCCGTGCGCACCATCCCGGAAGGCTCTGCCGTCAAGTTCATCAAGGGCCTCGTGAGCCGCTTCGGCGTCCCCAACCGCATCATCACTGACAACGGCACCCAGTTCACAAGTGGCCTCTTCAAGTCATACCGCGCCAGCCTCGGCACGCAGATCTGCTACGCCTCTGTGGCGCACCCTCGAAGCAACGGCCAGGCCTAGTGTGCCAACGCCGAGGTCCTCAAGGGCCTCAAGATGAGAAGCTTCAAGAAGAAGCTCGAAGCCTGGGGCAAGGGCTAGCTTGATGAGCTACATTCCGTGTTGTGGTTTATCTGCACAACGGCAACCAAGCCCATAGGCGAGACTCATTTCTTCCTCATCTACGGAGCCGAAGCAGTCCTCCCGTCTGAGCTCCGGTACGGCTCTCCGCGAGTCCTTGCCTTCGACGAGGCTTGTCAGGACACCTCGCGAGGGGCCGACCTGCTGCTCCTCGATGAAGCACATCGCCAGGCCGCCCTCCACGCCACCAGATACCAGCAGGCTTTGCGTCGCTATCATAGCCGCAACATATGCCCACGCACCCTCGAAGTCGGCGATCTCGTCCTGAGAAGGATCCTCTCCAGAGAGGGACTCCACAAGCTCTCACCCATGTGGGAAGGCCCTTTCAGGGTTGCTCATGTCTCCAGGCCCGGCGCTGCCCGGCTGGAGACGGAGGACGGAGTTCCTGTGCCTAACGCCTGGAACATCCAACACCTCCGCAAGTTCTACCCGTGGCCATCACGCGTATGAACGAAGTGGGGCTGTACACGCCCCGGAGCCTCTCATTGCGTTCGCCTGATGGGCCCACGAGAGCTCACGCCCACGTCTCTGTGGAAGCCCCATGCTCCGAGCTTGCGGAATGATCGAACCGCGATCATGCCCACGCCTAGTGGAAGCCCCATGCTCCGCCCTGGTGGAACAATCACTTGAGGGCACCCCACGGGCTGCACCAACCTCACGCTGATCCGTGCCGAACATGGTAGTCACATCCCTTTTTGGTTGTGTAATGAACTTATTACTATGTTTCAGTAAAGCCCTATTTCCTAAGATATCTCATGTATTGCTAAGTTGCTTGCCTCAGGAGCTGTGCACGCTCGCGACCTTCCTCCTGCGCATCTCGCGAGCGTGGGCTGGACACGGTGCCTGTGCTCAAGTCAGTCCCAGCAGCGCTGCAAAAACCCAAGTGATCAAGCTCTGGCTCATGGGCCTGCTCCCGTGCACGCCACCTCACCAAGGTCCTTGGTGTCTTGTCTCCTCATGTGATACCCACGAGCAAGCTAGCGAGCGCACCGCTTCCCCCATTTTATGAAACCAATGCAAAGTTGTCGAAGGAACAAGACACTCAAAAGCCTTGCGAGCGCTGCCACGTGAGATGACTCACGACAAGACGTCCTCGTAAACCCTCAGGAAGCCTCGCGAGCCAACCTATGGCGACCATCTACGCCAAGTGCTAGCAGGAGGCCACACGAGCAGGAGCCTCGCGAGGCACGCCCCGTAGCCACGACACGGCAATCTACAATCGCAAGAGCTAAGTACAAAAATACCTCACGAGGCGCTCGCGGCGCCACTCAAGTCTCCTCTCCCCGCGACCTCGCTGAGTGCTGATGTTCTCTCCTCTGCGCAAGCCGCTTGCACGTCAAGGGTGGACTTCCTGAGCATCGCGCCTTAGGAGTCCTTACGGCCTCTCAGTGCCCTACATCTCCTGGCCTTGTCCAGGCAACGCGACCTGACATACCAGCGACGGTTGTAGCCCCCTCGGGGGCTGGGACCTGACGACGTAGAGCACTAAGGCAAACAAGGAAAGAGAAATAAGCCTCGCGAGAGAACCTCACGAGGAAACAAGCACTGCAACGAGTCATAAAAATAAAAATACTTGAGGCAAAAGACATCGTTTTTCACACCATCGGGGGCTGCATCAACCTATTACAGGAACAAAAGAAAGGAAGGCAAAGGGGAGACACGGCGCGCTTCCAAGATCTGACACGGGTGCCGCCTGTGCCTAGTCGGAGTCTTCGTCTTCGCTATTGATGTGCGGTGAGCCTTCGCCGCTCTCGCCCCCGCTGCTGGAGTCTCTGCTGCTGCCGCTGTCGCTCCCGTCGGAGGAGTCAGAGCCGTTGTCGTCCTCGCTCTCCGTGCAGCACCCAAGGCGGATACCGGAGGCCCCGAAGATCTTCACGAAGAGGGTGGTGGCCCCATCGTACTTGAACTGAAGGAGATGCTGTCGGGCCCATGGAACCCAGGGTACCTTGGCCAGTCTGCCCGCGGCCCAGAGCGCAACGCTTGGCGGTGGCCCAATGAGTGGCCCACCGGCGGACACCTACATGAAGACCCCTCATGAGGCTCGGCCTCCTGAGGACCCCTCCCCCGGGAGCGGGTGAGCAAGACTTAGCCACCTCACCGAGAGCCTCGCGAGGCCATCTTGCGAGGCGGCATCCCGGGGCTGCCTCCCGAGGCACCCTCCCGAAGATATGCAAGATGAGTCCTGTTTGGCTCGGTCGCGCGGTCTCATGCCCATTATGTGGGTGATGCGCGCGGCGACGAACGGTGTGAGAGGCCGCGCCAGCAGGCACGGATGGAGAGGATTTCCCCTTTTGTGCTAAGGGAGCAAGGCCAGCAGTCCGTTTCCCAAAGCAACCCCCAAAGGTTGCCCGATCGGTGAAAGAAGACCAAGATGGTGGACGCGCATGGCGGAGGTCATCACCGAGCCCACCGGTGCGTCATGGATAAGCGCTTTGCAGGCAAAGACCATCTTTTGTCTGGCGCCCCTGTCCCCCTTCAAAATTGCCATTTTCGGGGGATGAGGACCAAGGCAAGTATAAAAGGAGGGCAGGGTGCCGCTGTAGAGAGGATCCGAGATCGATTCCACCTTCCTCACCTTGTATGCTTGTACTCACCAGAGCAATCCCAACCAAGCAAGAGTAGGGTTTTACACCGCAAGGTGCCCCGAACCTGGGTAAAACCACCGTGTCTCCGGCCCGCTCTCGCCAGCGCGCTCTCGCCGTAGCTTAGCTGGGGAAGGGGGCGAGGTGGTAGGAACGAGCTCACCCCAGTGTTCGAACCTTTGGGTCCCCGGAGCCCGACTTCCGACATTTGGCGCACCAGGTAGGGGTGCGCTACTGTTCGTCCACTCTGTCCTCCGCTCCACCAGCTTCATGGCCGACGCTCGCCGCAAGCGCGCCGAGCGCAGGGCGGGTCGCGTCGCCTAGACGGAGCCGGTGGGCCGCGGCAACCGCCGCCGCGTCGAGGCCGCTGCTGCCACTGACCCTGCCGCCCATGAGCAGTAGGACTCCTCCCTGCACCCCTCCGTACAGGCAGACCGCCACACCGCCATGACCTCCTCCTCCCTCGCGTGCCGTGGAACGTCAAACGCGCAGGCCGCGCTGCTCATGGCGCGTGAGCTGCTGCACTACCATCTAGCAGACACCGGCTACGACGCCTCACTTGGCCGCATCACCGAGCTCGTCAACACCGCCGGGGACGCTTCGGCGCCTTCCCACTCGCTCCGCCCTCCGCCGTCTCGCACTGGTGACGTAGCGCATGGCGCTCCCCGCCTCCTCCTCTGCGCGGCAAACCCGTCGGGCACCAGCACAACACGCGGGCGCGTGAGCCGTTCCGCGGTGCGTCCTCTCCGGTTCGAGATGAGCCCAGCTGCCAGATCATCCACCGAGCGCCGCCTGATGCGCGTGTGCTCCTTGAGTAGCAGCGCCGGTGCCGAGACCAGACCGTCCAGGAGGTCACGGCGGCTGGGCGTCAGAACCGAGCCGCCCTCGCCGGCGGGGTTCCCTCGAGCGGCGTGGGCTGCCGCGCCTTCACTCGTGAGCTGTGTCGGGTGGTGTGGCCCATGAAGTTCAAGCCGGACCTGCCTCCATGCTATGATGACACCCCCAACCCCGCAGAGTTCCTTCAGCTCTATGTGCTGAGCATCGAGGCGGCGAACGGTGATGACAAGGTCATGGCGAACTGGTTCCCCATGGCCCTCAAGGACGGCCCGCGCTCTTGGCTCATGAACCTCCCTCAGGCGTCCATCTCATCATGGGGTGAGCTCTGCGACCAGTTCGTCGCCAACTTCAAGGGCACGCACGACCGCTCCCTCACTATAAATGACCTGCGCCACGTGCGGCAACGCCCAGACGACACCCTCCGCAAGTACATCCAGCGCTTCAGCCAGGTGCGCAACAAGATTCCACGCGCCTCAGACGCGGCCGTCATCTAAGCGTTCTCCACGGGCGTCGCGGACGTCAAGATGCGTGAGAAGCTCGCCATCAACGACGAGCTGGACTCGGTGCTTGAGCTGTTCGACCTCGCCGACAAGTGCGCGAAGGCTAAAGACGGTCGCCTCTTCGTCCACAACGACCCCGATGTGGCGCCCGACACCGCCTATGCCAAGAGCAAGGACGTCAAGCGCAAGGGCCCTGCCGTGCTTGTGGCGGAGCCCGAGCAGAAGCGCGGCCGTGACCGTGACGAGCCCAAAAGAGACGACCGCCCTCTCTGCGCCTACCACAACTTGCGCTCCCACAGCATTGAAGACTGCCAGGAGCTCAAGCTGCTCCGCGACGAGCGCCTGGGCCACCTAGGCTACCGCAATGACCGCGGCGCCGGTCGCGGAGGTGGCCGCAGCGGCAACCGCTGGGACGGCCACAGCGGCAATGGTAACTTCTGCCAAGGCTGGCGCGACCAGCCTCGTGAGGCCGCCTGGCGTGACCAGCCTCGTGAGGTCGCCTGGCGCGATCAGCCTCGTGAGGCAAACCCTCGGGCCAATGCCACTCTTCCACCACTGCCGCCGCCACCCCGGAGGATTGGCGGCAACCAGCCTGATGAGGGCGCTGGGGGCTACCAGGAGCCTCACATGGTCGCCTGCATCCTCGGCGGAGCTCAGGCTCCTGCGTCCAACCACCACTTCAAGCAGTTCTCTCGCGAGGTGAATGCCACCCTCCCGAAGCCAGAAGCCACACGGCCCCTCAAGTGGTCGCAGTACACTGTCACCTTTGACTCCAAGGACCACCCCAAGTCCGTGGCTACCGCAGGTGCGCTCCCCATGCTGTGCACTCCCACTATCAGCAACGTCGCAGTCAGCAAGACCCTCACCGACGGAGGCGCCGGCCTTAACGTGATCTCCATCGAGACCTTCGAGCAGCTCCAGGTGCCTTACGAGCAGCTCATGCCGATGAGACCCTTCTTGGGCGTGACTGATGTCTCCACGGTGCCCCTGGGTCGGGTGCGCCTCCCCGTCACCTTCGGCACTCGCAAGAACTACCACACTGAGCTCATCGACTTCGACGTCGCCCACATCGGCCTGCCCTACAATGCCATCCTGGGCTACCCCGCGCTCGCCAAGTTCATGGCGGTGTCTCATCACGCCTACAACGTCCTCAAGATGCCCGGCTGCAGCGGCATCATCACCGTCTCCTGCGACGAGAAGGATGCGATCTGCTCCCTTGAGCACGCCTACAAGGCCGCCGCAACTGCCCATCCGACTGACGAAGATGCGGTCGAGCCTCCTGAGGCCGCGCCCGCGAAGAAGAAGCAACTGTTCTCTCAGGACCACACTGAGACGAAGAAGGTGTCGGTTGACGGAAGCGGCTCAGGCCCTGCCTTCACTATTAGTGCCGGCCTTCCTCCTGCATAGGAAAGCGCGCTCGTCACCTTCCTTCGGGAAAATTCAGTTGTTTTTGCCTGGAAAGCATCTGATTTGTCCGGTGTGCCGAGGGAGGTGATCGAGCACCACTTAGCGGTGTGCCCCAACGCACGCCCCGTCAAGCAAAAAGCACGGCGCCAGGCGCCCGAAAAGCAAGGCTTCATCGTTCAGGAAGTGCACAAACTGCAAGAAGGTGGAGTCGTCCGTGAGGTGCGCCATCCCAAATGGCTCGCCAACCCAGTCGTCATCCCCAAGAAGGGCGGCAAGGAACGTATGTGTGTCGACTTCACGAGCCTCAACAAGTTCTGCCCTCAGGACCCCTTTCTGCTGCCGTGCATCGACCAGATTGTGGACTCCACTGCCGGATGCGAGCTGGTCTGCTTCCTAGATGCCATTTCAGGCTACCACCAGATCAAGATGGCGGCAGAAGACGTGGAGAGGACGGCCTTCATCACCCCTTGCGGCATACACTGTTACATCTGCATGCCCTTCGGCCTGAGGAGCGCCGGCGCCAACTTCCAGTGGCTGATGCACATCACACTAGGGCCTCAGATGGGGAGGAACGCAGAGGCATACGTCGATGACATCGTGGTCAAGTCTCGCGAGGCCGGGTCCCTCATCAAGGATCTCAAGGAGACGTTCGGCATCCTGCGCAAAGTCAACCTCAAGCTCAACCCCAACAAGTGCGTCTTTGGAGTCCCTTCCGGCTAGCTCCTCGACTTCCTGGTCTCCCACCGTGGCATCGAAGCCAATCCAGAAAAGATCAAGGCCATCGAGAGAATGCGTCCTCCCCGGACCCTCAAGGCAATGCAGTGCTTGGCGGGATGCATGGCCTCCCTAGGGCGCTTCATCTCCAAGTTCAGCGAGCGGGCCTTGCTGTTCTTCAAGCTCATTAAGAGGTTCGGCCCCTTCAAATGGACTCCTAAGGCAGACGTTACCTTTGAAGACCTCAAGAGGTACCTCACTAGCCCGCCCATCATGGTCGCGTCGCCCTCCCGCGAGCCCTTGCTCCTATACTGGGCGGCTACCCCCCAGACGGCCAGCACGGCGCTCGTAGCACTGCGAGAGGAGCGCGTCTGCGCTAAGGAAAAGCCTTCCGAGCCTCGTGAGACTCCCGAGCCCTCCGAGCCTCGCGGACCTCCAGAGCCTCGTGAGCCTCACAAGCCCTCCGAGCCTGCCGAGACATCTGAGCCTCGTGAGCCTCCCGCGCCCGCCGAGCCTCGCGAGCCACCTGAAGAGCAAGCTGCCACCACGACTACACGCCTCGTCGAGCACCCCATGTACTTCGTCAGCACGGTGCTAAGGGATGCGCGCGAGCGCTACCCCATGCAGCAGAAGCTCCTGCTCGCGCTCCTCGTCGCCTCCAGGAAGCTGCGCCACTACTTTCAAGGCCATCCCATCAAGGTCATCTCTTCTTACCCCTTGGAGCAGGTCCTGCGCAGCCCCAATGCAGCTAGCCGCGTCGCCGAATGGAACATCGAGCTGCAAGCCTTCCAGCTGGAAATCTGCACCACCAGAGTCATCAAAGGCGCAACTCTAGCCGACTTCGTGGCGGAGTGGACAGACCCGTACAAGGGAGAGTCTCGCGAGGACAAATCACTCCTGCCTGGGGATAAGGCGCCTGACGGCTGGACCATGCACCTCGACGGCGCCTTCTCCCGGCAGGGCGCGGGTGCTGGAGTCATGCTCACTTCGCCAACAGGATACAAGCTCTACTATGCTGTGCAGCTCTGCTTCAGGCACACCAACAAAGTTTCCAACAACATCACGGAGTATGAGGGCCTCATCGCCGGCCTCAAGGCCGCTTTCGCTCTGGGCATCAAACGTCTCACCATCAAGGGTGACTCGCAGCTTCTCATCAACTTCTCCAACAAAAGCTACAAGCCCAAGGACGAGAACATGGCCGCCTACTTTGAAGAGGTATGTAAACTCGAGAAGCGTTTCCTTGGCTTGGAGCTGCAGCACGTTCCCCACGGCTGCAACAAGGAGGGCGACGACATCGCCAAGCGAGCATCTCGCCGCGAGCCCCAGGGCCTTGCATCTTTGAGGAAAGGCTCCTCAAGCCATCAGCTGCTCCGCCAGCCAGAAGCACCACGCTGCTTCACGTGGAACTCCCACCCGCACCACCCATGGTGCACCAGACTGCGACCCAGCCTCAGGAGCCCACCTGCTACTGGCGCTCGAGCCCCAAGCGGACAGCTGGGCCACAGAATTCAAGGCCTATCTGCTCCGCAGCACACTCCTGGAAGAGCGCGTGGTCCACCAGGCCACCGCTTACTGCTTACAAGACGGCAAGTTATACCGAAGGCGCCCGAATGGTGTCTCCTTGCGGTGTATCTCTGAGGAGCAGGGGCATGAGCTGCTCACCGACATACATGGCGGAGACTGTGGCCACCACTCTTCGTCATGCACCCTCGTCAGCAAGGTGTTCCGCAGCGGCTTTTACTGGCCCACTGCGCTGCATGATGCTACCGCACTGGTCCAAGCCTGCGAGGCCTTCTAGTTCCACGCCAAGCAAATCCACCAGCTGGCGCAAGGCCTCCAGACGATTCCCCTCTCATGGCCTTTCACGGTCTTGGGGTTGGATATCCTGGGGCCTTTCCCTCGCACGGCTGGCGGCTACCGCTACCTCTACGTCGCCATCGACAAGTTCACCAAGTGGGCAGAGGTCGAGCCTGTGCGCACCATCCCGGCAGGCTCTGCCGTTAAGTTCATCAAGGGCCTCATCAGCCGCTTTGGCATCCCCAACCGCATCATCACTGACAATGGCTCCCAGTTCACGGGTGGCCTCTTCAAGTCCTACTGCGCCAGCTTCGACACGCAGATCTGCTACGCCTCGGTGGCGCACCCGTGAAGCAACGGCCAAGCCGAGCATGCCAACGCCGAGGTCCTCAAGGGCCTCAAGACGAGAATTGATGCGGAGCATCCTACGGACATCACCATGTCAAGAGTCCGTTTGGCAAGTGACACGTGTGACATCTACTTCGCATACACAAAGGTGAATCATCTCCTTTACACGTGTTCACTTGACCCCTTCGAGGATGGTATACTACTTGACATTCCTCTCGTGTGCATGCATAGGTACTACCGGAGCTTCACGGATGACGAGGAGGAGTACAAGCGCCAAGGAACGCCTACACCATCCGCAAGGGAAGCGTGGAAGCAAAGACGGAAGAAGACGGAGCTGCAGCAAAGCTACAGCCACCGGACGTCCGACGATCCACCAGACGTCCGACGCGACCACGCCCAGGCCACCCAGAAGATCCGCAGCCGATGCACGCTACAGCGGCCGGACGACCGACGAGACGCCGGACGTCCGACAACCCCCAGCGACCGGACGACCGACCACGTCCGGAAATCCGGCAACACCTGTCCAGAGAAGAAACGTCGGAAGTCCGACGCCCTCCGGACGTCCGGACCCCCGCGAGCGACCGGACGACCGACAACTGTCGGATGTCCGACCCTGCCTGTGCGCAGACGGGCCTTTCGCCTTGTATCCCTCTCCCACCTACCCCTTCGTGACTTAGACTATAAATAGACCTCCCCCTCCCCTTTTCTTTAGCAAATAGGATAGCTCATTTCTAGGTGAGCTTTGCTCCTTTACCACTCCTCCTCTTGAGAGAGAGAGAGAGAGAGAGACCACTCCATTGGAGTTCAAGACCTCCATTGGAGAAGATCCCAAGGGATTCAAGACCCCCATCGTGGGAAGGATCGTCTAGATCATGAAGACCTCAACTCCTCACGGATTGGGATGAACTAGCTACCGTTTGTATCGTCCTTTGTTGGATTTGGACCGTTTATCTCTCCGTATGTATGTGGATTTAGCACATGTGTGATTGTTTCTTGTCTATTTGAGTGATTCCTCTTGTTTTCCTCTCTCGTGTTCTTCGTGTTCTCCGCGGGATCCGCTCCAATCGTGAAAGATCGACACCGTTAGGGTTCCACCCTACATCATCTTGGTATCATGAGCCACGTTTATCACGAATTTGGAGCCTTCCCCTTCGTTTTCTAGCCTGATTTTGCTTTGTTTCGTCCTAAATTCGAAAATCCCCACAAAAAATAGCCCCCAAATTTTTTGTGATTTGTTGGTTTGATGATGTTTTGTTGATTTTGATCCATGGATTCGTTGTGTTTCAAGTGGATCTAGCCTTCCCCATCTTTTCCCCCATTTCCATCCACGAAATCTTCTCAATTTTGACCCCGAAATCCCCAATTTCCGCCCAAAATCGCGTCCCGGATCTGAAATCCCGAGTTGACCCAGACTCGTCGGACGTCCGACACTTTTCCGGACGTCCGGAGCACCCGGAACCACCGGAAGTCCGGTACTTACCGGAAATCCGAGACCCCGAAACAGAGAAGAATTCTCGGAAGTCCGGTAATTCTCGGACGTCCGGTCCCTGTGAAAACTGACTCGGCTGACATTTTATTTTGGCCATAACTAATTCATCCGGAGTCCGATTTTGACGTTCTTTAGCTCGTTTTGTAGCTATTGACATCCCCCATCCCACAAAAATACCACCATCATCATTTGACTCCATAAAATTTCAGAAATTTGGCACGTTTGCCTAGGCCCTCCACCATATCATCCGCCATCCACCATAGTCTTCCGCAACATAACCCATTGTGGTCCATATAGCATTTGTGGTTGCTTGATTAGTGACACGGGTCTCCTAAGGTGTTTCGGCTACTTAGGGACGGTTACTACTCCTTCCATCATAACTTCCGCATGACCACCCACCATACCTCGTCCGCTACATTCACCCATTTGACATTTGCCGTTTGAGATTTTGAGTTCGCGGTTTTTTTTCCGTTTCCTAAGGTGTTTCGGCTAATTAGGAACAGTTCGTCATCGAGAGCACCGCCACTCATCATCGCCACGAGGTCGTCATCGACATTGCCGCTTCATCATTTTGACACCCCCAACCGTAAGCAAGGACGGTAACCTCGACGACATCCATTGTATATTCCCCTTGCCATTGTATTGTTAACCCCTAGCCCATTTTGCGTCACTTGCCTATCGAGACTAGCCTTTGAGTATTGCCGGCAACGTTACTTGTGCACATTAGTGATCATCGACCCGCACCTTCCATTGCATACATACATCATATTGGTATCATCTTGGTATCATAGTATCATCTCTTGTGTCACAAGTTTGTTCCCGCATATACACACTTGCTATCTTGGTTTGTGCATAAGTGGCCATATCAAAAAAAAAAAGCTTTTAAGCAAAAAGAAAGAGAAAACAAAGAGCTTCTAAGCAAGAGCCATAGCATCATACCACATCGCATATCATACTACCATATTGATCATCTTGGATCATCGTGTGAGAAACACCGGGAACCATACATACATAGCATACTTGGGATAGAAGTCGACACGTTTTGTTTCTATAGGATGTGCACAAGTTCGTATCCGCCTATTGAGCAATCGTGCTAGCGTCTCTCTAGCATTGTGCAACAAGAGCATTTTCCGTGGATAACACATTTTGAGCTCATTCCTTGGTTGCACGACCCCATTTATCTATCCGTGTGTGCGTTTCTGTGTGTCATTCATTGCTATTGGTCTACTTGTTTCATTTGCGAATTTATGAATCTCTTTCAACATTATTGACTCTTGCTAACAATTGCATAAATTTTGTGTCACTATCCTCACCAAGCTACTCCATAATCCTTATTGTGTAGGTGTGAGAATTGACAAGATCCGGTACCAATTGTGCTACTTCCATAATACATTATTGAGTGATCATTGATCCATCTTCAACATTGGATAAGGTACATTTGGTCTAGTTCTTTCCTTTCTTCCACTCACATTTTTGCTTGAGCATGATGGATAGGCAAAGCCCATCTACTTCGGTCTACACCAACAACGACGAGTTCGGTGCCACGAAAATCTTCATCGACGCCAAGATGCAAGCTCACAAGGAGGAGCTCATAGCCCTCATCAAGACCGCCAAGAGGTCTCCCTCATCTTCGAGAAGACACTCAAGTGCACATGCTTCCGAGCTACCATCTCCGGCAAGGTCACATCGGCATCGACACCATCACCGACGAGAACGCGAAGGTCAAGAGCTCAACACCAACTATCGCTCCACGACTTCATCATCCCCCTTGGCATCTTCGCCAAGCGACTTCAAGGCATCTTTGCCTTTGGATATGCGGCATCTTCGCCAACAAGTACCTCAAAAGAAGCTCCCCAAGCTCAAGTCCGCGACTTCCACGAGCTACTACGACCTCGACACCGACCACGAGCTTCCTTTCTATGGGACTCAAGACCCCGAGGAGTATCTCGAGTGGGAACGCAAGATGGACGACTACCTCAAGCTACATCAAGTCCCCTCTGAAGATCAAGTGAAGTGCGCCACAAGTAACTTCCACGACTACGCGTTGACATGGTGGCTTCACAAAACTTCGAAGAACTTCAACATGAGTTGGCCCAAGACAAAGAAAGCTATGCGGCGAGAATTTGTGCCTTTCACCTACACGGAACATCTTCAACGCCAATTGGAGAACACCACCCAAGGATACAAGTCCCTCGACGAGTACTTCATGGAGATGAAGAAAGCCTTGCGACGAGCCGGCGTGGACGACCCCACTTGGATGAAGTTCTACTTCATGATGGGATTGAACAACGACATCTCCAAGACTATCTTCCTCGACAACTACGAGTCCCTCGACGACATCTACTTTGGTGCTCTCAAGGCGGAACAAGAACACATGAAGGCCAAGGCTTCTACACCCCAAGCACACTTCGAGAAGGCCAAGCTCCAAGACGGCGAGCATGAGGATAGTACCACCATGATGTCCAAGCCCAACGAGCTCCAAGACGACGCTCCCAAGTTCGACTTCACCGCCATCCCTCTTTGTGGCATTGACGATGCCAAGTCTACCATGACTCTTTTTGAAGACGGCGCGGCAACGACTACGACTACGGAGCATCTCAAGGATCAAGATTTGGAGGCGAGCGACAAGGTGGCGAGCAAGGATGATGCTTCCATCTTTGGAGGCGAGAGTGATGATGTGCCATCTTCGGCCTTCATCCACAACGACGGCGACGATGACTTGAGCGACTTATGCCACCATATTGAGAGTGAGAGTGACTTCACCACTAGCCCCATATATGATGAGATGACCCAATTCCCATGTGAGGAGAGCCGCCACCACCACCACTTGAGTGATTTGAGTGACTCCGCCATATGTGACATTGAGTACACCTACTTTGAGGGAGTGAGTGAGCCACCACATAGAGAGAGTGAGATAGTTGATAGGTCTTGTGAGGCCATTTGCATTGCTAACAACTTGACCTCTACCTCTATTGTGTCTTCTCATTTGGTGCTAGGTCCCATATATGATGACGGCCGATCCACGACGACTTCGTCCCTCTTATGGACAAGACGATGGCCATGGTGGACTATGATACACCCCCCACATGGTTCCATCACGATGATGATGACCACGAGTTGGTCCTTGCCACCTCACCTACACCACACCCAGGGCTTTCTTCTTCTTTGATTTTCCTTGGGGCAGAGGATAAAAAAAATGGATTTCCGACATAGCACCTGCGGCATTAGAATGAGAAAGGTAACATAGGTGAAGGTGATGCTCTTGTCCCACTAGTGGACATTCTTGACATTGATTGCTTGCATGATGTCGATCCTCCTATTAACATGCTTGATGCTAGTGTGATTTCACCATGCGATGATTTACCCATTTATGATGAGTATGATGATTGCCATGTGGAGTCTATTAGTTCTGATGCCATGTTGCATAGGATTTCTTGTGCTAATTCTATTTGTCACATCATGTTTGCAACCCCTCTTGACTTGTCATATGCTATGAATGAGATCTCCCATATGTCATATTTGCAATCTCATCGTAGTGACTATGCATATTCCATTAAAATGAACCCAATTTGCACATATGGCATAGATGACAAGCCCATGGTTATTGGCATTTGTTTTTCTTGTGATGATATTGATATGCTTCCTTTGCATCCTTTCTCTCATATGCCATGCCATGACCACCTAGCTTTGAACATGCATTGTTTGCCATGTTGTCAATTTTCTCCATATTATGCGTCCGCTATTGCTCATGAGGCGACCCCCATAGTTTCCTCATACATGTTAGGAGAATTTGATCACTCCCATCCATTGCATGATCCTCATAATTATGTGCACAATATGCTCCCCATGAATAATGCTATTGTTGTGCCATATACTTGCATGCTTAATTTGTGTCCCCATCGTGTTATACATAACAACTATTCTTTCATGATGGATGACATGTTCTTATATCGTGCCTCAAATTTCTTTGAGCATTGCTTATCTTGTGCTACCTCTCACGTGCACATACACATCATGATGGATGATGTGTACATTTACCACGCACACACTTTGTTTCGTTTGTCCCCATGTTGTGTAGGTATACATGCTTCCTCGTTGACCTCGCAAGTGCAAGAGTTGACGAAACGAGCTCTAGAGAGCAATGATGATTTGAGATTCCGTGGATTGTCATTCCCACCACTCCCACCGCGCAATGACTTCGCGCATTTCTTCTACATGGCCCTCACATGGTTATGGGTTATTGTCCATTACATATTCTATGCCCATCTTGCCATGTTCACTTTGCATGATATGCTCATTTCTATGCCTTTGCCATGCATTTGTGACCCATGCTTTGCATCTCACAAGACACTTGATTCTAGTACTTGTATGTGTGTTTGCATGCTTGGTGGAGATGTCACCTGTTATTGCCATGTTTGCTATGTACCCCATGCCTATGATGATACTTTGATGTTGCTTTGTGTTCGTGCTTACGATATGTCATGTGCATTGCCTAGGCCTACTATTTGCTCACATGACATGATTGCCACGATTTCCTCTAGTGTGTTGCATCTTCGCTCCACTAGTTTGCACGACATGATTACTATGACTGCTTGCCTTGTTGCATCACCGGTGATTCATACTTGCTCGTTTCATGCGGTTGATGACAACCATTGCCATGCTTTACACATGATTGATATTGCTTCTTGTCATATATCTCCATATGTTGCATCTCTCATGCTAGATGATTTGCCATGTCTTGAGTACAACAATGCTTTTAGTCTTGCTAATGAGATTGCCCCCATAGCTTTCTCCCATATTATTGGAGCTTTTGACATCTTTCATGTGAAGCATGCGTGTCTACCTTCTTTGCACCATATGCCTAGTGCCATGAACATTAAGATTGTTGCATCATATTATTCATGCACTTTTTCTACTAATGGTTATGTGCACGAGAAGAGAACCATCATGATGGATGATGTGTTTATCTACCATGCACATACGTTCTTTGCTTGGTTGTGTGCATGTGTAGGATCGTTCGACTCCGTGTCAACTTCTACTTCACGTGAGTTGACCATTCGAGCTCTTGAGAGCGAGCCACTTTCGACCGACTCGCGTCTACATCGCACTTGCTTGTGCTTCGGCATTGTGAAGGACGCACAAGGACACACTTTTGAGGTGATATCCTTCTCTTTCGAGAACCCCAAAACCTTGAGCATGGATATTGTGGATCATCCTACTTGTGTTGCTTGCATCATGAGACTTATTGGTCATCCTGGACTACTTGATTGCGCACATGTTAGCGATCTTGCTTTGACTTCCCATTTTCAAATTTCCATGCCTCATGATATATATGCCTTGTGTGTTGCATCCGACTTGTGCATTACTTGCTCCTATAATATGCTTGGTTGCAACAATGTCATCACTTCACATATGCCATGTCCCATTAATTGTCACATGATTGACCTGATTGCATCACACATGATGAACACTTGCTATTTCTATTGTGTTGAGTGCCACACTATCTTCACTACACCATGTGCACCTTATGCTTGGTTTGTCTTGCATTCGACCCATGTGTTTAGACACTTCATTTTATTTGGTGTTGTGAATGATTCCTATGCCTACCATAGACCTTTTGTTGAGCACTTTGTGCATGATTGCTATGACATTGAGGTAGATGCTTGTTCATTTGTCTCACACATTAGCATCTTCACCTCACCTTTGCATGATTGTTTCCATGATGACTTTGCTTGTGCTCACTTAATATGCTTACATACCATGTCTCACTTCTTTGTCAAACCATATGCTACGCTTGATGACTACACTTGTTGGGTGAATCACAACTTGAATGTTTGGTTTTGCACTCACGCTAACCACATTTGTTTTTCCAAGTGTTTGTTGTCCTTGCTCCTTTTGAAGGAATCACAAGACGGTGCGACATTGGAGTGTGCCCATTTCGAGCCTCAAGATGAAGAGTGTTTGGTGATCGTCCACTTCTACACGGCGTCGACATCTCTTTCCCATGGTGATTTGGTTTTCGATCCGAGGACGGATCTTTTCCAAGGGGGAGGGGATGATGCGGAGCATCCTACGGACATCACCATGTCAAGAGTCCGTTTGGCAAGTGACACGTGTGACATCTACTTCGCATACACAAAGGTGAATCATCTCCTTTACACGTGTTCACTTGACCCTTTCGAGGATGGTATACTACTTGACAATCCTCTCGTGTGCATGCATAGGTACTACCGGAGCTTCACGGATGACGAGGAGGAGTACAAGCGCCAAGGAACGCCTACACCATCCGCGAGGGAAGCGTGGAAGCAAAGACGGAAGAAGACGGAGCTGCAGCAAAGCTACAGCCACCGGACGTCCGATGATCCACCGGACGTCCGACGCGACCACGCCCAGGCCACCCAGAAGATCCGCAGCCGATGCACGCTACAGCGGCCGGACGACCGACGAGACGCCGGACGTCCGACAACCCCCAGCAACCGGACGACCGACCACGTCCAGAAATCCGGCAACACCTGTCCAGAGAAGAAACGTCGGAAGTCCGACGCCCTCCGGACGTCCGGACCCCCGCGAGCGACCGGACGACCGACAACTGTCGGATGTCCGACCCTGCCTGTGCGCAGACGGGCCTTTGGCCTTGTATCCCTCTCCCACTTACCCCTTCGTGACTTAGACTATAAATAGACCTCCCCCTCCCCTTTTCTAGGGTTAGCAAATAGGATAGCTCATTTCTAGGTGAGCTTTGCTCCTTTACCACTCCTCCTCTTGAGAGAGAGAGAGAGACCACTCCATTGGAGTTCAAGACCTCCATTGGAGAAGATCCCAAGGGATTCAAGACCCCCATCGTGGGAAGGATCATCTAGATCATGAAGACCTCAACTCCTAACGGATTGGGATGAACTAGCTACCGTTTGTATCGTCCTTTGTTGGATTTGGACCGTTTATCTCTCCGTATGTATGTGGATTTAGCACATGTGTGATTGTTTCTTGTCTATTTGAGTGATTCCTCTTGTTTTCCTCTCTCGTGTTCTTCGTGTTCTTCGCGGGATCCGCTCCAATCGTGAAAGATCGACACCGTTAGGGTTCCACCCTACATCAAGAAGCTTCAAGAAAAAGCTCAAGGCCTGCGGCAAAGGCTGGCTCGACGAGCTGCCGTCGGTGTTGTGGTCCATCCGCACAACGGCAACCAAGCCTACCAGCGAGACTCCCTTATTCCTCGTCTACGGTGCTGAGGTGGTCCTCCCTTCGGAGCTCAAGCACGGCTCTTCGCGAGTCCTTGCCTTCGAGAAGGCTCGTCAGGATGGCTCGCGGGAGGCTTACCTGCTGCTCCTTGAGGAGGCTTGCCGCCAAATACCAGCAGGCCCTGGGTCGCTATCACAGCCGCAACATCCACCCTCGCACTCTCGAGGTCGAGGACCTCGTCCTACGAAGGATCCTCTCCAGAGAGGGACTCCACAAGCTCTCACCCATGTGGGAAGGCCCGTTCAGGGTTGCTCGTGTCTCCAGGCCCGGCGCCGTCCGGCTGGAGACGGAGGACGGAGTTCCTGTGCCTAATGCCTAGAACATCCAACACCTCCACAAGTTCTACCCGTGACCCTCACGCGTACGAACGAAATGGGGCTGTACACGCCCCAGAGACTCTCATTGCGTTCGCCTGACGGGCACGCGAGAGCTCCCACCCATGCCCAAGTGGAAGCCCCATGCTCCGCGCTGGCGGATCGATCGAGCCACGATCATACCCACGCCCAAGTGGAAGCCCCATGCTCCGCGCCGGCGAAATGATCGACTCGCGATCATGCCCACGCCTAGTGGAAGCCCCATGCTCCGCGCTGGCGGAATAATCACTTGAGGGCGCCCCACGAGCAGCACCAACCTCACGCTGATCCGTGCCGGACATGGCAAACAAATATCTTTTTGGTTGTGTAATGAACTTATTACTATGTTTCAGTAAATCTCTATTTCCTAAGATATCTCATGTATTGCGAAGTTGCTTGCCTCAGGAGCTGTGCGCGCTCGCGACCTTCCTTCTGCGCATCACACGAACGGGGGCTAGACACGGTGCCTGTGCTCGGGTCAGCCCAGTAGTGCTGCAAAAACCCAAGTGATCGAGCTCTGGCTCGCAGGCCTGCTCCTGTGCACGCCACCTCACCAAGGTCCTTGGTGTCTTGTCTCCTCGCGTGATACCCGCGAGCAAGCTAGCGAGCGCACTGCTCCCCCTGTTTTATGAAACCAATGCAAGTTATCATAGGAACAAGGCACTCAAAGGCCTCGCAAGCGCTGCCTGGCGAGGCGACTCACGACAAGACATCCTCGTAAACCCCCAGGAAGCCTCGCGAGCCAACCTACGGCGACCATCTCCGCCAAGTGCTGGCGGGAGGCCTCACGAGCAGGAGCCTCGCGAGGCGCGCCCGGCAGCCACAACATGGCAATTGACACTCGCAAGAGCTAAGTACAAAATTACCTCACGAGCTGCTCGCGGCGCCTCTCAAGTTTCCTCTCCCTGCGACCTCGCTGAGTGCTGATGTTCTCTCCTCCGCGCAAGCCGCTTACACGTCAAGGGGGGACTTCCTGAGCATCGGGCCTCAGGAGTCCTTACCACCTCAGTGCCTTACACCTCCGGGCCTTGTCCAGGCAACGCGACCTCACATACCAGCGATGGTTGTAGCCCGCTCGGGGGCTGGGACCTGACGACGTAGAGCACTAAGGCAAACAAGGAAAGAGATATAGGCCTCACGAGGAAACATGCATCTCGATAAAGTATAGAGTACTTAAAACAAAAGTCATTGTCTTCACACCCCCACGGGGCCAAGATTAACTGTGCGCATGAGAATAAGGAAAGGGCCTAAGAAGACGCGTCGACGTCACCGCTGCTGCTGCCGTCGTCATCTTCGCTTTCCTCGGCCTCGCCTGAGCTCTCGCTGCTACCGTGGGCAAACTGTGCATGCAGCGCGTCCACGTGATCCTCCACTACCTTCCCGAGGCCACCACGAAGCTCCTCCGGGACGGGAGCTATAACCTTGTCAAAATCGAAGTTGGGGTCGGCGTGGAGAACGTGGTTGAAGTTGCGCGTCGCTGCCTGGGTGAGGAGATCGCGACACTCCTACTTGATGATTCCGCCCACCTTCTTGGTGCCAACCTCGAGCCGCTCCACAAGCTTGGTGAAGAAGTCGAGGTAGCTGGCGTCGTGGGCCTCGAGGGGGCTGCTGACGTCCTCCTTGCGAATGGAGCCCAAGGCACGGTGGGCCCGGAGCTCGAGGGTGCGGAACATCTTGGAGCGCTCGAGCTGCTGCCCTCGCGCTCGGGCCGCTTCGTTCCTCGCCTGCTCCACGACGGCGGTAACACCCCCCACCTGCTGCTGGAGGGAAGCCAGCTCGGCCTCGGCCTTGGCCTAGGCCTTCAGCGCGGTCTCTCGCCGGGTCTCCGCTTCGGTCAGCACCTCCTTAAGGCCCGCGATCTCGTGCTGGAGCTCCTCGCGCCTCGCCTTGAAGCGGTCCTCCTACAGCTTCAGTTTCTTGCTGTGCTCCTCGGCAAGCGTCTTGCGGGCCTGTGTGACCCTCCTGTCGGCGTCCTCTTGAATCTTCTTCTCCTTGGCCGCCAGATTGGCGTTGGCCTTGTCTAGGCGCTGGGCGTAGGTGTTCTGAGCGGCGGCTACCTCACGTTCCAGCACCTCCGGTAGTAGGCTGTCCTTGCTCAGCCGCATTGGATCCTCCGGGCCGGTGAAGGCCCACATCGGGCTGGAGTGTCACTGGAGGGGAGCGATGCGCCGGCGAAGGAACGCCCTCATGACTGTGACCACTGTCACCTTCGTGGCCCTCAGCTCGGCTAACCTCCTCCACACCCGCGCTAGCCTCGGGTCGGCAAGCCTCTCATGCCCCCATCCAGAGCTTCTCCCCGCCGGAGCCCGCGGTAGCTGCAGCAGGGGGTTGAACTGAGCCGCATCCACATACACCCATTGCCGCCTGAAGGCCTCCACCTCCTTGGTGAGCTGCTTGTCGATACCATCACTTGCCGTCTCTTCCATGATGCGGAATGAGGCACACCCGGAGCATTGGTCCGCCGCTGACAGCCTCAGGCTGAAGAAGTGGCGAAACAGCGCCACCGAGGGCACCACACCCAAGAAGGCCTCGCATAAAAAGGCGAAGGCGGAGAGAAGAAGAACGGAGTTCGGCTCGAGTTGCAGCGCGTGGACCTGGTAGTGCGAAAGAGCGGCATTGAAGAAATCGGAGAACGGTGGCAGCAGGCCGGCGAAGATTGCGTGAAGGTAGAAGATGGCAGAGGTAGCGTCAAGGTCAGTAGACAGGCGGGAAGCCAGCCAGATCCGAGTGGCCCCCCACTCATTGGAAGTGGCAGCGGTCATCGGGAGCACCTTGCTAAGCCCCTCCGCGTTGACGATCGTGTGCCTTTTGAGAGCAGGCTCCGGCACCACCTCCACGACTGCCGCCTCCGTCGCCTTTCCCTTCCTGCCTGGGGGCGCCATGGTGGAGCAGCCAAGCTCTGGGATGGCGAAGCTTCGGCAGAGGAAGGAGGAGCAGTACGTGAGAAGGAAGATGCAGGGAGATGGAATGCGCGCAAGGAAGGCAATGATGGCCTCGCGCCATGCGCGGGCATGATTTTTGTAAACACGGGCAGTTACCAAGGCGTCGTGGGAGAAGTGGGGGCGTTCCCCGTCACATCGTGCGCCAGACATCGCGCCTGGCCCGCAGGCGGTTAGGGCCCATGTCGTTTCACCCCCGAAGGCAGGAACGTGCGCGCCGTGCGCCCGGGGGCTATTGTCGGGCCCATGGAACCCAGGGTACCTTGGCCTGACAGCCCGCGGCCCAGAGCGCAACGCTTGGCAATGGCCCCATGAGTGGCTCACAGGCGGTCACCTCCAGAAAGACCCCTCATGAGGCCCGGCCTCCTGAGGACCCCTCCCCCGGGAGCGGGCGAGCAAGACTTAGCCACCTCACCGAGAGCCTCGTGAGGACATCTCGCGAGGCGGCCTCCCGAGGCTGCCTCCTGAGGCACCCTCCCCAAGATATGCAAGACGAGTCCTGTTTGGCTCGGTCACGCGGTCTCGTGCCCATAACGTGGGTGATGCGCGCGGCGACGAACGGCAACAGAGGCCATGCCAGCAGGCGCAGATGGAGAGGATTTCCCCTTTTGTGCTAAGGGAGCAAGGCCAGCAGTCCGTTTCCCAAAGCAACCCCCCATAGGTTGCCCGATCGGTGAAAGAAGACCAAGACGGTTGACGCGCAGGGCGGAGGTCATCACCGAGCCCACCGGCGCGTCATGGATAAGCGCTTTGCAAGCGAAGACCATCTTTTGTCAGGATAGACTGTGCCCTTGTCCCCCTTCAAAATTGCCATTCTGTGGCAACCCTTCCCGCCAATGTTTTCGGGGGATGAGGACCAAGGCAAGTATAAAAGAAGGGCAGGTTGCCGCTGTAGAGAGGGTCCGAGATCGATTCCACCTTCCTCACCTTGTATGCTTGTACTCACCAGAGCAATCCCAACCAAGCAGGAGTAGGGTTTTACACCGCAAGGTGGCCCGAACCTGGGTAAAACCACCGTGTCTCCGGCCTGCTCTCGCTAGCGCGCTCTCGCCATAGCTTCGCCGTAGATTAGCTGGGGAAGGGGGCAAGGTGGTAGGAATGAGCGCACCCCAGTGTTCGAACCTTTGGGTCCCCGGAGCCTGACTTCCAACAGATGCCCCCGCTTCAGGCCGTGGGCGAGGGCGAAGGACTTCCACCCCTGCTTGAAGAACATGAAGCCGGCCGGGGTGAACTCTGTTGCCACCTAGGAGGGCCCGTTGCAACAGCCGTCCGCCTGCACCCAAAGCCCCAAGGGCTCCTTACCCTCCATCGCTTTCGCAAACGAATCGGGGAGCCGGAGCCAGCTGCAGGTCCGGCGATGCATCCCCATGATGAACTCGTACGTCGCCTCTGCCGAATGAAACCCCGTCTGGGGAGGACGGGCGGCCGCCCCGCCACGCCCGCCTCGGCCATGGGGGCCGCGCCCTCCACAGCCGCGGGTGCCAGCCCTTCCACGAGCGCTTGGGCTGGCTTCGGTGGCCGTCGAGGGGCGCCCACGGCTCCGGGGCGGAACCCTCGTGGCGGCTGCGGACGCACGAGCTCGCCCTCTGCCCCTTGCCATCGTGATGGTGGTTCCGGAAGGGCGAGAAGAAGAAGAAGGTTAGGAACGGAGGAAGAAGATGGGAGAAGGGCCCTTGCCTCCCATCCCCTTTATACTTGATAGGGGCGCTCTCCTTGTCGCTCCGCCTTCTTCGACATCGGGAATCAAGGCAGCAGCAGAAAGGAAGCAATGTTGGCCTGCGCCCCGCGCGGACAAGCTTTATAGCAGGCGCGGGCGGTTAACTAGGCATAGTGGGGAAGTGGGGGCGTCCCACGTCCCTTCGTGCACCACGCGTCGAGCCTGGGCCTCGCAGTCTGTCAGGGCCCGTGGCGTTTCGCTCACAACGGGAGGGAACGTGCGCACCATGGGCCCGGGGGCTACTGTTGGGCTATTGGGAACCAGGGTACCCTAGCCCGTCTGCCTGCGGCCCAGGGGACGACGCCTGGCGAAGGCCCAAGACGTGGCCCATCCGAGGGCGCCGCGAAGTGAAGACATGTCCTAAGGCGCCGGCCTCCTGAGGACCCCTCCTCAAGACACGACCCGCCAGCACTCAGCCGCGTCAACGGCAGGAGCCTCGCGAGGCCTTCTCGTGAGGTTGCCTCCCGAGGTGCCCTCCCAAGCCGGCCGCCCGAGGCCATCTCGCATGACGTTGGCTGCGCGGTCCTATGCCCACCACGTGGGTGACACGCGTAGCGACGAAGGCCGGCAGAGACCGTGCGAGTGGTCGCGGATAGAGAAGCTTTCCTCTTCGGTGCTAAGGGGGCAGCCCCAGCTGCCCACCCCCAAAGCAAGTCCCAAGGACTGCCCGTTTGGTGATAGAAGACCGAGACAGCAAGGCGCGCAGGGCGGAGGTCACCACCGAGCCCACTGGCGCGTCATGGATCATGCTTTTGCAGTCGAAGACCGCCTTTAGTCAGGATAGACAGAGTGCATGTCCCTTTTCAAAACCCGCCAAGTGTGGCAACCCTTCCCGCCTAGTTTTTGGGGAACAGGACCAGGGCGGCTATAAAAGGGGTAGAGCTGCCATTGTAGAGGGGATCGATTCCTCTGCCTTCTACCTTGTACGCGAGAGCACCTTGTTACCCACAGCAATCCTAACCACAAGCAGGAGTAGGGTTTTACACCGCAAGGTGGCCCGAACCTGGGTAACCATCGTGCCCCCTGTCATGCTCCCACATAGCGCTCTCGCCATAGACTCGCCGTGGTCACCTTTGGTCGGAAAGAGCTAGCGTGCCCCCAGAGTTCGAACCTCTAGTTCCCGGGAGTCAAGGCTCTGACAGCCACCCAGGTAGGCACCCACAAATTGATGGCATAGATCTGACCAAGAGGAAATAGAGCCCTCCGACAAGTTCATCAACCATGATCTGATGTTGGGCTTAAGCGCCAACGGAAAGTAGTTGGCTAGAAGCTTGTCATCGCGCCCCCCGGCAGCCTGTACCGCAATGGTGTAGATGCCAGGGAACTCTGCTGGACTGAGCATGGCATCGTACTTGTCGGGTAGCTCTGGCTTGAAGGGACGGGTGCACGGCCAGCAAACCTGCCGCAGCTCATGGGTGAACGCTGGGTAGCCTACCTCGTAAAGTAAGAACTCAGGGTACACTGGCACTGGCACGTACGCTACTGGCCCGGCAAGGTCGTCTAACCGACGACGTGCCTCCCGGCGCCGCTCAATCTTCGTGTGGGCATCCTCATCGCGCCGCTCGTGGGGCACTTGGCGCTGGTCTTGGCGGCCCCGCGGATCCGATGAAGCCATGGACATAGTGTCCTGGTCATCCGATCGGCGAGCTTGCCACCGCTGTTGTGGTTGCTGGCGTGGAGGCGATTGCACCCTGGGTGCGCCGTCTCCGGCACGGCAACCAGATGGTCCTGCCGGCACTGCTAGTGGTCGTCTGGAGGGGCCCACATCCTGTGTTTTTCCGGGATCGGCAAAACTGATGAGACTCTGGATAGTGGCCCTCCATTCTTCCATTTTGTCTGGAGCTGGCGGGAAGTTCAAAAGCATTTGAACTCGCGCCATAGCCTCTGCCGCCATGGTTGGCATGGCGGGAAACACAGAACGGGACGGCGTTCGACTCCTGGCAGGGCCAGGAGGGAGCTCGCCGCGTACCTGCTGCCGCGGCGCATGTTCACCAATGGGTTGGCGTGGTGATGGTGTAAACTGAGCATCGTGAGGACGATGCTCTCGGCTGGCTTGACGCCGTCCAGGACCGCCAGCACCGCAGGGAAGCGTGGCGCACCCATCTTGTGATGGTCGCTGCACACGTCCCGCCGCCGCGTTCTTGGACGTCGCCGCTCCGTCCCTGGACGTCGCGACGACGGGGTCCTGATTCACACTGTTCCGAATTGTAATACTGGGATGAACAGGCTCACCAGCAGATTGTTGGAGTTGGCCATCTGCGCCGTCTCCGGTGTGGTGGCTGGGTTCACCGGCATGGTGGGGATGCTGGACACCCGCACCGCTGGCGCCTCCTGCCCCGGCCGTCCCAACCGTAGCGCCCGCGCCGACTGCGCCGCCTGCGCCGTCTCCGGACACCTGGGAAGGCAGCTTGGAGGTGGTGGGAGCCATCGTGGCTCTGGTCTTCTTCTTCGGTGCCATCGGTGAAGGTGATGGAGCCGGTACTCAAACTACGAACACTGATTCGTAATATGAGAGCCCCTGCCTGGCGCGCCAAAGATGTCGTGGGAAAACGATGATCTATGGGATCGAGAGGATCCCTTTGCGCTTGGGGAGTGGGATCACAATACTACAAAGAGTAGGGCTAGTAGATATGAGCACAAGCAATGATTGATCCAGGTTCAGGCCGCTATGAGCGTAAAACCCTACTCCTGTTCTGGTGGTTTGATTGTATGTGAGCTCAAGAGTTACAAAGAGCGCAGCTTGCCGACAAGGTGCGCGGAAAGTGCAGCTACAGCGTGTCGTTGAGCTAAGAGTCGACCGTTCTAAGTGTAGCCGTGGGCCTCCTTTTATAGGCCAAGGGGTTACCACAGAGGCTAACATGGTCATTATAGAGTATGAATAGTAACTTGCACCATCACCACGTCTATCTCTAGACAGGGTAAGACAAGCGCACTAAATGCACCGTTAGGTGCTACATTGGGGAGGCGAGGCTTTGGGTAAAAGATCTGTACCACCGGTCTTGGCGCCCTCTTGTCACCTTGACACGTCCCAGGGATGGGTGTCATTAAAGTCAATCCTGGTGTGGCATGCTGACACGTGCCTTGGCCAGCTGCGTTGACTGCCTGCCCGCTCGACACCTATCATGCGTGCTTATCTAGCCGTTGATGAGGTGGAGCGGTAATGGGACAGAACGAGCTCGCCGGCGCGGAGCTTGCCGGGCCGTTGCTTGCTGGCAAGGAGCTTGCTGGCAACCATAGTCTTGGTCTTCACCTTGCCGGTATGGAGCTTGCCGGCAAGGGCAATCTTGATCTTTAGTATGAGAATTGTACTTCTCGATGACCTGCCTTGAGGTCTTCTTCACGGTCTTGTTTATTCCAAGTCTTGGGTTATAGTTATCCTCTGTCAGGAAGGCTACAACTTCCTGTGCACAAGTCAGGGTATGAGGGCACCCATGCTTTAGTACACCGACACACACGATCGAGCGCCAAGTACAACGCCTCGCGACTAAGCTCAACTTCAACAAACGCCCCATGGTGTTCAACCCCGGAGATCTTGTGTGGCTACACCTACACAAAGACCACTTCCCCAACAAGCACAATTCCAAACTCCTACCTCAAGCCGATGGACCCTTCAAGGTGCTAGCACCCTACAACAACAATGCTTACAAGATCGACATCCCAAGTGACAAGTACAATGTGAGCGACATCTTCAACATCAAAGACCTATCTCCCTTCCATGGTGATGTGGATTTCGATCCGAGGACTGATCTTTCCCAAGGGGGGATGATGCGAAGCATCCTTCGGTCATCCCCATGGACACATCATCACCACCAAAGGCACCAAATGGGCCCGTGCAAGAGCTATCGAAACCGAGGTGAACTCCCTCCTCGCTCAACTCCCTTTCGAATCCGTGCGCACCATCCCGGAAGGCTCTACCGTCAAGTTCATCAAGGGCCTCATGAGCTGCTTCGCGTCCCCAACCGCATCATCACTGACAACGGCTCCCAGTTCACAAGTGGCCTCTTCAAGTCATACTGCGCCAGCCTTGGCACGCAGATCTGCTACACCTCTGTAGCGCACCCTCGAAGCAACGGCCAGGCCTAGTGTGCCAACGCCGAGGTCCTCAAGGGCCTCTAGATGAGAAGCTTCAAGAAGAAGCTCGAAGCCTGCGGCAAGGGCTGGCTTGACGAGCTACATTCCGTGTTGTGGTCTATCCGCACAACGGCAACCAAGCCCGTAGGCGAGACTCATTTCTTCCTCATCTACGGAGCCGAAGCAGTCCTCCCGTCTGAGCTCCGGCACGGCTCTCCGCGAGTCCTTGCCTTCAAAGTGGCTTGTCCGGACACCTCGCGAGAGGCCGACCTGCTGCTCCTCGAAGAAGCACATCGCCAGGCCGCCCTCCGCGCCGCCAGATACCAGCAGGCTTTGCGTCACTATCATAGCCGCACCATATGCCCACGCACCCTTGAAGTCGGCGATCTCGTCCTGAGAAGGATCCTCTCCAGAGAGGGACTCCACAAGCTCTCACCCATGTGGGAAGGCCCTTTCAGGGTTGCTCATGTCTCCAGGCCCGGCGCTGCCCGGCTGGAGACGGAGGACGGAGTTCCTGTGCCTAACGCCTGGAACATCCAACACCTCCGCAAGTTCTACCCGTGACCATCACGCGTATGAACGAAGTGGGGCTGTACACGCCCCGGAGCCTCTCATTGCGTTCGCCTGATGGGCCCACGAGAGCTCCCGCCCACGTCTCAGTGGAAGCCCCATGCTCTGCGCTGGCGGAATGATCGAACCGCGATCATGCCCACGCCTAGTGGAAGCCCCATGCTCCGCCCTGGCGGAACAATCACTTGAGGGCGCCCCACGGGCTGTACCAACCTCACGCTGATCCGTGCCAAACATGGCAGTCACATCCCTTTTTGGTTGTGTAATGAACTTATTACTATGTTTCAGTAAAGCCCTATTTCCTAAGATATCTCATGTATTGCTAAGTTGCTTGCCTCAGGAGCTGTGCACGCTCGCGACCTTCCTCCTGCGCATCTCGCAAGTGGGGGTTGGACACGGTGCCTGTGCTCAAGTCAGTCCCAGCAGCGCTGCAAAAACCCAAGTGATCAAGCTCTAGCTCACGGGCCTGCTCCCGTGCACGCCACCTCACCAAGGTCCTTGGTGTCTTGTCTCCTCACGTGATACCCACGAGCAAGATAGCGAGCACACCGCTTCCCCCATTTTATGAAACCAATGCAAAGTTGTCACAGGAACAAGACACTCAAAGGCCTTGCGAGCGCTGCCACGCGAGACGACTCATGACAAGACGTCCTCGTAAACCCTCAGGAAGCCTCGCGAGCGCTGCCTCGCGAGCCAACCTACGGCGACCATCTCTGCCAAGTGCTAGCAGGAGGCCACACGAGCAGGAGCCTCGCGAGGCACACCCCGCAGCCACGACACGACAATTTACAATCGCAAGAGCTAAGTACAAAAATACCTCACGAGGCGCTCGCGGCGCCTCTCAAGTCTCCTCTCCCCGCGACCTCGCTGAGTGCTGATGTTCTCTCCTCCGCGCAAGCCGCTTGCACGTCAAGGGGGGACTTCCTGAGCATCGCGCCTCAGGAGTCCTTATCGCCTCTCAGTGCCCTACACCTCCTGGCCTTGTCCAGGCAACGCGACCTGACATACCAGCGACAGTTGTAGCCCCCTCGGGGGCTGGGTCCTGACGACGTAGAGCACTAAGGCAAACATGGAAAGAGAAGTAAGCCTCGTGAGAGAACATCACGAGGAAACAAACACTGCAACGAGTCATAAAAATACTTGAGGCAAAGGACATCGTTTTTCACACCATCGGGGGCTGCATCAACCTATTACAGGAACAAAAGAAAGGAAGGCAAAGGGGAGACACGGCGCGCTTCCAAGATCTGACACGGGCGCCGCCTGTGCCTAGTCGGAGTCTTCGTCTTCGCTCTTGATGCGCGGAGAGCCTTCGCCGCTCTCGCCCCCACTGCTGGAGTCTCCGCTGCTGCCGCTATCGCTCCCGTCGGAGGAGTCAGAGCCGCTATCGTCCTCGCTCTCTGCGCAGCACCCAAGGCGGACGTCGGAGGCCCCGAAGATCTTCACGAAGAGGGTGGCGGCCCCATCGTACTAGAACTGGAGGAGATGCTGTCGGGCCCATGGAACCCAGGGTACCTTGGCCAGTCTGCCCATGGCCCAGAGCGCAACGCTTGGCGGTGTCCCAATGAGTGGCCCACCGGCGGGCACCTCCATCAAGACCCCTCATGAGGCCCGGCCTCCTGAGGACCCCTCCCCCGGGAGCAGGCGAGCATGACTTAGCCACCTCACCGAGAGCCTCGCGAGGCCATCTTGCGAGGCGGCCTCCCGAGGCTGCCTCCTGAGGCACCCTCCCGAAGATATGCAAGATGAGTCTTGTTTGGCTCGGTAGCGCGGTCTCGTGCCCATCATGTGGGTGACGCGCGCGGCGACGAACGGTGAGAGAGGCCGCGCCAGCAGGCACGGATGGAAAGGATTTCCCCTTTTGTGCAAAGGGAGCAAGGCCAGCAGTCCGATTCCCAAAGCAACCCCCAAAGGTTGCCCGATCGGTGAAAGAAGACCAAGACGGTGGACGCGCAGAGCGGAGGTCATCACCGAGCCCACCGGTGCGTCATGGATAAGCGCTTTGCAGGCAAAAACCATCTTTTGTCTAGCGCCCCTGTCCCCCTTCAAAATTGCCGTTGTGTGGCAACCCTTGCCGCCAATGTTTCCGGGGGATGAGGACCACGGCAAGTATAAAAGGAGGGCAGGGTGCCGCCGTAGAGAGGATCCGAGATCGATTCCACCTTCCTCACCTTGTATGTTTGTACTCACCAGAGCAATCCCAACCAAGCAAGAGTAGGGTTTTACACCGCAAGGTGGCCCGAACCTGGGTAAAACCACCGTGTCTCCAGCCCTCTCTCGCCAGCGCGCTCTCGCCGTAGCTTCGCCATAGCTTAGCTGGGGAAGGGGGCGAGGTGGTAGGAACGAGCTCACCCCAGTGTTCGAACCTTTGGGTCCCCGGAGCCCGACTTCCGACATTTGGCGCACCAGGTAGGGGTGCGCTACTGTTCGTCCAGCTTCATGGCCGACGCTCGCCGCGAACGCACCGAGTGCAGGGCGGGTTGCGTCGCCCAGACGGAGCCGGTGGGCCGCGGCAACCGCCGCCGCATCGAGGCCGCTGCTGCCACTGACCCTGCCGCCCACGAGTAGCAGGACTCCTCCCTGCACCCCTCCGTGCAGGCAGACCGCCCCACCGCCATGACCTCCTCCTCCCTCGCGCGCTGTGGACCGCCAAACGCGCAGGCCGCGCTGCTCATGGTGCATGAGCTGCTGCGCTACCGTCTAGCTGACACCGGCTACGACGCCTCACTTGGCCGCATCACCGAGCTCGTCAACACCGCCGGGGACGCTTCGGCGCCTTCCCACACGCTCATGACGAACTGGTTCCGCATGGCCCTCAAGGACGGCCCGCGCTCTTGGCTCATGAACCTCCCTGAGGCGTCCATCTCATCGTGGGTTGAGCTCTGCAACCAGTTTGTCGCCAACTTCAAGGGCACGCACGACCGCTCCCTCACCATAAACGACCTGCGCCACGTGCGGCAACGCCCAGACAACACCCTCTGCAAGTACATCCAGCGCTTCAGCCAGGTGTGCAACAAGATTCCACGCGCCTCAGACGCGGCCGTCATCTAAGCATTCTCCACGGGCGTCGCGGACGTCAAGATGCGCGAGAAGCTCGCCATCAACGACGAGCTGGACTGGGTGCCAAGGCTAAAGACGGTCGCCTCTTCGTCCACAACGACCCCGATGCGGCCGCCCGACAACGCCAAGGCCAAGAGCAAGGACGTGAAGCGCAAGGGCCCTGCCGTGCTTGCGGCGGAGCCCGAGCAGAAGCGCGGCCGTGACCGTGACGAGCCCAAAAGAGACGACCGCCCTCTCTGCGCCTACCACAACTCGCGCTCCCACAGCACCGAAGACTGCTAGGAGCTCAAGCTGCTCCGCGACGAGCGCCTGGGCCACCGAGGCGACCACAACGACCGTGGCGCCAGTCGCGGAGGTGGCCGCAGCGGCAACCGCAACTTCCGCCAAGGCTGGCGCGACCAGCCTCGTGAGGCCGCCTGGCGTGACCAGCCTCGTGAGGTCGCCTGGCGCGATCAGCCTCGTGAGGCAAACCCCCGGGCCAACGCCACTCTTCCACCACTGCCGCCGCCACCCCGGAGGAATGGCGGCAACCAGCCTGATGAGGGCACTGGGGGCTACCAGGAGCCTCGCACAGCGCCTGCATCCTCGGCGGAGCTCAGGCTCCTGCGTCCAACCACCACTTCAAACAGTTCTCTCGCGAGGTGAATGCCGCCCTACCGAAGCCAGAAGCCACACGGCCCCTCAAGTGGTCGCAGTACACCGTCACCTTTGACTCCAAGGACCACCCCAAGTCCGTGGCTACCGCAGGCGCGCTCCCCATACTGTGCACTCCCACTATCAGCAACATCGCAGTCACCAAGACGCTCATTGACGGAGGCGCCAGCCTTAACGTGATCTCCATCGAGACCTTCGAGCAGCTCCAGGTGCCTTACGAGCAGCTCATGCCGATGAGACCCTTCTTGGGTGTGACCGATGGCTCCACGGTGCCCCTGGGCCTGGTGCGCCTCCCGTCACCTTCGGCACCCGCAAGAACTACCACACTGAGCTCAGCGACGTCGACGTCTCCCACATCGGCCTGCCCTACAACGCCATCCTGGGCTACCCCGCGCTCGCCAAGTTCATGGCGGTGTCTCATCATGCCTACAACGTCCTCAAGATGCCCGGCTGCAGCGGCGTCATCACCGTCTCCAGTGACGAGAAGGACGCGATTGCTCCCTTGAACACGCCTACAAGGCTGCCGCAACTACCCATCCGGCTGACGAAGATGCGGTCGAGCCTCCTGAGGCCGCGCCCGCGAAGAAGAAGCAGCTGTTCTATCAGGACCACGCTGAGACGAAGAAGGTGTCAGTTGACGGCAGCGGCTCAGGCCCTGCCTTCACTATTAGTGCCGGCCTTCCTCCTGCATAGGAAAGCGCGCTCATCACCTTCCTTCGGGCAAATTCAGATGTTTTTGCCTGGAAAGCATCTGATTTGTCCGGTGTGCCGAGGGAGGTGATTGAGCACCACTTAGCGGTGTGCCCCAACGCACGCCCCGTCAAGCAAAAAGCACGGCGCCAGGCGCCCGAAAAGCAAGAGTTCATCGTCCAGGAAGTGCACAAACTGCAAGAAGGTGGAATCGTCCGTGGGGTGCGCCATTCCGAATGGCTCGCCAACCCAGTCGTCATCCCCAAGAAGGGCGGCAAGGAACGTATGTGCGTCGACTTCACGAGCCTCAGCAAGTTCTGCCCTCAGGACCCCTTTCTGCTGCCGTGCATCGACCAAATTGTGGACTCCACTGCCGGATGCGAGCTGGTCTGCTTCCTAGATGCCTTTTCAGGCTACCACCAGATCAAGATGGCGGCAGAAGACGTGGAGAGGACGGCCTTCATCACCCCTTGCGGCATACACTATTATGTCTGCATGCCCTTCGGCCTGAGGAGCGCCGGCGCCAACTTCCAGCGGCTGATGCGCATCACAATGGGGCCTCAGATGGGCAGGAACGCGGATGCATACATCGATGACATCGTGGTCAAGTCTCGCGAGGCCGGGTCCCTCATCAAGGATCTCAAGGAGACGTTCGCCAACCTACGCAAAGTCAACCTCAAGCTCAACCCCAACAAGTGCGTCTTTGGAGTCCCTTCCAGCAAGCTCCTCGACTTCCTGGTCTCCCACCGTGGCATCGAAGCCAATCCACAAAAGATCAAGGCCATCGAGAGAATGCGTCCTCGCCGGACCCTCAAGGCAATGCATCGCTTGGCGGGATACATGGCCTCCCTGGGGCGCTTCATCTCCAAGTTCGGCGAGCGGGCCTTGCCGTTCTTCAAGCTCATTAGGAGGTCCGTCCCCTTCAAATGGACTCCTGAGGCAGACGCTACCATTGAAGACCTCAAGAGGTACCTCACGAGCCCGCCCATCATGGTCGCGCCGCCCTCCCGCGAGCCCTTGCTCGTATACTTGGCGGCTACCCCCCAGACGTCCAGCACGGCGCTCGTAGCACTGCGAGATGAGCGCATCTGTGCTAAGGAAAAGCCTTCCAAACCTCGTGAGCCTCCCGAGCCCTCCGAGCCTCGCGGACCTCCGGAGCCTCGTGATCCTCACAAGCCCTCCGAGCCTCCCGAGCCCTCTGAGCCTCGTGAGCCTCCCGCGCCCGCCGAGCCTCGCGAGCCACCTGAAGAGCAAGCTGCCACCACGACTACGCGCCTCGTCGAACACCCCGTGTACTTTGTCAGCACGGTGCTAAGGGATGCGCACGAGCGCTACCCCATGCAGCAGAAGCTACTCCTCGCGCTCCTCGTCGCCTCCAGGAAGCTGCACCACTACTTTCAAGGCCATCCCATCAAGGTCATCTCTTCTTACCCCTTGGAGCAGGTCCTGCGCAGCCCCAATGCAGCTGGCCGCATCGCCGAATGGAACATCGAGCTGCAGGCCTTCCAGCTGGAGTTCTGCACCACCAGAGTCATCAAAGGCGCAACTCTAGCCGACTTCGTGGCGGAGTGGACAGACCCGTACGAGGGGGAGTCTCACGAGGACAATTCACTCCTGCCTGGGGATAAGGCGCCTGGCGGCTGGACCATGCACCTCGACGGCGCCTTCTCCCGGCAGGGCGCGGGTGCTGGAGTCATGCTCACTTCGCCAACAGGATACAAGCTCTACTACGCTGTGCAGCTCTGCTTCAGGCACACCAAAAAAGTTTCCAACAACATCACGGAGTATGAGGGCCTCATCGCCGGCCTCAAGGCCGCTTTCGCTCTGGGCATCAAACGTCTCAGCATCAAGGGTGACTCGCAGCTTCTTATCAACTTCTCCAACAAAAGCTACAAGCCCAAGGACGAGCACATGGCCGCCTACTTGGAAGAGGTATGTAAACTCGAGAAGCGTTTCCTTGGCTTGGAGCTGCAGCACGTTCCCCACGGCTGCAAGAAGGAGGCCGACGACATCCCCAAGCGAGCATCTCGCCGCGAGCCCCAGGGCCTTGCATCTTTGAGGAAAGGCTCCCCAAGCCATCAGCTGCTCCGCTAGCCACGAGCACCACGCTGCTTCACGTGGAACTCCCACCCGCACCACCCATGGCGCACCAGACTGCGGCCCAGCCTCAGGAGCCCACCTGCTGCTGGCGCTTGAGTCCCTAGCGGACAGCTGGGCCACAGAATTCAAGGCCTATCTGCTCCGCAGCACACTCACGGAAGAGGACTCGGAAGCAGAGCGCGTGGTCCACCAGGCCACCGCTTACTGCTTACAGGACAGCAAGTTATACCGAAGGCGCCCGAATGGTGTCTCCTTGTGGTGTATCTCTGAGGAGCAGGGGCGCGAGCTTCTCGCCGACATACATGGTGGAGACTGCGGCCACCACTCTTCGTCATGCACCCTCGTCAGCAAGTTGTTCCGCAGCGGTTTTTACTGGCCCACTGCGCTGCATGATGCTACTGCACTGGTCCAAGCCTGCGAGGCCTACCAGTTCCACGCCAAGCAAATCCACCAGCCGACGCAAGGCCTCCAGACGATTCCCCTCTCATGGCCTTTCACGGTCTGGGGGTTGGATATCCTGGGGCCTTTCCCTCGCACGGCTGGTGGCTACCGCTACCTCTACGCCGCCATCGACAAGTTCACCAAGTGGGCAGAGGTCGAGCCTGTGCGCACCATCCTGGCAGGCTCTGCCGTTAAGTTCATCAAGGGTCTCATCAGCCGCTTTGGCATCCCCAACCGCATCATCTCTGACAATGGCTCCCTGTTCACAGGTGGCCTCTTCAAGTCCTACTGCGCCAGCCTCGACACGCAGATCTGCTACGCCTCGGTGGCGCACCCGCGAAGCAACGGCCAGGCCGAGCATGCCAACGCCTAGAAGATTCAAGAAAAATCTTGAGTCATGCGGCAAAGGCTGGCTCGACGAGCTGCCGTCGGTGCAGTGGTCCATCCGCACAACGGCAACCAAGCCTACCAGCGAGACTCCGTTATTCCTCGTCTACGGTGCTGAGGCAGTCCTCCCTTCGGATCTCAAGCACGGCTCTTCGTGAGTCCTTGCCTTCGACAAGGCTCGTCTGGATGGCTCGCGGGAAGCTGACCTGCTCCTCCTTGAGGAGGCTCGCCGCCAGATACCAGCAGGCCCTGAGTCGCTATCACAGCCGCAACATCCACCCTCGCACTCTCGAGGTCGGGGACCTCGTCCTACGAAGGATCCTCGGCTGGAGACGGAGGACGGAGTTCCTGTGCCTAATGCCTAGAACATCCAACACCTCCGCAAGTTCTACCCGTGACCCTCACGCGTACGAACGAAATGGGGCTGTACACGCCCCAGAGACTCTCACTGCGTTCGCCTGACGGGCATGCGAGAGCTCCCACCCACACCCAAGTGGAAGCCCCATGCTCCGCGCTGGCGGATCGATCGAGCCACGATCATACCCACGCCCAAGTGGAAGCCCCATGCTCCGCGCCGGCGGAACGATCGACTCGCGATCATGCCCACGCCTAGTGGAAGCCCCATGCTCCGCGCTGGAGGAACAATCACTTGAGGGCACCCCACGGGCAGCACCAACCTCACGCTGATCCGTGCCGGACATGGCAAACAAATATCTTTTTGGTTGTGTAATGAACTTATTACTATGTTTCAGTAAATCTCTATTTCCTAAGATATCTCATGTATTGCTAAGTTGCTTGCCTCAGGAGCTGTGCGCTCTCGCGACCTTCCTTCTGCGCATCACGCGAACGGGGGCTGGACACGGTGCCTGTGCTCGGGTCAGTCCCAGCAGTGCTGCAAAAACCCAAGTGATCCAGCTCTGGCTCGCGGGCCTGCTCCCGTGCACGCCACCTCACCAAGGTCCTTGGTGTTTTGTCTCCTCGCGTGATACCCGCGAGCAAGCTAGCGAGCGCACTGCTCCCCCTGTTTTATGAAACCAATGCAAGTTATCACAGGAACAAGGCACTCAAAGGCCTCGCGAGCGCTGCCTGGCGAGGCGACTCACGACAAGACATCCTCGTAAACCCCCAGGAAGCCTCGCGAGCCAACCTACGGCGACCATCTCCGCCAAGTTCTGGCGGGAGGCCTCACAAGCAGGAGCCTCACGAGGCGCGCCCCGCAGCCACAACACGGCAATTGACACTCGCAAGAGCTAAGTACAAGCTTACCTCACGAGCTGCTCGCGGCGCCTCTCAAGTTTCCTCTCCCTGCGACCTCGCTGAGTGCTGATGTTCTCTCCTCCGCGCAAGCCGCTTACACGTCAAGGGGGGACTTCCTGAGCATCATGCCTCAGGAGTCCTCACCGCCTCAGTGCCCTACACCTCCGGGCCTTGTCCAGGCAACGCGACCTGACATACCAGCGATGGTTGTAGCCCGCTCGGGGGCTGGGACCTGACGACGTAGAGCACTAAGGCAAACAAGGAAAGAGAAATAGGCCTCACGAGGAAACATGCATCTCGATAAAGTATACAGTACTTAAAACAAAAGTCATTGTCTTCACAACCCCACGGGGCCAAGACTAACTGTGCGCATGACAATAAGGAAAGGGCCTAAGAAGACGCGTCGCCGTCACCGCTGCTGCTGCCGTCATCGTCTTCGCTTTCCTCGGCCCCGCCTGAGCTCTCGCTGCTGCCGTGGGCAAACTGCGCAAGCAGCGCGTCCACGTGATCCTCCACTACCTTCCCGAGGCCACCACGAAGCTCCTCCGGGACGGGAGCTATAACCTTGTCAAAATCAAAGTTGGGGTCGGCGTGGAGAACGTGGCTGAAGATGCGCGTCGCTGCCTGGGTGAGGAGATCGCGACAC
Organism: Elymus sibiricus; assembly: GCA_039707655.1. NCBI lineage: Eukaryota > Viridiplantae > Streptophyta > Magnoliopsida > Poales > Poaceae > Elymus > Elymus sibiricus. The sequence continues at coordinate 166,941,101 of CM077670.1, forward strand.
TCCTCCTTGATGATTCCGCCCACCTTCTTGGCGCCTACCTCGAGCCACTCCACAAGCTTGGTGAAGAAGTCGAGGTAGCTGGTGTCGTGGGCCTCGAGGGGGCTGCTGACGTCCTCCTTGTGAATGTAGCCCAAGGCACGGCGGGCCCGGAGCTCGAGGGTGCGGAACATCTTGGAGCGCTCGAGCTGCCGCCCTCGCGCTCGGGCCGCTTTGTCCCTCGCCTGCTCCACCTCGGCGGTAACACCCCCCACCTGCTGCTGGAGGGAGGCCAGCTCGGCCTCGGCGTTGGCCTAGGCCTTCAGCGCGGTCTCTCGCCAGGTCTCCGCTTCGGTCAGCACCTCCTTAAGGCCCGCGATCTCATGCTGGAGCTCCTCGCGCCTCGCCTTGAAGCGGTCCTCCTGCAGCTTCAGTTTCTTGCTGTGCTCCTCGGCAAGCGTCTTGCGGGCCTGTGTGACCCTCCTGTCGGCGTCCTCTTGAATCTTCTTCTCCTTGGCCGCCAGATTGGCGTAGGCCTTGTCCAGGCGCTGGGCGTAGGTGTTCTGAGCGGCGGCTACCTCACGTTCCAGCACCTCCGGTAGTAGGCTGTCCTTGCTCAGCCGCATCGGATCCTCCGGGCCGGTGAAGGCCCACATCGGGCTGGAGTGTCGTTAGAGGGGAGCGATGCGCCGGCGAAGGAACGCCCTCATGCCTGTGACCACTGTCACCTTTGCGGCCCTCAGATCGGCTAACCTCCTCCACACCCGTGCCAGCCTCGGGTCGGCAAGCCTGTCATGCCCCCATCCAGAGCTTCTCGCCGCCGGAGCCCGCGGCAGCTGCAGCAGGGGGCTGAACTGAGCCGCTGTAACGCCCCCATGTAATAGCTACAGTAATCACCCCTTTGACAGTGCCATGTCATCATGATTAACCGTGCTTGAGCATCATTGCATCATATCTCATTTCAAATTCCAATTTAAACTTGCAATACAAACCTAAAGTGAAAATAAAAGTTGTTCAAAACCAGAAACTAAAATGTTCATTAAATAGCACATAATTCATAACTAATTATGTTGGGGAAAACAACATCACCATAATTCCAAAATTTGCCCCTAGCTAGTTAAAACAGTAGCTAATAATAATAATTTAACACTAAATTAATTAATGGGATTTAAAATGAAATCATATTTTGATGAAACCAATTTTTGTTGGATAAGAATAACCTACTGATAATTTTGGGCTAAGTCACTCATCTGTTGAAAATCATTTGATGGCCTCACAATTTGCAAAACAGAGAAAAGAAAAGAATTAGAAAAGAAAAGAAAAGGGCAGAGACTTGCTGTTGCTGTGGGCTTCGAGTGCACAGTAAGGAAAGGCCCAGCCCGCCAGGGCCTTTCGTCCTCCTCCCGCCACCACCGCGCGCTGTCGCCGGTTCCCGTAGACACGTCGCCGTCGACGCACGCGTCGCCCATCCGCCGTCGCCCTGGGGTGGATAAGATCCCCTCGGCCTCCCCCGCAACCCTAGCGCCCACTTTCCCCCTCTCCCCACTCGCACGCGCTCGATCCCCTCCTCGCCCGCAAGCTCGTCGCCGTCCACCGTCGATCCCGCGCCCACACCGCCTCTCGCGCCCCGCCGAGTGGTCCTCGAGCTCTGCCGTGACCTCCTCTACCTCCTCGACCACGCGCTCGAGCCCCGGAGTCCCTGCATCGATGCGCCCGAGCTCTTCTTCCTCCTCTGCTCCGACAAGCTTCGCCGTCGATTCCGGCTACTCCGAACCCTCCCCGAGCACGCTTTGAACGGCTACACCTCACGGTGAGCCTCGCCTTCCTCCCCTGCCCCTTCTCATGGTCGCTAGCTCGCCGTAGCCGTCGATTTCGCCGTAGTCCGACAGCGCCGCCGCCTGTCCTCGTCGCCGGCGTCACTCCGGTGACCAAATGGTCCCGGTCATGCGCCCGTTTGATCCGCCGCACCAAGTAGCACCTTCCTATCCTCTCTGTTCGCTCGAAAGCGCACCGTAGCCTCGTCCCCGTCGCCCGTCCGAACGCCTCGCCGCCGGCGAGATCCTACCGCTCGCCACAGGCCGCCTCAGCCGCTCCCACCACCACCGTTCGACGCGGCGTTGAACGGCCGTTCGAACGCGACTGGCCGCGTCGCAAATGGTGCCCCCTACGCGAAACCCGCGTCGCGCCACCGTTTCGGGAGCTCGCCGGAGCTTCTCCGGCGTGATTCCGCCGACGCCGCGGCCGCCGTCCGACGTGGCCAGCCCTGGCCCACTGCCAGTGACACTGGCCGGTGGGGCCGTGGGCCCGTTGACCAGTCAGCGCCGCTGACTGGGTCAGCTGAGCCACTGACATGTGGGGCCCCTCCCCACTGTGTCAATGACATACGGGCCCCACTGTCAGATTTCTAATTAGCTAAATGGATTAATTAAAATTAATTAATTTAGTTTATTGTCTCACTGACATATGGGCCCCACATGGTTAATTAGTCTGTTAATAGATTAATTAACCCACTGTCTATGACGTGTGGGACCCACTGGTCAGGGTTTGACCTGGTCAACCCCACTGTTGACTACTGATGCAATGCTGATGTCATGCTGACATCATCCCAACACTGTTCTGGATAATGTTCTGGATAATTCGAATTAATTAATTAAAATAAATTCAGAAAATATTTAAAACTTCAAAAATTCATATCTTTTAATCCGTAAGTCAGATGAAAATAATTTATATATGAAAGTTGATCAGAAAAATGCCACGAATCCAAATATGCCATCCACTCATCTGTCACATGCCTCTAGTTATCTGAACATGGAACTTTTTGACCGTTTGCAGTAGATGAATAGTGCACCACTTTAATAAAACAAATCCAATTAAATTTTTATTAATTCCCAAGAGTTATCTAAATCATATAGATAGGCAGTAGCACATCTGCATATCATTCTAGGCATGTCACGCATAGTGATTGTATTTTGCTGTGGATTTATTGTTTCCTCTCCCCCTTCTCTCTCGTTAGACCTGGTGCCCGCCGACGCCGCTGCTTCAGAGTTCGACTACACCCCCGACGACCAGCCGACTGACGACCACGCCTTTGCCGCAGAGCAACCAGGCAAGCAAACCCCCTTGACGCATGCCTATATCATCCATTCCTTCTCCCTCCTGCTTGCATTAGAAATTGCTGCATTTTGATTTATCCTAATCTGATGCATAGCCTGTCCTTGTAACTGCTGTTGATACATGCCTTATTATCCAAACTGCTTAGTATAGGTTGGATGGAAAACCATCTGTGGCCCCTCTCCCTTGCTGTAGTTGCTCCGCTTTAGTACCTGTGCCCCGTTCGAATGATCGACGGGCTGAGAACAGCACATCACAGCACACCCCTTAAATTGCTCGACACTGCAGAGCTGGCATCGAGTGCCGAGGGTGATACCTCTTAGCTCACTTTCGATGGTGCCTCTGTAGAATAGCTTCCCGGATGTGTGTTATCGAGGGTGATTCCTCTTACATCACCTCCGCTAAGCTACCGTTGCGCAACTCCTCGAGTGGAAATCCATCGAGGGTGATTCCTCGGATTCCTCCTCGATACTTGGACACACGGTTACTTTGACCTTTGTTACAGGCGGGTCCACCTCGAGAGGTACCCGCGGGGAAATGTAAAGCCGGGCTGGCCCCAAGGGTGCCCACGAGCGAATATCATTAAAGACGGGTCGGCTCCAAGAGCACCCGCACGATACTAAATACGCCTAACGGAACTGGGTATTTGATCTGAGTGGGTCGTCGTGCCCATTTCGCACTACCACCACGTGGGATAATGGTTTAATGGGGCCATCTGCAGCGTAGTATCAGCCGAAAGCTCTTCAGACGTCACAGGTTACTTTGCGGGCTGATCGCCGGGATTGGGCTGGTTACTTCACTGGGTTGTCCAGTGTCGCGCCTGTTTCTCCGGCCAGTCACGTAACGTCCAGGAGTGCGGAGGGCGATGGCCCAATACCCCTGCGCACTTAGGATTTAGACCGGCGTGTTGACCTCTCTGCTGAGCTCTAGGTCGGGCTGCGTTGTGTCGATCACCCGAGGCCGGGTATTACCCAGCAAGTGTATCCGGCCGGAGGTAATCGAGCGTGTTGGGTAACAGTAGTGCACCCCTGCAGGGAAGATATCTATTCGAATAGCCGTGTCCACGGTAACAGGACGCTTGGAGTTGTGCCCGGATCCATGACAACTATAAAGAGGTGATGATACATGATAAACTGTTAATACTGCTCTCGGGATCGCTTTCTCACAGGGTGTCGAGAAAGGATCTCAGGGCATTGCTACTGTATGACAACATGTATGCTACTACTATCTACTCTCTTCTGATGCTGCAAGACTACTTGAAGATGCTAGTCTTCGATAGGCTAGGCCTTTCTCTCTTCTGGCATTTCTGCTATATAGTCCACAGATACAGCCTTTTCATTTGATACCAATGCATATTTAGCATAGTTCTGATGTCAGTCTTGCGAGTACTTTGGATGAGTACTCACGGTTGCTCTGCTATTCATTTTCCCCCATACCTATATGATGATACATCAGACGACGGAGCCCAGGAGCCAGACGACACTGCCGGAGCTTTCTACCAGGAGGGTCCCGACAGCACCTACTACTGGGTTGATCCAGCCGACCAGGAGTAGTTAGGAGGTTCCCAGGCAGGAGGCCTGCGCCTTTTCGATCTGTATCGTTGTTTGTGCTAGCCTTCTTAAGGCAAAACTTGACTAACTATGTTTGTACTCAGATATCATTTGTGTGTATGACTTATGTATTCGGGTCCTCGCGATCCCTGGTTTGTAATATGATGATTTATGTTTGTAGTTGTGCCTAAAGTTGTGTTGTGATATTGATTAGTGAGTCCCTAATCTTGGTCGTACGCGTCTGCGTGTATGATTAGCGTACGGTCAAATTGGGGGCGTCACAAGTTGGTATCAGAGCCGACTGCCTGTAGGAAGCCCCTCTCCAATTCCTTGGCCGCAGTTGAGTCTAGTATGTCCGAAAACTATTTTACTAACATGGCTGTGTGGCTTACGGGCCCACGTCGCCAACTGGGTGGTATTAGGATCTTTTATTTCTCTTCTATACTCTGGGACTCTGAAACCTCTTCCTTTCGGGTTAAATGAATTTTACTAATGCCGACACTAGGATCTCGTAATCTTGTCCACCCGGAGAGCTGGATTATCAGTGCTAGTTCCATATCATTGATCTGATTATTCTGATAATCACATTTTCCTTTCCATTGGTCTGTTTAATCTTTCTCTCCAAATTATATTATATTTGTCATTGTCGTTTGACAATCCTGAGTTGCCTCTGTTTCAGATGGATCGTCTGTTCCCACCACGCCCCGCGACGCAGCTTGTGCTTCGCACTTCGGCTCGCAATGCCCCTGGCTTTCCAGCTGTCCTGATCGCCCTCCTGACCAGACTTGGTTACCACTGGTACCCCGAGTACATGGTCTACGAGGATTACCGTGAGTTCAACCAGGAACAGTATCATGCTGATGTTCGCATCTATGATCAGAGGGATGACTCAGACACCGAGTTGCACCTTTTTCACGGTATCGGTGTGACGATTGAGATGGCAGTCCATGATGCTGCCTATTCTGCTGTCGCACGACTTCGTGGAGAGCATGCTACCTTGGATGCCTCTGAGTTCCGATACATTCCGTATGCGCCTACTGGAGATGCTACTGGATACTACACAGCTATCTGTGCCCCTTACGAGCGTCGTCGTTACGACCCGCACGTGTTGATTCAGTACGCTCAGGCTCTGGATCGCACTAACCGGGCTCTTACAGTCGAGCTGTTTGCCACTCGAGCACGTCTCTACGATGCTATGACGCAGTTGCTACCAGCTGTTCGAGCAGGGATACATCCGGAGTATATCCTTTACCCGCGCAGGACTCTGATGCCGGCAGGTATCGATTGGCCTGCTGTTGGAGGTCACAGGCCTGCGCGTGGACCTCTTCTTTCAGTTCGAGACCGGGTTCTGCATCAGAGTGCACACGGAGAGCAGGACCTTTCTGCTATAGAGATTCATCGTCCGCACTTGCACTTGCAGTTACCCCGTTTCAGTGGTTTTCCCCGACGTTGATGTAGCCTTTGCTATGTCTCGTTGTGTAGTTCCTCACCGCGTGCCTGCGCGCCGCCTAGTATGTCTTTTTCCTTAATTTTACGCCGTTATGCTGTCCGCATGTAACCGACTCTGTGTATGGATCTGTATGTCGTAATTGACTATTACTATGTATTGATGCACTACTCATTCATTGTCGTGTTACATCATGTTTGGCGCTAAACACTCGCAAGTGCTTTTTCTAAAACTACCCCTGTTGAAATTTTAGCAGGATGGTTAGACCAGGTGGTCGTGGTCGTGGTCGTGGTCGTGCCCCTGAGCATCCTCCACCGCCCGACTACATGGCCGCAATGATGCAACAATTTGAGCTCAACCGTCAGTTTATGACTAATATTATGGCTCAGTTTCCGCATCAGAACAATCAGAACCACAACCCAGCTTCAATAACACTGTCAGAGTTTGTGCGTCTCAACCCCACTATTTTCCGCAACTCTGATCAGCCACTGGATGCCGATGACTGGCTCCGCGACATCGCTTTTGAGATGGAGTCTGCCAATGTCGCCCCTGAAAGCCTTGTCGCCTTCGCGACCTACTTCCTAAAGGGCCCCGCTGCTCAATGGTGGTCCACTCACAAGCGTACACTGCCTGCTGGGACAATCGTTACTTGGGATGAGTTTCAGACTGCCTTCCGTGCTCGCTATATTCCTCAGGGGATCATAGATCGGAAGAAGACCGAGTTCCGCAACCTCGTTCAGGGCAACAAGACCGTCGAAGCCTATCAGCGGGAGTTCCTTAGCTTATCCCGCTATGCTGAAGAAGACATTCCAACTGATGCTCGTAGACGGGAGAAGTTCCGTAGTGGACTGCACCCAGACCTCGAGCTTGCACTTGCTGCTCAAGACTTCACCAACTTTGCCACTCTCGTGAACAAGGCTATTTTGGTTGAGACCGCTCAGATCAAGCACAAGGAGTCGCAGAAGCGCTATCGTGACATTGGCTCATCTTCGAGCCCAGCACAGAAGCGTCGTATCTGGATTCCCAACAGTGTGTACCGTCCAGCTGCCCCTGCGTCAAGACCCTCTTATGCTGCACCCCGTCTGCCTCCTCCACCATCGAGGCAACCAAGAGTTCAAGCTGCTCCACCGCGTGTTGCTCCTCTTCGTCCTGAAGATGGTCTATGCTTCAAGTGCCGCCAACCAGGTCACCTTGCTAAAAACTGCAGCCAGAATCACAATCAGCTGGCTTTTCCTCGTAATGGCCGTGGTAATGGTCGTGGCAACGATCAGGCCCGCAACTATAATATTGGGTCTGCTGCTTATGGTCGTGGACATGCTTACAACATTGATATTGAAGAAGTCTAGGACCAACCTGCTACTGTGATGGGTACTCTCCTCGTTAACTCAGTACCTGCTTCTGTTTTATTTGATTCAGGAGCATCGCATTCATTCATGTCAGAAGCTTTTGCATTATCACATGACATCACGCTTGATAGAATGAACCTACAAATGGCCGTACGTACCCCTGGTGGTCAGTGTCATGCTGACGTCCTAGCACCTAACGTCACCGTCGAAGTTGAAGGATTGGAATTCCTTGCCTGCCCCGTTGTTTTGAAGTCTTCCACCATAGACCTCATCCTGGGGATGGATTGGCTGAAAGCTCATATTGCTAACATCAACTGTGCCACTAAAGTCGTCCAACTCCTTCACCCCTCTGACGAGATAGTGATCTACACCGCCCGCATTACTCAGAATGCCGAAGCTCAGATATATGCTCTGAATGCTTTGAATGCCTCACCTCTTGAGGGAATTGAGAACGTTCCGGTCATCCGTGACTTTCCGGACGTCTTTCCGGAAGAACTTCCGGGAATACCCCCTGTTAGAGCTGTCGAGTTCGTCATCGACTTGAAGCCTGGCACCACTCCTATTGCGAAGCGTCTTTACAAGATGCCTCCGCATGAACTTCTCGAGCTTAAGGAAGAAATCGACAAGTCACTGAAAAAGGGTTTCATCCGCCCCAGCTCCTCTGCTTGGGGAGCACCTTCTCTCTTTGTTAAGAAGAAGGATGGAACTAACCGATTGGTCCAGGACTATCGGCCCATTAACCAAGCCACAATCCAGAACAAATATCCACTGCCCCGGATTAACGATCTTTATGATCAGCTTGCTGGATCCTCTGTGTTCTCGAAACTCGATTTGAGGTTGGGTTATCATCAGATCCGAGTTCGAAAGGAGGATATTCCGAAGACTGCTTTCGTTACTCGCTATGGATCATACGAGTACACTGTTATGTCCTTCGGACTAACTAATGCCCCGGCAACCTTCTCCCGATTGATGAATTATATCTTCATGGACTACCTCGACAAGTTCGTCGTGGTCTACTTGGATGATATTCTTATATTTTCCAAGAATGAAGAAGAACACGCCAAACATCTTCGGCTTGTATTGGAGAAGTTACGAGAACACCAGTTATATGCCAAGTACTCTAAGTGTGAATTTTGGTTATCCGAGGTGACTTATCTTGGTCACGTGATTTCCAAAGATGGCATTGCCGTTAACCCCGAGCGAGTTCAGGCTATTCTTGACTGGACTCCTCCGAAGAACGTCAAGCAAGTCAGGAGTTTTCTCGGACTCGCTAGTTATTGCCGACGATTCGTTGAGAACTTCTCGAGGATTGCAAAGCCATTAACTGACCTGCTCCACAAGGGTGTTAAATTTGAATGGACAGAAAAATGTCAAGAAAGCTTTCAGATGCTTAAAGATAAGTTGACATCTGCCCCAGTGTTAGCACCCCCGGATTCTCAAAAGGACTTCGAGATTTACTGTGATGCGTCTCGTCAAGGATTAGGCTGTGTCCTAATGCAAGAACGCAGAGTAGTTGCTTATGGCTCTCGTCAATTGCGTCCTCACGAGGAAAATTATCCGGTACATGATCTCGAGCTTGCTGCAGTTATTTATGCTCTGAAGCTATGGCGACATTACCTCCTCGGTAATCGTTGCGAGATATACACGGATCATAAGAGTTTGAAGTATCTGTATACCCAGCCAGACATGAACCTTCGTCAACAAAGATGGCTTGAGACAGTAGCCGATTATGATATGAATATCTCCTACACCCCTGGCAAGGCTAATGTAATGGCCGATGCTTTGAGCCGCAAGGCTTATTGCAACAACCTCATGGTTCAGGAAGCGCAACCTATGCTTTATGAAGAGCTTCGCAAATTGAACCTTCACATTGTTCCTCAGGGTTATCTCAATACCCTGGAGGTTGAGCCAGACCTCGAGCGCAATATCAAGACCAGACAGAACTATGACTCTGAAGTTGAGAAGATTAAGAAGTACCTCTCCAAGGGTAATCCTTCTTTCTACCATGTTGGTGAGGATGGTGCTTTGTTCTTCAAAGGCCGCCTAGTGGTCCCCAGAAAGCATAATCTGGACTCTCGTTCGGATGTCATGAAAGAAGCACATGACACGCCCTTGTCTATTCACCCTGGTAGTACCAAAATGTACCAAGACATTCGTCAGCGGTACTGGTGGCTCGATATGAAACATGATATTGCTAAGTATGTTGCTGAGTGTGACGTTTGTCGTCGCATCAAAGCAGAACATCAAAGGCCTGCTAGAACCTTGCAACCACTTGAAATTCCGGAGTGGAAATGGGACAAAGTTCAAATGGACTTCATTACTGGTTTTCCCAGATCGCAGAAGGGTCATGATGCTATCTTTGTCGTCATCGACCGGTTCTCAAAGGTTGCTCACTTTCTGCCTGTCAAGGAGACAATCACTGCTAGTCAGTTAGCAGACTTGTATGTTTCCAGAATTGTGTCACTCCACGGTGTTCCGTTGGAGATCAGTTCAGATTGTGGCAGCCTCTTTACTTCCAGGTTTTGGAGTAGTTTCCAAGAAGCCATGGGAACTCATCTGTCTTTTAGCACTGCTTATCACCCTCAGTCTCAGGGTCAAGTCGAAAGAGTTAACCAAGTGCTTGAAGATATGCTTCGAGCTTGCGTCATCTCATTCGGTAAGAAATGGGAAGAATCTCTCCCATATGCCGAATTCTCTTACAACAATGGCTATCAAGCTAGTCTGAAGATGGCACCATTTGAAGTTCTCTATGGACGTAAGTGTCGAACCCCTCTGAATTGGTCAGAAACTGGGGAACGTTCACTTGTTGGACCGGACATTATTCAACAAGCTGAAGAACAAGTCCGCATTGTCCGTGAACATCTGAAAACTGCCCAGTCTCGTCAAAAGAGCAACTATGACCGAAAGCACAAGGTAATGGTCTATCAGCCTGGTGAGCAAGCTTACCTTCGCGTCACTCCGATGAAAGGCACCCACCGATTCGGAATCAAGGGCAAGTTAGCTCCTCGCTATATTGGCCCGTTCCGCATTCTCGCTCGTCGAGGAGAAGTGGCATATCAATTGGAGTTGCCGCCAAACCTTTCTCAAGTGCATGACGTCATTCATGTATCGCAACTTCGACGCTGCTTCAAGGATCCTATCCGAGCAGTGGATCATGAAGTGCTTGAATTGCGAGAAGATCTGTCTTATCCAGAATATCCGATCCGCGTTCTTGATCAAACTGAACGTCGGACTCGTCAGAAGTCGATCAAGTTCCTCAAGGTTCAGTGGTCGAATCATTCTGAGGATGAAGCCACTTGGGAACGCGAGGACCGTCTTCGTGAAGAATACCCTGCTTTCTTTCAGTCGTCCTCTTAATTCTCGGGACGAGAATTCTTGTTAGAGGAGGAGAATTGTAACGCCCCCATGTAATAGCTACAGTAATCACCCCTTTGACAGTGCCATGTCATCATGATTAACCATGCTTGAGCATCATTGCATCATATCTCATTTCAAATTCCAATTTAAACTTGCAATTCAAACCTAAAGTGAAAATAAAAGTTGTTCAAAACCAGAAACTAAAATGTTCATTAAATAGCACATAATTCATAACTAATTATGTTGGGGAAAACAACATCACCATAATTCCAAAATTTGCCCCTAGCTAGTTAAAACAGTAGCTAATAATAATAATTTAACACTAAATTAATTAATGGGATTTAAAATGAAATCATATTTTGATGAAACCAATTTTTGTTGGATAAGAATAACCTACTGATAATTTTGGGCTAAGTCACTCATCTGTTGAAAATCATTTGATGGCCTCACAATTTGCAAAACAGAGAAAAGAAAAGAATTAGAAAAGAAAAGAAAAGGGCAGAGACTTGCTGTTCCTGTGGGCTTCGAGTGCACAGTAAGGAAAGGCCCAGCCCGCCAGGGCCTTTCGTCCTCCTCCCGCCACCACCGCGCGTTGTCGCCGGTTCCCGTCGACACGTCGCCGTCGACGCACGCGTCGCCCATCCGCCGTCGCCCTGGGGTGGATAAGATCCCCTCGGCCTCCCCCGCAACCCTAGCGCCCACTTTCCCCCTCTCCCCACTCGCACGCGCTCGATCCCCTCCTCGCCCGCAAGCTCGTCGCCGTCCACCGTCGATCCCGCGCCCACACCGCCTCTCGCGCCCCGCCGAGTGGTCCTCGAGCTCTGCCGTGACCTCCTCTACCTCCTCGACCACGCACTCGAGCCCCGGAGTCCCTGCATCGATGCGCCCGAGCTCTTCTTCCTCCTCTGCTCCGACGAGCTTCGCCGTCGATTCCGGCTACTCCGAACCCTCCCCGAGCACGCTTTGAACGGCTACACCTCACGGTGAGCCTCGCCTTCCTCCCCTGCCCCTTCTCATGGTCGCTAGCTCGCCGTAGCCGTCGATTTCGCCGTAGTCCGACAGCGCCGCCGCCTGTCCTCGTCGCCGGCGTCACTCCGGTGACCAAATGGTCCCGGTCATGCGCCCGTTTGATCCGCCGCACCGCGTAGCACCTTCCTCTCCTCTCTGTTCGCTCGAAAGCGCACCGTAGCCTCGTCCCCGTCGCCCGTCCGAACGCCTCGCCGCCGGCGAGATCCTACCGCTCGCCACAGGCCGCCTCAGCCGCTCCCACCACCACCGTTCGACGCGGCGTTGAACGGCCGTTCGAACGCGACTGGCCGCGTCGCAAATGGTGCCCCCTACGCGAAACCCGCGTCGCGCCACCGTTTCGGGAGCTCGCCGGAGCTTCTCCGGCGAGATTCCGGCGACGCCGCGGCCGCCGTCCGACGTGGCCAGCCCTGGCCCACTGCCAGTGACACTGGCCGGTGGGGCCGTGGGCCCGTTGACCAGTCAGCGCCGCTGACTGGGTTAGCTGAGCCACTGACATGTGGGGCCCCTCCCCACTGTGTCAATGACATACGGGCCCCACTGTCAGATTTCTAATTAGCTAAATGGATTAATTAAAATTAATTAATTTAGTTTATTGTCTCACTGACATATGGGCCCCACATGGTTAATTAGTCTGTTAATAGATTAATTAACCCACTGTCTATGACGTGTGGGACCCACTGGTCAGGGTTTGACCTGGTCAACCCCACTGTTGACTGCTGATGCAATGCTGATGTCATGCTGACGTCATCCCAACACTGTTCTGGATAATGTTCTGGATAATTCGAATTAATTAATTAAAATAAATTCAGAAAATATTTAAAACTTCAAAAATTCATATCTTTTAATCCGTAAGTCAGATGAAAATAATTTATATATGAAAGTTGATCAGAAAAATGCCACGAATCCAAATATGCCATCCACTCATCTGTCACATGCCTCTAGTTATCTGAACATGGAACTTTTTGACCGTTTGCAGTAGATGAATAGTGCACCACTTTAATAAAACAAATCCAATTAAATTTTTATTAATTCCCAAGAGTTATCTAAATCATATAGATAGGCAGTAGCACATCTGCATATCATTCTAGGCATGTCACGCATAGTGATTGTATTTTGCTGTGGATTTATTGTTTCCTCTCCCCCTTCTCTCTCGTTAGACCTGGTGCCCACCGACGCCGCTGCTTCAGAGTTCGACTACACCCCCGACGACCAGCCGACTGATGACCACGCCTTTGCCGCAGAGCAACCAGGCAAGCAAACCCCCTTGACGCATGCCTATATCATCCATTCCTTCTCCCTCCTGCTTGCATTAGAAATTGCTGCATTTCGATTTATCCTAATCTGATGCATAGCCTGTCCTTGTAACTGCTGTTGATACATGCCTTATTATCCAAACTGCTTAGTATAGGTTGGATGGAAAACCATCTGTGGCCCCTCTCCCTTGCTGTAGTTGCTCCGCTTTAGTACCTGTGCCCCGTTCGAATGATCGACGGGCTGAGAACAGCACATCACAGCACACCCCTTAAATTGCTCGACACTGCAGAGCTGGCATCGAGTGCCGAGGGTGATACCTCTTAGCTCACTTTCGATGGTGCCTCTGTAGAATAGCTTCCCGGATGTGTGTTATCGAGGGTGATTCCTCTTACATCACCTCCGCTAAGCTACCGTTGCGCAACTCCTCGAGTGGAAATCCATCGAGGGTGATTCCTCGGATTCCTCCTCGATACTTGGACACACGGTTACTTTGACCTTTGTTACAGGCGGGTCCACCTCGAGAGGTACCCGCAGGGAAATGTAAAGCCGGGCTGGCCCCAAGGGTGCCCGCGAGCGAATATCATTAAAGACGGGTCGGCTCCAAGAGCACCCGCGCGATACTAAATACGCCTAACGGAACTGGGTATTTGATCTGAGTGGGTCGTCGTGCCCATTTCGCACTACCACCACGTGGGATAATGGTTTAATGGGGCCCTCTGCAGCGTAATATCAGCCGAAAGCTCTTCAGACGTCACAGGTTACTTTGCGGGCTGATCGCCGGGATTGGGCTGGTTACTTCACTGGGTTGTCCAGTGTCGCGCCTGTTTCTCCGGCCAGTCACGTAACGTGCAGGAGTGCGGAGGGCGATGGCCCAATACCCCTGCGCACTTAGGATTTAGACCGGCGTGTTGACCTCTCTGCTGAGCTCTAGGTCGGGCTGCGTTGTGTCGATCACCCGAGGCCGGGTATTACCCAGCAAGTGTATCCGGCCGGAGGTAATCGAGCATGTTGGGTAACAGTAGTGCACCCCTGCAGGGAAGATATCTATTCGAATAGCCGTGTCCACGGTAACAGGACGCTTGGAGTTGTGCCCGGATCCATGACAACTATAAAGAGGTGATGATACATGATAAACTGTTAATACTGCTCTCGGGATCGCTTTCTCGCAGGGTGTCGAGAAAGGATCTCAGGGAATTGCTACTGTATGACAACATGTATGCTACTACTATCTACTCTCTTCTGATGCTGCAAGACTACTTGAAGATGCTAGTCTTCGATAGGCTAGGCCTTTCTCTCTTCTGGCATTTCTGCTATATAGTCCACAGATACAGCCTTTTCATTTGATACCAATGCATATTTAGCATAGTTCTGATGTCAGTCTTGCGAGTACTTTGGATGCGTACTCACGGTTGCTCTGCTATTCATTTTCCCCCATACCTATATGATGATACATCAGACGACGGAGCCCAGGAGCCAGACGACACTGCCGGAGCTTTCTACCAGGAGGGTCCCGACGGCACTTACTACTGGGTTGATCCAGCCGACCAGGAGTAGTTAGGAGGTTCCCAGGCAGGAGGCCTGCGCCTTTTCGATCTGTATCGTTGTTTGTGCTAGCCTTCTTAAGGCAAAACTTGACTAACTATGTCTGTACTCAGATATCATTTGTGTGTATGACTTATGTATTCGGGTCCTCGCGATCCCTGGTTTGTAATATGATGATTTATGTTTGTAGTTGTGCCTAAAGTTGTGTTGTGATATTGATTAGTGAGTCCCTAATCTTGGTCGTACGCGTCTGCGTGTATGATTAGCGTACGGTCAAATTGGGGGCGTCACAGCCGCATCCACATACACCCATTGCCGCCTGAAGCCCTCCACCTCCTTGGTGAACCGCATGTCGATACCATCACCGGCCGTCTCTTCCATGATGCGGAACGAGGCACACCCGGAGCATTGGTCCGCCGCTGACAGCCTCAGGCTGAAGAAGTGGCGAAAGAGCGCCACCGAGGGCACCACCCCCAAGAAGGCCTCGCATAAAAAGGCGAAGGCGGAGAGAAGAAGAACGGAGTTCGGCTCAAGATGCAGCGCGTGGACCTGGTAGTGCGAAAGAGCGGCATTGAAGAAATCGGAGAACGGTGGCAGCAGGCCGGCGAAGATTGCGTGAAGGTAGAAGATGGCAGAGGTAGCGTCGAGGTCGGTAGACGGGCGCCAAGCCAGCCAGATCCGAGTGGCCCCCCACTCATTGGAAGTGGCGGCGGTCATCAGGAGCACCTTGCTAAGCCCCTCCGCTTTGACGATCGTGTGCCTTCCGAGAGCAGGCTCCGGCACCACCTCCACGACTGCCGCCTCCGTCACCTTTCCCTTCCTGCCTGGGGGAGCCATGGCGGAGCAGCCAAGCTCTGTGATGGCGAAGCTTCGGCAGAGGAAGGAGGAGCAGTACGCGAGAAGGAAGATGCGGGGAGACGGAATGCGCGCAAGGAAGGCAATGATGGCCTCGCGCCGTGCGCGGGCCGGATTTTTGTCAACGCGGGCAGTTACCAAGGCGTCGTGGGAGAAGTGGGGGCGTTCCCCGTCACATCGTGTGCCAGACATCGCGCCTGGCCCGCAGGCGGTTAGGGCCCATGTCATTTCACCCCCAAAGGCAGGAACGTGCGCGCCGCGGGCCCGGGGGCTATTGTCGGGCCCATGGAACCCAGGGTACCTTGGCCTGTCTGCCCGCGGCCCAGAGCGCAACGCTTGGCGATGGCCCAATGAGTGGCCCACAGGCGGTCACCTCCAGAAAGACCCCTGATGAGGCCCGGCCTCCTGAGGACCCCTCCCTCGGGAGCGGGCGAGCAAGACTTAGCCACCTCACCGAGAGCCTCGTGAGGCCATCTCGCGAGGCGGCCTCCCAAGGCTGCCTCCCGAGGCACCCTCTCGAAGATATGCAAGATGAGTCCTGTTTGGCTCGGTCACGCGGTCTCGTGCCCATTATCTAGGTGATGCGCGCGGCGACGAACGACGACATAGCCATGCCAGCAGGCGCAGATGGAGAGGATTTCCCCTTTTGTGCTAAGGGAGCAAGGCCAGCAGTCCGTTTCCGAAAGCAACCCCCATAGGTTGCCCGATCGGTGAAAGAAGACCAAGACGGTGGACGCACAGGGCGGAGGTCATCACCGAGCCCACCGGCGCGTCATGGATAAACGCTTTGCAAGCGAAGACCTTCTTTTGTCAAGATAGACTGTGCCCCTGTCCCCCTTCAAAATTGCCATTGTGTGGCAACCCTTCCCGCCAATGTTTTCGGGGGATGAGGACCAAGGCAAGTATAAATGAAGGGCAGGGTGCTGCTGTAGAGAGGATCCGAGATCGATTCCACCTTCCTCACCTTGTATGCTTGTACCACCAGAGCAATCCTAACCAAGCAGGAGTAGGGTTTTACACCGCAAGGTGGCCCGAACCTGGGTAAAACCACCGTGTCTCCGGCCCACTCTCGCCAGCGCGCTCTCGCCATAGCTTCGCCGTAGCTTAGCTGGGGAAGGGGGCAAGGTGGTAGGAATTGTGACACCCTGGTTTTTGGCAACTTTTTCTTTTCGAAATCTTTTCGGTTTTATTTGCAATTTGGTTGGATGTTGAATCTTTTCAGTTGACTTTGGACTTATGAATTCCTCTGAGTGATCCAAAGCCCTCAGCATCTTGCCATAACCTTGTCACTCACCCTCTGGATCAATTTCCAATTCTTTATCTTTCCCAAATATTCATTTTCTTCCTTTGGGAAAATATGTCATCACTATGGGTTACAAAGCAACCTATAGTTCTGGTGATCAGAAAAATCCCAAATTAATCCCAGACTTTCTTGTCATCATCTACTCCCACAATCTTCAAAAACATCTCATGGCCCAGTACACAATTTTGTCCAGAAAACTCCATTTGCTCTCTGGACAGTACTGGTCATTTGTGAAGGAGCTCATATTTTCCCAACTCAGAAAATTCTCAAAAAATTCCCTGAGCTATTAGGGAACCTATCTTTCCACGATATCCAAAAATATCATCTTGTCCAGTACAAATTTTCACCAGAAATATTCTGCTAAGTTTCTGTTCAATTGGAGCCTCTGTGAAGGAAGTACCAGCTAGAGGTATCCAATTGAGCTGAAATTTTTATGACATTTTCTCCTCACCATATAACCCTGCCACACGAAAATTCAGCTCCAGCAGATCACCCAGATGAGTGCTACAAGCTCATTTAGGTTTCTAGTTCAGTACAACACTTGTACATGAACTATATCCAAATCCTGATCAAATCTTCTTAAACTTGGCCAGCTCATAGTCCTTCCAAAGTAGATCATCCCAGACATCTCCTTTGGCTCCATCTCCAGCTCAGTTCTTCTCTAGATCCCTCTCAATTTTGCTATCAGAAACTGTAGCTGAAGCTACACTTCTCAGCAGAGTGAACCTAGCCAAACCAGAGGCACAGAGAGGCTAGGTGATCAAAGGAGAAGGCACTGGACATGATGCGCTGGACTTGGACGGCCTCGAGACATCACTTCCCGTGGTGACCACGATACTGGCATGCCAGTATGCATGCTCTGCACCTCGCCGGCGACGGCCAAGGTCGTTCCAGAGACCTCGTGCTGCCATTTGATGTCCTGGGGTGCCATCTTCGCCTCTGCCGTCCACGTAACCCTCTCCCGATCCTTCTCCTCGCCGGAATCGCCCTCGACGGCCGCCACGGCACCCGGGCACTGTGCCGCCCGTGGCTGCACTGTGACCCGCGGCGCGTCTTCTTCCTGCACAAGCTTCCACCGCTGCATTACTCCTCCCTGCCCTCTACTGTCTCGTCGCCCATGCCCGGCCAGCCAGCAAGGCGTCCTGGCGCCAGCGATGTGTCCCGGTTCCCGCCGTTTCCAGAGAGCTCGCCCGAGCTCGCCTCCTACCTATAAAAGGCCTCCCCGGCCTCTCCAGAGCTCCTCACCCCACTCCTCCTCCTCCCAATCGTCCTCCCGAGCAGCGAGCCACGGCGGAGAGGCCCTCTGGCCTCGAACCTCGCCGGAGATCCGCTGCCACCCGAGTTTTGTCTCCCCGCCGATTCACTCTCTCCCAGCCTCCACCGACTTCACCATCGAGCCCAGCTCATCCTCCTGGTCACGCCCGAGCTCTTGCCCGAGCGAATCGCTGCCGGAACCACCGTCTCCGACGACACCCGAGCGCCGCCGCCGCCGCCGGAGAGGAAGGGGACGACGTCGTCCGGCCGTCTCTCGCGAAGCCACGGGTACGTGCGTGTTCATCTCGGAGTGCTCGTTCCATCCCTGCTCTTTCCCGACCTCGTCGTCGACTGCATCGCCGACGACCGTCGCCGGAGCGCCGCGGTCTCCTGTTCCCTCCCCTCTCCCTTTTAAACCTGACCGGGGGGCCCGCTCGTCAGCCACACGGCGAAGGGGTAAGTGGAGACGCCCGGGCGGATTACGCCTTCGACGTGGCCCCCTGAGAGATTTTCTGCTTTTCTGTTTAATCCAGATTTTGACCAGAACTTTGACCATCAATAACTTTTAAACCAAAAGTCCAAATCAATTAATTCTTTTTGCTCTGAGTTTGTCTTGAGCTCCTTTATTTGCTGGAAAATTTTGGTATTTTTCCCATGCTCACAGAATTTCTGGTGCACAAAACAGTAGCATGTGACATTTTCAATTGCATTTTGAAAATATTTTCAGAGGGAAATACTTTTGGATTTGAAGCCCAGGAGTTTGTGGACAACCCAACAGAGCAAGGCAAGCCATGTCATCCATTGCATGAAGCATTTCAATAGTGTTGGTCATTTAATTGAATTTCATGCATTACTTTTAATATGTGATAATGCATAGTAATTTATTTAAAATGCATAGCTACTGCCATGTTAATTTACTTGCAATTAAATACCCATACTGGTTAAATTCTTGACAACACTAAACTTAGTTGGTTGATCAAGAGCCACCTACCCGGACTTTTCCGTGCAGCCACATTTGCCGGTATGGGACGGCCTTGACTTGGTCTGGCTTTGTGCTCTTTTATCGGTAACACCAAACTAGGGAGGGTTATGCGTGCGTGCTGCCCTGATCAGGTAGACGACGATAATCCTGTGAGCCCAGTTGAGTTATTTTGCCGGCGTCCCCGTTTGGGACAGTTAGTGGCCACGATTGTGGCAGGTGTCACGGGGTGACACAGGGGCCACCCAGGACATGACCCTGGGAGGGTATGATTGTCGGTGGTACGATAGAGGGGTCACGGGTCAGGCAGGTTTCGTTGGAGCACCCCCGGTCCACCCGAATGGGATCACGAGGCCAGGTACTCCATGGTGTGGGTAAAGTGCTCAACCTCTGCAGAGTGTAAGAATCTATTCGAATAGCCGAGTCCATGGTATTGGACAGTCCGTTTAGACCTCTCTAGGATGGTCAACCGTAATGATAACAATGATGGAAGAACTTGTCTTATGTTCGGAAGTGCTCTGTGGATTGTGAGCATTCCGAGGGTTGTGGGACAACCCAGATGAGAGTAAGTTGGTACTGGGTACCAGTAAGTGAGCAACCTAATCTCTTAACTGGTTATTTGCCATGCTATTGTTTGCTGCATTGTTTTGGTTGCCATGAGCTTGCGAGTACATTCCATGTACTCACCTGGCGTATCATGCCAGATGCAGGAGAAGCCGAGGACGGTGGTCCCGAAGGTTCGTGCTATGCTAACTAGGCCGTGTCCACAGCAGTGTCCCTGTGGATGGAGTTTCCCGCGCTATGTTCCGCTACGCTGTAGAATCACCCAGTAGTATCAAGGCCCTTCTATGTTCCATAAATAATATTGATATTGTCCTAGCACGTGCAGTGCTTCTGGCCTCGCTATCATGTAAATTATGAGCTTGTACTCGAGATATTTCAATAAAGTTCAGTTCTGTTCTGTTCCAAGTTATTGTGTGTTTCCAGAAGACATGATCTCTGGGTTGGAAACACTGGTAAACCGGTTCTCTGAGCCGGGGTGCCACAGGAATGAGCGCACCCCAGTGTTCGAACCTTTGGGTCCCCGGAACCTGACTTCCAACAGATGCCCCCGTTTCAGGCCGCGGACGAGGGCGAAGGACTTCCACCCCTGCTTGAAGAACATGAAGCCGGCCGGGGTGAACTCCGTCGCCACCTAGGAGGGCCCGTTGCAACAGCCGTCCGCCTGCACCCACAGCCCCAAGGGCTCCTTACCCTCCATCGTTTTCGCAAACGAATCGGGGAGCCGGAGCCAGCAGCAGGGCCGGCGATGCATCCCCATGATGAACTCGTACGTCGCCTCTGCCGAATGAAACCCCGTCTGGGGAGGACGGGCGGCCGCCCCGCCGCGCCCGCCTAGGTCATGGGGGCCGCGCCCTCCACAGCCGTCGGTGCCAGCCCTTCCACGGGCGCTTGGGCCAGCTTCGGTGGCCGTCGAGGGGTGCCCACGGCTCCGGGGCAGAACCCTCATGGCAGCGGCGGACGCACGAGCTCGCCCTCTGCCCCTTGCCATCGTGACGGTGGTTCCGGAAGGGCGAGAAGAAGAAGAAGGGTAGGAACGGAGGAAGAAGATGGGAGAAGGGCCCTTGCCTCCCATCCCCTTTATACTTGATAGGGGCGCTCTCCTTGTCACTCCGCCTTCTTCGACATCGGGAACCAAGGCAGCAGCAGAAAGGAAGCAATGATGGCCTGCGCCCCACGCGGGCAGGCTTTATAGCAGGCGCGGGCGGTTACCGAGGCGTAGTGGGGAAGTGGGGGCGTCCCACGTCCCGTCGTGCGCCACGCATCGAGCCTGGGCCTCGCTGTCTGTCAGGGCTCGTGGCGTTTCGCTCACAACGGGAGGGAACATGCGCACCACGGGCCCGGGGGCTACCGTTGGGCTATTGGGAACCAGGGTACCCCGGCCCGTCTGCCTGCGGCCCAGGGAACGACGCCTGACGAAGGCCCAAGACGTGGCCCATCCGAGGGCGCCGCAAAGTGAAGACATCTCCTGAGGGGCCGGCCTCCTGAGGACCCCTCCTTAAGACACGACCCGCCACCACTCAGCCGCGTCAGCGGCTGGAACCTCACGAGGCCTTCTCGTGAGGCTGCCTCCCGAGGTGCCCTCCCGAGCTGGGCGCCCGAGGCCATCTCGCATGACGTTGGCTGTGCGGTCCTATGCCCACCACGTGGGTGACACGCGTAGCGACGAAGGGCGGCAGAGACCGTGCCAGTGGGCGCGGATAGAGAAGCTTTCCTCTTCGGTGCTAAGGGGGCAGCCCCAGCTGCCCACCCCCAAAGCAAGTCCCAAGGACTGCCCGTTTGGTGATAGAAGACCGAGACAGCAAGGCCCGCAGGGCGGAGGTCACCACCGAGCCCACTGGCGCATCATGGATCATGCTTTTGCAGTCGAAGACCGCCTTTAGTCAGGATAGACTGAGTGCATGTCCCCTTTCAAAACCCGCCAAGTGTAGCAACCCTTCCCGCCTAGTTTTTGGGGGAAGAGGACCAGGACAGCTATAAAAGGGGCAGAGCTGCCATTGTAGAGGGGATCGATTCCTCTGCCTTCTACCTTGTACGCGAGAGCACCTTCTTGCCCATAGCAATCCTAACCACAAGCAGGAGTAGGGTTTTACACCGCAAGGTGGCCCGAACCTGGGTAACCGTCATGCCCCCTGTCATGCTCCTGCATAGCGCTCTCGCCATAGCCTCGCCGTGGTCACCTTTGGTCGGAAAGAGCTAGCGTGCCCCTAGTGTTCGAACCTCTATTTCCCTAGAGTCCAGGCTCTGACAGCCACCCTGGTAGGCACCCACAAATTGATGGCACAGATCCGACCAAGAGGAAATAGAGCCCTCCAACAAGTTCATCAACCATGATCTGACGTTGGGCGTAAGCGCCAACGGAAAGTAGTTGGCTAGAAGCTTGTCATCGCGCCCCCGGCAGCCTGTACCGCAATGGTGTAGATGCCAAGGAACTCTGCTGGACTGAGCGTGCCATCCTACTTGTCGGGTAGCTCTGGCTTGAAGGGACGGGTGCACGGCCAGCAAACCTGCCGCAGCTCATGGGTGAACGCTGGGCAGCCTACCTCGTAAGGTAAGAACCCAGGGTACCCTGGCACTGGCACGTACGCTACCGGCCCGGCACGGTCTTCTAACCGACGACGTGCCTCCCGGCGCCGCTCAATCTTCATGTGGGCAACCTCATCGCGCCGCTCGTGGGGCACTTGGCGCTGGTCTTGGCGGCCCCGCGGATCCGATGAAGCCATGGATATAGTGTCCTGGTCATCCGATCGGCGAGCTTGCCACTGCTGTGGTTGTTGCCGGCGTGGAGGCGATTGCACCATGGGTGCGCCGTCTCCGGCACGCCAGCCAGATGGTCCTGTCGGCACTGCTAGTGGTCGTCTGGAGGGGCCCACATCCTGTGTTTTGCTGGGATCGGCAAAACTGATGAGACTCTGGATAGTGGCCCTCCATTCTTCCATTTTGTCTGGGGCTGGCGGGAAGTTCAAAAGCATTTGAACTCATGCCATAGCCTCTGCCGCCATGGTTGGCATGGCGGGAAACACAGAACGGGACGGCGTTCGACTCCTGGCAGGGCCAGGAGGGAGCTCGCCGCGTACCTTCTGCCGCGGCGCATGTTCACCAATTGGTTGGCGTGGTGATGGTGTAAACTGAGCATCGTGAGGACGATGCTCTGGGCTGGCTTGACCCCGTCCAGGACCGTCAGCGCCGCGGGGAAGCGTGGCGCACCCATCTTGTGATGGTCCCTGCACACGTCCCGCCACCGCGTTGTTGGTGGTCGCCGCTCCGTCCCTGGACGTCGCGATGACGGGGTCCTAGTTCACACTGGTCCGAATTGTAATACTGGGATGAACAGGCTCACCAGCAGATTGTTGGAGTTGGCCATCTGCGCCGTCTCCGGTGTGGTGGCTGGGTTCACCTGCATGGTGGGGATGCTGGACACCCGCAGCGCTGGCGCCTCCTGCCCCGGCTGTCCCAACCGTAGCGCCCGCCCCGACTGCGCCGCCTGCGCCTCCTCCGGACACCTGGGAAGGCAGCTTGGAGGTGGTGGGAGCCGTCGTGGCTCTGGTCTTCTTCTTCGGTGCCATCAGTGAAGGTGATGGAGCCGGTACTCAAACTACGAACACTGATTCATAATACGAGAGCCCCTGCCTAGTGCGCCAAAGATGTCGTGGGAAAATGATGATCTATGGGATCGAGAGGATCCCTTTGCGGTTGGGGAGTGGGATCACAATACTACAAAGAGTAGGGCTAGTAGATATGAGCACAAGCAATGATTTATCCAGGTTCGGGCCGCTATGAGCGTAAAACCCTACTCCTGTTCTGGTGGTTTGATTGTATGTGAGCTCAAGAGTTACTAAGAGCGCAGCTTGCCGACAAGGTGCGCGGAAAGTGCAGCTACAGCGTGTCGTTGAGCTAAGAGTCGACCGTTCTAAGTGTAGCCGTGGGCCTCCTTTTATAGGACAAGGGGTTACCACAGAGGCTAACATGGTCATTATAGAGTATGAATAGTAACTTGCACCGTCACCACGTCTATCTCCAGAAAGGGTAAGACAAGCGCACTAAATGCACCGTTAGGTGCTACATTGGGGAGGCGAGGCTTTGGGTAAAAGATCTGTACCACCGGTCCTGGCGCCCTCTTGTCACCTTGACACGTCCCAGGGATGGGTGTCATTAAAGTTAATCCTGGTGTGGCATGCTGACACGTGCGTTGGCCAGCTGCGTTGACTGCCTGCCCGCTCGACACCTATCATGCGTGCTTATCTAGCCGTTGATGAGGTGGAGCGGTAATGGGACAGAACGAGCTTGCCGGCGCGGAGCTTGCCGGGCCGTTGCTTGCCGGCAAGGAGCTTGCCTGCAACCATAGTCTTGGTCTTCACCTTGCCGGTATGGAGCTTGCCGGCAAGGGCAATCTTGATCTTTAGTATGAGAATAGTACTTCTCGATGACCTGCCTTGAGGTCTTCTTCACGGTCTTGTTTATTCCATGTCTTGGGTCATAGTTATCCTCCGTCAAGCCCTTGCTGTCAGGAAGGCTACAACTTCCTGTGCACAAGTCAGGATATGAGGGCACCCATGGTTTAGTATACCGACACACACGATCGAGCGCCAAGTACAACGCCTCGTGACTAAGCTCAACTTCAACAAACGCCCCATGGTGTTCAACCCCAGAGATCTTGTGTGGCTACACCTACACAAAGACCACTTCCCCAACAAGCGCAAGTCCAAACTCCTACCTCAAGCCGATGGACCCTTCAAGGTGCTAGCATGCTACAACAATAATGCTTACAAGATCGACATCCCATGTGACAAGTACAACTTGAGCGACATCTTCAACGTCAAAGACCTATCTCCCTTCCATGGTGATGTGGATTTCGATCCGAGGACTGATCTTTCCCAAGGGGGGGGGATGATGCGAAGCATCCTTCCGTCATCCCCATGGAAAGATCATCACCACCAAAGGCACCAAGTGGACCGATGACATGGGCCCGTGCAAGAGCTATCGAAACCGAGGTGAACTCCCTCCTCGCTCAACTCCCTTTCGAATCACATGAGACATGGCTACTACGTCAAGCGGAGACCCTTTGCATACTCAGGTACCAAGGAACCAGCCCTGGAGAAGCTAAGTAGCAAGGCTGAATGATGGACGGAGAAGAACGTGAAGACGGAGAAGAATCGGAGGAAGACAGGACTTGCCCGGATCATCCAGACCCCCACCCGGACGATCCGGACCAAGCCCGGACGATCCGGACCCCCATCCGGACGATCCGGATGATGCGACCAAAACTACAGCAAGGCCCTCGATGAAGCCAGATCCATCCGGGACACCTCTCAGATCATCCGGACGAGGCCGGACGTCCGGACCAGGTCTTGGACATCCGGGCCACTACTGGCTACAACGACCCAGCCAGATCATACGGGTGACCACCCGGATCATTCGGACATTGCCCAGATCATCCGGACCCTGCCTGCGTGCACAACTCGGGCCGAGGCCCATGTACCCCTTCACCCCCCTATACTATAAATACTCGTCTTCTACCTCCGGTTTAGGGTTAGCAAAGTGATAGCTCATATTGGAGATTGATTTTTGCTCATCCTACCTCTCCCATGGAGATCAAGACCTCCATGTCAGCATGTGAGAAGAGCCTCCTAAGGATTCATGACCCCTTGTCGGAAGATCCACCAAAGGATTCAGGACCTCTTTCCTCTTAGGATTGGGATGAACTAGTTACTCTTTGTATCCTCTTGTGTTGACTTTGGATCTTGTATCTCCAACTTTGTGTCTGTGGATTTAGCACATGTGTGATTGGAATTGTGTCAATTGAGTGTTTGCTTGTGTTCTTCTCTCAATTGCCCTTTTCCCCCCTCCAAGTGTGAAAAGATCATCATCATAGGGTTCCACCCTACATCATCTTGGATCAGAGCCACGTTGATTCAAACTTTGGAGTTCTTCCCCTCCACTTTCTAGCCCCAATTTTGTTATTTTTGCCCAACTTCGAAAATTCCCCACCAAAATAGCCATACCAATTTTTTTTGTGATTTCTTGGTTTGATGATATTTTGTTCATTTTGATCCATGGATTTGATGTGTTTTAGGTGGATCTAGCTTTTCCCCATCCTTCCCATCACTGCCATCCCCGAAATTGCCCCAATTTTTCTTTTTCTTCCCGATTTGGAGTTCTTCCCGAGCTCATAGCCGAGCAGACGACCAGCCCAGATCATCCGGTCGCACACCCGGATCATCCGGACATCGCCCAGATTGACCGGACCCCAACCCGGATCATCCGGCTTCCACTGTCAAAACTGCATTTTTGACAGAAAATTGCAGCCACCGCCTCCACTTTCGCATCGCCAATTCCGAGCCCCACCATCTCACTTGCACAAACCCTTTGACAACCATAGCCATATCACCGCTTTCCGTTACCACCATCTGATATTTGCCATTGAGATTTTGACTTGCGGTTTCTGTTTCCTAACGCGTTTCGGCTACTTAGGGACGGTTCGTCATCGGCAACACCACCGCTCAACTTTGCCACGAACTCAACATCAACAACGACCACTTCATCATTTTGACACCACCACCGTAAGCCAGGACGGTAACCTTGACAACATCTTTGTACATATCCCTTGCCATTGCATTGTTAACCCTGAGGCCCTCTTTTGCGTCACTTGCCTACGAGACTAGCTAATTGATTATTGCCGGGCAATGCTACTTGTGCACCTTAGTGATACCCGTTCCGCATAGCTATCATAGCGTAGATATATCATTGTATCATCTCTTGTGTCCGCAATTGTTCCCGCATATACATAATTGCTATCTTGGTGAGAGCATTTCGCATAAGTGGCAAAAAGAAAAATATGAAAGAGAGAAAAGCTTTTAAGCAAAGAGAAAAAGAAAAACAACAAACTTGTAAACAATAGCCATAGCATCGCCACATTGCATAATATATTGATCATCTTGGATCATCGTGACCGAGTTCACCGGGAATCATACATACATAGCATACTTGAGATAGAAAGTCGATACGTTTTGTCCCTAATAGGTTGTGCACAAGTTCGTATCCGCCTATTAAGCAATCATGCTAGCGTCTCTCTAGTGTTGTGCAACAGAAGCGTTTTTTGTGGATTCCACATTTTGGGCTCATTCCTTGGTTGCACGACCTCACTTATCTATCTGTGTGTGTGTTTCCATGTGGCACTCATTGCTATTGGTCTACTTGTTTCACTTGCGAATTTGTGAATCTTTTTCAACATTATTGATATCTTGCTAACAATTGCATAAATTTTGTGCCACTATCCTCACCCAGCTACTCCAAAAGCTTTACTTGTGTAGGTGTGAGATTGACAAGATCCGATACCAATTGTGCTACTTCCATAATACCATATTGGGTGATCATCGATCCATCTTCAACATCAGATAAGGTACATTGGTCTAGTTCGTTCCTTTCTTCCACTAACACTTGCTTGAGAATGATGGATAGGCCAAGCACTTCTTCCAACCCACTCTTCGATGAGCAAGAAGAACCGAACATCTACGTCACCAAGACTCAACTCTTTGGCGCTCAAAGAGCTTTGAATCAAGAGAATGAAGCTTTGGGCGACAGCATCGAACAACTCGCCACCGACTTGTGACAATCCGAAGCAAGAACAAGGGACTACCTCGACGACAAGCTCTCATCTCAAACGGAAGAGTTCTGTGCATTGATGATCAACCGCACTTCTTCCGTTTCATCATCATCAAGACGATGCCACTCGAGCCGACACTCTTTGGACACATCTTTAGATGCAAGTCATCCACGAGCTCGTTCGCATCGCCATCAAGACCATGAAGATCATCAACCTTCACAAAACCCATTCCATGGCAATGGTTTACAAGACCGCCTTCGCAAGCGCGAATGACAACATCATCAAGCACGAGGTGCCATGGACCAAGAGCAAGCTCCACACAGCCAACGTCAAGAAAACCAAGACGGTAACGCTCCACAACAAGAACAACAACGCCGTGAGGAACAAGCCCTATGAGAAGCAACTAGCGCCGTCAATGAGCGCAACCGCCAAGTGCATGAACAAGAAGAAGCCCTCCGACGAGAGCGGCAAGAAGAGGCTGCACGTCTTTAGGAGCGACAAGAAATGACGAACTATGCACGTGTCCCACGACCTCGATGTCAAGTCAATCAAGAAGAGCACGAGGAGCAAGAGATAGAAAATCTACCTCCAAGACAAGAGCGACATTGCCATCGTCCCCAACAAAATGAGGAGCAACGCTACGGCAAGCTCAAGTTCAACATGCCTAAGTTCCCCTCCTATCTCGTGGACTACTATATAAGGACCTCGCCCTCCTCCTAGCTAGGGTTAGCAAAGCGATAGCTCATTAGAGATTGAGTTTTGCTCAACCACCTACCTCTCCCATGGAGATCAAGACCTCCATGTGAGCATGTGAGAAGATCCTCCTATGGATTCAAGACCCCTGAGGGTGTCCTGGACTAGGGGGTACTCGGACTGCCGTCCCATCTCTCGTAGGCCGGGCTGGTGGGCCGCTCTCTACTCGTCGATGGAAGGCCGGATTGTGGGCAACCCCGTGTATCAGAAGGAAACCTCCGAAGACTTGGCGTCTCCTCCAAGGAATAATTGGCATGGCTGGCATGTTTATCCCCTGATGGTAACCGACTATATGTAACCCTAGGACCCTCTGGTGTCTATATAAACCAGAGGGTTTAGTCTGTAGAGGAGGATCATCATAACCATTGCCTAGGGTTTAGCCCATCCGATCTCGAGGTAGATCAACTCTGTAACCTTCATACAATCACATCAATATAATCTAGCAGGACGTAGGGTATTACCTCTTCGAGAGGGCCCGAACCTGGGTAAATCGCCGTCTCTACATTCCCTGTTACCCATTGATTCCTAGACCCACAGTTCGGATCCCCTACCCGAGATCTTCCGGTTTTGGTACCGACAACCCCCTTGTGGGAAGATCCTCCTAAGGATTCAAGACCTCTTTCCTCCTATGATTGTGATGAACTAGTTACTCTTTGTATCCCCTTGTGTTGACTTTGAATCTTGTATCTCCCTCTTTGTGTATGTGGATTTAGCAAATGTGTGATTGGAATTGAGTCAGTTGAGTGTTTGCTTGTGTTCTTCTCTCAAATGCCCCTTTTCCCCCTCCAAGTGTGAAAAGATCATCACCATAGGGTTCCACCCTACATCATCCTCCTTCTGTCCTGACTGAACCTGCAGTCTTTCTGGTGTGTAAATGGAAGGATGGTGCATTGCTCTATATGCTATTGTCTATATATCTGTCTGTGGGTGAGCTCACGCAAGGGTGGTAGTGGGTGGTAGAGTACACGCCTAAAATAAAATCATCCAAAACTCAATTTTACAAGCCAAATCTGGCCTCCGAAATGTTGTCGACACCGATGAAGTGGGTGATGGACTCATACCACATTTTGTTGTGATCATTTTGGTGGGTCATGGAGCTCAAACATAGTTTGTATGGCCAAATTGTAGTCGTTTTATGGATGCAACATCGGAGACAGACCATGAATACTACTTTCAGGGTAAGTTGATCGCGCCGACGAGCCATCTTGCACCATTCGGAATGACCTACAAGTTTTCATGTGCGTGAAAAGAATGCGGATGAGCTGTTATGTACTTTATCATCCAAGAATAATTCATCTGCTGGTGAAAAAGTGAGGGTGGTAGTGGGACGGGTGATAGACCATGTAAAGCATGAATTCTTGGATTTTGATGCAACGAAGAGCCTCCTCCTTCTGTCCTGACTGAACCTGTAGTCTTTCTGGTTTGTAAATGGAAGGATGGTGCATTGCTCTATATGTTATTGTCCATATATCTGTCCGTGGGTGAGCTCACGCAAGGGTGGTAGAGGGTGGTAGAGTACACACCAAAGATAAAATCATCCAAAACTCAATTTTACAAGCCGAATCTGGCATCCGAAATGTTGTCGATGCCAATGAAGTGGATGATGGACGCATACCACATTTTGTTGTGACCATTTTGGTAGGCCATGGAGCTTGATCAGAGTTTGTAAGGCGAAATTGTGGTCGTTTTACGGATACAACATCTAGGGACAGAACGTGAATACAACTTTCAGTGTAAGTTGATCGCGCCGACTAGCCATCTTGCACAAATCGGAACGACATATAATTTTTCGTGTTCACGAACAAAATGAGGATGAGCTCTTATGTACTTTATCATCCAAGAATAATGCATCTGCTGGTGAAAAAGTGAGGGTGGTAGCGGGATGGGTGATAGATCATGTAAAGCATGAATTCTTGGATTTTGATGCAACGAAGAGCCTCCTCCTTCAGTCCTGACTGAACCTGTAGCCTTTCTGGTTTGTAAATGGAAGGATGATGCATTGCTTTATATGTTATTGTCCATATATTTGTCCGTGGGTCAGCTCACGCAAGGGTGGTAGAGGGTGGTAGAGTACACGCCAGAGATAAAATCATGCAAAACTCAATTTTACAAGCCGAATCTGGCCTCCGAAATGTTGTCGACGCCGACAAAGTGGGTGATGGATGCATTCCAGATTTTGTTGTGATCATTTTGGTGGGTCATGGAGCTCAAACATAGTTTGTATGGCCAAATTGTGGTCGTTATTTGGATACAACATCGGGGGACAGACCGTGAATACAACTTTCAGGGTGAGTTGATCGCTCCGACGAGCCATCTTGCACCATTCGGAATGACCTATAATTTTTCATGTGGATGAGCAGAATGAGGATGAGCTGTTATGTACTTTATCATTCAAGAATAATGCATCTGCTGGTGAAAAATGAGGGTGGTAGTGGGACGGGTGATAGACCATGTAAAGCATGAATTCTTGGATTTCGATGCAACGAAGAGCCTCCTCCTTCTGTCCTGACTGAACCTGTAGTCTTTCTGGTTTGTAAATGGAAGGCTGGTGCATTGCTCTATATGTTATTGTCCATATATCTGTCCGTGGGTGAGCTCACGCAAGGGTGGTAGAGGGTGGTAGAGCACACACCAAAGATAAAATCATCCGAAACTCAATTTTACAAGCCGGATATTGCCTACGAAATATTGTCGACGCTGACGAAGTGAATGATGGACGCATACCATGTATTGTTCTGATCATTTTGGCAGGTCATGGAGCTCAAACATAGTTTGTATGGCCAAATTGTAGTCATTTTATGGATGCAACATCGGGGACAGACTGTGAATACTACTTTCAGGATAAGTTGATCGCGCCGACGAGCCCTCTTGCACCATTCGGAATGACCTACAAGTTTCATGTGCGTGAACAGAATGTGGATGAGCTGTTATGTTCTTTATCATCCAAGAATAATGCATCTACTGGTGAAAAAGTGAGGGTGGTAGCGGGACGGGTGATAGACCATGTAAAGCATGAATTCTTGGATTTCGATGCAACGAAGAGCCTCCTCCTTCTGTCCTGACCGAACCTGTAGTCTTTCTGTTTTGTAAATGGAAGGATGGTGCATTGCTCTATATGTTATTGTCCATATATCTGTCCGTGGGTGAGTTCACGCCAAAGATAAAATCATCCAAAACTCAATTTTACAAGCCGAATCTGGCATCCGAAATGTTGTGGACGCCGACGAAGCGGGTCATGGACGCATACCACATTTTGTTGTGATCATTTTGGCGGGCCATGGAGCTCAAACATTTTTTGTATGGCCAAATTGTGGTCATTTTATGGATACAACATCGGGGGACAGACCGTGAATACAACTTTCAGGGTAAGTTGATCGCACCGACGAGCCATCTTGCACCATTCGGAATGACCTATAATTTTTCATGTGCATGAGCAGAAAGAGGATGAGCTGTTATGTACTTTATCATCCAAGAATAGTGCATCTACTGGTGAAAATGTGAGGGTGGTAGCAGGACGGGTGTTAGACCATGTAAAGCATGAATTCTTGTGTTTCGATGCAACTAAGAGCCTCCTCCTTCTGTCCTGACTGAACCTGTAGTCTTTCTGGTTTGTAAATGGAAGGATGGTGGATTGCTCTATATGTTATTGTCCATATATCTGTCCGTGGGTGAGCTCACGGAAGGGTGGAAGAGGGTGGTACAGTACACGCCAAAGATAAAATCATCCGAAACTAAATTTTACTAGCCGGATATTGCCTCTGAAATGTAGTCGACGCGGATGAATTGGTTGATGGACGCATACCACATTTTGTTGTGATTGTTTTGGTGGGTCATGGAGCTTAAATGAAGTTTGTAAGGCCAAATTGTGGTCGTTTTACGGATACAACATCTGGGGACAGACCGTGAATACAACTTTCAGTGTAAGTTGATCGCGCCGACGAGCCATCTTGCACCATTCGGAATGACCTATAATTTTTCATGTGCATGAGCAGAATGAGGATGAGCTGTTATGTACTTTATCATTCAAGAATAATGCATCTACTTGTGAAAATGTGAGGGTGGTAGCGGGACGGGTGTTATATCATGTAAGGCATGAATTCTTGGGTTTCGATGCAACGAAGAGCCTCCTCCTTCTGTCCTGCCTGAACCTGTAGTCTTTCTGGTTTGTAAATGGAAGGATGGTACATTGCTCTATAAGTTATTGTCCATATATTTTTCCATGGGTGAGCTCATGGAAGGGTGGTAGAGCACACACCAAAGATAAAATCATCCGAAACTCAATTTTACAAGCCGGATATTGCCTACGAAATATTGTCGACGCTGACAAAGTGAATGATGGACGCATACCATGTATTGTTCTTATCATTTTTGCGGGTCATGGAGCTCAAACATAGTTTGTATGGCCAAATTGTAGTCATTTTATGGATGCAACATCGGGGACAGACTGTGAATACAACTTTCAGGATAAGTTGATCACGCCGACGAGCCCTCTTGCACCATTCGGAATGACCTACAAGTTTCATGTGCGTGAACAGAATGTGGATGAGCTGTTATGTTCTTTATCATCCAAGAATAATGCATCTACTGGTGACAAAGTGAGGGTGGAAGAGGGACGGGTGATAGACCATGTAAAGCATGAATTCTTGGATTTCGATGCAACGAAGAGCCTCCTCCTTCTGTCCTGACCGAACCTGTTGTCTTTCTGTTTTGGAAATGGAAGGATGGTGCATTGCTCTATATGTTATTGTCCATATATCTGTCCGTGGGTGAGCTCACGCAAGGGTGGTAGAGGGTGGTAGAGTTCACGCCAAAGATAAAATCATCCAAAACTCAATTTTACAAGCCGAATCTGGCATCCGAAATGTTGTGGACGCCGACGAAGCGGGTGATGGACGCATACCACATTTTGTTGTGATCATTTTGGCAGGCCATGGAGCTCAAACATTGTTTGTATGGCCAAATTGTGGTCATTTTATGGATACAACATCGGGGGACAGACCGTGAATACAACTTTCAGGGTATGTTGATCGCACCGACGAGCCATCTTGCACCATTCGGAATGACCTATAATTTTTCATGTGCATGAGCAGAAAGAGGATGAGCTGTTATGTACTTTATCATCCAAGAATAGTGCATCTACTGGTGAAAATGCGAGGGTGGTAGCAGGACGGGTGTTAGACCATGTAAAGCATGAATTCTTGCGTTTCGATGCAACTAAGAGCCTCCTCCTTCTGTCCTGACTGAACCTGTAGTCTTTCTGGTTTGTAAATGGAAGGATGGTGGATTGCTCTATTTGTTATTGTCCATATATCTGTCCGTGGGTGAGCTCACGGAAGGGTGGTAGAGTACACGCCAAAGATAAAATCATCCGAAACTAAATTTTACTAGCCGGATATTGCCTCTGAAATGTAGTCGACGCGGATGAATTGGTTGATGGATGCATACCACATTTTGTTGTGATTGTTTTGGTGGGTCATGGAGCTTAAACTAAGTTTGTAAGGCCAAATTGTGGTCGTTTTACGGATACAACATCTGGGGACAGACCGTGAATACAACTTTCAGTGTCAGTTGATTGCGCCGACGAGCCATCTTGCACCATTCGGAATGACCTATACTTTTTCATGTGCATGAGCAGAATGAGGATGAGCTGTTATGTACTTTATCATTCAAGAGTAATGCATCTACTTGTGAAAATGTGAGGGTGGTAGCGGGACGGGTGTTATATCATGTAAGGCATGAATTCTTGGGTTTCGATGCAACGAAGAGCCTCCTCCTTCTGTCCTGACTGAACCTGTAGTCTTTCTGGTTTGTAAATGGAAGGATGGTACATTGCTCTATAAGTTATTGTCCATATATTTTTTCCATGGGTGAGCTCATGGAAGGGTGGTAGAGCACACACCAAAGATAAAATCATCCGAAACTCAATTTAACAAGCCGGATATTGCCTACGAAATATTGTCGACGCTGACGAAGTGAATGATGGACGCATACCATGTATTGTTCTGATCATTTTGGCGGGTCATGGAGCTCAAACATAGTTTGTATGGCCACATTGTAGTCATTTTATGGATGCAACATCGGGGACAGACTGTGAATACAACTTTCAGGATAAGTTGATCGCGCCGACGAGCCCTCTTGCACCATTCGGAATGACCTACAAGTTTCATGTGCGTGAACAGAATGTGGATGAGCTGTTATGTTCTTTATCATCCAAGAATAATGCATCTACTGGTGAAAAAGTGAGGGTGGTAGCGGGACGGGTGATAGACCATGTAAAGCATGAATTCTTGGATTTCGATGCAAGGAAGAGCCTCCTCCTTCTATCCTGACCGAACCTGTAGTCTTTCTGTTTTGTAAATGGAAGGATGGTGCATTGCTCTATATGTTATTGTCCATATATCTGTCCGTGGGTGAGCTCACGCAAGGGTGGTAGAGGGTGGTAGAGTTCACACCAAAGATAAAATCATCCAAAACTCAATTTTACAAGCCGAATCTGGCATCCGAAATGTTGTGGACGCCGATGAAGCGGGTGATGGACGCATACCACATTTTGTTGTGATCATTTTGGCGGGCCATGGAGCTCAAACATTGTTTGTATGGCCAAATTGTGGTCATTTTATGGATACAACATCGGGGGACAGACCGTGAATACAACTTTCAGGGTAAGTTGATCGCACCGACGAGCCATCTTGCACCATTCGGAATGACCTATAATTTTTCATGTGCATGAGCAAAAAGAGGATGAGCTGTTATGTACTTTATCATCCAAGAATAGTGCATCTACTGGTGAAAATGTGAGGGTGGTAGCAGGACGGGTGTTAGACCATGTAAAGCATGAATTCTTGCGTTTCGATGCAACTAAGAGCCTCCTCCTTCTGTCCTGACTGAACCTGTAGTCTTTCTGGTTTGTAAATGGAAGGATGGTGGATTGCTCTATTTGTTATTGTCCATATATCTGTCCATGGGTGAGCTCACGGAAGGGTGGTAGAGTACACGCCAAAGATAAAATCATCCGAAACTAAATTTTACAAGCCGGATATTGCCTCTGAAATGTAGTCGACGCGGATGAATTGGTTGATGGATGCATACCACATTTTGTTGTGATTGTTTTGGTGGGTCATGGAGCTTAAACGAAGTTTGTAAGGTCAAATTGTGGTCGTTTTACGGATACAACATCTGGGGACAGACCGTGAATACAACTTTCAGTGTAAGTTGATCGCGCCGACGAGCCATCTTGCACCATTCGGAATGACATATAATTTTTTGTGTGCATGTACAAAATGAGGATGAGCTGTTATGTACTTTATCATCCAAGAATAATGCATCTGCTGGTGAAAAAGTGAGGGTGGTAGTGGGACGGGTGATAGAGCATGTAAAGCATAAATTCTTGGATTTCGATGTAACAAAGAGCCTCCTCCTTCTGTCCTGACTAAACCTGTAGCCTTTCTGGTTTGTAAATGGAAGGATGATGCATTGCTCTATATGCTATTGTCCATATATCTATCCGTGAGTCAGCTCACGCAAGGGTGGTAGAGGGTGGTAGAGTACACGCCAATAATAAAATCATGCAAAACTCAATTTTGCAAGGCGAATCTGGCCTCCGAAATGTTGTCGACGCCGACAAAGTGGGTGATGGACGCATACCACATTTTGTTGTGATCATTTTGGCGGGCCATGGAGCTCAAACATAGTTTGTATGGCCAAATTCTGGTCGTTATTTGGATACAACATCGGGGGACAGACCATGAATACAACTTTTAGGGTGAGTTGATCGCACCGACGAGCCATCTTGCACCATTCAGAAGGACCTATAATTTTTCATGTGCATGAGTAGAAGGAAGATGAGCTGCTATGTACTTTATCATTCAAGAATAATGCATCTACTTCTGAAAATGTGAGGGTGGTAGCGGGACGGGTGTTAGACCATGTAAAGCATGAATTCTTGGGTTTTGATGCAACGAAGAGCCTCCTCCTTCTGTCCTGACTGAATCTGTAGTCTTTCTGGTTTGTAAATGGAAGGATGGTACATTGCTCTATATGTTATTGTCCATATATTTGTCCATGGGTGAGCTCACGGAAGGGTGGTAGAGGGTGGTAGAGTACACCCCAAAGATAAAATCATCCGAAACTCAATTTTACAAGCCGGATATTGCCTACGAAATATTTTCGACGCGGACGAAGTGAGTGATGCACGCATACCACGTTTTGTTCTGATCATTGTGGTGGGTCATGGAGCTTAAACGGAGTTTGTAAAGCCAAATTGTGGTCATTTTATGGATACAACATCGGGGGACAGACCGTGAATACAACTTTTAGGGTAAGTTGATTGCATCGACCAGCCATCTTTCACCATTCAGAATGACCTATAATTTTTCATCTGCATGAGCAGAATGAGGATGAGCTATTATGTAATTTATCATCCAAGAATAATGCATCTGCTAGTGAAAAAGTGAGGGTGGTAACGGGATGGGTGATAGAGCATGTAAAGCATGAATTCTTCGATTTCGATGCAACGAAGAGCCTCCTCCTTCTGTCCTGACTGAACCTGTAGTTTTTCTGGTTTGTAAATGGAAGGATGGTGCATTGCTCTATATGTTATTGTCCATATATCTGTCCGTGGGTGAGCTCATGCAAGGGTGGTAGAGGGTGGTAGAGTACACGCCAAAGATAAAATCATCCAAAACTCAATTTTACAAGCCGAATCTGGCCTCCAAAATGTTGTCGACGCCGACAAAGTGGGTGATGGATGCATACCATGTTTTGTTGTGATTATTTTGGTGGGTCATGGAGCTCAAACATAGTTTGTACAGCCAAATTGTGGTCATTTTATGGATACAACATCGGGGGACAGACCGTGAATACAACTTTCAGCGTAAGTTGATCGCGCCGACGAGCCATCTTGCACCATTCGGAATGAGATATAATTTTTCAAGTGCATGAACAGAATGAGGATGAGCTGGTATGTACTTTATCATCCAAGAATAATGCATCTACTGGTGAAAATGTGAGGGTGGTAGCGGGACGGGTGTTAGACCATGTAAAGCATGAATTCTTCGATTTCGATGCAACAAAGAGCCTCCTCCTTCTGTTCTGACTTAACCTGTAGCCTTTCTGGTTTGTAAATGGAAGGATGATGCATTGCTCAATATGTTATTGTCCATATATCTGTCCATGGCGGAGCTCACGGAAGGATGTTAGAGGGTGGTAGAGTACACGCCAAAGATAAAATCATCCGAAACTCAATTTTACAAGCCGGATATTGCCTTTGAAATGTTGTTGACGCGGACGAATTGGGTGATGGACGCATACCACATTTTGTTGTGATTGTTTTGGTGGGTCATGGAGCTTAAACAAGGTTTGTAAGGCCAAATTGTGGTCGTTTTACGGATACAACATCTGGGGGCAGACCGTGAATACAACTTTCAGTGTCAGTTGATCACGCCGACTAGCCATCTTGCACCATTCGGAATGACATATAATTTTTTGTGTGCATGAACAAAATGAAGATGAGCTGTTATGTACTTTATCATCCAAGAATAATGCATCTGCTGGTGAAAAAGTGAGGGTGGTAGCGGGACTGGTGATAGAGCATGTAAAGCATGAATTCATGGATTTTGACACAACGAAGAGCCTCCTCCTTTTGTCCTGACTGAACCTGTAGCCTTTCTGGTTTGTGATTGGAAGGATGATGCATTGCTCTATATGTTATTGTCCATATATTTGTCCGTGGGTGAGTGCCATGGGAAACGACTATCTACGGGACTGAACGGGTCCCTTTGCAATTCGGTTCAGGGGACGTGTATGGGACAAAGAGCAGGTTTTCAGTAAGTGCAAGAACACGCGGGGGATTTATCCAGGATCGGGCCGCCATGAGCGTAAAACCCTAGTCCTGCTCTATGGTTGATCGAATATGAACTCTGGTTACAGGGAGCGTAATTTTCCGGCAAGGTGCTCGGGAAAATGCAGCTACGGCGCGCAATTGAGCTGGGTGTCGACCGTTCTACCTGTAGACGTGGGCCTCCTTCTATAGGCCAAGGGGTTACCACAATGGCTAATACGGTCATTACAGATTGTGAATAGTGACTTGCACTGTCATCACGTCTATCTTCCAACAGGGTAAGACAAACGCATTTAATGTGTCGTAAGGTGCTACGTCGGGGAGGCGAGGCCTTGGGTAAAAAAATCTATACCACCGGTCCTGGCGCCCTTCTGTAATCTTGACACATCCTAGGGATGGGTGTCATTAAAGTTAATCTTGGCATGGCGTGCTGACACGTGCCTTGGCCGGCCATGTTGACTGCCTGCCCGCTTGACACCTAGCCCACGAGCCTATCTGGTCGATGGTGAGGTGGAGCGGTACCGAGACAGAACAAACCTGCTGGCACGGAGCTTGCCGGGCCTTGCTTGCCGGCAAGGGAGCTTGCCGGTAACCATAACCTTGGTCCCACCTTGCCGGGGCGAAGCTCCCCGGCAAGAACAGCGTCGATCTCCAGTACTAGAATAGTACTTCTCGTACTTCTCGATGACCTGCCTTGAGGTCTTCTTCACGGTCTTGGTGTTGTGTCTTGGGTCGTAGTTATCCCCTGTCAAGTTCTTGCCAGAAGGGAGGCTACAACTGCCTGTGCCCAAGTCTGGGTACGAGGGCACCCATGTCTTAGTACATCGAGAGGGGCCCCTGGGCCTGGGCCACGTGCGCATGCGAGGCGTCGTTGGGCTAGGCCCAAACAGTGCACAAGTGGCGCGTGGCAAAGGATAACTGTCATAATCTTCTCTTTTATCACACCCGCCCATGATGTGCATTAAATACGGGCATGGGAGAGGTGGAGCAGAACGGCGGCAGGAGGTGGAGCATCTGAAAAGCATAGCCACGCAGGATGAAAAAGAGCCAGCCCTCGTGCCTTCCCCATAAAAAGGAAAAACGTGGAGGGCGCTACTCATTTTGCCTGACTTCTCGCATCTCCTTCCTCGATTTCTGCCATTTAGGGAGGCAAGGCGGCAGGGAGAGTAATCCCCCTAGGGCGCTATAAGAGAGGGCTGGGGAGTGGCAATCTTCCCCACCCATCTTCTGCCTTTGCCATTTTCCTCCTCCAACCTTTCATTCATTCATCCTTGCTTTCCTTGAAGTCTACCACTGCGATGGTGAGAAGTGGAGGTAGAGCCCACGCATCTGCTTCCGCCTCTCGGGTCCCCTCTCGGGGCCGGACGCGTTCCTCGGTGGTCATCGTGAGCGCCAGCCCTAGCGCCCACAGCAGAGCCACCTCCCGCGGCCGTGGAGGGCATGGTTCCCGTGGACGAGGCGGGCGTGGCAGACGTGGCGGGGCGGCTGTCCTTCCTCCTTAGGCGGAAGCCCGCACGGCGGTGGCGGCACAGGAGTCCTACACGGCGGTGGTGGCGCACGAGTTTGTCGTGGGGTTATGCCACCGGCTTCGCAGTTGGCTCCGGCTCCTGGATCCCTTTGCGAGGGTGATTGAGAGCAGCAGGCCCTCAGGCCTGTGGCACCCCGATAGCGGGCCGACGTACGCCAGCCCCAGGATAAGACCTGGCGCACGTCCGAGACATGATACAGCAATTCCAGGCACAAAATGGCTTTATTAAATGAAATGGGGTATTACAATACTGTTGCTTACAACAATATTAGACGGCTCCAAGGCTAGCTAAATGGTAGCGGAGGTCTTGGCGGTAACGACGTCTCTGGCTGGGCTCCACAACTTACAGGACTGCCAGGTTATGATCTAACCTGACGGATCTTCTCCTACAACTGGCCACGTGCAAGGCCAGGTGAGTACTTTGAATGTACTCACAAGACAACCAAATACATAGCATCCAAACCAGTAGTTAACAAAGCAAGCCCTATGCTCATGGAAGAATTTATTCTAACATGGCATGGAATTAACAGGAAATAATGGATCAAGTATGGCATAACATGGATCAGGCATATCAACTACATATCATGGCAGGGCATAGCTACTTCTACGAAGCATGACATCCAAAATCAAACTGGAACCTACACTACACTTACCTCTCGTGGAGCGTTAAAGTAATATGTGGTGACGTCATTCAGTTTTACTGCCCTTCGGGGCTAACTCATGACTTACCGAGATCTCATCTCGTGATCATGTCAGAACAACATGGTGACTACTCACAATTATCCCATAGTCCAATTTATCACATTTACTTAGTAGCACATGTTTATAATAACAGGTTTGTCCTCCAGATCGACCAAGACCAAATAGTGTGACCTAGTACGAACTGTGTCCAATACCGTGGACTCGGCTATTCGAATAGATTCATACACTCTGCAGAGGTTGCGCACTTTACCCACACTATGAAGCTCCTGGTCCCGTACCTCGGTACACTTCCCTTCCGGGTGGACCGGTGCTACTCCAACGAAACTTGCCTAACTCGTGACTCCTCTACCATACCACCGACAATCATCCTCCCCCAGAGTCATGCCCTGGGTGGCCCCTGTGTCACTCTTTACACCTGCCACCGTCATGGCCAAACTAAACTATCCCAAACGGGGACTCCCGGGTTAAACAATCAACTGGGCTCACAAGGTTATCGCCGCCTACCAGGCCAGGGTAGCGCGCACGCATAACCTTCCCTCTTTACTGGTACCGATAAGAGAGCACAAAGCTTAGACCAAGTCAAGGTCGTCCCATAATGGCAAATGTGGCTGCACGGGTAAGCTCAGTTCGGTGGCACTATGACTCGATCCCATCGATGACGGAGGAGGTTTAGTTTATAGGTTCAATTTAACATGTCCATCATCGTACCACAACATCAACACTTATGAGGAAGAATAATCACTCAACTACAGTATGGCAAAATCATAACAGTATTGACAATCATGGCATGAGATCAAATCATAGCACTAACATGATAATGGTATTACAAGTATTGTTACTAGCATGGGAAAATATGACATGAAAGCAATTCATGATACCACATGGTAAATAACACTAGTATCTGGCACAGATGAACTAACAGGACTATGCCGTTGCAGATGATCTGAAACCTACTGCAATAAACACACAGGGTGCAAGCAAAGTCATGATGCAAGTCCGGAGCTCATGATAAGAGGTTGGCTTGCCTTGGGGTTGATGGAGTCACCGGGAAGAAGTGCGATGAGCTCGCAGAAATATTTGCCAGAAAAGTTTCCCTCTCGAAGGGGCTGATTGAAGGGCAAGGGCAAAATGGTCATTTTCACAGTGTAAACACATTATGAAAATGATATCACTGGAACGGGCTCGACGAGCTGAAAACGTGGGCATTGGATTTACCTCAATCGGAGTTACGGTCGCGGAGAAACGGCCGTTCGTTCGTTAAGCGATAAAACAGACAGAAAACTGTCCATTTTGGGCCTTAACGGGTGAACGTCCGTCAAAT
Source organism: Elymus sibiricus (assembly GCA_039707655.1). Taxonomy (NCBI): domain Eukaryota; kingdom Viridiplantae; phylum Streptophyta; class Magnoliopsida; order Poales; family Poaceae; genus Elymus; species Elymus sibiricus. The sequence continues at coordinate 166,982,410 of CM077670.1, forward strand.
AACCCTTTCGGCCGCGGCTGAGAAAATGAAGGCGCATTTTACAGATTACGCTTTTGATGACAGAAAGCGCATTCTCTATAAATAACACGGTGAAGTACGCTTTGACCAATGAAAGGCGTATTTTCACTAGTGCGCTTCCACTTAACAGCGAGCGGGCCTGGGTTGACTTTTCTCCCTCCGACTGACGAGTGGGGCCTGGCTAATCTCCTTCTCTCTCTCCTCCCTTCTCTTTTTCGTCCCGACAGAACAGAGGAGGGTGCCGCGGTGGCTCGGGCCTCGCCGGTTGCCGGTGCTCCCCTACACGGCCGCGCCTTCCGACGAGCTAGGCGAGCACGTGGTGCTGCCCTGCGCCCGCGGGTTGTCGCCAGGGCTCGGGAGCCGGCCAATAGCGCCACAGCCGCTGACCAGGAGGTGGCGGTGGACGGCCACCAGAGGAGCTACTCCGGCAGTACCTCCCCGGAGGAATGGAGGGCGGCGGCGTCTTCGCAAGCCATAGAGGAGGTCGTGGGCATGAATGGAAGGGAGAGGAGTGGCCGGGGAGCTGGAATTGCTCGCGGGCGCCGGCGGCAGAGCCTCAGCCATTAGGAAGAGAAGGGAGCTCCGGGCTCGGGTGGGGAGGACTGGGAGGGGGCTGGGGCTGCTGGTGGTCGGGAGGAGCTCGGGGCTCGCTTAAATAGCCGTGGAAGGAGCTAGCTGATGGTGGACGGAGCTTCTGGACGCGCGGCGAGGTGGCGGCACTCCGGCGGTCGGCAGAAGCGTCCACGGCTAGGGGACGAGGGGTGCGGTGGGCAGCTCGCCTGCGCTCGCGGACGAGTTGGAACCCGCTGGAGGCGCCCTCCCGAAGACTCCAATGCACAGAGCTCCGGTTTGGCACGCTTTGTTCGTGGTCACCGCGTGGCCACGGCGCTGCCATGCCGCACTCCATGCCAAACCGTGTCTACCGTGTTCTCCACTCTTCACTGAGTTGACCTATGCAGCTGGATAGCACGGAAAGGCTCTGGTGTGACAGCACCAAGGTCAAACAGTTTCCAGCAGTAAACTGTTGACATGTGGTGTGGTCAACACAGTGCTCCTCTTGGCCTGATCTCTAGCATGGGTGAGTCATCTACTAAGGTAGCCATGCTGACAAAATTCCAGCACAAATGGGCAACTCTAGATGGTACTTCCTTTGAAACCTTGAAATATGGCCAGAAATGCAAATGATGATGTTGGGATCAACTGGCTAGTTAGATTTGGCTGATTTTTGGTATAGGGTGATGATATAGTCATGAGAGATAGCTGGAAAAATTTAAGCTCAATTTGATCATCTATGTAGGTACTTCCTTCACAGAGATGCAATCTGGACAGAAACTTGGATAATTTACTGGGGAAGTTTTGCTGGATGAAATGGGCTGGTTTTTGGTATCCATAGGTGATTTATCATTGTTAATCACCCAGAAAAATTTCAGCCCACAAAGATCAAGGGTTCAAGCACTTCCTTCGCAAACTGGAAATCTGGACAGAATTTGCAAATGGATGTTGTGCTGAAAATTTGACTTGTGGAACTTGAGATTTTGCTGTAAATGGTGAATATATGGATAGGATAAGCTCCACAAATTATTTGGTATTTTTCCTGGCTACCAAAATGGTAGTTCCTTTGGAAAGGCCCCAAATTGCAATATTGGCTTTAAATAGGAAAATGCAATTCCCCTTATTTAATTATGGCCAATATTTTTGTGAGAGCTCAATATAATCACAATGAATATCTCCACAAGTTTTCATGAGCTTTGGAGATGGATAGATATTTTCCTGGATTTAATTCCTCAGAAAGGCAGAAAAAGGAAATAATTCTAGATGAAAAATATTGCATATGACTTGGCAATATTTTTGCACATCTAGGGTTTATGAGTGAGGGAGGATCTCTGGAAATTTTGGGAGGATTAACAGAGCAAGGAAAATGATAGCTCCTTTGTAAACACAAAGGTAGGATGTCCAGTTCCAACATTTTGGAACTAGGGTTTGGATGAGCTTCGGGATTTACTGACGGTAGCTTGGCTGGCACCAAAGCATGGGAAAGGTACTGAGAGGCTGAGGATTGTCTGGATTCACCTGGACACTTACCAGATTCCAGAGGAAAAATTTGGGAGAGGAAAGATAGGAAGGAATAACAGCACAAAAATCGATAACCCGATTTTTGGGGTGTTACAAACCTTGCCCCCTTAAGAGAATCTCGTCCTCGAGATTCCTAGGGTTAGCTCAAAACAAATACTACACCTCCTGGAAAAACCTCAAGGTTGGATTTTAACCCTTTGGTTGGAAAGAAACGAGTTGAGAGTACCGATAATTGGTACACCCAGATCGAGATACGGATATCGCAGGATCTACTCCATGGGTAGGGGTCGCTGGGTTGCTCTCATGGCCTTGACATTTTTAGAAAAAGCAAAATTTCCTTTTTCCAAGAATGCTAGGGGCACCGCAAATGAGCTATGGCCTCTCTCGCTGACAGGTGGGCCTAGGGCCCACTGGCAGCCTCCTTCTTCTTTCTCCGGCCAACGGTTCTCTCTCGTTCCCGCGCTGTTCCGCGTGTGGCTGGGCACAGCGCGCGCGTACCTCCTAGGTTATAAAGCACCCTACGGCGATAGTGCGCAGCGTGCACGAGGCCGACGCAGAGAGCACTCCCATCGCGGGCCAGCGCTGGTCGGCACTGCTCGTGGATTAGCCTCCTGGACGCCGGTGACCGAGCGACGCGCGGTTCTCCTGGACCTTGCTCACCGTACACCGGACATGGGTTCTAAAAACAACCGCGGTTTCCTTCTTCCCCCTACCTCGCACCTCACCTCACCTCCTCTCCTTCTCCTTCTCCTTCTTCTTTTGGTTGCAGGAGCTCGAGGCAAGGCATTAATGGAGGACGTGGGTTCGGAGCTGATCATAATCCTCTTGGTTGGTCTGCTGGCGGCATTGGTTGGCTTCTCACTGCTGCTGTGTGCGATGATCCTCGATGATCGCCGTGATGCCGCTACTCGAGTGATGACTTTCCGAGGCGGCGGTGATCATGAGGACTAGGCATCTGTGCCGGGTACGAGTGGGTGTTAAGGTCAAATCGAGGTTTAAATCTTGGACTGGAGGGGTTGTAACGGTTTATGCTGCAATAAAATTTCTCAGAATTTCTCCGAGATTGCAACTGGGTTCTGGAAAAAAAATTGGGACTGGGGAATTTTTGGGAAGAACTGGCTCTCCAGAATGCTGGGTTCGGAAAACTGGCAAGCGAAGTAAGAATAGATGGGTGTGGATATGCGGCTTTGCATACTACCCGAGTACTACCGCGACTGTACTCAGGAGAATGAACTTGGTGTGCACCCATTGCTCACACAATACACATGCAATCTACTCAAACCAATATGCAGGCAAATGCATATAGGAGCAACATACATGCAAAGGAAAAGAACACATCCAACAGATTACACTATGGTGTTTTAATGCTAGTGGGTGTATGTACTCTTGGTATACATATACCTACACCAGCTAGCATTTTAGTGGGGACTCCAGGCGAGTCTATTGTTATTAGGTGTAAGTGCTCTACTGACTAAAATCTTGTTAAGAAACCATTGCCAGCCATGATAAGCATTTCTGCTTAACGGAGAGGCAAATGAACCAAGCACATAGAGCAAACAGACATACATAACATTACAATAGAACACAAGCAATACAGACATCACGCAACCTTACTAGGTAGCTAACAACAACTACTCACTCTGAACTACAGGGTTCTACTCTTGCTGGAGCTCTCCTGGGGGACGTAGGCTGAGCCAACTTCCGTCTTCATCATCGGACACCTCTATGGGTTGGGGCTCAACTGCTGGAGCTATGGCTGGAACTTGACGAAACACATCCCGACGACGAAGACGCCGAAAAGCTTGAAAGAAGGAACTTGGGGAAATGATGCCTGGTCGATATGGGATCTCGAGTTGCGAGGGTGGCACTAGCTGCGAAGGTGGCACTGGGTTTGGCATCAGGGAACTGGTGGTCTGGGATGCAGTTTGACGGGCCTCACGGTATGCTTCCGTAACAACCCGAATGGTGTCACGGTCAATGGCTTTAAACTCTCCAAGAATGCCGGAGAGCAGCAGTCCTTGGGCAGCAATGAACTGAACCACGCGAGCCATTTCTGAGTCGGCATCTTCGACTGCACTGGAGAACTCGCAGCCTTCGCTGGACGCAGAGGGAAAGTAGCGGAACTCCCGCATCTCCGCTACTTGTGAGAACTGGAAACGAAGACGGGCGATGGCTTCCGCAGCAGCTGTCTGGACAGCCAACGCGGGGGTGAGCATGGGTTTGCCCTGAAAAGTCAAGGGCTTCCCATCCTCTGCTGGACCTGGGCAGATATGCGCATTCGCATAGAATCGGCAATGGTGAGGGACGGGTTCTAATTGGAACACCAAATACACCGGGCTAGTACTACAGCCAAGGGCTTGGGTGAGCATACTCGAAAGGAAGGGCGGAAAGCCAGGATAACCATTAGCCAAGGTTCGGCTATGGAAAGTGGGTACTCTGGAAGAACTAGCCATGGCTACTGGTTTGAGGATACTGGCTTGGTTCTCTTGCGGGGATCTGGCTTACTGAACGGAGAGGGCTGCGACTCACAGGTGGGAGGGGTTTTAAATAGGCAGCTAGGCTGGGACATACCAGCATGGCGTGAATCCTTCTTGTGCCGGGTAGAGGATATGCCGGCACGGCCAACAACTGGGTAGGGTCGTGGTCCAATCCAGGGATGGCTGGGTGGGCGGACAGCTGGGTAGGGGTACGTCAATTCCGACTGTGCCGCCTATTGATCAACAGTGGCCATGTCGGACACCAATGATGGGTCAACTCTATTGGGCTCACTACCGGTTGAAAATAGGGGTGGTTCGAGGCTAGGGTAACCTACAGTCAACCTGGCTCTGATACCACGCTCTGTGGCACCCTGATAGAGGGCCGACGCACGCCAGCCCCAGGATAAGACTTGGCGCACGTCCGAGACATGATACAGCAATTCCAGGCACAAAATGGCTTTATTAAATGAAATGGGGTATTACAATACTATTGCTTACAACAATATTACACGGCTCCAAGGCTAGCTAAATGGCAGCTGAGGTCTTGGCGGTAACGATGTCTCTGGCTGGGCTCCACAACTCACAGGACTGGCCGGGTTACGATCTAACCTGATGGATCTTCTCCTGCAACTGGCCACGTGCAAGGCCAGATGAGTACTTTGAATGTACTCGCAAGACAACCAAATACATAGCATCCAAACCAGCAGATAACAAAGCAAGCCCTATGCTCATGGAAGAATTTATTCTAACATGGCATGGAATTAACAGGAAATAATGGATCAAGTATGGCATAACATGGATCAGGCATATCAACTACATATCATGGCAGGGCATAGCTACTTCTACGAAGCATGACATCCAAAATCAAACTGGAACCTACACTACACTTACCTCTCGTGGAGCGTTAAAGTAATATGTGGTGACGTTATTCAGTTTTACTGCCCTTCAGGGCTAACTCATGACTTACTGAGATCTCATCTCGTGATCATGTCAGAATAACATGGTGACTACTCACAATTATCCCATAGTCCAAGTTATCACATTTACTTAGTAGCACATGTTTATAATAACAGGTTTGTCCTCCAGATCGACCAAGACCAAATAGTGTGACCTAGTACGAACTGTGTCCAATACCGTGGACTCGGCTATTCGAATAGATTCATACACTCTGCAGAGGTTGCGCACTTTACCCACACTATGAAGCTCCTGGTCCCGTACCTCGGTACACTTTCCTTCCGGGAGGACCGGTGCTGCTCCAAGGAAACTTGCCTAACTCGTGACTCCTCTACCGTACCACCGACAATCATCCTCCCCCGGAGTCATGCCCTGGGTGGCCCCTGTGTCACTCTTGACACCTGCCACCGTCATGGCCAAACTAAACTGTCCCAAACAGGGACTCCCAGGTTAAACAATCAACTAGGCTCCCAAGGTTATCGCCACCTACCAGGCCAGGGTAGCGCGCACGCATAACCTTCCCTCTTTGGTGGTACCGATAAGAGAGCACAAAGCTTAGACCAAGTCAAGGCCGTCCCATAACGGCAAATGTGGCTGCACGGGTAAGCTCGGTTTGGTGGCACTATGACTCGATCGCATCGATGACAGAGGAGGTTTAGTTTATAGGTTCAATTTAACATGTGCATCATCGTACCACAACATCAACACTTATGAGGAAAAATAATCACTCAACTACAGTATGGCAAAATCATAATAGTATTGACAATCATGGCATGAGATCAAATCATAGCACTAACATGATAATGGTATTACAAGTATTGTTACTAGCATGGGAAAATACGACATGAAAGCAATTCATGATATCACATGGTAAATAACACTAGTATCTGGCACAGATGAACTAACGGGACTATGCCGTTGCGGATGATCTGAAACCTACGGCAATAAACACACAGGGTGCAAGCAAAGTCATCACGCAAGTCCGGAGCTCATGATAAGAGGTTGGCTTGCCTTGGGGTTGATGGAGTCACCGGGAAGAAGTGCGATGAGCTCACGGAAATATTTGCCGGGAAAGTTTCCCTCTCGAAGGGGCTGATTGAAGGGCAAGGGCAAAATGGTCATTTTCATAGTGCAAACACAATATGAAAATGATACCACTGGAACGGGCTCAACGAGCTGAAAAAGTGGCTGTTGGATTTACCTTAATCGGAGTTACGGTCGCGGAGAAACAGCCGTTCGTTCGTTAAGCGATAAAACAGACAGAAAACTATCCGTTTTGGCCTTAACAGGTGAACGTCTGTCAAATAACCCTTTCGGCCGCGGCTGAGAAAATGAAGGCGCATTTTACAGATTACGCTTTCGATGACAGAAAGTGCATTCTCTGTAAATAACACGGTGAAGTACGCTATGACCAATGAAAGGCGTATTTTCACCAGTGCGCTTCCACTTAACAGCGAGCGGGTCCGGGTTGACTTTTCTCCCTCCGGCTGACGAGTGGGGCCTGGCTTATCTCCTTCTCTCTCTCCTCCCTTCTTTTCTTCGTCCCGACAGAACAGAGGAGGGTGCCGCGATGGCTCGGGCCTCGCCGGCTGCCGGTGCTCCCCACACAGCCGCGCCTTCCGACGAGCTAGGCGAGCACGTGGTGCTGCCCTGCGCCTGCGGGTACTCGCCAGGGCTCAGAAGCCGGCCGGTAGCGCCGCAGCCGCTGACTGGGAGGTGGCGGCGGACGGCCACCAGAGGAGCTGCTCCGGAAGTACCTCCCCGGAGGAATGGAGGGCGGCGGCGTCTTCGCAAGCCACAGAGGAGGTCGCGGGCGTGAATGGAAGGGAGAGGAGTGGCCGGGGAGTTGGAATTGCTCGCGGGTGCCAGCGGCAGAGCCTCGGCCATTAGGAAGAGAAGGGAGCACCGGGCTTGGGTGGGGAGGACTGGGAAGGGGCTGGGGCAGCTGCTGGTCGGGAGGAGCTCGGGGCTTGCTTAAATAGCCGCGGAAGGAGCTAGCTGATGGTGGACGGAGCTTCTGGACGCGCGGCGAGGTGGCGGCACTCTGGCGGTCGGCAGAAGTGTCCACGGCTAAGGAACGAGGGGGAGAAGACTCCAGACAGTGCACGCGTGCGGTGGGTAGCTCGCCGGCGCTCGCGGACAAGCTGGAACCCGCTGGAGGCGCCCTCCTGAAGACTCCAATGCATAGAGCTCCGGTTTGGCACGCTCTGTTCATGGTCACCGCATGGCCACGGCGCTGCCGCGCCGCACTCCATGCCAAACTGTGTCTACCGTGTTCTCCACTCTTCACTGAGTTGACCTATGCAGCTGGATAGCACGGGAGAGCTCTGGTGTGACTGCACCAAGGTCAAACAGTTTCTAGCAGTAAACTGTTGACATGTGGTGTGGTCAACACAGTGCTCCTCTTGGCCTGATCTCTGGCATGGGTGAGTCATCTACTAAGGTAGCCGTCCTGACAAAATGCCAGCACAAATGGGCAACTCTAGATGGTAGTTCCTTTGAAACCTTGAAATCTGGCCAGAAATGCAAATGATGATGTTGGGATCAACTGGCTAGTTAGATTTAGCTGATTTTTGGTATAGGGTGATGATATAGTCATGAGAGATAGGTGGAAAAATTTCAGCTCAATTTGATCATCTATGAAGGTACTTCCTTCACAGAGATGCAATCTGGACAGAAATTTGGATAATTTACTGGGGAAGTTTGGCTAGATGAAATGGGCTGGTTTTTGGTATCCAGAGATGATTTATCATTGTTAATCACCCTGAAAAATATCAGCCCAAAAAGATCAAGGGTTCAAGCACTTCCTTTGCAAACTGGAAATCTGGACAGAATTTGCAAATGGATGTTGTGCTCAAAATTTGAATTGTGGAACTTGAGATTTTGATGGAAATGGTGAATATATGGATAGGATAAGCTCCACAAATTATTTGGTATTTTTCCTGGCTACCAAAATGGTAGTTCCTTTGGAAAGGCCCCAAATTGCAATATTGGCTTTAAATAGGAAAATGCAATTCCCCTTATTTAATTATGGCCAATATTTTTGTGAGATCTCAATATAATCACAATGTATATCTCCACAAGTTTTCATGAACTTTGGAGATGGATAGATATTTTCCTGGATTTAATTCCTCAGAAAGGCAGAAGAAGGAAATAATTCTAGATGAAAAATATTGCATATGACTTGGCAATATTTTTGCACATCTACGGTTTATGAGTGAGGGAGGATCTCTGGAAATTTTGGGAGGATTAACAGAGCATGGAAAATGATAGCTCCTTTGTAAACACAAAGGCAGGATTTCCAGTTCCAACATTTTGGAACTAGGGTTTGGATGAGCTTCGGGATTTACTGACGGTAGCTTGGCTGGCACCAAAGCATGGGAAAGGTACTGAGAGGCTGAGGATTGTCTGGATTCACCTGGTCACTTACCAGATTCCAGAGGAAAAATTTGGGAGAGGAAAGCTAGGAAGGAATAACAGCACAAAAATCGATAACCCGATTTTTGGGATGTTACATGGCCTGTGGCTACAGGCGGATGGCTGCTACAACGGCCCATCCTGGGTGGCGGTAGAGTTCTCCGCCACCGGCTCTCTGTTCCTGAGGCGGGGGTGGAAGTCGTTCGCCCGCTCCCACGGTCTAGGGTAGGGGCAACTTCTCCAGTTTAGGTACGACGAAGCTGCCACACTCTTCGCGAAGTTCTTCGGGGTCTCTAGTGGCCGCATCCAATGCTACGCGGAAAGTGAGAGCAGCAGCGGCACCGACTCCACCAGCGAGAGCGAGAGCGAGAGTGACGAAAGATCCTCGCATATCAAGAGCGAAGGCGACAACTCCGACTAGGCGCATGGTATTGCCCCAGCCGACTCTTGAAGATGAACCATGCTTTCGCCTAGGCTCCTCTGTTTAGCTCCTGTATCAAAACCAATGTTGCCCCGTGGGGGCATGGAAGATAACTTTTGTATCTAAATGTTTAACAGTTGCTGTAGTTCGTACTTTGAATGGACGTATGCATGTTGTTCCCCTTATTCCATTCTGTCTCTGCATGATTTCTGTACCCTACGCTTACCGGAGACTTGCCGGTGTGCACGCCCTTACCGCAAGTACCCGAGGAACAAGTCCTCAGCAGCTTGCCGGAAATGCTGCTGCCGGCAAGATCACGCTTGCCGATCACCATGCAGCTACTTAGGTTGCCGAGCGGACTCGAAGCAAAGTAAGAGCGCAATCGATTATGGCAAGGTTCCTTAGCGTGCAGGTTTCTCATACAAAGGCCAGAATCGATCAAGGAGAGCCACAACTATAACAAAGAATTGATTTCAAAGTTTTTGCAACTTAGCTCATTCCTTGCTGTACTTCTTGCCGTAGGGCGATATCTTGAACACGTCCTTTGGTATCCATGACCGTCACTCCTCCCCGGGAAGCTTGTACACGAGGAATCCTTCCTTCCTTGAGGAAAAAGAAAGAAGAGAAAAGAGGAGACTGGAACCTTGACGGTTTGTTAACCACCTTATGCAAGGCAAAGACTGTAACACAAGACTACATGCAACACATAAGTAAATATGCATTTGGACAAATAGTTGTGAAACACTTAGTTTTATTGTGCATGGTTTCTGCGCCCGGCTTTGTACAAAGGTTTACATGCCTTGACGGCAAACTTGTAAAAAATAGGTTGCCGGGTAGCCCGGCAACTGCGCCTTATGGGTAGAACTTACGAAGATGCTCAATATTCCATGAGTTAAGCACCGGAGTGCCATCTTCGGTCTCTAGGCGGACTGCGCCAGGCCTAGAGACTCGTACTACCCGGTAAGGGCCCTCCCACTTTGGTGTCAACTTGTTTTTACCCTTCATGGATTGGATCCGATGAAGAACAAGCTCGCCTTCCTCAAGGTTCCTGGCATTCATTTTGCGGCTATGGTAGTGGCGCAAAGCTTGCTGGTACCGTGCAGCACGGACAGCAGCCCGGAAACGATCTTCCTCAAGGAGTGTGGCATCATCATGCCGCAGCTCATCTTGGTCCTCCTCATCGAAGGCCAAGACTCGAGGTGACCCATATTTGAGTTCTGTGGGGAGTACCGCTTCTGCACCATACACAAGGGAGAAGGGTGTCTGGCCAGTGCCTCGATTTGGTGTCGTTCAGATTGACCAAAGAACCGCCGACAATTCTTCCATCCAGCGCCTTCCACACTGGTGCAGCTCGTCGAAAGTCCTAGTCTTTAGACCACGCAACACTTCTACATTTGCCCTCTCTACCTTCCCATTGCTTCTTGCATGAGCAACAGAGGCATAGCAGATCTTATTTCCAAGTTCCTGGCAATATGCTGTGAAGGCGCGGCTCGTGAATTGGGTGCCGTTGTCGGTAATGATCCTGTTGGGTACACCAAAACGGGCAACCAATCCTTTGAGGAACTTGATAGCTGACTATGTCGTCACCTTTCTCACTGGCTCTACTTCAAGGCACTTTGTAAACTTGTCGATTGCAACGTTCAAGAATTCAAAGCCCCCGGTAGCATGGGGGAAAGGGCCGACGATGTCGAGCCCCCAGACCGAGAAGGGCCAGGAAAGAGGGATGGTTTGGAGGGCTTGAGCTGGTTGGTGGATGTCCTTGGAGTGGAACTGGCATGCTTCGCACCTGATAACCACCGCCAAGGCATCTTGAAGGGTTGTCGGCCAGTAGAATCCTTGACGGAACGCCTTGCCGACAAGTGCGCATGACCCAATATGAGATCCGCACATCCCTTCATGTATCTCTTCCAACAGCCTTTGTCCATCTTCCTGGGAGATGCATTTCAATTTTACCTCGTTAGGTCTCTTCCTGTACAAGGTGTTGTCAATAAACTTATACATCATTGATTGACGGGCCACTCTTTCTGCATCTTCTTGCTCATCGGGAAGGTCTAATGCCTGGAGGAATTGGACAATCGGCTGCACCCATGCCAGAGCTTGTGGCTCGACGACAAGGACTAAAGGCATTTCTTCCTCTGCGGGAGCACTTGCTTCGATGGCAAGGATCTGGCTTGTCGGATGCTGCGGCTCACCGGCAAAGGGTGGCTTGTCGGTGGTATCTGCTTTCTTGGCAGCTACGGGTAGCTCTGCCGAAAGTAACCATCAACATCCTGTTTTCTTTTCTTCGCCAGCTTCGATGGTGTAACGGATGGCTGAGTTAGTTGGAGCACAAAAGTTCCTGGTTCCACAGGCATCTTTTGGGCGGCAAGCTTTAACAGGTCGTCATCAATCTCATTCTGGGCACGAGGAACGTGCTCTACTTGCAGACTGTCAAAGCCTCCATCAAAGGGCTTTGGTAATCCTTGTTGACCTGCCTCACCACAAGCTGCGAGTCACCTCTGATAATCAGTTTCCGGATACCGAGGTCGATTGCAATGCACAGACCGGCAAGCAAACCCTCATACTTAACAGTGTTGTTGGTGACCTGCTCCCTGGGGAAGTGCATCTAGACCACATACTTGAGGTATTCTCCGGTGGGTGCGATAAGCAGCAAACACGCACCGGTGCCTTTCAGCGTGAAAGCACCGTCAAAGTACATGACCCAATCGTCAACTGTTTCCTTGCCGGGGAGAGAGGTCTCTGGTGTTTCTTCATCTGGCGTTGGAGTCCATTCTGCAATGAATTCCGCCAAGGCTCTACTCTGGATCGTCATGGTGGTCTCAAATTTCAGATCAAAACTTGATAACTCCAGCGTACACTCCACAATCCTTCCGGTTGCCTCTGGATTTCTCAAGATGCGTTGCAATGGAAAGCGAGTGACAACGGTGACTGGGTGTGCTTGAAAATAATGGCACAGCTTCCTTGAGCCCATGAGATGGCCAAAAAGCAAATTTTGCACACCAGAGTACCTTGACCTAGCCCCTTGCAGGAGGGAGCTGACAAAGTAGACTGGGCGCTGGACCATCTTCTTCTTCACAACTTGCTGATCTGGCTGGCTGGCTTGCATAATCTCTGTCTTGTCAGCACCTGACCTTGCCGGAGAAGACTCCGGCTCATCGAGTTGTGGCTCTGCGGTTGCTAACTCTTCCTCATCGGCCACTCTTTCAGCCACAAGTGCAGCACTAACCACTTGATTTGTTGCTGCTAAATATAGCAGCAACGTCTCTTGCGGCCTAGGCACGACTAGGACTAGCAGAGAGGACAGGTACTCCTTCAAATCTTGGAGTGCGGCCTCCGCTTCCGGAGTCTAGTTTACTGGACCTGCCTTTTTCAATATTTTGAAAAACGGCAAGGCGCACTCTGCTGATTTGGAGATGAACCTGCTGAGGGCGGCAACGCAGCCGGCAAGGCGCCTGACATCCTTGACGCGTCTCGGTGCTTCCATTTGCTCAATTGCTCTGATCTTGTCGGGGTTGCCTTCAATCCCCCTCTGAGACACGAAGAAACCAAGAAGCTTGCCGGATGGAACACCGAACACACACTTCTCGGGGTTGAGCTTCAAGTTAAGCTTGCGCAAGTTGGCAAAAGTTTCCTCGAGATCCTGGATCAATGTTGACTTGTCTCTGGTTTTGACCACAATGTCATCCATATAAGCCTCCACATTTCTATGCAGCTGTGGCTCAAAACCAATCTGGACCGCTCTAGCAAAGGTCGCTCTAGCACTCTTTAGTCCGAAAGGCATACGCAAAAAGCAGTATCTGCCACATGGAGTGATGAATGCGGTCTTCTCCTCGTCTTCCTTGGCCATAAAAATCTGATGATAACCAGAATAGGTGTCAAGGAAAGAGAGTAGGTCACAGCCGGCAGTGGAGTCTACAATCTGGTCAATGCGCGGCAAAGGGAAAAGGTCCTTGGGACAGGCTTTATTTATATCGGTGAAGTTGATACAAAGCCTCCACTTCTCGTTCGCCTTGCGCACAACCACCGGATTGGCTAACCATGTAGGGTGTAGCACTCCTATAACCAGGCCTGCTGCTTCTAACTTCTTAATCTCCTCGGCAATGAACTCTTGCCGCTCCAAGGCCTATTTCCTGATCTTCTATTTGACGGGCCTTGCATGAGGGCAGACAGCAAGGTGGTGCTCAAATACCTCCCTAGGAACACCGGGGATGTCAGATGCTTGCCAAGCAAATACATCGACATTTGCCCGTAGGAAGGCAACGAGTTTACTTTCCTGCTCGTCACTGAGAGGGACACTTATAGAGAAAGTGCCGCTCGTCCCACCTTCTTTCGCAGAGACTCGCTTGGTCACCGGCGCAGGCGCCTTGGATCTCTTGCTCTTGCCAGTAGAGCTCTCTGGTACGTCCTCGACAGGCATGCTGCACTCTGAAGTGCGCTTCCCGGAGTCCTTCCCAGAGGTCTTGCCGGTCTTCTTCTTCTATCTTTCCCCGGGAGCTTTAACGGCAGGGGCAAGCGCCTCGATGGCAGCTGCTGCCGCCGCCTCCCGGTAGAGCTTGTCAACACAGATGATTACATCCTTGTAGTTTGACTTGATGGTGAGGACCCCATTGGCCCCGGCATCTTGATGATGTTGTACGCATAGTGCGCCGTGGGCCATAAACTTTGCTAGGGCTGGGCGGCCCAGAATCCCATTGTACGGCAGCGGGATCTTGATGACGTCGAAGGTAACCTTCTCCGTCCGATGGTTGAGCTCGCTGCCGAACGTGACCGGTAATGTGATCTTGCCCTTCGGCTTGTTCCTCCCCGGACTGACCCCTTGGAAACTACATGTCTCCTCGAGATCTTTGTCTGGGATTTGCAGCCTCTTGATCACATCTGGGGAGATCAAGTTCAAGCCTGCCCCACCGTCTACGAGTATCTTCGTCACCTTGAGGCTGCGAACTGTTGGTGAAACCAACAATGGCAAACACCCGACCGCAGTGGTGTGATCAGGGTGATCCTCGGCATCAAAGACGATGGGCGAGTGCGACCACTTGAGTGGCTTCTGTGCCTCCATCACTGGTTCTGCTGCATTGACTTCACGGATCCACTGCTTTAGTTGCTGGTGCGAGGAGTGCAAAGATGCGCCTCCGTCAACACACATGGCATCCACTGCATTTTGAAACTCCTTGCCGGACCTGCCTCTGTCCTCATCACTATCATCCTCTTCTTGCTGGCCCTGAGCAGCCTTCTCTTTTGGCTGCTTAGCCTTGCCGCAGCGGCCTCCATGGCCACCATGGTCTTGCTTGCTGGACCCACCAGCACCATCTTGGGCCTTCTCATTGTCTCGCTTCTTGTACTCTTGCTTCTGCTTTTTGGCAAGTTGCTCTACTTGCTGGCATTGTTGGAGATCGTGGCGCTTGGTGCGGTGGATCTTGCAGTACAGCCCGCCGGTCTTTCCGGCCTTCTCGCCTGCCGCAGCTTCCCGGCAAGCATCGCACCCAGCAACCTCCTTGCCGGGGATGTTTGCCTTTGGCTTCTTGGTGTCATTGGTGTCGCCGGAACTCTCGATGGCTAGTACAGTCTTGTTCTTGTGCATTCTATTGCGCTTCCTGTTTTTCTTCTATGGGATTGATGCGTCGTCGTCCTTGGAATCGACGTCTGCACCCGCATCTTCCCCGGGGAGTCGCCTCCCTTCCTCAGCACGTGCACACCTATCCACCAAGGCGTACAGATCGTTGATGGTCTTGACCTGCTTGACATTCATCTCAGACCGCATCCTGCGGTTGCGCACATTCGTGTGGAACGCGGCAACAACAGCTGCGGGATGGATGTCGGGGATGTTGTGGCGCACACAGTTGAACTGTTGTATGTACTTGCGGAGGTTCTCTCCATCCCTTTGGGGGATCACATGCAAATTGCTAGGCTGACCTGGGAGCTTGTGGCCACCCTGGTAAGCGCCAACAAAATGATGGCACAGATCCGCCCAAGAAGAGATGGAGCCCTCAGGCAGGTTCATCAACCATGACCTAACGTTGGGCCGAAGCGCCAACGGGAAGTAGTTAGCAAGCACTTTCTCGTCCCGTCCCCCGGCAGCCTCCACCGCGATGGTGTAGATGCCAAGGAACTCGGCTGGGTTGAGCGTGCCATCATACTTGTCGGGCAACTCTCGCTTGAAGGCTCGGGTGGACGGCCAGCGAACCTGCCAGAGCTCACGAGTAAACACTGGGCACCCCATGTCATAGGGCAAGTACCCAGCGGCTACCGGAGCGAGCACGTTCACCGCCGGCCTGGCACAGTCGTCAGATTGACGACGTGCATCCCGGTGCCGCTCGATCTTCGTGCGGGCGTCTTCGTCGTACCGCTCGCGGAGCACTTGGCACTGATCTTGGTGGCACCGCAGATCTGACGAAGTCATGGACAGCACGTCATGGTCGTCTGACCGGCGGGCTGGCCGCTGTGACGGTGGGGGGTGGCGAGGCGACTACACCGTCTGCGCGGCATCTCTGGCAAGGTAGCCGGAGGGTCCAGCCGTCATGGTGGGTGGTCGTCGTGAGGGCCCCACATCTTGTGTCTTGCCGGGATCGGCAAAAATGATGAGGCTCTGAATGGTGGCTCTCCATTCGTCCATCTTGTCTAGGCTTGGCGGGAAGTTCCAAAGTATTTGAAGCCGCGCCATGGCCTCGGCCGCCGTGGTCGGCATGGCTGGGAGCATAGAATGAGGCATCGCTCGACTCCTAGCGGAGCTAGAAGGAGCTTCGTTACGTCCGCGCCGCCGCGGCTCATGCTCGCCAACAGGCGGACATGGTGGTGGCGGCGGTGCTCCATGAGCAATCGGAAGTTGCTGCACAGGGATCCCGCCTTGCGGTCGTCTGGAACCGCCAGCAACGTGGGGGAGCGTGTCATGCCCATCTTGCGATAGTCACGCCGTACGCCTCCCCGCGCCGTTGTTGGACGTCGCCGCTACGTTCTGGGACATTGCGTCGGCTGGGTTCTGGGTGGCAGCAGTATGAATTATATTACTATGATGACTGCGCTCACCAGAATGTCTTGGAAGTTGACCGGCTGTGACATCGCCGGTCCTGTGGCTAGGCTCAGCATCGTGGCGGGGGTGCTAGGCACCCGCACCACTTGCGCCTCCTATGCTGCCCGTCCCAACCGTAGCGCCCACGCCGGCTGTGCCACCTGCGCTGCCTGTGACCGCCTGGGAAGATGGCTTGGACGCGGTAGGAGCCTTCGTGGCTCCACTCTTTTTCTTCGGCGACATCGACGAAGATGATGAAGTTGGTACTCACACTACCAAAGAACTGATTTGTGACACACACCGCCCCTGCCTGGCGTGCCAAAGATGTCGTGGGAAACAACTATCTATGGGACTAAACGGGTCCCTTTGCGATTCGGCTCAGGGGACGTGTATGGGACAAAGAGCTGGTTTAAGTAAGTCCAAGAACATGCGGGGGATTTATCCAGGTTCGGGCCACTATGAGCGTAAAACCCTACTCCTGCTCTATGGTTGATTGAATATGAACTCTGGTTACAGGGAGCGCAGTTTTCCAGCAAGGTGCTCGGGAAAATGCAGCTACGGCGTGTAATTGAGCTGGGTCCTGACCGTTCTACCTGTAGCAGTGGGCCTCCTTTTATAGGCCAAGGGGTTACCACAATGGCTAATACGGTCATTACAGAGTGTGAACAGTGACTTGCACTGTCATCATGTCTAACTTCCAACGGGGTAAGACAAACGTATTTAATACGTCGTAAGGTGCTACGTCGGGGAGGTGAGGCCTTGGGCAAAAAAATCTGTACCACTGGTCCTGGCGCCCTTTTGTAATCTTAACACATCCTAGGGACGGGTGTCATTAAAGTTAATCTTGGCGTGCCGTGCTGACATGTGCCTCGGCCGGCCATGTTGACTGCCTGCCCGCTTGGCACCTAGCCCACGAGCCTATCTGGTCGATGGTGAGGTGGAGCGGTACCGGGACAGAACAAACCTGCCAGTAACCATAACCTTGGTCTTCACCTTGCCGGGGCGAAGCTCCCCGGCACGAACAGCGTCGATCTCTAGTACTAGAATAGTACTTCTCGATAAACTGCCTTGGGGTCTTCTTCACGGTCTTGGTGTTGTGTCTTGGGTCGTAGTTATCCCCAGTCAAGCCCTTACCGGAAGGGAGGCTACAACTGCCTGTGCACAAGTCTGGGTACGAGGGCACCCATGTCTTAGTACACCGACAGTGAGCTCACGGAAGGGTGGTAGAGGGTGGTAGAGTACACACCAAAGATAAAATCATCTGAAACTCAATTTTACAAGCCGGATATTGCCTACGAAATGTTGTCGACGCGGACAAACTGAATGATGGACACATACCATGTTTTGTTTTGATCGATGTGGCGGGTCATGGAGCTTAAACGGAGTTTGTAAGGCCAAATTGTGGTCATTTTATGGATACAACATCGGGGGACAGATCATGAATACAACTTTTAGGGTAAGTTGATCGCACCGATGAGCCATCTTGCACCATTCAGAATGACCTATAATTTTTCATGTGCATGAGCAGAATGAGGATGAGCTTTAATGTACTTATTCATGCAAGAATAATGCATCTGCTGGTGAAAAAGTGAGGGTGGTAGCGGGATGGGTGAAAGAGCATGTAAAGCATGAATTCTTGGATTTCGATGCGGCGAAGGGCCTCCTCCTTCTGTCCTGACTGAACCTATAGTTTTTTTGGTTTGCAAATGGAAGGATGGTGCATTGCTCTATATGTTATTGTCCATATATCTGTCCGTGGGTCAGCTCATGCAAGGGTGGTAGAGGGTGGTAGAGAACACGCCAAAGATAAAATCATGCAAAACTCAATTTTACAAGCCGAATCTGGCCTCCAAAATGTTGTCGACGTTGACAAAGTGGATGATGGAGGCATACCATGCTTTGTTGTGATTATTTTGGCAGCTCATGGAGCACAAACATAGTTTGTACGGCCAAATTGTGGTCATTTTATGGATACAACATCGGGGGACAGACCGTGAAAACAAATGTCAGCGTAAGTTGATCGGGCCGACGAGCCATCTTGCACCATTTGGAATGACCTATAATTTTTCAGGTGCATGAGCAGAATGAGGATGAGTTGTTATGTACTTTATCATCCCAGAATAATGCATCTAGTAGTGAAAATGTGAGGGTGGTAGCGGGACGGGTGATAGACCATGTAAAGCATGAATTCTTGGATTTGGATGCAACGAAGAGCCTCCTCCTTCTGTCCTGACTGAACCTGTAGTCTTTTTGGCTTGTAAATGGAAGGATGGTGCATTGCTCTATATGTTATTGTCCATATATCTGCCCGTGGGTGAGCTCATGGAAGGGTGGTAGAGGGCGGTAGAGTACATGCCAAAAATAAAATCATCCAAAACTCAATTTTACAAGCTGAATCTGGCCACCAAAATTTTGTCGACGCAGACAAAGTGCATGAAGGAGGCATACCACGTTTTGTTGTGATTATTTTGGCGGGTCATGGAGCTCAAACATAGTTTGTACGGCCAAATTGTGGTCATTTTATGGATACAACATCGGGGGACAGACCGTGAATACAACTTTCAGCATAAGTTGATCGCGCCGACGAGCCATCTTGCACCATTCGGAATGACATATAATTTTTTGTGTGCATGAACAGAATGAGGATGAGCTGTTATGTACTTTATCATCGAAGAATAATGCATCTAATGGTGAAAATGTGAGGGTGGTAGCGGGACGGGTGTTAGACCATGTAAAGCATGAATTCTTGGATTTCGATGCAATGATGAGCCTCTTCCTTCTGTCCTGACTGAACCAATAGCCTTTCTTGTTTGTAAATGGAAGGATGATGCATTGCTCTATATGTTATTGTCCATATATCTGTCCATGGGTTAGCTCACGCAAGGGTGGTAGAGTACACGCCAAAGATAAAATCATCTGAAACTCAATTTTACAAGCCGAATATTGCCTCTGAAATCTTGTCGACGCGGACAAAGTGGGTGATGGACACGTACCACGTGTTGTTGTGATCGTTTTGGAGGGTCATGGTTCTTAAACGGAGTTTGTAAGGCCAAATTGTGGTCGTTTTATGGATACAACATCTGGGGACAGACCGTGAATACAACTTTCAGTGTAAGTTGTTCACGTCGACGAGCCATCTTGAACCATTCGGAATGACATATAATTTTTCTCGTGCATCAACAAAATGAGGATGAGCTGCTATGTACTTTATCATCAAAGAATAATGCATCTGCTGATGAAAAAGTGAGGGTGGTAGCGGGACGGGTGATAGAGCATGTAAATCATGAATTCTTGGATTTCGACGCAACGAAGAGCCTCCTCCTTCTGTCCTGACAGAACCTGTAGCCTTTATGGTTTGTAAATGGAAGGTTGATGCATTGTCCTATAAGTTATTATCCATATATTTGTCCATGGGTGAGCTCACAGAAGGGTGGTAGAGGATGGCAGAGTACACACCAAAGATAAAATCATCCGAAACTCATTTTTACAAGCCGGATATTGCCTACGAAATGTTGTCAACCCGGACGAAGTGAATGATGGATGCATACCACGTTTTTTATCATTGTGGTGGGTCATGGAGCTTAAACGGAGTTTGTAAGGCCAAATTGTGGTCGTTTTATGGATACAACTTCGGGGGACAGATCGTCAATACAACTTTCAGGGTAAGTTGATCGCACCGATGAGCCATCTTGCACCATTCAGAATGACCTATAATTTTTCATGTGCATGAGCAGAATGAGGATGAGCTTTGATGTACTTTATCATCCAAGAATAATGCACCTGCTGGTGAAAAGTTAGGGTGGTAGCGGGACGGGTCATAGAGCATGTAAAGCATGAATTCTTCGATTTCGATGCAACGAAGAGCCTCCTCCTTCTGTCCTGACTGAACCTGTAGTTTGTCTGGTTTGTAAATGGAAGGATGGTGCATTGCTCTGTATGTTATTGTCCATATATCTGTCTGTGGGTCAGCTCATGCAAGGGTGGTAGAGTACACGCCAAAGATAAAATCATACAAAACTCAATTTTACAAGCCGAATCTGGCCTCCAAAATGTTGTCAACGCCAACAAAGGCATGATGGACAAGTTTTGTTGTGATTATTTTGGTGGGTCATGGAGCTCAAACATAGTTTGTACGGCCAAATTGTGGTCATCTTATGGATACAACATCGGGGGACATACCGTGAAAACAAGTTTCAGCGTAAGTTGATCGCGCCTACGAGCCATCTTGCACCATTCAGAATGACCTATAATTTTTCATGTGCATGAGCAGAATGTGGATGAGTTGTTATGTACTTTATCATCCCAGAATAATGCATCTAGTTGTGGAAATGTGAGGGTGGTAGTGGGATAGGTGATAGACCATCTAAAGCATAAATTCTTGGATTTCGATGCAACGAAGAGCCTCCTCCTTCTGTCCTGATTGAACCTGTAGTCTTTCTGGCTTGTAAATGGAAGGATGGTGCATTGATTTATATGTTATTGTCCATATATCTGTCTGTGGCTGAGCTCACGCAAGGGTGGTAGAGTTCACGCCAAAGATAAAATCATTAAAAACTCAATATTACAAGCCGAATTTGGCATCCGAAATGTTGTTGACGCCGACAAATCGAGTGATGGACGCATACCATGTTTTGTTGTGATCATTTTGGCGGGCCATGGAGCTCAAACATAGTTTGTATGGCCAAATCGTGGTCGTTTTATGGATACAACATCGGGGGACAAACCGTGAATACAACTTTCAGGGGAAGTTGATCGCACCGACGAGCCATCTTGCACCATTCGGAATGACCTATAATTTTTAATGTGCATGAGCAGAAAGAGGATGAGCTGTTATGTACTTTATCATCCAAGAATAAGGCATCTACTGGTGAAAATGTGAGGGTGGTAGTGGGACGGGTGATAAAGCATGTAAAGCATGAATTCTTGGGTTTCGATGCAATGAAGAGCCTCCTCCTTCTGTACTGACTGAACCTGTAGTCTTTCTGGTTTGTAAATGGAAGGATGGTGCATTGCTCTATATGTTATTATCCATATATCTGTCCGTGGGTGAGCTCACGGAAGGGTGGTAGAGGGTGGTAGAGTACACGCCAATGATAAAATCATCCAAAACTCAATTTTACAAGCCGAATCTGGCCTCCAAAATTTTGTCGACTACGACAAAGTGTGTGATGGACACACACCACGTTTTGTTGTGATTATTTTGGCGGGTCATGGAGCTAAAAAATAGTTTGTACGGCCAATTTGTGGTCATTTTATGGATACAACATCGGGGGACAGACCATGAATACAACTTTCAGCGTAAGTTGATCGCACCGACGAGCCATCCTGCACCATTCGGAATGACATATAATTTTTCGTGTGTATGTACAGAATGAGGATGAGCTGTTATGTACTTTATCATCGAAGAATAATGCATCTACTGGTGAAAATGTGAGGGCGGTAGCGGGACGGGTGTTAGACAATGTAAAGCATGAATTCTTGGATTTTGATGCAATGAAGAGCCTCCTCCTTCTATCCTGACTGAACCTGTAGCCTTTCTGGTTTGTAAATGGTTGGATGATAGAGGGTGGTAGAGGGTGGTAGAGTACACGCCAAAGATAAAAGCATCTGAAACTCAATTTTGCAAATCGGATATTGCCTCTGAAATGTTGTCGACGCGGACGAAGTGGGTGATGGACGCATACCACGTTTTGTTGTGATCATTTTGGTGGGTGATGGTGCGTAAATGGAGTTTGTAAGGCCAAATTGTGGGCGTTTTTCGCATACAATATCTGGGGACAGACCATGAATACAACTTTCAGTGTATGTTGATCGCACCGACGAGCCATCTTGCACCATTCAGAATGACATATAATTTTTCTCATGCATGAACAGAATGAGGATGAGCTGTTATGTACTTTATCATCCAAGAATAATGCATCTGCTGGTGAAAAAGTGAGGGTGGTAGCGGGATGGGTGATAGAGCATGTAAATCATGAATTCTTGGATTTGGATGCAACGAAGAGCCTCCTCCTTCTGTCCTGACTGAACCTGTAGCCTTTCTGGTTTGTAAATGGAAGTATGATGCATGGCCCTATATGTTATTGTCCATATATTTGTCCGTGGGTGAGCTCACGGAAGGGTGGTGGAGGGTGGTAGAGTACACACCAAAGATAAAATGATCCGAAACTCAATTTTACAAGCCGAATATTGCCTACGAAATGTTGTCGACGCGGACGAAGTGAATGATGGACGCATACCACATTTTGTTTTGATCATTTTGGCGGGTCATGGAGCTGAAACAGAGTTTGTAAGGCCAAATTGTGGTCGTTTTATGGATACAACATCGGGGGACAGATCGTGAATACAACTTTCAGGGTAAGTTGATCGCACCGACGAGCCATCCTACACCATTCAGAATGACCTATAATTTTTCATGTGCATGAGCAGAATGATGATGAGCTGTTATGTACTTTATCATCCAAGAATAATGCATCTGCTCATGAAAAAGTGAGGGTGGTAGCGGGACGGGTGATAGAGCATGTAAAGCATCAATTCTTGGATTTCGATGCAATGAAGAGCCTCCTCCTTCTGTCCTGACTGAACCTGTAGTTTTTCTGGTTTGTAAATGGAAGGATGGTGCATTGCTCTATATGTTATTGTCCATATATCTGTCCGTCAGTCAGCTCATGCAAGGGTGGTAGAGGGTGGTAGAGTACACGCCTGTCAGAGTCTAGGATCTGTGTCCAAGAAACTTCTCCAAGAACTTAGGATTCGAACTCTGGGGGACTTTGCTTGGCGACCTACGACACGATGGCAACTATGGTGGGATCATGACGGGCTCACTGGCTCTCACCAGACATGTAGGGGACACGCGAGCTACCCAGGTTCGGGCCACCGTGCGGTGTAATACCCTACTCCTGCCTGTGTTGGATTCGTCTATAACATAGTGCTTGTGGCTCGAGGTACACGAGGTGTGGGGGAGAATGAATCGATCCCCTTACATGGAAGCAGCCCTGCCCCTTTTGTAATGCCTTGGTCCTCTTCCCCGAAAATATGAGCGGGAAATGGTGGCCACAGGGCGGAAATTCAAAGGGCGACAGGAGCACAGGCTTATCCTGACTAAAGGCAGTCTCCCCCTGATAAAGTAGTCCCCGTGACGTGCTAGTGGGTTGGCGATGACCTCCGTCCTGGCACGCTGATCCGTCCTGATCTTCTCTTACCAAAGACAAAATGCTTTAAGCCTTACTTTGGGGGAGGCAGACGCCGTTGCTCCCCTATCACCAGAATGGAAGCCGGGCTTGGTCACGCCCCGCCGTCCTTATCCTGACAGCGGGACGTCACCCATGTGCTGGGCGCGGAGCCCCACGGCTGGCGCCGTACGTCACGCCCCGCGAAGCGGCGTCGCGAGGGGTTGCCTCATGAGGCGATCTGGGGCTTGCCGGCCTCACCAGGGCTTGGCCTAGTGGCGAGGGGCCTCGCGAGGCGGCTCCCTCCTGGGCAACGAGGCCAGGGCCACCTTGCCGGGGCCAGCCCATGCGTCGTCTTCTGGGCCAGAAGCAGTCGGGCCGTGGGACCCTGGTTCCCACTGGGCCGACAGTAGCCCCTGGGCCCGTGGCGTGCGCGTTCCACCCGTTGGGGACGAAGCACTGCGGGTCCCATCGAGCTGCCGGGCCCAGGGGCAACGCGTGGTGTCCTTTGCGGGCGCGGCGCCTCCGCTTCCCCGCGATGCCTCGATAACCGCCGTCCCAGCGATAAAGCCTGCCCGCACAGGACGCAGGCATCTCATTGCTCCTTCACCCCGCCCCCAGCCTTCCTCGTGACTAACTCCTCAGCTCCCCTCTCTTGTCCAACTTCCCAATCTCCGCCCACCGTCGTGGCGGCCAGGGCTCCCAAAAGGAAGCTTTCCGCAGCTGAGAAAGGGAAGAAGGCGGCGGAGGAGGTGGAGCCGCCGAAGCCGGTGCCGGCGAGGGGTAGAGACCGGGCCCGTGGTTCGGCCACGGCGACGAGGGCTCCTCCCCGGGGCCGGATGCGCTCCACGGCCGCCGCCACGGAGGTCGGCCCCAGCATCCGTGGAACGGCCACGACTCGTGGTCGCGGGAGGCGCGGCGCTCGCGGCCGTGGGGGGCGCGACGGAGCGCGTGCCCCCTCTCCCCGGGCGGACGCCCACATAGCGGAGGTTGCGCACGAGTTTATCGTGGGGCTGCACCGCCCGCCTCGCAGCTAGCTCCGGCTTCCGGACTCCTTTGCAAGGGCGATGGAGGACAACGAGCCCCTGGGCCTGTGGCTGCAAGCGGATGACTGCTGCAATGGCCCTTTCTGGGTAGCGGTGGAGTTTTCCCCCGCCGGGTTCATGTTCCTGGCCCGGGGGTGGAAAACGTTCGCCCGCACCCATGATCTGAAGCGCGGGCAGGTCTTGCAGTTCAGGTACGACGGAGCTCCAACCCTCTTCGTGAAGTTATTCGGGGTCGCCGGCGGCCGCGTGGGGTGCTGCGCGGAGAGCGAGAGCGGGAGCGACTCCGACTCCTCCAGCAGGAGCGGCTCTGGCTCCTCCAGCGGGAGCGAGAGCGGAGGGAGCCCCCGGAGCGTCAAGAGTGAAGACGAGGATTCCGACTAGGCGCAGGCGGCGCCTGGGGCGGACCCTTGAGGATGATTCGTTCCTTTTGTCCCTGCAACCAATGTAGCCTGGTGGGGCGTAAAAATATTTTGTATGGCGCCATATGCTTAAGTACTTGATGTCTCCCGCGTTTTTGCTTTCTCCCCAAGATCCTTCTTTCCTTCTTACGCTGCCCTTGTGCCCTACGTCGCTGGGACCCAGCCCCTAAGCTAGCTACGTCCGTCGCTGGTGTGCTTGGAGCGTGCGCTCAGCAAGACCAGAGGGTGTAGGGCTCTTGAGGCCGGTAAGAGTCCCTGAGGCGCAATGCTCAGGGTCCCCCCCCCCTTGACGCGCAGGCGGCTCGTGCCAAGGAAATCCAGGTGCCTTGAGGGGAAAACGAGAGGAGGGAAACCCGAGGGGCGCTCAGACTTAGCTCTCTTAGACGCGCAGCTTGGAGCGAGTCCTTCATAGGGCGCAGCATGTGAGGCACGGTCCCTCATGAAGCCTTCTGCCCACGGGGTGCTGACCGCGAGGCCTCCCGAGGGGGGGCTCCTAAGGCCCTTGAAATCCTGCACTAGGGAAATTGCCAAGTTTTCGCAGGTAATGTAACGGGGCGCGCTCGCGAGGCCTCCTGTGGGTGTTACGCAAGGAGGCAAGAGCACCAAGGACCTGGTGAGGTGACATGCATGGGAGCCAGCCCGCGAGCCAGTGCTCAGTCACTTGGGTTTTGTAGCGCTGCTGGGACAGACCCGAGCACAGGCACCTTGCCCAGCCCCCGCTCGCATGAGACACACGGGGGGAGATCGCGAGCGCGCCTCCCGAGGCAAACTCAGGTGCAAGGACACCGATTGTTATTAGAAAAGATACGCGATGCCGTGTTCGACACGGGTCACCTTTGAGTATGTGGCGGCCGTAGGCCCATCTAGTAAGTAGGCCGCTAGCGCGGAGCATGGGGCGTCCGCCAGCGCTGAACATGGAGCATCCGCCAGCGTGGAGCATGGGGCATCCGCCAGCGCGGAGCATGGGGCTTCCACGAGAGTGCGAAGGAGCTTCCGCATGCCGAAGGCAGCGCCGGTAGAGGGAGCTCTGGAGCGTGTACAGCTCCATGTCGTTCGTATCCGTGGGGTCACGGATAGAACTTGTGGAGATGTTGGATGTTCCATGTGTTTTGTACCAGAACACCCTCCTCCATTTCGAGCCATGCCGCGCCGGGCCGGGAGATGTGCGTGACCCTGAAAGGGCCCTCCCACATGGGTGAGAGTTTGTCGAGTCCCTCTCTGGAGAGGATCTGGCGCAGGACAAGGTCGCCCGCCTCGAGGGTGCGGGGCGTATGTTGTGGCTGTGATAGTGACGCAACGCCTGGTGGTTCCTTACCGCGCGAAGGGAGGCTTGGCGGTGCGCTCCCTCAAGGAAAAGCAGGTTATCCTCCCGCAGGCCGTCCTGACGAGATTCG
Source organism: Elymus sibiricus (assembly GCA_039707655.1). Classification (NCBI taxonomy): domain Eukaryota; kingdom Viridiplantae; phylum Streptophyta; class Magnoliopsida; order Poales; family Poaceae; genus Elymus; species Elymus sibiricus. The sequence goes on from CM077670.1 coordinate 167,008,801, forward strand.
TCGAAGGCCAAAACCCGCGGGGACCGGTGCTTGACCTCAGCTGGGAGGACCGCTTCTGCCACGTAGATGAGGAAGAAAGGCGTCTCACCGGTGGGCTTGGTCACCGTGGTGCGGATGGACCATAGCACTGACGGGAGCTCATCCAGCCAGCCCTTGCCACAGGCCGCGAGCTGCTTCTTGAAGCTCCTAGTCTTGAGGCCCTTGAGGACCTCAGCGCTGGCATGCTCGGCATGGCCGTTGCTTCGAGGGTGTGCCATGGAGGCGAAGCAGATCTGCGTGCCGATGCTGGCGTAGTAGGTCTTGAATTGGCCGCTGGTGAACTGTATGCCGTTGTCCGTGACGATGCGGTTGGGGACGCGACGGATGTGCTGTAGCTCCATGCCCATGAAGAGTTTCTCGAGCTTGCGCACCTCCTCCAGGTAGGCCGCCATGTGCTCGTCCTTCGGCTTGTACCTCTTGTTGGAGAAGTTAATGAGGAGCTACGAGTCACCCTTGATGATGATGCGCCTGACTCCAAGCGCGATGGCGGCCTTGAGCCCGACGATGAGTCCCTCATATTCGGCGATGTTGTTGGAGACCTTGTCGGTGCGCCCGAAGCAAAGCTGCACTGCATAGTAAAGCTTGTCGCCTGTGGGTGTAGTGAGAACCACCCCAGCCCCCGCGCCCTGGCGCGCGAAGGCCCCATCGAAGTGCATGCTCCAGCCTCCGGAGGTAGCCTCCTCGGGCAAGGACTCCTCCTCCTGGGGCTCGCCCTGATGCGTGTACGTCCACTCCGCCGTGAAGTCCGCCAAGGCCGCGCCCTTGATGGTACTGGTGGTGAGGAACTCCAGCTCGAAAGGCTACAGCTCGATGTTCCATTCAGCGATGCGGCCAGTGGCATTTGGGCTCCGCAGGACTTGCTCCAGCGGGTAGGAGGAGATCACTCTGACTGGGTGACCCTGGAAGTAGTGGCGCAGCTTCCTGGAGGCCATGAGGAGCGCCAGGAGGAGCTTCTGCTATATGGGGTATCGTTCACGCATGTCTCGCAGCACCGTACTGACGAAGTAGATGGGGTGCTCGACGAGGCGCGTGACCATGGTATCCAAGTCGTGCTCACTGAGGAGCTCAGGCTGCTGCGCTGCGGAGGCCTCCGGAGGCGGCGCCACGGGGGCCTCCGGAGGCTGAGCTCCAGAGGCCACCTGAGGGGGCGTTGGGGCCTCCTGAGGGGGGCCCTCGGCAGGCGCCGGCAAGGCCTTGAGGGGCTCGAGTTATGTCTCTACGGGGGCGGCATCCGTAGGTACATGCTGGGCAGGCTTCTTCTTGACGCAGACTCGCTCCTCCCGCTCTGCCACAAGGGCCGCGCTGGCCATTTGGGGAGTGGCCGCCAATTACAACAGCAGGCGCTCGCATGGGCGCGGGGCAACCATGACGGGAGGGCTCGTGAGGTACCTTTTGAGATCCTCGAAGGCAGCGTCGGCCTCGGTGGTCCACTTGAAGGGGCCAGACCTCTTCATGAGCTTGAAGAAAGGCAGAGCCCGCTCGCCGAACTTGGATATGAAGCGACCGTGCGAGGCCATGCACCCCGCCAGGCGCTGCATCTCCTTGAGGTTGCGGGGCGGCCGTATTTCCTCGATAGCCCTAATCTTCTCAGGGTTCGCCTCGATGCCGTGATGGGAGACCAGCAAACCAAGGAGCTTGCCAGAAGGGACACCGAAGATGCACTTGGCGGGGTTGAGCTTGAGGTTGACCTTGCGCAGGTTGGCGAAGGTTTCTCTCAGGTGCTCGATGAGGGTGCGCGCCTCGCGTGTTTTGATGATGGTGTCGTCGACATATGCCTCCGCGTTTCTCCCCATCTGGCACCCTAGGCAAATGCGCATCAACCTCTAGAAGGTAGCCCCCGCACTCTTCAGGCCAAAGGGCATGCACACGTAGCATAACACTCCGCAGGGGGTGATGAAGGCGGTTTTTTGCTCATCCTCCTTTGCCATCTTGATCAGATGATAGCCTGAGAAGGCATCCAGGAAGCAGAGCAGATCGCACCCGGTGGTGGAGTCTACTATCTAGTCGATCCTGGGCAGCGGGAAGTGGACCTTGGGGCAGGCCTTGTTGAGGTTGGTGAATTCGATGCACATACGCTTGCCGCCGTGCGGCTTGGCGACGACAACAGGGTTGGTGATCCACTCTGGGTGGAACACTTCGTGGATGATTCTGGCATCTTGGAGTTTCTCGATCTCCCGAATGACGAAGTCCTGCTTCTCAGGCGCCTGGCGCCGTACCTTCTGCTTGACGGGGCGCGCGTTGGGGCACACCGCCAAGTGGTGGTCGATCACCTCCCTTGGCACGCCGGGCATGTCTGAGGCTTTCCAAGCGAACATATCAGCATTCGCCCAGAGGAAGTCGACGAGGGCGCCCTCCTGCTCGGGGGGAAGGCCACTGCCGATGGTGAGGAAGGGGCCCGCGCCGCTCCTATCCAGCGGCACTTTCTTGGTCTCGGCCCGCTCCTGGGAGAACAGCAGCTTCTTCTTCGCGGGCGCCGGCTCGGCAAGCTCAGGGGTGTCCTCCTCAGCCAGGGATGCGGCGGTGGCCGCCTTGTAGGCACGCGCGAGGGTGCGCACTACGTCCTTTTCATCGCAATGGATGGTGAGGGTGCGGTCGCTGCCGGGCATCTTGACGAGGCCGTAAGCGTGGTGCGTCGCGGCCATGAACTTGGAGAGCGCCGAGTAGCCCAAGATGGCATTGTAGGGCAGGCAGATGCGAGCCACATCGAAGACGATGAACTCTGTACGGTAGTTCGTGCAGGTGCCGAAGGTGACGGGAAGGTGCACCTGCCCCTGGGGGGCAGTGGACTCACCAGCGACGCCCGAGAAGGGCCTGGTGCGCGCCAGGCGCCCACATGGCGCCTGGGGCGTCTCGAAAGCCTCCACAGAGAGCACGTTGAGGCCAGTGCCGCCATCGATGAGCGTCTTGGTGACGGCCACACTGCCAATAGTAGGAGTACACAGCACAGGGATAGCTCCCACAGCCCTAGTGGACTTGGGGTGATCGCTGGCGTCGAAGGCGACGGGAAACTCGGACCACTTGAGGCGGCCGGCAGGCTCGGGCGCCGGAAGGGCCGCGCTTACTTCGCGCGAGAAGCGCTTGAGGTGGTGGCTGGACGGAGGGGACTAGGCCCCTCCCAGGATGCAGGCCACCCCACGGGGCCCGTGGGAGCCCCCGCTGGTGACTGTGCCCTTGGTCGGAGCTGCACGGCCCCCGCGCTCCCCTGCGGCAACACCGCGAGGGACGCGGCGAACGATTCGGCGGCAGCCGCCGCCGACGTCTAGCGGGGATGAGCCGTGGGACAACTCCGAGGCGCACGCCGCGTGGTGCCACCCAGCCGCGTCGTGGCCCTGAGAAGAAGGAGGACGAGGAGTGGCGTGCCCTGGTCGCTCGACGCGCCGTGGTGGAGCTGGCGAGGAGCGAGGGGGTGCCTAGCCGCCGTTGGCAGCGGAGACGAGCACGGTGATGCGCTCGAGCCAGGCGTCGCAATCGTCCTTGGTGGGGCGACAGCGCAGCAGCACCTACACCATGGGCAGCGTGACGCGCGGAGCGGGAGGGCCGCAAACTGCGGGCGAGGATGAGGTGGAGGAGAGGCCACGCTCCTGCTCACTCGTCGACGGGCGGATGGAGGAGGACGCTCACCCCCCAATGGGCTCGGTGGTGGTGCGAGGGCGCCGCCCGGGGGCACCTCGAACGGTGGGCGCCACGTGGACCCAGGCGGCGGCTCGGTGCGCAGCACGCTCCCGATGAGCAGCGACGCCGTCCATGTCGCGGCTGACGTCGAGGTCGGAGGCGCGAAGACGGCAAGTCCCCCTACCTGGCACGCCAAATGTCAGAGTCTAGGATCTGCGTCCAAGAAACTTCTCCAAGAACTTAGGATTTGAACTCTGGGGGGACTTTGCTTGGTGACCTACGACACAATGGCAACTACGGTGGGATCACGACAGGCTCACTAGCTCTCACCGGACACGAAGGGGACGCGTGAGCTACCCAGGTTCGGGCCACCGTGCGGTGTAATACCCTACTCCTGCCTGTGTTGGATTGCTCTATAATGGAGAGCTTGTGGCTCGAGGTACACGAGGTTTGGGGGAGAATGACTCGATCCCCTTACATGGAAGCGGCCCTGCCCCTTTTGTATTGCCTTGGTCCTCTTCCCCGAAAATATGAGCGAGAAAGGGTGGCCACAGGGCGGCAATTCAAAGAGGGACAGGAGCACTGGCTTATCCTGACTAAAGGCGGTCTCCACCTGATAAAGTAGTCCTCATGACGTGCTGGTGGGCTTGGCGATCATCTCTGTCTTGGCGCGCCAATCCGTCCTGATCATCTCTTACCAAAGAGGAAATGCTTTAGGACTTTCTTTGGGGAAGGCAGACACCACTGCTCCCCTATCACCAGAATGGAAGCTGGGCTTGGTCATGCCCCGCCATCCCTATCCTGACAGTGGGACGTCACCCATGTGCTGGGCGCGGAGACCCGCGGCTGGCGCCGTACATCACGCCCCGCGAAGCGGCCTCGTGAGGGGTTGCCTCACGAGGCGATCTTTGGCTTGCCGGCCTCACCAGGGCTTGGCCTAGCGGCGAGGGGCCTCGCGAGGCTTGCCTCCTCGCGAGGCGGCTCCCTCCTGGGCAACGACGCCAGGGCCACCTTGCCGGGGCCAGCCCACGTGTCGTCTTATGGGCCAGAAGCAGATGGGCCATGGGACCCTGGTTCCCACTGGGCCGACAACGCCAAAGATAAAATCATGCAAAACTCAATATTACAAGCCAAATCTGGCCTCCAAAATGTTGTCGACGCCGACAAAGTGGATGATGGACGCATACCACATTTTGTTGTGATTATTTTGGCGGGTCATGGAGCACAAACATAGTTTGTACGGCCAAATTAAGCTCATTTTATGGATACAACATCGGGGGATAGATCGTGAATACAACTTTCAGCGTAAGTTGATCGCGCGGACGAGTCATCTTGCACCATTCAAAATGACCTATAATTTTTCATGTGCATGAGCAGAATGAGGATGAGCTGTTATGTAATTTATCATCCAAGAATAATGCATCTACTGGTGAAAATGTGAGGGTGGTAGCGGGACCGGTGTTACACCATGTAAAGCATGAATTCTTGGGTTTCAATGCAACGAAGAGCCTCCTCCTTCTATCCTGACTGAACCTGTAGTCTTTCTGGTTTGTAAATGGAAGGATCGTGCGTTTCTCTATATGTTATTGTCCATATATTTGTCCATGGGTGACCTCACGGAAGGGTGGTAGAGGGTGGTAGAGTACACACCAAAGATAAAATCATCCGAAACTCAATTTTACAAGCCGGATATTGCCTACGAAATATTGTCGACGCTGACGAAGTGAATGATGGACGCATACCACGTTTTGTTGTGATCGTTTTGGCAGCTCATGGAGATTAAACGGAGTTTGTAAGGCCAAATTGTGGTCATTTTATGTATACAACATCTTGGGACAGACCCTGAATACAACTTTGAGTGTAAGTTGATCGCGCCGACGAGCCATCTTGGACCATTCGGAATGACATACAATTTTTCGTGTGCATGAACAGAAAGGGGATGAGATGTTAAGTACTTTATCATTAAAGAATAATGCATCTGCTGGTGAAAAAGTGACGGTGGTAGCGGGACAGGTGATAGAGCATGTAAAGCATGAATTCTTGGATTTCGATGCAACGAAGGCCCTCCTCCTTCTGTCCTGACTGAACCTGTAGTTTTTCTGGTTTGTAAATGGAAGGATGGTGCATTGCTCTATATGTTATAGTCAATATATCTGTGCGTGGGTCAGCTCAAACATGGGTGGTAGAGGGTGGTAGAGTACACGCCAAAAATAAAATCTTCCAAAACTCAATTTTACAAGCCGAATCTGGCCTCCGAAATGTTGTCGACGCCGACAAAGCGGGTGATGGATGCATACCACATTTTGTTGTTATCATTTTGGTGGGTCATGGAGCTCAAACATAGTTTGTACGGCCAAATTGTGGTCATTTTATGGATACAACATCGGGGGACAGACCGTGAATACAACTTTCAGCATAAGTTGATCGGGCCGACATGCCATCTCGCACCATTCGGAATGACCTATAATTTTTCATGTGCATGAGCAGAATGAGGTGAGTTGTAATGTACTTTATCATCCCAGAATAATGCCTCTACTGGTGAAAATATGAGGTTGGTAGCGGGACAGGTGTTATACCATGTAAAACATGAATTCTTGGGTTTCAATGCAATGAAGAGCCCCCTGTTTCTGTCCTGACTGAACATGTAGTCTTTCTGGTTTGTAAATGGAAGATGGTGCATTGCTCTATATGTTATTGTCGATGGGTGAGCTAATGGAAGGGTGGTAGAGGGTGGTAGAGTACACACCAAAGATAAAATCATCCGAAACTCAATTTTACAAGTAGGATATTGCCTACGAAATATTTTCGACGCGGACGAACTGAATGATGGACGCATACGATGTTTTGTTGTGATCGTTTTGGCAGCTCATGGAGCTTAAATGGAGTTTGTAAGGCCGAATTGTGGTCATTTTATGGATACAACATCTGGGGATAGACCGTGAATACAACTTTGAGTGTAAGTTGATCGCGCCGACGAGCCATCTTGCACCATTCGGAATGACATACAATTTTTCCTGTGCATGAACAGAAAGACGATGAGACGTAATGTACTTTATCATCCAAGAATAATGTATCTGCTGGTGAAAAAGTGAGATTGGTAGCGGGACAGGTGATAGAGCATGTAAAGCATGAATTCTTGGATTTCAATGCGACGAAGACCCTCCTCCTTCTGTCCTGACTGAACCTTTAGTTTTTTGGTTTGTAAATGGAAGGATGGTGCATTGCTCTATATATTATACTCCATATATCTGTCTGTGGGTCATCTCACGCAAGGGTGGTAGAGGGTGGTAGACTACACGCCAAAGATAAAATCATTCAAAACTCAATTTTACAAGCTGAATCTGGCCTCCGAAATGTTGTCGACGCCGACGAAGCGCGTGATGGACGTATTCCATGTTTTCTTGTGATCATTTTGGTGGGTCATGGAGCTCAAACATAGTTTGTACGGCCAAATTGTGTGCATTTTATGGATACAACATCGGGGGACAGACCGTGAATACAACTTTCAGCGTAAATTGATCGCGCCGACGAGCCATCTTGCACCATTCGGAATGACATATAATTTTTCGTGTACTTGAACAGAATGAGGATGAGCTATTATGGACTTTATCATCCAAGAAAAATGCATCAGCTGGTGAAAATGTGAGGGTGGTAGCGGGATGGGTGATAGACCATGTAAAGCATGAATTCTTAGATTTTGATGCAACGAAGAGCCTCCTCCTTCTGTCCTGACTGAACCTGCAGTCTTTCTTGTTTGTAAATGGAAGGATGGTGCTTTTATCTATATGTTATTGTCCATATATCTGTCCATGGGTGAGCTCACGCAAGGGTGGTAGAGTACACACCAAAGATAAAATCATCTAAAACTCAATTTTACAAGCCGAATCTGCCCTTCGAAATGTTGTCGACGACGACGAAGCGGGTGATGGACACATACCACATTTTGTTGAGATCATTTTGGCGGGTCATGTTGCTCAAACATAGTTTGTATGGCCAAATTGTGGTCGTTTTATGGATACAACATCGGCGGACAGGCCGTGAATACAACTTTCAGGGTAAGTTTATCGCACCGACGAGTCATCTTGCACCATTCTGAATGACCTATAATTTCTCATGTGCATGAGCAGAAAGAGGATGAGTTGTTATGTACTTTATCATCCAAGAATAATGCATCTAATGGTGAAAATGCGTGGATGGTAGCGGGACGGGTGTTAGACCATGTAAAGCATGAATTCTTGGGTTTCGATGCAACTAAGAGCCTCCTCCATCTGACCTAACTGAGCCTGTAGTCTTTCTGGTTTGTAAATGGATGGATGGAGCATTTCTCTGTATGTTATTGTCCATATATCTATCCGTGGGTGAGCTCAAGGAGGGTGGTAGAGGGTGGTAGAGTACATGCCAAAGTTAAAATCATCCGAAACTCAATTTTAAAAGCCGGATATTGCCTCTGAAATGTTGTCGACGCGGACGAAGTGGGTTATGGATGCATACCACATTTTGTTGTGATCGTTTTGGTGGGTCTTGGAGCTTAAACGGATTTTGTAAGGCCAAATTGTGGTCGTTTTATTGATACAACATCTGGGGACAGATCGTGAATACAACTTTCAGTGTAAGTTGATCGTGCCGATGAGCCATCTTGCTCCATTCAGAATGACCTATAGTTTTTGTGTGCATGACCTGAATGAGGATGAGCTATTATGTACATTATCATCCAAGAATAATGCATCTGCTGGTGAAAAAGTGAGGGTGGTAGCGGGACGGGTGATAGAGCATGTAAAGCATGAATTCTTGGATTTCGATGCAACGAAGAGCCTCCTCCTTCTGTCCTGACTGAACCTGTAGCCTTTCTGGTTTGTAAATGGAAGGTTGATGCATTGCTCTATATGTTATTGTTCCTATATCTATCCGTGGGTCAGCTCACGCAAGGGTGGTAGAGTACACGCCAAAGATAAAATCATCCAAAACTCAATTTTACAAGCCAAATCTGGCATCCAAAATGTTGTCGACGCCGACAAAGTGGGTGATGGACGCAAACCACATTTTGTTGTGATAATTTTGGCAGGTCATGGAGCTCAAACATAGTTTTTAAGACCAAATTGTGGTCGTTATTTGGATACAACATGGGGGGACAGACCGTGAATACAACCTTCAGTGTAAGTTGATCGCACCGACGAGCCATCTTGCACCATTCGGAATGACCTATAATTTTTCATGTGCATGAGCAGAATGAGGATGAGCTGTTATGTACTTTATCATTTAAGAATAATGCATCTACTAGTAAAAATGTGAGGATGGTAGCAGGACGGGTGTTAGACCATGTAAAGCATGAATTCTTGGGTTTCGACGCAACTAAGATCCTCCTCCTTCTGTCCTGACTGAACCTGTAGTCTTTCTGGTTTGTAAATGGAAGGATGGTGCATTTCTCTATCTGTTATTGTCCATATATCTATCCGTGGGTGAGCTCACGGAAGGGTGGTAGAGTACACGCCAAAGAAAAAATTATCCGAAACTCAATTTTACAAGCCGGATATTGCCTCTGAAATATTGTCGACGCGGATGAAGTGGGTGATGGACGCATACCACATTTTGTTGTGATCGTTTTGGCGGGTCATGGAGCTTAAACGGAGTTTGTAAGGCCAAATTGTGGTCATTTTATGGATACAACATCTGGGGACAGACCGTGAATACAACTTTCAGTGTAAGTTGATCACGCCGATGAGCCATCTTGCACCATTCAGAATGACATACAATTTTTTGTGTGCATAAATAGAATGAGGATGAGCTGTTATGTACTTTATCATCCAAGAATAATGCATCTGCTGGTGAAAAAGCGGGACGGGTGATAGAGCATGTAAAGCATGAATTCTTGGATTTCGATGCAACGAAGAGCCTCCTCCTTCTGTCCTGACTGAACCTGTAGCCTTTCTGGTTTGTAAATGGAAGGATGATCCACTGCTCTATATGTTATTGTCCATATATCTGTCCGTGGGTCAACTCACACAAGGGTTGTAGAGGGTGGTAGAGTACACCGCAAAGATAAAATCATCCAAAACTCAATTTGACAAGCCGAATCAGGCACCTGAAATTTTGTTGTGCTCATTTTGGCGGGTCATGGAGCTCAAACATGTTTTTTATGGCCAAATTGTGGTCGTTATTTGGATACAACATGGGGGGACAGACCGTGAATACAACTTTCAGGGTAAGTTGACCGCACCGACGAGCCATCATGCACCATTCGGAATGACCTATAATTTTTCATGTGCATGAGCAGAATGAGGATGAGCTGTTATGTACTTTATCATCCAAGAATAATGCATCTACTGGTGAAAATTTGAGGGTGGTAGCGGGACGGGTGTTAGACCATGTAAAGCATGAATTCTTGGGTTTCGATGCAACGAAGAGCCTCCTCCTGCTGTCCTGACTGAACCTGTAGTCTTTCTAGTTTGTAAATGGAAGGATGGTGCATTGCTCTATATGTTATTGTCCATATATCTGTCCGTGGGTGTGCTCACAGAAGGGTGGTAGAGGGTGGTAGAGTACACGCCAAAAATAAAATCATTCGAAACTCAATTTTAGAAGTCAGATATTTCCTACGAAATGTTGCCGACGCAGATGAAGTGAATGATGGACACATACCACGTTTTGTTGTGATCATTGTGGTGGGTCATGGAGCTTAAACGGAGTTTGTAAGGCCAAATTGTTGTCATTTTATGGATACAACGTCAGGGGACACATCGTGAATACAACTTTCAGGGTAAGCTGATCGCACCGACCAGCCATCTTGCACCATTCAGAATGACCTATAATTTTTCATGTGCATGAGCAGAATGAGGATGAGCTGTTATGTACTTTATCAGCCAAGAATAATACATCTGCTGGTGAAAAAGTGAGGGTGGTAGCGGGGCGGGTGATAGAGCATGTAAAGTATGAATTCTAAGATTTCAATGCAACGAAGAGCCTCCTCCTTTTGTCTTGACTGAACCTGTAGTTTTTCTGGTTTGTAAATGGAAGGATGGTGCATTTCTCTATATGTTATTGTCCATATATCGGTCCGTGGGTGAGCTCACGCAATGGTCGTAGAGGGTGGTAGAGTACACGCCAAAGATAAAATCATCCAAAACTCAATTTTACAAGCCGAGTCTGGCCTCCAAAATGTTGTCGACGATGACAAAGTGGGTGATGGACGCATACCAAGTTTTCTTGTGATTATTTTGGTGGATCATGGAGCTCAAACTTAGTTTGTACGGCCAAATTGTGGTCATTTTATGGATACAACATCAGGGGACAGACCGTGAATATAACTTTCAGGATAAGTTGATCGCGCCGACGAGCCATCTTGCACCATTCGGAATGACCTATAATTTTTCATGTTCATGAGCAGAATGAGGATGAGTTTTTATGTACTTTATCATCAAAGAGTAATGCCTCTACTGGTGAAAATGCGAGGGTGGTAGCGGGATGGGTGTTAGAACATGTAAAGCATGAATTCTTTGGTTTTGATGCAACGAAGAGCCTCCTTGTTCTGTCCTGACTGAACCTGTAGTTTTTTTGGTTTGTAAATGGAAGGATGGTGCATTGCTCTATATGTTATTGTCCATATATCTATCCGTGTGTGAGCTCACGGAAGGGTGGTAGAGTACACGCCAAAGATAAAATCATCCAAAACTCAATTTTACAAGCGGGATATTGCCTCTGAAATGTTGTCCACGCGGACGAAGTGGGTGATGGACGCATACGACGTTTTGTTGTGTTCGTTCTGGCGGGTCATGGAGCTTAAATAGAGTTTGTAAGGCCAAATTTTGGTCGTTTTATGGATAAAACATTGGGGGACAGATCGTGAATACAACTTTCAGGGTAAGTTGATCGCGCCGACGAGCCATCTTGCACCATTCGGAATGTCATAGATTTTTTGTGTGTGCTTGAACAGAATGAGGATGAGCTGTTATGTACTTTATCATCCAAGAATAATGCATCTGCTGGTGAAAAAGTGAGGGTGGTAGCGGGACGGGTGTTAGACCATGTAAAGCACGAATTCTTGGATTTCGATGCAACGAATAGCCTCCTCCTTCTATCCTGACCGAACCTGTAGTCTTACTGGTTTGTAAATGGAAGGATGGTGCATTGCTCTATATGTTAATGTCCATATATCTGTCTGTGGGTGTCGTGGGAAAACGACGATCTATGGGATCGAGAGGATCCCTTTGCAGTTCGGCTGTGGGATCAATATACTACAAAGAGCAGGGCAAGTAGATATGAGCACAAGCAGCAATTTATCCAGGTTCGGGCCGCTGTGAGCGTAAAGCCCTACTCCTGTTCTGGTGGTTGGATTGTGTATGAGCTCAATGGTTACAAAGAGCACAGCTTGCCGGCAAGGTGCGCGGGAAGTGCAGCTACAGCGTGTAATTGAACTAAGAGTCGACCGTTCTAAGTGTAGCCGTGGGCCTCCTTTTATAGGCCAAGGGGTTACCATAGTGGCTAATACGGTCATTTATAGGGTATGAATAGTGAATTACACCGTCACCACATCTATCTCCAGACGGGGTAAGACAAGCGCATTAAATGCACCGTTAGGTGCTATGTCTGGGAGGCGAGGCTTTGGGCAAAAGATCTGTACCACCGGTCCTGGCGCCCTCCTGTTATCTTGACACATCCCAGGGATAGGTGTCATTAAAGTTAATCCTTGCGTGCCATGTCGACACGTGCCTTGGCCAGCTATGTTGACGGCCTGCCCGCTCGACACTTATCATGCGTGCTTATCTTACTGATGATGAGGTGGAGCTGTAACGGGACAGAACGAGCCTGCCGGCGGGTAGCTTGCCGGGCCTTTGCTTGCCGGCAAGGAGCTTGCCGGCAACCAGAGTCTTGGTCTTCACCTTGCCGGTACGAAGCTTGCCGGCAAGGGCAATGTTGATCTTCAGTACTAGAATAGTACTTCTCAATGACCTGCCTTGAGGTCTTCTTCACGGTCTTGTTTAATCTAAGTCTTGGGTCGCAGCAACCCTCCGCCAAGCCCTTGCCGTCAGGAAGGCTACAACTGCCTCTGCACAAGTTAGGGAACGAGGCCACCCATGCTTTAGTACATCGACAGTGGGTGAGCTCACGCAAGGGTGGTAGAGTACACGCCAAAGATAAAATCATTCAAAACTCAATTTTACAAGCCGAATCTGGCCTCCGAAATGTTCTCAACGCCGACGAAGCGGGTGATGGACGCATACCACATTTTGTTCTCATCATTTTGGTGGGTCATGGAGCTCAAACATAGTTTGTATGGCCAAATTGTGGTCGTTTTATGGATACAACATCGGGGGACAGACCGTGAATACAACTTTCAAGGTAAGTTGATCGCACCGACGAGCCATCTTGCACCATTCAGAATGACCTATAATTTTTCATGTGCATGAGCAGAATGAGGATGAGCTGTTATGTAGTTTATCATCCAAGAATAATGCATCTACTGGTGAAACTGTGAGGGTGGTAGCGGGACGACTCTTCGACCATGTAAAGCATGAATTCTTGGGTTTCGATGCAACGAAGAGCCTCCTCCTTCAATCCTGAATGAACCTGTAGTCTTTCTGGTTTGTAAATGGAAGGATGGTGCATTGCTCTATATATTATTGTCCATATATCGGTTTGTGGGTGAGCTCACGCAAGGGTGGTAGAGTACATGCCAAAGATCCAAAACTCAATTTTACAAACCGAATCTAGCCTCCAAAATGTTGTCGACTCCGACAAAGTGGGTGATGGACGCATACCACATTTTCTTGTGATTATTTTGGCGGGTCATGGAGCTCAAACATAGTTTGTACGGCCAAATTGTGGTCATTTTATGGATACAACATTGGGGGACAGACCATGAATACAACTTTCATGGTAAGTTGATCATGCCGACGAGCCATCTTGCACCATTCGGAATGACCTATAATTTTTGATGGGCATGAGCAGAATGAGGATGAGTTGTTATGTACTTTATCATCCAAGAATAATGCCTCTACTTGTGAAAATGTGAGGGTGGTAGCGGGACAGGTGTTAGACCATGTAAAGCATGCATCCTTGGGTTTCGATGCAACGAAGAGCCTCCTCGTTCTGTCCTGACTGAACCTGTAGTTTTTCTGGTTTGTAAATGGAAGTATGATGCATTTCTCTATATGTTATTGTCCATATATCTGTCTGTGGGTGATCTCACGGAAGGGTGGTAGAGGGTGGTAGAGTACATGCCAAAGATAAAATCATCCAAAACTCAATTTTACAAGCCGAATATTGCCTCTGAAATGTTGTCGACGCGGACGAAGTGAATGATGGACGCATACCACGTTTTGTTGTGATCGTTTTGGCGGGTCATGGAGCTTAAACGGATTTTGTAAGGCCAAATTGTTGTCGTTTTATGGATACAACATCGGGGGACAGACCATGAATACAACTTTTAGGGTAAGTTGATCGTGCCGACGAACAATCTTGCACCATTCGGAATTACATATAATTTTTCGTGTGCATGAAAAAATGAGGATGAGCTATTATGTACTTTATCATCCAAGAATAATGCATCTGCTGGTGCAAAAGTGAGGGTGGTAGCGGGATGGGTGATAGACCATGTAAAGCATGAATTCTTGGATTTCGATGCAACGAAGAGCCTCCTCCTTCTACCCTATCTGAACCTGTAGTCTTTCTGGTTTGAAAATCGATTGAATGTGCATTGCTCTATATGTTATTATCCATATATCTGTCCGTGGGTGAGCTCATGCAAGGGTCGTAGAGGGTGGCAGAGTACAAGCCAAAGATAAAATCATTCAAAACTCAATTTTACAAGTCGAATCTGGCCTCCGAAATGTTGTCGACGCCAATGAAGCAGGTGATGGACGCATACCACATTTTGTTGTGATCATTTTGGCGGGTCATGGAGCTCAAACATAGTTCGTATGGCCAAATTGTGGTCATTTTATGGATAGAACATCAGGGGACAGACCGTGCATACAACTTTCAGGGTAAGTTGATCGCACTGACGAGCCATCTTGCACCACTCGGAATGATCTATAATTTTTCATGTGCATGAGCAGAATGAGGATGAGCTGTTATGTACTTTATCATTTAAGAATAATGCATCTACTGGTGAAAATGTGAGGGTGGTAGCGGGACGAGTGTTAGACCATGTAAAGTATTAATTCTTGGGTTTCGGTGCAATGAAGAGCCTCATCCTTCTGTCCTGACTGAACCTATAGTCTTTCTAGTTTGTAAATGGATGGATGGTGCGTTGCTCTATATGTTATTGTCCATATATCTGTCCGTCGGTGAGCTCATGGAAGGGTGGTAGAGGGTGGCTGAGTACAGGCCAAAGATAAAATAATCAAAAACTCAATTTTACAAGCCAAATCTAGCCTCCGAAATGATGTAGACACCAACGAAGTGGGTAATGAACTCATACCACATTTTGTTGTGATCGTTTAGGTGGGTCATGGAGCTCAAACATAGTTTGTATGGCCAAATTGTGGTCGTTTTGTGGATACAACATCGGGGGCAGACCGTGAATACTACTTTCAGGGTAAGTTGATCGCGCCGACGAGCCATCTTGCACCATTCGGAATGACCTACAATTTTTCATGTGCATGAACAGAATGTGGATGAGCTGCTATGTACTTTATCATCCAATAATAATGCATCTACTGGTGAAAAATTGAGGGTGGTAGCGGGACGGGTGATAGACCATGTAAAGCATGAATTCTTGGATTTTGATGCAACCAAGAGCCGCCTCTTTCTGTCCTGACTAAACCTGTATTCTTTCTGGTTTGTAAATGGAAGGAAGGTGCATTGCTCTATATGTTATTGTCCATATATCTGTCCGTGGGTGAGCTCACGCAAGGGTGGTAGAGGTTGGTAGAGTACACGCCAAAGATAAATTCATTCAAAACTCAATTTCATAAGCCGAATCTGGCCTCCGAAATGTTGTCGCCGCGGACAAAGCGGGTGATGGATGCATACCACATTTTGTTGTGATCAGTTTGGCGGGTCATGGAGCTCAAACATAGTTTGTATGGCCAAATTGTGGTCGTTTTACGGATACAACATCGGGGGACAGACCGTGAATACAACTTTCAGGGTAAGTTGATCGCAACGACGAGCCATATTGCACCATTAGGAATGACCTATAATTTTTCATGTGAATGAGCAGAATAAGGATGAGCTGTTATGTACTTTATCTTCCAACAATAATGCATCTACTGGTGAAAATGTGAGGGTGGTAGCGGGAGGGCTGATAGAACATGTAAAGCATGAATTCTTTGGTTTCCATGCTACTAAGAGCCTCCTCCTGTCCTGACTGAACGTGTAGTCTTTCTGGTTTGTAAATGGAAGGTTGGTGCATTGCTCTATATGTTATTGTCCATATAGCTGTCCGTACGTGAGCTCACGGAAGGGTGGTAGAGGGTGGTAGAGTACACGCCAAAGATAAAAGCATCGGAAACTCAATTTTACAAGCCGGATATTGCCTCTAAAATGTTGTCAACGCGGATGAACTGGGTGATAGACGCGTACCACATTTTGTTGTGATCGTTTTGGCGGGTCATGGAGCTTAAACGAAGTTTGCAAGGATAAATTGTGGTCGTTTTAAGGATACAACATCGGGGGTCAGACAGTGAATACAACTTTTAGGGTAAGTTGATCGCGCCGACGAGCCATGTTGCACCATTCGGAATGACATATAATTTTTAGTGTGCATGAACAGAATGAGGATGAGCTGTTATGTACTTTATCATCCAAGAATAATGCATTTTCTAGTTAAAAAGTGTGGGTGGTAGCGGCATGGGTGATAGACCATGTAAAGCATGAATTCTTGGATTTCGATGCAACGAAGAGCCTCCTCCTTCTGTTCTGACTGATCCTGTAGTCTTTCAGGTTTGTAAATGGAAGGATGGTGCATTGCTCTATATGTTATTGTCGATATATCTGTCCATGGGTGTGCTCACACAAGGGTGGTAGAGGATGGTAGAGTACACGCCAAAGATAAAATCATTCAAAACTCAATTTTACAAGCCGAATCTGGCCTCCGAAATGTTGTCGCCGCCGACGAAGCAGGTGATGGACGCATACCACATTTTGTTGTGATCATTTTGGCGGGTCATGGAGCTCAAACATAGTTTGTATTGCCAAATTGTGGTCGTTTTATGGATACAACATTGGGGACAGACCGTGAATACATAATTCAGGGTATGTTGATCGCACCGACGAGCCATCTTGCACCATTAGGAATGACCTATAATTTTTCATGTGCATGAGAAGAATGAGGATGAGCTGTTATGTACTTTATCATCCAAAAATAATGCATCTGCTATGAAAAAGTGAGGGTGGTAGCGGGACGGGTGATGGACGCATACAACGTTTTGTTGTGATCATTTTGGCGGGTCATGCAGCTCAAACATAGTTTGTATGGCCAAATTGTGGTCGTTTTATGGATACAACATCGGGGGACAGATCGTGAATACAATTTTCAGGGTAAGTTGATCACACCAATGAGCCATCTTGCACCATTAGGAATGACCTACAATTTTTCATGTGCATGATCAGAATGAGGATGAGCTATTATGTACTTTATCATCCAAGAATAATGCATCTACTGGTGAAAATGTGAGGGTCATAGCGGGACGGGTGATCGACGATGTAAAGCTTGAATTCTTAGGTTTCCATGCGACTAAGAGGCTCCTCCTGTCTTGACTGAACCTGTAGTCTTTCCGGTTTGTAAATGGAAGGATGGTGCATTGCTCTATATGTTATTGTCCATATAGCTGTCCGTACGTGAGCTCACGGAAGGGTGGTAGAGGGTGGTAGACTACACGCCAAAGATAAAATCATCGGAAACTCAATTTTACATGCCGGATATTGCCTCTAAAATCTTGTCAACGCGGACGAAGTGGGTGATGGACGCATAAGACGTTTTGTTGTGATCATTTTGGCGGGTCATGGAGCTTAAACGGAGTTTGAAAGGCTAAATTGTGGTCATTTTATGGATACAACATCAGGGGACAGACCGTGAATACAACTTTCAAGGTAAGTTGAGCACGCCGACGAGCCATCTTGCACCATTCGGAATGACATATAATTTTTCGTGTGCATGAACAGGATGAGGATGTGCTGTTATGTATTTATCATCCAAGAATAATGCATTTGTTGGTTAAAAAGTGAGGGTGGTAGCGGCACGGGTGATAGACCATGTAAAGCATGAATTCTTGGATTTTGATGCAACGAAGAGCCTACTCCTTCTGTCCTGACTGAACCTGTAGTCTTTCGGGTTTGTAAATGGAAGGATGGTGCATTGCTATATATGTTATAGTCCATATATCTGTCAGTGGCTGAGCTCACACAAGTGTGGTAGCGGGATGGGTGTTCGACCATAGATCGGGGGAGAGACCGTGAATACAACTTTTAGGGTAAGTTGATCGCACCGACGAGCCATCTTTCACCATTAGGGTGAGCAGAATGAGGGTGAGTTGTTATTTACTTTATCATCCAAGAATAATGCATCTACTGGTGAAAATGTGAGGGTGGTAGCGGGATGGGTGTTCGACCATGTAAATCATGAATTCTTGGGTTTCCATGCGACTAAGAACGTCCTCCTGTCCTGACTGAACCTGTAGTCTTTCTGGTTTGTAAATGGAAGGATGGTGCATTGCTCTATACGTTATTGTCCATATAGTTGTCCGTACGTGAGCTCACGGAAGGGTGGTAGAGGGTGGTAGAGTACATGCCAAAGATAAAATCATCGGAAACTCAATTTTATAAGCCGGATATTGCCTCTAAAATGTTGTCAACACGGATGAAGTGGGTAATGGATGCATAGCACGTTTTGTTGTGATCGTTTTGGCAGGTCATGGAGCTTAAACGGAGTTTGTAAGGCTAAATTGTGGTCGTTTTATGGATACAATATCGGGGGACAGACCGTGAATACAACTTTCATGGTAAGATGATCGCGCCGACGAGCCGTCTTGCACCATTTGGAATGACATATAATTTTTCGTGTGGATGAACAGAATGAGGAAGAGCTGTTATGTACTTTATGTGATGCCCCGAGACCGATGCTCCAGATGCCTTCCATTTATTTTCGTCGTTGTCGTGTGATTCATTTGCTTGTTGCACTTCGCCATGTCATCATGTGCATTTCATCCACATGTTTTCATAAAACTGGCATCCGCTCGTAGTTGCCGGCTCCTCCCCGTCCCTTTCGTTGTCCGTTTTGAGACCCGACACACTCGCACGCGCCCGCGGCACCTCCGAAATATTATTTTCAAGTGGGATAAAAATGTTCCCGGAATGGGTTGAAAGTTGGTGTCCGGTCTTATTATATTGTAGGTAGACCGCCTGCCAAATTTTGTCCCATTCGGAGGTCGTTTAATGCTCCAACGGATAACTATAGCGGCACTATAGCCGGTCAATCGTCGGACGTTTTTGGTGTTCCAAAAACTTGTGCCGGGCCGCTCTTCCTCCCTCTCATCTCAGCCCAAGATTTCTACACAGCCCAACAACCCACCTAGCTACCCCCCCTCCATTTCGGACTGTCTGATCGAGATCAAACGGTCCGAAAACGGCCTCCAAATCCCTCTCCTAGACACCCTTTCGTATTTAAGCCACCCCCCTTCCATTTTTGTCCAAACCCTAGCCTAATCCTACCCCTAGCCTCCTCCCACCTCAGGTTCACCGCCACCTCCCTCAGAATCAGCAGCCACCACCACTTGGCACCGTCCCACGGGCCAGCCGACGCCGCAGTCGCCTCCCCAGCCAACCCGCAGCCGCCACGTCGCTCCACCAGCGCCCTAGACGCCGCTGCCCCGCCCAGGCCCGCGAGGGGCCCCTGAAGCCCATCGGGGCCCGCCCCGAGCCCGCGTGCGCCCGCGCCGCCCATCCGCCTCGCCGCGCGTGCCCGCGCCCAGCCGCCGCCGCCTCTCTGCCCAGCCACCATGGGAGGCCCGAGCTCCGCCACCCGACCGTCCCCGCGTCGCCGGTCGCCGTCGCCGCCGGGATGGGCTCCTCAGGGCCAGATCCGCCTGGATCCCGACCTCTCTCGCCTCGCAGCGCCCGTCCCCGGCCTTCTCCGCTCGTCGGAGCTCAACCGCAACCGCTGGCCGGCCTCGTTTCGTCGCCGGGACCGCCACGTCCAACTTCGCGCGGGACGGAGCCGTCCCGCAAACCTAACGCTGCCTCGTCCCTGCACCGGCTCATCCCGCTGCACCGTCTCGTCCCGATTTTTCTGCGAGGTGATTTTCTTCTAAGTCCCCAGAAAACCATCTCATGTATGCATTTTGTGTGGGCCCTATCTTTGCACATGTTGATCCTATGATCATGATCCTTATATGTAAATTGCTCTACTCTTCGTGCTCTACATGATGGTTGCATTTGCATTCATGTTAGGATCCATCTACATGCCATAATCTCTGTCGCAAAAGTGCATCACGCTGTTAACTACAGAAAACTGTTAAGACTTGCCACTTTGTTATTTTTGTGTGAATTAATGCAAGTGCCATATGAATATACTTTCAACATGTCTTTGGAGCATTTTCATGCCTTATTGCTGTTAGTATTTATTTCATGCCATGATATGCCATGTTATGACTGCCACAAGCTTGTAAACATGTCTAGTCAATGTTGTTGTTTTAAGCCAAAAAATGTGTGTGATAAAACTTGCCAACTTTGCTTGATGGTTGCCACTAATCTAGAGCTCATATGAATGTGATTCCTTCATGTGATTTCGTCTATGTAATGTGTAATTTGATGCCATGCCCTTGGTTGCTATGTAATCTTGCTGCAACATGTCACTTTGTTGCTCTCAAGATGCCATCATGCTAAAACTGTCATCCTGTTAATAGAATGTTCCATTTTGCAAAAATCATAGTAATTAATCTGTGCATCCTATGACTTTGTGCCAATGGAGTAATTTGAAGATTGCCATATCCAAAGCACGCTCATACCTTTTTCATAAATATTAAAATTGCTTTGCTTGCTGTTATGTGCGTCCCAATTCAGCATCATGATATAACTGTTGCAATCCCAGACTTTCTAGAATCAGCATGCTTCATATTTGCATATTGTATTGATGATTGCCACGAATCTGTTGCTCCTATGATTATGCCCATGTTGTATGATTTGATCTACATGTTATGTACTACCATGATGTGCCATTTGATGCCATGTTCTAGCACTGTAGCATATTTGTTTCTTGCCTCCAACATGCCATCATATTAACTCCACTCATGTATATGCTCTGTTTTTCCAGTCTTAATCTGTAACAGAACATTGCATTTTGCATGGATCATATTGACTTAACCTTGATGCCGATGAACCTGAACCTTTAAGATAAATTGAAGCATGTTATCTCTACTTTAAGAGCATATCAAGTTCGTGCACATTGTGATCCTGTAGCTTGCTGTTTTGTTGCTTGCAAAGTGCTATGTTGCTGTTTTGGGCAGATTGTTATTATAATTTGTGTTGATTGTAATTGTTGAACCGTTGCTCCGTTTTGATCATGTCCTATATGAAACTTGCTTAGATTTGTGTGTAGTTTCATATTGTCATGTTGCATCCTTGATTTGAGTGTTTGTGGTTGATGTTTGCATGCATTTTGCATTGTTTCCATGTTAAACTTGTTTAGCTCATATTTTCTAGACCGTAGCTCCGAATTAAATGTTCTACATATGTAACTTGATTAGAGAAACGTGTAAACTATCATGATGCATGTTAACTTGCTATTTAACAACTTTAACATTGTGTTTAATTCAGATTAGTACCAATTTTGAAATATGCATATGGGGAATTTCCGGAATTGTTGTTTGTGATTCTCGCCTCATTTAAACTTGCCTAGATGTGTAGTTACATTGTGCCTCATCTCTTGCCATGTTTAACAACATTTAATCTTGTCATGCATCATACTTGATTATGCATTATGCCATGATTATGCTTGTGTGTTTATGGCTTCTTTCCGGTTGTGCTTCTTCTCGATAGTTCTGGTTTCGATGCGATTGTGAGGATTCGTTCGACTACGCTTGTTCATCTAATTCATTGACTCGATCTTCTTCCGAGCGGGATTCCAGGCAAGATGATCACGACCTTGGATATCTCTACTATCTTTGCTTGCTAGTTGTCTCGTTGCTATCGCTATGTCACGCTTCCTACCACATATATGTCAGCCTCCCATATGCCATGATACAGCCTCTAACCACCCTTACCCAGCAAACCATTGTTTGGCTATGTTACCGCTTTGCTCAGCCCCTTTCTAATAGCGTTGCTAGTTGCAGGTGCAGTTGCAGGTTGTTCCATGTTGGGACATGGATATCATGGGATATCACAATATCTCTTATTTAATTAATGCATCTATATACTTGGTTGTGTTTGGAAGGCTCGGCCTTTTGCCTGGTGTTTTGTTCCACTCACGCCGCCCTATTTTCCGTAATACCGGTGTTATGTTCCTTAATTAGCATTCCTATCATGCTCAGGGGTTATGGGACCCTCTTGACAGTTCGCTTTGAATAAACGCTTCCAGCAAGGCCCAACTTTGGTTTTAACATTTGCCAACATAATAATACTGAATTAAATAATTAATTTTGCATAGGGCGTCATGAACCCGGGGATTCTTAATTTAACATAATACAGGTGGGCCAGTGCTGATGGTGCTCGTCCAAAACAGAGTCGTTTGCGGCTTCCCCCGGGGCAACTTGGGTCTCAGTTGTCGTACGATGTGCTCATCCGGTCGTGGCCTGAGACGAGATACGCGTGGCTACTATCAGGGTGTCGGCATGCCGGGAGGTCTTGCTGGACTTGTTTACCATTGTCGAAATGTCTTGTGCACCTGGATTCCGAGGATACTTCGGGTGACTCGAGGTTGATCGGGTTTTCTTGAGGTTGAGGTCTTTCCACCGCAGCTTGTGTTGGTTTGTGATGGGCCAGGTTGGTACACCCCTGCAGGGTTAAATCTTTAGCGAAGTCGTGCCCACGGTTATGTGGCGACTTGGAAATTTATAACCTCCGGTGGTAGAGAACTTGACACTAATTCTAATTAAAATACACCAACCGCATGCGTAACCATGATCGTCTCTTTTCGAGGGAGTTCGGGAAGAGAACACGGTGGGGTTATGTTTGACTCGTAATTAGGTGTTCAGGATCACTTCTTGATCATTACTAGATTGCGACCGTTATGCGTAGTTTACTCTTCTTACTCTTGTACTCGAAAGTTAGCCACCATACAATGCTTAGTGCTTGCTGCAACCTCACCACCTTACCCATCCATACCCATTAAGCTTTGATAGTCTTGCTACCCATGGTTATGGGATTGCTGAGTCCTCGTGGCTCACAGATTACTACAACAATAGGTGCAGGTACAGGTAACGCGATGTCTTGGCAAGAGAGCGATGCATGCTTGCTTTTGGAGTTCTTCTTCTGCCTCTTCTTCTTCATCGATCAAGGGATAGGTTCCAGGTCGGCAGCCTGGGCTAGCAGGGTGGACGTCGTTCGTGTTTTTCGTTTGTTTTCATCCGTAGTAAGATTCTGCTCTTCTGTATGGTGTTTGCTATGTATTGAAGTATTCATGTGTTGATTGTATGTATTTCTATGTATTCCCATCTAGTATGTACATGGTACGATGTAATCATATCCACCTTGCAAGCATCTTCAATATGCGCTTCGATCCTTGGTGGGACCTCCGAGTTCCTCGAGGATAGGACAACATATTGGGCGTGACACTTTATTATCCAAGAATAATGCATTTGCTGGTGAAAAAGTGAGGGTGGTAGCGGCACGGGTGATAGACCATGTAAAGCATGAATTCTTGGATTTCGATGCAACGAAGAGCCTCCTCTTTCTGTCCTGACTGAACCTGTAGTCTTTCGGGTTTGTAAATGGAAGGATGGTGCATTGCTCTATATGTTATTGTCCATATATCTGTCCGTGGGTGAGCTCACGCAAGGGTGGTACAGGGTGGTAGAGTACACGCCAAAGATAAAATCATTCAAAACTCAATTTTACAAGCCGAATCTGGCCTCCGAAATGTTGTCGCCGCCGACGATGCGGGTGATGGACGCATACCACATTTTGTTGTGATCATTTTGATGGGTCATGGAGCTCAAACATAGTTTGTATGGCCAAATTGTGATCGTTTTACGCATACAACATCGGGGGACAGACCGTGAATACAACTTTCAGGGTAAGTTGATCGCACCGACGAGCCATCTTGCACCATTAGGAATGACCTATAATTTTTCATGTGCATGAGCAGAATGAGGATGAGCAGTTATGTACTTTATCATCCAAGAATAATGCATCTGCTGGTGAAAAAGTGAGGGTGGTAGCAGGACGGGTGATGGACGCATACAACGTTTTGTTGTGATCATTCTGGCGGGTCATGGAGCTCAAACACAATTTGTATGGCCAAATTGTGGTCGTTTTATGGATACAACATCGGGGGGCAGACCGTGAAAACAACTTTCAGGGTAAGTTGATCGCACCGACGAGCCATCTTTCACCATTAGGAATGACCTATAATTTTTCATGTGCATGAGCAGAATGAGGATGAGCTGTTATGTACTTTATCATCCAAGAGTAATGCATCTACTGGTGAAAATGTGAGGGTGGTAGCGGGACGGGTGTTAGACCATGTAAAGCATGAATTCTTAGGTTTCGATGCAACGAAGAGCGTCCTCCTTCTGTCCTGACTGAACCTATAGTCTTTCTGGTTTGTAAATGGAAGGATGGTGCATTGCTCTGTATGTTATTGTCCATATATCTGTTTGTGGGTGAGCTCACGGAAGGGTGGTAAAGTACATGCCAATGATAAACTCATCAGAACCTCAATTTTACAAGCTGGATACTGCCTCTGAAATGTTGTCGGCGTGGATGAAGTGGGTGATGGACGCATACCACGCTTTGTTGTGATCATTTTGGCGGGTCATGGAGCTTAAACGGAGTATGTAAGGCCAAATTGTGGTCGTTTTATGGATACAACATCTGGGGACAGACCGTGAATACTACTTTCAGGGTAAGTTGATCGCGTCGACGAGCCATCTTGCACCATTCGGAATTATATATAATTTTTCGTGTGCATCAACAGAATGAGGATGATCTATTATGTACTTTATCATTCAAGAATAATGCATCTGCTGGTGAAAAAGTGAGGATGGTAGCGGGACGGGTGATAGAGCATGTAAAGCATGAATTCTTTGATTTCGATGCAACGAAGAGGCTCCTCCTTCTGTCCTGACTGAACCTGTAGCCTTTCTGGTTTGTAAATGGAAGGATGATGCATTGCTCTATATGTTATTGTCCATATATCTGTCCGTGGGTCAGCTCACGCAAGGGTGGTAGAGTACACGCTAAAGATAAAATCATCCAAAACTCGATTTTACAAGCCGAATCTGGCCTCTGAAATGTTGTCGACGCCGACAAAGTGGGTGATGGACGCATACCATGTTTTGTTGTGATCATTTTGGCGGGTCATGGAGCTCAAACTTAGTTTGTATGGCCAAATTGTGGTCGTTATTTGGATACAACATCGGGTGACTGTCGAGGTACGACCAAGACCATCTATGGGACCAGCAAAGATCCCTTTGCGGTTCGGCTATGAGGATCGGCGAGCACAAAGAGTAGAATCAGCAAAACACACACACAGGTTTTACCCAGGTTCGGGCCGCCGTGAGGGGTAAAACCCTACTCCTGCTTTGGTGGATTATTTGTGTTTGAGCTCAAGTTACAAGGAGCACAGCTTGCCAGCAAGCAGTGCGAGCAGTGCAGCTACTACGTGCAAATGAGCAAAGTGTCAACCCTTCTACCAGTAGCAATGGCCCTCCTTTTATAGGTTAAGGGTTCACCAAGTGGGAAAAAGGTAATTACAAGGTGAAATGATAGCTATAGTGCTATCATATCTAACTCTACCGGATTAGGACAAACGCATTAAATGCCCGTTAGGTGTCATGCTGGGAGCGTTCCCCGGGAAGGATTCTGTACCGCTCGCCCAGCTACCTTCTATGACGCTGACACGCCTCCTGGACGGGTGTCATTAAAGTTGATCTTCAACCTAGCGTGCTGACACGTGCCCCGACATGCCTCGCCAAACTGCATGCCCGCTTGACACCTCATCGATAAGTCACTAGCTGATCGATGAGGTGGAGCGATGGCGAGGCAGAAAGAGCTTGCCGGCATGGAGCTTGCCGGGTCTTTGCCTTGCCACTGTGTAGCTTGCCGGCAAGTGTAGTCTTGATCTTCAGTACTAACTTAGTACTTCTCGATGACCTGTCTTGAGGTCTTCTTCATGGTTTTATCAACCAAGTCTTGTGCCTTGATGAGAGTCATCCTCCGGCAAGCCCTTGCCTTCGGGAAGGCTGGTACTGTCTGTGCACAAGTCAAGAGGTATAGAAACACCCAAGTTTATATACACCAACAGGAGCCCCCGGGCCTGGGCCATACACGCGTGCAAAGTGTTGTTGGGCTAGGCCCAAAATAGTACACAGACACACATGGCCAGAAATTACCGCTGTGATGATGATTTTTAACTGCACGCCCACGACGCGCATTTAATGCGAGATGTGGGAGAGGTGGGCTGGAACGGTGTCTTGTGGTAGTGCGCCTGCAAAAGTGCTGACATGTTGGACAGTAAAGAGCCAGCCCCCTGCGCCTTCCCCAAAAAAAGGCAATCGCGAAGGGGCGCTGCTCATTCACCCCCCCCCCTTCTTCCCGAATCTAGCCGCCGCTCCATCGTCTTCTTCCTTGCGCAAGAACAGAGCTCACTGTCGCCACGCTATTGGTTTATCCATCCACCAACTTCTCTCCTGAATAGCATGGCACCCAAGAGAGCTGCCCACCCAACCGAGGCCGAGGCGAAGAAAGCCGCCAAGCCCGTTAACCCAGAGGAGGAGCAGAGGAAGGCGGCCATAGCGGCGCGGTGAAGGGAGAACGTGGTTTTCCGTCCGCCGGCTCTGAACAAGACCGAGCTCATAGATAGGTACGCCTACATGTGGAGGAGGGACACCAAGGACCACATCGCCCCAATTATGCTTCACGCTGATCTAAAGCCTTCCGCAGACAAATTTCCATTCTTCTGCGTGTACTTCTACTGTGGGCTTTGTCCTCCTTTTTCTGATTTCTTCTCCGAGCTGATGTACACATAAGGTGGATGTAACGCCCCGGACACACCCGCCGGTGGTCATTACTCCTAGCGAGATCTAGACTGGCCTCACAGATCAATACTAGTCTTTCCTGCGCACTTTGTACTCACTCATGCGCACCCGGGAGCAACTTCCCGGTCGGTCACCCATCCTGAAATTAGTCCAAGCTGAGCACGCTTAACTTTGGAGTTCTGTTTGAATGGGCTCCCGGAAAAGAAGGAATTCCTTATTGATATGAGTAGTCTATCATCCCTAATAAGCCAGGCTATCACATACACCCCCACTCAGAGAAACCGACGTCCTCGTCGGGCCACAGGAACGTTCCCTATTGGCACATACGTCTGTGCATCTAGTCCGGTACATGTGCCATACCGTGTGTAGGGGAATGCGACATAAAATAAAAAAAATCGGTACTGCGAGAACGCCCAGGATCACTATGGAGATGCATACAAGGTTTTTTATCTGATCGTTACCGACTCGTAGCGCAGCGGAAGTAGAATCGATGTAGATCGTCGATGCAGATCCCCGCAGCTAGGATTTACAACCTCCCAACCGCGAGGATGTACTCCCTTGACTGCCCCTCGGACAGTCCCTCGGACAGCCCTTCGGGAGGCGGTCGGACAGTCCCCCGGACGGTGTCACGGAACGCCCTTCTGGAGGCACTCACAGAAACTCGGACGATCACTCGGATAGCCCTTTGGGAGGCACTCTCGAACAGCCCCTCGGGCAAAAAGATAGAACCTACGACCTCTCTACGGGGTTGCACACATACAGTGTCAGCTATCCGACAGGGCTTAGCCGTCCAGAACTAGTTCCCACCGGAACCCAGACAGGCTTTCGGCTCTACGAAACTATTTCGCTGGGAGGGAGAGAGAAGGCCAGATCATGCATGGCATTTGTATGTGAGAGTGAGTGAGTGTGGAGAGCTCCTCTCCACCTCCTTTTATAGGAAATCCCAAGGGGGGAGGTGGCACTTGAAAATACCAAAATGCCCATGCTTTATGTCCCACATAAAGGGCAAGATGGGGAGGCTTCCAAATAGTGTTGCCTGCATCACCATGCCTGCATCATCCCCTAATAGTGTTTCCACTATTACTATAGTGTTTCCACTATTTTACATATAGTGTTTTCACTATTCAGAATAGTGTTTCCACTATTCATGAAACATTTTTCCGTGACCGATTAATCCGAAAATATTTCTGTAGGTCTTAGAACATTTCTAGTACCCACTAAAATAATTTTGGATGCGTTCTGAAACAATTCCGGATCAGTGATTTTCATCAGCGAAAAGCAACCAAAGTGGTTCCGGCAGCTCCGGAACATTTGCGGTTTTTTCTCCGGAAAAATCCCAAGAGTTCTCAGAACAATTCTGGCACCCTCCAAGAATTTCCAGGCGTGTGCTGAAACCATTTTAACTTAATGGTATAATCCGAAACAACTTTTCGGTTTTACCAAAACCCTTCCAGTGTTCTCTCTCCGGAACTCTTCCGTTGTCTCCGAAACTTTTCCGATGACTTTCTCTCAGACTCCCTGTCTAGTATTCAGCAGATAGATGACCCTTAAGTGTGTGACCCTATAGGTTCGGTGAAGTATAGACATGACCGGAACACTTTCCGATCAATGATCAACATCTGAGCCGTGGACACCCATATTGACCGCTATACCCACAGGAATAAATATTCGAGTGAACCTTCAGTTTGTCGTGCGCTATTCCTGTTGCTTCGTGATATGTTACAAATACCCGAGGTGAGATTTATCGGCATCCCTGTGGATCAACAACTTGTCCACTATGCCAGTTACCTCATTACTGGTTTTGTTCTCTTTTCTCGTTCCCGTGTTCAGGCATCCCTGTGATCAAATCACATTGTGTATGGCCAGACGATGATGGATACCGTAACACCGAGAGGGCCCAAAGAATATCTCTCCATCGTCGGAGGAGCAAATCCCAATCTTGAGCTATCAAGTTACTTGTCATACTTTTCCATGAACCCGTAAGCAGCCGTAATAGCCACCCATTTACGGATGACATTTAACAAACCCCAAAGTTCATGAAGCAAGTGCGAAGGAACTCGATACTCTCATGGTCTAAGGAATTATGCAAACGTTAACTTTCTCTGTGTTATTACTTATTAACCATTAACTTGTGACGAATGTATCTCATAGCATAACATCAGATTGGGTCAATTCAACACAAGTGTTCTCCTAACATTGTGCCCTCAAAGTTTGCTGGCATAGCCATGCCCATGATCAGGAAAACAGGATCATCATGCAACACTTGACTAGTCTTAGAGGCCAGACTAGGAATACATTTTATCGTTATTATTCCACACATGCATATGAGTCTTCCTCCGAGCCTCGTGGTTATTGCAGACTCGAGAACCATAGCAATTATACCACGGAATATAAACATAATTAGGAACATGAGGATAAATAATAACATTTATTATTGCCTCTAGGGCATATCTCCTACACCGTGTGCCACGACAGGTCACAAACATCATGAACAACATGACCGCGCACCTGTCCGCAAACATCTGTGTAACCGCAAGGGTCGGCTCTAATACCAACTTGTAACGCCCCGGACACTCCCGCCGGTGGTCGTTACTACTAGCGAGATCTAGACTGGCCTCACAGATCAATACTAGTCTTTCCTGCCCACTTTGTGCTCACTCATGCGCACCCGAGAGCAACTTCCTGGGCGGTCACCCATCCTGAAATTACTCCAAGCTGAGCACGCTTAACTTTGGAGTTCTGTCTGAATGGGCTCCCGGAAAACAAGGAATTCCTTATTGATAGGAGTAGTCTATCATCCCTAATAAGCCAGGCTATCAAAGTGGATATCATTACAACATACCATGTACTGAATAGATGGGAATACCAGATAAAGGCTTACACTCGCCACAAGCTACAACATGAATACGCCAATACATCAATACATAGCAACCATCATATAGAAGAGCAGGATCTGACTACGGGTGAAATTAAACAAAAAAGAAAAAGGACAACCACCCTGCTAATCCCAGGCTGCCAACCGGGAACCCATCCTATGATCGACGAAGAAGAAGAACTCCAAAAGCAAACATGCATCGCTCTCACGTCAAATCATCGCTTTACCTATACCTGCAACTGTTGTTGTAGTAATCTGTGAGCCACGAGGACTCAGCAATCCCATTACCATGGGTATCAAGACTTCCAAAGTTTAATGGGTATGGAATGGTTAATTGGTGAGGTTGCAGCAAGCACTAAGCATTGTATGGTGGCTAACTTACGAGTACAAGAATAAGAAGAGTAACTACGCATAATCAGGCGCAAAACTAGTAATGATCAAGAAGTGATCCTGAACACCTACTTACGAGTCATACATAACCCCACCGTGTTCTCTTTTCGAACTCCCTCAAAAAGATACGATCACGGTTACGCATGCGGTTGGTGTATCTTATTTAGAATTAGGTGTCAAGTTCTCTACAACCGGAGGTTAAAATTTCCAAGTCACCACATAACCGTGGGCACGGCTTTCCGAAGGATTTAACCCTGCAGGGGTGCTCCAAGTAGTCCATCACAAATTAGCACACACATCTGATGGAAAAAACCTCGCACCGTGATAACACGATGCCTATAAGGAATCCCGGTGGACAAGCCACTCGTCAAATGCAAAACAAAACCAGCAAGACCTCCCGGCGTGTCGACGATCCCGATAGGAGCCGCGTATCTCGTTCTCAGGACACGACCGGATCGTCCAAACTTCCGGTAGGCCAATTCTAGAGTTGTCCCTGGCGGCCACCGGCGGTTGACAAATTCGGACCAGGACCATCAGCACTAGCCCACCTGTATTATGTTGAATTAAAATCCCCGGGTAGCGCTAACTCCCTATGCGTCAAATTTATTATCAATATTATTATGTTGGGCAAATGTTAAAACCAATGTTGGGCCTTGCTGGAGAAGTCTTATCCTAAAATGAATGATCAGGGGGGGTCATAATACCCCACAGGTGTTAGAAGCGCTCGTCAAGGAACATAACACCGGTATTATGGAAACTAGGGTGGCATGAGTGAAACAAAACACCAGGAAAAAGGCCGAGCCTTCCACACACAACCAAGTTATAGATGCATTAATTAAATAAGAGATATTGTGATATCCCATGATATCCATGTCCCAACATGGAACAAACTGCAACTGCACCTGCAACTAACAACGATGTAAGAGGAGCTGAGCAAAGCGGTGACATAGCCAAACAACGGTTTGCTGGGATGGTGGAAGGTTAGAGGCTATATCATGGCAATTTGGGAGACTAACAAACAAGTGGTAGGTAGCGAGACATAGTGATAGCATCAAGACAATTAGGAAGCAAAGATAGTAGTGATATCCAAGGTAATGGTCATCTTGCCTGGAACCCCGCTCGGAAGAAGATCGAATCCGTGAAGTAGTCGAGCAAGCGTAGTCGAATGAATCCTCACACTCCGAAACGTATCCGGAACTATCAAGAAGAAGCACAACCGGAAAGAAGCAAACAACATGGTAAACAAACATCACATAATCATGGCATGATGCACAACTAATTATGATGCATGTCCGGTTTAAATAGGCATGTCATGGCAAAGATGCAATAACCAAATACTACACATTAAGTGAAGATCAATATGCAACTCGTTGCATATTGTAGAAACTCCACATTCAATTATTTAGTTCGCTCTCGATTATGCACTCAACAAGTTTAAATGTTGGATAACATGGCAAGGGGTGAAGCATAAATAAACTACCTATCTAGGCAATTTAAATGAGGCCGGAAACAACAAATAACAATTCTGAAAAAACCCATATGTAAATTTCGAATTTGTTACTGTTCTGCCTAAAACACAATTTTAATGTTATTAAACAGAAAAAGAAAGTGCATCATGCGATTCTACATGTTTTTTACCTCATTTACATATAAAGTTTATTTAATTCGGAGCTACGGTTATTTAGATATGAAATAAACCATTTTAGCATGTCAGTTATGCAAATTAATGCAAACAGCAAGTTTAAACATTTTTAACATGGATGAAAGTTGCATATTGTGAAACTACATGAAATTCTAAGCATTTTACATATATAATTTGTTTTAATCCGATGCACGGTTGTTTAGTTATTAAATGCATGAACATGGAGGGTTTTTTTGCAAAACTGTAATTCCTGGCGATAATGTCTAAAATCGCCGGAATAGGAAAAAAAACAACGCACATTTTTTTAGGTGAAAAAAAAAACAACGCACATGGGCGAGGAGCTGATGCTCACCAGAGGCCCATGGGCCGGCTGTGCTGCGGAAGCGGACTGGGCTGGCTGGGCGTGGGCTGGGGAGGCGCTGCTGTGAATGCTCGCTGGGGCCAGGCACGGTCAACGCTCGGATCGGTCGTAGACGAAGCAGGGGGTAGTGAGCGGTGGCCGATGCAGGGGGTTCCTCGCGGGCGCGGTCACGGCGATGAACTTCGTCGGGCTGGGGCATGACTCCGCAAGTAGGACGAGGCGGAGAGCTTGAGGAGGCGGCGTCAATGCCGGCGGCAACCTCCTGTGGTGTGCAATGGGAGAGAGTTATGAGCAAAAGTGAGAGGGAGGAGAAGAAAATAAGGGAGACGGGGCGGAGGGCGACGTGCTGCTGGTGCAGCTCACCGGCGGGAGGACGACGAGGGCGGTGCAAGGCGGCGGCGGTGCAGAAGAGGTCCGGCGGCAACGAACATAGACCAGTTCGAGGCCGGGAATGACGGGCTTGCACGGCGGCGCCATGGGGCTGCTGTAACCTGAAGAAAGAAAGACAGAGAGAATTGAGAGAGAGATCGAGAGGAAGTAAGAGAGGGAAGGGAGGAAGGGCACCTCAGGCGCACGGGATCGAGCTCGCGCACGAGGCCCTCGGGCATGAGGAGCTGGGGCACGTCAGGAGGTTTGGGGAGCCACCGGAGGTTCGATCGGCAGGCGGCCATGGCATTCCCTGTGAATCAGCCAAAAAGAGAGAGAGAGAGCATGCTTAGAGGAGGCAAGAACTGGGGGAGGGAGAGAAAGGAACAAGGAGGGAGAGGGAAAGGAAGCAGGGGCACGGCCTGGCCGGGGTCTTTGCCGGCGGCGGGCGCGGGTGCTCGAGGAGCTCCTCTCCTCGGGCGCTCGGGATGACTGCGGGAGCTCCTGGACAGGGGCTCGTGCGTGAGGGGATCGGGAGGAGGACGAGCATGAGGCACTCTGTTGCTTGGGCTCGGGAGCGCCGGGGTTGGTTCGATGGGAAAATCCGAGGGAGAGTGGGAGGCGGCTGGATGTTGGGCAGACGAGATCTGGAAGGATCCCGAGGTGGGAGGACAGTGGGTGGCGGCGCGACCGGATGGATGGATGGCACAAGCTCCGAGTTCAGGGTTGTCCACTATCTATAGCAGAGAGACAAACGGAGCGAGGGTTTTAGAGCGTTCGATGTCCATCGGATGCCTTCGGGTCCAACGGGTGGTCATAACAAAGAACCAAAGATGTTTGGGCTATTTCGGGATTGATCCAGACCCACCGTTCATGACCGGGCGATTCGGGTTCGGGAAGGTTTTCGGGCTAGGTTGCGAGGGGTCTATGCACTGTGCAGAGATACTCCGGCTTAGGCAACAGAGAAAACGGAGATCCAGGTTGCAAGTGTGGTTGGTCTCGAAATAGTCAACGAAAACAACGGGGAGAAGCGGCAACTATGCACGGATGCAAGTTTTGTAAAAAAATGATGACAACGGAGTGCCAATGTAATGCGAATGATGCGATGATGAATGCAACAAACAAATAATTAACGCGGCTATCACAAAAAACATGGAAGGCATCTGGAGCATCGGTCTCGGGCTGTCACAAAGAGGAGCCTGCTGGAGAGCCTGAGGACCAGAGCCAGAGGAGCCCCCAGCTCCGAAGAAGAGGACTCGCGTTCTCTGGAAAGCTGCCTGCCAGGAACCAATATGCCCCTCCTCGTCAGGTGAAGGACTTGTCGTGAAGGAGGTGGCTCCCAAGATCAACCGGCAACAAGGTGCTCGCCGGCAATCTACTCAGCAGCCGCAGACCCGACGCACTTCTTCCCGGAAGGCAGTTGTCGGGGAAGCAGGATCTTCACAGTCTGCAGGCGCAACTCCTCCGGCAACTAAGCGAGCCAGGGCATCTCCTCCGCTAGTTACATGGGACCTCTCCGCCCTTAGTGACTGCGAAGATGAGGAGTAAGTACCTGATGACCCACAAGTATAGGGGATCAATCATAGTCCTTTCGATAAGTAAGAGTGCCGAACCCAACGAGGAGCAGAAGGAAATGACAAGCGGTTTTCAACAAGGTATTCTCCGCAAATACTGAAAGTAGTGGTAATAGATAATTTTGATAGCAAGATAATTCGTAACAAATAACATGTAGTAATGGTAACAAGAAGTGCAGCAAGGTGGCCCAATCCTTTTTATAGCAAAGGACAAGCCGGAACGATCTCTTATAATAAGCAAAGCATTCTCGAGGACACATGGGAATTTCATCTAGTCACTTTCATCATGTTTGTTTGATTCGCGTTCGCTACTTTGATAATTTGATATGTGGGTGGACCGGTGCTTGGGTGGTGTTCTTACTTGAACAAGCCTCCCACATATGATTACCCCCTGTCGCAAGCATCCGCAACTACGAAAGAAGAATTAAGATAACTCTAATCATAAAATGAAACATATGGATGCAAATCAGCCCCTTACGGAATAGCGCATAAACTAGGGTTTAAGGTTCTGTCACTCTAGCAACCCATCATCTAATTACTACTCCACAATGCCTTCCATTAGGCCCAAAGATGGTGAAGTGTCATGTAGTCGACGTTCACACGACACCACTAAAGGAAGCAACAACATACATATCATCAAAATATCGAACGAATACCAAATTCACATGATTACTTATGACAAGACTTTTCCCATGTCCTCAAGAACAAAAGTAACTACTCACAAATCATATTCATGTTCAAGATCAGAGGGGTATTGAATAGCATTAAGGATCTGAACATATAATCTTCCACCAAATAAACCAACTACCATCAACTACAAGATGTAATCAACATTACTAGCAACCCACAGGTACCAATCTGAGGTTTTGAGACAAAGATTGAATACAAGAGATGAACTAGGGTTTGAGATGAGATGGTGCTGGTGAAGTTGTTGATGAAGATTGGTCCTCCCACGATGAGAGTATTGTTGGTGATGTCTATGGCTTCGATTTCCCCCTCCCGGAGGGAAGTATCCCCGGCGGAATCGCTCCGCCGGAGAGCAAATTAGCTCCTGACCAGGTTCCGCCTCGAGACGGCAGAGCTTCGTCTCGAAAGTCTTCTCATTATTTTTTCTAGGGCAAATGACCGTATATAGCAGAAGGGGGGGCAGACGCCAGCTATGGGCCCCACAAGGCAATAGGGCGCGCCCAGGGGGGCGTACCCTGTTGCCTTGTGGGCAACTGGTGGGTCCCCTCTGGTATTTCTTTTCTCCAGTATTTTTTATATATTCTATAAAAAATCTCCATAAAATTTCAGGTCAATTAGAGCTCTGTAGAATAGGTATCTCTGATGTGGCTATTTCAGGTCCAGAATTCCAGCTGCCGGCATTCTCCCTCTTCATGTAAATCTTGCAAATTAAGAGAGAAAAGGCATAAGAATTGTACCATAAAGTGAAATAATGATTAAAAACATAATAATTAATAGTAGGAAATCATGATGCAAATTGGACGTATCAACTCCCCCAAGCTTAGACCTCGCTTGCCCTCAAGCGAAAAGTCGAAATCGATAATCATGACCACATGTTTAGAGAGAGAGACGTCCATAAAAATAAAATACAGATATGGAGCATCATGATCCTTATATAACAGCAATATATGATCATAAAACTTCTCATGAAAAAGTGACAATTCATCCACAAGTTAAAGTATGAACCATAAAGCAAATTGAAAACTAACAAACTATGATCTCAGTCACTGAAGCAATTGCAATTCATCATATTATCAGAAAGAGTCTATGTAAGAACTTTGTTTAGCAAGTTCACATACTCAACTATCATTTAGTCTTCTACGATTGCTAACACTCACGTCATACTTATGGGGCAAAAGTTTTAGTCGAACACATAGAAAGATAGGGGCCTATAATTTCGCCTCCCAACGTATTTACCTCAAGGGTAATGTCAACAATAATAACTCATGATCACCTACATTCAACTGGATATATATGCATGGATCAATCCCCACCACATGATGTTTGCCAAAAGAGAAAATAAAAACGGAATAGAGGAGAACACTATTGACCCTTGCATGAAAGTAAATACATAAAGTAAAAGATAGGCCCTTCGCAGAGCGAAGCACAGGTTGTCATGCGCTTTTGTTTTTGGATGTGCAAGCTCTTAATATAAAGGAACGTCACTTTATATTGCCCCTTGTGATAGCGACCTTTATTATGCAGACTGTCGCTTTTATTGCTCCACTATCACAAGATCATACAAAGCTTATTTTCCCATACAATAAAAGTTCATACATATTTAGGAGCAATTTTTATTGCTTTTGCACCGATGACAACTTACTTGAAGGATCTTATTCAATCCATAGGTAGATATGGTGGACTCTCATGACATGAAACTGGGTTTAAGGGTTTTGGATGCACAAGTAGTATCTCTACTTGGTGCGGGTTTTTGGCTAGCAAAGATAGGGGGCAAACACCACATGTTAGAGGATCCAAAACAATATAACTTATATGTGAATATAAGCAAACATAACCCATTACGTTGTCTTCCTTGTCCAACGTCAACTAATTGACATAGAATATTTGATGGGGGCTCACAATCATAAAAGATGTCCAAGATAGTGTATTTACATGTGAGACCTCTCCTCCTTTATTACTTTTTCATGAATTGCTACAATGACCAATGCTATGTTTGTCAACTTCCAACAAGTTTTACCAATTATACTTCTTTTATGTGAAGTCATCACTCCCCATGGGATTAGCATACGATCTTATTTTTATTCTTTCTTTATTTCTAAGATTGGATCATCAAAAGCAAAACACTCAACTCAAACTACTCTTTATTATATAACTTTCACACACGATTACATAGATAGATAGATCACAAAGAAAACACTCAAAACTAAATCATACTAAAATTTTATTCCTCTAAATCATGAAATAACTAAGGATCGAACTAAGATAGATAATGATGATGAAAAAGTGATGGTGATACGATACCGGGGCGCCTCCCCCAAGCTTGGCACAAGCCAAGGGGAGTGCCCATACCCGTGTACTCAAGTCTCCTTCCTAGGTGATGGTGGTGATGGTGAAGTAGTGGGCTTGTCCTTCAGCTTTAGCAAGTACTCCAGATTACGATTGATCCTTTGAAGGGCATGATTCTGCTCTTCTAAAACAATAACCTCATGAGTGAGCAAAGTATTTTCGGCACAAATTGCTTCAACAGCCTTTAATGCATTAATTTCACACAAAGAGAGGTTGTGATGAAGAGTTTGCAATATGTCTCCCTTTTCTGTGGGTTCCTTCTGGTGCATGGCTTGGTCTTCTTCTCCTTGAATCTGGTCCTCCATGACCTTTCCGGGTTCCTCCTCCATAGCTGTGTCCTCCTCTCCGGACGACCACTCATAATATACTTCGCTGAAAGGACTTTTGCCGGGTGAAGGTTGAACAATCCGGTGCTTGGTGCGGAGTCTTCGAGGAGCCATGGCGATCTAGATCTGTCAGAAAAATAGCCCGAAACAAGAACAGAGGAGAAACTTGCGATGCGGTGGTCAAAACATATGGGGGTATATATAAAGAATTTTTATCTTGCAAAACAAGCATACGGGAAGAAAACGGAGTCGGGAAGGCACATGTGGGCCCCACAAGGCATCAGGGCGCGCCCAGGGGGCGCGCCCTGTTGCCTTGTGGGCAACACGTGGGTCCCCTCGGCTGTTTCTTATTTTTTTTCTAATATTCCAAAACTAACAGAAATAATTTTGATGGAATTTTTGGAGTCGGTTTACTTACCGTATCACATACCTACCCCTTTTCAGGGTTCTGGAGCATTCCGGAAGGACTCTTTGATGTGTTCCTCCGGTGTCATTGTTTCAATAATATTAGTTTCAACATTAATGGGAGTACCTAAAATATAATGCTTAATTCTTTGTCCATTCACCACTCTCAGATTATTGCCTTCGGAGTTATTTATTTTGATGGCTCCGGAGCGATAAACTTCTTCGATGATATATGGTCCTTCCCATTTAGAGAGAAGTTTTCCTGCAAAAAATCTTAAATGAGAATTGTATAATAGAACATGATCACCTACTTTGAATTCCCATTTTTGAATTCTTTTATCATGCCATCTTTTAACTTTTTCTTTAAACAACTTAGCATTTTCATAGGCTTGGGTTCTCCATTCATCCAGAGAGCTAATATCAAATAATCTCTTCTCACCGGCAAGTTTAAAATCATAGTTAAGTTCTTTAATTGCCCAATAAGCTTTATGTTCTAGTTCAAGAGGTAAATGACATGCTTTTCCATAAACCATATTATACGGAGACATACCCATAGGATTTCTATATGCAGTTCCGTAAGCCCATAATGCATCATCAAGTTTCTTAGACCAATTCTTTCTGGATCTATTAACGGTCTTTTGCAAAATCAATTTTATTTCTCTATTAGTTAATTCAACTTGGCCACTAGACTAAGGATGATAAGGAGATGCAATTCTAGGGTTAACATCATATTGTAACACCCCAAAATTTTCTCTTTTGAATTTTTAAAATCTTTTCTTTAAAATAAAATTCTTTGGATCATTATGGCACTATTTCTTTTTCCTTTTGTTTTGAAAATCATTTTAATTTTCAATTGGGTTTCACATTTTTTTTAAATAATTCTGATTTGATGGTTTCTCACTTGAATAATTATTTTTGGAGGATCACAAACATTTTTCATTTAGAAAAGTTTTTGAATAAATAAGATTATTCCAATGAAATAGCCCATTTCATTGTTTTCTAGCACTTATAAAATTCTCCCAACAATTTTTCTGTCACTTCTAAATTATCATTCAAGTCATCCTCACTCCCTAGGACAGTACCCAATACGTCTCCTCTCCATAAAAATATTTTTACCATATTTAGTAAAATTCCAAAGATGGAAATTCATTTATTCTAGTTTCTTTGATTTACAGAGGAACTATATTTTTTCCAACTCTTCTGCAACCACAAAAATTATCCTAGCTACTTGACAGTACCAACAACCCATTTCACCAAAAACATTTGGTTCCACTATTCAAAATATTCAAATTTCATTCAATTCAAATTTGGACCAGATTCAAACTTCATGATCAAAACCCAATTTTAATTGCTCCAAAAATTCTGAAACATTGCCAGCCTCTCTTTTATGCATCAACACCTGACCACAAAAATTCTCACAAATTCCTAAAATGCCTAGAGCCCTCTGGCATTTCATCATACACCTGGTTTGCACACTGTAGCACTGTCAAAAAAATTCAGAAAATGGCAAAGTTCAGAGAACAGGGGAGTTTGGCGTCGTGCACTGCACTCCACTGCATCTCCTCCTCATCCACGCCTCCTCTGATCATAAATGCCTCGTCGGGACCCCTCTGGTCAGTCGCTCGCCGCCGACAGCACAGGAACCGGCCGGTGCAACGACCACCGTCCTCAGCCGCGGCGGCCGAGCAGATCGGCACGGCCACCAGTGGCCATTACTCTCTCCACCGCTCCCTCTCCTACTTCCTCTCCACGCGTCGCCTCCCTCTGCAGCTTCGCGCACCGTCCACACCGTCTCGGCCTCGCCTGGCAGTCGCCGGAGCAGCTCACCGCCGCCACACCCATACGGGAGCCTCACCGTGGATAAGGCCGTAGAGCTGGAATTCTTCCACGCTGGCACTTCCAGAGAACTCCACCGACCTCATCAACTCCGCACCGACCGCGCTTGCCGCCCAAACCAACCTCACCGGCCAGATTTACTCCGCCGTGATCCGCTCCGCCACTAACCTGCTCGACTCACCTATATAAGAGCTCCCCGAGCTCCGCTTAGTACCCGCACCTCAGCCACACACTCTCAATCGATCTCCCACGCACTCCCTTGACCTCGAGGGGGTCGTCTTCTCCATATCCGGCCGCCCGATCCGCCTCTGCCACCCCGAGCACCATGTCGCCGTTAGGCCACCTCCACCCTCCAAACTACACTAGTAGCCTCCTCGTGCACCCAATCATCCGTTCCGCTCTTCAATTCGACGCAAGGAGCCCTCTCCGGTGAGATCCAACCTCAGCCGACGACGCCGTCCGCCGGCGTTGACCTCGCCGTCACTTCGGTGCTCGCCGGCGACCACCACCACCACCCACCGACGCGGGATCACTCACCGAGCACAACCCGACCATCACCGCCCGCTGGAACGCCGGCGATCGTCGCCGGTGATCGCCGCACCTCCTGTGTACACACGCGCGAGCGCGTTTGAATTCAAACCTGACGGGTGGGGCCCACCCATCAGCGTTTTATTCTTTTTCTGTTTAAACAGAAAGTGTATTATGTCTCTTTACGTTTTCTGCGGCGGAAAGCGTATTTTTCCCGAAACGTTTTCTGTTTAACCGCACAGGGACCCGCTGGCAAGTATTTATTTTGCAGAAAAGCCCCAGGTTTTAAAACTTTAATAACTTTTTAACCACAACTCTGTTTTAATTGATTCTTTTTTTGAAATTCTTCTTTTTCACTCTAGTTTTTTGGGATAATTAGATTTATGCCCCTAGTTGGGTCCCACTCGTCTGTTTTACCCCTAACTTCAGAAACTCACTTGTTCTGTACAAGCCACTTTGCAATTCTTATGCTTTTGCCCTTTGACCCTTTGACTGTCACTTTGAAAAAATCATAACAAATTCATGCTAACTCAGAAAAATGCAAATAAGATATCAAAATGTTCACAAAAACATCACCTATATGTGCATGTCATTTTCATTCTTGACAAAAGTGTTGGAAAGTCCTCATCTCAGTTTTAGCTCATATGACCTTAGCATGAACAGTACAATCTAAAAAAAATCTAAAAATTCTAAATTTTTTTGGTGGAAAACATTGACCAATGTTTTGAGTGTTTGCCAAGTTTCATAACAGAATGACATTCGAGGAAGTCGTGGCAAAAAAAAATCAATGCTTCAAAATTTTGTTTTTTTTGCCACGACTTCCACGAATGTCATTCTGTCATGAAACTTGGCAAGCACTCAAAACATTGGTCAATGTTTGCCACCAAAAAAATTTAGAATTTTTAGAATTTTTTTAGATTGTACTGTTTATGCTAAGGTCATATGAGCTAAAACTGAGATGAGGACTTTCCAACACTTTTGTTAAGAATGAAAATGACATGCACATATAGGTGATGTTTTGTGAACATTTTGATATCTTATTTGCATTTTTCTGAGTTAGTGTGAATTTGTTATGATTTTTTCAAAGTGAAGGTCAAAGGGTCAAAGGGCAAAAGCATAAGAATTGCAAAGTGGCTTGTACAGAACAGGTGAGTTTCTGAAGTTAGGGGTAAAACAGACGAGTGGGACCCAACTAGGGGCATAAAATTAATTATCCCTAGTTTTTTTTAATATTTATTTGAAAATATTTTGAGACAACTTTTTGTACTTTTCAAAAAAAAAAATTGAATTTGAATTTCCATTTTTATAGAAAACGAAGAGGGGGACTTTGCCGGGAATTTCGAGGGATCATCTTCTGACTACTTTGATCAAGGAAAGCATTTTTTGAACTTGGGATATGGTGAATTGCTTGCATGGTTGCATCAGTTTGGAATTTCACCGTATATGTAGTAATAGTGAGAGCTTGCATGGTCATGTCATTGTGAGCATTGTTGCTTGTACCAAGAATCTTTCTAACGTGTGGAAATGGTGAGAATCCAGGAGTGTGTCTCCTGCCTTGGACGTGCTGGTGGGCACGGGCCATATCATGACACGATGGTGTCACCGTGGCATACGAAGTATGCCAGTCATAATAACAATACCTCCTGAGTCGACCTAGATCGAGTCTTGTTCCGTCAAGCCTAGCTAAATACCGTGCTGCCACTAGTCTTCCCATGAGGGGAGTGAGGTTTAGAAAGTTGCTAACCCCTGTCCGTGTGCACACCACCTAGAGGGGCCACGATGAGGGTTCCACGGATATGGACTAATGCCAGTCATCGGGTCAGGGGGCATGGGTGTATCCGGCTGGGCCATGAAGGGGGCACCCCTTGTAATCCGCGCGTATAAATAGTGATCCCATGCTATTCGAGACGATGGTCTCCCCGACTTAGAGTTTTTCTTGAACGATGCTTTGGGTGATTCCTGGCATCCGGAAAGTTAATCTGGTGTGTGCTGGTCAGGTGTGTTTTCAACCCAAAGACCGTGATGGGAATTAGTCAGTGTCTCGGTACTGACTAATGAAATCCCTTACTTGTGGGTAAAGAGTACACCCTCTGCAGAGTTATATCTATTCGAATAGTCGTGTCCATGGTCAAGGACATTAGCTGGGAAGGGTCAAGTGTTGGTCCCGGTGTCGATCTTCGGAGGAAATAATTAAATTGAGCATGAATTATTTTGCAGGTTAATTATTGTCACCACTGATGTCATCATGAATATAATTATCATCATTAATATTATTGTGGACTAACCTTGTTCTTCCGTGTGAATCTGGGTATCACTTGGGATGGCTAGTCCACCTGGATACCCGTTTTTATTTTTCTGGGTATCACTTGGGCTGGCTAGTCCACCTGGATACCCGTTTATATTTTTCTGGGTATCACTTGGGATGGCTAGTCCACCTGGATACCCGTTTTTATTTTTCTGAGTATCACTTGGGATGGCTAGTCCACCTGGATACTCACTCCTTTTCAACACCTCTCGAGGCATCGCTTTCAGACACCCGTTTGGCATTTCTTTTCAAGACCTGTCGAGGCGTCGCTTTCAGACACCCGTTTGGCATTTATTTTCAAGACCTCTCGAGGCGTCGCTTTCAGACACCCGTTTGGCATTTCTTTTCAAGACCTCTCGAGGCGTCGCATTTAGACACCTGTTTGGCATTCTTCTTGGAATTTCACGGGCGGTCCAGCATCCGATGTTCTACTTAACTTTCTTTGTTTGTCACTAAAATTATATATTCATGCCTCCGCACCATATTAATATTTATCATGCCATGATTAAATTTT
This sequence comes from Elymus sibiricus, assembly GCA_039707655.1. Taxonomy (NCBI): domain Eukaryota; kingdom Viridiplantae; phylum Streptophyta; class Magnoliopsida; order Poales; family Poaceae; genus Elymus; species Elymus sibiricus. The sequence continues at coordinate 167,051,739 of CM077670.1, forward strand.
GATCAGCATAAGCATATCTTTTAATCCAGCATGAGCATATGCATTCGGTATATCTTTTGTTCATAATGTTTGCGAGTACATTCCAACGTACTCACAGGCTTGTCCCTGGCTTGTTAATTTTGCCAGACCTGGAGGAAGACGAGCTTGTGGAGGAAGATTGCGCTAGCAAGCCCGACGCTTAGAGGTGTTCCTAGTCAGTCAACTTGTGGTCTTGGAGTCTACCACTTGTATCATCCGCAGTGCTTCCGCTACACCAATAAAATAGTCAAGCCTCACACTAACGCTTGGCTCTACTTTATTGTATCAGTGTTGTACCATCACCACACCACTGTCATATTCCGCCACCACCATATATTGACAAGCTTGTAATAAATTGTTGAGCACTCTGGCTCAGCCCTGTGTAATATTATGTATGTACTGGATATCTATATCAAGGGAGTCCACCAGTTGTGCTGATCTTGGGGCTGGTGTGACTCAGGGCTATTCTGTGATTTATTCCGGAACAGGCCCAACAAACCTTGGTATCAGAGCCAGGCTGACTATAGGAAGCCCTAGGTGCGATCGCTAGGAATAAAGGCAGTCCTAACATTTTTAGCATGCATCTCATGCATTGTAACAAATTTTCCTTGGTCATCATATACTTATGATATGACTATTTGGATTTTTTGTCTACTGTTGTAGATGTCTGGCGGCAGCTGTCCGACCCAGATTTTCACCAACAAGCCTGTGGGATTTTCCCGTCTTCTCGTCTACATCGCCAGAGTCGTGATGAGATCATCGGGTCGTTCGGAGTACACCGTTTATCCTGACAGGATCTCAGACACTCTGACTATGTACCAGGCCTCGGTATATATTCGGGGTGGGAACGCCATGCCACATCGCAACTATCGCTTTGTGGGGAGGGTCATGCCTACTGAGAGACATGCTATCCAGATGGTTGCCTGAGAGGCCATCGCTCGTCTTAGGGACATCCTTCTAGTCATGCAGACACGTCCCTATCATTATCTTCCATGCGATGTTCCATACACTAGTCACTATGCTTTCGCTTGCACCGCGGAAGATACGGACGAGGCTATTGAGCCCCTGGTTCAGTACATCATGGCTCTAGAGTCAGTCTTCACCTCACTGGTGGACGACTATCTTGCTGCACGGATGGACTTAGCCTGTGCGAGGACTGCTCGCAGGAGTGAGTTCCGTACTCCATCACCACGCGCTCCTCGCATTCCAACTCCACCATATGATCCTCCTACTCGTTCTGCGATTCGACGCTCATCTCCGAGCGATGAGTCTAGTCGCTTGGCTGCTCCCATACCGGTTAGGACTTCACCGCCTACGAGCACTGTGCCACCACGAGCAGGCGTGGCATCGATAGCTGCCCGACTGGAGACCATACCCGAGGAGGAGGAGGAGGAGGTCGAGTCTTCAGCACCCCGTCTGGGACTTACCCTCAGCAGGGCCTACGACGTTCCAGACACTCCGTGATGGCAGACGAGGCATCCAGACTGCATTCGCCTTTTATGGGAATGTAGCTGTAAAATATTTTCTGTTTCTTTTCCTTTTTGTAAGATGGGGAGTAGTGGACTTGGATCGCAGCATGCTAAGTGGACGGCACAGTACACTAGTCTAAATAAGCGGTCGTGTAAGCGTCACGGCTACGACGAGCATATTGTATAATTAAATCATGCATGTATAATTAAATCCTGCATGTATAATTAAATTTGCATGTATAATATAACCCGCTACTTTTATGCACTTATGTTTTTTTTGGGGGAAATTATTTTCAGTCTTTTAAAATTTATTTCTTCCCTTCATGATTTCTTTTCTCATCGGTGTTACGCAAATACCCCAGAAAGAAAATGCATCGTCCCTGGACTCGTTCCATGCCCAGTCCGCCAGAGGACAACTTTGCATGGATGGGAAATAATTTCACACCAGGACAGACAAGTCAGCAGAGCAATGATTTAGCATTCTCACAAGTATGCTGTCTGTATGAACAAATCCAGCAGCAGCACCAGGAAATGATGCAACACTTAATAAATATGGGGAATCACCAAGGACAGCACCAACCCAGATCAAAATTATCTGAGCTTCAGAGGACCAATCCAACTATCATTTCGCACACAGACAAACCTCTGGAGGCAGACGATTGGCTGCGTGATATTGAAAGAAAATTCGTCATAGCACAGTGTACGGACCAGGAAAAAGTGCTATATGCTCCGCACTATTTTTCTGGGACAGTAGCATCGTGGTGGGAAAATTCATGCCACACACACCCCAATGGAGGAGACATGACATGGGAGCAATTCAAGGAAAACTTCCAGGGAGCACATATTCCCAATAGTATTATGAAATTAAAGAAAAGAGAGTTTGAGGATCTCAAGCAACGGGGCACAACCGTAACCGAGTACCTCGATCAGTTTACCCAGCTAGCCCGTTATGCCAATGATGAATACATGACAGAAAGCAAAAAGATGGAGAAATTTCTCGATGGTCTGGTTCCATCTTTAAAGTGCCAACTAGTGGTCCATACTTTTCCGGACTTCAAGACACTGGTAGACAAGGCTATTATTCTGGAAAATGAGCACCGCAGTATAAATGAGATTCACAAGCGCCGTATGAACCAGTCAGTACCAATTCGCAACAACCAGCCCCGAAATGAATTTCAGAGGTCTGTGGCACCCCGTCCAGCAAATCCAACTCCACGACCGCAGCAAAATCGCAGTACCTTCAATAATAGGGCCAAAGAAACAATATTCCGTCCTGGCATCACCTGTTACGCCTGTGGAGCAGAAGGGCATTATGCTACGCAGTGCCCAAAACAGGGGAATAATACCCCCAAACCCAACAACAATGGCCGCAGTACTAATGCAGCACCGTGACACAACAACTTCAACAACAACCACAAAAAGGGGCAGGTTAACCACATGACATTTGAGGAAGCACAGAATGCACCAGACATCGCATTTGGTACGTTCCATGTCAACACAATTAATGCTACAGTTTTATTTGACTTTGGAGCTTCCCATTCATGCATCTCTAAAAGATTTGCCTCGAAGAATCAATTTCCTTTTTCGCCTTTGAAAAATTCAATGGTTATTCAGTCCTCGGGATCAAAGCAAAGCACCCAATGGTACTGCCAGGATGTGAACATTGAAATAAAAGGGATGAAGTTTCTAGCAAACCTTATTGTACTGGAAGCAGTTGATTTGGATGTTATTCTGGGAATGGACTAGTTGACCACAAATAAAGGTTTTATAGACTACTACAATCGTACAGTGACTCTCACCAATTGTCAAGGGAAGACAGTAAAGTTTGGTACAAGGGGAATTTCTAAGTCACAAGGAAAGTTAAATCAGGTAGACATGACAGAATTAAGCAAGGTTCCTGTGGTATGTGAATACCCCGATGTATTTCCTGAGGAGTTACCAGGCATGCCACCGGATCGTGAAATTGAATTTGTTATTGAACTAGCACCTAGAACGGCACCCATTTACAAGAAGCCTTATCGAATGGCTCCAACAGAGTTGGTTGAGCTAAAGAAACAAATTAAGGAATTATTGGAAAAAGGATATGTCCGACCCAGCTCATCGCCATGGGGATCACCGGTTTTATTTGCTAAGACAAAGGATGGTACCCTAAGGCTATGTATCGATTACAGGGCACTCAATATGGTCACTATCAAAAATAAATATCCACTACCGAGGATCAACGATCTGTTCGACCAACTGGCAGAAGCCAATGTTTTCTCAAAAATAGATTTGAGATCAGGCTACCATCAATTAAGAATCCAATCATCAGACATAACCAAGACTGCTTTTACCACCAGATACGGGTTATATGAATTCACTGTGATGCCTTTCGGATTGACCAACGCTCCTGCTTATTTTGTACATATGATGAACAAGGTTTTCATGAAATACTTGGACAAATTTGTGGTTGTGTTCATTGATGATATACTTATTTATTCCAAGACACCAGAAGAACATGAGCAACATCTTCGAATAGTTCTGGAAGAATTACGGAAAAATCAACTATATGCCAAATTCAGTAAGTGTGAATTTTGGTTACGAGAAGTTGGTTTTTTGGGACATGTACTGACACAAGATGGAATAGCAGTGGACCCAAGTAAGGTAAAAGCTGTCTTAGTATGGAAGCAACCCACCAACATGACTGAGGTCTGGAGTTTTCTTGGTCTGGCTGGCTACTATCGACGATTTATTGAAGGATTCTCCACCATAGCCAAACCCATGACTCATTTACTAAAGAAGGATAAGAAGTTTGAATGGACCGAAGCATGTGAGAAAACTTTCCAAGAATTAAAGAAGAGGTTAACAACGGCACCTGTTCTGATTGTGCCGGATGTGCACAAGAATTTTGAAATATACTGTGACGCTTCCAGAAAGGGCCTTGGGTGTGTATTAATGCAAGAAGGAAAGGTCGTAGCATATGCTTCAAGACAACTACGACGACACGAAGAAAACTATCCCATCCATGATTTGGAACTAGTAGCTGTGATACATGCACTCAAGGAATGGCGACATTTTCTCCTTGGAAATCGATGCGAGATATACACGGATCACAAAAGTCTTAAGTATATCTTCACCCAACCGGAATTAAACCTGCGACAGCGTCGCTGGCTTGAACTAATCAAGGACTATGATGTGGGAATGCATTACCATCCGGCTATAGCAAATGTTGTGGCAGATGCCCTCAGTCGAAATCCATGCACCGACAATGACCGGGTGCAATTCTCACAGCATGAGTTCAACCAGGAATTTTCCAAACTTAACATGGTTCTGGTCATGGAAGGAACCATTGCCCGCCTAGAAATAAAACCAGCATTGGAAGATCAGATCAAAGAAGCTCAGAAAAGACACCCCAGTATCAAGGGAATTAAAAAGAAAGTAAATTCAGGCAAGGCATCCGAATTTACCATCGATAGTCAGGGAATCCTGTGGTACGGGAAAAGATTATGCGTACCCAATAAGGAAGAGCTAAAGCAACAGATCTTGGCAGAAGTCCATACTACCCGGTACTCCATTCACCCAGGAGTAACCAAGATGTACAAGGATCTACAGAAAAAAATTGGTGGCACGGGATGAAAAGGGATATAGCCGTATATGTTGCACGTTATGACTCTTGCCAATGTATAAAAGCAGAACACCAGAGGCCAGCAGGGCTGTTATAGCCACTTAGAGTGCCTGAATGGAAATGGGATGAGATAGGAATGGATTTTATTGTTGGATTACTGGGGTCACGACACGGGAATGATGCTATCTGGGTTATCACAGATTTATTAACCAAGGTGGCACATTTCATTCTGGTAAAAACAACATACTCAACACAGAAGCTTGCCAGGTTATACCTCTCCCGAATTGTTTGCTTACATGGAGTACCCAAGACCATAGTCTCTGATAGAGGCACCCAGTTTGTCTCTAGGTTTTGGGATCACTTGCAGCAAGCCTTAGGAACTCAACTGGTATTCAGTACAGCATATCACCCACAGACAGGAGGATAGACTGAACGGGTAAATCAGATATTGGAGGACATGTTGAGAGCTTGTGTTCTTAGTTATGGAGTCAGCTGGGAGGACAGTTTGCCATATGCGGAATTTTCATATAACAACAGTTATCAAGCCAGTCTAAAGATGTCACCCTTCGAAGCTCTATACGGACAGAGGTGTCGTACCCCTTTCAATTGGTCTGAAACCGGAGATAGCCAAATCTTTGGCCCGGAAGTTCTCAAAGAAGCAGAAACAAAAGTAAAACTCATCCGAGACCGACTGAAGGCTGCTCAGAGACGTCAGAAAAGCTATTATGACCAGAAACACCGTCAGATTAGTTTTGAACCCGATGAATATGTGTATCTCCGGGTATCCCCAATGAAAGGACTACAAAGATTTAAGGTCAAAGGAAAACTAGCACCGCAATTTATTGGACCATTCATAGTAATTGCGAGGAGAGGCAAAGTTGCCTACCAACTGGAGCTACCAGCAGAATTGTCAGATGTTCATGACGTATTTCACGTGTCACAGCTGAGGAGATGTGTCAGTAACCCGGAAAAGCAAGTCTAGCATCAGAACTTGGATCTCCAACCAGACCTCACGTCTGAACGGAGAACCCAACAGAATGTGATAAAATTTTACAAGGTTCAGTGGAGTAATCACACCGAGGAAGAAGCAACATGGGAACGGGAAGATCATCTGAGAACTGAATATCCGTACCTGTTCGAGGGACAGCTGAAATCTCGGGGACGAGATTTTTCTTAAGGGGGGTAGGTGTTGTAACACCCCAACATTTTCTCTTTTGAATTTTTAAAATCTTTTCTTTAAAATAAAATCTTAGGATCATTATGGCACTATTTCTTTTTCCTTTTGTTTTGAAAATCATTTTAATTTTCAATTGGGTTTCAAAAAAAATTAAAATAATTCTGATTTGATGGTTTCTCACTTGAATAATTATTTTTGGAGGATCAAAAACATTTTTCATTCGGAAAAGTTTTTGAATAATTAAGATTATTCCAATGAAATAGCCCATTTCATTCTTTTCTTGCACTTATAAAATTCTCCCAACAATTTTTCTGTCACTTCTAAATTATCATTCAAGTCATCCTCACTCCCTAGGACAGTACCCAATACCTCTCCTCTCCATAAAAATATTTTTACCATATTTAGTAAAATTCCAAAGTTGGAAATTCATTTATTCTAGTTTCTTTGATTTACAAAGGAACTATAATTTCTCCAACTCTTCTGCAACCACAAAAATTATCCTAGCTACTTGACAGTACCAACAACCCATTTCACCAAAAACATTTGGTTCCACTATTCAAAATTTTCAAATTTCATTCAATTCAAATTTGGACCAGATTCAAACTTCACGATCAAAACCCAATTTTAATTGCTCCAAAAATTCTGAAACTTTGCCAGCCTCTCTTTTATGCATCAACACCTCACCACAAAAATTCTCACAAATTCCTAAAATGCCTAGAGCCCTCTGGTATTTCATCATACACCTGGTGTGCACACTGCAGCATTGTCAAAAAAATTCAGAAAATGGCAAAGTTCAGAGAACAGGGGAGTTCGGCGCCGTGCACTACACTCCACTGCATCTCCTCCACATCCATGCCTCCTCTGATCATAAATGCCTCCCCGGGACCCCTCTGGTCAGTCGCACGCCACCGACAGCACAGGAACCGGCCAATGCAATGACTACCGTCCTCAGCCGCGGCGGCCGAGCAGATCGGCACGGCCACCAGTGGCCATTACTCTCTCCACCGCTCCCTCTCCTACTTTCTCTCCACGCGTCACCTCCCTCTGCAGCTTCGCGCGCCGTCCACACCGTCTCGGCCCCGCCTGGCAGTCCGACACATCCGTACGGGAGCCTCGCCGTGGATAAGGCCGTAGATCTCGAATTCTTCCACGCTGGCACTTCCAGAGAACTCCACCGACCTCATCAACTCTACACCAACCGCGCTCGCCGCCCAAACCAACCTCGCCGGCCGGATTTACTCCGCCGTGATCCGCTCCGCCATTGACCTGCTTGGCTCGCCTATATAAGAGCTCCCCGAGCTCAACTTAGTACCCGCACCTCACCCACACACTCTCAATCGATCTCCCACGCACTCCCTCGACCTCGAGGGGGTCGTCTTCTCCATATCCGGCCGCCCGATCCGCCTCTGCCACCCTGAGTACCATGTCGCCGTTAGGCCACCTCCACCCTCCAAACTACACCAGTAGCCTCCTCGTGCACCCAATCATCCGTTTCGCACTTCAATTCGACGCAAGGACACCTATCTGGCAAGATCCAACCTCACCCGACACCGCCATCCGTCGGAGTTGACCTCGCCATCACTCTGGTGCTCGCCGGCGACCACCACCACCACCCACCGACGTGGGATCACTCACCGAGCACAACCCGACCATGGCCGCCCGCTGGAACGCCGGCGATCGTCGCCGGTGATCGCCGCACCTCCTCTATACACGCGCGCGAGCGCGTTTGATTTCAAACCTGACGGGTGGGGCCCACCCGTCAGCGTTTTATTCTTTTTTCCGTTTAAACAGAAAGCGCATTCTGTCTCTTTACGTTTTCTGCGCTGGAAAGCGTATTTTTCCCGAAACATTTTATGTTTAACCGCACAGGGACCCGCTGGCAAACATTTATTTTGTAGAAAAGCCCCTTGTTTTAAAACTTTAATAACTTTTTAACCACAACTCCGTTTTAATTGATTCTTTTTTTGAAATTCTTCTTTTTCACTCTAGTTTTTTTAATATGTATTTCAAAATATTGTGAGACAACTTTTTGTACTGTTGCAAAAAATTTAATTTTAATTTGAATTTCCATTTTAATAGAAAACGAAGAGGGGGACTTTGCCGGGAATTTCGAGGGATCATCTTCTGACTACTTTGATCAAGGCAAGCATTTTTTGAACTTGGGATATGGTGAATTGCTTGCATGGTTGCATCAGTTTGGAATTTCACCGTATATGTAGTAATAGTGAGAGCATGCATGGTCATGTCATTGTGAGCATTGTTGCATGCACCAAGAATCTTTCTAACGTGTGGAAATGGTAAGAATCCTGGAGCGTGTCTCCTGCCTTGGACGTGCTGGTGGGCACGGGCCATATCATGACACGATGGTGTCACCGTGGCATACAAAGTATGCCAGTCATAATAACAACACCTCCTGAGTCGACCTAGATCGAGTCTTGTTCCATCAAGCCTAGCTAAACACCATGCTGCCACTACTCTTCCTGCGAGAGGAGTGCGGTTTAGTAAGTTGCTAACCCCTGTCTGTGTGCACACCACCTAGAGGGGCCACGATGAGGGTTCCACGGCCATGGACTAATGCCAGTCATCGGGTCAGGGGGCATGGGTGTATCCAGCTGGGCCGAGAGGGGGCACCCCTTGTAATCTGCGCGTATTAATAGTGATCCCATGCTATTCGAGACGATGGTCTCCCCGACTTAGAGTTTTTTCTTGAACGATGCTTTGGGTGATTCCTGGCATCCAGAAAGTTAATCTGGTGTGTGCTGGTCAGGTGTGTTTTCAACCCAAAGACCATGATGGGAATTAGTCAGTGTCTCGGTACTGACTAATGAAATCCCTTACTTGTGGGTAAAGAGTACACCCTCTGCAGAGTTATATCTATTCGAATAGCCGTGTCCACAGTCAAGGACGTTAGCTGGGAATGGTCAAGTGTCGGTCCCGGTGTCAGTCTTCAGAGGAAATAATTAAATTGAGCATGAATTATTTTGCAGGTTAATTATTGTCACCACAGATGTCATCATGAATATTATTGTCATCATTAATATTATTGTGGACTAACCCTGTTCTTCCGTGTGAATCTGGATATCACTTGGGATGGCTAGTCCACCTGGATACCCATTTTTATTTTTCTGGGTATCACTTGGGATGGTTAGTCCACCTGGATACCCGTTTATATTTTTCTGGGTATCACTTGGGATGGCTAGTCCACCTGGATACCCGTTTTTATTTTTCTGAGTATCACTTGGGATGGCTAGTCCACCTGGATACTCACTCCTTTTCAAGACCTCTCGAGGCGTCGCTTTGAGACACCCATTTGGCATTTCTTTTCAAGACCTCTCGAGGCGTCGCTTTCAAACACCCGTTTGGCATTTCTTCTCAAGACCTCTCGAGGCGTCGCTTTCAGACACCCGTTTGGCATTTCTTTTCAAGACCTCTCGAGGCGTCGCATTTAGACACCCGTTTGACATTCTTCTTGGAATTTCTCGGGTGGTCCAGCGCCCGATGTTCCACTTAACTTTCTTTGTTTGTCACTAAAATTATATATTCATGCCTCCGGACCGTGATAATATTTATCATGCCATGATTAAATTTTTATCAGCATAAGCATATCATTTAATCCAGCATGAGCATATGCATTCGGTATATCTTTCGTTCATAATGTTTGCGAGTACATTCCAACGTACTCACGGGCTTGTCCCTGGCGTGTTAATTTGGCCAGACCTGGAGGAAGACGAGCATGTGGAGGAAGATTGCGCTAGTGAGCCCGACCTTTAGAGGTGTTCCCAGTCAGTCAATTTGTGGTCTTGGAGTCTACCACTTGTATCATCTGCAGTGCTTCCGCTACACCAATAAAATAGTCAAGCCTCACACTGACGCTTGGCTCTACTTTATTGTAGCAGTGTTGTACCATCACCACACCACTGTCATATTCCGCCACCACCATATATTGACAAGCTTGTAATAAATTGTTGAGCACTCTGGCTCAGCCCTGTGTAATATTATGTATGTACTGGATATCTATATCAAGGGAGTCCACCAGTTGTGCTGATCTTGGGGCTGGTGTGACTCAGGGCTATTCAGTGATTTATTCAGGAACAAGCTTGACACATATTTAGCAAGCAACTTACGGAAAGCACCATGAATAAAATGTGAACCACCATCAGTCATTAAATATCTAGGGACTCCAAACCTCGGGAAAATAACTTCTTTAAGCATTTTAATAGAAGTGTTATGATCAGCACTACTAGTTGGAATAGCTTCTACCCACTTAGTAATGTAATCAACAGCAACTAAGATATGAGTATACCCGTTGGATTTAGGAAAAGGTCCCTTATAATCGAAACCCCAAACATCAAATGGTTCAATAACAAGTGAATAATTCATAGGCATTTCCTGACGTCTACCAACGTTACCAATTCTTTGACATTCATCACAATAAAGGACAAACTTACGTGCATCCTTGAAAAGAGTAGGCCAATAAAAACCGGATTGTAATACCTTGTGTGCAGTTCGGTCTCCTGCATGGTGTCCTCCATATGCCTTGGAGTGGCACTTACGTAGGATCTGTTCCTGTTCATGCTCAGGTACAAAACGTCTAATAATACCATCTACCCCTTCTTTATATAGACGTGGGTCATCCCAAAAGTAATGTCTTATATCAAAGACAAACTTTTTATTTTGTTGATATGTAAAGCTAGGTGGTATGTATTTAGCAACAATGTAATTAGCATAGTCTTTATACTGATGTCTACTACACAACTTAATCTTGTAGACTCATGTTGGGCCTCCAAGCGCAGAGTTTTGTAGGACAGTAGCAATTTTCCCTCAAGTGGATGACCTAAGGTTTATCAATCCGTGGGAGGCGTAGGTTGAAGATGGTCTCTCTCAAACAACCCTGCAACCAAATAACAAAGAGTCTCTTGTGTCCCCAACACACCCAATACAATGGTAAATTGTATAGGTGCACTAGTTCGGCGAAGAGATGATGATACAAGTGTAGTATGGATAGTAGATATAGGTTTTTGTAATCTGAAAATATAAAAACAGCAAGGTAGCAAGTAACAAAAGTGAGCACAAACGGTATTGCAATGCTTAAAAACAAGGCCTAGGATTCATACTTTCGCTAGTGCAATCTCTCAACAATGCTAATATAATTGGATCATATAACCATCCCTCAACGTGCGATAAAGAATCACTCCCAAGTTCCTATTATAGGAGAACATAAGATAGAAATTGTTTGTAGGGTACGAAACCACCTCAAAGTTATCCTTTCCGATCGATCTATTGAGCTATTCCTATAATTCTCACAAACAGCCCTAGAGTTCGTACTAAAATAACACCATATGATACACATCAACCAACTCTAATGTCACCTAGATACTCCAATGTCACCACAAGTATCAGTGAGTTGATTATACGATATGCATCAAACAACTTCATAATCATAATATTCAATCCACACAAAGAACTCCAAGGAGCACCCCAAAGTTTCTATCGGAGAAAAGATAATGAAAACGCGCATCAACCCCTATGCATAGATTACCCCAATGTCACCACGGGAATCCGCGAGTTGAGTGCCAAAACATATATCAAGTGAATCAATATAATACCCCATTGTCACCACGGGTATTCATATGCAAGACATACATCAAGTGTTCTCAAATCGGAATATTCAATCCAACAATAATGAAACCTCAAAGGGAAAAGATTCGATTCATCACATCAAAGATAGAGAAGGAAGAAACAACATATGATCCAACTATATTAACAAAGCTCGCGATACATCAAGATTGTGCCATATCAAGAACACGAGAGAGAGAGAGAGATCAAACACATAGCTACTAGTACATACCCTCAACCCCGAGGGTGAACTACTCCCTCCTCGTCATGGAGACCGTCGGGATGATGAAGATAGCCTCCGCTGATGATTCCCCCCTCCGGTAGGGTGCCGGAAAAGGGCTGTAGATGAGATCATGGAGGTACAGAGGCTTGCGGCGGCGTAAAAACTCATCTAGGTTAACTTTCGGGGGTTTCTGAATATATATGATTTTTCAGCGTTGGAATCATGCGAAAAAGGCCCACAGGGGGCCCATGAGGCACTAGGGCGCGCCTGGGGGTTGGCGCACCCTGGTGGCTCGTGGGGCCACTGTGGGTCTTCTGGCCTCCTCCCGAAGCTTCTAGTGTCTCTTATGTTCCAGAAAAAATCATCAAGAAGTTTCGCTGCATTTGGACTTCATTTGATATAGATTTTCTGGAAAACCAAAAACAAGCAGAAAACAGCAACTGGCACTGGGCACTAGGTCAATATGTTAGTCCATGAAAATCATATAAAAGCCATATAAAAGTGCACCAAAATCATACAAAACTATAATAAACATGGCTTGAATACTTCATAAATTATAGATATGTTGGAGACGTATCAGCATCCCCAAGCTTAATTCCTGCTCGTCCTCGAGTAGGTAAATGATAAAAGACATAATTTATGAAGTGTGAATGCTAGCATAGTGCATAAGTTTGATCAATGATAATTCCAATCACTTTTCCTAGCATCAATATATATCATAATTAGTAGCTCATCTCATAAAACTTCTCATGATCAAGTAGCAAGCTATTCACCTGTTTAAAGTATAGGCCATAAACTTTCTTGAAAACTAACAAACTATGTTCTTAGTCATCAAACAATTGCAATTCATCTTATTTTCAGGAAGGGTCTATGTAAGAGCTTTGATCTAGCAAATTCCACATACTAAACCATCTTTTAGTCTTCCATGATTGCTAACACTCAAAGCATATTTTTAGAACAAACCGTTTCAGTAAAACACATAGGAAGATAAGGGCTTAATGTTTTGCCTCCCAACTTATTTATCTCAGAGATAATGTCAACAATAATAACTCATGATCACCTATATTCAACTGGATATATGTGCCTGGATCTTTCCCTACCACATAATGCTTGCCAACTAAAGAATAAATAGAGCAGAATAGGGATGAACATTAATGAATCTTGCATAAAAGTAAATACAGTAAAGTAAATGCATAAAAGTAAAAGATAGGCCCTTCGCAGAGGGAAGCAGAGGTTGTCATGCGCTTTTTGTTGTTGGATGCACAAGCCCTTAATGCAAAGGAACGTCATGTTATATTGCCCCTTGTGATAGCAACCTTTATTATGCAGTCCGTCGCTTTTATTTCTTTACCATCACAAGTTCGTACAATGCTTATTTTCCCTTAAAATAAAATATTATACATATTTTAGGAGCAATTTTTATTGCTTTTTACACCGATGACAACTTACTTGAAGGATCTTATTCAATCCATAGGTAGGTATGGTGGACACTCATGGCAAGAAACTGGGTTTAAGGGTTTTTGGATGCACAAGTAGTATCTCTACTTAGTACGAATTTTTGGCTAGCAAAAGATCCTAAGCAAGCACCACATGTTAGAGGATCCATGACAATATAACTTCTATGTGAACATAAACAAACATAACTCATTACGTTGTCTTCCTTGTCCAACGTCAACTACTTGATCAAGCTTGAAAATAATTAATGGGGGCTCACAATCATAAAATATGTCCAAGATAGTATTTTTTATATGTGAAATTTCTCTTCCTTCAAAATTCTTTCATGAATTGTTCAAGTGACCAATGCTATGTTTGTTAACTTTCAATAAATTTTACCACTTATACTTCTTGTATGTGAAGTCACTACTCCCCATGGGACAAGCATATGAAGCATATAAAATTTCAACTTTATGATATTCAATTCTTTCACAATTTACACATAGGATATAAGTGAAGCACAAGAGTAAATGACAAACTACTCCAAAAAGATATAAGTGAAGATCAAATGAGTAGTTAAGTAAATAGGTAGCTATGTGAGGACTCTCTCTCATTTAAATTTTTTAGATCTTAAGTATTTTATTCAAACAGCAAAGAAAACAAAATAAAATGACATTCCAAGGATAGCACATATCATGTGAAGAAGCAAAAACTTAGGCTCAACCAAAACTGACCGATAGTTGTTGATGAAGAATGGTGGGATTCCTACCGGGGCATCCCCAAGCTTAGATGCTTGAGACTTCTTGAGATATTAATTTGGGATGCCTTGGGAATCCCCAAGCTTGAGCTCTTGTGTCTCCTTAATTCCTCTCATATCATGGCTTCCCTAAATTTTAAAAACTTCATCCACACAAAACTCAACAAGAACTCGTGAGATAAGTTAGTATAAATCAACTCAAAACCTTAACATTCTCTACTGTAGCAAATCAAAAAAATTATAATTAAACATTGCATACTAAATTCCTCTTCATATTTAATACTCCTATCCTCAAATACAAACATTAAACACGCAAACATATGCAAACAATGCAACTATAACATCAATCTGCCAGTCTGTAAAGGGTGAATAAGAATCCATACTTCCCTAACTCCAAAAATACTGAAAAATTACCACGTGACAGAGAACTCATGCATTCTTACTGTGTAAAAATTTCATATTTTTATCATGTTCTTACTATTCAGGAATATTCTGGACATAACAGAAAACTTTCTGTTTTCAAACAGCAACACATGAACTTGCAAACTGAGCATGGTAAAGTCTATAATTGGCATTTTATTGAACTAAAAGATAAAAAACATGATTATTGATAACAGAAATAAAATCTCAACAAAATAAAATGACACTCCAAGCAAAACTCATATTATGTGACGAATAAAAATATAGCTCCGAGTGAGGTTACCGATAGTGTTGAAGACGAAAGAGGGGATGCCTTCCAGGGCATCCCCAAGCTTAGTTGCTTTGGTCTTCCTTGAATATTACCTTGGGGTGCCTTGGGCATCCCCAATATTAGGGTCTTGCCACTCCTTATTCTCCTCATATAGATATCTCACACAAAACTTGAAAAATTCAATCACACAAAACTTAACTGAACTTCGTGAGATAGGTTAGTATGATAAAAATAAATCATCCACTTAGGTACTGTCACGACAAGATTCATAATTGTTCTCACATAATGCCTACTGTATTCTATCATTTCCACAATTTATATATCTCAATATAAGCTATGGAAACACTAAAACAAGCAAACTATGAATCGAAAACAGAATCTGTCAAAAACAGAACAGCGTGTAGTAAGCGATTTAAAAACCATACTTCTGTACCTCCAACAATTCTGAAAAATTAGGACAACGTAAAACAATTGTAAACCAATTCCCTGTAAAAATTTCAGAATTTTATTATGCTCCAGTACATAATAGAAATTCCAGCACTGGACACAAAAGTTTCTGTTTTTGCACAGAATCGAATCAACAAGCATCCACACTATCCCAAAGGCTTTACTTGGCATATTATTGAAAGAAAACATATAAAACATGATAACTACAGTAGCTTAATCATGTGAACACACAAAAATAGTAGTTATAAGTGTTGGGTTGTCTCCCAACAAGCGCTTTTCTTTAATGCCTTTTTAGCTAGGCATGATGATTTCAATGATGCTCACATAAAAGTTGAAGAATTGAAACACAATGAGAGCATCATGAAGCATATGACAAGCACATTTAAGCCTAACCCACTTCCTATGCATAGGGATTTTGTGAGAAAATAGTTTATGGGAGCAATAATCAACTAGCATAGGAAGGCAAAACAAGCATAACTTCAAAACTTTCAACACATAGAGAGGACTCTTGATATTATTGAGAAGCCTACAAACATATGATCCTCTCTCATAATAATTTTCAGTAGCATCATGAATGAATTCAACAATATATCTATCACATAAAGCATTCTTTTCATGATCCACAAGCATAGGAATTTTACTACTCTCCACATAAGCAATTTTCTTCTCATTCATAATAGTGGGAGCGAACTCAACAAAATAACTATCATGAGATACTTGATTGGCATAATCCAATTGAAAATTAAAATCATGATGACAAGTTTCATATTTATCATTATTCATTATAGCATACATGTCATCACAATAATCATCATAGATAGGAGGCATGCAATCATCATAATAAATTTTCTCATCAAAACTTGGGGGACTAAAAATATCATCTTCATCAAATATAGCATCCCCAAGCTTGTGGCTTTGTATATCATTAGCATCATGGATACTCATAGAATTCATACTAACAACATTGCAATCATGCTCATCATTCAAAGATTTTATGCCAAACATTTTATTGAATTCTTCTTCCATCAATTGAGCACAATTTTCCGCTCCTTCATTTTCAAGAAAGACATTATAAAGACGAATAATATGACGCAACCTCAATTCCATTTTTTTGTAGCTTTCTTTTATAAACCAAACTAGTGATAAAACAAGAAACTAAAAGATTCAATTGCAAGATCTAAAGATATACCTTCAAGCACTCACCTCCCCGGCAACGGCGCCAGAAAAGAGCTTGATGTCGACTACACAACTTATTCTTGTAGACTCATGTTGGGCCTCCAAGCGCAGAGTTTTGTAGGACAGTAGCAATTTTCCCTCAAGTGGATGACCTAAGGTTAATCAATCCGTGTGAGGTGTAGGTTGAAGATGGTCTCTCTCAAACAACACTGCAACCAAATAACAAAGAGTCTCTTGTGTCCCCAACACACCCAATACAATGGTAAATTGTATAGGTGCACTAGTTCGGCGAAGAGATGGTGATCCAAGTATAGTATGGATAGTAGATATAGGTTTTTGTAATCTGAAAATATAAAAACAGCAAGGTAGCAAGTAACAAAAGTGAGCACAAACGGTATTGCAATGCTTAAAAACAAGGCCTAGGATTCATACTTTCGCTAGTGCAATCTCTCAACAATGCTAATATAATTGGATCATATAACCACCCCTCAACGTGCGATAAAGAATCACTCCCAAGTTCCTATTACAGGAGAACATAAGATAGAAATTGTTTGTAGGGTACGAAACCACCTCAAAGTTATCCTTTCCGATCGATCTATTGAGCTATTCCTATAAGTGTCACAAACATCCCTAGAGTTCGTACTAAAATAACACCATATGATACACATCAACCAACTCTAATGTCACCTAGATACTCCAATGTCACCACTAGTATCCATGAGTTGATTATATGATATGCATCAAACAACTTCATAATCATAATATTCAATCCACACAAAGAACTCCAAGGAGCACCCCAAAGTTTCTTTCGGAGAAAAGATAATGAAAACATGCATCAACCCCTGTGCATAGATTACCCCAATGTCACCACGGGAATCCGCGAGTTGAGTGCCAAAACATATATCAAGTGAATCAATATAATACCCCATTGTCACCACAGGTATTCATATGTAAGACATACATCAAGTGTTCTCAAATCTGAATATTCAATCCGACAATAATGAAACCTCAAAGGGAAAAGATTCGATTCATCACATCAAAGATAGAGAAGGAAGAAACAACATATGATCCAACTATATTAACAAAGCTCGCGATACATCAAGATCGTGCCATATCAACAACACGAGAGAGAGAGATCAAACACATAGCTACTAGTACATACCCTCAGCCCCGAGGGTGAACTACTCCCTCCTCGTCATGGAGACCGCCGGGATGATGAAGATGGCCTCCGGTGATGATTCCCCCCCTCCGGCAGGTTGCCGGAAAAGGGCTGTAGATGAGATCGTGGAGGTACAGAGGCTTGCAGCGGCGTAAAAACTCATCTAGGTTAACTTTCAGGGGTTTCTGAATATATATGATTTTTCAGCGTTGGATTCATGCGAAGAAGGGCCACAGGGGGCCCACGAGGCACCAGGGCGCGCCTGGGGGGGTGGCGCACCTTGGTGGCTCATGGGGCCACTGTGGGTCTTCTGGCCTCCTTCCGAAGCTTCTAGATCTCTTATGTTCCAGAAAAAATCGTCAAAAAGTTTCGCTGCATTTGGACTTTATTTGATATAGATTTTCTGGAAAACCAAAAACAAGCAGAAAACAGCAGCTGGCACTGGGCACTAGGTCAATATGTTAGTCCATGAAAATTATATAAAAGCCATATAAAAGTGCACCAAAATCATACAAAACTATAATAAACATGGCATGAATACTTCATAAATTATAGATACGTTGGAGACGTATCACATACCAAGGAGTATTACGAGAAGCATTTATCACAGCTAATTGTTCATCAGGAAAATCATCATTAATAGGAAGTGGGTCATCAAGAACATTTTCCATTCTAGACAAATTATCAGCTACGGGATTCTCAGCTCCCTTTCTATCAACAATATGCAAATCAAATTCTTGTAGCAGGAGAACCCATCTAATAAGTCTAGGTTTAGCATCTTTCTTTTCCATAAGATATTTAATAGCAGCATGATTAGTGTGAACAGTAACTTTGGAATCAACAATATAGGATCTAAATTTATCACATGCAAACACAACTGCTAAAAATTCTTTCTCAGTAGTAGCATAATTTCTTTGAGCACTGTCTAGAGTTTTACTAGCATAATGGATAACATTTAATTTCTTATCAACTCTTTGTCCTAGAACAGCACCAACAGCATAATCACTAGCATCACACATAATTTCAAAGGGTAGATTCCAATCAGGTGGTTGAACAATAGGTGCAGAAATTAAGGCTTTCTTAAGTATTTCGAAGGCTTCTACACAATCATCATCAAAAACGAATGGAACATCTTTTTGCAAGAGATTGGTAAGAGGTCTAGAAATTTTAGCGAAGTCTTTTATAAACCTTCTATAGAAACCAGCATGACCAAGGAAACTTCTTATACCTTTGATATCTTTAGGACATGGCATTTTGTCAATAGCGTCAACTTTAGCTTTATCAACTTCCATACCTCTTTCAGAAATTTTATGCCCAAGGACTATACCTTCATTCACCATAAAGTGGCACTTCTCCCAATTCAAGACAAGATTAGTTTCTTCGCATCTCTGCAAAACTCGATCAAGGTTTCTCAAGCAATCATCAAAAGAAGTTCCATAAACGGAGAAATCATCCATGAAAAGCTCAACAATCTTTTCACAAAAGTCAGAGAATATAGCAGTCATACATCTTTGAAAGGTAGCAGGTGCATTACATAAACCAAAAGGCATACGACGATAAGCATAAGTTCCAAAAGGACAAGTAAAGCTGGTTTTCTCTTGATCTTCAGGTGACACAGGTATTTGAGAGAAACCAAAATAACCATCAAGGAAACAAAAGTGTGTATGCTTAGACAATCTTTCTAACATTTGATCAATAAAAGGCAAGGGGTAATGATCTTTTCTAGTAGCTTTATTTAATTTCCTGAAATCAATTACCATCCTATAACCAGTTATAATTCTTTGTGGGATAAGTTCATTTTTATCATTGGGAACAACGGTAATACCTCTTTTCTTAGGAACACAATGAACATGACTTACCCATCTACTATCAGCTATGGGATAAATTATACATGCTTCCAGAAGCTTTAATATTTCAGTTCTTACCACATCCTTCATTCTAGGATTCAGCCTTCTTTGATGATCAACAACGGGTTTAGCATCTGGCTCCATATGAATTTTATGCTGACATAAAGTGGGACTGATGCCCTTAAGATCATCGAGAGTATATCCAATAGCGGCACAGTGCTTCTTCAGAGTTTTAAGTAATCTCTTTTCTTCATGCTCTGAAAGGTTAGCACTAATAATAACAGGATATATCTTCTTTTCATCAAGATAAGCATATTTAAGAGTATCAGGTAATTGCTTCAAATCAAATACATGATCACCCTTGGGTGGAGGTGGACCTCCCAAGGTTTCAACAGGCAAATTATGTTTCAGGATAGGTGCTTGTTTAAAGAATAATTCATCTATTTCATTTGTTTCATTCATATTCATGTCATTCTCATGCTCAAGCAAATATTGTTCTAATGGATCAGTAGGAGGCACAGCAATATAAGCAAGACCAATAATTTCATCTTTATTGGGTAATTCTTTATCATCAGGTTGTCTATGTAACTTAGAGAAATTAAACTCATGAGACATCTCACCAAAATTAACACTAACAATTTCTTTAGTGCAATCAATCTTAGCATTAACAGTATTCAAGAAGGGTCTACCAAATATAATGGGACAAAAATCATCTTGTGGTGATCCAAGAAGAAGAAAATCAGTAGGGTATTTGATCTTACCACACAAGACTTCAACATCTCTAACAATTCCAAGTGGTGAAATAGTATCTCTATTTGCAAGCTTAATAGTAACATCAATATCTTCAATCTCAACAGGTGCAATATCATTCATGACTTCTTGGTAAAGAGTAAACGGAATAGCACTCACACTAGCACCAATGTCACATAAACCATGATAGCAATGGTCTCCAATTTTAACAGAAATAACAGGCATGCCAACTACAGGTTTGTTTTTATCTTTAGGGTCTGGCTTAGCAATTCTAGTTGCTTCATCACAGAAATATATGACATGTCCATCAATATTATCAACCAAAAGATCTTTAACCATTGCAACACTAGGTTCAACTTTAATTTGTTCAGAAGGTCTAGGTGCTCTAATATTACTCTTATTAACCACAGTTGAAGCTTTAGCATGTTCCTTAATCCTAACAGGGAAAGGAGGTTTCTCAATATAAGCAGTAGGCACAACTGGATCAACATGGTAAACAATTGTTTCTTCTTTAACACTAATAGGTTCTTCATTCAATTCAATAGGTGGGTGATATTTAAACCATTTCTCTTTAGGGAGATCAACATGAGCAGCAAAAGATTCACAAAAGGTAGCTACTATCTCAGAGTCAAGTCCATATTTAGTGCTAAACTTACGAAAAGCATCAGTTTCCATAAAAGATTTAACACAATAAAACTCAAGATTTATACCTGACTCATTACCTTTGTCGATTTCCCAGTCTTCAGAGTTATGATTAATTCTTTCTAGAAGATCCCATATGGATTCAATAGTTCTCTTCATAAAGGAACCAGCAGAAGAAGTATCGAGAATGGATTGATCATTATAAGAAAGCCGAGCATAAAAGTTTTGAAGAATTATTTCTCTTGAGAGCTCATGATTGGGGCATGTGTGCAACATATACTTAAGCCTCCCCCAAGCTTGAGCGATACTTTCTCCTTCATGAGGCCAAAAATTATATATATAATTCCGATCACGATGAACCAAATGCATAGGATAAAATTTCTGGTGGAATTCCAGCTTCAACCGGTTCCAGTCTCATGTTTCAGTATCATCACATAGCCTATACCACATCAATGCCTTTCCCTCCAAAGATAAAGGGAATACTTTCTTCTTAACTCCATCTCCAGATAAACCTGCAAGCTTAAACAATCCACAAATTTCATCCACATAGATCAAGTGCATATCGGGATGTACCGTTCCATCTCCTGCATAAGGATTAGCTAGCAGTTTCTCTATCATACCCGAAGGGATTTCATAATAAATATTTTCAGTAGGTTCAATAGGTTGAGGAGCAACTCTTATTGCTTCCGGTCGAGGTGAAGATACCCTGAACAATCCCCTCAAAGGATTACTTTCCATAGTGAAAAGTGACAATAAATTTCAGCACGTAATATAAATGTTTCCTTACCAAATTCCACTCACCAAGGGCGCTTCACTCCCTGGCAACGGCGCCAGAAAAGAGCGTTGATGACCCACAAGTATAGGGGATCAATCGTAGTCCTTTCGATAAGTAAGAGTGTCGAACCCAACGAGGAGCAGAAGGAAATGACAAGCGGTTTTCAGCAAGGTATTCTCTGCAAGTACTGAAAGTAGCAGTAACAGATAATTTTGATAGCAAGATAATTCATAACAAGTAACATGTAGTAACGGTAACAATAAGTGCAGCAAGCTGTCCAAATCCTTTTTATAGCAAAGGACAAGCCGGAACAATCTCTTATAATAAACAAAGCGTTCTCGAGGACACATGGGAATTTCATCTAGTCACTTTCATCATGTTTGTTTGATCGCGTTCGCTACTTTGATAATTTGATATGTGGGTGGACCGGTGCTTGGGTGCTGTCCTTACTTGAACAAGCCTCCCACTTATTATTACTCCCTCTCGCAAGCATCCGCAACTATGAAAGAAGAATTAAGATAACTCTAACCATAGCATGAAACATATGGATCCAAATCAGCCCCTTACGGAATAGCGCATAAACTAGGGTTTAAGCTTCTGTCACTCTAGCAACCCATCATCTAATTACTACTCCACAATGCCTTGCCTTAGACCCAAAGATGGTGAAGTGTCATGTAGTCGACGTTCACTCGACACCACTAAAGGAAGCAACAACATACATATCATCAAAATATCGAACGAACACCAAATTCACATGATTACTTATGACAAGACTTCTCCCATGTCCTCAAGAACAAAAGTAACTACTCACAAATCATATTCATGTTCAATACCAGAGGGGTATTGAATAGCATTAAGGATCTGAACATATAATCTTCCACCAAATAAACCAACTAGCATCAACTACAAGATGTAATCAACACTACTAGCAACCCACAGGTACCAATCTGAGGTTTTGAGACAAAGATTGAATACAAGAGATGAACTAGGGTTTGAGATGAGATGGTGCTGGTGAAGATGTTGATGAAGATTGGTCCTCCCACGATGAGAGGATCGTTGGTGATGTCAATGGCTTTGATTTCCCCCTCCCGGAGGGAAGTATCCCTGGCGGAATCGCTTCGCCGGAGGGCAAAATAGCTCCTGCCCAGGTTCCACCTCGAGACGGCAGCGCTTCGTCCCGAAAGTATTCTCATTATATTTTCTAGGGAAAACGACCTTATATAGCAGAAGGAGGGGGCCAGACGCCAGCTGTGGGCTCCACAAGGCAATAGGGCGCGCCCAGGGGGGGCGCGCCCTGTTGCCTTGTGGGCAACTGGTGGGTCCCCTCTGGTATTTCTTTTCTCCAGTATTTTTTATATATTCAATAAAAAATCTCCGTAAAATTTCAGGTCAATTGGAGCTCTATAGAATAGGTATCTCTGATGTGGCTATTTCAGGTCAAGAATTGCAGCTGCCGGGATTCTCCCTCTTCTTGTAAATCTTGCAAATTAAGAGAGAAAAGGCATAAGAATTGTACCATAAAGTGAAATAATGATTAAAAACATAATAATTAACAGTAGGAAATCATGATGCAAATTGGATGTATCAGTACCCTTGCATATCTCCATCAACTTCTTGATTTCTTCATAATCATTGATCTGACTTGATTTTTCTTGTCCTTGCAGAGATAGAGAGCCACTGGTGCACAGGGCGAAACGAGACTAGGCTGCGGTAGAAAGCGAGCCCACGACAAGCGCTGGCGGGGT
Organism: Elymus sibiricus; assembly: GCA_039707655.1. NCBI lineage: Eukaryota > Viridiplantae > Streptophyta > Magnoliopsida > Poales > Poaceae > Elymus > Elymus sibiricus. Next base: position 167,075,269 of record CM077670.1, read on the forward strand.
GCGGCATCTACTGATGTTGCCATTGTTAGCACCCAGCCCAACCCCCGGCATGGGGCCATGACGCAGTACCCGCTTGCAAGCTCTAGTGTCGACGCTCCTATCTCCGAACTTGACGAAGAGATGGGAGGAGACCACCAGGAGAAGGAGCACCCAGAAGCAGATCATGTAGTGGCGTCTCCTTCCACCAACATCCCGGAGAGCAGCTCACTGACAAGGGCCTCCACTGATGATCCTGTCCGCACTAAGGACATACCGGCAGACGAAGCTGCCGGCAGCTAGGCGACGACAACCGAGGTTGCCGGAGAAGAGAACATCTCTTCTCAACAAAACCAAACAGGTAATCCACTTGCTTTTGAGCGCTTCTGATCCTTGGTAATTTTCTTTCTCCTTTTTTTGTTTTCGTGAACTTGATTTTGATTTTTTTCTCCCACCTTCTTCTTCTCAGATCCACCTCAGGTTGAAGACATGGACACTGATGTCGATGTCGATGGGATCACGAAGAGCGCGGCCGACGAAGCTGCCAAGGTCGCCGCCAAGGAAACCGCAGACGCCGCTGCTGAAGAAGCGGCAAGGGTTGCCGGAGAAGAGACCGGCAAGGGGTCTGTGGAGGAGACCGCCAAGGTAGTTTCCAAAGAAGTTGCCAAGGCCACTGGTGGCGAATCCGTCCCAGGAGCGTGTAACACCCCAAAAATTTAACCATATTTTTATTAAGTAAAATTTGGCCAGATATAAAATTTTGAATTATATTAGGTCTTTTATTAATTTCAGAGTATTTTCTGTTTTCTATCTTCTAAAATTCTTCCCTCCATATAGAAATTTTTTGCAAAATATTGTGGGCTTTGGTAGTTTTCTTAAAACTTTCCATTTATATTTTAAACAACAGTAGAAATTATTTTCATAATAAAATTTGCCCAGAAATAATTCTTTTAATAGCAATTTCAATCTTTGAGATGCTTCTGTTGCACTATAATTATTTTAAATAATTTTTCTAAAAATCCACAAAAATTATGAGGGGTCATATGATGCATATAGATCACTTTTTTGCAAAAAACCCAACTTGGTCTTTTGAAAATTTTGAGCAAAACATCCTCATTTCAATGTTGTCCAATTCCTAGTTTACAACTACAACCTCCATTTTTCTTGCTCCAAAAATTCTGAAATTATTCCACCCTATAGTCCTTCCAACCAAACCCTTAAGTACAGAAGATCAACTCCATTTGCATCTTGGAAGACCTCCAAATAAATCCTCCAAGTTTCTGTCCAGAACTGAATTCTGGTAAAACTTGCACTAACAAGTTTTTCTTTTCGCCAAACTAACTCCACCACAATCTCTATAATCCAGTGAGACATCATCCTGTTAATTTTCATAGCTAACAAAAATGCCTAGGATGCCTTAGCATTTCATCAAGCAATTTGTGTGCATGACTGAATTGTTGCACTTTTCTAAACTTCAAATACCACTTGACCTCCTGACCAAACCAACATGTCCCTCATATCCACCAGACCAAGAATAGGCACCATGACAAAATTCATCATCAGTAGACCTCCCTAGGATGCTATGGCATTTCGTCGAATGCCTGGTGTGCGTGCACAGAGCGCGGCCAGAGCGCGTGTATTGCAGCCACTGCATCGAGCTGCTGGCGCGCTCCTGTTGCCTCCCTCTCTCGTCCTAGTCCTCCGTTGGATCACCCCGTCCACCTTGAGCCCTGCCGACACTCTCCCTTGGCCGCTAGCGCCGTCCACCGCCGCCCGGCGTTGCCGTCTCTGCCACGTCGCTGCCAGGACGCGTGGCTCACCTCTAGGCCGCCACAGCCCCCCCTGAGCCAACCGCCAACCGCACGAGCACATCCACTCCCCCACCGACCCTGGCCACCACCCACAACCGCTTCTCCGGCGTAGTAATGGCCGGCACCGTCGTGCCTTCTTCGGGAAGCCACGAAATCGACCTCCCCCGCCTATTAAAGCCCCCTCGAGTTCGTTCCCCTCCTCGGCAGTCCTCAACTCCTCTCTGTATACCACCCCGAGCAGCCAATCAAGCCGAGGTGGTCGTCTTCTTCATCTCCGGCAACTACGGCCGCCACCACTCTCCGTCGAAGCCGTCACAACCAAAGCCTCCCTCGCCTATTTTTTTCTCTCCAGTAGCCTCCACTTGAGTCCGCGACTCCATTCCCCCTCCCAATTTGGCTCAAGATCAACCGTGGGTGAAAACCCCAATTCGGCTCTGCCACGGTGCTTCGGGAGATCTCGCCGCTGGCGAGGTGGGGCTTCCCGCCGGCCGTGCCCTACCCCAGGAGGACCGCCCAGCCTTACTGAGCACGCCCATGTGCTCGGCCCCCCAAGAAGAGCCGCCGTGTGCCGGCGAGGTTCGCCGGTAGCCACGGCCAGAGGAGGGAGAAGACTAGCTTGACCAGGGTCAAACCCGACAGGCGGGACCCACTGTTAGTGGCTGATGGTCACGGTCCGTGGCTGTAAGTGAAGGCGTATTCATCTGAATACGATTTCTTTTCTGGGAAAATGTATTCCCTCGAAGTACGCCTCCGATGTCGGCAGTTTCTCCGTGCGGCCGAATAGCTGGGCCCGGCCCACTGGCGCCACGCGGCTAAACAGCGCCCAGGGCGCCCTCCTGCTCAGCCCATCAGTGATGTTTTTTCTATTTTTCTTTTCCAATAGATTTCAAATAATCCTACAGTGGCCATTTCAAAACCAAATTTGATGATTCAAATTTCTACATACTCCTAAATTCATGCTCTATTAATCCAGCTAGGGTGAACATTTTTCCTAAGCTCTGTTTCTGTTGGATCTATTAAATAGTCCATTTCTTCATTATTTCCAGCTTAGAAATTCCCTAGGAAAATCATATAAACTCCAAATCATTTGATTCTTTTTCTGATATTCCTTATTTTTCCTCTAGTTTACTTTAGTATTTATTTCAAAAAAATTCAAACAACTTTATTGCACTGTTTTCAAATTATGTAGTAATTGCAATATTTTTGAAAATAGGAAAAATGGAGGGAAGAGAATTTTCAAAACTTTTGGAGTGCACCCAATCTTTCCACATGATCAAGGCAAGCATCTTGAACACTTGATATGGTGAAGGCATGGTTAATTATTTGCAAGAATAATTGAATCAGGAATATGTTGAAATCAAATAAAATTTGCATATTGCTGGTTATACATGCATGATTCCTTGATAATATTTTTCTTCATTTAAACATGAAGTATGAGTGAGTATGGTTATTTTCTCATGTCACATATGCCTATGTTGGTCCACTAATCTACAGGAAAGAATCAGTCACGAGAAAAGTGACCGTGAGACTGAAATCTTGTTGTGACGAGAATGATCGGTGAGGGCATGTTGGGACATGCCAGTTGGTGACCCTGTCGGGTATTACCAAGGAAATATATTGTGCTAACCTTTGCAAGAAAACTTAAACCTCCTGAGTCGACCATAGATCGAGTCTTGTTCCGGTAACCCCCATACTTGTTTCGTACTGCCACTTGTCCCTGCCACAGGTAGGGTACGGTTCAGTAAGTTGATAACCCCTTTCATTGCACACACCGTACAGAGAGGCAATGGTGAAAGATACCAGTGGCCTCTGGTAGGCATGTCACCTGGTCAGGGGGCATGGGTGTATCCAGCTGGGCCGACAGGGGCGCTCCACTACATCTCCTCCATGTCGCACCCGAGCTCCTCTCCCTCTCTCTTCTCCTGCAGCTCGTTGCCGGTGGAGTCTCGAGCACGGCCACTGTCCATCTATAAATAGAGCCATCCCCGAATCCTTCTAGCCATCACCCTCACCTCCTCTGGCCACAAATTACTCCCCAGCAAGCACGGCAAGGCCGGGAGGGCCTCCTGCCGCCGATCATCGCCGGAATCTGCCGTGGATCCACCTGGATCGTGCACTCATTCTAGTCGCTCCCAGCTCCGTCCACTGCTTCCATCGAGGTCGTGGTAATCTCCTGAGCTCGACGGTACCACTGGTTCGCCGGATCGTCGCCGGAATCGATGTATCCGACGAGCTCCACCACCGCCGTCTCTGGAGAAGAACACCCCGACGCCGTCCGGCCACCCCCGCCGTCACTTCGGGTATGTACGTGGTCGCAGTGACGTGCTGAGTCCATCCCGCCAACTGCCGGCGACCGCCGTGGTCTCCTCGCCGGAGAACCACCGGCGACAGCGCCGCCTCCCCTGTTCCCTCTCTCCCTCCCTTTTAACCCTGATAGTGGGACCCCACTATCAACATCTCTCTCGCGGCCAAACTGTTTTCTAAGTGGAGGCGTATTCGGAAAATACGTCTTCGACGTGGCCTGTTCTAGAAATTCGATTAAATTCATTTAGATCCAGATGTTGACCAGAACTTTGACCAGCTCTAATTCCTATTCTATAAGTCCAACTGAGTTGATTCTTTTTGCTACTGGTTTGTATTGAGCTAAAGTTTATGCATGCCAAATTTCAGAATTTTCCTTACTATTTGGAATTTCTGGTGAAATAAAATGTTTTATGTGACATTTTATTTTTGCATTTAAAATATTTTCAGAAGCTCCTAGTTGTGTTGGAGAAGACCAGGAGTATTGTGACACTCCTCTGAACCAAGGCAAGCCACAACATTCATATGCAAGGATGGTATTGCAATGGCAATAGTTATTTGAATTAAATTCATCATATATTCCACTATTAAAATAATGTGCTATATAAAACTTATTGCATTGTATTTGTTCCATGTCATTTTGATGCTATGCAGTAGAGAAGATGTTTCTTGCTAAGTGTGCAGTAGAGATCATGTCATATACTCCCATGGTAGCATGATGCATTCTTTACTCATGATCATGACCCGTGCATCCATTCACACACTATGGCTTGAATCTTTTTATTTCAAGTTAAAATTGATGATAATTCAACTTGAACAAGCTGTTGATCGAGTCATGGTGCCACCGAATCGAGCTCACCAGTGCAACCACACTTGATTGGATGGGGAGGCCCTAATGCGGTCTATTTTCATGCCTCTCGCCGGTGCCTCCTAGTAGGGAAGGTTGTGCACTGGCGCTACACTGGCCCGGTAGGCAGTCATAACCTTGTGTGCCCGAGTTTTACGGTACCGAGGTCCCCGTTTGGGATGATGTTTTTGTTTGGACAAGACGGTGGCAGCCACAGAGCTGGCGGGTGTCACGAGTTGACATCAGGGCCACCCATGACATAGCCCAAAGGGGAGTTTGTCGGAGTGGCCGGGAGAGTGTCATGAAATAGATTGGTTTTGTCGGAATATCGTTGGTCCACCTGAATGGGAGCACGAGGCCATGAGTTCCGTAGTGTGGGTATAGTGTACTAACCTCTGTAGAGTGTATAATCTATCGATAGCCGCGTCCTCGGATATGGACACAGTTCGTAGTACGTCACACCGTGGGTCAACAGATATAATTAACCTGCACACTAAGATTCACAAGATGGCACATGCAGAATTGGTGATCGTGTGAGGATCACTATGGACGGTATTGCTGTGATCAAGTGAGGATCACGTTGGTAAGTTATTGACGGTGGTTATGTGGTGACCCCGGAATGGTAAGTTGGTCCCAGGGACCACGGCAACTTTTCACGCACACTTCATGTTGGATAGTATCATGCTCATGCATTAAACTTGTTAAATTCCTTGTTATTGTTTGTCGTACTTGTTTTGTTTGCTGTGAGCTTGCGAGTACATTCAAAGTACTAACCTAGCTTATCATGCCAGATGCAGGAGAAGCCATGCATGGTGTTGATGTCGAGCAGTATGTCGCGCTCTAGGCCGTGTCCCAGCTGTGTCCCTGTAGAGTGGAGTTCCGCTACCTCGTCGTTCCGCTGCCGAGTAGTAGTTCCCCCTTATCATCGAGGTCCCTGAGATGTCTACTAAATAATGTACATAAGTGCAGCCACACCGTGTGTGCCGCTTGGCCTCGCTTATCATTTAATATGTGAACCTATGTATCCGCTAGAGATCAATAAAGCGGTTATTTTCTGTACCAAGTTGTTGTGTATTGCCAGAAGACTTGATCTCTGGGCTGGCAATGCAAGGTAAACTGGTTGCTCTGAGCCGGGGTGCCACAATGTCCCTCATCTCCACCAGACCAAGAATAGGCACCATGAAAAAATTCATCATCAGTAGACCTCCCTAGGATGCTATGGCATTTCGTCGAACGCCTGGTGTGCATGCACAGAGCGCGGCCAGAGCGCGTGTATTGCAGCCACTGCATCGAGCTGCTGTCGCGCTCCTGTTGCCTCCCTCTCTCATCCTAGTCCTCCGTTGGATCACCCCGTCCACCCTGAGCCCTACCGACACTCCCTTGGCCGCTAGCGCCGTCCACCACCGTCCACCGCTGCCCGGCGTTGCCGTCTCTGCCAGGTCGCTGCCAGGACGTGTGGCTCGCCTCTAGGCCGCCACAGCCCCCCCTGAGCCAACCGCCAACCGCACGAGCACATCCACTCCCCCATCGACCCTGGCCACCGCACACAACCACTTCTCTGGCGCAGTAATGGCCGCCGCCATTGTGCCTTCTTCGGGAAGCCACGAAACCGACCTCCCCCGCCTATTTAAGCCCCCTCGAGCTCGTTCCCCTCCTCGGCAGTCCTCAACTCCTCTCTGTAAACCACCCTGAGGAGCCAATCAAGCCGAGGTGGTCGTCTTCTTCATCTCCGGCAACTACGGCCGCCGCCACTCTCCGGTCGAAGCCGTCGCAACCAAAGCCTCCCTCGCCTATTTTTTTTCTCTCCAGTAGACTCCACTTGAGTCCGCGACTCCATTCCCACTCCCAATTTGGGTCGAGATCAACCGTGGGCGAAAGCTCCAATTCGGCTCCGCCACGGTGCTTCGGGAGATCTCGCCGCCGGCCGTGCCCTACCTCAGGAGGACCGCCCGGCCCTACTGAGCACGCCCATGTGCTCGGCCCCCCAAGAAGAGCCGCCGTGTGCCGGCGAGGTTCGCCGGAAGCCATGACCAGAGGAGGAAGAAGACCAGCTTGACCAGGGTCAAACCCGACAGGCGGGACCCACTGTCAGTGGCTGATGGTCACGGCCCGCGGTTGTAAGTGAAGGCGTATTCATTTGAATACGCTTTCTTTTCTGGGAAAACGTATTCCCTCGAAGTACGCCTCCGACGTCGGTAGTTTCTCCGCGCGGCCGAACAGCTGTGCCTGGCCCACTGGCACCACGCGGCTAAACCGCGCCCAGGGCGCCCTCCTGCTCAGCCCATCAGTGATATTTTTTCTATTTTTCTTTTCCAGTAGATTTCAAATAATCCTACAGTGGCCATTTCAAAACCAAATTTGATGATTCAAATTTCTACATACTCCTAAATTCATGCTCTATTAATCCAGCTAGGGTGAACATTTTTCCTAAGCTCTGTTTCTGTTGGATCTATTAAATAGTCCATTTCTTCAATATTTTCAGCTTAGAAATTCCCTGGGAAAATCATTTAAACTCCAAATCATTTGATCCTTTTTCTGATAGTCCTTATTTTTCCTCTAGTTTATTTTAGTATTTATTTCAAAATTTTCCAAACAACTTTATTGTACTGTTTTCAAATCAAGTAGTAATTGCAATATTTTTGAAAATATGAAAAATGGAGTGAAGAGAATTTTCAAAACTTTTGGAGTGCACCCAATCTTTCTGCATGATCAAGGCAAGCATCTTGAACACTTGATATGGTGAAGGCATGGGTAATTATTTTCAAGAATAATTGAATCATGAATATGTTGAAATCAAATAAAATTTGCATATTGCTGGTTATACATGCATGATCCCTTGATAATATTTTTCTTCATTTAAACATGAAGTATGAGTGAGTATGGTTATTTTCACATGTCACATATGCCTATGTTGGTCCGGACTAATCTGCAGGAAAGAATCAGTCATGAGAAAAGTGACCATGAGACTGAAATCTTGTTGTGACGAGAATGATCAGTGAGGGCATGTTGGGACATGCCAGTTGGTGACCCTGTTGGGTCTTACCAAGGAAATATATTGTGCTAACCACTGCAAGAAAACTTAAACCTCCTGAGTCGACCATAGATCGAGTCTTGTTCCGGTAACCCCCATACTTGTTTCGTACTGCCACTTGTCCCTGCCACAGGTAGGGTACAGTTCAGTAAGTTGATAACCCCTTTCATTGCACACACCGTACAGAGAGGCAATGGTGAAAGATACCAGAGGCCTCTAGTAGGCATGTCACCTGGTCAGGGGGCATGGGTGTATCCGGCTGGGCCGAGAGGGGGGCACCCCTTGTAATCCGTGCGTATAAATAGTGATCACATGCTATTCGAGACGAAGGTCTCCCCGACTTAGAGTTTTTCTTGAACGATGCTTTGGGTGATTCCTGGCATCAGGAAAGTTAATCTGGTGTGTGCTGGTAAGGTGTGTTTTCAACCCAAAGACCGTAATGGGAATTAGTCAGCGTCTCGGTGTTGGCTAAAGAAATCCTTTACTTGTGGGTAAAGAGTACACCCTCTGCAGAGTTATACCTATTTGAATAGCCGTGTCCGCGGTTAAGGACTACAGTCTGGGTTGGTCAAGTGTCGATCTTAGTGTCAGTCTTCAAAGGAAATAATTAAAATTGAGCATGATTCATTTTTGCAGGATGATTATTGTCACTACTGATGCCAGCATGAATATTATTGTTATCATGAATATTATTGTGGACTAACTCTGTTCTCCTATGTGCAACCTGAGTATCACTTGGGATGGCTAGTCCACCTGGATACTCATTTATATTTTTCTGGGTGTCACTTGGGATGGCTAGTCCACCTGGATACTCATTTATATTTTTCTGGGTATCACTTGGGATGGCTAGTCCACCTGGATACCCAGTTTCATTTTCTTTTCTAAGTATCACTTGGGATGGCTAGACCACCTGGATACTCAGATTTATTTTCTTTCTGAGTATCACTTGGGATGGTTAATCCACCTGGATACTCATTTCTTTTCAAGACCTCTCGAGGCGTCGCATTCAGACACCCGTTTGGCATTTATTTTCAAGACCTCTCGAGGCGTCGCTTTCAGACACCCGTTTGGCATTTCTTTTCAAGACCTCCCGAGGCGTCGCTTTCAGACACCCGTTTGGCATTGGGTGTGTTGGGGACACAAGAGATTTCTTGTATTTGGTTGCAGGGTTGTTTGAGAGATACCTCTTCATCCTACGCCTCCCATGGATTGATAAACCTTAGGTCATCCACTTCAGGGAAAATTGCTACTGTCCTACAAAACTCTGCGCTTGGAGGCCCAACACGAGTCTACAAGAATAAGTTGTGTAGTAGACATCAAGCTATTTTCTGGCGCCGTTGCCGGGGAGGTGAGTGCTTGAAGGTATAGCTTTAGATCTTGCAATCGAATCTTTTTGTTTCTTGTTTTATCACTAGTTCGGGTTATAAAAGAAAACTACAAAAAATTATGGAATTGAGGTTGCCTCATATTATTCGTCTTTATAATGTCTTTCTTGAAAATGATGGAGCGGAAAATTGTGCTCAATTGATAGAAGAAGAATTCAATAAAATGTTTGGCATAAAATCTTTGAATGATGAGCATGATTGCAATGTTATTAGTATGAATTCTATGGGTATCCATGATGCTAATGATATGCAAAGCCACAAGCTTGGGGATGCTATGTTTGATGAAGATGATATTTTTAGTTCCCCAAGTTTTGATGAGAAAATTTATTACGATGATTGCATACCTCCTATCTATTGTGATGACATGTATGCTATAAGGAATAATGATAAATATGAAACTTGTCATCATGATTTTAATTTTCAATTGGATTATGCCAATCAAGTATCTCATGATAGTTATTTTGTTGAGTTTGCTCCCACTATTATGAATGAGAAGAAAATTGCTTGTGTGGAGAGTAGTAAATTTTTTATTCTTGTGGATCATGAAAAGAATGCTTTATGTGATAGCTATATTGTTTAATTCATTCATGATGCTACTGAAAATTATTATGAGAGAGGATCATATGCTTGTAGGTGTTGCAATAATATCAAGTTTCCTCTTTATGTGTTGAAAGTTTTGAAGTTATGCTTGTTTTGCCTTACTATGCTAGTTGTTTTTGCTCCCATAAATTGTTTTCTCACAAAATCCCTATGCATAGGAAGTGGGTTATACTTAAATGTGCTAGTCATATGCTTCATGATGCTCTCTTTGTGTTTCAATTCTTTACTTTTATGTGAGCATCATTGAAATCATCATGCCTAGCTAAAAAGGCATTAAAGAAAAGCGCTTGGTGGGAGACAACCCAATATTTATACCTACTGTTTTTGTGTGTTCACATGATTAATCTACTGTATTAATCATGTTTTATATGTTTTCTTTCAATAATGTGCCAAGTAAAGCCTTTGGGATAGTGTGGATGCTTGTTGATTTGATTCTGTGCAAAAACAGAAACTTTTGCGTCCAGTGCTGGAATTTATATTCTGTACTCGAGCATGAAAAAATACTGAAATTTTTACACAGTATTGGGTTACAAATTTTTTACGTTTTCCTAAGTTTTAAGAATTTTTGGAGGTACAGAAGTATGGTTTTTAAATCGCTCACTACATGCTGTTCTGTTTTTCACAGATTCTGTTTTCAGTGCATAGTTTGCTAGTTTTAGTGTTCCCATAGCTTATATTGAGTAATATAAATTGTGGAAATGATAGAATACAGTAGGCCTTATGTGAGAACAATTATGAATCTTGTCTTGACAGTACCTAAGTGGATGATTTATTTTTATCATACTAACCTATCTCACCAAGTTCCGTTAAGTTTTGTGTGATTGAAGTTTTCAAGTTTTGGGTGAGATATTCATATGAGGAGAATAAGGAGTGGCAAGACCCTAAGCTTGGGGATTACCAAGGCACCCCAAGGTAATACTCAAGGAAGACTCAAGGGTCTAAGCTTGGGGATGCCCCGGAAGGCATCCCCTCTTTCGTCTTCAAAACTATCGGTAACCTCACTCGAAGCTATATTTTTATTCGTCACATAATATGATTTTTGCTTGGAGCATCATTTTATTTTGTTGAGATTTGCTTGCTGTTATCAATAATCATGTTTTGTGTCTTTTAGTTCAATAAAATGCCAATTATAGCCTTTACCATGCTCAGTTTGCAAGTTCATGTGTTGCTGTTTGAAAACACAAAGTTTTCTGTTATGTCCAAAATATTCCTGAATAGTCAAAACATGATAAAAATCTAAAAAAATTCCACAGTAATCATGCATGAGTTCTCTGTCACGTGGTAATTTTTTAGAATTTTTGGAGTTAGGAAAGTATGAATTTTAAATCCCCCTTTACAAACTGTTCTGTTTTGGCAGATTGCTGTTATAGTTGCATTGTTTGCATATGTTTGCTTCTTTAATGATTCTATTTGAGGATAGGAGTATTAAATATGCAGACACATCTAGTATGCAATGTTAAATTATAATTTTAGTAATTTGCTACAGTAGAGAATGTTAAGGTTGAGTTGATTTATACTAACTTATCTCACGAGTCCTTGTTGAGTTTTGTGTGGATGAAGTTTTTAAAGATTTAGGAGAAGCCATGATATGAGAGGAATTAAGGAGACACAAGAGCTCAAGCTTGGGGATGCCCAAGGCATTCCAAATTAATATTTCAAGAAGTCTCAAGCATCTAAGCTTGGGGATGCCCCGGTAGGCATCCCACCTTTCTTCATCAACAATTATCGGTCAGTTTTGGTTAAGCCTAAGTTTTTGCTTCTTCACATAATATGTGCTATTCTTGGAATGTCATTTTTTTTCTTGCTGTTTGAATAAAATAATAAGATATGAAATTTTTAAATGAGAGAGATTCCTCACATAGCTACCTATTTACTCAACTACTCATTTGATCTTTACTTATATCTTTTTGGAGTAGTTTGTCATTTACTCTTGTGCTTCACTTATATCCTATGAGTAAATTGTGAAAGAATTGAATATCATAAAGTTGAAATTACATGTGATTCATATGTTTGTATCATGTCTAGTAGTAGTTTCACATTTGGGTTAGGAAGTGAAATCTATTGAAGCTTAACAATCACAATATTGGTCATACAAGCAATTCATGAATGATTAGTATAAGGAAGAGAACTTTCACATATACATATATTATCTTGGACATCTTTTATGATTGTGAATACCCATTAATTATTTTCAAACTTGAGCAAATTAGTTGAAGTTGGACAAGGAAGACAACGTAATGAGTTATGTTTGGGTATATTTGCATAGAAGTTATATTGTTATGTATCCTCCAACATGTGGTGCTTGCTTAGGTTCTTTTGCTAGCCAAAAATTCGTACTAAGTAGAGATACTACTTGTGCATCCAAAAACCCTTAAACCCAGTTTCTTGCCATGATTGTCCACCATACCTACCTATGGATTGAATAAGATCCTTCAAGTAAGTTTTCATCGGTGCAAAAAGCAATAAAAATTGCTCCTAAAATATGTATGATCTTTTATTGCAAGGGAAAATAAGCGTTGTACAAACTTGTGATGGTAAAGAAATAAAAGTGACGGACTGCATAATAAAGGTTGCTATCACAAGGGGCAATATAACATAACGTTCCTTTGCATTAAGGGCTTGTGCATCCAAAAATAAAAAGCGCATGACAACCTCTGCTTCCCTCTGCGAAGGGCCTATCTTTTACTTTTATGTATTTACCTTTATGCAAGAGTCAATAAGTATTCATTCTCATTTCAACCTTAATTATTCTCTAGTTGGCAAGCATCATGTGGTGGGGAAAGATCCAGGCACATATGGCCAGTCAAATATATTTGATCATGAATTATTATTGTTGACAATTATCTCTATGATAAATAAGTTGGGAGGCGAAACACTAAGCCCCTATCTTTCTCTGTGTTCGATGGATGCCATTTGTTCTAAAAATGTGCTTTGAGTACTAGCAATCATACAAGACTATATGATAATTGAGTATGTGGAGCTCTTACTTAGACTTTGTTGAAATTAAGTTGAATTGCAATTGTTTGGTGACTAAGAACATAGGTTGTTAAGTTTCAAGAGATTGCATTGTTTGAACCATAACATGTGAATGATTGCTACTTTATCATGATGAGTTTTATGAGAAAGAGTTGCTGTTATGATGCTAGGAAACGTGATTGAAATTATCATTGATCAAACTTATGCACTATGCTAGCATTCACATTTCATAAATTATTTCTTTTATCATTTACCTACTCGAGGACAAGCAGGAATTAAGCTTGGGGATGCTGATACGTATCCAACGTATCTATAATTTATGAAGTATTCATGCCATGTTTATTATAGTTTTGTATGATTTTGGTGCACTTTTATATGGATTTTATATGATTTTTATGGACTAACATATTGACCTAGTGCCCAGTGCCAGTTGTTGTTTTCTGCTTGTTTTGGTTTTCCAGAAAATCCATATCAAATGAAGTCCAAATGCAGCGAAACTTTTTCACAATTTTTTCTGGAAGGAAACAGACCCAGGAAGCTTCGGGGGAGCAGCAGAAGACCCACAGGGGCCCCACAAGCCACCAGGGCGTGCCACCCCCCCAGGCACGCCCTGGTGCCTCGTGGGCCCCCTATGGCACCTCGTTGCATGATTCCAACGCTAAAAATTCATATATATTCAGAAACTCCCGAAAGTTAACCTAGATGAGTTTTTACGCCACCGCAAGGCTCTGTACCAGAGAGATCTCATCTACAGCCCTTTTCCAGCACCCTGCCGGAGGGGGGAAATCATCACCGGAGGCCATCTTCATTGTCCCGGCGGTCTCCATGACGAGGAGGGAGTAGTTCACCCTCGGGGCTGAGGGTTTGTACCAGTAGCTATGTGTTTGATCTCTCTCTCTCTCGTGTTCTTGATTTGGCACGATCTTGATGTATTGCGAGCTTTGTTAATATAGTTGGATCATATGGTGTTTCTTTCCTCTCTATCCTTGTTGTGATGAATCAAATCTTTCCCCTTTGAGGTTTCGTTATTGTCGGATTGACTATTTCAGATTTGAGAACACTTGATGTATGTCTTGCATATGAATACCCGTGGTGATAATGGGGTATTATATTGATTCACTTGATATATGTTTTGGCACTCAACTCGTGGATTCACGCGGTGACATTGGGGTAATCTATGCATAGGGGTTGATGCACGCTTTCATTATCTTTTCTCCGATAGAAACTTTGGGGTGCTCCTTGAAGTTCTTTGTGTGGATTGAAATTTATGATTATGAAGTTGTTTGATGCATATCGTATAATCAACTCACGGATACTTGTGGTGACATTGGAGTATCTAGGTGACATTAGAGTTGGTTGATGTGTATCATATGGTGTTATTTTAGTACGAACTCTAGGGCTGTTTGTGACAATTATAGGAATGGCTCAATAAATCGATCGGAAAGGATAACTTTGAGGTGGTTTCGTACCCTACAAACAATTTCTATCTTATGTTCTCCGCTAATAGGAACTTTGGAGTGATCCTTTATCGCACGTTGATGGATTGTTATATGATCAAATTATGTTAGCATTGTTGAGAGATTGCACTAGCGAAAGTATGAACCCTAGGCCTTGTTTCTAAGCATTGCAATACCTTTTGTGCTCACTTTTGTTACTAGTTACCTTGATGTTTTTATATTTTCAGATTACAAAAACCTATATCTACTATCCATACTACACTTGTATCACCATCTCTTCGCCGAACTAGTGCACCTATACAATTTGTCATTGTATTGGGTGTGTTGGGGACACAAGAGATTCCTTGTATTTGGTTGCAGGGTTGTTTGAGAGATACCATCTTCATCCTACGCCTCCCACGGATTGATAAACCTTAGGTCATCCACTTGAGGGAAAATTGCTACTGTCCTACAAAACTCTGCGCTTGGAGGCCCAACACGAGTCTACAAGAATAAGTTGTGTAGTAGACATCAGTAATCTGTATCAAGGACGTGTCCACCAGTAAAATTGATCTTGGGGCTGGTGATGACATGAGGGGTTAATTTCTGGGATATTGTGTCCTGGAAATCCGGCCCCTACAGCCTTGGTATCAGAGCCCAGGCTGACCACTGGCTAATCCTATCTTAGCCTGGTCATTATCCTTAGGTTTCCACACCGTCCAAATCTTTCCTGTCTATAGCCAAGCCCATCTCATCCAATAAGCCTAAACAGTGACCAACCGACATCTTTTGACAGTCGGTGCCCAACCTATCAGCCCTACTCATAGGCCGTGTGCCTGTGGCCAACACCTTAGTTGTCCCATCCACAAGCGTGCGATGGAAGACTCTGCTGGCCTATAAAGGAAGCCTTGCCCCAACTCAACACATCACAGCCTCACTCTCAGTTCGATATCCAACCACCAAGATGCCTGGTCCCATCGTTCGCAACGAGACCACCGCAGCCGAGCTTGGAGACTTTGTAGCCATCCTCGCCAATCTCACCCGTCGTGCTTTTGACACAGTAGAGCCCCCGGAGTATGTTGTGTACTAGGAGCACACGAGTGACGCCATCCATTACTTCTGGGCCACGGTGCACATCTATGGGAGGGGCACTCCATCAGAACGCCCCTACCGGTTCACCGGGAGGACGACCTCCGACGAGCCCCAAGCCATCCAACTTGCAGCCCGAGAGGCTGTAGTTAATCTCCGGCATTTGTCACCGAGGGTTAACATCCGCCCCTTCTACTACTACCCTAGCCGTGAAGGCTATGGTAGCCCGACCCAAGTTGCCAACGGGGACCATGAGACAGATCCTGCTCTGGTGCATTTGGTGCGCTACCTGAGAGCGCAAGAGGCACTATTCGATCAGGTCACCCTTGACCTGATCGCGACCCATAGGACGCTCGCTCTCCTGACCCCGGTAAGGAGTGAAGCTGCACCCACCACCGACGCCCTGATAGTACTGCTTGGGAGGCCAGTTGAGCCCCCTAGATCCGCCCCGGTTATCTACCCGGGCAATGCCTTCGCTTCCCCAGGGGAACTCCATCATCTCTTGGAGACCTACTCCAACGGGACGGTAACCTCGACACCCCGCGAGGGGCACCACCGCTACCCCAGCCCTGTAGCTCCCCATCCGAGCCCGGTCAGCTCCGACACTGAAGCTCACGCGGAAGCCTCGACATCCACAAGACACGCCCGGCTAGATGTCAACGAGGTGGACTGAGTCCACCAGAATTGTTGTCAAGCCTTGGTGGCCCCGTTGCCTTGTATTTTCGTAGTAGCAGTTGTATGGCGTAGTAAGTGTGTAAATTACATGTGTGCCATTGCCTTAATAGTGGTATGCGTGATCTAGCATAACCTGTTGGCGTGTGGTGGCAGAGTAAATTCTAGACGTGACTGCCGAAACCCTAACCGACACGCACAGTAACACGTCGCATTTCTTTTTTGGGCAATGGGGTCTGAGATTTTGACTCAGACAACCCCACGCCAGAACCGATACACAAGTCGTACTGGCGCCGCCTCATGTTTCCTAACCCAGGTACCTTATGAGCGGCCGTATCCCGCTCTACACTAGCAACCATCAACCTTGAGCACCGCATCTATCACTCCATCACTCCATGTTTCACCCCGGAGCCTACCTGAGAACCCCAGATGCAAGCCCTAGTAGTTTTGTTAAGGTTTTGCGGGATTTTACCCGCAATACCCTTGGTTCCATCCACCCACCCCAGTATGAGTTGTACAAGATGAGGATCACCTCTGATTCCTCAAACTACTGGGCAGTTGTACAAATCCCACCAGCGGATTTGAACCAAGGCCCTCCGTATGTTGTCTTCATCGGGAGATCCATGCCAACCTCAGGCATGGCCATCGGGGTTGCTGCTTACGAAGCAGTTACCCGTCTTCGATTTGCGGTACCCTGTGCCAGCAAAACGAAATACTGTTATTTTCCGAGCCTCGCAGCTTTTGGAGCAGAAGCTACGTTCCGCTGTGAACGTATAGAAAGAGATCCAGCTCTGGTCTATCTCATATAGTATGTGATGGCCCAGGAGCATTTCACCCAGCAACTAATGGAGTATCTCCATTATCTCTCTATCCTGAATCCCCGGATCGCCATTGGCGGACCACCTCTGCCAACTCAGGAGGGACATGTTCTTCGTCTGCTTCCTCCACTTCCTCCGGAAGAAGAAGAAGAAGAATGTGCTCCAGCACCGGGAACCTTTCCACAAGACCCTGTAGATCTTACCTTCGAACCGTAGAGATCATAAGTATAGTTGTATTGTGTCTAGCACTTGTTTGCATGATGCAATCTTTGCGATGTATTTTAGGGACGTATGTCACAAGCGCATTGCTATGATTGCGTTCTGCATATGATCGCTTGTTGTATGCATTTAGTTCCTCCACCTTAACAAATCTCGAGGACGAGATTTTCTTAAGGGGGGTAGAGTTTGTAACACCCCAAAAATTTAACCATATTTTTATTAAGTAAAATTTGGCCAGAAATAAATTTTGAATTATATTAGGTCTTTTATTAATTTCAGAGTATTTTCTGTTTTCTATCTTCTAAAATTCTTCCCTCCATATAGAATTTTTTTGTAAAATATTGTGGGCTTTGGTAGTTTTCTTAAAACTTTTCATTTATATTTTAAACAATAGTAGAAATTATTTTCAAAATAAAATTTGCCCAGAAATAATTCTTTTAATAGCAATTTCAATCTTTGAGATTCTTCTGTTGCACTATAATTATTTTAAATATTTTTTCTAAAAATCCACAAAAATTATTAGGGGTCATATGATGCCTATAGATCACTTTTATGCAAAAACCCAACGTGGCCTTTTGAAAAATTTGAGCAAAACATCCTCATTTCAATTTTCCCATTCCTAGGTTACAACTACAACCTCAATTTTTCTTGCTCCAAAAATTCTGAAATTATTCCACCCTATAGTCCTTCCAACCAAACCCTTAAGTACAGAAGATCAAATCCATTTGCATCTTGGAAGACCTCCAAATAAATCCTCCAAGTTTCTGTCCAGAACTGAATTCTGGTAAAACTTGCACTAACAAGTTTTTCATTTCGCCAAACTAACTCCACCACAATCTCTATAATCCAGTGACACATCATCCTGTTAATTTTCATAGCTAACAAAAATGCCATTTGTGTGCATGACTGAATTGTTGCACTTTTCTAAACTTCAAATACCACTTGACCTCCTGACCAAACCAACATGTCTGTAACACCCTGGATTTTTGCCCTTTTTATTTTATTGGGATTTATTGAATTTTTTTTGAATTTGCATTTGGGTTTTTTGTCAATTCTTTTGGACTTGCCACTTGGAATCATTTTGGATTTTCTTCCAAGTGGGTTCTATCATCCATAAACCCTCCCTAGACCTCATCCATCTCACCATAATGCCATTGGGTAATTTTATTTAATGGCATTATATTCTTTTTCTTCGTGAAAATGCCTATTTTCTCAACAAGCTATGAAGCAACACTCATTTTTATTGCTCAGAAAATTCCAAGAAAATTCCCAAATATTCTGTGGATCATGCCTCACCTTCCTATGCAAAAATATCCCATGGTCATTTGGAAATATTCAGCTAAGGAAAATATTTTTGCTTCTGGTCAAAATGGGCACTTTGTGAAGCAAGTATATTTTTCCTTGATCTGTTGGAGCTGAAATTTTTACCACATGACTACTCTCCTAAGAGACGCTTAACCCCAAAATTTCAGCATTTAATTCCTAGCCATTTGTCCCCAGCATTTGTCTCAAGTTTCTGTCCAGAAACTTTGCTTCAAGCTCCTGTCATATCCATTGAGCCAGATGGCAAACCAAGCGCATCTCTAGGCACCGCATTGAAGGGACTTCACCTTTGACACGGTCTGGCATCGCCTAAAGTAGCGCGTGTGCCAGTGCACGCGGTGACCGCGTGGGTGCACGTTGCTTGGCATGCGCTCGCCGCGCTCTGTTTACCGGGCCCCTCTGCCGCCGCCGACTCGCTCTCCTCTCGCCACCATAGCACGTCCCAGCCCCCCAGCGATCTCCAGCGCGCCACCTAGCCTCGCCCTACTCCTCCCCGACGCCGGCAAGCCGCTCGCCGGAAGCAGCCGAACGCTACCAGGCGGAACAGTGAGCGCGCGTGCTCCGTCTGCTCCGCGTAGTGCGCCGCACTGTGCCCGCGTGCGTGCACCGCGTAGCTGTGCTCCACTACATCTCCTCCACGTCGTGCCCGAGCTCCTCTCCCTCTCTCTTCTCCTGCAGCTCATCACCGGCGGAGTCCCGAGCACTGCCGCCCTCCATCTATAAATAGAGCCATCCCCGAGTCCTTCTAGTCATCACCCTCACCTCCTCTGGCCACAAATTACTCCCCAGCAAGCACGGCAAGGCCGGGAGGGCCTCCTGCCACTGATCATCGCCGAAATCCGCTACAGATCCACCTCGATCATGCACTCATTCTAGTCGCTCCCAGCTCCGTCCACTGCTTCCATCGAGGTGGTGGTGATCTCCTCAGCTCAACGGTACCACTGGTTCGCCGGATCGAGGCTGGAATCGACGTATCCGACGAGCTCCACCGCCGCCGCCTCTGGAGAAGAACACCCCGACGCCGTCCGGCCACCCCCACCGTCACTTCGGGTACGTACGTGGTCGCAACGACGTGCTGAGTCCATCCCGCCCATCGCCGGCGACCGCCGCCTCCCATGTTCCCTCTCTCTCCCTTTTAACCCTGACAGTGGGACCCCACTGTCAGCCTTTCTCTCGCGGCCGAACCGTTTTCTATGTGGAGGCGTATTCAGAAAATACTTCTTCGACGTGGCCTGTTCTGGAAATTCGATGAAATTCATTTAAATCCAGATTTTGACCAGAACTTTGACCAGCTATAATTCCTATTCTATAAGTCGAAATGAGTTGATTCTTGTTGCTACTGGTTTGTATTGAGCTAAAGTTTATGCATGCCAAATTTCAAAATTTTCCTTACTGTTTGAAATTTCTGGTGAAATAAAATGCTTTATGTGACATTTTCTTTCTGCATTTAAAATATTTTCAGAAGGTCCTAGTTGGGTTGGAGAAGACCAGGAGTATTGTGACACTCCTCTGAACCAAGGCAAGCCACAACATTCATATGCAAGGATGGCATTGCAATGGCAATAGTTATTTGAATTAAATTCATCATATATTCCACTATTAAAATAATGTGCTATATAAAACTTATTGCATTGTATTTGTTCCATGTCATTTTGATGCTATGCAGTAGAGAAGATGTTTCTTGCTAAGTGTGCAGTAGAGATCATGTCATATACTCCCATGGTAGCATGATGCATTCTTTACTCATGATCATGACCCGTGCATCCATTCACACACTATGGCTTGAATCTTTTTATTTCAAGTTAAAATTGATGATAATTCAACTTGAACAAGCTGTTGATCGAGTCATGGTGCCACCGAATCGAGCTCACCAGTGCAACCACACTTGCCTGGATGGGGAGGCCCTAATGCGGTCTATTGTCATGCCTCTCGCCGGTGCCTCCTAGTAGGGAAGGTTGTGCACTGACGCTACGCTGGCCTGGTAGGCAGTCATAACCTTGTGTGCCCGAGTTTTACGGTACCGAGGTCCCCGTTTGGGACGATGTTTTTGTTTTGCCACGACGGTGGCAGCCACAGAGCTCGCGGGTGTCACGAGTTGACATCGGGGCCACCCATGACATAGCCCAAAGGGGAGTTTGTCGGAGTGGCCGGGAGAGTGTCATGAAATAGATTGGTTTTGTCGGAATATCGTTGGTCCACCTGAATGGGAGCACGAGGCCATGAGTTCCGTAGTGTGGGTACAGTGTACTAACCTCTGCAGAGTGTATAATCTATCGATAGCCGCGTCCTCGGATATGGACACAGTTCGTAGTAGGTCACACTAAGATTCACAAGATGGCACATGTAGAATTGGTGATCGTGTGAGGATCACTATGGACGGTATTGCTGTGATCAAGTGAGGATCACGTTGGTAAGTTATGGACGGTGGTTATGTGGTGACCCCGGAATGGTAAGTTGGTCCCAGGGACCACGGCAACTTTTCACGCACACTTCATGTTGGATAGTATCATGCTCATGCATTAAACTTGTTAAATGCCTTGTTATTGTTTGTCGTACTTGTTTTGTTTGCTTTGAGCTTGCGAGTACATTCAAAGTACTCACCTGGCTTATCATGCCAGATGGAGGAGAAGCCATGCATGGTGTTGATGTCGAGCAGTATGTCACGCTCTAGGCCGTGTCCCAACAGTGTCCCTGTGGAGTGGCGTTCCGCTACCTCGTCGTTCCGCTGCCGCGTAGTAGTTCCCCCTTATCATCAAGGCCCCTGAGATGTCTACTAAATAATGTACATAAGTGCAGCCACACCGTGTGTGCCTCTTGGCCTCGCTTATCATGTAATATGTGAACCTATGTATCCGCTAGAGATCAATAAAGCGGTTATTTTCTATACCAAGTTGTTGTGTATTGCCAGAAGACTTCATCTCTGGGCTGGCAATGCAAGGTAAACCGGTTGCTCTGAGCTAGGGTGCCACAACGCTTGGTATCAGAGCCGCGCTGACTGTAGGATACCCTAGACAGCCGACGCGTTAGAAAAACAGTAGTTTTAGCCTTTGTAGCGATTTGAGGTTTGACTCTGCACTTGGGTGTTGCATTGCATGCATATAGTTTACTGTTAATGCTGATCAGCTAATATTGTGAGTGTAGATGGCACCAGTCCCTTATCCGTATCAGCCGGAGCCGGCACCTTCCACCTTTCCGCATCTGCTTAGCAACGTGTGGCGCCGACTCTACCCCGACGGCGATGACCCTGTGTACCAGGTGTATCGAGAGCAGCTTGCAGATGGTGTTTACGAGTATCACGCGGAGGTCGTCATGCACAACAGTACTGTGGTGGGTATTTACACTCGCTCCACCAAGGGCGGGACTGCTTCTACACCCGACCAGGCGATTTAGTTTGCAACATTCGAGGCTCTCACTGACTTGCGCTATAACGAGATTCAGATGCAAACTCACCCAGGTTTCTACTTCTATCCGTCCATGTTTGAGTCAGGATAGATCCGTTTCCCTTATATTGATCCGAAGTGTGAACGGTCAGCCAGCCACCTGTATCGTTACATAACGGCTGGATACTTTCTGATCGTCAGCCTAGCCTAGGAGCTGAACCGCACTCGAGATGAGTTAGCTGCCGCTCGATCCGCGTTCGCTCCACCTTCACTTATCCATACACCGCTTGTTCCTCCAGTTACCATACCTCCACCTGCACCAGTGACTCCCGCACTTTCTAAGAGTAACTCAGATACCTCAACGGTGACTCCTCATGAGTCCCCAGCCCAGTGGGCCATGCTTCTCGCTACTCCAGCTGCTCCTATGCTGCGGAGCCACCCTCCACCTGACTCGGAGGGAGAGCCATCCCGTCAGCATCGTCGTGTTTCCTTCGCCCCGGAGGTCTCCATTAGTATTATCAATTCCAATTCGGAGTCCGACACCGAGGAGACACCAGCAGGACCGTTAGAGTGCCAGTGCGATCGCTGCCGTCACGAGTAGATGAGGATGATGTGGTGTTTGGTTGTATGCATGTAGTAGTACTATCCATGCTGTCGTCCGGTTATGTATGTTGGATGATGTATTGTATAATTATGTTGTTTCCACTTTTGCCTTGGATTTTCCTCGCTTTTCTTTTCCGGGTTTGTTGCTTCACCTTCCTATTTTTCTCCCCAATGGATGTTGCTCATCTCGATGCTTCGTATTGGGAAACATATATAGGATGAGAAGGTGTGGCAGTAAATGTCATGGTGGTGACGATACTCCAGTTCGTCGATCCGCCAGGCAAGCAGGACATTCTCCAGAACCATATCAGCCACCACCTCCTCCACCTCAAGCACCCAAAACAGAGTAGATTATGTGAATGTTTGAGGAAAAGAGGAACCAAGATCTGATGGAGTTCCTGAGAAGCATGCAGACTATGGTCGGGCAGAATAATCACAATGGTAATCACTCCAAGCTGTCAGACTTTCAGAGGACCAAACCACCAAGTTTCAGTCAAGCAGTGGACCCAATGGAAGCCGATGACTGGATGAGGACCATTGAAAAGAAGCTAGAAATTGCTCGCACTGAACATGCTGATAAGATACCCTTCGCCACTCATTATCTGGAAGGACCAGCTGCTATATGGTGGGACAATACCAAAATTATGTGGCCTGCTGAAGACGAGATTACTTGGGATAAATTTAAAGATACATTCCGCAAGTATCATATTCCCGCCGGCATCTTGAAGGTCAAGCAGCAAGAATTCCTCAACCTTACACAAGGGAACTCGACTGTAAGTGAGTATTTAAACAAGTTCAATCACTTGGCCCGTTATTCCACATATGATGTGGCCACCAAAGAACGGAAGATAGATCGGTTCCTCGGAGGACTCAACCTTACCCTCCGATGTGCACTCAGCATTCTGGATTTCCCTAACTTCCAAACTCTGGTGAACAAGGCACTCATTACCAAAAGGGAACACAAACTTCTTAAGAATCATAAGACTGCATATGAAGACCGCAAACGCAAGTTTGAACCCAAGAAGGAAGGGCAAGTTTTTTAGAAGGTTCGTACTTGGCATCAACCACAGTTCGAGTTCAAGCCAACCTGGCAGCAGGGGAACATCAAGAATGAAAGTCAGATTAAGACTGTGGTCACCAAGCCAACCAAGGAAGACTGTCAACGTAACAATGCATGTTACTCATGTGGACAAACTGGGCATTACGCTAGGCAGTGTCCCAAGAACGGAAAGTCATCAACAAACTTGAAGCCTCAAGTCAATTATGTGGGACAAATCACCAACCGGAAGTATATTCAAGGGCAAGTTCATCATATCTCCGCCGAAGAAGCTTCCGAAGTTCCCGATGTGGTCATTGGTATGTTTCCTGTTAATCACATACCTGCAACAATTTTATTCGATTCCGGGGCTTCCCATTCTTTTATTTCGCGGAGTTTTGTTGCCCAGCATCAACTTTCCTATACTCTTTCTGACAAAGTTATGGTGGTACAATCCCTTGGATCCGTGCTCAGGACAAATATTGTATGCCGAGGATTGGAAATATCAATCAATGGAGTTATCTTCCCCGCATCCCTGGTATCCATTGAATCTCCAAAATTGGATGTTATTTTGGGGATGGATTGGTTGACAAGACACCAGGTCTGCATCAACTGCGCAACAAGAGAAGTCACGCTAATAAATCCCTCGGGCCAGTCTGCTCGGTTCTTTGCCGGTAGATCCATGCTAAAGAAGGGGATGGTTTATGCAGCAATTGCTACAGATATGAATTTAGTCTCATTGGTTTGTGAATTCCCAGATGTGTTTCCAGAAGAATTGCCAGGCATGCCACCCGATCGAGAGCTTGCGTTTTCCATTGAGCTTGTGCCTGGGACAACACCGATTTACAAGAAATATTATCGCATGCCTTCATCCGAACTAGTGGAGTTGAAGAAGCAGTTGGATGAGATGCTTCAAAAAGGATATATTCGCCCCAGTTCGTCTCCTTGGGGAGCACCTGCCATATTTGTGGGCAAGAAAGATGGCAGTCTCCGGATGTGTGTTGACTATCGCGCTCTCAATGATGTCACAATCAAGAATAAATACCTGCTTCCTAGGACCGATGATTTGTTCGATCAACTTAGTGGAGCTCAAGTGTTCTCCAAGATTGATTTGCGAACCGGGTATCACCAGCTGAAAATCAGAAAGGAAGATATCCCCAAGACAGCATTCACTACACGATATGGGCTGTACGAGTATACGGTCATGTCATTTGGACTGACCAACGCTCCTGCATTCTTCATGCACATGATGAACAAGGTGTTCATGGACTTTCTAGACAAGTTTGTGGTAGTATTCATTGATGGCATCCTTATATATTCCAAAAGTGAAGAAGAGCACAAACAGCATCTCCGAGCCGTATTGGAGCGATTACGCGCTCATCAACTCTATGCCAAGTTCAGCAAATGTGAATTTTGGCTGAAGGAAGTGGGATTCCGTGGGCATACTCTTTCCGCTCAAGGAGTGGCCGTGGATCAAAGCAAAGTCAGAGAAGTATTAAATTGGAAGACACCTGTTTCAGTGACTGAAATCAGGAGTTTCTTGGGTCTGGCAGGCTATTACCGTCGCTTCATTGGAGTCTTCTCAAAGATTGCCAAACCTATGATGGAACTACTCAAGAAGAATCAGAAGTTCATATGGACAGAAGCATGTGAGAACAGCTTCAATGAGCTAAAAACTCCTTTGACCACCGCTCCAGTATTGACTCTACCAGATATCTACCGGAGTTTCGACATCTATTGCGACGCATGCAGGTGTGGCATTCGGTGTGTGCTTATGCAAGATGGAAAGGTCGTGGCCTATGCATCAAGACAACTCCGACCGCATGATGAGAATTATCCTACACACGACTTGGAGATGGCAGCTGTGGTCCATGCCTTAAAAATTTGGAGGCATTACATCATTGGAAAATGATGCCAAATCTTCACCGATCACAAGAGTCTCAAGTATATATTCACGCAACTGGACTTGAACCTCCGACAAAGAAGATGGCTTGAGTTGGTCAAAGACTATGACCTTGGTATCAACTACCACCTAGGAAAAGCGAATGTGGTCGCCGATGCTCTTAGTCGCAAACCGGCCACAACAAATTCATTAATCGAGTGTCTGCACCCAGCACTCCGAGAAGAAATAGCTCAGCTCAATATGATCATTTGTGATGCAACATGCTCGGTTACCTTGGAAGTAACCCCTACACTGGAAGAAGAAATCCGTAATGCTCAACCTGGTGACCCAATGTTACTCAAGGTAATGGCCCAAGTACGAGAAGGGAAGGCACAGGATTTCAACATTGATGATAAGGGTACACTCAGATTTCGAAATCGCGTCTGTCTACCTGACCGTGGGGAATTAAAGCAGCAGATTCTAAAGGAAGCTCATGAGTCCGCATACTCCATTCATCTCGGAGGCACTAAAATGTATCAAGATTTGAAGCAAACATTCTGGTGGGAAGGTATGAAGAAAGATATCGCCTATTACGTCGCCTGTTGCGATGTATGCAATAAGGTGAAGGCTGAACATCAGAAACCCGCCGGTCTACTTCAGCCCTTACCCGTTCTGCAATGGAAATGGGATGATATCTGCATGGACTTCATCGTGGGATTACCAAAGACACCACGAGGAAATAACGCTATATGGGTTGTGGTCGACATGTTGACAAAGGTGGCTCACTTTATTCCAATAAGGACAACCTACCGTGCAGACCAACTCGCTCAACTTTACATATCCAGGATTGTCAGTCTGCATGGGATACCCAGGACTATCACTTCAGACCGACGATCTTTGTTTACCTCGGCGTTCTGGCTACGTCTACACCAAGCCCTGGTAACTGCTTTGAAGCATAGCACTGCTTATCACCCTCAGATAGATGGGCAGACAGAATGGGTAAATCAAATCTTCGAACACATGCTTCGGGCATGCGCTCTTGCTCATGGACCCAAATGGGAAGACAGCCTTCCGTACGCTGAGTTTTCCTACAACAACAGCTATCAAACTAGTCTCAAGATGTCACCCTTTGAGGCTCTGTACGGACGTAAGTATCGCACCCCGCTGAACTGGTCTCAGACAGGAGACAGCCGAATCTTCGGGACTGATTTGATGATGGAAGCAGAAAAGCAAGTTAAAGAAATTCGAGACAGACTGCAAGTAGCAAAATCTCGTAAGAAGAGCTACTATGACTCAAAGCATAGGCAGATCAGTTTCGAACCAGCTGAATACGCATATCTCTGAGTTACCCCCATGAAAGGAGTTAAAAGGTTTCATACTCAGGGAAAGCTCACACCAAGATACATCGGTCCATTTCCAGTCATGACCAGAGTGGGCAAAGTGGCTTATCAGTTAGAATTACCTCCAGAGCTATCCGAGGTTCATGATGTTTTCCATGTGTCTCAGCTACGGAAATGCATCGCACCACCCGCCAAACAGACAGATATGACCGAACTAGAGCTTGCCAAAGATTTAACATATGAAGAGAAACCCTTGAGAATCTTGGAAGAGATGGACAGAGTCACCCGCATCAAAACTATAAAGTTCTACAAGGTCCAATGGGAGCACCACACTGAGGATGAGGCCACCTGGGAAAGAGAGGATTTCTTAAGGACTGCATACCCATATTTGTTTCCTGAGCAACCGAATCTTGAGGACGAGATTCATCCTAAGGGGGGGGGGAGGTTTGTAACACCCTGGATTTTTGCCCTTTTTCTTTTATTGGGATTTATTGATTTTTTTTTTGAATTTGCATTTGGGTTTTCTGTCAATTCTTTTGGACTTGCCACTTGGAATCATTTTTGATTTTCTTCCAAGTGGGTTCTATCATCTATAAACCCTCCCTAGACCTCATCCATCTCACCATAATGCCACTGGATAATTTTATTTAATGGCATTATATTCTTTTTCTTCCTGAAAATGCCTATTTTCTCAACAAGCTATGAAGCAACACTCATTTTTATTGCTCAGCAAATTCCAAGAAAATTCCCAAATATTCTGTGGATCATGCCTCACCTTCCTATGCAAAAATATCCCATGGTTATTTGGAAATTTTCAGCTAAGGAAAATATTTTTGCTTCTGGTCAGAATGGGCACTTTGTGAAGCAAGTATATTTTTCCTTGATCTGTTGGAGCTGAAATTTTTACCACTACTCTCCTAAGAGATGCTTAACCCCAAAATTTCAGCCCTTAATTCCTAGCCATTTGTTCCCAGCATTTGTCTCAAATTTCTGTCCAGAAACTTTGCTTCAAGCTCCTGTCATATCCATTGAGCCAATGGCAAACCAAGCGCATCTCTAGGCACCGTGTTGAACGGACTTCACCTTTGACATGGTCCGGCATCGCCTAAAGCAGCGCCTGTGCCAGTGCACGCAGTGACCGCGTGGGTGCACGGGGCTCGGCATGCACTCGCCGCACTCTCTGCACCGGGCCCCTCTGCCGCCGCCGACTCGCTCTCCTCTCACCACCGCAGCACGTCCCAGCCCCCCAGCGATCTCCAGCATGCCACCTAGCCTCGCCCTGCTCCTCCCCGACATCGGCAAGCCGCTCGACGGAAGCAGCCGAATGCTACCAGGAGGAACAGTGATCGCGCGTGCTCCGTTTGCTCCGCATAGTGCGTTGCACTGTGCTCGCGTGCGTGCACCGCGTAGCTGTGCTCCACAACATCTCCTCCATGTCGCGCCCGAGCTCCTCTCCCTCTCTCTTCTCCTGCAACTCGTTGCCGGTGGAGTCCCGAGCACGGCCACCGTCCATCTATAAATAGAGCCATCCCCGAGTCCTTCTAGCCATCACCCTCACCTCCTCTGGCCACAAATTACTCCCCAGCAAGCACGGCAAGGCTAGGAGGGCCTCCTGCCGCCGATCATCGCCGGAATCCGCCACGGATCCACCTGGATCGTGCACTCATTCTAGTCGCTCCCAGCTCCGTCCATTGCTTCCATCGAGGTCATGGTGATCTCCTGAGCTCGACGGTACCACTGGTTCGCCGGATCGTCGCCGGAATCAATGTATCCGATGAGCTCCACCACTGCCGTCTCTGGAGAAGAACACCCCGACGCCGTCCGGCCACCCCCGCCGTCACTTCGGGTATGTACATGGTCGCAGTGACGTGCTGAGTCCATCCTGCGCATCGCCGGCAACCGCCGTGGTCTCCTCGCCGGAGAACCACCGGCGACAACGCCACCTCCCCTATTCCCTCTCTCTCTCCCTTTTAACCCTGACCGTGGGACCCCACTATCAACCTCTCTCTCGCGGCCAAACCGTTTTCTAAGTGGAGGCGTATTCGGAAAATACGTCTTCGACGTGGCCTGTTCTGGAAATTCGATTAAATTCATTTAAATCCAGATTTTGACCAGAACTTTGACCAGCTCTAATTCCTATTCTATAAGTCCAACTGAGTTGATTCTTTTTGCTACTTGTTTGTATTGAGCTAAAGTTTATGCATGCCAAATTTCAGAATTTTCCTTACTGTTTGGAATTTCTGGTGAAATAAAATGCTTTATGTGACATTTTCTTTTTGCGTTTAAAATATTTTCAGAAGCTCCTAGTTGTGTTGGAGAAGACCAGGAGTATTGTGACACTCCTCTGAACCAAGGCAAGCCACAACATTCATATGCAAGGATGGTATTGCAATGGCAATAGTTATTTGAATTAAATTCCTCATATATTCCACTATTAAAATAATGTGCTATATAAAACTTATTGCATTGTATTTGTTCCATGTCATTTTGATGCTATGCAGTAGAGAAGATGTTTCTTCCTAAGTGTGCAGTAGAGATCATGTCATATACTCTCATGGTAGCATGATGCATTCTTTACTCATGATCATGACCCGTGCATCCATTCACGCACTATGGCTTGAATCTTTTTATTTCAAGTTAAAATTGATGATAATTCAACTTGAACAAGCTGTTGATCGAGTCATGGTGCCACCGAATCGAGCTCACCAGTGCAACCACACTTGCCTGGATGTGGAGGCCCTAATGCGATCTATTGTCATGCCTCTTGCCGGTGCCTCCTACTAGGGAAGGTTGTGCACTGGCGCTACACTGGCACGGTAGGCAGTCATAACCTTGTGTGCCCGAGTTTTACGGTACCGAGGTCCCCGTTTGGGACGATGTTTTTTGTTTGGCCACGACGGTGGCAGCCACAGAGCTCGCGGGTGTCACGAGTTGACATCGGGGCCACCCATGACATAGCCCAAAGGGGAGTTTGTCGGAGTGGCCGGGAGAGTGTCATGAAATAGATTGGTTTTGTCGGAATATCGTTGGTCCACCTGAATGGGAGCACGAGGCCATGAGTTCCGTAGTGTGGGTACAGTGTACTAACCTCTACAGAGTGTATAATCTATCGATAGCCACGTCCTCGGATATGGACACAGTTCGTAGTAGGTCACACTAAGATTCACAAGATGGCACATGTATAATTGGTGATCATGTGAGGATCACTATGGACGGTATTGCTGTGATCAAGTGAGGATCACGTTGGTAAGTTATGGACGGTGGTTATGTGGTGACCCCGGAATGGTAAGTTGGTCCCAGGGACCACGGCAACTTTTCACGCACACTTCATGTTGGATAGTATCATGCTCATGCATTAAACTTGTTAAATGCCTTGTTATTGTTTGTCGTACTTGTTTTGTTTGCTGTGAGCCTACGAGTACATTCAAAGTACTCACCTGGCTTATCATGCCAGATGCAGGAGAAGCCATGCATGGTGTTGATGTCGAGCAGTATGTCGCGCTCTAGGCCGTGTCCCAGCAGTGTCCCTGTAGAGTGGAGTTCCGCTACCTCATCGTTCCGCTACCGTGTAGTAGTTCCCCCTTATCATCGAGGCCCCTGAGATGTCTACTAAATAATGTACATAAGTGCAGCCACACCGTGTGTGCCGCTTGGCCTCGCTTATCATGTAATATGTGAACCTATATATCCGCTAGAGATCAATAAAGCGGTTATTTTCTGTACCAAGTTGTTGTGTATTGCCAGAAGACTTGATCTCTGGGCTGGCAATGCAAGGTAAACCGGTTGCTCTGAGCTGGGGTGCCACAATGTCCCTCATCTCCACCAGACCAAGAATAGGCACCATGACAAAATTCATCATCAGTAGACCTCCCTAGGATGCTATGGCATTTCGTCGAACGCCTGGTGTGCGTGCACAGAGCGCGGCCAGAGCGCGTGTATTGCAGCCACTGCATCGAGCTGCTGTCGCGCTCCTGTTGCCTCCCTCTCTCATCCTAGTCCTCCATTGGATCACCCCGTCCACCCTGAGCCCTACCGACACTCCCTTGGCCACTAGCGCCGTCCACGACTGTCCACCGCCGCCCGGCGTTGCCGTCTCTGCCAGGTCGCTGCCAGGACGTGTGGCTCGCCTCTAGGCCGCCACAGCCCCCCCTGAGCCAACCGCCAACCGCACGAGCACATCCACTCCCCCACCGACCCTGGCCACCGCCCACAACCACTTCTCTGGCGCAGTAATGGCCGCCGCCATTGTGCCTTCTTCGGGAAGCCCCGAAACCGACCTCCCCCGCCTATTTAAGCCCCCTCGAGCTCGTTCCCCTCCTCGGCAGTCCTCAACTCCTCTCTGTAAACCACCCCGAGGAGCCAATCAAGCCGAGGTGGTCGTCTTCTTCATCTCCGGCAACTACGGTCGCCGCCACTCTCCGTTCGAAGCCGTCGCAACCAAAGCCTCCCTCGCCTATTTTTTTCTCTCCAGTAGCCTCCACTTGAGTCCGCGACTCCATTCCCCCTCCCAATTTGGCTCGAGATCAACCGTGGGCGAAAGCTCCAATTCGGCTCCTCCACGGTGCTTCGGGAGATCTCGCCGCCGGCCGTGGCCTACCTCAGGAGGACCGCCCGGCCCTACTGAGCACGCCCATGTGCTCGGCCCCCCAAGAAGAGCCGTCGTGTGCCGGCGAGGTTCGCCGGAAGCCACGGCCAGAGGAGGAAGAAGACCAGCTTGACCAGGGTCAAACCCGACAGGAAGGACCCACTGTCAGTGGCTGATGGTCACGGCCCGCGGCTGTAAGTGAAGGCGTATTCATTTGAATACGCTTTCTTTTCTGGGAAAACGTATTCCCTCGAAGTACGCCTCCGACGTCGGCAGTTTCTCCGTGCGGCCGAACAGCTGTGCCTGGCCCACTGGCACCACGCGGCTAAACAGCGCCCAAGGCACCCTCCTGCTCAGCCCATCAGTGATGTTTTTTCTATTTTTCTTTTCCAGTAGATTTCAAATAATCCTACAGTGGCCATTTCAAAACCAAATTTGATGATTCAAATTTCTACATACTCCTAAATTCATGCTCTATTAATCCAGCTAGGGTGAACATTTTTCCTAAGCTCTGTTTCTGTTGGATCTATTAAATAGTCCATTTCTTCAATACTTTCAGCTTAGAAATTCCCTGGGAAAATCATTTAAACTCCAAATCATTTGATCCTTTTTCTAATATTCCTTATTTTTCCTCTAGTTTATTTTAGTATTTATTTCAAAATTTTCCAAACAACTTTATTGTACTATTTTCAAATTATGTAGTAATTGCAATATTTTTGAAAATAGGAAAAATGGAGGGAAGAGAATTTTCAAAACAAGCATGATCAAGGCAAGCATCTTGAACACTTGATATGGTGAAGGCATGGGTAATTATTTTCAAGAATAATTGAATCATGAATATGTTGAGATCAAATAAAATTTGCATATTGCTGGTTATACATGCATGATCCCTTGATAATATTTTTCTTCATTTAAACATGAAGTATGAGAGAGTATGGTTATTTTCACATGTCACATATGCCTATGTTGGTCCGGACTAATCTGCAGGAAAGAATCAGTCACGAGAAAAGTGACCGTGAGACTGAAATCTTGTTGTGACGAGAATGATCAGTGAGGGCATGTTGGGACATGCTAGTTGGTGACCCTGTTGGGTATTACCAAGGAAATATATTGTGCTAACCACTGCAAGAAAACTTAAACCTCCTGAGTCGACCATAGATCGAGTCTTGTTCCGGTAACCCCCATACTTGTTTCGTACTGCCACTTGTCCCTGCCACAGGTAGGGTACGGTTCAGTAAGTTGATAACCCCATTCATTGCACACACCGTACAGAGAGACAATGGTGAAAGATACCAGAGGCCTCTGGTAGGCATGTCACCTGGTCAGGGGGCATGGGTGTATCTGGCTGGGCCGAGAGGGGGGCACCCCTTGTAATCCGTGCGTATAAATAGTGATCCCATGCTATTCGAGACGAAGGTCTCCCCGACTTAGAGTTTTTCTTGAACGATGCTTTGGGTGATTCCTGGCATCAGGAAAGTTAATCTGGTGTGTGCTGGTCAGGTGTGTTTTCAACCCAAAGACCGTATTGGGAATTAGTCAGCGTCTTGGTGTTGGCTAAAGAAATCCTTTACTTGTGGGTAAAGAGTACACCCTCTGCAGAGTTATACCTATTTGAATAGCCGTGTCCGCGGTTAAGGACTACAGTCTGGGTTGGTCAAGTGTCGGTCTTAGTGTCAGTCTTCAAAGGAAATAATTAAAATTGAGCATGATTCATTTTTGCAGGATGATTATTGTCACTACTGATGCCAGCATGAATATTATTGTTATCATGAATATTATTGTGGACTAACTCTGTTCTCCTATGTGCAACCTGAGTATCACTTGGGATGGCTAGTCCACCTGGATACTCATTTATATTTTTCTGGGTGTCACTTGGGATGGCTAGTCCACCTGGATACTCATTTATATTTTTCTGGGTATCACTTGGGATGGCTAGTCCACCTGGATACCCAGTTTTATTTTCTTTTCTAAGTATCACTTGGGATGGCTAGACCACCTGGATACTCAGATTTATTTTCTTTCTGAGTATCACTTGGGATGGTTAATCCACCTGGATACTCATTTCTTTTCAAGACCTCTCGAGGCGTCGCATTCAGACACCCGTTTGGCATTTCTTTTCAAGACCTCTCGAGGCGTCGCTTTCAGACACCCGTTTGGCATTTTTCTTGGAATTCCGCGGGCGGTCCAGTGCCCGAAGTTCCATTTAATTGTCTTGGTTTTTTACTAAAATAGTATATTTATTCTTGTACACCGTATTAATATTTATCATATCATGATTTAATATCGGTCAGCATATGCATAGAAATTAATCCATCATGATCATATGCACTCTATTGCATTCGGTATATCTTTTGTTCATAATGTTTGCGAGTACATTCGAACGTACTCACTGGCTTGTCCCTGGCTATTTAATTGGCCAGGTCAGGTTTTCAACGAGGAGTACTACAACGACGTCCATGCGGACTAGGAGCCTAAGATAGCAGCCACGCGAGATAGGAGTTATCCCGGTCAGCCATTCCTGTGGGATTGGAGCTTCCACCATAATTGGAGATTCGCTACCCGCTTCCGCCATCCGCTGTTAGAAATCATTGTTGTATCATTAGACCTTTATGGTCTTCTATTCAATTCTTGTAATTGCTTGGTAATCTGTATCAAGGACGTGTCCACCAGTAAAATTGATCTTGGGGCTGATGATGACACGAGGGGTTAATTTCTGGGATATTGTGTCCCAGAAATCCGGCCCCGACAGAGCGCCTAGCGCTGGCGTGGATAATGACATGGGAGTAACCGACGACACTGCGCCGGCAACTAACTACCAAGAGTCAACATCTGAAGCTCCTCCAACCCGAAATTTATTGATGTTCTTGGAGCCGCAATCAAATCCCGAAGCCCCCAGCTCGTCGAACGCAGTGGAGCCCATGCAGGAGGATGTAATTAATGATGAGCTTATCATTCCTCCTTACACTACCACCAAAGACGAGCGCGAGCGCAACCTTGAAGCTAAAGATTATTTCTTCCATCGGGACATGAGTAAAGGCTTCAAGAATTTCCAGAAGCGCTACAGCGACCGTGTAGAAAATCTTGATCGTCGCGCTGCCAAACTTGAGAAGGCGGAGGAAGATTTTCTGCTGAAGGTCGACGAAGCAAAAACTTGGCATGCTAAAAGTGTTCAAGACCTCAAGGACCGCCAAGACCAGCTTGCTCTAGGCAGGTAGAACTTCATCATTGAGAAGGCTGCAGCTGACTTGGCCAAGGAAGAGGCTGACAAGATCGCCGCGGCAAGGGATGCCGAATTGACTGAGCGCAAGGTTGCCCTCGACTCTCACGAGGAGGACCTTGCCGCCAAAGAATCAGACCTTGCCATCCGGGAAGCCGTTGTTGCCACCAAGCTCAAAGCCAGGGATGATGACATACAAGCCCTCCTTGTGCAACGGACACAAGAGCTGGATAAGGCCCATAAGGAGCTCATCGAGACCCAAGCTTAGGATCACGCTGGCAAGCTCAAGGAGGCTACTAACGCTATTGCTGCTGCCAAGGCCACCAAGGTTGATTTGGAGGCCAAGGTGAAAAAACTTGAGGAAGATCTTGTCACCCGCGGCAAAGAGATCATTAGTCTTCAGGAATCAGCGCAGAATGCAACCCACATCTTGGCGGAACTACAAACGTAGCTCTCATCCAAAACCAAGGAGCTGAATTCAGCTGCAGATGCCAAAGTTGATCTTCAACTAAAGCTCTCCACTATGGAGAAAAATCTTGAGGCCGCTAAGAACAAGGAAATGATCCTGACGAAGGAGCTTGAAGAAACACAGGGTGACTTAACAGACGCTGAGGAAAAGTTTGAGCAGCTGAAGAACTCGCTTTCCCTCTAGGCCGGCAAGCTCACTAATATTGCTGAACGCCTGACCGCACAACTGGAAATTATGGACATGAAGAGCTGGAGCTTCACCGTCAACGATAAAGAAGCCACAAGCATCAGGCTGACCAACTTCTTCGAGGGCCTTATCAAAGCACTGGAGACGTATCACAAGGAACGAGCTGCTTCCTTCGCTGACGAGTCCCGCAAGCTTGCTCGTGATATACTCTACAATGTGCTCATTAAGCTTGTGTATCGCAACCCTGGCATCGACCTCTCCGGAGCCTTCACGTGCTTGCTGAAGAATACTGATATCACTACCATCGACAAGCTTGTTGCTCCAATAGCCGATAGGCTTGAACAAGTCTCCCGGCAACAGGGTCAGCTCGGGAACTAGCCTTGTCGCTACATCTTGTCATCAGCGCAATTCATGTAAAAGAGAAGTTATCTTAAGTTAGATCTGCACTGGACTTTTTATGTAATATGACTTATGTATTCTAGATGAATGTATGCTATTTCCATTATGTGATTCTGTCCTTGTATGTTTTAAACCCTACACTTGCCGGAAACTTGCCGATGCGCACATCCTTCTGCTAGCGCTTGAGGAACGGATCCTTAGCAGCTTGTCGGAGGTGCCGCTTCCTAGTAAGATACACTTGCCATTCTTGACGCAGCTCACTTATACTGTTGAGCAGACTCGAAACAGAAATAAGAGCGGGAGCAATCCCGATAAGGTTCCCTTGCATGCAGGTTTTTCATACATAGACGTAAATGTTCAAGGGAAAGCAGCACTACAACAAAGAAATTTTGTTTCAAAGTTTTGCAACTTAGCTTTTCTTTGCTGTACTTCTTGTCATGAATGATATCTTGATCTTCATTTGGTATCCATACCATCACTCCCCCCGGGAAACATGCACGTGAGGAACACCTCATTCCTTTGAGAAAAAGAAAGAAGAGAAAGAGGAGGTTGGAACCTTGATGGTTCGTCAATCATTTTATACAAGGGAAAAAATGTAACACAACATTGCATGTAATACATAAATAAATATGTACTTTGAAAAAATGTTGCGAAACACTTAGCTTTATTCAACTATGCACGGGGTCTGCGCCCGGCTCTGTACAAAGGATTACATGCCTTGCCGGGCAACTTGTACAAAAGGGGTTGTCGGGAGGCCCGGCAACTGCGCCTTACGGGTAGAACTTGCGAAGATGCTCAATATTCCATGAGTTTTGCAAGCGAATGCCTTCGATCGCTAGACAGACTGAGCCAGGTCTGGTAACTTGAACTACCTGATAAGGGCCTTCCCACTTCGGTTTCAACTTGTTTGAACCCTTGCCAGACTGGATCCGACAAAAGACATGGTCACCTTCCTCAAGTTGCCGGGGGTGCACTTTGCGTCTATGGTAGCGGCGCAAAGCTTGCTGATATAGACCAGCATGCACAGCAGCCCGAAAACGGTCCTCCTCAAGGAGCGTGGCATCGTCATGCCTTGCTTCTTCTTGATAAGCTTCATCAAAAGCTTCGACTCGAGGAGATCCGTACTTGAGTTCTCTAGGGAGCACCGGTTCTGCACCATATACAAGGGAGAAGGGTGTCTCGCCGGTAGCTCGATTTGGTGTCGTCCTGAGTGACCAAAGAACTGCCGGCAACTCATCTACCCAGTGTCTTCCACACTTGTGCAACCTGTCAAAGGTTCTCATCTTGATTCCATGCAACATTTCAGCCTTTGCCCTCTCTGCCTGTCCATTGCTTCTCGGGTGAGCAACGGAGGCGTAGCAGATCTTGCTTCCAAGTTCTTGGCAGTATGCTGTGATGGTGCGGGTGGTAAACTGGGTGCCGTTGTCGGTAATTATCCTGTTGGGCACACCAAAACGGCAAACCAGACCCTTGAAAAACTTGACGGCTGACTGTGCTGTAACTTTCCTTACTGGCTCCACCTCGGGCCACTTTGTGAACTTGTCGATTGCTACGTACAAGAACTCAAAGCCCACCGTCGCACTGGGGAATGGGCCGAGAATGTCCAGCCCCCAAACTGCAAAAGGCCACGAGAGAGGAATCATCTGAAGAGCTTGAGCTGGTTGATGTATATTCTTTGAATGGAACTGGAATGCTTCACACTTGGTTACTAGTGCAGTTGCATCCTGGAGGGCAGTGGGCCAATAAAAACCCTGCCGGAAAGCTTTTCCGACAAGGGCGCGTGACCCAATGTGGGAACCACACATGCCTCCATGTATCTCCGCCAGCAGCGCTTGTCCATCTTCTCGAGATATACACTTTAATTTCACATCATTTGGCCTCTTTCTGTGTAGAATGTTGTTAACAAACTAGTACATACTCGACTGCCGTGCTACTCTTTCAGCTTCTTCTTGCTCATTGGGAAGTTCACCTATTTGAAGGTAATCGACAATCAGTTGTGCCCATGCCGAAGCTTGTGGCTCTGTCGGGCCACTGGGAACCATGGTACCTCGGCCCGTCTGCTTGCGGCCCAGGATCAGACGCCTAGCGAAGGCCCAAGACGCGGCCCATTTAAGGACATCACAAAGCGAAGACATCTCGCGAGGCTCCAGCCTCCCGAGGACCCCACCTCAAGGCATGAGCCACCAGCACTAGGCCGCAAGAGCGGCGGAAGCATCGCGAGGCTGCCTCCCGAGGCGCCCCCTCGAGGCGGGCGCCCGAGGCCATCCGGCCTGACGTCAGTTGCGCGGTCCTGCGCCCATCACATGGGTGACGCGCGTGGCGACGAACGGAGGCAGAGGCCGCGCCAGCGGGCACGGACAGATAGGCTTTCCTCTTTGGTGCAAAAGGGGTAGCCCCAGCTGCCCACGTCCAAAGCAAGTCCCAAGGACTGCCCGTTTGGTGAAAGAAGACCGAGACAGCAAGGCGCACAGGGCGGAGGTCACCACCGAGCCCACCAGCGTGTCACGGATCATGCTTTTGCAGGCGAAGACCACCTTTAGTCAGGATAGCCTGAGCATCTGTCCCCTTTCAAAACCCGCCAAGTGTGGCAACCCTTCCCGCCTAAGTTTTCAGGGGAAGAGGACCAAGGTGGCTATAAAAGGGGCAGAGCGGCCATTGTAGAGAGGATCGATTCCCCCATCTCCTACCTTGTACGCGAGAACACATCCTTGCCACTGCAATCCAAACCACAAGCAGGAGTAGGGTTTGACACCGCAAGGTGGCCTGAACCTGGGTAACCATCGTGTCCCCTGTCGTGCTCCGCGCTAGCGCTCTCGCCGCAGCCTCGCCCTGGTCGCCCTTGGTCGGAAAGAACCAGCTAGCCCCCAGTGTTCGAACCTCTAGATCCCCGAAGCCATGGTTCCGACATTTGGCGTGCCAGGTAGGGGGCAGCATCAGTTATTCCCGCTCCCTAGTCGCCATGGCCGACGCTCGCCGTGAGCGCTACGTGCGCTGAGCTGCCAGGGTGGCCCAGACGGAGCCCGTCGCCCGCGACGACTGTCGACGCTGCGCCGCTGGTGCTGCTACCGACCCTGCTGCGAGGGAACAGCAGGCCTGTTCCCTCCACCCATCCATGCAGGTAGATGGCCACACCGCCACGGCCTCATCGCTCGCTTGCCACGACGCGCCGACCCCGCAGGCCGCGCTGCTCATGGCGCGCGAGCTCCTGCGTTACCGCCCCACCGACGTCGGCTATGACGCCTGGCTCGGCCGCATCATCGAGCTCATCAGCGCCGCAGGCGACGCCCCGTGCCCTCTCACTCGCTCCGTCCTCTGCCATCTCGCGCCGGGGACGTGGCGCACGATGCGCCCCCTCCGCCTCCTCTGCATGGCGAGGATGCCCGGCGCCACCGCGGCGCGCGGGTGCGCGAGCCATCCCGCGGCGTGTCCTCTTCGGACCATGGCGAGCCCAGCTGCTAGATCATCCAACGCGTGCCTCCTGATGCGCGCGTGCTCCTCGAGCAGCAGCAGCACCACCAATATAGGACCATCCAAGAAGTCACAGTGGCCGGTCGCCAGAACCGCACCGCCCTCACCGGCAGCGTACCTTCCAGTTGTGTGGGTTGCCGTGTCACAGCCCTAGATTAATGTTTGTAATTAGTGGCTTAAACATTCATGCATCATATTATTTTTAGTGAAATTGAATTGAGGGAATTTTCAAAGCCTCAGAAACCTTTTTTAAATGGTCAACATTAAAAATCTCTTCACACATGTCCAAGAAAATGTTCCTGTTGATCTCTGAAAATATTGGCAAGAGGTAAAATTCAAACCAGTATTTTTGGAATCTCAGAAATATTTATTTTGGGCCTTTGAATTAATTCACTAGCTATTTGAATTGGGTTTATATTTACTATTAAATAAATATAAGTCCAATAATTGTGAAAGTTTGTATGTGGCTCTAGACTAGTTCCATAAGTCCACATATTAAATTTCAGAAGTTTATAAAATTGTTTAGTATTTTTGCTAAATCAAAAACAGAAAAAAAAATTAGAAAATAGAAAAGAAATAGAAAAGAGAGAGAGAGAGAGAGAGCATTGTACCTGGGCCACTTACCTGGCCAGCCCAGCCCACCAGCGCCAGTCGGCCGGGCGTGTGGCCGACACGCGCGCACGGACGTGCTGCCACGCCACCTGCATGCCTGGTCTCCCCAGGCCAGCGCGATGCCGCGAACATTCTCCTCGGAGCCGTCCCGATCGAGCCGACCCGCTCACTTCTCCCCTCGCCTCTCCCTCGCCCTCCAACGCCATGGCCGAACCGCACCCGACCTCGCCGTCGCCGTAGTCGCGCCCACAGCCACCCCCGTGCTTCCCCGATGTGACCGCGAGGTCCGCCATCGTCGACTACGCCTCCTCGCCGAGCCATATGACACCGGACGCACCGCACCGCGCCCACACCGTCGTCTTCAACCTCTCGGCCGCCGAGATTGCCGGCGACCGCACGCCGTCTCCAGCCCCTCCCTGAGCCCGCTGAGCTGCTCGCCGAGATCGCCATGAGCTCCTCTACCGAACCCCCCTCCTCCCCGTGCTGCTTGCGCCGCATAGCCGCCGCATCCAACAAGCTCGAGAGCTCCTCGCCGCCGGCCATGTCGCCGCCGTGGCCACGGCCACGCAAGCTCGCAACCGGGCATAGCAGCGTGCTCAGCGCGACGCCAAGAGCCCGTAGCGATCACCCGCTGCTCCTGCCATGCCCCGCATCGGCCAAACCATTGTTGGCCAAACTCCGGCCGCCGCACCCGAGGTCACTGCCATCGTTCTAGGCCGCCCCCGGCGAAACTAATGGCACCACTCGACGCGCACGTGCACCAGCTACCCGTAGGTTGTCTCCGCGCGTCAAACCGTCGCCGGACGATGATTTCCGAAGCTCGCCGCCGCGTCTAGCCTCGCCGGCGGCTAAACACCGGCGAGTCTGACTAGTTTGACCGGCAGGGTTGACCCCATTCAACCAGGGGTTTGACTCCCCTGAGTCTATGACAGGTGGGCCCAAGTGGCCAGGTGATTAGCTTAGGGCTAATCACTGTGTTAGCTAACTCCAGTGAAGTTGACATGTGGTCCCAGTGCCCTAACTAATTTAGGATTAGGATTAAGTTAGTGCTAATTGACCCTGTTAACTAGCCCAGTCACTGACCAGTGGGACCCACTGGTCAGGTTTGACCTGGACCGGTTCTGTTGACCTGCTAACATCACCTTGACGTAATGCTGATGCAGTAAAGTATTTCTGGAATTATAATAAATCAGAAAATGATTTATGAATTTCAGAAAATACTCCAAACTTTGAAAAATCATAGAAAATTAACCGTAGCTCAGATGAAAATAATTTATATATGAAAAATTATTAGAAAAATATGAAGAATCTGTTTATTGCATTTTCATGCATGTTTGAACAACTTAAAGTTGTTGTACATGACAACTTGAGTAAATGCCATTTGAAATGTCTTATATGGAGTTTGAATTTGAACCTTGGGTTCAAACCAACTTCATTTAAATTGCTGCTAGTTGCATTAGCCCAAATCATCAGCATGATTGCCATGTCATGATCATGCATCATATTGTTGCATTGCATTGATTGTGTTCCATCTTTGTTTGTCGATGTTGTTCCTCCTTGGTAGCCGACGTTTCCGACGTAGTGACCATTGACACTGATGAAGTGCAATATCATCTTCGGAAGTACCAGGCAAGCAAACCCCCATTGAGCATTCTGATACAATCCCACTCTCTCGCTCTTGCT
Organism: Elymus sibiricus; assembly: GCA_039707655.1. Lineage (NCBI taxonomy): Eukaryota > Viridiplantae > Streptophyta > Magnoliopsida > Poales > Poaceae > Elymus > Elymus sibiricus. The sequence goes on from CM077670.1 coordinate 167,116,613, forward strand.
CTTTACTGCACTAGGACAACAACGATTCAACTATTACATGTTGCGGTAGTTGAACTCATTCCTCTGCATGACCTGTCTTTGCCACAGTAATTAGTAAAACCCACTAGCATGAGTAGGAGTTGTTTGAGCCATGATGTGCCTACTCATTCATGCTTTCTTGTTATGCGTGCTATGCTTAGAGTTGTGTCAGCTCTGATTCATCTAGGATGGATTGGAATGGTGGTGAACATGTCCTACTGTGTGAGAGCGAAGTGTGTGAACACAATTTGGTAAAGGTAGCGATGAGAGGCCATGTACGAGTACATGGTGGGTTGTCTCATTGGGACCGTCCTCAGGAACTGAGTTCCGTGTTTGTGATCCAAGACAGTTACTACCGCACATTGGAATGCTTAAGTGCCCCTCTGGACTTATTAATCACCTCGTACTCTATCCAGGAGTTGCAACTAGTTTCTGGTGTTTGTAGGATATGTGTTGGGGGCCATGCGTAGCGCTGACTCTAGGGGTGGGCTATGATGCGGTAGAGACACGAGGCACGGTGTACCAAGTGACACCCGAATGGTGCTCTTGGGAACCCTGCACTCATCGTTTGGGGCCGTACTGGAAACTTCGGCCGGACTTCCTTGCGGAGTGGACTCAAATAGGCGATAAACCTGGACTAGAGACTTGTGTGGTTAGTCAGGTCGTGGCCGACACCCTCGCCAGGCTTCCACTTGAAGGTTGGCGAGATACATGATGTGTACATGGTGGTAAGTGGGGAAAGCGTGTGTGAAGAAGTACACCCCTTAGGGATGGCAATGGGTAGGGTATGGGCGGGTACAACCTTTTTCTGCCCAAACCCATACCCATAGAAAATTTCTGTACCCACCCATTTCAATACCCATGGGCATAAATTGACACCCATGCCCATAACCATCGGGTATCCTATACCTAATGGGTATCCAGTGGGTACAATATATAACATTTTTTTAAAGGTAAATAAATGATTTTGAAATTCAAGTGATGATGGGAGAGCAGTACATCACAGACACAAACTTCTACGATGGTAGCCTTTTGGAGGCATCAAGGGAGTATGAGCGATGGGTGCTGAAAGCCCGTCGCAATTGGAGGCGGTGGTGGGAATGGGGGGTCGCTGGATGGAAATTTGGACAGGAGTCCAATAGCGAAGACTCGAAATTTCATCTTTTGGAGGAGTCACGTAGGACGTAAGAGAAGTGGCGAGCATGTGATTACATGCCTATGAGCTATGGCCGTTTTAAGGAATCGACACTTAGTGTGTGCCATCAGAGTTGGATGTTGACCCCACATGTCATAGAGTTGTTTTCATTTATTAACTTTTTCTGGGTATCCATTGGGTTACCCATGGGCATAATTTCTTACCCATACCCGACCCATATAATTTGCGGGTATGGATACCCATTACCCGTGGGTACAAAATCTCCCAAGTCACGCCCATGCCCAATGTTTTCGGGTAGGGTACCCGTGGGTACCCATACCCATGGGCAAAACTGCCATCCCTAACACCCCTGCAGGGTAATATGATCTATTCGAATAGCCGCGTCCGCGGATATGGACTACATGGAAAGCTTACGTTGTTCATAGACAAGTTGAAATGGATACTCTAAAATGCGCAAGATAAGCGTGAGTGCTATGGATGGCCTTCTCGTAGGGAGACGGGAGCGGATCCATAGTGGTGTATTGATATGGTGAATATGTGGACTCGTGTGCACTTTCTCACCTCAAAGAAAATACTGGTAGTCGTAGTATAGAACAGCCACAGAGTCAAAGCTGGCTTGCTGCAGTTAAACTCCACCATCCCCTTTGTTGATACTGATGCATAAGTAGTTAGTTCTGATGTAAGTCTTGCTGAGTACCTTTGTACTCACGTTTGCTTAATTTATGTTTTTGCAGAGGAGACTCCAGTCTCACTTTAGATTCCTGCGATGAGTTCGACGTTGACCGATTATCTTGGGAATCCCAGAGAGAGGTCTGGTTCCTATGGAGGGTTTGTAGTTCAGGCTTTCCAACCTTCTTTCTTTTTAGCTGTCTGTACTCAGGCAGATTTATGCTTCCGTTTGTTGCTTGTATGACTTTGTATGTTGGGTCATGAGACCCATGGTTGTAATATCATGCTATGTATGGCTCCTCGGAGCCTCTTAAAGAAATACTTTGAGTCATAGGGTTATGTTGTGATGCCATGTTGTATCTACACATATCGAGCATATTGTGTGTATGTTATTGAAATGCTTTGGTATGTGTGGGATCCGACACCTAGTTGTTTATTCTTGGTAGCCTTCCTTATGGGGAAATGCCTCCTAGTGCTTCCACCGGAACACATGGATTGACCGACATGTGTCCTTCTTTGCTCTTGTGTCTGTCCCTACGGGGAAATGTCACGCGGAATTTTACTAGAGTCCTTGTAGCTTGCTACGACTCGGTTACACTCGCTGCTGACCGACACGTGCATTGCTGGGTCATGTATGCCTGTCCCTGTAAGTTTGTGCCACCTTGGTTTACGACTAGTCATGTCGGCCCGGGTTATCTATCATATGGATGCTAACATGACTATCATATACGTGACCCAAAAGATGCAAACGGTCCCGGCCAAGGTAAAGGTGGCAGCCGTGGGTTATCATGCGTGAGGCCGCAAAGCGATATGAAGTGTCTTATGTTAGATCAGTGTGACTTAGGATCGGCATCCTGACAACTTTGGTATCAGAGCCTGACTGCCTGTAGGATTACCAAGCCAAACTGGTCGAAGTCGATTCTAGAAATGCTTTAGTTATATAAGGGAATTGATTGTGGAAGGGAACGTAAGGCTCTTTTTACTCCTCATCCCGTGTCTTTCTGATTCTGTGTCACCCTTGTCTTTTCTACGGGGTTTAAGAAACTAGGTTTTCTCCTCTATCTATCAGGATGACGAGTTACTATGCTGGAGACTTACTGGAAAGTTGTTGTCTTCTCGGATCGGTGTTTCCATAAGAATTCAGTTGTTATGTTGTCAGTTGTCTTGCAGGTTGTCTCATTTTTCATGCCCGTACAGCTGTTATGCTGTCCGAGGTATCCAAGGTCGCTAAATAATCTGATGCATTTGCAAATCATTTCTTCCTGTTCTGATGTCTTTCGGGCCGCACTAACCACACTAGTCATTGTGTTGAGGTACTCCGTTGCCCCGACCTATACGATGAAGTTATTAGGAAACTAGGATATCTTAGAGAACCACCCGGTAACCCGACCTGGTGTTGTGTTCCCAGTGTGATGATTCTGGCCACCATTCTCGAAAGTGTTTCATGATATCATTTAGTTAGTAGGTATTCTAAGTTGGGGTTCTTAAACCCATGATTTATCCTACTCATTTCTTTTGGTACTATTTGTAGCTCCTTTAGGTTGATTAGTAACTTGTCCTAGTCTTCGAGGTCCGTGGTATATCGTTCTTCCAATACCATGAACCAGTATGGAAGAAGTTCTTTTGGACCAAAAGATCACAACAAAAGTGCTCTTGACGAGTTCCCCATCCTATATTTGTGGCTCTGCTAGTCCTACATTTCTGCACAGGTTATCCGGAAGAATTATGTTGAGCCTTGCTCGACATGCTAATCTATGCATCCACAACTCAGAAAATCATATGTTCCTTTGAGGGTCCCTTTTCAGTTGTGTTCTGATCTCTACCTATCAGTTGATAGTTAAGAGTATGTCATGCATTCGTGTCATCGGTGCATGCCAGCCTTGAGGTCCGTCAAGCCATTCTATTGCAGAATGACTAGGAGAAACAAACTCCAGTACCTCATCCATCTCCAGGATTGTGTCAAAGCAGTTGTATTCTGCAGATCAAAATGCCAATCCAGCTTTTGCTCTGTTCTACCCTGAAGTATTACCGTCTTTATGTCAAGAATGAAATGGGAATTGCACAACCTCTTATGACTTCTTGATATAGTCATACTTCTCGCCATCATCATTTATTTCTTGGTCCCCGTGTTGGTTGTAACCAGGATACCGACAAGTGAGCTGTGATGTGTGAAATCAATACTCCTAGCAACCCCGTTGCTTGGTAGCTAATGGACAATAGTTTCATTCTTAGTGTGATGGTTATTGATTCACCATGCTACGAGTGATCGTGCTACCTAGTCTATTTTTCTTGGTGCACTTTTCGATCAATGTGTTAGGATTGTGTCAATCCCTCGCTCTTTTGATCACATCGTCTTGCCCTGAAAAGAAAGATTGTTCTCGAGCATAATAACATATCGGTGGTTCATGATTTTCCGAATATCTTCTCGGAAGTATCACCAGGTTGTCCCTTGACCGTTATGTTGAGTTTGTGATCAAGTTGGTTTCCCTATAAACCATCTTTCTCTCCAAGGATCGGTGTTGGATACCCTGAACTAGTTGGTTAAGCTTAAACCACAACTTGGAGAGTTGGAAGATAAAAGCTTTGTCTAACTTAGTTCGTTCCAAAGGGATATCTTTGTGTTTGTGTGTGTGTGTTGTAGTAAGATGATATCCTCATCGATTGATCTCCGTGTTCAATGGTTGGATCTATCATCTTATCCAATCTTTGATTTGAGTATGGGCTATCGTCAATCAAATCAGAACCAACGATTTTCGTAATGTTGTGTTACTCGTGGTTGTTTCCTCGAGCATACCTCATTATATCTTTTGGTCTGACCAATGCTATCACCTCGTTCACTTGATTGTGGAATTCCATCTATATGGAAACCTAGATGAACTGTTGTTGAGCCAATCGGCAACATTTTTATCCTCTCCATGATTTTGGTGAACATTAAAGCTAGTGTTGGAAACTTGGGTAAGCATTGCCTTCATGCCAGTTCACGAGGTATATGTTTTGGTGAAAGAAGTGACCTCCTCTAATTCACGTGCATTTGGTGTAAGTTGCCGCCGTGAATTCAAGAAAGCTATTTTTGCTTCCTCTGGAATCATCCCAAGTCAGTCATGCATGTGCGAAGTATTCTGTGGTCTGGTAGATTAATTACATCCATTCCATATGTATTCCCTAGCACACGAAGCCACTGATTGATTTGTTCAAGGAGAAGAAGTTCCTTCTTAAGATCTGGACTTATGCAAGGACTTCGATATCCTCGATGATGGTTCCCAACCAGAACTCGGTAGTGTTTTGTTGTAAGACCAGTTATGCGGTCATGCTTGTCTTGGACAGTGTGTTCACGTGAATCTGGCAACCCAGCTCATGTTTTGGGGCTTGCTTCCGTGGTTCATTTCCCGAGAATCTCGCAACGTCATCTCATCGATTTGTGTTGCAAACTTTCTTTTTCAGACATGCTGAGTCTGGAATATCCTGACACCAACCGGATCTGAATCTCAGGCAGATATGATGGTTGGAACTTCTCCCAAGAACTATGATGTAGGTTCTGGTAAAGTGGACACACCTAGCCGAAAGAACTATTATTGTAGTGTCTTGACTGAGCAATTTGGCCATTCCCAATGAGAATTTCGGACTTATTATAGAAGTTATTCCTTATGGGTTCCTTGTGTTCCCGAAGTCCAACCTTCACTTGATGTTCTAGATACCAAACAGTATCTATAGTTGGGTTACGCTAGTACATCAAGGAGAACATTAGAAGCGGAGTGCTAAATGTCTCTCGTTCGATGATCCAAATTTTGTTCCTTGGCATAGCCAAGGTAGAAATCTGAGAAAGTGTTGTCTTCCTTTGCATCTGTGTCCTCCATCCATATCCATCGTGGTAGTATGAGGTGTTACCAGAATCCTTGACATAGTTGCTGGTAAAACCCTGATAATATGGAAATGCTCAAGTTCTTGAGAGCACGTTCAGGCACTAGGTTTTATCGTCGGCATTAATTGGAATCTGCCCTTAGTTTTTCGATTATTCTATAGCCACTCAATCAGTGGAATCATTCTCTACTGTTGAGCCTTCTTCCTAGTTACCCGAATCATTCCCGGCATTTGCATTTTGTTCCCAGCTTGCACCCGCCGTTGAGCCATTTTCCCAAGGGCTGCCCTCCTCAGTAATTGCTGTTCAGGATCATCTTCAACAGTGGGCTTACCATGGGTCCCATCCATTTCCGATGATAAGCAAAAATCATCCATTGCGTTGTCTTAAACAAGGTAGTCCACATCATCCATCCTAGTACAAGTATACCATTCTTTCGAACTCCTTCAAATGATCATTGTCAATTGCCTTAGGCTGGTATAGAGAGTTTCAATGAACTATGTATCAAAAGTAATTCTTTTTGCCACTTAAGGGAATAATTCTACGAGTCACCTTCCCTAGGGTGCCCCGTCATGGAATTATGGCAATTAACTCCTCGCTATGTTGAAACCGTGCACCATCTTACCTAAGCTTGGAATTGTTGCCTACCAAACTGAACCTTGTCATCTGCCCTCTTCCATCATTACTGATGTGTGTTTTATGTCTCAGCTCGAGAGATGTTATTATGTCTCACTCCATGAGTTGATCTTGAGTTGCTTGATCTTCGAGAAGATCAATTCCTGTAGAGCTCCTTCTGTCGTCACCGTGTTGGGTGAAGCTCTCGAAGGCAAAGATGTCAGGACCAACATGATGCAATGAATCAGCACTTTCGAGGAGGGAAAATGAATCATGAAGACTGTGTCAGTTCCGTGACCTCCCTTCCTCTCACCTCACGTCTTGAATCTCGGGACGAGATTCTTGTTTAGTGGGGGTGAGTTGTCACAGCCCTAGATTAATGTTTGTAATTAGTGGCTTAAACATTCATGCATCATATTATTTTTAGTGAAATTGAATTGAGGGAATTTTCAAAGCCTCAGAAACCTTTTAAAAATGATCAACATTAAAAATCTCTTCAAACAAGTCCAAGAAAATGTTCCTGTTAATCTCTGAAAATATTGGCAATAGGTAAAATTCAAACCAGTATTTTTGGAATCTTAGAAATATTTATTTTGGGCCTTTGAATTAATTCACTAGCTATTTGAATTGGGTTTATATTTACTATTAAATAAATATAAGTCCAATAATTGTGAAAGTTTGTATGTGGCTCTAGACTAGTTCCATAAGTCCACATATTAAATTTCAGAAGTTTATAAAATGGTTTAGTATTTTTGCTAAATCAAAAATAGAAAAACAAATTAGAAAACAGAAAAGAAATAGAAAAGAGAGAGAGAGAGAGAGCACTGTACCTGGGCCACTTACCTGGCCAGCCCAGCCCACCGGCGCCGTCGTCCTCCTGGCGCCAGTCGGCCGGGCGTGTGGTCGACGCGCGCGCAGGGACGTGCTGCCATGCCACCTGCCTGCCTGGCCTCCCCAGGCCAACGTGAGGCCGCAGACGTTCTCCTCGGGGCCGTCCCGATCGAGCCGACCCGCTCACTTCTCCCCTTCGCCTCTCCCTCACCCTCCAACGCCATGGCCGAATCGCGCCCGAGCTCGTCGTCGCCGTAGTCGCACCCACAGCCACCCCCGTGCTTCCCTGACGTGACTGCGAGGTCCGCCATCGTCGACTACGCCTCCTCGCCGAGCCATACGATACCGGATGCACCGCACCGCGCCCACACCATCGTCTTCAACCTCTCGGCTGCCGAGACTGCCGGCGACCGCACGCCATCTCCAGCCCCTCCCCGAGCCCGCTGAGCCGCTCACCGAGATCGCCGTGAGCTCCTCTACCGAACCCCCCTCCTCCCCATGCTGCTTGCGCCGCGTAGCCGCCGCATCCAATGAGCCCGAGAGCTCCTCGCCGCCGTGGCCACGGTCACGCAAGCTCGCAAACGGGCACAGCTGCGTGCTCAGCGCGACGCCAGGAGCCCGTAGCGATCACCCGCTGCTCCTTCCGTGCCCCGCATCGCCCAAACCACCATTGGCTGAACTCCGCCTGCCGCACCCTAGGTCACCGTCGTCGTATTAGGCCGTCCCCGATGAAACTAATGGCACCACTCAACGCGCACGTGCACCAGCTACCCGTAGGTGGTCTCCGCATGTCAAACCGTCGCCGGACGGCGATTTCCGAAGCTCGCCGCCGCGTCTGGCCTCGCCGGCGGCTAAACGCCGGCGATTCTGACAGGTTTGACCTGCGGGGTTGACCCCGTTTAACCAGGGGTTTGACTCCCCTTAGTCTATGATAGGTGGGCCCAAGTGGCCAGGTGATTAGCTTAGGGCTAATCACTGTGTTAGCTAACTCCAGTGAAGCTGACATGTGGTCCCAGTGCCCTAACTTATTTAGGACTAGGATTAAGTTAGTGCTAATTGACCCTGTTAACTAGCCCAGTCAGTGACTAGTGGGACCCACTGGTCAGGTTTGACCTGGACCGGTTCTGTTGACCTGCTGACGTCACCTTGACGTAATGCTGACGCAGTAAAGTATTTCTGGAATTATAATAAATCAAAAAATGATTTATGAATTTCAGAAAATACTCCAAACTTTGAAAAATCATAGAAAATTAACCGTAGCTCAGATGAAAATAATTTATATATGAAAAACTATTAGAAAAATATGAAGAATCTGTTTATTGCATTTTCATGCATGTTTGAACAACTTAAAGTTGCTGTACATGACAACTTGAATGAATGGCATTTGAAATGTCTTATATGGAGTTTGAATTTGAACCTTTGGTTCAAACCAACTTCATTTAAATTGCTGCTAGTTGCGTTAGCCCAAATCATCAGCATGATTGGCATGTCATCATCATACATCATATTGTTGCATTGCATTGATTGTGTTCCTTCTTTGTTTGTCGATGTTGTTCCTCCTTGGTAGCCGACGTTTCCGACATAGTGACCGTTGACACTGATGAAGTGCAGTATCATCTTCGGAAGTGCCAGGCAAGCAAACCCCCATTGAGCATTCTGATACAATCCCACTCTCTCGCTCTTGCTCTTTACTGCATTAGGACAACAATGATTCAACTGTTACATGTTACGGTAGTTGAAACCATTCCTCTGCATGACCTGTCTTTGCCACAGTAATTAGTAATATCCACTAGCATGAGTAGGAGTTGTTTGAGCAATGATGTGCCTACTCATTCGTGCTTGCTTGTTATGCCTGCTATGCTTAGAGTTGTGGCAGGTCTGATTCATCAAGGATGGATTCGAATGGTGGTGAACATGTCCTACTGTGTGAGAGCTAAGTGTGTGAACACAATTTGGTAAAGGTAGCTATGAGAGGCCATGTAGGAGTACATGGCGGGATGTCTCATTGGGACCGTCCTCAGGAACTGAGTTCCGTGTTTGTGATCCAAGACAGTTACTACCGCACATTGGAATGCTTATGTGCCCCTCTCGACTTATTAATCACCTCGTACTCTGTCCAGGAGTTGCAACTAGTTTCTGGTGTTTGTAGGATATGTGTTGGGGGCCGTGCGTAGCGCTGACTCTAGGGGTGGGCTATGATGCGGTAGAGACACGAGGCACGGTGTACCAAGTGACACCTGAATGGTGCTCTTGGGAACCCTGCACTCATCGTTTGGGGCCGTACTGGAAACTTCGGCCGGACTTCCTTGCGGAGTGGACTCAAATAGGCGATAAACCTAGACTAGAGACTTGTGTGGTTAGTCAGGTCATGGCCGACACCCTCGCCAGGCTTCCGCTTGAAGGTTGCCAAGATACATGACGTGTAGATGGTGGTAAGTGGGGAAAGCGTGTGTGAAGAAGTACACCCCTGCAGGGTAATATGATCTATTCGAATAGCCGCGTCCGCGGATATGGACTACATGGAAAGCTTACGTTGTTCATATACAAGTTGAAATGAATACTCTAAAATGCGCAAGATAAGCGTGAGTGCTATGGATGGCCTTCTCATAGGGAGACGGGAGCGGATCGATAGTGGTGTATCGATATGGTGAATATGTGGACTCATGTGCGCTTTCTCACCTCAAAGAAAATACTGGTAGTCATAGTATAGAACAGCCACAGAGTCAAAGCTGGCTTGCTGCAGTTAAACTCCACCGACCCCTTTATTGATACTGATGCATAAGTAGTTAGTTCTAATGTAAGTATTGCTGACTATCTTTGTACTCATGTTGGCTTAATTTATGTTTTTGCAGAGGAGACTCCAGTCTCACTTTAGATTCCTGCGATGAGTTCGACGTTGACCGATTATCTTGGGAATCCCAGAGAGAGGTCTGGTTCCTATGGAGGGTTTGTAGTTCAGGCTTTCCAACCTTCTTTCTTTTTAGCTGTCTGTACTCAGTATCTTCACCAGCAGCCTCGCGAGGCGGCCTCCCGAGGTGGCCTCCCGATGCTCCCACCCGAAGGCGCTCAAGACAAGGGCTGTTCGGTCCGGCAGCGCGGTCTCATGCGCATCACGTGGGTGACGCGTGCGGCGACGAACGGCGACAGGGGCCGTGCCAGCAGGCACGGATGAAGAAGGTTTCCCCTTTCGTGCTAAGGGAGCAAGGCCAGCAGTCCACTTCCCAAAGCAACCCCAAAGGTTGCCCGATCGGCAAAAGGAGACCAAGACGGCGGGCGCGTGGGGCAGAGGTCATCACCGAGCCCATCGGCGCGTCATGGATCATGCTTTTGCAGGCGAAGACCGCCTTTAGTCAGGATAGCCTGAGCGCATGTGCCCCTTCGAAACCCGCCAAGTGTGGCAACCCTTCCCGCCTAAGTTTTGAGAGGGAAGACGACCATGGCAGGTATAAAGGGACAGTGCTGCCATCGTGGTATAGGGATCAGCCCCGATTCAGTCGACTCCTTCTTCTCCTACCTTGTACGCGAGAACACTCTCTTGCTGACTGCAATCAAAACCAAGCAGGAGTAGGGTTTTACACCGCAAGGTGGCCCGAACCTGGGTAAACCGCTGAGTCCACGGTCCGCTCCTTGCTAGCGCGCTCCCACCGTAGCTTCGCCGTAGCTTAGCCGTGGTAGGGGACGAAGAGGTAGGAACAAGCTCACCCCAGTGTTCGAACCTTTGGGTCCCCGGAGCCCCACTTTCGACATTTGGCGCGCCAGGTAGGGGTGCGCTACTGTTCTTCCGCTCCGCCTTCCGTTCCACCTTCTTCATGGCCGACGCACGCCGCGAGCGCGCCGAGCGTAGGGCTGGCCGCGTGGCTCAGACGGAGCCGGTGGCCCACGGCAACCGCCGCCGCCCTGTCCAGGCTGCTGCCACCACCGACCCCGCTGCCCGTGAGCAGCAGGACTCCTCCCTGCACCCCTCCATGCAGGCAAACGGCCACACCGCCGCGGCCTCTTCCTCCCTCGCCCACCGTGGACCGCTGAACGCGCAGGCCGCGCTACTCATGGCGGGCGAGCTTCTCCGCTACCGTCCAACTGACGCTGGCTACGACGCCTGGCTTGGTCGCATCACCGAGCTCGTCAACGCCGCCGGGGACGCTCCGGCGCCTTCCCACTCGCTCCGCCCTCCGCCGTCTCGCACAGAGGACCTGGCGCACGACGCTCCCCCGCCGCCTCATCTACGCGACGAACTCGGCAGGCCCCAGCGCAACGAGCGGGCGCGCGAGCCATCCCGTGGTGCGTCCCCGCCAGTCCGTGATGAGGCCAGCTGCCAGATCATCCGACGAGCGCCCCCCGATGTGCGAGTGCTCCTCGAGCGGCAGCGCCAGCGCCAGGACCAGGCCGTCCAGGAGGTTGCGGCGGCAGGGTGCCAGAACCGCGCCGCCCTTGCCGGCGATGTCCCCTCGAGCGATGTGGGCTGCCGCGCCTTAACCCGCGAGCTACGTCGGGTGGTGTGGCCCGCGAAGTTCAAGCCTGAGCTGCCTCCGCGCTACGACGGCACCCCCAACCCTACGGAGTTCCTTCAGCTCTACGCGCTGAGCGTCAAGGCGGCTAACGGCGACGATAAGGTAATGGCGAACTGGTTCCCCATGGCCCTAAAGGACGGCCCACGCTCCTGGCTCATGAAGCTCCCCGAGGCATCCATCTCATCGTGGGCCGAGCTCTGTTGCCAGTTCGTTGCCAACTTCAAGGGCACGCAAGACCACTCCCTCACCATCAACGACCTGCGGCACGTGCGGCAGCGCCTAGACGAGACCCTTCGCAAGTACACCTAGCACTTTAGCCAAGTGCGCAACAAGATACCGCGCGCCTCCGACACAGCCGTCATCTCTGCGTTCTCCACCGATGTCACCGAGAAGCTCGCCATCAACGACGAGCTAAACTCAGTGCTTGAACTGTTCGACCTCGCCGACAAGTGCGCCAAGGCTGAAGAAGGCCACCTCTTCGTCCACAACGACCCCGAAGCGGCACTCGAGGCCGCCAAGACCAAGAACAAGGACGTCAAGCATAAGGGCCCTGCTGTGCTTGCGGCGGAGCCCGAGCAGAAGCGCGGCCGTGACCATGACGAGCCCAGGAAAGACGGCCGGCCGCTCTGCGCCTACCACAACGTGCGCTCCCACAGCACTCAAGACTGCCAGGAGCTCAAGCTGCTCCGCGACGAGCGCCAGGGCCGCCGGGACAATCGCAATGGCTGTGGCGCCGGTCGCGGAGGTGGCCACAGCAGCAATCGCTGGGACAGCTGCAGCGGCAACGGCAACTTCCGCCAGGGCTGGCGCGACCAGCCTCGTGAGGCCGCCTGGCATGACCAGCCTCGTGAGGCCGCCTGGCGCGACCAGCCTCGCGAGGTGAACCCTCAGGCCAATGCCGCTCTCCCGCCGCTGTCGCCGCCACCCCGGAGGAACGACGTCAACCAGCCTGATAAGGGCGCTGGGGGATACCAGGAGCCTCGCGCGGTCGCCTGCATCCTTGGCGGGGCTCATGCCCCCGAGTCCGACCACCACTTCAAGCTGCTCTCTTGCGAAGTGAATGCCGCCCTCCCGAGGCCTGAGGCCGCGCGGTCCCTCAAGTGGTCACAGTACGCCATCACCTTCGACTCCACAGACCACCCCAAGTCCACGGCCTCCGCAGGCGCACTCCCCATGTTGTGCACTCCCACCATCAGCAACGTCGCGGTCACCAAGACCCTCATCGACGGAGGCGCCGGCCTCAACGTGATCTCCATCGAAACCTTCAAGATGCTCCAGGTGCCCTACGACCAGCTGATGCCGACCAGGCCCTTCTCCGGAGTGACCAATGGCTCCACCATCCCTCTGGGGCAAGTGCGCCTCCCCGTCACCTTCGGCACCCACAAGAACTACCATACCGATCTCATCGACTTTGATGTGGCGCACATCGGCCTGCCTTACAACACCATCTTGGGCTACCCAGCTCTCGCCAAGTTCATGGCGGAGACCCATCACGCCTACAACGTCCTCAAGATGCCTGCCTGCAGCAGCATCATCACTGTCGCCTGCGACTAGAAGGACGCGGTCTGCTCCCTCGAGCGCGTCTACAAAGCCGCCGCTGTCACGCATCCGGCTGACGAGGACGCGGTCGAGCATCCTGAGGCCGCGCCCATGAAGAAGAAGCAGCAATTTTCTCAGGACCGCGCCGAGACGAAGAAGGTGTCGGTGGACGGCAACGGCTCTGGCCCTGCTTTCACCATCAGCGCTGGCCTTCCTCCTGCATAGGAAAGCGCGCTCGTCACCTTCCTTCAGGCAAACTCGGATGTTTTCTCCTGGAAAGCATCTGACTTGTCCGGTGTGCCGAGGGAGGTGATCGAGCACCACTTAGCGGTGTGCCCCAACGCATGCCGCATCAAGCAAAAAGCACGGCGCCAGGCGCCAGAGAAGCAAGATTTCATCGTCAAGGAAGTTCAGAAGCTCCAAGAAGCTGGGGTCATCCAAGAGGTGCGCCATCCCGAATGGCTCGCCAACCCAGTCGTCGTCCCCAAGAAAGGCGGCAAGGAGCGTATGTATGTCGACTTCACTAGCCTCAACAAGGCCGGCCCTCAGGACCCCTTCCTGCCGCCGACGGCGGGGCCAGCGCCCTGGCCGGCTCGCGGCATGTGCATGCCCTTCGGCCTGAGGAACGCTGGCGCCTCCTTCCAGAGGCTGGCGCCCCCCGTGCTAGGGCCTTGCGAGCCACCTGCTCCTCGTGAGCCCCCAGGGCCTCGTGAGCCCCCTGGCCCCGGAGGAGAGGGCTTCCTTGGCGCGCCTCGTAAGGCGATCTGACGACTCCCCAGCACGGTCTTGCCAGGCACGTCCGAAGCGTCACCTCGCGCGGCCCACATTCCTTCTCGCTGCGCCTTCCACACCTTAGCTCCTGGAACCCTTCCGCCAAGGGGATTTGGCTTAGCGCGACTGAGGGCGCCCCACGAGCTGCACCAACCTCAAGCTGACCCATGCCGAACACGGCAGCCTCGCCCCATTCCTTTTTGGTTGTGTAATGAATCTTGCTAATTATGCTCAGATAAGTTTATCTTGCCTGCTTAATCGCGTGTCGGGTACGATGCTGTCCCGGGAGCGCCACGAGCTCGCGACCCCTCCCCTGGCCGATTCCATGAGCGGGGGCTAGGCACGGCGCCTATGCTCGGGTCCGTCCCTATAGCGCCGCAAAATCCAAGCGACTGAGCTCTGGCTCGCGGGCCTGCTTCGGTGCACGTCACCTCACCAAGGTCCTGGGTGTCTTATCTCCTCACGCAACGGCCTTGGGCGAGCTAGCGAGCGCGTGTCGCTCCCCCCATTGTGAAATTTGTCGACATGCAGCGCCTCAGGAGGCAAGCCGCACAGGGACCTCGCGGGCAGCCTCTCGCCAGCCGACCTGCGGTGGTCGCCTAATCAGAGGGCCTCGCGAGACGAAGACTTCGAAGGCCGAGCCTCGCAGGGCACGCCTCGTGAGCCGCATGTGCTCCTCATGAGCTGTGGCTCGCCCGACACCGCTCTCCGCCAAAAGCTAAGTCTAACTACCTCGCGAGACTCCCTCGCCGTCACTCAAGCTCTCTCCCTTCGCGATCCCGCTGAGTGCTAGCGTTTTTTCTTCTGTGTAAGCCACTTGCACGCCAAAGGGGGGCTCCCTGAGCATCGCGCCTCAGGAGCCCTCACTAGCTCCCGGTGCCCCTCACCTCCTGGCCTTGTCCTGGCATCGCGACCGGACATACCAGCGGTGGCCGAGGCCCGCTCGGGGGCTGGGTCCTACAGGCGTAGAGCGCTGAGGCGAACAAAGAAAAAACCTGTCCTCATGAGAGGACTTCGGGAGGGAACGCGTACATTCCAAATCACGAAAGCATTAAATTAAAACATAAAAGATATTGTTTTCACGCCCCCGTGGGCTACATCGATTCAGTGCAGTAGAATAAAAAGAAGAAAAAGGCCTAGGTGGGGTGCCGTCACCCCCAAGACTCCAACATGGACGCCGCGCACCCCTAGTCGGAGTCCTCATCCTCGCTCTTGATGCGGGGGGAGCTGTCGTCGCTTCCGCTTCCGCCGGAGGGAGTGGCACAGCTGTCGCTATCGTCCTCGCTGGAGGAGCCACTGTAGCTGCCGTCCTCGCTCTCCGCACAGCACTCCAGACGGCTACCGGAGATCCCAAAGATCTTCACGAAGAGCATGGCGGCCCCGTCATACTTGAAATGGAGGACGTGCCCCTGCGTCAGGCTGCGGGCGAGGGCGACTGACTTCCACCCCTGCTTCAAGAACATGAAGCCCGAAGGGGTGAACTCCGTCGCCACCCAGGAGGGGCCGTTGCAGCAGTCGTCGGCCTGCACCCACAGGCCCAAGGGCGCGCAGTCCGTCATGGCCTCCGCGAAGGAGTCCGGGAGCCGAAGCCAGGTGCAGGGCCGGCGATGCATGTTCACTATGTACTCATGTGCCCCCTCCACCGAATGGATCCCTGCCTGGGGCGGTAGCGCGGCCGCCCCGCCACGGCCACCTCGGCCGCGCGTGCCGCGCCCTCTGCGCCCGCGGCTGGCGCCTCTTCCACGGCCGCTGGGACCGGCGCCAGCAGCCGCTGGGGAGCGCCCGCGCCCCCGGGGCGGAACCTTGGATGCGGCAGCAGAAGCACAGGCAGGCCCTCTTCCCCTCGGCATCACTGCAGCGGCTCTAGCAAGATGAGGAAGGAAAGGTTAGAGGAAGTAGATGATGGGTGGAGGACTCCGACTCCTCCCTTCCCCTCTTTATGCTCGGCGCGGGGCTCTTCTCGTCGCTCCACCTTCTTCGGCGTCGGGAATCGAAGCAGCAGCAATGCGCGAAGGAAGGCAATGATGGTCTCGCGTCGCCCGCGGCAGGCTTTATGTCAGCGCGGGCGGTTACCGAGGTGTCGTGGGAGAAGTGGGGGCGTCCCCCGTCACATCATGCGCCACGCGTCGCGCCTGGCCCGCAGGCGGTTGGGACCCGCGCCGTTTCGCCCCCTAGTAGGTTGGAACGTGCGCGTCGAGGGCCCGGGGGCTACTGTCGAGCCCATGGAACCCAGGGTATCCAGGCCCGTCTGCCTTTGGCCCAGGGCGCAACGCCTGGCGTGGGCTCAGCAGGCCGTCATCATCAATCATCTCACCAAGACCCCTCATGAGGCCTTGGCCTCCTGAGGACCCCTCCTCAGGGAGCGGCGAACAAGGCTCAACATCTTCACCAGCAGCCTCGCGAGACCCTCTCACGAGGCGGCCTCCCGAGGTGGCCTCCCGAGGCTCCCTCCCGAGGGCGCTCAAGACAAGGGCTGTTCGGTCTGGCAGCGCGGTCTCGTGCCCATCACGTGGGTGACACGCGCGGTGACGAACGGCGACAGGGGCCGTGCTAGCAGGCACGGATGAAGAGGGTTTCCCCTTTCGTGCTAAGGGAGCAAGGCCAGCAGTCCACTTCCCAAAGCAACCCCAAAGGTTGCCCGATTGGCGAAAGGAGACCAAGATGGTGGGCGCGCGGGGCAGAGGTCATCACCGAGCCCACCGGCGCGTCATGGATCATGCTTTTGCAGGTAAAGACTGCCTTTAGTCAAGATAGCCTGAGTGCCTCTCCCCCTTCGAAACCCGCCAAGTGTGGCAACCCTTCCCGCCTAAGTTTTGAGGGGGAAGAGGACCAAGGCAAGTATAAAGGGACAGTGTTGCCATCATGGTAGAGGGATCAGCCCCGATTCAGTCGACTCCTTCTTCTCCTACCTTGTACACGAGAACACTCTCTTGCTGACTGCAATCAAAACCAAGCAGGAGTAGGGTTTTACACTGCAAGGTGGCCCGAACCTGGGTAAACCGCTGAGTCCACGGTCCGCTCCTTGCTAGCGCGCTCCCGCCGTAGCTTTGCGGTAGCTTAGCCGTGGTAGGGGACGAAGAGGTAGGAACAAGCTCACCCCAATGTTCGAACCTTTGGGTCCCCAGAGCCCCACTTCCGACACGAGAGGAAGGCTGCCTTTTCGTCCACAACGACCCTGACGCAGCGCCAGACGCCACCAAGGCCAAGAGCAAGGACGCCAAGTGCAAGGGCCCTGCCGTGCTCACGGCGGAGCCCGTGCAGAAGCTCGGCCGCGAGCGCGACGAACCCAAGAGGGATAACTGCCCTCTCTGCGCCTACCACAACTCACACTCCCATAGCACTCAGGACTGCCACGAGCTCAAGCTGCTTCGTGATGAGCGCCTTGGTCGTCACGGCGACCGCAACGACCGCGGCACCTGCCGTGGAGGTGGCCATAACGGCGGCCGCTGGGGAGACCGCAATAACAACGGCAACTTCCGCCAGGGCTGGTGCGACCAGCCTCGCGAGGCCGCCTGGCGTGACCAGCCTCGTGAGGCCAACCCTCAGGCCAATGCCGCTCTCCCACCACTGCCGCCGCCACCGCGAAGGAACGACAGCATCCTACCTGATGAGGGCGCTGGGGGCTACCAAGAGCCTCGCGGCATGGCTTGCATCCTTGGTGGAGCCCAGGCTCCCATGTCCAACCGCCACTTCAAGCAGTTCTCTCGTGAGGTGAATGCCGCCCTCCCGAGGCCTGAAGCTTCTCGTCCCCTCAAGTGGTCACAGTACGCGATCACCTTCGACTCCAACGATCACCCCAAGTCCTCAAGCGCCGCAGGAACGGTCCCCATGCTGTGTACCCCCACCATCAGCAACGTCGCTGTCACCAAGACACTCATCGACGGAGGTGCCGGTCTTAACGTGATCTCCATCGAGACCTTCGAGCAGCTCCAAGTGCCCTACGACCAGCTGATGCCATCCAGGCCGTTCTCCGGAGTGACTGATGGCTCCACTGTCCCCTTGGGGCAAGTACGCCTCCATGTCACCTTTGGCACCCGCAAGAACTACCACACCGAGCTCATCGACTTTGACATGGCGCACATCGGCCTGCCGTACAATGCCATCCTGGGCTACCCGGCACTTGCCAAGTTCATGGCGGCGACCCACCACGCCTACAATGTCCTCAAGATGCCGGGCTGCAGTGGCATCTTCACCGTCTGCTGCGATGAGAAGGACGCAGTCCGCTCCCTTGAGAGTGCCTACAAGGCTGCCGCCACCGCCTACCCAGCCAACGAAGACGTCGCCAAGCCTCATGAGGCCGTTCCAGCGAAGAAGAAGCAGTTGTTCTCTCAGGACCGCGCCAAGACGAAGAAGGTGTCGGTGGATGGCAGCGGCTCAGACCGTACCTTCACCATCGGCACTGGCCTCTCTCCTACATAGGAAGACGCGCTCGTCACCTTCCTCCGAGCAAATTCGGATGTGTTCGCCTGGATGGCATCTGATTTGTCCGGTGTGCCAAGGGAGGTGATCGAGCACCACTTAGCGGTGTGCCCCAACGCACGCCCCGTGAAACAGAAGGCACCACGCCAGGCACCAGAGAAACAAGATTTCATCATCAAGGAAGTTCAGAAGCTCCAAGAAGCTGGAGTCATCCGTGAGGTGCGCCATCCTGAATGGCTCGCCAACCCCGTCGTGATACCCAAGAAGTGCGGCAAGGAGCGCATGTGCGTCAACTTCACGAGCCTCAACAAGTTTTGCCCTCAAGACCCCTTTCCACCGTCCCGCATCGACCAGATCGTGGACTCCACCGCCGGGTGTGAGTTGCTATGCTTCCTTGATGCCTTCTCAGGATATCACCAGATCAAGATGGTGACCGAAGACGTGGAGAAAACGGCCTTCATCACCCCCTGCGGCATATTCTGCTACATCTGCATGCCCTTTGGCCTCAGGAGCGCCGGGGCCACCTTCCAGAGGCTGATGCGCATCGCCTTGGGGCCCCAGATGGGAAGAAATGCTGAGGCCTACGTTTATGACATCGTCGACAAGACTCGCGAGGCCTGGTCCCTCCTCTCGGACCTCAAGGAGACGTTCGACAACCTGCGCAATGTCAACCTCAAGCTCAACCCAGACAAGTGCGTCTTCAGGGTTCCCTCCGGCAAGCTGCTCGGCTTCCTGGTCTCCCACCGTGGCATCGAGGCCAACCCTGAGAAGATCAAGGCCATCGAGAAGATGCGTCCTTCCCAGAGCCTCAAGGAGATGCAGCGCCTGGTGGGATGCATGGCCTCGCTTGGGCGACTCATCTCCAAGTTCGGCGAGCGAGCCCTGCCGTTCTTCAAGCTCATGAAGAGATCTGGCCCCTTCAAGTGGACTCCCGAGGCCAACGCTGCCTTCGAAGACCTCAAGAGGTACCTCATGAGCCCGCCCATCATGGTCGCGCCACGCTCCCGCGAGCCCTTGCTCCTATACCTGGCGGCCACTCCCCAGACGGCCAGTGCGGCCCTGGTGGCGGTTCGAGAAGAGCGCGTCTGCGCACAGAAGAAGCCCGCCATGCCGGCGCCTCGCGAGGTCGCGCCGTCGCCTGCTGAGATCCCGCCTCAAAAGGCCCTTGGCGCGTCGCCTCCCGAGGCCACGCCGTCACCTGCCGAGGCCTTGCCTTAAGAGGCCTCCAGTGAGCCGCCTCGCGAGCCGCCTCCCGAGCCTCCTGAGCCTCATGAGCCCCTTGGGCCCCTGAAGACCAAGCTGCTTCAACAACTACCCGCTTCGTCGAGCACCCCGTGTACTTCGTCAGCACGGTACTGCGAGATGCGCGCGAGCAATACCCCATGCAGCAGAAGCTCCTCCTTGCGCTCCTCGTCGCCTCCAGGAAGCTGCGCCACTACTTCCAGGGCCATCCCATCAAGGTGATCTCGTGTTACCCCCTGGAGCAAGTCCTAGCAGCCCCAACGCCGCCGGCCACGTCGCCGAGTGGAACATCGAGTTACAGTCCTTCGAGCTAGAATTCTGCACCACAAGGGTGATCAAGGGGGCAACGCTGGCTGACTTCGTAGCAGAATGGACGGATCTGCCCCAGGAGGAGCCTCGCGAGGTCGAATCCCTCTTGCCTGGGGATGAGGCGCCTGGTGGATGGTCCATGCACTTCGATGGTGCCTTCTCCCGGTAGGGCGCAGGGGCTGGCGTCGTGCTCACCTAGCCAACAGGAGACAAGCTCTACTACGCCGTCCAGCTCTGCTTCAAGCACGACGACAAGGTCTCCAACAACATCGCAGAGTACGAGGGCCTCATCGCCGGCCTCAAGGTCACCTCTGCACTGGGATCAAACACCTCACCACCAAGGGCGATTCGTAACTCCTCGTCAACTTCTCCAACAAAAGCTACAAGCCCAAGGACGAGAATATGGCCGCCTATCTGGAAGTGGTACGTAAGCTCAAAAAGCATTTCCTTGACCTAGAGCTCCAGCATGTCCCTCGCGGTGGCAACAAGGAGGCCGACGACATCGCCAAGCGAGCATCTCACCGCGAGCCTCAGAACCCCGGCATCTTCGATCAAAGGCTCTTCAAGCCATCAGCTGCACCACCTGTCGTGGGCACCATGCTGCTTCACGAGGAACTACCGCCCGCACCACCCACGGGTGCACCAGATTGCGGCCAAGCCTCAAGAGCCCACCTGCTACTGGCGCTCGAACCTCAAGCGAATAGCTGGGCCGCGGAGTTCAAGAGCTACTTGCTTCACGGCACCCTTCCAGAGAAGGACTCAGAGGCAAAGCGCGTGGCTCGCCAGGCCACCGCTTACTGCTTGCAAGACGGCGAGCTGTACCACAGGCGCATAATGGCGTCTCGCTGCGGTGCATCTCTGAAGAACAAGGTCGCGAGCTGCTCGCCGACATCCATGGAGGAGACTGCGGCCACCACTCATCATCGCGCACCCTCACCGGCAAGGTCTTCTGCAGCAGCTTCTACTGGCCCACCGCGCTCCATGACGCCACCGAGCTGGTCCAATCCTGCGAAGCTTGTCAATTCCTCGCGAAACAAATCCAACAGCCAGTGCAAGCCCTCCAGACGATTCCCCTCTCGTGGCCCTTTGCGGTCTGGGGGCTGGATATCTTGGGACACTTCCCTCGCGCAGCTACCGGCTACCTCTACCTCTACGTCGCCATCGACAAGTTCACCAAGTGGGCAGAGGTCGAGCCCGTGCGCACCATCCCGGCATGCTCTGCCATCAAGTTCATCAAGGGCCTCGTGAGCTGCTTTGGCATTCCCAACTGCATCATCACCAGTAATGGATCCCAGTTCACAAGTGGCCTCTTCAAGTCATACTGCGCCAGCCTCGGCACGTAGATCTGCTACGCCTTCGTGGCGCACCCACGAAGCAACGGCCAGGCTGAGCGCGCCAACGCCGAGGTCCTCAAGGGCCTCAAGACAAGAAGCTTAAAAAACCTTGAAGCCTGCGGCAAGGGCTGGCTTGACAAGCTACAGTCCGTGCTGTGGTCCATCCGCACAATGGCAACCAAGCCTACCGGCGAGACTCCCTTCTTCCTCATCTACGGAGCTGAAGCAGTCCTCCCTTCTGAGCTCAAGCACGGCTCTCCATGCGTCCTTGCCGTCGACAAGGCTCGTCAGGACGGCTCGCGAGAGGCTGGCCTGCTGCTCCTCGAGGAAGCCCAC
Organism: Elymus sibiricus; assembly: GCA_039707655.1. Taxonomy (NCBI): domain Eukaryota; kingdom Viridiplantae; phylum Streptophyta; class Magnoliopsida; order Poales; family Poaceae; genus Elymus; species Elymus sibiricus. The sequence continues at coordinate 167,138,216 of CM077670.1, forward strand.
AACCAGGCTGCCCTCCGTGCCGCCAGATACCAGCAGGCCTTGCATCACTATCATAGCCGCAACATACGCCCACGCACCCTCGAAGTCGGCGATCTCGTCTTGAGAAGGATCCTCTCCAGAGAGGGACTCCACAAGCTCTCACCCATGTGGGAAGGCCCTTCCGGGGTTGCTCATGTCTCCAGTCCCGGCGCTGCCCGGCTGGAGACGAAGGATGGAGTTCCTGTGCGTAACTCCTGGAACATCCAACACCTCCGCAAGTTCTACCCGTGACCCTCACGCATACGAATGAAGTGGGGCTGTACACGCCCCGGAGCCTCTCATTGCGTTCGCCTGATGGGCACGCGAGAGCTCCCGCCCACGTCTCAGTGGAAGCCCCATGCTCCGCGCTGGCGGAACGTTCCCACGCCTAGTGGAAGCCCCATACACCACGCTGGCGTAACAATCACCTAAGGGCGCCCCATGGGCTGCACCAACCTCATGCTGATCCGTGCCAGACATGGCAGCCCCTACTCTTTTTGGATGTGAAAACTGAGGGCGCCCCACGGGCTGCACCAACCTCAAGCTGACCCGTGCTGGACACGGCAGCTGCATCTCTTTTGGTTGTGTAATGAACTTGTTATTATTCTGCAGTAAAGCTCTGTTTTCTTAAGATATCTTATGTGTGTTGCTAAGTTGCTTGTCTCAGGAGCTGTGTATGCTCGCGACCTTCCTCCTGCACATCTCGCGAGTGGGGGCTGGACACGGTGCCTGTGCTCGGCTCAGTCCCAGCAGCGCTGCAAAACCCAAGTGATCGAGCTCTGGCTCACGGGCCTGCTCCCGTGCACGCTACCTCACCAAGGTCCTTGGTGTCTCGTCTCCTCGCATGACGCCCGCGAGCAAGCCAGCAAGCGTGCACCGCTCCCCCGTTTGTAAAATCAATATGAAGTTGTCTTAGGAATAAGGCACTCGAAGGCCTCGCGAGGTGACTCGCGGCAAGACGCCTCCGTAGGCCTTCAGGGAGCCTCGCGAGCGCTGCCTCATGAGCCAACCTGCGGTGACCGCCTCCACCAAGTACTAGCGGGGGGCCTTGTGAGCGGGAGCCTCACAAGACGCGCTCCGCGGCCATAGAATGACAAGCGACACCCGCGAAAGAGCTAAGTACTAAATACCTCACGGGCCGCCCTCAGCACCTCTCAAGTTCCCTCTCCTCGCAACCTCGCCGAGTGCTGACGTTCTCTCCTCCGCGCAAGCCGCTTGCACGTCAAAGGGGGGCTTCCTGAGCATCGCGCCTCAGGAGTCCTCACCGCCCCTTAGTGCCCTGCACCTCCTGGCCTTGTCCAGGCAACGCGACCTGACATACCAGCGACGGATGTAGCCCTCTCGGGGGCTAGGTCCTGATGACGTAGAGCACTAAGGCAAACAAGGAAAGGGAAATAGGCCTTGCGAGAGAGCTTCACGAGGAAACACACATCGCAGCAGATCATAAAGTACTTAAAACAAAAGACATTGTCTTTACGCCCCCACGGGCCATGTCAATCTTGCACAGGTAAAAGGGAGGATCTAGGAGGTCGCGACATCGATGTCGTCTTCGTCATCGCCTTCGCCATCGTCGCATATGATTCCGCTGGAGCTGTCGCTGCCACCGTGGGAGAACTTCGCGAGCAGAGCGTCCACATGGTCCACCACCGCCTTCCCAAGGCTGTCACGGAGTTCTTCGGGCACGGGGGCTATCACCCTGTCGAAGTCGAAGCTGGGGTCGGCGTGGAGAAGATGGCTGAAGATGCGCGTCGCCACCTGGAAGAGGAGGTCGCGGCACTCCTCTTCGATGATGCCGCTCACCCTCTTCGCTCCAGCCTCGAGCCGCTCCACGAGCTTGGTGAAGAAGTCAAGGTAGCTGGCGTCGTGGGTCTCGCGGGGGCCCTCGAGCCTCTCCTTGCAGATAACGGCCAGGGCGCCACGGGCCCGAAGCTCGAGGGAGCGGAACATCTAGGCGAGTTCATGCTGCCGCCCCCGTGCTCGGTCCGCTTCCAACCTCGCCTGCTCGACGACATTGGAGACATCGCCCACCTGCTGCTGGAGGGAGGCTAACTCCGCCTCGGCGGTGTCCTTGGCCAACAGCGTGGTCTTCCGCCGGTTCTCCATCTCCGTCAAGAGCTCCTCGAGGGCCTCGATCTCCTTCTGAAGTCCATCACACTTCTCCTTGAAGCGGTCCTCCTGGAACTTCAGCTTCTTGCCGTGATCCGCAACGAGTGGCGGTTCTTCTCTATCTTTGCATCGGCGTCCTCCTGTGCTTTCTTCTTCCTGGCCTCCAACCTGGCATTGGCTGCTTCCATACGCTTGGTGTAGGCGTCCTGGGCGGAGGCCACCTGGCGGTCCAGTGTCTCTAGGCGCTCGCGCTCTGTGGCCTGCTCGGTCGTCGTCCGAGCGAGCTCCCATTCACGAATCGCGAGGTCTGCTTCCCGAGTCGCGAGCTCCTCCTCGTGGGAGGTGACGGCCTTCTCCCGCGTCTGGAACAGCTGCTCCTGCGTTGTGTGCTGCTCTTGCAGCACCCACGTGCGGGCCTCAGCCTCCTCGCGGCACTTCTCGGCCGTGTCTTCCTCCCGGAGGGCGCTCTCGAAGACCTCCTCCGCCTCGGCGGCGGATTTCTCATGCTTCTCCTGTGCGACCTTGTCCTGGCGACAGCCCTGCTTGATGGCTACATCGAGCCGGCGCCACACCTCGGCAAGGCGCAGGCGCTCCTCGGCGAGGCGTCCCTCGGCCTCCTGGAACTCCGCCTCAAGCTGGCCCTGAGCTCCCCTTGCAGTCCGCAGGACTCCGCGCCTGAGCAGTGTGCGTTTCCGCATGAGCGTCAAGGCCCAGGCTGGGTCTGACTCCTCGCCGCCCTCCATCGCCATGGCCTGGGAAGGCCCCGCGTCGTTTGTCTGTAGTGAGGAGCTCGTCATAGTCTCCTCCTCCTCCTGCCCCGGCAACGCACTCCGCGAGCTTGTTGCGCCCGCGGCAGGAACCTCGCGCGCTGGCGAGTGGTGAGGGCTGCCTAGAGCGCCTCCGGCGTCTACGGCGCTCGGCGGAGCTGTTGCCACCTCCGCCTCCCCCATCTCCGCTTCCGCGTGGGGCACCCCGCGAGCTGCGGTGCCGCCTCCAGAGGCCGTCTCACAAGGATCGACGTCCCCAGATTCATGAGCCGTGTCCGCCTGTGGCTCCGGAGGGACCGCGTGCTCCTTCTCCACCTCCACGCGCTCTGCCTCAGCATCAGGGCAGCCGGCGGCCTCTTCACGACCCTCGGCGCCCGCGGCGGGCGCTGGGCCCCCCTTCAAGCCAGGGGTCCTCTTTGTCATCTTCTTGTTCTTCCTCCCCTTCTTCATGGATGCCCTGCGCGAGGTGGAAGCTCAGCCCCAGACCGCGGGGCAAACGCACAACAAAAAGGATAGGAGAGACACTTACTCGTCATTGGTGACCCACTTCCTTTTCTTCAGGGCCAACGCCGGACGGTCCTCATTGTCGCCCTCGCGAGACCTCCTCCCGAGACCTTCTGAGGTGTCCTTCCGAGGCCCAGCGGCCTCGTCCTCCACATCGTCCTTCTCCGCGGGGGGCTCAGTGCCCCCGCCGTCGGCGTCAATCTCCTCCACGCGCGGCTCGCCAGCCGTCGTGCTGATGCTTCCTTGGCCCCCCGCGTCGGAAGGTCGGGAGGGCACAACCCTGAACCGGGCGTCGTCATCGTCATCATCATCGTCCTCGAGGTCGCGGATTAGTTGGTGGCGGGTCCGCATGGCGGGACCGCCGTCGCTCCCCTCCGCGTCGCCGCCCGGGGCCTCGGCATCGTCCAGGTCCCCCGAGCCAGGAACCACCACGAACGGGTTCTCGCGGGGCCCCTCATGGCCCTCCGGCATGAGGCCCCACTCATCAAAGAGCGGCATCTCCGCGGCCAACTCCTCGGTCCCCTCATAGCAGTACAGCGGGAGCGCATCCTCAGGCGGGTCCCTCGTGGTGCTACCGAGCAAGATCTGCATAATCCTGTCCACCACCTCTGACTTCAGGGTAGCGACGCTTAGCCGCATGGGGTCCTTCGTGTTGGCGAGTTTCCACATCGGGCGTGAGCGCAGCTGGAGTGGCGCTATGCGCCACTGCAGAAACTCCTTGATGACCATCGCCCCCGTGAGGCGCGCCGCCTTGTGGTCGGCCAGCCGCTCCCAGACGGGCTCCAACCTCGGGTCGGTGAGCTTCTCGTGCTCCCACCCTAAGCTCTTCACGACAGGAGCCGTCGGCTCCATCAGCAATTGGTTGCGGTGGCGCGCATCCATGTAGATCCAGCGCTGCCTGTAGCCTTTCACCTTCTTCAGGATCTTCAGGCTAATCATGTCGTTCTCCATCGCCTTGACGGTGAGGAACGAGGCGCACGCGGAGCGATGGTTCGCCGCGGTCAGCCTCAGGCTGAAGAAGTGGCGGAAGAGTGCCACCGAGGGCATCACGCCCACGAAGGCCTCACAGTAGAAGGCGAAGATGGCGAGGAGGAAGATGGAGTTGGGTTGAAGATGGAGGGCTTGGATCTGGTAGTGGGTGAGGATGGTGTTGAAGAAGTCCGAGAACGGCGGCACCAGGCCGGCATAGATGCTGTGGATGAAGAAGGGGAATGTCATCGCCTCCAGATCGCGCCGCGCGAGCGCGCCATCCCAGATCTTCGTCGCCCCGTTCTTGTTATGGTTGCCGGCGACCATCGAGAGCACCTTGTCCAGGCCCTCTCGGTTTGCGATGATGGATCACTTCAGGGTAAGCTCCATGGCCGGCGTGCTCGGCGCTGCGGCCGCCGCCTTGCCTTTCTTGCCGGCGGGCGCCATTGCTATGCAGTGAAGCTTGGAAAGCGAGGAAGTGGCGGTGCTCAGGAGCAGAAGCATGAGAGATCGGGCGCTGGAGGAGGCAGCAGCGGAAGGGAAGCAATGATGGCCTCTCCAACTCGTCCCAACTTGTACTAGCACTATATAAAGACCTTCCCCTCCTCCATCTAGGGTTAGCAAAGTAGTTGGCTCTTGAGATAGAGCTTTGCTCATCCATACCTCTCCCATGGAGATCAAGACCTCCATGAGACCCATGTGAGAAGATTCACTCCGGATTCAAGACCTCAACTCCTCTACGGATTGGGATGAACTAGTTACAGTGTATCCTCTTGTGTTGACTTTGGATCTTATATCTCTACTATGTGTATGTGGATCTAGTGCATGTGTGATTTGGATTGTGTCAACTGAGTGTTTTGTTCTTGTGTTCTTCTCTCAATTTGCCTTTTCCCCCTCCAAGTGTGAAAAGATCGACGAACTAGGGTTCCTCCCTACATCACATTATGCAGGGCTTAATAACGGAAATACAGGGGAATACTAATCACATGATACAACCAAAATAGGTAAAGTACGCATGACAGGATCTGAACTGCGGATTAGCTGTGGTTGCCACTGGCTGTGGAATAGTCTAGCATCATGTTACGGAGGATGTCGTCTATGACAACACGGCCTTGCGACCCCCGCCCACTGTTTCTGCCACGGCCACGAGTGCGACCACGGGCCCTTAATGCCGGCACTACATGGTGGGGGCAGAACAAGGCATGTTGCGCACCGGCTAGGATGATGGAGTTAACACGGCACGACGGGGCGGGGCAGGTGTCGGTGCTAAAACCGGTGGATCTCGGGTAGGGGGTCCCGAGCTGTGGGTCTAGGAACAATGGTAACAGGAGAAGAAGGAACTCGGTATTTACCCAGGTTCGGGCCCTCTCGAAGAGGTAAAACCCTACTCCTGCTTTGATTATATTATGGTGATGGGGTACAGAGTACAAGATGATCTACCTCGAGATCGTATGATTGTGTTCTAAACCCTAAGGCTGGTAATTGTACCTCTAAAGACTAAACCCCTCGGCTTATATATGCACTAGGTGTACCTAGCTTACACACATGGTCGGTTGTCAATACGCCGGCTACAAAGCAATCCTTGAAGTACATGCCAAGTCTTCGGAGGTTTCCATCTTGATTACACCGAGGCTTCGTGGCTTCGGTAGTCCTTCCTTTTAGTGATCGACAGGCCATTAGCCCGGCCCATGGACTGCGGGCCGTATAGGTTAGTACCCCTTAGTCCAGGACACCATCAGTAGCCCCTGAATTGGTCTTCGAAGCTAAAGACTGTAGCTTCCTCCTCGGACTAGCTTCTTTGGTTTGATGTCTTCAGCTTGGCAGGCGAATTCCTCCTTTGTTGATTTGTGTTCTGGCTCAAAAACGTCCTTGGCTTCCTCAAAACGGGTCTGAGAATCAACATACATCGGATCAGCCAGCTTCTTTTCTAAGCAATCTGAAAACTGGCACCCAGGGCCCCACCTAATGTGGCCCCAATTATTGTTTTATAATTTTTCTTGATTCTGGCACAACTGGGGAACAGGTGCATTGATGGCGAAGCACCGAAGCGTCCCTTCTAACCTTAAATCACTGGGGTACTTAAGTAGTTAGGGCCACAGCTATTTTGCTACCCCCACATTTCCCCATCTTGTTCCAGCATGAAATCTTTTCCGTTGGCAAGTTCAAGAGCTCCAGCCATGGCTAGCGCCCTAGCCTCGTCGATGCACCCTCACGGGCCTCTCAAGGGTGCTTGGGGAAGTTTCTCTATCACCCCTTCCCAATTGAATCGGCTAGCCACCCAGGGATACTTACCTGACTCTGATCTTGCGTCCACCCGCCCTGGCCTAATGTCCATAGATGGCAAGGTGCTTACAGACAACTACCCCACACCCAACGGGGGGAATGAGTTTGCTTCGTCCCCTTCCTTCTGTGAGGCCTTGGATTCCCCATCCATTCGTTTCTTAGGGGCTTGTTGTTTTTCTATGAGATCCAACTCCACCATCCCACCCCAACTCCATCCTACATATCGCGGGCTTTGTTGCCCTCTGCGAAATGTACCTCGACTGCGAGGCTCACTTTGGGTTATGGAGGAAGTATTTCTTCTTAATGCCTTGCTCCCGAGATGGAAAGATTCATGAGGTTGGGGGGAGGGGGGCGAGGTATGTCGAATTGCCAGGGCCGTCTATCTCCGAGGTACCCCCAAGGAGGATACTGAGACTTGGGCTACCGAATGGTTTTATATAGTCGATGTTCCTCTTTATGACCTGGCTCGTCCCGGTCGTCCTGTCTTCTCCCATGCACCTCCAAAGAAGCTTTTCAACTGGCGGCCGAGGAACCCCTCTCAAGAGGATGACATGGAAGTGGCTCGCCTGGCTGCTGAAGTGACTTGTCTGACCCGCCATGGGCTGTCCATCATTGATGTGATGGCCATCACCATTCTTCAAGGAGTCCAACCGCTTCAACAGCGAATCCACCCTTTATGGAAGTACAATGGGACAAACAATGCCACTCGGTCCGTGAGAAAAGGCTTCAAGGATCAAGCAGCTATTGCGGCCGTGTTGGTGGGCATTTATAAAGGGGAAGAAATGGATTTTGCCCAGCGAAAACTTTTGGACGACCTTTCTTACTATCGGCCCGTCGAAGCGGTGAGCTTTTTTACTTAAGCTCCTTACGTGTCCAAACAGTGTATTTATACTTCTAATCAGATGTTCAACATAACTGAGCAGGGATGGAGGCGCTGTGATGTAGGGTGAGACCCTATGGTGATTATCTTTTCACACTTGGAGGGGGAAAAGGGCAAATTGAGAGAAGAACACAAGAACAAACACTCAATTAACCCAAATCCAATCACACATGTGCTAAATCCACATACACAAGAGGGAGATACAAGATCCAAGGTTAACACAGGAGGATACAAAGAGTAACTAGTTCATCCCAATCCAAGAGGAATTGAGGTCTTGATATCCAAGAGGATCTTCCCACAAGGAGGTCTTGAATCCACTAGAGGATCTTCTCACATGGAGGCCTTGATCACCATGGGAGTAGGTAGTGGATGAGCAAAACTCAATCTCTAATCTGAGCTATCACTTTGCTAACCCTAAAACGTGGGTGGAGGAGGAGTTTATATAGTCTAGGGGTAGAGAGAATTACATGGGCCTCGGCCCAAGTCACACACGTAGGCGTGGTCCGGATGATCCGGGTGGTGGTCCGGATGATCCGGGCATCAGGGGTCCGGATGATCCGGGCGTCCGTCCGGATCGTCTGGCTATGTCGTAGCAGCCGCGGTTGGCCCGGATGTCCGGGTCATCGTCCGGATGTCCGGGTGGGTCCGGATGATCCGGGAGGGGGTCCGGATGGATCCGGCTTCGTCGAGGGCCGTGTTGTACTTGTGGTCGCCTAGGCCGGATCATCCGAGGGAAGGCCCGGCTCGTCCGGGCTTGGTCCGGATCATCCGGGTGAGGAGCCGGATGATCCGGGCAAGCCCTATCTTGCTCCAGTTCTTCTCCGTCTTCGCGATCTCCTCCTTCCATCGTTCGGCCTTGCTCCTTAGCTTCTCCATGGCTTGTTCCTTGGCACCTGAGTATGCAAAGTGTCTCTGTTTGAGGTAGTAGCCATGTCTCATTTGATTCGAAAGGAAGTTGCGAGAGGACAGATGTCACCTTGGTCTCAATAGCTCTTGCACGGGCTCTTGTCATCGGTCCACTTGGTGCCTTGGGTGGTGATGACGTGTCCACGGGGATGACTGAAGGATTCTCCGCGTCATTCCCCCCCTTGGGAAAGATCCGTCCTCGAATCTAAATCCACATCACCATGGAAGGGAGATAGGTCCTTGACGTTGAAGATGTCGCTCACGTTGTACTTGTCACTTGGGATGTCGATCTTGTAGGCATTGTTGTTGTAGCGTGCTAGCACCTTGAAGGGTCCATCGGCTCGAGGTAGGAGTTTCGACTTGCACTCGTTGGGGAAGCGGTCTTTGCGTAGGTGTAGCCACACAAGATCTCCGGGGTTGAACACCATGGGGTGTTTGTTGAGGTTGAACTTGGTCGCGAGGCGTTGTACTTGGTGCTCGATCGTGTGCCTTGTATCTTCATGCATCTTCTTGAGGTATGTTTCCCGTGCACTCGCGTCCATGTTGATGCGCTCTTGTAGAGGTAGTGGTAGAATGTCCAACGGGGACAAAGGGTTGAAGCCATAGACGACCTCGAAGGGGGACTTGTCGGTGGTCGAATGTCTTGCTCGATTGTGGGCGTACTCGGCGATGGGCAAACATTCCTCCCACCCCTCGATGTTTGATGACCCAAAAGTATAGGGGATCAATCGTAGTCCTTTTGATAAGTAACAGTGTCGAACCCAACGAGGAGTGGAAGGAAATGATAAGCGGTTTTCAGCAAGGTGTTTTCTACAAGCACTGAAATTGTCGGTAACAGATAGTTTGATAGCAAGGTAATTCGTAACAAGTAACAAGTATAATAAAGTGCAGCAAGGTGGCCCAATCCTTTTTATAGTAAAGGACAAGCCGGAACGATCTCTTATATAAAGCAAAGCGTTCTCGAGGACACATGGGAATTCTCATCTAGTCACTTTCATCATGTTTATTTGATTCGCATTCGCTACTTTGATAATTTGATATGTGGGTGGACCGGTGCTTGGGTTCTATTCTTACTTGAACAAGCCTCCCACTTATGATTACCCCTTCTCGCAAGCATCCGCAACTATGAAATAAGAATTAAGATAAATCTAACCATAGCATGAAACATATGGATCCAAATCAGCCCCTTACGGAATAACGCATAAACTAGGGTTTAAGCTTCTGTCACTCTAGCAACCCATCATCTACTTATTACTCCACAATGCGTTCCCTTAGGCCCAAGTATGGTGAAGTGTCATGTAGTCGACATTCACATGACACCACTAAAGGAAGCAACAACATGCATATCATCAAAATATCAAACGAATACCAAATCCACAAGATTACTTATGACAAGACTTCTCCCATGTCCTCAAGAACAAAAGTAGCTACTCACAAATCATATTCACGTTCAAGATCAGAGGGGCATTAAATATCATTACAGATCTGAACATATAATCTTCCACCAAATAAACCAACTAGCTTCAACTACAAGATGTAATCAACACTACTAGCAACCCACAGGTACCAATCTAAGGTTTTGGGACAAAGATTGAATACAAGAGATGAACTAGGGTTTGAGATGAGATGGTGCTGGTGAAGATGTTGATGAAGATTGGTCCTCCCACGATGAGAGGATCATTGGTGATGTCAATGGCTTCGATTTCCCCCTCCCGGAGGGAAGTTCCCCAGCGGAATCGCTCCGTCGGAGAGCAAAATTGCTCCTGCCCAGGTTCTGCCTCGAGACGGCGGCGCTTCGTCCTGAAAGTCTTCTCTTTCTTTTTTCTAGGGCAAATGGCCTTATATAGCAGAAGATGGGAGCCGGAGGCCTGCCAGGCGCCCCCCAGGCTTGTGGCTTCCTGGTGGGCCCCCTCCTGGTATTTCTTCCACCAATATTTTTTATATATTCCAAAATAGTTCTTCGTAAATTTTCAGGTCATTTGGAGTTGTGCAGAATGGCTATCTCTGATGTATCCCTTTCCGGTCCAAAATTCCAGCTGCCGGCAATCTCCCTCTTCATCTGAAACTTGCAAAATAAGAGAGAAAAGGCATAAGAATTGTATCATAAAGTGAAATAATGACCCAAAACATAATAAATAACAGTAGGAAAACATGATGCAAAATGGACGTATCAACTCCCCCAAGCTTAGACCTCACTTGTCCTCAAGCGAAAACCGAAATTGAAAATCATGACCACATGTTTAGAGAGAGAGATGTCGATAAAACAAAATACGGACATGAAAGCATCATGATCATTATTGTAACAGCAATATATCATCATAAAACTTCTCATGACTAAGTGATAATTCATCCACAAGATAAAGTATGAACCATAAACCGTATTGAAAACTAACAAACTATGATCTCAGTCACTGATGCAATTGCAATTCATCATATTATCAGAAAGAGTCTATGGAAGAGCTTTGTTTAGCAAGTTCACATACTCAACTATCATTTAGTCTTCTATGATTACACTTATGGAGCAAAAGTTTTAGTCAGACACAAATAAAGATAGGGGCTTATAGTTTCACCTCCCAACTTATTTACCTCAAGGGTAATGTCAACAATAATAACTCATGATCACCTACATCCAACTGGATATATATGCCTGGATCTTTCCCCACCACATGAAGCTTGCCAAGAGAGAAAATAAAAACAGAAATAGAGGGGAATACTGTTGACTCTTGCATAAAAGTAAATACATAAAGTAAAAGATAGGCCCTTCGCAGAGGGAAGCAGAGGTTGTCATGCGCTTTTTATTTTTGGATGTGCGAGCTCTTAATGTAAAGGAATGTCACTTTATATTGCCCCTTGTGATAGAAACCTTTATTATGCAGTTCGTCGCTTTTATTTCTTCACCATCACAAGTTCGTACAAAGCTTATTTTCCCTTACAATAAAAGATCATCCATATTTAGGAGCAATTTTTATTGCTTTTGCACCGATGACAACATACTTGAAGGATCTTATTCAATCCATAGGTAGATATGGTGGACTCTCATGACATGAAACTGGGTTCAAGGGTTTTTGGATGCACAAGTAGTATTTCTACTTAGTACGGAATTTTGGCTAGCAAAAGATAGGGAGAAAGCACCACATGTTAGAAGATCCATGGCAATATAACTTCTATGTGAATATAAGCAAACATAACTCATTACGTTGTCTTCCTTGTCCAACGTCAACTATTTGACATGAAACATTTAATGGGGGCTCACAATCATAAAAGATGTCCAAGATAGTATATTTATATGTGAGACCTCTCTTTCTTTATTACTTTTCATGAATTGTAACAATGACCAATACTATGTTTGTTAACTTCCAACAAGTTTTATCAATTATACTTCTTTTATGTGAAGTCATCACTCCCATGGGATTAGCATATGATCTCCTTTTTATTCTCTTTATTTTATTTCTAAGATTGAATCAACAAAAGTAAAACAACTCAACTCAAACTACTCTTTACTATATAACTCTCACACTCGATTACATAGATAGTTTGATCACAAAGCAAACACTCGAAACTAAATCATACTAAAACTTTATTCTTCTAAATCACAAAATAACTAAGGATCGAACTAAGATAGATAATGATGATAAAAGCTATGGTGATACGATATCGGGGCACCTCCCCCAAGCTTGGCAGAAGCCAAGGGTGGTGCCCATACCCGTGTACTCAAGTCTCCTTCTTCGGTGATGGTGGTGATGATGAGGTAGGCTTGTCTTTCAGCTTCAGCAAGTATTCCAGTCTGCTATTGATCCACTGAAGGGCACAATTTTGCTCTTCCAAAAAAATAACTTCATGAGTGAGTGACATATTCTGAGCACAAATTGCTTCAACAGCCTTTAATGCATCAATTTCAGATAAAGAGTGGTTATGATGAAGAGTTTGCAATATATCTCCCTTTTCTGTAGTTTCTCCAGTGGGCATGGATTGATCTCCTTTTCCTTGAATCTTGTTTCCTGCAACCTCTCCCGCTTCCTCCTGCATGCCAGTGTCCTCCTCCTCTGACAACCACTCATAATAGACTTCGCTGAAAGGACATTTGCCAGGTGAAGGTTGCACAATCCGGTGCTTGGAGCGGAGTCTTCGGGGAGCCATGGGGGTCCAATCTGTCAAAAAAACAGCCCGAAACAAGAACAGAGGAGAAACTTGTGATATAGTGGTCAAAACATCCGAGAGTATATATAATGAATTTTTTTCGTGCATAACAAGTAATATGGAAGAAAAACGGAGTCAGGAAAGTCCACGGGGGAGCCACAAGCTCGGTAGGCGCGCCCTGGGGGGTAGGGCGCGCCTCCCAGGCTTGTCGCTCCCTCGTGCACTTTTCGGACTGTTTATTATTTTCCTAATTTTTCATATATTCCAAAACGAATAGAAAGTACTTTTATGGAATTTTTGGAGTCGGTTTACTTATCGTACCACATACCTACCCCTTTTCAAGGTTCTGGGGCGTTCCGGAAGGTTACTTCTATGTGCTCCTCCGGTGTCATTGTTTGAATAATATTAGTTTCAACATTAATGGGCGTACCTGAGATATAATGTTTAATTCTTTGCCCATTAACCACTCTGGGATTAGTGCCTTCGGAGTTGTTTATCTTGATAGCTCCGGAGCGATAAACTTCTTCGACGATGTACGGTCCTTCCCATTTAGAGAGAAGTTTTCCTGCAAAGAATCTTAAACGAGAATTGTATAATAGAACATGGTCACCTACTTTGAATTCCCGTTTCTGAATTCTTTTATCATGCCATCTTTTAACTTTTTCTTTAAACAACTTGGCATTTTCATAAGCTTGTGTTCTCCATTCATCTAGAGAGCTAATATCAAATAACCTCTTCTCATCGGCAAGTTTGAAATCATAATTAAGTTCTTTAATTGCCCAATATGCCTTATGTTCTTACTCAAGAGGTAAATGACATGCTTTTCCATAAACCATCTTATACGGAGACATACCCATAGGATTTTTATAAGCAGTTATGTAAGCCCATAATGCATCATCAAGTTTTAAAGACCAATTATTTCTGGATCTATTAACGGTCTTTTGCAAAATTAACTTTATTTCTCTATTACTCAATTCAACTTGACCACTAGATTGAGGATGATAAGGAGATGCAATTCTATGATTAACATCATATTTAGTAAGAAGTTTACGGAAAGCACCATGAATAAAATGTGAACCACCATCAGTCATTAAATATCTAGGGACTCCAAACCTCGGATATAACTTCTTTAAGCATTTTAATAGAAGTGTTATGATCAGCACTACTAGTTGGAATAGCTTCTACCCACTTAGTAATGTAATCAACAGCAACTAAGATATGTGCTTACCCATTAGAGGAAGGAAAAGGCTCCATGTAATCAAAACCCCAGACATCAAATGGTCCAATAACAAGTGAATAATTCATAGGCATCTCCTGTCGTCTACCAACATTACCAATTCTTTGACATTCATGACAAGAGAGGACAAACTTACGTGTATCTTTGAAAAGAGTAGGCCAATAAAAACCATATTGCAATACCTTTTGTGCAGTTCTGTCTCCCGCATGGTGTCCTCCGTATACCTCGGAGTGACACTTTCGTAGGATTTGTTCATGTTCATGCTCAGGTACACAACGTCTAATAATACCATCTACTCCTTCTTTATATAAATGTGGGTCATCCCAAAAGTAATGTCTTAAATCAAAGAAGAATTTTTTTTCTTTTGTTGGTAGGTAAAACTAGGTGGTATATATTTAGCAACAATGTAATTAGCATAATCTGCATACCAAGGAGTATTACGAGAAGCATTTATAACAGCTAATTGTTCATCAGGAAAACTATCATCAATAGGCAGTGGGTGATCAAGAACATTTTCCATTCTAGACAAATTATCACCTATGGGATTCTCGGCTCCCTTTCTATCAACAATATGCAAATCAAATTCTTGTAGCAAAAGAACCCACCTAATAAGTCTAGGTTTAGCATCCTTCTTTTCCATAAGGTATTTAATAGCAGCATGATCGGTATGAATAGTTACTTTAGAATCAACAATATAGGATCTGAATTTATCACATGCAAACACAACTGCTAAAAATTCTTTCTCATTAGTAGCATAGTTTCTTTGAGAACTGTCTAGAGTTTTACCTTCATTCACCATAAAGTGGCACTTCTCCCAATTCAAGACAAGATTAGTTTCTTCACATCTCTGCAAAACTCGATCAAGGTTGCTTAAGCAATCATCAAAAGAAGTTTCGTAAACGGAGAAGTCATCCATGAATACCTCAACAATCTTTTCACAAAAGTCAGAGAATATAGCAGTCATACAGCTTTGAAAGGTAGCAGGTGCATTACATAAACCAAAAGGCATACGACGATAAGCATAAGTTCCAAAAGGACAAGTAAAAGTGGTTTTCTCTTGATCTTCTTGTGATACAGGTATTTGAGAGAAACCAGAATATCCATCTAAAAAGCAAAAGTGTGTATGTTTAGATAATCTTTCTAACATTTGATCAATAGAAGGCAAGGGGTAATGATCTTTCCTAGTAGCTTTATTTAATTTCCTGAAATCAATTACCATCCTATAACCAGTTACAATTCTTTGTGGGATAAGTTCATTTTTATCATTAGGGACAATGGTAATACCTCCTTTCTTAGGAACACAATGAATAGGACTTACCCACCTACTATCAGCTATAGGATAAATTATACCTGCTTCCAGAAGCTTTAATATTTTAGTTCTTACTACATCCTTCATCTTAGGATTCAGCCGTCATTGATGATCAACGACTGGCTTAGCATCGGGCTCCATATTAATCTTGTGCTGACATAGATTGGGACTAATGCCCTTAAGATCATCAAGAGTATACCCAATAGCTGCACGGTGCTTCCTCAGAGTTTTAAGTAATCTCTTTTCTTCATGCTCTGAAAGGTTAGCACTCATAATAACAGGATATATATTCTTTTCATCAAGATAAGCATATTTAAGTGTATCAGGTAGTTTCTTTAATTCAAACACAGGATCACTCTTAGGTGGAAGAGGGTCTCCAAGAGTTTCAACAGGCAAATTATGTTTAAGGATAGGTGCTTGTTTACAGAATATCTCATCTATTTCATTTCTTTCATGCATATGCATATCATTCTCATGTTCTAGAAAATATTGTTCAAACGGATCAATACAAGGTACAACAATAGAAGCAAGACCAATCATTTCATCTTTATTAGGTAATTCTTTCTCATGTGGTTGTCTACGAAACTTTGAGAAATTAAATTCATGAGATACATCACCAATCTTAACTCTAACCTTTTCTTTAACACAATCAATTTCAGCATTAACGGTATTTAAGAAAGGTCTACCAAATATAATGGGGCAAAAATTATCTTGTTGTGAACCAAGTACTAAGAAATCAGTAGGGTATTTGATCTTACCACACAAGACTTCAACATCTCTAACAATCCCAAGTGGTGTAATAGTATCTCTATTTGCAAGCTTAATAGTAACATCAATATCTTCAATCTCAACAGGTGCAATATCATTCATTACTTTTTGATATAAAGAGAAAGGGATATGTCGGTGTACTAAAGCATGGGTGCCCTCGTACCCTGACTTGTGCACAGGCAGTTGTAGCCTTCCTGACGGCAAGGGCTTGCCGGAGGGTTGCTGTGACCCAAGACTGAATAAACAAGACCGTGAAGAAGACCTCCAGACAGGTCATTGAGAAGTACTATTCTAGTACTGAAGATCAACATTGCCCTTGCCGGCAAGCTTCGTACCGGCAAGGTGAAGACCAAGTCTCTGGCTGCCGGCAAGCTCCTTGCCGGCAAGCAAAGGCCCGGCAAGCTCCACGCCAGAAGACTCGTTCTGTCCCGTTACCGCTCCACCTCATCATCGGCTAGATAAGCACATATGATAGGTGTCGAGCGGGTAGGTAATCAACATAGCTGGCCAAGGCACGTGTCGGCATGCCACGCAAGGATTAACTTTAATGACACCCGTCCCTGGAACGTGTCAAGATAACAGGAGGGCGCCAGGACCGGTGGTATAGATCTTTTACCCAAAGCCTCGCCTCCCCGACGTAGCACCGAACGGTGCATTTAATGCGCTTGTCCTACCCCGTTAGGAGATAGACTTGGTGATGGTGCAGTCACTATTCATATCCTATAAATGACCGTATTAGCCACTATGGTAACCCCTTGGCCTATAAAAGGCGGCCCACGGCTACAGTTAGAATGGTCGACTCTTAGTTCAATTTACACGTTGTAGCTGCACTTCCCGCGCACCCTACTGGGAAGCTGCACTCCTTGTAACCTTGAACTCGTACACAATCAAACCACAAGAACAGGAGTAGGGTTTTATGCTCACAGCGGCCCGAACCTGGATAAATCGTTGCTTGTTCTCACATCTATTAGCCCTGCTCTTTGTAGCACATTGATCCCATAGCCGAACCGCAAAGGGATCCTCTCGATCCCATAGATCGTCATTTTCCCGTGACATCTTTGGCATGCCAGGCAGGGGGTCTTGTATTACGAATCAGTGTTCGTAGTGTGAGCTTCAGCCCCATCACCTTCGTCGAGGGTGTCGAAGAAGAAGAGCGGAGCCACGACGGCTCCCGCCTCCTCCAAGCGGCCTTCCCATGCGTCCGCAGGCGGCGCAGCCAGCGCGGGCGCTACGGCTGGGACGGCCGGGGCAAGAGGCACCGATGGTGCGGATGTCCAGCATCCCCACCGTTCCGTCTATCGCAGTCAGCACACCGGAGACGGCGCAGACAGCCAGTTCCAACAACGTTCTGGTGAGCACAATCATCGTAGTAATATAGTTCGGACTGGTGCAAGCTAGGACCCTGTCGCCGCGGCGTCCAAGGACGGAGCGGCGACGTCCAACAACGCTGCGACAGGACGTTTGCCGCGACCATCGCAAGATGGGCGCGCCGCGCTTCCCCGCGGTGCTGGTGGTCCTGGACGGCGTCAAGCCAACCCTGAGCATCGTCCCCATGATGTTCAGGCACCACCACCACGCCTACCCGTTGGTGAGCATGCGCTGCGGCAACCGGTACACGACGAGCTTCCTGCTGGCCCTGCCAGGAGTCGAACGCCGTCCCGTTCCGTGTTCCCTGCCATGCCAACCACGGCGGCAGAAGCCATGGCGCGGGTTCAAATGCTTTTGAACTTCCCGCCGGCTCCTGATAATATGGAAGAATGGAGGGCCACCATTCAGAGCCTCATCAGTTTTGCTGATCTTGGCAAAACGCAAGATGTGGGCCCCTCCAGACGACTACCCACAGTGCCGGCAGGACCAACTAGCTGCCATGCCGGAGATGGTGCACCAACGGTGCAGTCGCCTCGATGCCAACAACAACAGCGGCGGCAAGCTCGCCGATCGAATGACTAGGACGCTATGTCCATGGCATCGTCGGATCCGCGGGGTCGCCAAGACCAGTGCCAAGTGCTCCACAAACGGCGCGACGAGGACGCTCGTACAAAGATCGAGCGACGGCGGGAGGCACGCTGTCTATCAAACGATCATGCCGGGCTGACAGCATATGTGCCAGTGCCAGGGTATGCTGGGTGCTTGCCTGACGAGGTGGGCTGCCCAGCATTTACTCGTGAGTTGCGGCAGGTTTGCTGGCCATCCACCCGTGCCTTCAAGCCGGAGCTGCCTGACAGATACGATGGCAAGCTCAGTCTAGCAGAGTTCCTTGGCATCTACACCATCGCGGTGCAGGCTGCCGGGGGGCGCGACGACAAGATACTGGCCAACTACTTTCCGTTGGCGCTCAAGCCCAACGTCAGGTCATGGTTGATGAACTTGCCAGAGGGCTCCATTTCTTCTTGTTCAAATCTATGCCATCAATTCGTGGGTGCCTACCAGGGTGGCCACAAGCTCCCTGGTCAGGAGAGTGATTTGCATGTGATCCCCCAGAGAGATGGCGAGCCCCTTCGCAAGTATATACAGAGGTTCAGCCGTGTGCACCACAACATCCCCGATGTTCATCCCGCAGCTGTTTGCACCGCGTTCCACACGAATGTGCGCAACCGTAGAATGCGCTCTGAGATGAATATCGTGAAGGTTAGGACCATCAACGAGCTATACGCCTTGGCGGACAAGTGTGCACGTGCTGAGGAAGGGAGGCGACTCCCTGGGGAAGATGGTGGCACCGAAGTCGACTCTGAAGACGACGATGCAGACGATACATCAACCCCGCAGAAGAAGAGCTGGAAGCGCAATAGGAAGCGCAAAGGCAAGTCAGTGATGGCAGTAAAGAGCCCCGGTGGCACCAACGCCGCCAAGAAACCCAAGGCAGAAAGTCCTAGCAAGGAGGTTGCCGGATGCGCTGACTGCCGGGAGGCTGCGGCAGGCGACAAGAGCGGCAAGACCGATGGGCAGTACTGCAAGATCCATCGTACCAAGGGCCATGATCTCCAGGAGTGTTGGCAAGTGGAGTAGCTTGCCGAGAAGCAGAAGCAAGAGTACGAGAAGCGCGACAAGGAGAAGGGTCAGGATGGTGCCGGTGGATCTAGCAAGCAGAACCGTGATGGCCGAGCGGGCCGCCGCGGCAAGGCCAAGCAGCCGAAAGAGAAGGCCGCTCAGGGCCAGAAAGAAGATGAGGGTGATGAGGACGAAGATGGGTCCGAGAATGAGTTCTAGAATGCAGTGGAAGCCATGTGTGTTGACGGAGGCGCATCTTTGCACTCCTCGCACTGGCAACTGAAGCAATGGGTCCGCGAGTTGAATGTCGCGGAGCCCATGGTGGGAGCACAGAAGACACTCAAGTGGTCACACACGCCCATCGTCTTTGACGCCGAGGATCACCCTGATCACACTACTGCGGTCGGGTGTTTGCCGTTGTTGGTTTCCCCAACAATCCGCAACCTCAAGGTGACAAAGATGCTGGTTGACAGTGGGGCTGGCTTGAACTTGATCTCTCTTGACGGATCAAGAGGCTGCAGATCCCCGACAAGGATCTCGAGGAAACAAGCACTTTCTAAGGGATCATTCCGGGAAGGAACAAGCCGAAGGGCTAGATCACGCTGCCGGTCACATTTGGCAGCGATCTCAATTACGTACTGGACGGAGAAGATTGTCTTCGACATCGTCCAGATGCCGCTGCCATACAACAGAATTCTGGGCCGTCCGGCGCTAGCCAAGTTCATGGTTGCGTTGCACTTTGCGTACAACATCATCAAAATGCCAGGGCCAATGGGCGTACTCACCATCAAGTCCAACCAGAGAGATGCAATCATCTATGCCGACAAGCTCTACCGGGAGGCAGTGGCAGCATCTACCGTCAAGGCACCTGCTCCTGCCGGCAAAGCTCCCGGGGGAGGAAAGAAGAAGAAGACCGGCAAGACCTCTGATAAGGACTCCGGGAAGCGCACTTTAGAGTGTAGCACGCTTGTTGAGGACATACCAGAGAGCTCTACCGGCAAGAGCAAGAAAGCCAAGGCCTCTGCGCCGGCGACCAAGCCAGTTTCCGCAAGGGAAGATGAGACAAGTGGCACTTTCTCAGTAAGTGCCACTGTCAGTGACAAATAGGAAAGAGAGCTCGTTGCCTTCCTACGGGCGAATGTCGATGTGTTTGCTTGGCAAGCATCTGACATCCTCGGTGTTCCTAGGGAGGTAATTGAGCACCACTTTGCTATCTGTCCTCATGCGAGACCCGTCAAGCAGAAGGTCAGAAAGCAAGCCTTGGAGCGGCAAGAGTTTATTGCCAAAGAGATCAAGAATCTAGAAGCAGCAGGCCTGGTCAGAGCAGTGTTACACCCCACATGGTTAGCCAATCCAGTGGTAGTGCGCAAGGCGAATGGGAAGTGGAGGCTTTGTATAGACTTCACTGATATAAATAAAGCTTGTCCAAATGACCCTTTCCCTTTGCCGCGCATCGACCAGATTGTGGACTCCACTGCCGGCTGTGGGTTACTCTCTTTTCTTGATGCCTATTCTGGTTATCATCAGATCTTTATGGCCAAGGAAGATGAGGAGAAAACCGCATTCATCACTCCATGTGGCACATACTGCTTTTTGCATATGCCTTTCGGATTGAAGAGTGCTGGGGTGACCTTTGCTAGAGCAGTTCAGATCAGTTTTGAGCCACAGCTGCACAGAAATGTGGAAGCCTACATGGATGACATTGTGGTCAAAACCAGAGACAAGTCAACACTGGTCCAAGATTTGGAAGAGACGTTTGCAAACTTGCGCAAACTCAACTTGAAGCTCAACCCCGAGAAGTGTGTGTTCGGTGTTCCGTCCAGCAAGCTTCTTGGGTTCTTTGTATCTCAGAGAGGAATTGAACCCAACCCCGACAAGATCAAGGAAATTGAGCAGATTGAAGCACCAAGACGTGTCAAGGACGTTAGGCGTCTTGCCGACTGCGTTGCCGCCCTTAGCAGGTTCATCTCCAAATTGGCAGAGCATGCCTTGCTGTTTTTCAAGATACTGAAAAAGGCAGGCCCAGTGAACTGGACTCCGGAAGCGGAGGCCGTGCCCCAGGATTTGAAGGAGTACCTGTCCTCTCCGCCAGTCTTAGTTGTGCCTAGGCCGCAAGAGACGTTACTGCTATACTTAGCGGCAACGAATCAAGTGGTTAGTGCTGCACTTGTGGCTGAAAGAGAGGCAGATGAAGAGGAGGTAGCAACCGCAGAGCCATGACCCGACAAGCCAGAATCTTCTCCGGCAAGGTCAGGTGCCAACAAGCCAGAGAATGGGCAAGCAAGTGATCCAGATCAACCAGTCGTGCAGAAGAAGAAGATGGTGCAGCGCCCGGTCTACTTTTGTCAGCTCTCTCTTGCAGGGGGCAAGGTCAAGGTATTCTGGTGTGCAGAAATTGCTCTTTGGCCTTCTCATGGCCTCAAGGAAGCTGCGCCACTACTTTCAAGCACACCAAGTCACCGTCGTCACTCGCTTTCCTTTGCAACGAATTCTGAGAAATCTAGAAGTAACCGGTAGGACTGTGGAGTGGGCATTGGAGCTGTCAAGTTTTGATTTGAAGTTTGAGAGTACCTCAACAATTCAGAGCAGGGCTTTGGCAGAATTCATTGCAGAATGGACCCCAATGCCAGATGAAGAAATCCCAGAGACCTCTCTCCCCGGCAAGGAAATTGTTGATGATTGGATCATGTACTTTGACGGTGCTTTCATGCTAAAAGGCGCCGGTGCCGGCGTGCTACTTATAGCACCCACTGGAGAACACCTCAAGTACGTGCTTCAGATGCACTTTCCCAGGGAGCAGGCCACCAACAACACTGTTGAGTACGGAGGATTGCTTGCTGGCCTGCGCATTGCAATTGACCTTGGTATTCGGAGATTGATTATCAGAGGCGACTTGTAGCTTGTGGTGAGGCAGTTCAACAAGGATTACCAGAGCCCTTTGATGGAGGCATATGTTGATGAAGTGAGGAAGTTGGAAGAGCACTTTGATGGTCTACAAGAAGAGCACATTCCCCGTGCTCAGAATTGGATTGCCGACGACCTATCAAAGGTTGCCGCCCAAAAGATGCCTGCGAAACCAGGAACTTTTTTGCTCCATCTGACTCAGCCATCCGTTACACCATCAAGGCTGGCGAAGAAGAGAAAGCAAGATGTTGGTGGCTACTTTCTGGCAGAGCTGCCAGCAGCCGCCAAGAAAGTGGATACCGCCGACAAGATACCCTCGGCCGGTGAGCTGCAGCCTTTGGCAAGCCAGATCCTTGCCATCGAGGCAAGCGCTCCCTTAGAGGAAGAAGTGCCCTTAGTCCTTGTCATCGAGCCACAAGCTCCGGCATGGGCACAGCCAATTGTCCAATACCTTCAAATAGGAGATCTTCCCGATGAGCAAGAAGACGCAGAAAGAGTAGCCCGTTAATCCAGGATGTACAAATTTGTTGACAACATTTTGTACAAGAGAAGACCAAATGGGGTGAAATTGAAGTGCATCTGCCGGGAAGATGGACAGAGGCTGTTGGAAGAGGTGCATGAAGGGATGTGTGTCTCTCACATTGGGTCGCGCGCGCTTGTCGGCAAGGCGTTCCATCAAGGATTCTACTAGCCGATAGCCCTTCAAGACGCCTTGATAGTGGTCATCAGATGTGAAGCATGCCAGTTCCACTCCAAGGACATCCACCAGCCTGCTCAATCCCTCCAAACCATCCCTCTCTCCTGGCCCTTCTCAGTCTGGGGGCTTGACATCGTCGCCCCCTTCCCCCGTGCTACCGGGGGCTTTGAATTCTTGTACGTTGCAATCGACAAGTTTACAAAGTGGCCTGAGGTGGAGCCAGTGAGGAAGGTGACAGCATAGTCAGCCATCAAGTTCCTCAAAGGATTGGTTGCTCGTTTTGGTGTCCCCAACAGGATCATCACCAACAACGGCACCCAATTCATGAGCCGCGCCTTCACGGCATATTGCCAAGAACTTGGAAACAAGATCTGCTATGCCTCTGTTGCTCACCCAAGGAGCAATGGACAAGTAGAGAGGGCAGATGCAGAAGTGGTGCGTGGTCTCAAGACCAGAACTTTCGACAGGCTGCACAAGTGTGGAAGGCGCTGGGTGGAAGAGTTGTCGGCGGTTCTTTGGTCAATTAGAACGACACCAAGTCGAGCCACTAGCCAGACACCCTTCTCCCTTGTTTATGGTGCAGAAGTGGTGCTCCCCACGGAACTCAGATACGGGTCATGTCGAGTCTTGGCCTTCGATGAGGAGGATCAAGATGAGCTGCGGTAAGATGATGCCATGCTCCTTGAGGAAGATCATTTCCGGGCTGCTGTCCGTGCTGCACGGTTCCAGCAAGCTTTGCGCCGCTACCATAGCCGCAAAGTAAATGCCATGAACCTTGAGGAAGGCGACCTTGTTCTTCATCGGATTCAGTCCGCGAAGGGTCAAAACAAGTTGACACCAAAGTGGGAAGGCCCTTACCGGGTGGTACAAGTCACTAGGCCTGGCGCAGTCCGCCTAGAGACCAAAGATGGCACTCCGGTGCTCAACTCATGGAATATTGAGCATCTTCGCAAGTTTTACCCGTAAGGCGCGGTTGCCAGGCTGCCCGGCAACCTCTTTTGTACAAGCTTGCCGGCCAGGCGTGTAACCCTTTGTACCAAGCCGGGAGTAGACCCCATGCGTAGTAAATAAAAGTTAAGTGTTTCACAACTCTTTGGCAAAGTACATATTTATTTATGTGTTGCAGGCAGTGTTGTGCTACATTTTACCTTGCATAAGATGATTAACGAACTGTCAAGGTTCCAGCATCCTCTTTTCTCTTCTTTCTTTTTCTCAAAGGACGGAAGGGTTCCTCGCGTATAAGTTTCCCGGGGAGAGTGTGGTATGGATACCAAATGACATTCAAGATATCATCCTACGGCAAGAAGTACAGCAAAGAAAAAGCTAAGTTGAGAAACTTTGAAATAAATTCTTTGTTGTAGTTGCAATTTCTCCTTCAACGATTTTGGCCTTTGTATGAGAAACCTGCACGGTAAGGAACCTTGTCGTGATCAGCAACGCCCTTACTTTGTTTTGAGTCTGCTCAACAACTTAAGTGGCTGCGTTGTGATCATCAAGCGTAACCTTGCCGGCAGCGGCACTTCCGGCAAGCTGCTAAGGACCCGTTCCTCAAGCGCTCGCAGCAAGAGTGCACGCACTGGCAAGATACCGGCAAGCGTAGGGTACAGAAATCATGCAAAGATAGAATAAGACAAGAGGGATAGCATGCATACGTCCATTCAAAACACAAGTTATGTTACATCGATGCCATGGTGTGGATCTAACTTAAGATAAATCTGTCTTTTACATGATCGTACACGCGGCAAGATGTGGCTACAAGGTTAATGGGTAACTCCACCCTGAGTCCTAGAGACCTGGCCGACACGGTCGGCTATTGGAGCAACGATCTTGTCGGCAACTGTGATATCAGCATCCTTCGGCAAGCTTGTGCAGGCACCAGAGAGGTCGACGCCGGGATTGTGGTATGCAACTTTGACGAGTACCTTGTACAGAATATCTCTAGCAAGCTTGCGAGATTCCGTTGCGAAGAAGTCGAACCATTCTCTATGATGCTTCTCCAACACCTTGACGAGGCCCTCGAAGAAGAGAGTCAGGCTAGCGCTTGCCGCTTCTTGGTCGTTGGGGGCGTAGCTGTACTCTGCCATGCGCATGACGACAAGCTGAGCGCTGATCTGCTCGGTGGACTCCACAAGGCGGTCGGTCCACAGCTGCAAGTTGCCGTTGAGCGTGTTGAAGGAATTGACGGCGTCGGCGTACGCAGCTTTCTCCTTCTCAAAATCTTTGGCCAAGGCGGCTTCTCTGGCCTTGGCACTATCAAGATGCTCCTCCAACCCACGTAGCTTCAGCTTCAAATCTTCCTTTGCGTCAGCAGCTTGGCTAAGTTCTTGGCTCTTGGCAGATAGCTGCGTCTGCAGGTCACCCAGAGTGTGAGCTAGCTTCTGCGCTGATGCTTGGAGAGTCGAGATCTCTTCTCTGTTGCCGGCAAGGTCTTCTTCAAACTTCGATACCTTGGACTCCAACTCTACCTTGGCGGCCTCAGTGCCTTCTGCGGCCTTGACGGCTTCCAAGAGCTTCTCGGCGTGAGCCTAAGCTTGAGTCTCGATGGCCTGTTTGTGGCCCTCCTCTAGCCCTTGGGTCCGCTACACGAGCAGAGTCTGGATCTCCTCATCCTTGCCGCCGAGCTTGGCGGCAAGTGCTCCTTCTTGGGTGGCAAGGTCTTATTCCTTGACGATGATCTGTGCTTCGCGCTCCGTCAACTTGTTGTCCAAGGCCGTTGCCTTCTCCTTGGCAGTGTCAAGGTTCTCTTCCTGCCTCTTGAGGCTAGGGAATTTGCCATTATACCAAGTACGGAGTTCCTTTGCCTTCTCCTTTAGTTTCCCTTCGGCTAGCTCTATAGCCTGCCGCCGTGAATGGAGCTCCTCCCAACGCTAGCTGTAGTGCTACTGCACATCCTTGAAACCGGTGGTCATCGCCATCAAGAAGGCAAGGTCCGCGGCACCGTCATTGGAGCCGTCTGATACCGTGACGCTTGTGGAGAAGGGCGCCAAGATCTCCGCGATGGCTTCCTCAAAAGTAGGCTCTCCGGCACCAGATGAACTGGGGGCTCCAGATCCCTGTTGCTGATCGGTTGGCCCCAGGGGCCCCATCAGAGCCTGTGCCTCAGTTGCACTGAGGTGGACGTTGATGCTTTTCCTATCGCTGCCAGCTTCCCCCATCTTAGCGTTTGTTATGACGAGCTCAGATGCACTGCCGGAGGGCATAGCAGGCTCTTCGGGGGTTTTCAGGGCCTCCTCGGTAGCGGGCGTGCCAGCCTCCATGGCAGAAATCCTGGCAGCCTCGTCAGCAGCGCTCTTCGCAATTTCCTCCACAGGTACCTCCCTCTCCTCCAGAGGGGTTGGTTCTGCGGGACAGGGAAGAAGCGGAAAGCAAGATGAAATCAAAACTCCAAGACTCAGATCGAGTTCAAGAAAACAAAAAGGATTGGCAAGGGATTTACCTCGGTGAGCCCGTGGAGGGGATGCCGTTCTCCTTCCAGCAACTTTGGTTGCCGTCGCTTGGTCCCCGGCAACGTTGGTTGCCAGAGAGGCCTCGATGCGAAGGAGCCCTTCTTGGGGCTCCTCTGGGGGAGGGCTGCTTCTCGGTGACGAAGGTATTGGCAACGGCTCGGAGGTTGGGGCGCCGTCAAGGGCTCCATCCCTTGGCGCTCTCCCTCCGGCTGGCCACTTTCCAACTCCTTGTCGGTCTCCATTGTTGAATACTCGACGGTGGTGCTTGCCAGTGAGAATTGAACATGAGCCTCGCGCGGTGGGCTCGAGCCGGCAACCTCAAGCGGGGTGGCGCGTTGCTCTGTGCCTGTTGCCGTCTCGCTCTCCTCAGCGGTTCTGGCTTTCTTCTTCTACCTTTCCGCTAAGGGCACATCATCCCTAAAAGATTAGAACAATCAAGATGATTAGTTCAGCAACGACATCAAGAGAATTGCAAGAAAGATGGATGAAGATGGTGTACTTACTCCTCCTCCTCTTCATGATCACTGAGGACGGACAAGTCCCAGTACACCATGTCATCCACACCGGAGGGCGTAGGTGCTGGCGGCGTCTCCCTAGCTCGCTTGGCTCTTGCCGGAGCCAGGGGCTGCGACGCACCCTTGCCCCCTGCGGTTGACGAGGCTGGTTGCCAGGAGGCGGCTCCACGAGGAGGCTGATGCCTAGAAGGCTGAGGCCGAGAAGCTGCAGCCGCTTCCTTGACATCGGCAAGCTCTCTACTTGCCGGCTCGGTGTGTGCCGCCTTCTTGGCAGGCTTCTTGGCAATGGTGGTCTTCACCTTGATGGGAGAAGGGTGAGGTGCTTCCTCCTCTTCCTCCTCATCTGAAGATTCCTTGGGTTGCCCCTCTTCTTCCTCAGAATCCCTGGCCTGGTCCTCTTCGCTAGCATGCTCTTCGGCATGCTCTTGAGTGCGGCTCCCTCCGCTAGTTCCCAGAGCCGTGGCCTGCTCTTCGGCTTGGCTTCCGGTGCGCTCCCCCTTGTCGGCACCCTTGGCCGTTCGGGAGCGAGTTACCTTCTTGAGCTCATTAGCCCTTGTGTCAAGGAACTCCTTCTCGTCATCCTTCGTCGGATGAACCATGTCGTCCTCGACTCGGACAGCTATTTCCTTCAGGCCGGCGAGCCATTCTTCCACGGCCTTCTTGCCAGGTACCTTCCATGTGCTCAGTATTGTCTTGGCGTCACAGGCTGACATCATTGCCAGTATGGAGGCCTTGGCAGTGTTGTTGCACAGTGGGGTTACCTGTGCTGGCAGATCGAAGGTGCAGCCCCTGTTGAAGAGCTGACAGATGAGCCGGTAATGCTCCATCACCGACAGGTTGTCATTCAGGCCTAGGTGCAGACGCATTGGATCAGCAGGGCCATGGTAATCCCACGCTTGCCAGCCTCCTCGGTGCTGCAGCGGAGCGATCCGGCGGCGGGTGAAGTCTGCCCCCACCATCTCGATCGTCAAGTCGGCCACCTTGAGGGCGATGATCCGGTACAGTGTTGTTCCAAGCTTGGCATCATTAGAGTCAACATTGCTCCAGCTGGTGGCCTTCTCGATCCTCTCGGTTCTGAGATGGCAGAATTCTGGGAAGTCTTTCTGTTTGATCCAGCACCAATCGGCCCGCCACTCTTTCCATTTGATGTGCAACTTGCCCTCCAAATAGTGCTTCCTTAGGTTCCCCCTTGGGATCCAAGTCACACTGCCGGAAAGGGCGTCGTCTTCGACCCAGGGGACGAAGAAGTGCCGGAACAGAGCAACATTTGGGGCTATTCCCACAAAGTTCTCACACAGATGCGCAAAGACTGACAGGCAGGTGACCGCATTGGGTGTGAAATCCAGCAGTCTAAATCCGAAAGTGTTCAGCACCTCAACAAAAAAAATCAGAGAAGGGCGGGCATAGCCTGCAGTAAAAGTACCCGGCGAAGAAATGAAATTGGTCGTCGGCAGGAGGAAGGGATCCTGGGAGCACCACTGTGGCCTCGTGATCCTGCGTCTCGCTCGCGTACACATAAGAGTAGTTCCTCATCAGATCATCTTCTGTGAGCGCCGGCAGAAAGACAGCATTGGCCCGCCTCCGTGCGGCTTTAGTGGCTTTCCTCTCATCCGCCGCTGAACTGGAGACCCTCGTGTTTATCTTCAGTGCCATGACGAGATTTGGAGGGGGAAGCTTAGTGGTGCAGCGGCGGCGGAAGCAAATGGTGCAGTCTGCTCTTGCGCGAGGAAAAACACGGCGGCGATGGCTAGATTGGGAGAAGGGGGTAAATGAGCAGCGCCCCTTGCAGTTTCCTTTTTATGGGGAAGGCGCGGGGGCTGGCTCTTTACCGTCCTACGTGGCTTCGCTTTTCAGGCGCACTACCTCCTGTAGCCATTTCGTTCCACCTCTCCCACGCCTGCATTTAATGTGTGTCATGGGGGGCGTGGTAAAAGAGAAGATTATGATAGTTATCCTCCACCACGCGTGCGTGTGCCCTGTTTGGGCCCAGCCCAACGACGCCACACATGCGCGTATGGCCCAGGCCCAGGGCCTCCTGTCGGTGTACTAAAGCATGGGTGCCATCGTACCTTGACTTGTGCACAGGCAGTTGTAGCCTTCCTGACGGCAAGGGCTTGCTGGAGGGTTGCTGTGACCCAAGACTCAATAAACAAGACCATGAAGAAGACCTCCAGACAGGTCATTGAGAAGTACTATTCTAGTACTGAAGATCAACATTGCCCTTGCCAGCAAGCTTCGTACCGGCAAGGTGAAGACCAAGACTCTGGCTGCCGGCAAGCTCCTTGCTAGCATGCGAAGGCCCAGCAAGCTCCGCGCCAGCAGGCTCGTTCTGTCCCGTTACCGCTCCACCTCATCATCGGCTAGATAAGCACGTATGATAGGTGTCGAGCGAGCAGGCAGTCAACATAGTTGGCCAAGGCACGTGTCGGCATGCCATGCAAGGATTAACTTTAATGACACCCATCCCTGGGATGTGTCAAGATAATAGGAGGGTGCTAGGACCGGTGGTACAGATCTTTTACCCAAAGCCTCGCCTCCCCGACGTAGCATCGAATGGTGCATTTAATGCGCTTGTCCTACGCCGTTAGGAGATAGACTTGGTGACGGTGCAGTCACTATTCATAACCTGTAAATGACCGTATTAGCCACTGTGGTAACCCCTTGGCCTATAAAAGAAGGCCCATGGCTAAAGTTAGAACGGTCAACTCTTAGTTCAATTTACGCGCTGTAGCTCCACTTCCCGCGCACCTTGCTGGCAAGTTGCGCTCCTTGTAACCTTGAACTCATACACAATCAAACCACAAGAACAGGAGTAGGGTTTTATGATCATAGCGGCCCGAACCTGGATAAATCGTTGCTTGTTCTCACATCTATTAGCCCTGCTCTTTGTAGCGCATTGGTCCCACAGCCGAACTGCAAAGGGATCCTCTCGATCCCATAGATCATCATTTTCCCGCGACAGGATAGCACTCACACTAGCACCCATATCACATAAACCATGATAGCAATGGTCTCCAATCTTAACGGAAACAACAGGCATGCCAATTACGGGCTTGTTCTTATCTAACATGTCTCGTTCATTTCTAACAGGTTTAGCAATTCTAGCAGCCTCTTCGCAAAAGTAAATAACATGCTCATCCATATTATCAACTAATAAATCTTTTACCATTACAATATTAGGTTCAACTTTAATTTGTTTAGAAGGTCTAGGTGTTCTAGTATTACTTTTATTAACCACAGTCATAGCTTTAGCATTTTCTTTTATCCTAACAAGAAAAGGTGGGTTCACAATATAAGCAGTAGGCACAACTGGGTCAATATTGTAAACAATTGTTTGTTCTTTAACACTAATAGACTCTTCATTTAATTCAATAGGTGGATGAAACTTAAACCATTTCTCCTTAGGGAGATCAACATGAGCAGCAAATGATTCACAAAAAGTGGCTACTATCTCAGAGTCAAGTCCATATTTAGTACTAAACTTAGCATCAGTTTCCATAAAAGATTTAACACAATCAAACTTAAGATTTATACCTGACTCTTTACCTTTGTCGATTTCCCAATCTTCAGAGTTGCATTTAATTCTTTCTAGAAGATCCCATTTGAATTCAATAGTTCTCTTCATAAAGAAACTAGTAGAAGAAGTATCGAGCATGGATTGATCATTATGAGAAAGCCGAGCATAAAAGTTTTGAATAATTATTTCTCTTGAGAGCTCATGATTGGGGCATGTGTGTAACATATACATAAGCCTCCCCCAAACTTGAGCGATACTTTCTCCTTAACGAGGCCAAAAATTATATATATAATTCCGATCACGATGAACCAAATGCATAGGATGAAACTTCTGGTGAAATTCCAGCATCAACCGGTTCCAATCCCATGTTCCAGTATCATCCAATAGCCTATACCATGTCAATGCCTTTCCCTCCAAAGGTAAAGGGAATACCTTCTTCTTAACTCCATCCTTGGATAAACTTGCAAGCTTAAACAATCCACAAATTTCATCTATTTATATCAAGTGCATATCAGGATGTACCTTTCCATCTCCTGCATAAGGATTAGCCAGCAGTTTCTCTATCATACCTGAAGTAATTTCATAATAAATATTCTCAGTAGGTTCATTAGGTCGAGAGGAAACTCTTAATGCTTCCGGTCAAGGTGAAGATACCCCGAACAAACCCCTCAAAGGATTACTTTCCATAGTGACAAGTGACAGTAAATTTCAGCACGTAATAAAAATGTTTCCTTACCAAATTCCACTTACCAAAGGTGCTTCACTCCCCGGCAACGGCGCCAGAAAAGAGTCTTGATGACCCACAAGTATAGGGGATCAATCGTAGTCCTTTTGATAAGTAAGAGTGTCGAACCCAACGAGGAGCAGAAGGATGATAAGCGGTTTTCAGCAAGGTGTTTTCTGCAAGCACTGAAATTGTCGGTAACAGATAATTTGATAGCAAGGTAATTCGTAACAATTAACAAGTAACAAGTATAATAAAGTGCAGCAAGGTGGCCCAATCCTTTTTATAGCAAAGGACAAGCCGGAATGATCTCTTATATAAAGCAAAGCGCTCTCGAGGAAACACGGGAATTCTCATCTAGTCACTTTCATCATGTTTATTTGATTCGCGTTTGCTACTTTGATAATTTGATATGTGGGTGGACCGGTGCTTGGGTGCTGTTCTTACTTGAACAAGCCTCCCACTTATGATTACCCCCTCTCGCAAGCATCCGCAACTACGAAAGAAGAATTAAGATAAATCTAACCATAGCATGAAACATATGGATCCAAATCAGCCCCTTACGGAATAACGCATAAACTAGGGTTTAAGCTTCTGTCACTCTAGCAACCCATCATCTAATTATTACTCCACAATGTGTTCCCTTAGGCCCAAGTATGGTGAAGTGTCATGTAGTTGACGTTCACATGACACCACTAAAGGAAGCAACAACATACATATCATCAAAATATCGAACGGATACCAAATTCACATGATTACTTATGACAAGACTTCTGCCATGTCCTCAAGAACAAAAGTAACTACTCACAAATCATATTAATATTCAATATCAGAGGGGTATTTAATATCATTAAGGATCTGAACATATAATCTTCCACCAAATAAACCAACTAGCATCAACTACAATATGTAATCAACACTACTAGCAACCCACAGGTACCAATCTGAGGTTTTGGGACAAAGATTGAATACAAGAGATGAACTAGGGTTTGAGATGAGATGGTGCTGGTGAAGATGTTGATGAAGATTGGTCCTCCCATGATGAGAGGATCGTTGGTGATGTCAATGGCTTCGATTTCCCCCTCCTGGAGGGAAGTATCCCCTGCGGAATCGCTCCGCCGGAGAGCAAAATTTCTCCTGCCCAGGTTCCTCCTCGAGACGGCGGCGCATCGTCCCGAAAGTCTTCTCTTCCTTTTTCTAAGGAAAATGGCCTTATATAGCAGAAGATGGGAGCCGGAGGCCTACCAGGGGCCCCACAAGCTCGGGGGCGCGCCTAGGGGGGTAGGGCGCGCCCCCCAGGCTTGTGGCTTCCTGGTGGGCCCCCTCCTGGTATTTCTTCTGCCATTATTTTTATATATTCCAAAATAATTCTCCGTAAATTTTCAGGTCATTTGGACTTGTGCAGAATAGCTATCTCTACTGTAGCCCTTTCCGGTCCAGAATTCCAGCTGCCGACAATGTCCCTCTTCATGTGAAACTTGCAAAATAAGATAGAAAAGGCATAAGAATTGTATCATAAAGTGAAATAATGACCCAAAACATAATAAATAACAGTAGGAAAACATGAAGCAAAATGGACGTATCAATGTTCTTCTTAATGAACACATGAAGGAGTGTGGATAGCATCCGGTTGGTGACCTCCTTTTGGCCGTCGGTTTGTGGATGATATGCCGAAGAGAATAGTAGCTTGATTCCGAGCATGGCGCATAGTGTCTTCCAAAAGTAGCTAAGGAACTTGACGTTGCGATCCGACACAATCGTCTTGGGCACTCCATGCAATCGCAAGATTTCCCTACAAAAGAGATTTGCAACATGTGAAGCATCGTTGATCTTGTTACATTGGATAAAGTGTGGCATCTTAGAGAAATGGTCCACAACAACAAATACCGAATCTTTACCATTTTGAGTTTGAGGCAAACCAAGCACAAAATCCATACTAATATCTTCCCATGGTTGATATGGAATGGGGAGTGGCATATATAGACCATGAGATTGAGCTTTAGACTTAGCTTTGCGGCATGTAGAGCATCGATTGGTGTAGCGTGAGACGTCTCGAAACATCTTTGGCCAAAAATAGTTCTTGGAGAGCGTGGAAAATGTCTTGTTGTGACCAAAATGTCCCATGAGTCCTCCACCGTGAGCCTCTTGCAAAAGCAACAAACGAAGAGAAGACTCGGGGATACAAAGTTTGTTAGCTCACATAAAATAAACATCTTTAAAGTAGTATCGCTCCCAAGAAGTGTGAGTTAAGCATTTGGCATAAGGATTGGCAAATGAAACATCATGCTCATACAAGTCTTTAATGTGCTCAAATCCTATAACATTCAACTCAAGTTGAGTAACTAACATGCACTTGCGGGAAAGAGCGTCCGCCACAACATTTTCCTTACCTTTGACGTACTTGATAAAATAAGGAAAAGACTCAATGAACTCACTCCATTTAGCATGACGCTTGTTCAACTTTGTTTGACCCTTAAGGTATTTAAGTGTTTCATGATCCGTATGGATGACAAATTCACGAGGGCGAAGGTAGTGTTCCCACACATGCAAGACTCTCACTAAAGCATATAACTCTTTGTCGTAAATGGGGTAATTAAGTTGCGCGCCGGAGAGTTTTCGCTAAAATATGCAATGGATCGCTTCTCTTGTATTAACACGCCACCTATGCCATTACCATTAGCGTCACAATGCACTTCAAAGGTTTTCTCAAAGTTGGGCAATGCAAGTAATGGAGCATGTGTAAGCAATTTCTTAACCTGATGAAATGCGGCATCTTGGGAAGGACCCCAAATAAATGGTGCATTCTTCTTACTCAATGCGTGTAATGGTGATGCAATAGTGCTAAAATCCTTCACAAAGCGTCAATAAAAACCGGCTAAACCAAGGAAACTACTCACTTGAAGCAAATTGATTGGTTGTGGCCAAGTTTTAATAGCATCAATTTTAGCTTCATCAACTTGAACACCCTTAGAGGAGACTACAAATCCCAAGAAAACAAGTTTATCAACACCAAAAGTGCATTTCTCTAGGTTTGCATAAAGTCACTCGTTTCGAAGAACTTGCAAGACGTCCCTAAGATGTATGACATGATCTTCAAGAGATTGGCTAAACACAAGTATATCATCAAAGTAGACCACAACACAAATGCCAATATATTTGCAAAGAACATAGTGCATCACACGCATGAAAGTGCTAGGTGCTTGAGATAAGCCCATAGGCATGACCAACCATTCATATAAGCCAAATTTGGTTTTGAATGTCGTTTTCCATTCATCACCCTCTTGCATGCGAATTTGATAGTAACCACTTTTGAGATCAATTTTTGAGAAAATAGTGGCTCCGCTAAGTTCATCTAGCAAGTCATCAAGGCGTGGAATGGGATGGCGATATCTAACGGTGATAGCATTAATGGGACGACAATCGGAACACATGCGATAACTACCATCTTTCTTAGGCACAAGAATAACAGGAATGGCACATGGACTCAAGCTATCGCATACATACCTGTTTTCCATGAGATGTTGTACTTGCCTTTGTATTTCTTTGGTCTCATCAGGGTTGACGCGGTAAGGTGCCTTGTTCGGGAGAGGTGCGCCGGGTATGAGGTCGATGCGGTGTTCGATTCCGCGAAGTGGAGGAAGTCCGGGAGGTAGCTCATCAGGAAAAACGTCCGCGAATTCCTGCAATAAAAGAGACAACACCAAATGTAGATGTTGTGAAGTATTAGTCCTCACCGCTTCATCTTTGCACACAAGAACAAAGTGAAGAACACTCGATGGGCTATCACTCACATCCCTCATGTCTCTTTTGGTGGCTAAAAGCACTAAACCTTTCTTGTCACTCATTGCGGAGTCGCTTATTTTTGGCTTGTGGCGCTCACTGTCTTTGTGGTGGTTCACTCGCTCACTATTCACTCCACGATGACTCGATGCTTGTTTGTCGGCGATGACTTGACTTGGTGAAATGGGTCAAAGCACGTATTCTTTGCCCTTCATCTTGAAGCTATAGTGATTGCTCCGTCCGTTGTGCATGACACCACGGTCAAATTGCCAAGGTCTTCCTAAGAGGAGGTGGCATACGGACATGGGAACCACATCACAATCCAAGGTGTCTTCGTATGCGCCAATCTTGAAGGACAGTTGAACGGTGTGCTCCACTTGGATGGTGCCGGAGTCACTTAACCATTGGACCTTGTAGGGGTGAGGGTGCTTCTTCTTGATCAATTGTAGCTTGGAACATACCTCTTCACTTGCCAAATTGTGGCAACTTCCGCCGTCGATGATGACCTTGATGGAACGTCCTTGAATGCCCACTATGGTATGAAAGATGTGGCAACGTTGGTCTTCGTATTGTTGTTGTTGAAGTGTCCAGATCTTGGAGACAGCAAGAGCGGGGCTCGAATCATTGTCACAAAAGACTTGATCGTCTTCATCTTCACTCACTTGTCGGTGCATGGCCATGTGATCAAGTGCTTCCATTTCTTTTTCGCTCATGGAATCGTAGGTGCCGTCATCATTGGCGATCATGGTGCGTCGTGTGGGGCAATCAAATGACTTGTGGCCTCGGCCCTTGCAAGTGAAACATTTGATTGCACTTGTCTTGGTGGTATCATCCGGTGTAGGAGTCGATGACGAAGGCCTTGTCTTGGATGTACTTGAAGTAGGGCAACTCGAAGATGTTATGGGTTGCTCGGAGCTTGACTTTTCACCGGTACTTGGTATAGCTCGAGTCGTTGTAGGAGGCATCGTAGTCGTTGAAGCTTGAGTGTATGAACCATATGTCTTGGAAGAGTACTTGGAGTACTTGTAGTCCTCTTGCACTCGTCGCTCCGCTTTGGTTGCTTGGTGCACTAGCTCGAGGAGGTTGGAGTATGGTTGGAAGTCCACAATTTTCTTGATTGGATGGTTGAGACCATTCAAGAAATGCACGATAGTTTGTTCATCATCTTCCTTGACATTGGCTCGTATCATGGCAACTTCCATTTCTTGATAGTATTCTTCAACCGACTTGGTGCCTTGGTTGAGGAGTTGGAGCTTCTTGAAGAGATCGCGGTTATAGTGTGTAGGCACAAAACGAGCTCTCATGACATCCTTCATTCGATTCCAAGTCGCGATGGGTGGCTCACCCTTCTCTTGACGTCTTTCGATCACTTGCTCCCACCAAATGAGAACATAGTCTTGGAACTCTAGCGATGCCATGTAGATCTTCTTTTCCTCGTCATAATTGTGAAGACGAAATATCTTGTAGACCTTCAATGCCCATGAGAGATATTCTTCAGGATCGTTGCCTCTGGAGAACTTGGGCATAGTGTTGCTCCTCATTTTGTTGGGGACAAAGGCGATGTCGCTCTTGTCTTGGCTGTGGATTTTGTAGCTCTTGCTCCTCGTGCTCTTCTTGATTGACTTGACGTCGAGGTCATGGGACACGTGCATGGTTCCTCATTTCTTCTCGCTCCTCAAGACGCGTGGCCTCTTCTTGTCGCTCTCGTCGGAGGGCTTCTTCTTGTTCACGCACTTGACGGTTGCGCTCGTTGACGGCGCGAGTTTCTTCTCATAGGGCACGTTGAGCTTCAAGGGCTTGTTCTTCACGGCGTTGTTGTTCTTGTTGTAGAGCGTCACCGTCTTGGTTTTCTTGACGTTGGTGGTGTGGAGCTTGCTCTTGGTCCATGGCGCCTCGTGCTTGATGATGTTGTCGGTCGCGCTCTCGAAGGCGGTCTTGCAAACCATTGCCATGGAACGGGTTTTGTGAAGCTTGATGAAGTTCATGGTCTTGATGATGATGTGAACGAGCTCATGGATGACTTGCATCCAAAGACATGTCTGAAGAGTGTCGGCTCTAGTGGCGCCGTCTTAATGATGACAAAGTGGAAGAAGTGCGGTTGATCATCAATGCATGGAACTCTTCCATTTGAGATGAGAGCTTGTCATCGAGGTAGTCCCTTGTTCTTGCTTCGGATTGTTGCAAGTCGGTGGCGAGTTGTTCGATGCGATCGCCCAAAGCTTCATTTGCTTTATTCAAAGCTCTTTGAGCGCTGAAGAGTTGAGTCTTGGTGACGTAGACATTCGGTTCCTCTTGCTCATTGAAGAGTGGGTTGGAAGAACTGCTTGGCCTATCCATCATTCTCAAGCACGTGTTAGTGGAAGAAAGGAACGAACTAGACCAATGTTGAAGATGGATCGATGATCACCCAATATGGTATTATGGAAGTAGCACAATTGGTACCGAATCGTGTCAATCTCACACCTACACGAGCTTTTGGAGTAGCTTGGTGAGGATAGTGGCACAAAATTTATGCAATTGTTAGCAAGATATCAATAATGTTGAAAAAGATTCACAAATTCGCAAGTGAAACAAGTAGACCAATAGAAATGAGTGGCACACAAAAACACACACACAGATAGATAAATGAGGTCGTGCAACCAAGGAATGAGCACAAAATGTGGAATCTACGGAAAAATGTTCATGTCGCACAACACGAGAGAGACGCTAGCACGATTGCTCAATAGGCGGATACGAACTTGTGCACAACCTATGAGAGGCAAAATTTATCGACTTTCTATCTCGAGTATGCTATGTATGTATGATTCCCGGTGAACTCAGTCACGATGATCCAAGATGATCAAATTTGATATGCAATGTGGCGATGTTATGGCTATTGCTTACAAGCTTGTTGGTTTTCTTTTTCTCTTTGCTTAAAAGCTTTTCTCTCTTTTGATATTTTCCTTGGGCCACTTATCCGAAATGCTCTTATGAAGATAGCAATGATGTATATGCGGGAACAATTGATGACACAAGAGATGATATGATGATATATGCACGCTATGATAGCTATGCGGAACGTGTATCACTAAAGTGCACAAGTAGCGTTGCCCGGCAATACTCAAACGACTAGTCTCGTAGGGAAGTGACGCAAAAGATGGTCTCGGGGTTAACAATGCAATGGCAAGGGAGATGTACAAAGATGTCGTTGAGGTTACCGTCCTTGCTTATGGTGGTGGTGTCAAAATGATGAAGTGGTTGTTGTCGATGTCGAAGTTGAGCGGCGGTGTGGGCGACGACGAACCGTCCCTAAGTAGCCGAAACGCGTTAGGAAACGGAAAACCGCAACTCAAAATCTCAATGGAAAAAGTCAAATGGTGGTAGCAAAAAGCGGTGGTACGGCTTTGGTTGCCAAGGGGTTTGCGGAAGTGCGATGGTGGGGCTCGGAATTGGCTATGCGAAAGTGGAGGCGGTGGCTGCAATTTTCTGTCGAAAATGCAGTTTGGACAGAGGAAGCCGGATGATCTGGGTCAGGGTCCGGACGATCCGGGTGATGTTCGGATGATCCGGGTGAATGGTCAGATGATCCGGGCAGGTCATCTGCTCGGCTGTGAGCTCGAGAAGAACTCCAAATCATGGATAAAAAGAAAATTTTGGGCGATTTTGGGGTGGGTTTCGAGGTGGAGATGGTGGGGAATGCTAGATCCACTTGCAACACAACGGATCCACAGATCAAAATCAACCAAACATCATCAAACCAATAAATCACAAAAAAATTGGTATGGCTATTTTTGTGGGGAATTTCCAAAATTGGGCAAAAACAACAAAATTGGGGCTAGAAAGTGGAGGGGAAGAACTCCAAAGTGTGAATCAACGTGGCTCTGATCCAAGAGGATGTAGGGTGAGACCCTATGGTGATGATCTTTTCACACTTGGAGGGGGAAAAGGGCAAATTGAGAGAGGAACACAAGAACAAACACTCAATTGACACAAATCCAATCACACATGTGCTGAATCCACATACACAAGAGGGAGATACAAAATCCAAGGTCAACACAAGAGGATACAAAGAGTAACTAGTTCTGTTGGGATCTACGGTAGGGTGCGTCGACTGCAAATTAAAATTTCCTACCCGCAGAACATCCAAGAATATGCTAAGGGAGGTGGATCACAGATCATTACCACCAGACGCGTAGTGTCCTGCAACGGAAGTAGAGTTGAGGCAGCGCGTCTCCGGAGTCGTCTCCTCCTCGTCGATCTCCCACGTAGCTGATCGGATCCCACAAACAGGTTCACCAGAGCGGTGCAAGTGCACCGCCTCAAACGGTATCCGCGTGTGCAGGAGGAACGTCGTGCGACGGACTGCTAGGTCCGATCACACAACCGGCGGCGAGTGGAGGTGGCTTGTTGCAACACATGCAGAGCCCTAATGACGGCGCTGAAGCGATCAACCAAATGAGTGTGTCGCACCTCCACTATATATAAGCATCCGCCGCGGGTTCAACACTTGGGCCTCGCACGGATCCTAAAGCCCAAAGTCTGTTCGGCCTGGATCCGAGTCTGAGTAGGATCACATCTGACTCATGGAGTCGGACCCAGCCTCATAGGTTCCTTCCCTTAAGCACGCGACCCCTTAGGTTCAAGTTGACTCGGTCACAGTTTGGATCACCTCCGACCTGCTCGGTTGGTACGGCCTCTAGCAAGGCATGCCGACCACCAAGTAGACAATGAAGCCGGTTGGCGAACCTGTACAACATGTCACACTTCTGTTCCCTTTGCCACACGATATATGTTGTCGGGATCAAGGTGAGTCTGTCATCCTTATGCTAGCCCAACCTCTTTCTCGTTCCAGTGATGCCGATCACAAACCGGATTATCTCATAATCCTTGTCGCATGGCCATGCTTATCTTGGTCGGATCACACGAGGGGCCCAGAGTATATCTCTCCTGATCGGAGGGGCAAATCCCATCTTGCTCGACCATGTCTCGCAGCATGGGTCTGGACAAGCCCGAAACCTACCTTTGTAACTACCCAGTCACGGAGTAGCGTTTGGTTGGCCCAAAGCAGGTCTGTCACCATCCCGAGTACATGCGTCAGCTTAGGTCTTAGGACATAGAATGTATGTGATACGTCCAATTTGCATCATGATTTCTTATTGATAATTATTATGTTTTTTATCATTATTTCACTTTATGTTACAATTCTTATGCCTTTTCTCTCTTATTTTGCAAGATTCACATGAAGAGGGAGAATGTCGGCCGCAAGAATTCTGGACCTGAAAGGGGTGAAATAGAGACAGCTATTCTGGACAATTCTAAATGACCTGAAAATTTACGGAGAATTATTTTGGAATATATAAAAAATACTGGCGAAAGAATCAACAAGAGAGGACCCACCAGGCAGCCACAAGCCTTGGGGGCGCGCCCCCCAAGCTTGTGGGGCCCCTGGCAGGCCTCCGGGCCCCTCCTTCTGCTATATGAAGCCATTTGCCCTAGAAAAAAATTAGAAGCAGACTTTCGGGACGAAGCGCCGCCGTCTCGAGGCGGAACTTGGGCAGGAGCTATTTTGCTCTCCGGCGGAGCGATTCCGCCGGGGATACTTCCCTCCGGAAGGGGGAAATCGAAGCCATCGACATCACCAACGATCCTCTCATCATGGGAGGACCAATCTTCATTAACATCTTCACCAGCACCATCTCATCTCAAACACTAGTTCATGTCTTGTATTCAATCTTTGTCTCAAAACCTTAGATTGGTACCTGTGGGTTGCTAGTAGTGTTGATTACATCTTGTAGTTGATGCTAGTTGGTTTATTTGGTGGAAGATTATATGTTCAGATCCTTAATGCTATTCAATACCCCTCTGATCTTGAACATGAATATGATTTGTGAGTAGTTACTTTTGTTCTTGAGGACATGGGAGAAGTCTTGTCATAAGTAATCATGTGAATTTGGTATTCGTTCGATATTTTGATGCTATGTATGTTGTGCTTCCTTTAGTGGTGTCGTGTGAACGTCGACTACATGACACTTCACCATCTTTGGGCCTAAGGGAAGGCATTGTGGAGTAGTAATTAGATGATGGGTTGCTAGAGTGACAGAAGCTTAAACCCTAGTAATTAGATGATTTGGATCCATATGTTTCATGCTATGGTTAGAGTTATCTTAATTCTTCTTTCGTAGTTGCGGATGCTTGTGAGAGGGGGTAATCATAAGTGGGAGGCTTGTTCAAGTAAGAACAGCACCCAAGCACCGGTCCACCCACATATCAAATTATCAAAGTAGCGAACGCGAATCAAACAAACATGATGAAAGTGACTAGATGAAATTCCCATGTGTCCTCGAGAACACTTTGCTTATTATAAGAGTTCGTTCCGGCTTGTGCTTTGCTATAAAAAGGATTGGGCCACCTTGCTGCACTTTATTATACTTGTTAGTTGTTACTTGTTACGAATTATCTTGCTATCAAAACTACCTGTTACCGCTACTTTCAGTACTTGCAGAGAATACCTTGCTGAAAACCGCTTGTCATTTCCTTCTGCTCCTCGTTGGGTTCGACACTCTTACTTATCGAAAGGACTATGATTGATCCCCTATACTTGTGGGTCATCAAGACTCTTTTCTGGCGCCGTTGCCGGGAAGTGAAGCGCCTTTGGTTAGTGGAATTTGGTAAGAAAACATTTATATTACGTGTTGAAATTTACTGTCACTTGTCACTATGGAAAGTAATCCTTTGAGGGGCTTGTTTGGGGTATCTTCACCTCGACCGAAAGCATTGAGAGTTGCTCCTCAACCTATTGAACCTACTGAAAATATTTATTATGAAATCCCTTCGGGTATGGTAGAGAAACTGCTAGCTAATCCTTATGCAGGAGATGGAACGGTACATCTTGATATGCACTTGATATATATGGATGAAATTTGTGGATTGTTTAAGCTTGCAGGTTTATCCGGAGATGGAGTTAAGAAGAAAGTATTCCCTTTATCTTTGGAGGGAAAGGCATTGACATGGTATAGGCTATGTGATGATACTGAAACATGGGACTGGAACCGGTTGAAGCTGGAATTCCACCAGAAATTTTATCCTATGCATTTGGTTCATCATGATCGGAATTATATATATAATTTTTGGCCTCGTGAAGGAGAAAGTATCGCTCAAGCTTGGGGGAGGCTTAAGTATATGTTGCACACATGCCCCAATCATGAGCTCTCAAGAGAAATAATTCTTCAAAACTTTTATGCTCGGCTTTCTCATAATGATCAATCCATGCTCGATACTTCTTCTGCTGGTTCCTTTATGAAGAGAACTATTGAGTTCAGATGGGATCTTCTGGAAAGAATTAAATGTAACTCTGAAGATTGGGAAATCGACAAAGGTAATGATTCAGGTATAAATCTTGAGTTTGATTGTGTTAAATCTTTTATGGAAACAGATGCTTTTCATAACTTTAGTACTAAATATGGACTTGACTCTGAGATAGTAGCTACCTTTTGTGAATCTTTTGCTGCTCATGTTGATCTCCCTAAGGAGAAATGGTTTAAATATCATCCACCCATTGAATTAAATGAAGAACATATTAGTGTTAAAGAAGAAACAATTGTTTACCATGTTGATCCAGTTGTGCCTACTGCTTATATTGAGAAACCTCCTTTCCCTGTTAGGATTAAGGAACATGCTAAAGCTTCAACTGTGGTTAATAAGAGTAATATTAGAGCACCGAGACCTTCTGAACAAATTAAAGTTGAACCTAATGTTGCAATGGTTAAAGATCTTTGGGTTGATAATATTGATGGACATGTCATATATTTCTATGATGAAGCAACTAGAATTGCTAAGCCAGACACTAAAGATAAAAACAAACATGTAATTGGCATGCGTGTTATTTCTGTTAAAATTGGAGATCATTGCTATCATGGTTTGTGTGATATTGGTGCTAGTGTGAGTGTTATTCCGTTTACTCTCTATCAAGAAGTCATGAATGATGTTGCACCTGAGATTGAAGATATTGATGTTATTATTAAGCTTGCAAATCGAGATACTATTTCACCACTTGGAATTGTTAGAGATGTTGAAGTCTTGTGTGGTAAGATCAAATATCCTACTAATTTTCTTGTTCTTGGATCACCACAAGATGATTTTTGTCCCATTATATTTGGTAGACCTTTCTTGAATACAGTTAATGCCAAGATTGATTGCAATAAAGAAACTGTTAGTGTTAATTTTGGTGAGGTGTCTTATGAGTTTAATTTCTCTAAGTTTCATAGACAACCTCATGATAAAGAATTACCTAATAAGGATGAAATTATTGGTCTTGCTTCTATTGATGTGCCTCCTACTGATCCTTTAGAACAATATTTGCTAGACCATGAGAATGATATGAATATGAATGAAAGAAATGAAATAGATGAGCTGTTCTTTAAACAAGCACCTATCCTTAAACATAATTTGCCAGTTGAAACCATGGGAGATCCACCTCCACCCAAGGGTGATCATGTGTTTGAATTAAAGCAATTACCTGATACACTTAAATATGCTTATCTTGATGAAAAGAAGATATATCCTGTTATTATTAGTGCTAACCTTTTAGAGCATGAAGAAAAGTGATTACTTGAAACTCTGAAGAAGCACCGGGCTGCTATTGGATATACTCTCGATGATCTTAAGGGCATTAGTCCCACTTTGTGTTAGCATAAAATTCATATGGAACCAGACGCTAAACCCGTTGTTGATCATCAAAGAAGGCTGAATCCTAGAATGAAGGATGTGGTAAGAACTGAAATATTAAAGCTTCTGGAGGCAGGTATAATTTATCCCATAGCTGATAGTAGATGGGTAAGTCCTGTTCATTGTGTTCCTAAGAAAGGAGGTATTACCGTTGTTCCTAATGATAAAAATGAACTTATCCCACAAAGAATTGTAACTGGTTATAGGATGGTAATTGATTTCAGGAAATTAAATAAAGCTACTAGGAAATATCATTACCCCTTACCTTTTATTGATCAAATGTTAGAAAGATTGTCTAAGCATACACACTTTTGTTTCCTAGATGGTTATTCTGGTTTCTCTCAAACACCTGTTTCACCTAAAGATCAAGAGAAAACCACCTTTACTTGTCCTTTTGGAACTTATGCTTATCGTCGTATGCCTTTTGGTTTATGTAATGCACCTGCTACCTTTCAAAGATGTATGACTGCTATATTCTCTGACTTTTGTGAAAAGACTGTTGAGGTTTTCATGGATGATTTTTCCATTTACGAAACTTCTTTTGATGATTGCTTGAGCAACCTTGATCGAGTTTTGCAGAGATGTGAAGAAACTAATCTTGTCTTGAATTGGGAGAAGTGCCACTTTATGGTGAATGAAGGTATAGTCCATTGGGCATAAAATTTCTGAAAGAGGTATTGAAGTTGATAAAGCTAAAGTTGATGCTATTGAGAAAATGCCATGTCCTAAAGATATCAAAGGTATAAGAAGTTTCCTTGGTCATGCCGGTTTCTATAGAAGGTTTATAAAAGACTTCTCTAAAATTTCTAGGCCTCTTACTAATCTCTTGCAAAAAGATGTTCCCTTTGTTTTTGATGATGATTGTGTAGAAGCCTTTGAAATACTTAAGAAAGCCTTAATTTCTGCAGCTATTGTTCAACCACCTGATTGGAACCTACCCTTTGAAATTATGTGTGATGCTAGTGATTATGCTGTTGGTGCTGTTCTAGGACAAAGAGTTGATAAGAAATTAAATGTTATCCATTATGCTAGTAAAACTCTAGACAGTGCTCAAAGAAATTATGCTACT
The DNA here is from genome assembly GCA_039707655.1 of Elymus sibiricus. Taxonomy (NCBI): domain Eukaryota; kingdom Viridiplantae; phylum Streptophyta; class Magnoliopsida; order Poales; family Poaceae; genus Elymus; species Elymus sibiricus. The sequence continues at coordinate 167,182,443 of CM077670.1, forward strand.
ACTGAGAAAGAATTTTTAGCAGTTGTGTTTGCGTGTGATAAATTCAGATCTTACATTGTTGATTTCAAAGTTACTATTCACACTGATCATGCTGCTATTAAATATCTTATGGAAAAGAAAGATGCTAAACCTAGACTTATTAGGTGGGTTCTTTTGCTACAAGAATTTGATTTGCATATTGGTGATAGAAAGGGAGCTGAGAATCCCGTAGCTGATAATTTGTCTAGAATGGAAAATGTTCTTGCTGACCCACTTCCTATTAATGATGATTTCCCTGATGAACAATTAGCTGTGATAAATGCTTCTCGTAATACTCCTTGGTATGCAGACTATGCTAATTACATTGTTGCTAAATATATACCACCTAGTTTCACATACCAACAAAAGAAAAAGTTTTTCTGTGCGTCACGGATGACGTTAGGATCTCCTCGGGGATCTTCTGTGGACGCAGTGTCACCGTTGTTTATCCTTCTCTTTCTCTATTACCTTAGCTTCTTCTAAGCTAAGATTTCAGAGTATTTTTTATCATCGAGCGGGCACATATATTTATTGTATTGAGTATACCCCATGTTTAAATACTCTGTCAGCAGGAGTACGGTTTTACGCCTCACGGCGGCCCGAACCTGGGTAAACTCTGTGTTTTTGCTTGCATTGTTGGATCTGCTCTTTGTATGCGTTGATTCCCGTAGTCGAACCGCATAGGGATCTCATTGATCCCAAAGGTTGTCGTACACACGACAGAGAGTGTGCATGTGTGTGGGACCATATGAGAGATATGGGGGCCATGGACGGTGAGAGGAGAAGAGGGGAAGTGTGTGTATGTGGTAGGCAGACCTGGCTACAGAGGTATATCGATCGGTGTGTGTCGGAAAGAAGGAGCTAGGGAGACCTATAGAGACCGTGGGAGAACGACCTAAAGAAAAATAAAGAATGTGCGCGATGAAGAGAATGCAGAGAGAGGGGGGCGAGGGCGAGGAGGGTGTGTGCATGCACGAGAGAAAGTTAGTGCTAGCTACAAAGAGAAGAGGAGTGTGTAGGTGTAAAAGACTAACAGGGATCATAATTCATTATAAAAGTTGATTCGGATATTTGAATAAGAGATCATGGTGTTTTAAACCCATGCATGCATGAATATAACGGTGATACGCATGGTGTGGTTTTAAACATGTTATACTATATATATATATATATATATATATATATATATATATATATATATATATATACATCCCAGCTATTCTGCAACCCATTCCTGAATAAGCTATTCAGAAACCGTTCCTAACTGCCAGAAACAGATAAGCTAACTGAGCGTCCTATACTAGTTAACTGTAGGGCGGACATTTTCTGGCACCGTTTTTTCGCACTGTTTTTTGGTCGTAATTATTGAGCCGTTAATCAAATTGATGCAAATGATATACCGTTGGATAGCTATTGAAAAGGAGCAAAAAACTCATGTTGATCGTTTTCCCAAAATCGATTCGGTTTTTGAACAAAATTCAAAAAACTAAAAATTCATCAAACGAGTTTTCAATGTTTTTGTGAAAGAAATTTTCAAACCTTTTGTCGGAATGATGTGTATGATATACCGTTAGAAAGCTACCGATTAGCCCGAACTTTGGCATATATAACGCGTTTTCAGATTTGCTACGGTTTAAGAGCAGTTTTCAAAAAACTAACATCATTTTCGACATTTTTTGCCCGAAACTGCTTCAGTACACGCTAACTGCTCGCGCGGAATAGCTAACTGACATATGCTGACAAGCTAACTGCTAAGATTGAAGAAATTGTTTTTTTCCTTCTATACTTTTATCGTCGGGTCAAGTTAACCGCCGGGAGTGAAATAGCTAACTGCCAGGAATCGCGGCAGTTAGCACCAAGTTAACTGTTGGGACTGAAAACGTTTCTTTTTCTTTTTTGATTGGGTCACGCTAACTGCGGGTATGAAATACCTAACTGCCCGACGATGAGGAAGCTAACTGCCAGGGCTGATAATACTATTTTTTTGCTTCTTTATTCTTTTTTTTTCTATTTTTCCTTGGTCAAGTTAACCGCCGGGATTGAAATAGCTAACTGTCGGGGATGCGACAGTTTACACCAAGTTAACTGCCAGGATTGAAAATACTTTTTTTCATTTTTTTTTGCCCGGTTCAAGCTAACGGACTCGGGGTTAAATAGCTAACTGTCGGGGATTGCGACAGTTAACACTGAGTTAACTGCCGAGATTAAAGATATAATTTTTTTGTTTAATTTCCTTTTTGCCCTGGTCACGCTACCTGTCGGGAATGAAATAGCTAACTGTCCCGCGATGAGCAAGCTAACTGCCCTTTTTCCTTCTCTCCGCGATAGCAATCAACGACAAATTAGCAGTCAACCCTTTTTTCCTTCTCTTTTTCTCCATTTTTTACACACCAGTTTTTTTGGGGGATTGTTTAAATGTGGATGCAACTCGTGGAGCGAAATCAACTCTCGCTTTTTCCTAACTGCATAGGCCCGCTTGGCTAACTTATTTTTTCAGATAAATTAACTGCTAACTGCAGTTACTAGCTGCTAATTACATCAAAAACATTGTTAATTGCAGAGGTTGGCGTCGGAGGAGCACGGAGTTGGCCGGATGGTTGCTCGCGGTGGAGGCCAGCACATGGGCGGATGGATCCTGTAGCCTGCTTGCAATCTGATGAAGCGGGAGGAAGAAGAGTTGATTCCCTGCAGCCATCTGCTCTATGGCTTCACGCGGTGACTCGGGAATGTCTCCATGACAACCGACGGGAAGAAGGGTAGGCGAGGCGACCTTGGCGGCGGCTGGTGGGAGTGCTAGGACGGCATCTAATGGTGGAAGTGTGAGGCAATCGGTTCAGAATTTATCTAAACTACTTGCATGTTCATGTTTCAGAGACTGAGAAGATGGACTCCACAAACCAAGGGAGTTAACTGAAGTTAACTGAACTAGAAACTGAGAAGAAGTAGGGAGTTAACTGAACCAGGAAGTAACCTCCACGAACCAAGAACCATGAGCGGCTGGGAGCAGGCGTGGGGTGCGGCTGGAGGCCAGAGTAACGAAAGGAGAGCACACGGACCACGGATGGAGCTCCTCCATCTCTGTCCGTCGGTGTCCCATGCGCTAACTGCTCCGGTCGTCCCAATCCAGGCCATTCCGACCACAAGGAGCACGCACGCGCGCAGATCCTGTGCTCCCAGGAGACTGAGCCGAGGTGGAGCGAGCGAGGTCGTCATGTGTCGCTCGAGAAGCGCACCATAAGGGGAGGCTGGCGGCCACGAAGCAGAGCATGTCGGCAGCGGCGTCTCGGCGCGGGATCTGTGGTAGGAGGCCGGAGGCGTGCGTCCGGGGAGGGGAGGCTCTCGTCCGGGGTGGGTGCTCGGCTGGATCCAGTTTGCACGACCACTCCGGTTGAGAGGAGGTCAGCCGGCGGAGGCTAGTAGCTCCCTGGCCGTTGGGGGTGTTGTGCGGGGGCGCGCAGATGGTGGTTTGAGGGTGGATCGATGCGGCCCGCGGTTTGGGTAGTGGGGTTGGAGGCGGCGCGGCTGGGTAGTAGAGCCCGACCGGAGTCGAGGGAAGTGGGGGGCTTCCATGGCGCTGAGCAAGGTCGTGGCGACGTTGTGCAAGGGAGGCGGGACGGCGTGCGGGAGCTGGGAGGCGCGCGGGCGACACAGATAGGTGATTGGGGCGCGGCGGCGGCGGCGGCCCGAGCATGCACTTGGGGGGGCGGGGGGCGACGGAGGCCCGAGTATGGGCTGTGTGAGCACGGCGACGGACTGGGGAAGAAGGTGAGTAGGATTTGTGAGGAGTCGTCGGAGAAGAAGGTAAGTAAGATTGGGGAGGAGTCGCCTGGGACGATGGTGGGTGGGTGGGTGGAGCATGCCTTGACCGCCGGCTCCGCTCGCTGCCGCTCGCTTCGCGGTAGAAACAGGTAGGGGAGGGGAGGGGGTGGTTCCTAAATAAGCTTATTTAGGAACTCTAGAAGGGGTTGCAGAATAGTCTCACCCTATATATATATATAGGACAGCACTATTATGTTACTAGTAACATAATATTATTCTGTTACTATCTGCCCTATATAGGGCCCTATCTGACTAATCAGAAACCTGACCAGCCCAACTAAATCTCCGTAGCCCGAAACAAAAAAGAAAAAAAACACCCGTCCCCGCTCCCCACCTCCCACCTCCTGCATCTTGCGACCCCCAGCGCGCGGCCGCCGCGTCCTTCCAGCGCGCCGCCGCCGCCGCCTCCTTCTAGCGCGCCGCCGTCGCCACCCCAGCACGCGGCCGCCACCTCCTTCCAGCATGCGGCCGCCGCCTCCTTCCAGCACGCCGCCGCCGCCGCCACCTTCCAGCGCGCCGCCGCCTCCCGAGATCCGCGATGTGCGGCTGCGCCTGCTCCGCCATCCGGGCGACCACCGTGTCTGCCTCCCGAGCTCCGCTGTCAGGCCGAGGCCTCTTTCGCCGCTCTTCCTTCTGCAGGTCGCAGCCTCCTGCTGCTACAAGCCGTGCCCCATCCCCCCCATTCCCGCATGGTCACCAACGAGGTATCCTCCTACAACGGTTGTCACCGCCCCAGAACTTTCTCCGGTTCATTTTGATCTACTTTTGCACATTTGTTCTTCATCTCACGAATTTTGTTATGTAGCAAATCTCTGAATTTTGCACCAGTTGATCCTGAAGCATTAATGCTTGAGCACTGATTTTTGTGTGTTAGGTGTGTGTATAGTGTGTTGGGCGTGTGTTCTATTTTATGTCCTGAGCAAAAAATCGACTACAACAATTGTGTCATCAAAAGTTCATGTATACCTACCGAGGTGGTTCAAAAATTAAAACATATGAAATCAGTTATGTTGATGTGCTGCGACAGTTTTGATTCAGAGAAGCCAAAAAAGGTTTCTTTATGTTGCAATTTTTAATACATCGAAACAGTTCAAGCACTAAGTTTGTACCACCAATTTCATGTTTTAAAAGTTTGTGTAAATTCCAAACAGTTTGTATAAATTCCACACGATTTTATGTTTCTGAACTTGTAGGTGTTTGTTGCACAAGTTCCACAAGTTCAAGTTGCCGCTACTCTACAGTCTACACGATGCCATTTTACCTGGAGAAGCTACTAATATTGCTAGCTTTGGAGTTCACAGCACATGGATCCACGGACAAAGAATTGATATGAGAGAGAGATAATTTGGTTGTTTCATGCTATTTAGTGTTTGTTTCTATTCCTGTTAGCACCAAATAGTTTTTCAAAATGTTTATTTTGTGCTCTCACATATTTGTTTTGGGCAGTACAAACACATCATCACAGTGAGTACGGATGCGGCACCTTGGGGAATAATGCCTCCGGTGCGCAAGCCCAGGATGACGACGTCACGAAGGATACCAGCAGGTTGAGGATGAAGTACATGATGCAGGCAATGAGGACAACCAAAACATGGAATCCGTACACATAGCAGCAGCTGCAAGTTCAAATTTTCTGTCTATGATGATATGATTGTTACTTCTTAAAAGAAAGTGTACATGACAATTCGATGTTTGTGCAAGAAAGGAAAAAATGGTTTGAATTAAAAACATTGATCTGTACGAATAAAAAACAATGATCAGTTCGATAGTGTTCTCTCCTGCCTATTTTGGTTGATGTCCACGAATGGACAAAAAATTGTATGGTAATGTTCAATTATTACTACATATAAGTTTAAAAAATAAAATGCATTCGGTTCGACTATGAAATTTGAGAAAGTTCGTCTATTGACCTGAGGAATATATGCTCAAAGAAGAACAAAGAAAAAACACAAAAAATTTACTGCGAAAAAGTTTATTTTAGTTTAGCTATATAAACCATGCAGGTTCAATGATGATGATACCATAAGTTCGGACAAGAAAATAAATTTGAATTAAAACCCAAAACTTTCACTTCTATAAGTTCAAGTGTCATCCAACATGGTTAAAAAATCCGGTCCGTTCGTGTATGTAAAACTCATGCATTACTAGCATATAAGTTCAAAAAATTAAATGCGGTTAGTCCGTTTATGGAATTCAAAAAATTCCTAAGGAAAACAAAACACAAAACATTTCTTGACGAATAAAATTCAGCCAATTCAACTATATAAACCATGCAAGTTCGGTGATGATGACACGTCGAAACACATTTTAAAATTAAAACATACAAATATCACTTCTATAAGTTCAATTGCTCAACCCCAAACATTTCGGACAATGAAAAATACCTCAGTACAAACACACACACAGATCAGTACGCGTACTCTGTTTTTCAGACGCGAAAACATCACGATCAATATCACCTTATTCAAAATTACTCTTAAACGGTTGTGCATTTGAGAAAACGTTCAACATGACTAAGTTTCGCAATTTCGTTTGCTTTCCAACGGCATATTATTTGGCCCATTTCGACAATTTTTTTAAAAAAAATCGCGTTCAAAACCAACTTTCACCGTATTTGAATTCGAATTTAAACTGTAAAGAATTAGAAAAAACTTTCTATACGCAAAAGGTGCGCATTTTCCATAGCTTTTCAACGCCGTATCATTTGCATCTATCCGACAAACCGTTTTCAAAAAATTGCAAAAATATATTTCGCCCAGAATTTCACCGTTTTTTGAATTACTTTTAAATCACATAGAATTTGAAAAAACATTCTATATATGGAAGAAGCGGATTTTCACCAGATTTCCAACGCCATCACATTTGCTCAATTCCGATAAACCGTTTAAAAATGAAGCCAAAAATACGATTGGCATTTTCGAATTTGAAAAAACGTTTTTTTCAAAAATGCTCTTAAACCGTGAGGATTTTGTAAAAAGGTTCTACGTGACTTGTAATCTAGTTGTCAAGAGCTTTCCAACGATATTACACGCCCCGTTCGAACAAAAAAAATCATAAATTTTTTTTGAACTAAGAAGTCGATCAGTTCGACAAGACGAAAAGGATCAGTACAACCGCTCTAACTCATCAGTTCGAGAATAGTAATAGAATAATATTCTGTTACGCGTAACAAAATAGCTCCGATGTATATATTAACAGAATAATATACAACCGGTCTATTCTGCTAATATTAGCAGAATAGATATTCTGCCCACACTTCCGAACTGCACGCTCAACGCGAGGTCACTGCACTTTCTGAAGCAAAGGTACTACAATACAGAGACCAGTGAATTTCGCGTCGTAAAAAACTGCACGCGGCGTTTTTCGATACTGTTTTGGAGCCAGTTTTTAAACTGTTTGTCGGCACGAGGCGTGTAATATACCGTTGGAAAGCTATGGATTAGGCACAACTTCACCATGTTGAACACTTTTCAAGATTCCTCGTGGTTTAAGGGCAGTTTCGAAAACGGTGGGCGCCCGACGAGTGGCAGCGAGCGTATTTTCACATTTTTTTCGCAAACCGCTTGTCGGAATGAAGCAAATGATATGCCGTTGGAAAGATATCGTCGAGGCGCAACTTTTTCATATATATATATTACTTTCTCTAATTCCTTACGGTTTAAGAGCAGTTTCAAATTTACTAAATCGCGGAATTCTGTTTTTCAATTTTTTGCAATTTTTCGGTACTATTTTCGCTCCAGTTTTTTAACTGTTTGTCGAAACGAGGTGTGTGATACACCGTTGGAAAGCTATGCTTTCATATGTATAAATTATTTTGAGATTCCTTGCGGTTTTAAATTAATTTTGAAAATGGTGCGGCGGACGACAAGTGGCAGCGACTGTTTTTTCGTGAATTTTTACAAACTGCTGGTCGGAATGATTCGAATGATACGCCGTTGGAAAGATATCGACGAGGTGCAACTTTTTCATGTAGAACACTCTCTCTAATTCCTTACGGTTTAAGAGCAGTTTTGATTTTACCGAAATGCGGACACTCTTTTTTTCGCGACACCAAAATCGACGAGTGAACCGCATCGGACAGAAAACCGCACTGCTTTAGACTGAAAACCACACTTCATCAGACGTGCAAACAAACTGCATGGTTTTCTTTTTTGTGAGACGTAAAATTTCCCACACGAAGAAGTGGAATGCGGTTCACATCGGGCGTAAGTGAACTGCAACATCGAGAAGTGAACCACATTACTTTTTTGTTGTTTCCATAACAATTTTCTTCACTTCACATTTTGAGAGTAAATGAACCCCGACACTATCGAAAGTGAACCGCATGACTTTTTGTTTTTTTTCATACTTATTACTTTTTACGCGCGTAGACCGGGCGAGTGGACTGCAGGGACTGAGCGAGTGAACTACATCTAATAAGGAGCGAGCTTCTTTGAGATGTTTTTGTTTGTGTTTATCAAGTGAACCACGAAGGAGTTTTACAGCAAACTGCACGAGAGAACAAAGTGGGCTTCAAAACATACATATCCATTCATTATTTTTACATAGCCACACTCACATTAGTGAACCGTATTCACTCGTTTTTTCACACATAATGACCAACAAAGCTTTTTACACAGTGAACTGCATTTCTTTGTAGAATTTTTAGAAAACACAGTGAACCGCACAGAACATAGCGAATCCTGCGGGCGAGAAACATGAACAGTTGAGTGTCTTTATTGGGCACCCCAGTAAATAACTACACTCCACAATGCATAGCCATTTAAAAAAATACAAATGAAAATGAACTGCGCCAAAACAACAGACCCATTTGTGTACTGTACATACGCACTTAACTGCAAAATTGAACGACAATTTTTATTTTAATGGCAGCGGTCTCTGCACCTGGGCAATGCCTGTTTTTCCTCAAAAGGAACTGCATGGGGCAGCTGGAGAACCTCCTCCCCAGACCAAGCAAAATGCATGCCGCGCGCATCTGCTCTACAGCGGCACATGGCCGAAACCGAACTCCCACGCGCCAGGGAACTGCTCGCCCGTCGACCTCTCACGTCCCAACCAAACTCCCGCGCACGAAGGACCTGCATGCCTGTCGTCCTCTCACGTCCCTGTGTACTGCACCGACGACCCAACTGACCTGCAGCGAGAGCAAACTGCACTGCTCGCACCCGGAGGCAGTGAACTGCAAGGCGCCAGCGTGGCCGACGAATTGCAAAAAACAAAATCTGAAACGCACAAAAAATTCCATTGCACAGTGAGCACCACCTCGAATTCCAGCCAAATTACACGGGCGCAGCAACCGAACCGCATCTCTTCCTGCTCGTCGAAATTGCACTCCAACAAAGGAATAGGGAAGGAAATCAAAAATAAGATGAAAACTGCACGGCTTTGTCAATTTGCAATTAGAGTACATTGTTTTACATGAACTGAAAAAGAGAAAAATGGCCCAAAAAACCGCACGCGCGTGCTTAGCGAACTACACACGCGGGAGCGACTGTCGAGTGTAGGCCGTCGTCCGTCGGGCGGATGGACTGCTGGGGGTGCGCTTCTGAGATGTGGGGTTGAGAGTGCTCTCACCGGTGGAACCACCGTCCGGTGGTCGGGAACTACCTATCCGTCGCTGGAAAGCGGTCGGGAGCGTTGGCGAACTGCACAGAGGGGCGGAGGCGAGCTGCATGGGGGAAGCGGCGACCATTGTAACCAACCAAAGGAATCAATGATTAGTGCTGAGCTGCGCGGTGGGCGGCGGACGACAGTGGTGCGAGCTGGTCGTGGGCAAGATGTGGAGGTGCGATTCAGCGGGGGGAGGACACACCAGTGCGGAGTGGTGGCGGTAGCTTGCATCCAGGGGCGGCGCGAGAGGAGGGATCCAGGATGGGGACGGGGGAGGGAGGCGGAGGTGGAGGTGTGCTCCTCGATCCCGTCGCCTGGCGGCGTGGCGGGCCGGAACCGCCCGGATCCGGCCTCGGGGAGGTGCGGGGGGAAGGTGGTGGTAGGTAGCGGCAGTGGCCGTCGGGAGGAACTGGCGCGGGGCGGGAGGTGGCGTGGCGGCGCGGGGCGGGAGGTGGCGTGGCGGTGCGGGGCGGGAGGCGAGGGAGGTGGCGCGGCGTCGCGTGGAGGGATATGGCGCAACGTCGCGTGGAGGGAGGTGGTGCGGCGGCGGGGTGGGAGGCGGAGTGGGAGGTGGAGGTCGTGTGGAGTGGATGGAGGTGCACGGGGAGTCGCATGGTTAGTTTGTAGCTACAGTGGTGGGTTGGGGGTGTTGGCAAATAAGCACAGGTGTTGTTAGAATAAGGTCTTAAGGGTGTTGTTAGAATAGACCCACAATCTCACATTTATTTGAATTTGTGATAATGTGTGGCTTTTGCAGCTCACGGCTAAATACTTATATGCGTAGGGGGCGGGGCACCATACAGAGCGTGATAAACACATTATACATATGAAACATGGTTTAGATTCGGAATATCTAGCAAAAGTTTGAAATGTACTATTATTTGAAAGCAGCATAAAGCATAAAGTGGATTCAAAAATTTGAATTCGAGTTCATATAGTACACATAGTTCATGTCTAACTTGACAGTAATCATGTGGTGTGTTGTGAAGATAATATACAGATGATGGTTTAACTTGAAAACAATCATGACTGTAGATTCTTATTCAAATAGAAATGACTTCAAATTTAGTTCATAATGCAGACGGTTGTATATACATTTGGAATGCACTAAAATGTTCATTTGAGTAGGTTACATGCATTATACAGCTAGCGAAATATTTTAATTGAACATAACATGGATTCAAAGTTTTGAATGGCATTTGTAGTAATTTGTACAGTAAAATGGGACAAGACTCTCTCTTGTGTGGTGCGAATTGATTTTTTTTGTTTTTCTTGGTTGAGGGAAGTGTGAATTGATATGGTACCGTACACGTTAGCCTTGTCCCGAAATTTCAACCCGCGCCCTGTTATGCCGAAATTTCAAGATATCTCTTTGTCTCTTTGTGCTCCAAAAACTCCCTCCTTCTCAACCCGCGCCTTGCTATCCTGAAATTATAATGCGCGTGAAGACTCCCTCCTCCTGCAAAATCCCGACACGCAAAATCCCCGTTCTACCCCTGAGCGGAAAGAGCCGCTAGTTCAAATTGGTGGGGGTACTTTTGTAACTTACCCTACATTTCGGACAAGCGCGTCCCTAAGTCATGGTTCCCCTCCCATCCCCTGCTTTTCCCCATTCAAAAACCGAGGCCGCCAAAACCTCTCTCCACCAGCCGCGAAACCCCACCCTCCTCCGTCCGCCCCCCACCGCCGCCCAGCCGGAGCCTCTTCCCTGACGACGTCATCCACCGCAACAGTTCGACGTCCCTCATCCACCGCACCGGATGAGTATCCGTTGTCGATCTCGTCGTCCCGCCGGTTCAGCCGCCGTGTCGTCCACCTCCAAGGAGCTACTCCGATGATTGCATCGTCTATCACGGCTGCTCCATTCCCACATCGCCGCCTTAACCTGCCCCACCAGAACCGCAGCATCCTCACCGACTCCTTGGATGAAGCCGAGGCCTACTCGCCGCCACCAAAGAGGTTGTACACTCATCGCATCTTCTCCTTCACTCAACCTCACGGCGCCGCCGGTGCTCGATCCCGCTCCGCCATAGCGCGGCTCTCTCGACACCGCCGCCGCCGCCACCGACGACATCCTCCACAACGGTTCTCCCCCTTTTGGAGGCTCCCTCGGCAGCGGCGTCCATACCAGCCGAAGCTGCTGCTAGTGCTCCAGCTCTCGCTCGCGCTGCTGCTCTGCTCTTGCTCTCGCTCATGCTGCTGCTGCTGATGCTGGTACACAGGCTGCTGCAGCTACATGAGTTGCTACTCGGGCTCTCGTTCGCGCTGTTGCTCTGGGCACTGCCTGCTCCGGCTGCTATCTGCTAGTGCGTTCCCTGTCGAGCGGTTGCTGATTTAGATCACTGCTTCTCTGCTACTAGTGCTTCAGCGGCCTAAACTAATAGTGAAGTGCTTCTCTGCTACTAGTGCGTTCAGTTTTGACAGTAAAATTCAGTTTCGACAGTACAATTCAGATTGGACAGTTATGTTCAGAGTCAACAGTTTTTTACATCACCTGCTGGAGTGGCGGCCGTGTGGCTGATATATTTTACATCATGTGTTGGAGTTGTGTATTTTTTGTTGATGTAAATTTTACATCTAGCACTTTTTGGTTATGTATTTTACATCATCTATTGGAGATGCTATTAGAATCCCACTTTAGATTAATGATGTCTGTCTTGTACTGCTTTAGCCTTGCCGTCGTACACCTCGCCCGAGCTGCTCCAATGGCGGAACCATCCATCACAACAGAGCACTACATTCGACGCCGTCTACAAACCCCTCAGATCTTCTTCGCCACCTCCGACAGCCACCTCCGCTGCAACATCTTCAGCGACCAACCCAATGATGTTGAGCTTGACACGGCTACGCCAAAGAGGTTGTACACTTGTCGCATCACTTTTTACTCTACATTCATGTCGATCCCTTGAGGCTATTTTGTTTCAAAGGAAAAAGTGAAGAAAAAGCATAGCAATAGGAAATTTTCCTATGGTACTACTACTATTCAATTATTCATGCATTTGGTCCAAAGGAATGGAGCAAAACAAAACTGAAGGATTTTTTTCCTTTCGTGTCTGTTTCAAAGGAAAAACATAGAAATTTTAACATCCACCTGGACCTTATTTTCAAAATCCTATGCATGAAAACAAGACTAAGTGCATTAGTGGCATAATAACATTCTAACTGTACACATTTTCATGCGGTTTGACTTTAATTTGACCATGTTTCTTTGCATTCCTGTGTTCTTACAATTCCTGTGAACCAAACACCCAAGTTGACAGAAATCCTATGTTTACAAATGATTTGTTTTCCACGTGCATTCCTATCCTATTCCTATGTTTTTCCTAACCCTGCATTTTTACAATCCTGCAAGCCAAATGAGTCCTTACAGAATTACCTCAGTTATAAACAGGTGTCGAAGAAAACTTTGTGTGGTTTGTCCTGCTTCTGTCGCGCCGTCGTCCACCTCACCTGAGCTGCTCCATCGATAGAAGCGTCCACCACACCAGACATCACGACTCCTAACCGTCTTTCTCCGCCTCAGATCTCCTTCCCTGCCGCCGGCAGCCACCGCAACTGCATCACCATCATCGACTCAACTGATGAACCTGAGGAGTACACGTGTCCGCAAGAGAGGTCGCACTCTTTTGTGTCTGCTTATGTTATGCATTGCTTAATATTACATGTTACTTTATCATCCTATTCACCTCTTAGACTCCAAGTCAGGTCCAAATTAATGTTCAAACTTGAGTTTTAAAATGCTTGTGGGGCACATACCGAGGCAACAATGAATAGTATATTTGTCTACTATCTGGTTCATCTAGGGTATCTACTATGTGGTTCATCTTGGGTGGGAGACAAACAGTAAAGCAGCCATCACCTGTCTTTTTATTAAACTAAAGCTATCATCTGCCTGCTATCATTATTTTTGGATCTATCCACTGGTTGTTGTCATCACTCTAGATTTCTGCATGCACTCCTTACATAATCTCACTATTTGTTTTCGTATGCATGTCAGTTATTGTACACAGTCATGTTGAACATGTAGAGAAAAAGAGAAGAGTCTTGCGCGGCAATACAATGTCAGACCCCCCTCGCCCCCTCCAGATTGTAATCCAGAGGAAGATAGTTGTTCAGAGGTGGATTCAGAGGGAGCTAACCACTCATATTTTACCACCTGAGGTGTTTGCTCTAACTTGGCATGATGTTGTTGGTCATATCATGCATATGGCACCTTGCATTGCTTACTTTTGACATCATATATGTCATCTGCTTAGTTTAGACATGTTCTGTTATGCAATGCCATCTTTTTTAGCCAGGCATAATATATGTGAAATATGCAATGCAATCCTGTCTAGCCAGGCATCATATATTTGAATTATATCTTGATATTCCTTTTTTTTCATTAAATTTCCATTTGTCGACAATGTTTGTACACTCAACTACTCTTCTTGTGAATCATCCATTTGAGTGGGTAATGGAAAAATCTGGAGTGAAAACAAGGTCTTCAGAGCAGAGGGTGCTACCTGTCGAAGCAAATATCTTGCTGGGTCTAGATAGCTCCTTAGAGGAGGATTTAGAGACAGATGACCAGTCCTACTCCCCCCCGAGGTGTATGCCCTAACTTGGCAGGGTTATACTGCTCGTATCATGCATATGGTGTCTTGCATTGCATAGTTTAAACATCATATACACAATATTCAACACCATCTGCTTAGTTTAGACATCATATATGCGAATGCCATCTGCTTAGTATATAAATCATATATGTGAATTCTATCATGCCATCCTGTTTACTTAGATAACATGTATGTGAATTATGTCATGCAAACCTGTTTACTAAAGACATCATATAATTATCTCATGCCATCATGTTTAGTTAGTCATCATATCTTTGAATTATGTCATGTTATCCTGTTTAGAGAGACATCATATATGTTAAATTATGTCATGCTATCCTGTTTAGTTAAACAACACAGACGTGAACTATTTCTTGCCCTCTTTTTTTCCTCACTATCTATTGCATCTGTCTATCATACAAGGTCTGTACATTCAACTATTTTTCTTGTTTATCAGCCATTTGAATTGGAGTGGGTGATGGCAGTATCTAGCGGAGTAAAAACACAGTCTTCAAATAAAACAGTGTTACCTGTAGATGGAGATAGCACCCCGGTTGTACTTGCACAAGAACCAACCCTACCACACATAACCCAGACTCTCGCAGATTCTACCCCTACTTCGATGGACAGAGAACCAGCTTCACCCAATCTAACCCCAACCCAAGCAGATAGTAACCCAGTTCCAGTTAACACATCACCATCTCCACCACAGAGCTCTCAAACAAGAGCAGTTAGTAAGGCCGCTCCAGTGCCCAAAGCGCCAGGACTACCACGGCAAACCCCAACTCCACCAGTTAGTACACCTATTCCCGTGGACAAAGCACAACCAGTCATCTGTAGTCTAGCATCTATCGCATTTGATGCTGTTAAATCCTGTGTGCGTATCTTCCCATCATGGAAATATTATACTGAAGATGAAGGAAAAAGCCAGTTGCGGGTGTTCCTCCAGGAGTTATGTGTAAGTAATGTTATTCATGGCAATTACTTTGCTTTGTCCCATACTTTGTACCTCCCTGCTGGTTATAACACAACAAATGTTCCCATTTTTCTCTATAGAGAATGACCGATTTGGAAACTCTGGATAAGGTAGCCTGTGCTAATACTTGTGCTATCTTCAAGAATGCTTTGCGGCAATATCGGCATTACCTAAAGAAAACGTACTTCACTAGCAAGGAAACTCATCAAATTCCCTTACTTTCTCCGGAGACACATTATGAGACGATGACTGGGAACGCCTTGTTCTGTACTGGTCCAGACCGAAGAATCTGGTAGGGTCTATGATGGATTGCAAAATAAGCTTTTTAGCTTTCTTTTTCTTTTGTGCGCGCTTTTCGCCTGCCTTCCCGACCACGGATAGGCTACGGGGCTTTGCACTTCGGCCCCATTGTGTGAATACCACATCAAGGTGACAGGATTCGAACCTATGGCCCTCTGTACCCAAAACAGATGCGCTGACCAGACTGCGCTACACCTCGTCTCCCCCTCAGAACATATGGATCTACCCGATCCATAAAGAAAAGAACCACCGCTTTTAGGAAATTTTGACAATTCTCTTTCACTTGCATTTTCTTTCGTGAAGGCTCGCTCTCGTTCTTCTTACATCTTTCCCTTTTTTCTTGAGAATTGTATCTGTGGCTACTGCTGTTTTGCCAGTCTGTCTGTCCCCAATAATGAACTCTCGCTGACCGCGCCCTATAGGGATCATCGAATCGATAGCAATAAGCCCTGTTTGAAGAGGTTCGTATACGGAACGCCTGGAAATTCTACTTGGAGCAGGAGATTCAATTAAGCGAGATTCGGAAGCTACAATTTCGCCTCTCCCATCAATAGGTTTAGCCAGAGCATTTATAACACGACCCAAGTTATATACGCTCACGGGTATCTGAGCAATTCTTCCTGTTGCTTTTACAAAACTTCCCTCTTGATGCTAAACCATAGCTCTAACTGAGTCAAATTCCACAATTTCTAAGAACGATATGCTTTTTTTCATTTTCCACTGTGAAAGCTTCTCTCAATCCCTCCCTAGTCCTTTCTTTCCTGGGCACAGGCTTACCTGGTTGACCGCCCACATTCATTCATTGTTCGTTCTGTTGTGGAATCGAACCACAGAGCTAGCGCAATTGGGATTTAGAGTCCCATGCGTGAAACTAAAGAGGATTTTCAGTCCTCTGCTCTACCAGCCAGAACCTAGAAGGACACTTCACACCCGATTTGACACAGCTAGACTGGAAACACTGCTTGTCAAGAGCACAGACCCCAGTATAGAATACTTTTTTGAGTATGTTGGTAAGGTCCGGTCATCCGCTTTTGTGCTTGCACTTCTGCGTAACTAGGGGTGCAAGTCCAGTACAGCGTACTTTCATAATTGAATCAAAAGCGTCGATACATGAAAAATCTCTATATACGATATTTATGACACAGAATGTTGTTCTTTCAACATGATTCCTCAACAATTTTTTCATTGTAACTGACTCTCCGTTCTCTCCGTTCCACTTTGGTTTTCGACTAATAATTACCATGATGAATTTCTCTTACTGCTTGGTTCCGCATTGGATTTTGGAAACTTTTGTTTAGAAAGTGGTGTCACGACCGTGGGGATCAAATGGATGGTTCAGGAAAGTCTAGTGAAGCGGCACGGTCTAATCATATAGATGACCATAGTGGTATGGTTCCATAGAAAACTACTGGAGGCCATTACCGCCACCGAAATGGTTTCCATGCTCCGTTGGATGATTTGACGATATCGCAGTATCAAGCTAGAACGGTTTCAATTTGTAGGACGGGAAAGAAACCTCATCCTTTGGTGCACACTAACCGATGAAGCTCAACCCTCTCTCGAACTGAGCTATTTCCGCTTTTTCGAACAAAAAGTTCGAGTAGTTCAGTGAAAAAACGGTCAAGCTTTCTTCCATCCTTCCTAGCTCCTCGAGCTTGCACCCGCTCGACGCCTTTTTCATTGTTCGTTCTGAGGTGGATTCGAA
The DNA here is from genome assembly GCA_039707655.1 of Elymus sibiricus. Lineage (NCBI taxonomy): Eukaryota > Viridiplantae > Streptophyta > Magnoliopsida > Poales > Poaceae > Elymus > Elymus sibiricus. The sequence goes on from CM077670.1 coordinate 167,199,469, forward strand.
CCACTCTCTCCGTTTGGATTTCGAGTCCAAAAGGCCCGGCGAAAGAGGATTTTCAGTCCTATGCCCGCTGCCAGCCAGAACGGGATTTTTCCACTTCACACCCACACAATCGGGATTTGATGAAATAGCTATGTTTTTTTCTTATTTGATTCGGATACTGTCAATCTACTGTCCATCTTTCTCTTTAGTTTTCTCCTTTCTTTCTCCTCAACCTATCTCCATTGGATGGACTTACGAAAGAATAATATCTAATCTCCCCATCGCGGTTAGGATCCCATGAACCAGGAGCGCCAGCACCGGTTCCTCGATCTTCCTACTGGAGGCATGGTCATGGCTTTCATTCATTCATTTCATTCTTTGTTCTGTTGTGGAATCGAACCACTCAAAGGATTTAGAGTCCTTTTACCAACCAGTCAGAACCAATATTTCTCTGTTATATTCTGTTTTTTCTTTGTCAGCTATCACAATTTGGATTTCGAGTCCAATGCGCTAACGCTTTCTTTAGTTTTCTTGCTCTTTCTCCGGGCTTTGA